>JASUUH010000135.1:0-1312274 GCA_030449925.1 Citropsis articulata | reverse complement strand
AATTTAATGTGTTAAATTTTATCTATGCATTTTTAATCCATTAAGCCTAAATTTTAATTGGGCCTAAAACTAGGATTCATTAAGCCCAAAACTATTTTTGGACTTAAATGAAAAAACTTAACACTTTTTCTGCCCAAAGCAAAAATTAGGGAACCATAGGGATCCCAATGATAAAAAACCATTGGAAACCCTAAAACCCATCTTCTTCTCCTTCGTTTCTTCCCCAGCCACCATATCCCACAAAGCTCCAGCCACTGTTCATCATCTCATCGCCTGATCTGACCGCCGTAGCTTCGCCAGAAACCGACCGTGCCCGCGAACTGCACCAGAACGTGCGAACGCTGCTGGCAGCGTTGCAGGGCGAGCTGCTGGCCTCAAAGGCCGCGCGGGCTGCCTGCTGCGCGCAGCGCGCGATGCCCAACGCTCGCACGCCCAGCGCGCGGTCTGGTGGTGCGCTGTTCGCGTGTTGCTGTTGGCGCGCTGCTGGTTGGTGGCCGCTGAAAATTTCCAGTCTTATTCCTCCAAACTGTGATCCGTAATTTACAAATTTCCTAGGCCAATTTTGGCTTACAAAAATTCTATTACAGTAAAATAAATCAAGAGGGAAACTTGGTGATTAAAGACCACCTCTTATTCTGATCCAAAGAAAATCTGACAATAAAATCTAACCAAGTAAGACAATCCAAAAGCGTGTTTTATTCATATATTAAATAAATAATATATATCTAAATAAATTGTCTTACAATACATAATTATCAAGATTAATTTCAAATTATATATTAATATGAGATGGCTACCGTCTGGATTGTTAGAGAAAATTCGGTTTTAAAAAAAAGCTTTTAGACCGATCTCATAAATATATATGAATTTGTAATCTAAATCGTCGCGATTAAATCATCACGATTTTCCATTGAAGTGATTTAAGCTCAGGATCACGATTAAATCGTCGTTAGATTAGATCGCGTCCAGATTCTGCAAACGATCTTGGGGTTATGATTTCGGGATTGATCTGACGGACGCGTGTCTTTATCACCAATTATAAGAAATTAGCGAGAAAATTTTCTCTAATGATCGTTGTAGAAAAAATTTTTCTACGATATATATATAATACTTTCTCCTGTTTAGGAGAGAATAATACTTTATATCTCTCTCATGGAATCACAAGGCTCAAGAATTATGAAACTCACGTTACTTTTCTTTTGTCAGTAAAAATCTTGTAAAATAACATCATGTTCATACATTATTAATGGGCGCACTAAAAGATATAATTATGTTTTAACCAAAATAACTAGCTTATCTCTTTATTAATCCAGTGTAGTGCGATCGATTAAATGAAATTGCAGGGATCGTTTGGGACATCTGATCGTACTGACATGATTAAGCATGTAATTAAACAAGCCTAATCATTTAATTCCAATTCCACTCCACTATAAGATTGGAACTGACCTCCATAATTATATGTTCGAATAATAATTCGTTCCAAGCCACATTGATTCCCAATTAAAATTTGGGCTTAATGGATTAAAAATGTATAGATAAAATTTAACACATTAAATTTATTTTTGGTCCAAAATTTTTTATTTATAATAATTAAATAAAACACATATGCTTTAAAGAGCATATTTTCCCAACAAATTCATCATAAACAAAAATTTTAAATTATGCAAAATTGTGAGGTCAGGAGGTGTTGGAGGTATTTTACGAACTATCGAGATGAAATAAGGTATTGAAACCTAATCTAGGGATGAGAAATAAATTTATCATTTTTACCAAGTCAATGATTTCCATTTTAAATTTTAAAACATTCTTTTCTCTTCTAAACCGAATAAACTAAGCGTTTAATTGATATGCAAGAATTAAATTTCCAAATTACATATCAATAATTAAATGTCCAAATTAACTTAGTGAATAATAAAGTTACTTCATTAAAAATAAAATAGTTTATTGAATGATAGTTACAATCCTTATTTCTTGCAGATATCAAGGGGAAGATTCAAAATCTTTTGATGGTGGACAATGGGAGAACGATGTTTCGGTTTGATGGGGCTATAATGATAGTTTATTGAATGAAATAAAATAGTTACAATAAAAATAAAATAGTTTATTGAATGATATTTACAATCCTTATTTCTTGCAGATATCAAGGGGAAGATTCAAAATCTTTTGATGGTGGACAATGGGAGAACGATGTTTCGGTTTGATGGGGCTATAATGCAAAATGTATAAAATTGAGGTGATATAACACCAAAATCTATATAATAGAGGGGGCCAACCAAATAAAATGCGTATATAAGTTGGTAAAATTCTTATTCAGTCTTTTTTTTTCTCTCTTTTTAATTCATGTGGCTTTGCCGGCCAAGCCTCTGTATAAATTCACGCTTGATTAATGGTGGATCTTGCGCTGGTTGAGTTGTTGTGATAGCAAAAGGACACTCTTTGACACGCAAATTAGTTTTCGGTTAGTTATTTATAATTATTCTAAGAAATTTCGTCGATAATTCTCTCTAACTGAATGTATAATTGATCAATGGTAAGAAACTAGATGAGAGCATGCAAGCTTTGGTCAAAGTTTGCACAAGTAACATCTCCTGTTATATATGCGCATTTTTCTCTACCTCGTCACGCAAGGTACCCAAAATTGTTTTAGTAATATTTAATAAATTACAAACATGTGGCAAAATGTGATTGATTATTAGGAAACCAGAAATTTCTGTACCGAGAAATCAATCCTTTCAGCAAACTTTAAAAAGTAGTCAGAATTATGTTACCATGAGAAATAAAAGAGTCATCCTAGTGTACAGTGCTGTATCTCATACAGCCACTTTTTTTTTTTTTTTTTTCGTTGAACTTTCTCAAGTTTTGGGTCATGTGTTTCAACTTTTTTTTCACCGATTTTATGTTTGAAATTCCTACTAAATTCGTGAAATACCGGAATTTTGGATTATATTCCAAGTAGCTTTTATTTTCCGTTAAATCAGTTCCTAATTTTCGTTGCACTTTCTCTCTTATTGGTTCATGTGTTTCAACTTATTTTTCACCGATTTTATGTTTGATATTCCTACTAAATTTGTGAAATACCGAAATTTTGGGTTATATTCCAAGTAGCTTTTATTTTCCGTTAGATCAGTTCCTAATTTTCGTTGCACTTTCTCTCTTATTGGTTCATGTGTTTCAACTTTTTTTTCACCGATTTTATGTTTGAAATTCCTACTAAATTCGTGAAATACCGGAATTTTGGGTTATATTCCAAGTAGCTTTTATTTTCCGTTAGATCAGTTCCTAATTTTCGTTGCACTTTCTCTCTTATTGGTTCATGTGTTTCAACTTATTTTTCACCGATTTTATGTTTGATATTCCTACTAAATTCGTGAAATACCGGAATTTTGGGTTATATTCCAAGTAGCTTTTATTTTCCGTTAAATCAGTTCCTAATTTTCGTTGCACTTTCTCTCTTATTGGTTCATGTGTTTCAACTTATTTTTTCACCGATTTTATGTTTGATATTCCTACTAAATTCGTGAAATACCGAAATTTTGGGTTATATTCCAAGTAGCTTTTATTTTCCGTTAGATCAGTTCCTAATTTTCGTTGCACTTTCTCTCTTATTGGTTCATGTGTTTCAACTTTTTTTTCACCGGTTTTATGTTTAATATTCCTACTAAAATCGTGAAATGCCGAAATTTTGGGTTATATTCCAAGTAGCTTTTATTTTCCGTTAGATGAGTTCCTAATTTTCGTTGTACTTTCTCTGTTATTGGTTCATGTGTTTCAACTTATTTTTCACCGGTTTTATGTTTGATATTCCTACTAAATTCGTGAAATGCCGAAATTTTGGGTTATATTCCAATAGTACCGGTGCTAAAAAAAAAAAAAGAAAAGTGGCTGTATCTCATACAGCCACTGTATTCTAAGGGAACCCGAAATAAAAATAGAAATAAATCTATGAGACATATCTATTCCCAATTTCACACTTTCTGTTAAACATCAAATCCTCATTGGAATTAACGAATTTTCAACGGCAAGTAGGGTTGATTAAATTTTGACTTCACCCTAAAACGTGGAAACGAAAAAGATGAAAAGGATATATTAAAGGATGTTTTCATGATGTTGTATGATTTATTATAAAATTGATATTTGATAATGGGTTGCTCTAAATCCTTGGATTTAAACAGTTTAATTTCTGTCACTAGTTTAATTAAGTGAATAAATAATTGGTTAATTAATAAGTAATAGATAACATTTAAAATTAAGTTGATGAATCCAAAATAAATAAAGATACCTATAAATTCAACACAATTTGTTAACTGGTACAATATTTTTAAAGAATTATATCTTTTTATTTATGCAAATATTTTGCACTATTGATCAAAATCTAAAAGTATACATTTATTTCATTATTAATATCGTAGAAAAAAAATGAAGTATCATAGACACCCTATATTAATTGAATGATTATTAATTGCCATCTTAGTAATGCCTTAAACCTATTAATACCAATAAAAAGATAAAATACATAAATGGTTTTGACATATAAAAAGAACAGAGTTAGTAACATGATCTGTCCTGACCTATATGTCAGATCCGAGGTGAATCATGCAGTCTGATAACTAAAACTCCTAACTTAAACTTAATTTATGAATACATAAAAATGGCCTCGGGCCTTTATTATAAACATATAATAACATTTATGTCTCATCCGAAAACATATAAAAACTTCGCCCAACTTCACATCTCACTATATACACACACATCATAAATATTTACATATGAATATACACATGGTCAAAATGCAAGTCATGCAATAATACGTGTCCTGGCCCAACCTTAATTGATTGAAAATCGAATTGCACGAAAATCTAGCGGAAACTTGGGAGAAATGGGGTAAATAGGAAAATAATGCGCTTGTGGCTTAGTAAGTGGATATAATTATATTGATGAAAACAAAGTAATGCACTAGTGTTTATACATAATCATATGACACAACTCTACAGTGAACACTTACATAAGCAAACATAAACTCATACATATATGCATGACAAAACTGCACCAAATAGTACCTAGTGGAAATAAATCTCAATACTCACCGCGATCATCATTGCACGAGTAGAGTAGAAAAGAAGCCTCTTACTACCTAGTAGGATTTAACTACATCGCACGGGTAGAGTAACCTAACTCTCAACATACATGCATAGAGTTCACGGGGAAGAGTATACATATGGTGATCGGCAATCGCATCTCATGACTCAATCAAACATATAATATGTGTACATATAATCATAATATGATATTAAATCATACTATCAACGTAGATGTTTCATACAATACATAATAACAATAATAGTATCCACTCACAGCTCTTATTTCACTTTGGGTTCGTTAGGGCTCTTGCGGGTTTTTAGATTCTCGGATTTCTCCTAAAATACAGGATTAAAAAATTAACTGTTAGAACTAATATATAAACTTGTATGTATGACATAAATTAAATAATAACTGCTTAAATTTCATAAATCTATTATCCGTTAACTCACTTGATATAAATATAACTACCCAATTCTATTTCATGTCATATTTCTCTCAATTCCTTTTTTCAACTTTTTTCCACTCTTAGCTTCTTAATTTTCTTTTTTTTTCCTTTTCCTTTCTTTTTCCCTTTTTCGCTTCCCTCTTTTCTTTTATTTCTTTTCTTCTTTTCCTTTTCTTCTCTTTTCTCTTCTCCACTTTCCTATTTCTCTTCCATTTTCCTTTGTTTGCTCTCGGTCCTCCAATTGATAAATGAAGCAACAGTCAAAATTTTGCATTTTATATAACCAACGAACAGCCACCGAATCCAAGCAAGCAGCATTTAATATTTAAATATATATATAAACGCCACTTGAAGGAAGCAAGTGAAACATGCAGCTGGTTGCCTCCAATTGCATGTACGTGTGCTACAGTTAGACCATGTTGCATATAATATAACTTATATACAACAAACTCATAAGTTACCATTTATGACAATTCAATTGTTTTACATATTATAATTTTTTAATTATAAGTGATAACATAAGAGTTACTGTATGTTATATCTGTTGGGGAAAATTCAGTTTTAAAAAAAAATCTTTAGGACCGATCTCATTAAATATATATGAATTCATAATCTAGAAATAGTACCTTGAAAATCCAATTTGTATTTTTCCGCTGAATTGATTTAGGCTCCCAGATCACGATCCGTCACCACCACTCCCATTAGATCACGATCCGTCACCAATGATCTTCCAGGTTATGACTCAGGTTTGATCTGCACTTGACGTGTGGGCGCCTTTGTCACTACTTTAAGCAAAGTAGCACGAGAAAATTTTTCTCTCAAAATTAGAGAGAAAAATCTTTTTCTTTGATCTGTATAAAGTGGCTGTGTTTTTCTTTTGGGAGAAAAATAAGCATTTATATTATTTCTTTAGTGAAACCCTAGGCTCCAAAACTAAAGTTACGTTACTTGCCTTTTTCCATAAGGGACCACCTTGTAAAATAACATAAAAAGCTTTATAGCATGTTAATGGGCCCACTAAATAATATAATTATGTTTTTGACCCAATTCTTAGCTATCTTGCTTATTAATCCAGGTAGTGGTGCGGTCGATTAAATAAAAGGGGATCGTTTGGGAACATACAATCGTGGCTACAACAATTAAGCATGTATTAAACAAGCCTAATCATTTAATTCCAATTCTACTCACTATAAGATTGGGCCCGCTCCATAATTGTATGTTCGAATAATAATTTGTCCCACATTAATTTCTTTCTTGCTCAATCCTTTGTACATCGTTAATTAAATCGATATCTCAATCCGTCGATTTAATTACATCTTATTCCTTGACACTTCTTGGTTTTCTAATGATCATTTTAACATACTAAATATGTTGACACACTGGCGGAGAATTACATGATCAATCTGAAAATCGTGAGAGATGTGTCTGAATTACATATTGTTAATCTATAACTCGATATTCATTGTTCCCAAGATCTGGGTAATCTTGACCACAAGTGTGTGGTGTGAAATGGAATAATAATTATAATCATGAAATGATAATTAACTCAAGATTAAGATTACAAGAAATCGATACTATGAGATTTAATAAGTCGTGATCGTTTGAGGTTAATTAAATCTCATATGTGATCCATTCGATGTGGTCAATTATATCAAAATTCACACATGATTAAGACAAATCATTCAATGAATTTACTACAGTCTAAACGTAAATAAATACATTTTATCAATCATGACTTAATTTATTTAATCGTAAGATAACATATTTATATGTACGTGAATCCATATAATGATCACATAAATACATATAATATGATTAAACGGACCTTATTCAATATATTTATGCAATTAAAATATCTTAAATATTTTATTAATCAAAAAATAAATTAATATACTTTAAAAGAGCATATTATCCCAACAATATCACATATAACATAACCTGACTCAGCAAAAAGCGAAGTGCTTGCTTTAATTATTGCATGTTGTTTGTCACAAGAAATGCAGCAAATGTGGTCCATCCTCCACTTTGCTTTGTTCCTTTTTAATTGCATCTTTTAACGCAAAGACGCAAAATGGCACATCTTTGGAAAATTAACACATCAACATGTGCGTTATTATGTTGCCAAATTCCAACTTCCTGGAAGATCACCCCCCTTTCTTTTCGTTACAAGTGGCAGCACATTTCTTGTCAAAGGTGATATATATATATATGTATATATATATTAATTATCCTTAAGTGCGAGTGTTCTTTTTTTCTAATGTGGAAAAATTATTAAAGTCATTTTCCGATGCACCATAAAACCACACTGCACTAACTTTATAAAATTACCAAGTTTATCGGTATGTTCGCATAAAAAAAAAATATATATATCTGTGACAAAAAAAAAATTTATATAGATATATTTGTGTGTGTATTTAGATCATCTTTTCAGAGATTATCTTTAAATAATTGACACGGATCTTGTTGCTCAGTGTTAACTCATGTATCTCAATATCAAGAGACGTGGTTTCAAACTTTCATTTAATATTTTTAAATTTTATAAGTGTTAGATCCTCTATATTTGTAAAAATAGATTTTCAAGTTAATAGTCAATGGGATGAGATTATTTGTCCTATAAAAATTACTCTCGACACTTTGTCATTCTGTACAATCATATGCTAAATTTAAAAAATTAAGTTTTATTTCTATACTCTTTAAGGATATAAAAAAAGATTGTACTTAAACTAGTTAAATTAAATTACTCAACCCAAAACACCAATCAAACTATTTATCACATCCAAAATGAATTAACAACAATTTAGAATATATAACAATGGAATCAATTCTGTTCTAAACAAACGTTTTTAGTTTTTTTGTCGATTAAAGAATATGTTTAATGTTAATTTTTACATCCCAATTTTTAACCTAATAATTTTTTTTAAAAAAAGGCCGTTTTGGGGGTTGGGGGGGGGGGGGGGGGAATATGACGACGAAGTAGATGAAGAGAAAGAAGAAGACTAAAAAAAGGAAGAAGAAGAAAAAGGAGAAGGAGAAGATTGCAAAAAATAATATTTTTTAAATTAAAAAGTAAAAATATGTTCAAAATATATTAAAGTATTTATTTGCTCATTGTTTAACTAAATATTAATTAAGAGGTTAAAAATAAGATTTTTAGTACTTATGATAAGAGAATTATGTATTAAATAGTGAATGCGATATATAAGTGTTGAGAGCAATTATAGCATGTCAGTTTATAAGAGAGAGTGATTATTAGTATCATGGATATTTTTGTAATAAAATAATTTATTAAAATAAGAGTATTTAAAGTAATTTGTAAAGTACAAAAACCCTCACCATATTCAAAATCCCTCGGACTTAATTTAAACTCCTAATAAATTTTAAATGACCACCAAAATATATATGACTTTATTTTATTCTATATACAGTATTGGCTTATTTTATTTTATGGAATAGCTAACATTTTATGGTTCTCAAATATATATGACTTTATTTTATTCTATATACAGTATTGGCTTATTTGCATTAAAAGAAATTCTTGGTTGTCTCCTCAATTCTAGGAGTAGCCTGTTATTGATACCAAAGAGAAGGAAAGAGAAAACGGACTGAGTTATTAGAGCATGCGTGAACTTCTTCTTATCTGGCGGTCTGTTGATATAGTCACTTCGGGTTGTGTAGAATATCGTCGTATTTGGTTTCATTAATATATAGTCTCAAAAAACTTTATGAAAATTATAAAGTCGTTTTTGCAAAACTTGTCTTTATTTAACTTATATTAGTTAACTTCTATAAACGTTAATTAAGCACTTATATTTAGAGGAATATACCTTTTCATTTACAGAACTCTAGAAAAAAAAAAATGACCAGAAGCGTCTTTTTCTTCAAGAAAACTGAGCACCAGCGAAAATATAAGAGTTTTAATTATTTAAAAAAATAAAATAAAAATACTTGCTACTATAAGGTAGTGGACCTAAAATGCATTTGTCCGATATGTCTTTCCATTTTGGAGAATCATAGTGGTGTCAATCTCTTAGGCAACAATATGGGCTGGCCCTGTTCTTTTGCCTCCCCGTAGTGGGACACACACATCCTACCAAAACTGTCCCGAAAGTGCTTCCTCTTCTATTACTCCAAGTGCTCTTTAACAAGATTTTATGCTAAATTAAAAGAACTACAACAGATTCAGCGACTCAAATCTGATTTCCACAAAAATTCCATATAAAACCCAAAAGCCTTTAATTCAAGAGGGGCCTATCACCGAAGAAATTCTACACTAAGCTTTTGGCTAGTCTATCTGTATAAAACGCAACGAAAATGAACTTAAAAAAAGTGAGGGATATTCTGAAGGGTGACACTATCTGCACCCAAACGAATACTCCCAGCGCCTAAATTTTCAAAATTTTATGACTAAAATACCCAACGAGTAAATTACCATTGAGGACAACATGTATAATTAAAATCAAATAACATTACATTTTATACTGTTTTTCACGTCCATCCTCTTCTTGAGTTCATTGGTCATCGGAAACAATTAACACGGCTCACTGTTGCCCAGTGAAATAGATGGAAACTAAGGTTATCAAATTCTGCAATTAGTAGTAAATATAGTTGCACCCAATCACTCCTTTTCCCACTAAATTAAGCAATAGTAAAGATGTTGAAAATCGTGCAGATATATTACATAGATACGAACTAATTAATCAAACAAGCTTCTTCGCATTCAACTTTTACTTTTTAATCTCAATGTGATACATATCTAACAACTAATTTAGATCAAAAGACTGTAGATTGGAGGTGTGAAAAGTTTTCTTGTGCATCAAGAGTTCGGTTAGAATCCCAAGCGAAAGTCAGTCGAGTATCCCTGATAAGTCACATTGGAAAGAGAGGGTTTGTGATAGATCTTGATCTTCAGAAAGAGTTTCCAACATTATCACCGATGTAGAGAGCACAAAGAAGATTAAGGATAATTTAGGCATTTTGATGGGTCTACGGAGTAAAAAATTGTTCACTAAATTTGCTTATTCGGTCTCTTGAGAAAATGCACGGTCAGAAACTATTTTAGGGGGTGGATACTTTCTAAAAAAAATAAATAAAAGAAGTGCAAATACTAAACTTAATCCAATCCTATCCATAGGGCAACAAGGTTTGAGTCCATAAACGATATTATTGGTGTCTTTTCAGTATCGACCTAATCACAATTAGAGCTACTCGTGTTTCCTCAAATGATTCACTTTCAGGAATTTTATTGTAATCCTTTTTCTTCATCGGTGATATTACACTTATTCAGTTGGAATAATTAGGTTGTATTCTAACTAAATTGTCATTAACAGAGTCATAATTTGAATTGGAAATAATAAAACTTAACTATTAGACAGAATATAAACCAAGTATCCTAATTAAATAAAATAACATTATTCTTTCTTTATTACATTAACAAACATTGCCTTTGAAACAATAAAATTAACCATAAATATAAAATTTTCTAGAACTAACTACTTATAAAGGACAATCCTATCGCTTTAAGTGGTCAACGTTTGCCGATATTTTAAAACTCTATTTGGTAGTGAGATTGGTCTGTTATAATTTAAAAACTATAGCACTAAGGTGCATTTAATGCATAGCATTGTACTATAGTAAACTATGTTAGAGTACAGAAAATTTAATATAGAATTTTGTTTGGTATAATATGAAAAGTATTATATATAACTATTTTATATTATAATTTATATTCTATTATTATTTTGATTCTTACCGTTGTACACCGCTACAACTGCCAAAAATTTGTATATCTTATCCATAGATGCCATGCTTAGTATCATTAGAATCTTTACCAGGAGCCCTACGTAACAACACCAATATCTCTAGCATGCTTCCGCTGGCCATAGATGTACATTCAAATTTATAATTTGACTAGAAATTAGTTCCATACATTGAGCTTATGACCAAGATTCCGTTGGTATTAATTTAATATCAAAATACACTATCGAGCAGTAAAGGACGACGATGAATGGTACTAGGCAATGACAATTATCAGGAAGCACGTTGAATGGTACAACAATGACATTCAGTAATATTCTAAAAATTAATTAACAATTAAATTATTGTAAAATCTATTTTTGGGTTGGAATTTCAGAGGCCACGTTTCACGAGGATAGGCTCCTTCTCAGCTGAAATAAAGATCGGGCTTGAATGAAGATTCGGGCTAAATGGTTAGCATCTGCCTAATTCTATTGTGAGGTTTGAAGAGTAAGGACGAAAAGTGAACTAGGCATTGATACGCCCCAAGTGAGCTCTTGCTGCAACTTTGACTTTGGCTAATGTTTTCTTGAGTAGTAGATTTGGACTTAAAGCAATAATGACATTTATTGTGAATAATGGGAACGAAATACACTAGTGTATAAAGGAAAACCAATAACCTAATATTAATTTTCTAGGATTTTAATAGACTAGAAATTGTAACTATAAAAAATATGAATGTTTGTAATACTTTTTATCAATGGTTAAATATGTTTTTAGACCTTAATATGAATGTTTGGAATACTTTTTATCAACGGTTAAATATGTTTTTAGACCTTACTCTTCAAACCACAAAAGAATTAAGTAGATTGTAGACCACTTAACCCCTAATTTCCATTGAAGTCCAACTTTATTTCAATCGAAAAAGAGCCTATCCTTATGACACATGGCTTGGTGAAATTCCTTCCCTAAAACGTTCGCGATTTCAGTGAGGAGTTTGGTTAGATTTTGACGATGGTTTCTAGTAGCGAAAGAGTTGTAGTTTCTGTAGTCTGAGCAATAGTGAACGGGAAAATTTTGAAGAAGTAGTGGACCATATAAAATACTATATCTGAGAAAATAGTAATAGAAATGCTAGTCAACAAGAAGTAACCATGCAATGAAGGCAACAACAAGTCAACCCACAAGATCAACCTACAGAATCACGTCCAAGATCAACCACAACAAGCCCATCCAAGAGAATTTAACCTAATCCTCATTATAGACAAGTGTCTATCCCTTCAAGAGAGCCATTCACGTGACGAGTTATGAATACCTCTCCAGAATTCAACAGAATGCCTCAATTTTAGACTCAAGTGTATCTCTTAACAGCGGTAATGAATCTCTTGTGATGCCAGAATCAAAATATGCGATATATTGGATTCTTAGTTGCCACCATATCCATAAGAGATCATGTATAGGTCTCATCAGGAAGGCTATCATTGTTATAATTTACCTTGTTTGACGCGTGAAATGGCAATCTCAGATAACGCATTAATCATTACATTAACACTCTTGGCCAATATGCTCTTGACCTCGAGTTCAACTGAGAGAATTTTCCAAATCCTTCACTGATTGTGCTTATATTTGGTATGCTATTTGGAAGTTAGTTTAATCCACTCTTAGAATGAAATGGCTTCTAAGTTTTGCTCGAAGTATTTTTAGGCTGCAAACCGAACAGCTATGGAGGATTTGAATAAAGATTCCAAGGACCTAAAGAAAGTTTAGTGGACTATGTCAAGTGTTTCATAAATTTAGCCTTGTCTTACTATAAGTCTTAATTTGAGAAAGAATTAGCCCATATTTGCATTTGCAACATGGTGAACAACCAATGAGTATTTTGAAGAATTATGACATCCCAACCTTTAGTCTGTCACTAAAAAAGGCCAGAAAAGCTACTTTATCTATGAGAACAAAACACCCACTTTTATCAAAAGATGGGACGCTTCTTAAGCTGCCTTAATTGAAAGACGTTTCCAGCCATATAAGCAAAGAATGCCAAGAAAGGGAGCCCCAACATCTTTTAGTTGCCTTACACAAAAGAAGAATTTGATGTTATTTATGGATTACTCTAGCTGTTTAAACCAACAAGACTATTGAGTGATATAAAATAGAAAAACTCAAAGCTTTATTACCTACATTAACGCCTTATTCATTCCACAAGGCATTGTCGCCATATCATCAAAATTATCAAATAAAAGATAGCAGATGGATTGTTACAAATTCAAGGAAAGGAACAAGATGCTTATTTTCACCTGCTGCCTTACCACGATGATCAAGTAGCTATGATAACTATTGCTCATTTTACTACAAATGATAACGGTTCACCTACAAATATTGTGATGAAAGATAATACTAAGAGGAGTAAAAGACACTAAAAGATAACGACTTTATGGTATGTGCTCTCCACTGCAAGCATAATTTCAGATCTTTATTTGATCAGTTGGGATACTGTTTGAAGGAATATATAGTAACTACCAAAGCACTGCTAGAAGTTTCTGTCCAGTATGGATTGAAGTGTTATACATCTAAAGCAGAAATCAATCAGGCATATCTAAAATCTACTAATGCAGTTATCTTTTTTATGAGGATATTGAGGCAATATATGTTAACTAATAGCTTCTACTATTTCTGGAAGCTGAGATCGACAGAGTACTGGTCAGAAGAGCTTTATTGGATATAAGTTCCTCCATCAATATTATTCTTAAACAATGTTAGAAATAGCCAAAATACCCGTAGTGTTGGAAATAGACAAAATCAAGAACGTTTACGACCAAGAGGTTACAATCTTTGGATTTGGTAATCTGTCTAACTCTATAGAGCGATACGTTCGACTGGATTTGAAGGTCAGTTTGCTTCATGTTCCAACTGTCTTTGATGATATGGATGTTGATACTTCATACCACATTTTGCTTGGAAAAACCTAAATTTAAGATGATGCCTTCCACATACCGTCAACGTGTGAAAGAAAGGAACAGGATCAAACCAATCTGCATTGCTATTAATCCCACCCCATTCCATCATGAAAAATGCCATATGGCTGAGGCTCGATTCTATGAATTGTTTACTGAAGATGAATGAACTATTGCTGCCAAGCTATAAGGTATAAGAATTCTGAAAAACATTTAAGAAGCCCCGAAAGTCAACCAATAAAAGTATGTCAGAACAAATCGTAAATTAGATTTCTTATAAGATGCTCATTCTAGCAATCCAAGACAAATACTAAAGGTTATTCCAGTTTATAAGAAACAAAGTTTTACCAAATGGGAAAGTAGTGTTCCATTTATGACAGTGTAAAGGGCCTTGTCATTTTTTCAAAGAAAGGTCCCAACATTGATAACTGATCATTTTTATGCGTAAATACAGAAGTAGGAGAAGAATTCTAATCAGAAATAGTTGAAGAGAAGGCATCACTTGCACCAAAATTCATGCAAGATAGTTCCACAACTATCAATGAAGAATTAGAAAAAGTAAATCTTAGGGAGGAGCAACATATACAAAAATGTATATAAATCAACTTCAGTCTGACCGAGAATGAGAAGAAAGGATTGGTCAAATTGTAAACCAGTAAAATAAATAAGAAGCAGTTTTCATCTAGACATGGAGAAGATAAAGAAAAGAGAGGCAGAGAAACTTATTATAGCCATATTCATTAAGCCAATCAAGCGTCCTACATGATTGGCAAACATCGTACCAGGGAAGAAAAAAAATGGACAAATCAGAATCTGTGTGAATTTTCCAGACTTAGATAAAACTTGCCTAAAGGATGAGTTTCCTCTGTGCAACAGGGATATATTCATAGACTGAACATCCTATCACAGATTGCTATTATTTATGGATGGATTCAATGGATACAAACAGATCCAGATGACATTAAAAGATGTGGAGAAGACTATTTTCAGTACACATGCGGTTAATTTTTACTACATTTTTATACTATTTGCCCTTAAAAATGTAGGAG
Source organism: Citropsis articulata (assembly GCA_030449925.1). Taxonomy (NCBI): domain Eukaryota; kingdom Viridiplantae; phylum Streptophyta; class Magnoliopsida; order Sapindales; family Rutaceae; genus Citropsis; species Citropsis articulata. The sequence continues at coordinate 1,297,017 of JASUUH010000135.1, read as the reverse complement.
CCATATACGAAAAGGCCATGACAGCAGGTATTCCATGACATGATGGGCAACGAGGTAGGAGACTATATTGATGATATTCTGGTCAAATCTCCTACCAAGGACACACAATAGTTAAGTTGCAAGATGGTATTTGATCACTGCATTAAGTATAATTTGAAGATGAATCTCAATAAATGTCCCTTTGTGTGTCAGCTGACAAATTTCTTATATTTCCAGTATATTAGCACGAGATGAATGTTGATCCAACCGAAGTCTAGAGTATCATTTCTGCGCCACCACCAAGAAATCAGAAGGAATTAAAAGTTCAATTGGGAAGTTATCCTATATTTGCCACTTTACACCAGGTTTGGCAACTATGATTTCCATTTACACACCTATTCTTAAGAAGAAAACTTAATTTATTTAGAGAAACGAGCATGAAGAGACATTCTAGAAGATCTAAAAAATGATCATAACTTTACCAATCATGTCTGCCTAGCTCTTGTTTACGCCTCCTAAAGGTTGAGACACTATTTTTATCTCTCACTAAGTACATCTTATCATAAAGACAGACTCAGCATGCTATTTATTACTTAGGCCTATGCTTTCTGAAAAGCTAGCTCGGTAGCTTTTACTCATTGCACAATTTGATATTGTGTGTAACTCCAAGTACCATCAAAGGTCAAGTTATCATTGATAACATTGCCGAACTTTTTGCAAATCAATATACATATTTGTTACAAGAAATTCTTTAGGATTTTTCATAGTAGAACTGCTTTGTTTTAGAAAATGAAGATTTGTAGAAAGTTTATTTTGATGGATTTTCAACTAAAAAACTACGACGCGCAGGGTTGATCATTATTAATCTCCCTGAATGAGTTTCAATCGTATCTCTCAAGTTAGATTTTACTTGCACCAAGAATAAAATAAAACATAGAATAACAAGTACCAAGCTACTTACAGTCAAGAAACTAGGAGCCAAGAGAGTCAAAACTTGTAGGAGATTCAAATCTGATAATCCAACAGATTCATAATTATTTTACCGTAAAAGAACCAGCATTAGCTCCATATTGAACACATATTACGAAACTCTTGTCAACTCTTGAGACTTCACTGTGGAGCATGTTAGGAGACAAAAGAATAAATACGCTGATTTATTAGCCATACTGAGAGCTAAGATTAATCGAGTAAAGGAAACATCTCAAGTCACAATCTTATAAAAGACCAAACTAATTATCCTTATAGAAAGATTGGAACAGAAAGTAGTAATAGATGAGACAGACACTATCATTACAAAACACTTATTGATCCCAAAGAGACCCTCCACTTTAAGCAAGAGAAGGATTACTCTTTGATTCTGGGAGTTCTTTATAGGCACATGGTAGGAGGAATCCTTAAAATATATGTCCACAGACAAGAATGAGAGAAAATGCTTCATGAAATACATGAGGTTTCATGTGCAATAAAACCCGAGGTCAGTCTTTATAGAAAGATACAAAAGGCAAGCTATTATTGGCCTAACATAAATAGACAAGCTGCGCGATACAGTCATCTTGCATTAAGTGCCAAAATTTGAGATTAGAAAAAGCTTAATATTAACTATCTACAATATAAGACACTTTCATTTTTTTTTTTTATGTACTACACCGAGCTCTATTGATATTTACAATCAGTGTTTGTACTTGAGCCTTATCCAGATAATTATATTTCAGTGACGCCCATATATCTACCCTCACTTAACTGGAGGGAAATCGATTCTACCCCAATATGGGGAGTAGCTACCCCAATTTTTATTTGGGGAGCCAAGTCCCATCCTTGGGACTCGAACTCACGCCCTCAAATTGAGGGCGTGAGTTGGTTGCCAGTGGGCTACGCGCCCACTGGCTCAATATAAGACACTTTCTTTAAATCATAAAAAAACATATAAGATCAAACAAATAACCAAGAGATAATAAATGGAAAGTGATATGCAGTTTTGAAAAGTGTTCAACGAAAAATCATTAAAGTGTTTTGGTTATTATAGTGTTTGGGAAGGAAAGATGAAGCCAATGATGAAGCGCCACGTGTTGATATTTAAGGAGTTCACTTAAATCGGGTACCTTGGGTACTCCGGATACCCTGGATACTTGGGGTACCCCAGGTGCTCTAGGAAGTACCTCAGGTACACTATGTAAGGGCATAAAAGTAAAAACAAACATTCCTAAAAATATCAAGGGATAGATGGGTCCCAAATCTCAAAAAGATCGACTGAATACGTGTCAAAAAGTAAGGAATCAACGAGGAAATTTTGTGCTGCAAAAGAAGAGCGTATTGTCACGTCGTCGAGTAAAAGTTGATCTATAATGATTGGGACCACTAGCATTTACCTGCCACGTCTGCAAATTTACAACGGATTTATAGAGGTACGCGAGACCACTCCACTACACCTAGCATGTGAATACACCTCAAACTTGTTAGCCTACATGGCTATTTGTTAACATGTAAATGTTCTTTTTATTGATTTTGATGATAACAAACCTTTTGATAAATATGTTGGAGTTTTCATAATTACAAACACTTTCTTAAAAGCCAGAAGTTTTCTACGAGTGTTTACAAGTTTTTTAAAAAAAACTGGAACATCTCTGCAAAAATGTGTATTTCTGAAAATAATCGATGAACCGTTAATATTAACGATTAACCGATAAAATGCAGAGAAAGGTTAATGTCTAAGGCTTCAACCGATTACTTTATAACTTGTTAAAAATCAACCACTGGATTTAAACGGCTAACCGTTTATGGTAAAGCCTAATCTTTCTGAAAAGGGTTCTTTCTTAAGCCTTAACCGATTAAGCATTTTATGTTTTAAGTTACTGGAATTAAACGGTGAACCGTTTATTTTAACGGTTAACCGATAACATTCAAAAAGGATTTTTGTGTTAACCTCTTACCGTTTAAAGCAAACCGGTTAAGATTTTTGTTTTAAAGGCTACTGGAAATAACCGGCGAACGGCTAACCGTTAATTTTCAGAAAGGCATACTTTGTTAAGCCTTAGCCGTTTAGTGAAAACGGCTAATTGAAATGTGTTGTATAAGTCTCTGGAATTTACCGGCGAACCGTTAACGTGTAAACGGCTAACCGATAATTTTCAATATGTTACTGACTGCTAAAGTCTTAACCGTTTAGCCAAAACGGATAGAGATTTTTGTTGTGCAGGTCTCTGGATTTTAACAGCGAAAGGGTAAGTGACTAACGGTCAACCGTTTATTTGAAATCAGCACAACGGTAACTTTGACTAGCGCAAACGGTGAACCGTTAACGGGTAAACGGCGATCCGTTTTCTGGCGAAATGAGCTTTAACGGCTAGTTTTCAGCTCCAAGTATAAATAAGCTCATTCAAATCATATCAAAGATTGATCACAACACGACCATTGAGCATATACACGTTTATACAATCTTCATAGACCTAAAAACACATTCTTGCTTCATCTTATTCACACATTGGGCTTTGATTTGTAATCTAAAAGATTGTGTGAGAGAAGAATAACTTGTAATTTTTGTTTTTAGTGTTGGGATATACTTGGGTTAAGAGATTGGGAATAATCTCTTATTGTAAAGGTTTATTGACACCTTGGAAGTCAATTGTAAACTTTTGAGGCCTTGTTTAGTAATCCTCAAACCCGCAGGCTTTGGAGTATGGACGAAGGGATAGCCGAACCACGTAAAAATCATTGTGTTTGATCTCTCTTACCCTATCTCTTTATTTTTTATTGCATATTACTTTGTTTATTTCGAATTTGCTTGCTTAGTTATTATTTCATTGAATTTTATTTGCTTATTATTTTAAAAACCCAATTCACCCCCCTCTTGGGTTGCCTAGTTAGTATTTCACTATTAATATTGATTTTGATGATAACAAACCACATATTTTTGGATAAACAAATATTTACATATTGTGCTTTTATAACAAGAAAATATTTTTTTTAATAAATATTGTTTGGAATTTCAGATTTGGGTTCATTTGAAAATACTTAAATTGTTTTGGGTCATAATATAATTTTCTACGTTTGGTCTTTATCATAATTTCAGAAAGTTTTGGGATTCACAAAATATTATTTAGAAATTCTGAAATTGAACTTATTTGTAAAATTTCATAACATTTTGGGCCATAATACAATTATTGAGAGTTTTGGAGCAAAACTGTAATTTTAAAAAACAGTTTACTGTAGAAGCACTGTAGCAAGCGGCTAACCGGTTATGGCAAGCGGCTAGCCGGATAGTGAGCAGAATCTCTCCAGATGAAAAACGGCTATCCGGATTTGGTAAGCGGCTATCCGGTTATGGATCAGAAAGTTTCCAGAAAATAAACGGCTATCCGGTTATCGTAAGCGACATGCCGAATATTCTGAAATTCAAATTTTTGTCTTAACGGTAACTTTTAAACGGCTAACCGGATTTGAGAAACTGTAAGCCGATTATGACCAATATGTGCATAACGGCTAGTTTTTGAGCTTCCACTATAAAAACTCAACCCCAATTCATTTTCAAGGCTAGAAGCAAGCACAAACAAAAGGCAAACAACATTTCTTGAGCTTTAAATTCATGAATCAATATACCTTAAGTGATCTTTGATCTTAAATTTGTTCATCTACTCTTTAAGAGAGATTTTAGTTGTAATTTCATTTCATCTTCTCATTTGTGAGTATTTGAGTGAGTAAAACACTTGAGTGAAGAGATTGAGTTAAAATCTCTTTGTTGTAAAGGTTTGTTGACACCTTGAAGTCAATTGTAAGTTCATTAAGTCTTGGAAGGCTTGGATAGTGAAAACATCAACCTTGGATTGCTTGGAGGCGTGGACGTAGGCGGGGATTGCCGAACCACGTAAAATTTCGTGTGTTTGTTTCTCTTCTCTCTCACTCATTTATTATTGAACTGTTATTAAACTTATTGCTTTCATTTTTATTAAGGCATTAGATTGAATTGTTGTGTGGATTTGTTAGGATTGTTTTTAAAACACCAATTCACCCCCCCTCTTGGGTTGCACACTTGTCTTTCAAAACTTGCTCCCCACGTATATTTTTGAAGTGCCCAAGCCGCCACACGTATGAAAAGGAGAATATTCCTGATATGATAGTGAGGAACGCCAATAAAATAGCGCCGGATGGCACGGCGACCGGGGTACACCAAATAAATACTCAGGTTAATTTTTTATCAAGTAAGTTTGATATACACACACCAGAGAAAACTAAGGTTTCTTCAACCTCAAAACCTCCATTACCGAGAGCTTGCAAGCTCTCAAACCTGAAATAACCTCAACTCTGACTTGAGCGTCGGAGTGTGGTTGCCGGCCACCCCCAACTCCACCTCTGACCTCGTTTTTCCTTGTTTCACAGGTTTAAGATAATTTTTCCAGCCTTTCGCACATGAAGTCAAGCCCCTGTCATAGTCACTGCCACCTTAATCCTCCTCCACTCCACAAAAAAAACCTAGTCAGCCCATACACTCCGAATAAGCGAGGCGCCCCGCTCTCCCGTTAAAAACAAATTTATTATTCTTAGTTTTTTTTTGGTAGTTTTCTTTTATTGGCCCCAAAATAAGCTAAAAACAATTGGCGCCGTCTGTCGGGATCGCACAAAAAGCTTCCATACGGTGCTAAGCATGTTGGTACGAGTGCTTGCTCAACCATGGCACCCGAGGTACCCGCTGACAATGCAGTGTTAGGTCATGACGGATTGGAGGACCATAATGGTAATGAGATGGGCGACTCAACAAGGAGGCCATCTCGTCTAGACAAAGGCAAATCTGTTAAGCAATCAATCGGAATTCATCCCGATGAAGAGCCTGTTACTCATAAACACTTCGAGGATTTAACTCACGCGATTCTCAGGGCTGTAGGATCTCGGGTACCCGAAGCAGCCACTTCCCCAGTGACTCAAGATATTCCGCCTCCATGAGGTGATAAGCAAATCATGGTAAGATCTGAAATACCGAAGGGGAGTAAACCAAAGCACGGACCAGCGGGCACTCGTTTAAAATTTCAAACCGGTGGCTCTCGAGAAGAACGCTCTACTGCTTCTTGCTATTCCCGTAGTAGCCAAGGTACCAAGCATAAACAAAAGGCACAACAAGATCTATGATACAAATTGAACGCCAAAAGAGCTTCCCAAACGACTGCGGCATCCTCAGGTACACCTGAGGTACCCCGCAAGTTCATGGAGAAAATGAAGTACCCTGAAGCTCCTTTCTGAAAGATAAAACCCCACCAATGCTCTAGCACCAGCAACGTATAACTCGTCATTCACCATGGAGATTCAAACCACTGCTCTCCCGAAAGGTTTCACTATGCCTCAAATACAGCAATACTCGGGTACCTCAGATCCTGTGGAACATGCTGAGTTATATCGTGGCCAAATGCTGATTAAAGGAGTGGGCGACAACACTATGCGCCGGATGTTCCCGCATACCCTCACCGGACCAGCCAAGTCATGGTTTCAATCGTTAAAGGCAGGTAGTGTATCCTCTTTAAACCAACTCTTAAAAGATTTTGTTCATGAGTTTGGTTACGCTTCCTCTCAAGATATAGCATCTTCCAAGCTTGTTTTCATCAAATAAGGGGAATTAGAGTCATTAGCTGAGTATGTGACCCGCTTCCACCAAGAGGTATTGCGCACAGGTATATTTGGTCACCAACATACTCTCACTTATTTTAAAAAGAATTTACGCTTGGGGAAGTTATGGCAGTCGTTTCAGAAGCATCACCGTCTTTCATATGCGGAAGCTCGTTCTCGAGCTCTCCAACAAATAGAAATGGGCGAGAAGTGTTACCTGAAGAGGGAAGAAGATAGAGTAGAAGTCATAAAAGGTAAGGAGAAACCAAAGAAAGCCGAAACATCTCAGGCATCCTCCCGGGCACCCCGGGTACACAGCCCACCTCGTCCAATCTCACGTGGGAGAAGGTTGAATATTCCAGGTGTACCCCAAGTACCTCAGCATGTTAGGCCGCCACCTCCAGTACAAGGAGAAGTGCTACAAAAACCTCGATATGACTCTTTTCACCCGTTGAATCAGTCTCCAAAACAAATTTTCTACCAGATAAGGGACACGGGGATACTCCACCCACCTAAGCCAATTCGAAAATACCCCAGTATGAAACATGGTTTGAAATTTTGTGAGTTCTACGAAGATTTAGGCCATAGCACCGCCGATTGTTTTCACCTAAGGGGAGAGATTGAGTCTTTGATCCTGAACGGGTACTTCAAGGAGTTTGTTGCTGACGTGCGTGAGGCGAGGAAGCTTCTCTTAACCCAAGTGTATCCAACACTTACAATCTCGCAAGGATAAAGATTATAAATGAAATTTCTCTTACACAATGTGTTTGATTACAAATGAATGCTCATGTGTAAAACAAAGAAACAAAAATAAGTTTAAAGCTCAACAATGGTTATATCCTCAGTGGCAAGCTCAATGATAACTCTTAGATCTCATCTTGTTTAAATTTGATTGAGTCATTTTAAAGTTGGAGCTGAAAATTAGCTGTTGTTGACTTTCTGAGAGAATTCAGATTGCCGTTAATTATTGTCGATTTACCATTTTGACTAGTTCAACACCATTAATAAAAATGCTAAATTGTTGAGTTATAGTTAATTTTAAACATGCAAAACAAATTAATACCCCTCCAAAAATCATTTGTTAGCCTTTTTCAGTAAACGATTAACCGTTTGCTACAGTGATTGCTATAGTAAAATTATTTTTTAAAATTATACTTTTGTCATAAAACTTTACATAATTATACTATAGCCCAAATCCTCATAAATCTTTACAAATAAATCAATTTCCAGAGTTTCAAAACTTTTTCAATTTAGACCATTAACTTGAAAATAACCAATTTTATAAAATTATTTTTTCATTAAGTATAAACCCTTTATATTATGAAGATAATAATTTATGTAAAATGTATGAAAAATAATTTGAGCTTTTAAAAACTTAATCATTTTTAATCTTATTTGTTATCATCAAAATCAACATTATGAATACATATATATTAACAAATAGCTTCAAATTCTTGCAAGGCAACTTAGAATATGGTGGGGCTTCCTTTCTTGACATTTTTTTTATATGGCTAGAAACATCTTCTACTAAGGCAGATTGAGCAGCCTTCCACCTTGTATTAAAAATAAGCATTCCCACAATATAAAGTAGTTTTGCTAGCTTATTTTCTAATAACAAACTAAACAGCATGATGTCATGATTCCCCAGAAATAAATACTCATTAGCTATTCACTATATTGCAAATGCAAATACGAACTATCTCTTTTCTAGATTTGGACTCATAGCAATCTAATGCCAAGTTTCTGAAATGCTTGACATAGGCCACTAAACCTTCCTTGGATTCCCCAAAAACAAATCCTCGATAGTAGTTCAATCTTCAATCTGAAAATACTTACGGCGAAACCTAAAAGCCATTTCGCTCTAAGAGGTGATCGAGCCAACTTCCAAATTAGTATACCAAAGTATAAGCACAATCTGTGAGGTATTTGGATAATTCCCTGAATCAAAACTCAAGTCAACAAAATATTCGCCAAAGAGCGTTAATATAACAACTGATGCATTCTCCGCAGTTCCTTTTTCACCCATCAAACAAGGTAAGTCGTGGGCAACAATAGCCTTAAGATAATACCTATACATGATCTCTTCTAGATATGGTGGTGATGAATAAAATTCAATATCTTCCATATTTTGATTTTGGCGTCGCAAAAGATTCATGATCTCTGCTAAAATAACAGGTGTCTGCATTTTGTTTGTGATAAACTAAAGACCGAACGACAAAAATTCAGGATGATCGACCCAAAATCAAAGAAGAAGAACTTGAATGCTTTCTTTGCAAGAATGAAGCGTTCTATTGAATTCTTGAGAGGCAATCACAACTAGTTTGCATAAACGGCTCTCTTTAAGGGACACGTACTTGTCTATGACAAGGATAAGCTCAAATTCTCTTGGCAGGCCTTGTTTGTGGTTGATCTAACACGTGATTCTGTAGTATGACAGGAGATTGATCTTGTGGGCTAACTTGTAGTTGCCCTTACAGCATGGCCACTTGTTGCAAAACAAACATTTCTACCATTGTTTCCCGGATATGATTCTTCATTTTGTCCATAACTTCTTCAAAATATTCATGTTCACCAATGCTTCGACTGCGGAAGTTATACCTCTCTCTGATACTAGAAACCATTATCGAAATCCTAACCAAACTTCCCATTGAAGTCACCAAGTGTGTTAGGGCAGGAATTTCATCAGGCCATGTGTCACAAGGATAGGCCCTTTCTCCATTGAAATAAAGTTAGGCTTGAACGAAAATTCAAGCTAGGTAACCTCTGACCTACCTGACTATATTGTGTGGTTTGAAGAGTAAAGTCCACAATCTATTCCCACATTAACTTTAACTTTAACAGGCATTAATATGGCTCAAATAAGCTCTTGTTACAACTTTAACTTTGACTATTCTTTTGTTGATAAGTGGATTGAGCTTAATAATAATGACACCCACTGTAAATACAGATGGGAGAATGGAAGCATCAGTAAACAATGGAGGACCAATAACTTAATATTAATTTTCTAAGATTGTTAAACCTGGCAAATGTAATTATGAAAAATATAAATGTTTAGAATATTTTTGAAACTGAATATGGAAATGTATTTGAAAACTGTTTTAGGAAATGTTTTTTGTTCCAGAAAATTATTTTTGTAAGAACACTAAAAATGTAACTTTGGAATTCGTTTTATGAAATGTTTTCTGAATTGCTTCATAAGTGAATAGAGCCAGGACTTTATAGTGAAGTGGTACATGGTCCTTCGATCATTTAACACTTCAGATCATAAAGGTTTATTTAGCCCTTTTGAAAGGCCATTTGACTCTTCAAATCCCAAAGGATTATTTAACCATATATGTATAGGTCTCTGATCTATGTAAACCATATATGTATAGGTCTCTGATCTATGTACAACTTCAGACCATCTAAGGTGATTGATTTCTCACTAGCTTGTCATTCCCTCAGAGGCTAAGGTCCCCCAAGTAAACTTAAGGGTTCCATACGAATTGAACTCCACTTTGGGGTATTTGTACCTTCCAAAACACAATTCACAGCGGTTACCAGTAGAGTGGCTTAAATCCACCATAAAATACATATCTTAATGGATCGGCCAAACTTCGATGTTTAAGCATTAACAAAATCAAATTAAATAACTATAATTCAAAAATAATATTAATATTAAAAACTACAGAATAACCAAACCAGACCTGCACAAAATGGGGTGATTGCGGGTCTTACTAGAGCAGGTGGAGTTGGTCATTTGACCAGCACAATGCCACTTTACTGCTTCTCCAAACCAGTGCCTAAGTAATAACTATAGTCGGGCCTCGGAGGCACCATAACATTTTCCTGAAATAGATAGAATAACTGGTTATTACTCATGCTAGTTACATTATTATTTCTTCAATATTTTATCAATAATCATATCTAAATGTACTAAGCCATTTAATTCTGTAAAGTTGCAAATTGCAATTTGCAAGAATAGTTGCTCTTTACTATTTACACTGATATCACTCATGCGGTATTATTTTGTACTCCATGCTCCTAGCACAAAAAATTATAAGACAAAGTTAGTTGATATTAATACTGAAAACTAGTCAACTTAGTAAGATCAGAATATGCTCGCGCTCTGTACTTTCAAATTGTTGTATGTGTTTTGTACAATAGAATCAATCACTGAAACGAAAATTCTATAAAGATACCACATTCAATGCTTTGTAAAAGACAAGACAATAAAATAAAACCGAAGTTCAGAACCAGAAAGATATGTCAACTTGAATACTTACAGAATTAAGTGACTGCGGTAAATTCTACGGTAACTTGAAGGATAAGTTTGTTCTTCCACCACTTCCACTTTCCATGATCATTATAATTCTAATGCTTCAGAAAAAAGTACGAAGATGGATTTTGATATCATTCTAAAGCTCAATCCACCATGTTTCTTCAACGCCTAAATTGCTGCATATAAATCCAACAAAAGAAACAAAGATATTTTTTGTGAAAGTTTTATAAAACAAAGAGAAAACATGTGAGCCTGTTACATAGATGAAAGCCAACAAAGAAAAAAGAGAATTGAATAATCAACACATAATGTGCCATTTACTCAAATCTTTTCATGACAAAAGATGCTATTAATATGCCATCTAGAATCAGAAATGTTATTCGCACAAACTTTATCTTACAATGACCAAACAATTAAAAATCCTAGGTTGACTTCTAATTAATATTCACCACCATTTTAATTCAATCTGGGCCCAAATACAATTTTTGTGCAAACAAATCAAAAAATGAGTAGGGTTTTCACAATCTAAGAGCACAGAAGCCCCTAATAGCCATCTCCAGTTAAATACTGTTTGTTCTGGAGAGTTGCAATTTGATTATCCAGCAATGGAATTTACAGGTACAGCTACAAACCCTAGGTGAGGAGTGTGGATTCCTCCCACTCTAGCATTTACTTACTCATTAAAAGAGAGGGAAGTCCCACTCCGTGGGTTTCACTAATTTTTTAAGCGAAGACTAGAATTCCTATTCCCATGGGGGAGGTGAGAGTGGGCATCCACTCCTCCTTGTTACTTTTTTACCCTTTCCATATTAAATAAAATATAATTACATTTATTAAAATAAAATAATATTACATTTATTTAAAAATAATAATATTATTATATTTATTTAGATCTAATAGCATTGTATTTATTTAATATTAATAATTAATAATTATTATAAGAAAATATCAATTTTGTACAATATGATTGATAATATTTCATTGTGTTGCTCCTATCAATAATTTTTAATTTAAATAATTAAAATTAAAATTAATAAAAAATCGTGATTTACATAATTAAGAATATCAATAATTATTATTAATTTTTATAATTAAAATTAATAATAAAATAAATAGTTTATTTTACAAATATATTTTTTATCCATTTTGTAATTAAAACTACCATTTTTTCAATAAGGGTAAATCTGTAATCTAAAACATTTCACTCCCAATCCATGACAAAGTAAACATATAAATGGGATTTTGATTCTCATTCCAATATAAGAAAACAACCTACTCTCACTCCACACTCTCAATTCCAGGATTCCCACTCCTTAAGATTCTCACTCTAATCCAAGAACTAAATGCTACCTTAATGTGATTGTTTTGGTAATAAAATAGAAATTCAGACTCAAATGGAGTAAGAAGAAAAAAATTAGGAACAGGGTAGGGTAATGCAGGTTGCCGAAAAAATAAAACATATTGATCTAATGTGACTTCAATCTAAGAAAGGAAGAAAGGACTACGTAACTCTAGGCTATAATGCAGGTTGCTGAAAAAACTCTCAGAGACGGCAGAGGTTTGTTTCATAGTAGTTACAGATAGCATTAGTTCAGAGGAAAGCAAAAGGAAGTAGCATAATAATAAAACGGTCTGAGAGACCAACGGAAGAATCAAATACCAAGCATGGAACATATTACCAGTTATACCCAATCAAATATTTTGGAACACCTAAACCCAAAAAGGATTTACATGAAGAGAATTGACCAAACCAAACTCCATGAAACTGATCCACCAAAGTACGTACCTGAAAGCCAACTTCCCATCAAGATTCTACTACCATCCCTACTTGAAAAACCTGCCCAGATCTTCTAGAATGACTAACCTCCTCCTTGAGAATGTCGAACAGATGCAGCACGAACCATTTCAACTAGGAACTCATCCAAGTCTTCAAGATCACCAGAGTCCCGTAGATTGCAATATAGAGGGGCCATACAAGCTGCAGCAAAATCAGCCAACTTCCATAAAGAAAATTTAGCTGCTAGTTGGAGAACTTTAATGGACAAATCTCGGGCAGAATCGAGACATGATACAACTACTTTAAAGCAGGCATCCTGAATATCTTCCAAAAGCCAAATATCAGCAAGCCAACAAAGCTCTATATACGGATGCAACTCATGAAGTTTTCGCTCATTATCCATATTATCCCATAAACACCCAGAAGGAGGATTTGGCAGCTGATCAGTATAAATCCACTCCACTAGTTTAATCATACCTTCCCAACTAACAGGCACCTTAACAGTTTGTGAATAGCTGCAAGCGCATGTACAATCAAATGAGATAAAAAAATGTAGTCAAGAAAAATAAACATAGGTAAATAAAACCTACACTTCTCCAATGAAAAATTGATAAATATATGATCTTTTGATTATGTTTCAGAGTTGATTTACTCTAATACGAATATAAGATGAAAAATGAATTATAAGCAAACAAAACCAACTCAGGGACCCAGCATTTCCTAAATCAAATGAAAAGCATAACAATGATACCCAAACAAAATGAAAGCTTTGACCATTTACTTCAGCCAATTGTTAGATGACAAGTGAACAAATATCAAAAGAAACTTTCAAAATCCCAGCACCTCTCTTGCATTCCTGATTCGAGTAAAGCCCGCAGATAATCACAACTTGACCACAGTATAACTTTATGAACATGCTTGTGGGGCACTGGCAGAGAGCAAACACTGCAAGTCCAGCTCAGTCCAGATGCTTTGGCTTCCAAAATGATATCTCTGAAACAAAAAACAAGATTCAGGGTCAACACTTTCCCATAAATTACATAAGTTCATGAGGGAACTTAAAGCAAACACCTTCATGAGGGAACTTAAAGCAAACATCTGCCCTTAAAACAGAAAATCAATAATTTGAAGTTGTTCGTATCAGTGAGCACAAATATTATTTACTAATAAAGAACCCAGAAATTAATATATACTGATGATTCATAAATGAAACAAATAGCACTAGAGATGAACAACAGGGAGATGAACTGATAGGTTTTCTTTATCATGAAGCCTCTTTTTCAAGTGCAAACTTAGGGTTTAGAATAAAAATAAAACAACATATTGATCTAATGCAACTTCAATCTTCAACAAAGAAAGGAGCAAACCATACGAAAACTGATGCCCAACTGGTCCAAGACCAAGAGCGAGATCACAGTTAGGAATAGGAGTTCCCCAATTTGGACGCTTTCTGCAAAGCAGCAGCGATAGTGGTTGCAAATTGCAACTTTTAGCTAGAGGTTTCAGCCTCTTCACAAGTCCTTCTTCTACTTCCAAATAACCAAAGTAAACAAAGTCCAACAAAGTCTGCAATGCCTGGCTATCAACATGAGCAGAAAAACGAACAGTTTTCTGAAAATTTCCACTCAGCTTTTCTGTATCATCACCGATGGAAGAATTATGAGATGTTTTTACATTACCAGGAGGCAGCAGCGATGGGCAACGAATTGCGAGAACAACACCATGAACACTCAAAGCCTTGCCAGTTGCTAGAATAAGTTGCATGTCTGCAAATTCCTCCATATAAAGTGCTTTGCCAATCCTTTTCCCAATTTTACTCAGAAAACCGTAAAATCCAAAATGACTAAGAATGTATGCAGCGAACCATCGTGGTCCATCTGCGGTGGTGCTAATACAGATCTCCTGGAGCAAACTAAACAACTGAGCCTCCATCTTGTTTAGCTTATCAGAAGACACAGAACAAAAATGGTGTACCAACTCAGCTACTGCCCACAAACCATAAAGCAAACAAACATCCTCACCCTCCCATTCTCTATTTATCCAGCAACAAGTCTTCTCTGAAAACTTATTATACAAATGAGGGGCAACGCTCTGCCTCTTGATGGGAACAGGATTGCTCCAGCACCACCTCACAAAAGCCAAAAGTGTCTTCATTACTTCACTCCCACTAACATACCTTTGATACTGTGGCAAGCCTAAGTAACATGTCAAACCCACCAAGTTAATGATTGTTTGAAAAATATATGGCAATCCAATATTGAATCCTGATGTTGTATAATTTAGGAAATGTAGCAAGTGCTTCAGGTACTCCTTGCCATTTGGCTTTAGAATGTGGGATAGTATAAATCTGGCCTTTGATGCGATGTACTTGCTAGGAGAATATATCATCATGAGAACGGCCTTTGATGCTGATTCACTTCTAGAGGCATGTATCACATCATTTTCACATATTTGACGCCCTTTACGAATTGCATCAACAAAGGCCACGCTGTAAAGAAATACAATCATTACAAAGTCAATTAGAATCTAGAAGACAACCAACTATTGAAAAGAACATAGACAGTAAGAAAAACAACATAAACACAATAATGAAACGTAAATTAGTATAAGAAAAACTAAAGTCAACAAAAAATTGAAGTTTTACCATGCACACATAATAAGCATGTTGATGTGGAGCTCATTTTCATGGTTGAAATCGTCATCACAATGAGTTGCAAGCCATCCCAGGATATCCCAAATGTATGGCCTCAAAGTAAGAAGAAAATTTGCACCAAGACGCTGTTGCACCAGGGATATCTGTTCTTCTAGTGATGACAGATGTTGTGATGGTTTAATCTGAAAATCCTCCAGAAGAAGATCAAGCAGGACCTTGTCAATCCCTTGCTTCCAAAAAACAATGTGGTGTTGCCCTGCCCAACGAGTAATTGAAGCCAGGCGACATGCCTCCACTAGCAAAGACATCTGGTCGTTCAAAATCTTTCCAGAATGGAAGCTGCATCTATTCATCCCACAAACTATAGCTCTCACCAAAGGATCACAACACAAGCTTGTCATTCTTAAGCAGCCCTGTTCATCTGTCTAAGCAAAGAATTATAGCTGATAACCAATAAATAATATATATATATATATATATATATAAGTGTATGTATGTGTGTGTGTGTGTGTGTGTGTGTAACATTACCCATTAAAATCGTGAGTGAAGAAAAAATTTCTAACAATTACCGCTAAACATTGAGCTAGTCTAAACCCCTCTATCCGAACAGAGAGCGCATGTGAGCTATCCATGCAATAAACCATTGTTTGTAAAAGGAGCTCGCCATTTTCTAGAAGTTTCTTGGCCCCATTAACACATAGACCTAGCAGAGAATGTGGTAACCATTCAATTTCAAAAGTTAATCAAACAAAGATGGAAAAAAAAAATAGAAATTCACTGAGGATAATATATTACCTACTGAAGAATACAACTTCAAAACTGCAACCTTAAATGAGAGATCTGGCTTTAGAAGTAGAACCTCTAAAACTTTCATCAATATGGCATCATTCCAAACAGAGTACCGAGATGGAGGCCATCGCCATAATATTACACTCAAAAGAGAAGACACCTCTTGAAAATACTCAACTGGCATAGTCTCACCAGAAAAGTTTCGTATGTTTGTAACAACACGTTCAACAGTTTTTGCATCTTTCATCATCTCCCACACTTGTTTTTCCTTCTTTACACTCATGTTTGATAGAATCATGTTCAAAGCAGTAGCACAAGAAATAGACACTTCTAATTCATGGTAAGTTAACAAGGACAACAAAGGATGACTAAGATCCAACACATAATGTTGAAGTATTGAATTGGGTACACAGCTCAATAACTTAACAACTTCATTTGCTGCAATACTCAATACAGCTCCACTTTTACACTGTAGAATCCATACCAAAGCCCCAACTATATGAGGAATCGAATCCTGAGAATTATGAGTTATAAAGGAAAAAGAAATTAGAATGACAGTAGCTAAAATATTACCGATGGGTTTAGAAGTGCTATCAACATCATAAACACTTTCAAACAGCAATATCGCTATTAACTAAATCTACTTTCTAGTTGTGGCTGAACTAAACAAAAACATTTTTGGGATCAGAAATGCCCTTAAACTACTGTTTATAACTGCTATTCTAAATAGCAACTACCAAAGGAAATTTTTTAGCTGCTTTTTTAGAGAAGAACTTAAATATACTTCTCCAAACCTCATTTTTGAAAACCCAAAAAAAAAAAAAATTAAAGTTCCTTTTTAAAATAGTAAGATAATATATACAAACTTTTTCGCAAATTCAACATAGCAGTGTTATATATCATTGCATAAGCCTCACATTATTTATTTTCTTTTATTCCATTCAAAAATAAAAATGTTGAATACATACAGAGGTAAAATTTTATAGCAAGTTGTATGCATAAAATGTATTTAATAGCTTTTTATTCTGTTATATATCATTGCATACTTCTCACATTATTTATTTTCTTTTATTCCATTCAAAAATGCAAATGTAGAATATGTACAGACGTAAAATTTTATAGCAATTTGTATGCATAAAAATGCATTTAATAGGTTTTTATTCAGAAAGTGCACGAAGGGCTTTTACAAAAATCTCTTGGAAAATTGAAGTGTTACACCAACTACCAAACCCACTCTTAATAACGAACTTTCCACAAAAGCAGCTCCAAACCGTAATGGATATATGTATATATAAGTAGGTAATTAGAAAAAGAAATACCTTAAAAAGAGGATTCTGTAAAGTTTCAGCAGAAACAGAATCAAGAAAGGCAGCTATGGATCGAACTACATGTCTCTGTATCTCAATATCCGTACACTTCCATTTCAATTCTTTCCCCTCATAATGACTTAACAAAAAAAAAAAAACTCGAGGTTAAAAATTAAAAATTAAACTCGACATCAAAACTTCATATTCACAAACTTTAAAAAATAAAAAATAAATTGATGACTAAACCTGGTTCCCAGATTCAGAGCATGGAAGAGACGCTGGTGAAGAGTGGACACGTGGCCGCTGATGCTGCCTCCTCCTGCTCCTCCTCCTCTTCCTTTTTTTGACGGTCTCATGTTGTCGTTCACAAATTGACTCTTTTAGAAATTGCGGGAACGTACGCCCACAGTCCCACACGCACCGTTATAATATTACCGGACAATTGAACCGACCTATCTTCGATGATTTGGAATTAAAATTATTTTGAAAAAAAAAAGTTTAGCTATGTTTTAAAAAAAATAAAATAATAACATGTCGGTCCTTGATTTTCATGCTTTCTCTATTATGGTCTCAGTTTTTTTATTTATACTTAAATATATCCCAAACTCTTGACAAAACAATCCAAATATCCAATTACTCTCAGAAATTTTGAATTTTTGGTACATTTAATCTGAGGTTTGTTGTAAGGTAAGTAGGTAACTATAACAATAACAAAATAAAAGAAAAATAAAAAAGAAAAATTATAAGAATTCTTACAGAAAGATTCCCACAAATACAGCTTAACAACTATTTTGTATTACTCTTTACAGGTCTATTTTATCCATAGAAAAGATTTGTGTTAAATTCTCATCTACACCTAAGAAATTTTTTTTGATAATAGTGTGAATACGATCATCCAATGAAATCATGAGTGACATGAGGATAATGTGATATATCCACTCAAGCCTTTCTCTGTACTTAACAGCATGAAATATATCTAAGCATGATAAGATTAAGTTTCCACACCCATGAACACAAATTGAAACTCACAATAGACATGATTTTTGGGAGCTTTACCGGGTGGAGTAATCTTCAATCAATAATATGTTAAATCGCAATTCAGAATCGGTGGAATTTGGGTTTGATTTGTAAAACCATTTCGTCCATTGAAACCCATTAACTTTAATAAATTTAATACATTCTAAAGACTTCAAAAAATTTTTTGGCAAGAAGAAAGAAAGTGACTTTAAATTGATAATTTGTGAATAATCATAAACCTTGAATTTCTTAGGTATTTAATATACAACTCGAGCCGTCGTTATATCAATTTTTGTTTTCACAATTTTTTTTTTTTTCAAGCGAGAAGGACGAATGAAGCTTGGTGTAGGTGCCTGATTTCTCATACATGTACACCCCGCCATTGGTCAGAAAAACAAATTTGAAAACCTTCTTGCGTGCAAAAATAAAAAAGGAGTGCAAAAAGAAAAAACAACTCGAAGTGGAAGAGCATTGCGTTATCGCTCATAAGAAAGAGAATTAAGTAAAACTCATGACATGCTACTTTGGAGAGTCCAAATTGAACCCTCAGAACAGACGCTAATCTCCCACCAAACTAGCAAACAGCTTAAAAAACATAAAGTCTAGGAACCGCAGAGGCCAAAAAAAAAATGATCCGACGAAGTAAGAACGAAAACAATTGAGCTGATAAAAATTGCTCACACTATAAGTCTTCGATAAAATTCTCATTCACTCCTATGTAAGGCTTGACTTGAGCGTCGAAGTACCTTTGTAAATACCACCATCGGTGCTCTACCAAAGTCGAGCTCAAAGCAAAGAAGAAATAACAACTCTTCCAAATTTGAGTAAGAACTCTTGAAAACATGAATAGTAACTGTCCTTGTACTTCTTTTGTTTGTTTTTGTCTTTTTGTATAATATCATACTTAATAAGTCTAATTTAAGCCTTAGATATATATATATCATGCCTCATATAGACCTAAGACTTGAAAAATGACAACTCAATATTGATTCTGATCCCAAATCTTGGAATTGGAATAAATTTGACAACAAATCACGAAATCTTGTTGATATACTCTATCTAATGAATTGGGAATCTAATTTGAAATTGTCACCCTGCACTCAACCCTAGGTATACGCTTCAACAAGAATCACACAAGGGTAAACTAATATAATATAAACCTTTGGTAAAATGTTCACCTATAACCTAACAAATAAAATAAATTACACAGTCTAGTTTTGGGGATTGGCGACTTACCCATTTACTGGCCTTAGCGTTGGATGTTCTTAAAATTGGTACTATCGGGTCAAGTGAATTCAATAGTAGATATTTGTTGACATTCCAGCCTTCCTTCTCCTTTCAAAACTTATCCGGAAGAGAATCCAAAACTTCTTCTTCTTGGTCGTAAATATTAGGCAAACGACCCCATGGATATGTTTCTTTTGGAATAAAAGAATTTGAATTAGGATCAGTCAATTCGAATGTGTAATATCCATATAAAATATCTTCCAACTAAGAAGACTATTGACCTGACACGAAGAGCATGGTCTATCTATTTTGTTTAGTTATTTAGTTAAGTCAATGATTCACTATTGGATTAAATAGTAACAACCAATCATCCGACATTGTATTTTTTTAATTTTCTAATATATTTACTTTTTTATCTTTTATTTGTGGAAATTCTTTGATGTAATTAGTAATAACTCTAGTGGTTCACTGTTCGAGAATTATTGTTTAAGCTGTTTATATCATCCACACATAGTGTTTTGATATGAAATTTCAATTCTTATATGTTCCAACATTAGCATATTCACTACAAGAAAAATGATATTGAAATACAAGTGTGCAACCCAAGAGGGGGGGTGAATTGGTATTTTAAAAAATATCCTAATCAAACCACACAACAATCCAATCTAATGCCTTAATAAATTCGAAAACAATAAATTTAATGAAAGCACAATAATAAATAAGTAAGGGAAGAGAAAAACAAACTCAAAGATTTTTACGTGGTTCGGCTATCCCCGCCTACGTCCATGCCTCCAAGCTCACCGGGCTTGAGGATTTCACTAAGCAAGCCTCCAAGGCTTCAAATGCTTACAATTGACTTCCAGTGTGTCAATGGACCTTTACAACAAGAGATTATCCCCAATCTCTTAACCCAAGTGTATCACAACACTTACAATCTCTCAACTTGATTTTACAAAAAGGATTACAAATGAATTTCTCTCACACAATTTGTTTGATCACAAATGAAAGCTCAATGTGTGAATAAATGAGATGAATACAAGAATTTAAAGCTTAATGAAAGTTTGTATGCTCAATGATAATCGTTGGAAATCTGCTTGTTTGAATTTGATTGAGCTTATTTATAGTTGAAGCTGAAAACTAATCGTTATTGCCTTTTTCACCAAAAAACGGATCGCCGTTAATCATTAACGGTTAACCGTTTGCGCTGGTCAAAGTTAATGTTGGGTTGAATTTCAAATAAACGGTTAACCGTTAGTCACTATCGGTTCACGGTTAATTTCCAGAGACCTGCAAAATAAATTTGGCTTAACCGTTCTTACTAAACGGTTCAAGGTTAGCAAACTGGAAATAATCAGTTCACCGTTTTCCGTAAACGGTTCAAGGTTAATTTCCAGAGACCTGCAAAATAAATTTGGCTTAACCGTTCTTACTAAACGGTTCAAGATTAGCAATATGGACGAGGTGAGGACTCTCTCTATGCAGCAGAGTAGTTTTCAGCAGCATATTCTCGATGAGCACCAGTGCCTCTCCCAGCAGCATCAGCAGCTCCTTCATGGCCAGCGACTCCTCTTTAAGCATTTCGGCATTCCATATCCGTATCCACCTCCATCACCACCATCCTCACCACCTCAGTAGACTCTTATGCTTGTACCTAAACACACCAACATTTTCTTTACTACTTTATGTTCTTTTTATTTTCGATTATATGGATGGTTGTTCTGTTTTGGATTCTGCATTAATTTTGGATGATATGGATTTGTTTTACTTGATTATTATGTTCTTTCTTATATTTTGGATTTCTTTTTCTAATGTGCTTGTATTGAGATTTTTATGACTGGTAGGGGAAGTCTTTTATTCTTTTTTATGATAAAGGGGGAGATATAATTTGTGAGGAGGATATATGAGAATTCATATACATTTTTGTAGGCATTTATGCTGGGGGAGTATTTTAATTTTTTTTTAATTTGTTTTTAACCTTGCATTAATAAAGGGGGAGCTTTTCATAACTAAATCAATTTTTTTTAATGTGTTTGTCATTATCAAAAAGGGGGAGATTGTTAGCGTATATGGCTATTAGTATTGATTTTGATGATAACAAACCACATATTTTTAGATAAACAAATATTTACACATTGTGCTTTAATAACAAGAAAATGATTTTGTAAATTTTGTTTATTCTTCAAGAATGGGCTAAACTGAAAAAGATTATTTTTAAATAAGAATTATTTTGAATTCCGAATTTGGGTCAACTTAAAAATATTTAAATCGTTTTGTGCCATACTATAATTTCTATAAGTTTAGGCTCTATCATAATTTGAGAAAGCTTTTGGATTGACAAAGAATAATTTAGAAGTTCTGAAATTGGACCATTTTGTAAAGTTTCATAACGTTTTGGTCATAATACAGTTATAAAAAATTTTAGGGTAAAACTATAATTTTTCTAAACAGATCACTGTAGTCGTTACTGTAGCAAACAACTAACTGGATTGATGAAAGCGGCAAACCGGTTATAGACAGAACTTACTCAAACGAAAAGCGGCTAATCGGATGTAACAAACTAGAAGTCCGGATTTGGGCAATGAGTCACCGAAACATAAGCGGCTAGCAGGATTTGCAAATCTGGCATACTAGATGTTCAGAAATTCAAATATTTGTTGTAACGGTAACTTGAAGTGGCTAACCGGATCCACATAAACGGTAAGATGATTATGAATAAAAAATTCATAACGGCTAGTTTTTGAGCTCCAACTATAAAAACCCAAATCTAATTCATTTTCAAGGTTCCAAACAAGCACAAACAAAAGGCATGCAATATATCTTGAGCTTTCAATTCATGAATCAAAAATCCTTGAGTGATCTTTGCTCTTAAATTTATTCATCTACTCTTTAAGAGAGCTTTTGGTTATAATTTTCATTTCATCTTCTCAATTGTGAGTATTTGAGTGTGTGAAACACTTGAGTGAAGAGATTGAGATAAAATCTCTTTGGTGTAAAGGTTTATTGACACCTTGAAGTCAATTGTAAGTTCTTTAAGCCTTGGAAGGCTTGGATAGTGAAAACCTCAAGCTTGGATCGCTTGGAGGCGTGGACGTAGGCGGGGATTGCCGAACCACGTAAAATTTCGTGTGTTTGTTTCTCTTCTCTCTTACTCATTTATTATTGAGCTATTATTAAACTTATTGGTTTCAATTTTATAAAGGCATTAGATTGAATTGTTGTGTGGATTTGCTAGGATAATTTTTAAAATACTAATTCACCCCCCCCTCTTGGGTTGCACACTTGTATTTCAAATACTGCTCAAAAATAATTTGTGAGTGCACAACAAAAAATCATATTTAAGAACCTAGGTGACAACGGGTCACAACTGTGTATGAGACATTATGTCAATTAACGCGTAAGGCATATGGCTTGAGAGTCAAAAAGAAAACAGTGAAAAGGAAAAAAAAATTAACAATGATAAAATAGAATTATTAAAGACAATAATGCAAGTGGTAAATCAACCGTGAAAGAAAACACCAGTAAAGTAAAAGGATATCTACAGGTAATTGTGATTGTGGCTCACATCTTCCTCTGGGCTTATGTCCAAAAACGGCTTGA
The DNA here is from genome assembly GCA_030449925.1 of Citropsis articulata. Taxonomy (NCBI): domain Eukaryota; kingdom Viridiplantae; phylum Streptophyta; class Magnoliopsida; order Sapindales; family Rutaceae; genus Citropsis; species Citropsis articulata. Next base: position 1,273,825 of record JASUUH010000135.1, on the reverse strand, counting down.
ACACCCTCTATGGGTCGAGGATGGGCTTCCCATCCAGTTTTCTTACAAATTGACAAACAAGGTCGTTTATAGTCAGATTCCCGAGACTGTATCGTGCATGTTCTTTCTGGAATAATGGCCATAACTGGAGAATCGCTCTTTGTACGTATCCGCTGGGATGCGTTTCAAGAGACAAAAGGATATTATCCAATGACTCTTTATTCAAGCCATCTCTAATGAATTTAATCTTATCTTCCCTGTTATCAGACAACATTCTTAAAGAACATGGTTTTTTATTGCATATCGTTCTGGCACACTTATGACAAGCAACAGAAAGTCTTCGAGGTCGTCGTTTTCTCGCATAAATTTCTTTACCGCAACCAGGGATGTATGTAATAAATTTAGGAGGCAACTCACCTGCCAAGCGTACTTTGGCCTCGATTAACCAGCGGATGTCAGCAGGTATGTTATTCTTCATAAGCAATCGCATGCGTTCGGACCGAGCTTTAAAGATTGTAAGGAGGGATTCTGAGGAAGCGAAGGGAATCGTTTGTGAAGCTTTGCTAAAATCTCGCCTCTGTCCATACCTTTGTCTCAGAATATCAATTATTATGGGAAACTTAAGTAGCCGACCTGATTGTCAAGGAGTACCGTTATCTGCCACTTAACCGGGGTGACAAACTTAAACACACAAAATAAACTAAAACACACAAACAGAGAAACAAATTAAAACACACAAAACAAACTAAAATCGTCCTCTTATTGAATTTACTTCAAGCTCTAATTGGGTGTTGTAGATACTTCTCTCAATTTGTCTGAGTAGGCTTTCTAAATCCTTAACATGGGCGACTAACTCTGGTGGTTGCAGAACCCAAATACGAGATGTTTTACAAAATCGTATTTGCTTTTTTAGATGAGTTTGGATACGCTGAAGTGTTCTAAGTATGTACAAGAGGTACTGTCTCATTATTAAAATGATAAGAGAAAACTGTAATGGTTAAACAAACACACTTACGCAAAAATAATTTCAATCAGCAAAAGAATAATAGAAAGAAAGAAAAGAAATAAATCAAATCAAATCACCGAAAAGAAAAGAAAAGTCTCAATTCAAACTTGGTGAATCACTCAGATTTATTTCGCTATCCTCTTCATGTGGTTAGTACTCTAGATATGGCTTTAATTTTTTACCATTAACTTTAAAAAGATAATCGTTTTCGATCACACCCAATTGCATGAAAAACAATTAACAATAATGCGCCACCATCGAGAACGTAACTTACCTGAGAATAGATGCAAGCGAGAATTGAATAAAAATATTTTCTGACCTGTAGTGAAAGATTTTCTCATAATTCTCTTGTCGTGAAAGACTTTCATTCGTTGCTTGTAAATCTTGGCATTTTCGTACACGTCATTGCGAATTTATTCAAGTTTTGCCAGTTGTAATCGTCTTTCTGAGCCAACTTACTGCATGTCAAAATTGAATTTCTTAATGGCCCAGTAAGCACGATGCTCGAGTTCCACAGGTAGGTGGTAAGCTTTTCCATACACTAGCCTGTAGGGTGACATCCCAATCGGTGTCTTAAAAGCTGTTCTATATGCCCATAATACATCATCGAGCCTCAACGACCAATCTTTTCTGTCAGGCCTCACTGTCTTTTCTAAAATGTACTTTATTTCTCGATTGGAGATCTCAACTTGGCCACTGGTTTGCGGATGATATGGGGTCGCCACTTTATGAGTGATTGAATACTTTGTCAAAAGTATTTTGAATGATTTATTACAAAAGTGAGCACCACCATCACTGATTATTGCTCAAGGGAATCCAAAGCGTGAGACTATGTTACTTTTTAAAAATCATATTACCGCTTTGTGATCGTTGGTCCTACATGGAATTGCCTCTACCCATTTCGAAATATAGTCAACAACAACCAGTATGTATTGATGGCCAAAAGATGGGAGAAAATGTCCCATGAAATCGATACCCCATACATCAAAAATTTCAACCACTAAAATTGGATTTAGTGGCATCATATTCCTTCGTGTTATGCTCCCCATTCGTTGATACCTATCACATGAAGAACAAAAAGTGTAAGCATCTCGAAATATAGTTGGCCAATAGAAACCACATTGTAAAATTTTAGTAGCTGTTTTCTTAGCACTGAAATGCCCTCCACAAGCTTGTTCATGGCAGAATGAAAGAATGTTTTGAAATTCATTCTCTGGGACACATCGTCTAACAATTTGATCTTTTTGTTCGTCATTTAGGGATGAAGAGATTATTACTGGCAGAGTGCTTTCTTCTCCTAGAAACGCATATTCCAAAGTGCTGGGCAATGATTTGAGCTCGAGTTTTGGTGGTGATTCTGATCATGGGCTGAGTTTCTTTTTTAAAGGCACTAGTTATTCAACTCTTGACTTCCATTTATTTGTGTCCATAAATGGTGCTGAATTAAGTAGGGCGTTGACTTCATCGACTGATCTGTCAATGTCAAAATCCAAACCAAAGTGAGTTAAACATATTTGTAAAAAGTCATCACTAAGGTTTGAAAGAAAAATATTATCAACTAATGTTTCTATTATATCCACATCAACAATTCCATCATCTGCATTGCGAGACTGTTTGGCAATGTTGAAGATATTGAGCTCCATGGTCATATTGCCAAATGACAACTGCATATTTTCAGTCCTACATTAAATTTGAGCATCAGCAGTTGCCAAAAAAGGTCGGCCCAAAATAATGGGAATGTGCTTCTTTGAATCTTGCACTGGTTGAGTGTCAATTACAATGAAATCAACAGGAAAATAAAACTTGTCTACCTGGATAAGCACATCCTCCACAATATCACGAGGTATTTTCGTTGACCGATCTGCAAGCTGTAACACCACTGGAGTTGGGTGTAATTATCCCAATCCAAGTTTCACAAATACAGAGTAAGGCAACCGATTTACATTAGCTCCTAAATCCAACAAAGCATTCTCAATTGTGTGGTTCCCTATACTACATGAGTTAGTGGGGGAGACTAGGTCTTTGTATTTTAGAGGCATCTTATGTTGGAGTATAGAACTAACTTTTTCTGTTAAAAATGCCTTTTTCTGAACATGAATGTTTCTCTTTTTAGTGTAAAGGTCTTTAAGAAACTTGGCATAAGATGGCACTTGTTTTATAGCATCTAACAAAGGGATGTTAACACTTACATGTTTGAAGATTTCAAAAATCTCACCTGTGGATTTTCCCTTCTTCCCTTTAGCTAATCTCTGAGGAAATAGAGCTTTAGGAACGTACTCTCGGGGGTTGGTTTCTTCTTTCTCCTCAGATGATGAGTCCTCAGCATTCACAGGTACAATCTGAGTTAATTTTGTCACTGGCATCTCCACTTTGTTGTCGACTTCTTTCCTTTTTTGTAAGGTCATGATAGCTTTGACCTCTCCATGTTGCTGTGGTGAACTGGTACTTGCTTTATGTACTGCTTTAGGGTTAGACACTGGTTAACTTAGAAATTTATCTTTCTCAACAGTCATTGCCAAGGTTTGAACTAAAGAAGCAAGTTGTCCCACCATTTTCTCAAGGTTTGAAACTGATTAGGCTTGTGAGTTGAAGCCTGCTCTTATCTCATTTCGTAGTTTATCAATGGTGCGGTTCTGTTGCTCGATTCTAGAGTGAGTATAATTCTTGAAATTTTGAAACGTATCCTCCCATGGTCTGGGTTGAGAGTGGCTTGGGTTTTGATTGTATGGTCAAAATGGTGGCTGAGAGGCTTCAGGAATTTGAGGAATTGGAGGAGTTGGTGGAGGTGGAGCTACTGGTCCATTTTGTTGGAATCCTTGAGACCATGACAAATTAGGGTAGTCTCTCTTTCCAGGGTTGTATGTGTTGGAGTATGGGTTGTAATTTGATGGTTTTCTCATGACACCTATGGGATTGGCTTGATCTGAATATGAGTCATGGTTATGTGGTTCTGTTGAGTTGGCAGTCGTTAATGATGCTATTTGTCGAGAAAGGCCTTCAACCATCTCTTTGACTTCTTTAATTCCTGAGTTTGATTCGCCAACGTGAACCTCATTTACTCCCTTAATTCTCCTGGTATTTCTGAGTGATCGACTCCGTTGTTGAGAATTATCTGATTGGCGCTAGAAGAAATCCCAAATCTCTGATGCACTTTTCGACATTAGTATTGGCATTGGTGCCATTTCTCGTACCCATGATGTGGACACTTCAATAGTAGCCCATTAAATCGCTCCCATGTCTCGAAAAACTGCTCGTCTCTCTCTGAGTAAACTCTGAAATTTCCCTGCGAATAGCATTGGTTTTATAAACTGGGAAATATTTATTCAAAAATTTTGTTACCATTTATTCCCATGATAAAATGTTGTTAGCAGGTAATGTATTAAGCCATGAACGAGCTCTATCCTTTAAAGAAAATAGGAATAATCTGAGTTTAACATCATCATCTAAAAAATTCTCGAATCTAAAAGTTTGACAAATAGCATGAAAATCGTTCAGGTGATTATATGGATCCTCATTTTCTAGGCCATAGAATGTTGGGAGATAATTTAGCACACTAGGTTTTAATTTTAAACTCCTAGCAGCTACATTTGGGTACTTTATGCATGATGTGCTCAATTAACTAAGGGACTAAAATAGTCCTTAAATGGCCTCTACTGTGGTTCTGGTTGTTGGTTTTGCAGATCCATTTCAATTTTCTTTTTTAATGCAACGTGTTTGTGTGTGCGAAGTGTTTTTTCCAATTCAAGGTCTAAAGGCTCAAGATTAGGTAATAATGACCTTCGACCATGCATGCAAAGAACAAAATAAATGAAAAATAAATAAATAAAAATAAAGAAGAGGGAAAAATTACGATACTAACCTTATCACGCTGTTACAATCTTACGATGAAAATACACTCAATTGCTATAAGAAAAAAGAAATTACGTGAAACAAATTAAGTAAAATTATAATAAATTACAAAGAAAGATAACAAGATAAAAAATTACAAAAAAAAAAACATCAAAATTAAATTACACAAATTTAAAGAAGAGAAAAAGAAATAAAATTCTAACCTAAAAATACATATTCTTTTTTTTTTAATTGAGAAAAACAAAATTACAAGAAAACAACTAAAATAAATAAATATTAAAAAAAATTAATTCTATGAATTAAAATACTTACCTCCCCAGCAATGACGCTAAAAACTTGTTGTGCAAATTTTATTGAACTCGCAAGCGCACGAATCTATTGTAGAATGATTAATGGTGACGAGTGTCGATCCCACGAGGAGGTGGATTTTAATTATGTGTAGAATTAATTTTCTTAAGTGGGAAATTTGTAGAATTAATTTTCTTAAGTGGGAAATTTGATTTGTGGTGAAAATAATTTAAACTATCCTAGAATTTAAATTGGAATGGCGAGAATAAGTTAAACTGGAAACTATTAAAATTCAAGCGCTTGGGTATCTGAATCTGCATCAACATGCTCCATGGGCTAAATATTCCTTATTAATGCCAATTAAATCATGAGGGGGGTTTCCACACCTCATGAACCACGCTCAAATAAATATGGTGCTAAGGGCTTATCGTGCCAAATAATAATAACCTTGTACTAGGGTGCCGGTTTAACCAGGGAGGTATCTAGACAAGATTATTACTATTTGTCGATGACAAGTCAAAACATCCACAAATATTAGAGGGGAAGATAAAATAAATTTACCAAAATAAGCCCATGGAACATGTTGAGACTTCACCTTCAACCCAAGCTTAAAAGAAAATTAGCTACTCATTTTTTAACTAAGGGTAAAATGAAAATTTATTAAAATACGTAGAAAATATAAGATGGCGAAGGAATTACAGAAAACTAAGCTCAAAAATGGATTCAGGGCTATCAAATTAGGGGGGAGAGCCCCTTTTTTATAGATACATTGAGTGAATCATAGCCATCGGATTAAAAACAGTTCGGACGCTCAAGATTGCGTCATGTCACAGTACACGGTTTGCACACGGTTTGAACAGTAATGCGGTTTGAATAGTGGCGGCTTGAATACTGACGCAGATTGAATAGTAAATAATTCCATGTATGTCATGTACCGTACACATGATTTTGGTCCACTGAAATGCTGCCACGTCATCGATCAACAGTACATAAGAATTTTAGTCCAATAGGATCGTGACACATCAGCGGTCAACGCCACATCATCAGTCAACGCCACATAAGCAGTTAATGCTACATCATTCATCCAATCAAATGCTGCCACGTCCTAGGTCGATGCCACATCATCGGTCAATGCCACGTCATCGGACCGTATATGTGAACAGTGTCGTGAATAGTACCGTACGTATGAACAGTACCGTACATGTGAACAATGCCATTTTTCCTTTTATGCTCCTCCTAAGGCTTTCGACCATTCTGAGTTCAAAAGTGATGTCCATTTTGCTGTCTGATCACTCGTTCATTGTAAAACGATCATGATGCCCCTAAAATACATAAAATACTTAATTATAATACAACACACATAATTAAATCACAAGAGAAATAACTACATAAAAGTAGAGATATTAGTGAGACTTAAAATATAAAATGACAATTTTCTCTTTTATAAATATGCACTTTCTAACACTCAACACTCCTCAGCCTACGGATATTATCAACTATTTCCAACTGTTGTCCTTTCAAGGGCAGGTTCTTAGGTGTCACTCACTCGTTTGGCACTAGCAGCACCACTTCCCATTCAATTGCATGTGCTAATCATGCCACAAGCATCCATTATAAGGCAAGATCGAATTCTCCATGAGATTCATATTTGTACTATTTATAGCTTTCTTTTTGTATGGAAAGCTGATTCAGAATTGTCTTTCCTTCCAAGAAATAACTTATATCCATGCGATTCATATTTTCTTGAAGTTTGGTCCCAAAAATAAAGCCATTCATATCCCCACACATCAATCCCACAAGCCTCTTGTACATTCCCATTCTTATTCAATCATGGCAAGAGCGTAGTTTGAAAGCCATATTTCGGCCTAGACATTTTCAGAATGCGCCCAACAACTGATGAATTGCAAGTGTCTTTCTTTGTGTGAATCCTATCTCCATGCGAACTTGATGAGTCAATCCGCCTACATGTCTTGCTTTTACGCACTGTTATATTAGGAGTTACTCCACATATTGCTTGATGTATAAAAAGATAGTATATATATATATATATATATATATATATATATATATATATATATATATTTTTTTTTTTTTTGTCTTTTGTTGAATCTTTCTCAAGGCTCGATAGGTAATTCGATAAGCCAATGATTTTTCTTTTGTGTTTCAAAACATGGTTAACCAACATGTTAACTAATTGCTTACGATAAGTTGGATTTGACTTTATAGTTTAAAATTTTTCCCCCTTGTAGCACCTCGACATGACATGAGCACGAAAAGGGTTCAAGAATTTGTTTTCTTTTTATAAGGGCTAAAATCATTTGTTTTGGGTTTTTGACTCATTATTGTAGGGTAGATCTCGAAAGATATGAAAGATCTCCCTCCAAGCTATACATACGACTTTCATCGAATATGACTTTCCACAGAATTCTATATATATCTATACATAGTGTTTTCATCTAAGATTTCAATTCTTTTATATTTCAGGAGTAGCATGTTTTTCCATTGAGCCAAGGCCCAAAACATAGAGGAAACAAGTGTTTCCACGACTTCACCACTTACTCAATTTTTTTCCACTTAATCCCTATTTATGGCCATATATCTTTTCAAGAAAGTAATTGGTTTCCTATTGCATGAATCTAGTTTTTATTTCATCTAGAAGAAGTCATATTTTCTCTACAACGTCTTTGTCATTTGATCAAATAGCATTTTGTTAGATAGGAACATGTTTGATAAATATTGAAAACTCCATAATGGAGTATAGGAACGGAGAAAACCATTGGCCCTTGTTTAAAGGATTTACCCCTCCCAATCTAAAAATTTTGATGCACAGAGGTGTTTTTATTACAACATAACGAGATACTATAGGTATTAACATTACCGATGAAATGATTTTGTCAATATCGGTATAAATAATCTTTCCCTCGTGTTCGGCTATAGCGGGAACCCCTGAATCTAGAGCCACTTGACGTTCCAACCCAGTTCCAACAATGCACTTCTCGGACCGAACGAGCGGAACTGCTTGGCGTTGCATATTAGAACTCATTAAAGCCCGATTCGCATCATTATGCTCGATAAAAGGAATGAGGGAAGCCCCAATAGAAAAATATTGGAAGGGAAAAATGGATCCATGGAACTGTGCAACAAGAGGAAGGTTTCCCACTAAATTCGTGCTCAAATCAAAGAAGAAATAACTACTCTCCCAAATTTAAATAAGGACGCTTAAAAACATGAAGAGCAATTGTCTTAACACCTTCTTTCGTTTTGTTATTATCGTTTTGAATAATAATATTTTTAATAAGTCTAATTTAAGCCTTGGATATATATATCATGCCTCAGGTAGACCTAAGGATTTAAAAATAACAACGTTAAAATCATCAATTATGAGTATTGTCAATGGCCAGGCCTAAGATAAGATTATTTCAAAATGATCATAAAATAATCCCCTCACACAAGAAAATTTGTTCAAACGCAGTCTTAATTTGTATTAAATTATAAATAGCGATGGTGCAGGTAACATGTTCACACACACATACGTATTATAATATTATTAATTTTCTAATAAGAAGATTCTTATTTTAACAAAGTGAGAATGTTATTAACACATAAAAAAAAATATTTTTTTAATATATTAAAGGTAAAAAATTAAAATTTATATTTTTTTTTATCTGTTAGTAGCATTTTAATTTAAACAAAGTGAGGATATATTCTTGTCAGAAAAGGATTAGATTTAGAAAAATTCAAAATTAAAATTGGAACAAATTTACAGTATTGTAAATTAGTTTATAACGATTTAAAAGTTAATTTACAACACCGTATACCGGTCTCAAAATTTAATCCGGAATTGAAAATTTTTTCTCTACATATATTAATTTAAAAAATCAACAACGTTTATCACGCGGCGGCATTGCACCATCTCTACTTAATTAATTCTTTAGCAATTGAAAAATTAATTAATGAATCATGCGCTTCTCGAAACCCTTGGTGCCTTTGACATCCAGAAAGGATAAGTACAGCTCGCACACCTAGAAAAAAATTAAATTGAAAAAATTAAATACACATATTTTAATATTTTCAGGCAATTAATTTCCTTTATCTCTTTTTTTTACGGTAATTATCCACGGACCACCTGTTTTTTCTATTTGTTTAAAAAAAAAAAATTTTTGCAGCTCTCTATCTGAAGTTAACATTTTTTTCAATGGTCCACTTTCGTTATAATACCGTTAGAACTTTACTGATATTATAAGAGTAAAGTTGTCATTTCACAACGACATTGTTTGAAGACAGAAGTAGACAAGTACAAACCAATATAACTTCAAGTAGAGTTCAGTAAAAAAAAAAAATTAAGAATTATGTATTTTTGAAAAAATGCAAAAAAAAAAAAAAGGTTGTCGGTGAATAATTTTTCTTTTATATTTGGGGGTAAAAAAGTCATTTATACTATATTCCGTTAGTTCTCTTAACAGTTTTAAATAATATAATTTCAAGTGGAGTTCATTAAAAAAAATTATAAATTGTGTATTTTTTTAAAAATGCGAAAAAATGGATGGTCGGTAAATAATTGCCCTTTTTTTTTATTTACCATTATCATTTGTCAAGAAACTGATGTGCTTAAATGAACAAAATAATGAATAAAAAAAATATTAAGATGCTAATTTTTAAATGCTCTTGAACCATAATAATAAATTGTGGACAATTATTTTTTTCTTTTTGTTTGAGAAGGACTATTAATTTATTATTCTTTCAGATCCATCATATTCATTATGTTTGTACTTGAGTTGAGGCTGCATGATGAGAAGATAGAGCAATTACTTTACGCTTTTCCATTTTCTCAATAGTCCCATTATCTATTACATATTGATGAAAAAAAAATATTGTAATTTCTTGTTATGCAAGTCAGAAAATGAATGAGAGAGAGATTTTTTTTTTATATATTTTATGAAAACATTTAAAGGACCGGGATGCATTCATACTGTTGACCCAAAATATTGGAGAAAATTAAAGAGGTGGCTATATATACATCTACAAGAGCTAGGGTTTGGAAGCTATTAGGATTTCTATTATTCACAAGCTGACCAAAGAAAATTTTTGGTCATATATCATTATTGAAAAGGTAAGCTAATTCATTCTTTCGATTTTTAAACTTTTAGCTCTTTTATGACTTTATTAGTTTGTGTACATTTTTTTTATGTATATAAATTTTTCTCCTAAATATTTCGATTGTTTTCTTCTCAAAATTATTTCCATTTCGCATTTTTCACCGGCATTTCTACCCGAGTACATACAACAAAAATTTTTTTCCCTCTTTTAGAAAACCAAAATTAAAATTTTATGACCTTAATACATTTTAATTTCTTTGTGTTCCCCTTAATTTCTTTTTAAATTAATTTTTCAGATTTTTTCAGGCAGAAGAAGGAAACAAGCAAAGTGCTTTAATTAAATGGAAATTTCATTCACCAAACCGTTGTCTCAACAGGTAACAGAATTAATTATTTCATTTAATTGCACAGCTTATTATTAATTAGTTCCATTTTTTTTTCAATTTTCTTAAATGATTTTAACTATAATGCAGTTGTTTAATTAATTATATCAATACACAGCCAATGGATGTGGATCAGGATCCTACCTTCATCCATCAATACCAAGGAAACTCCCAAAGCAACAGTACCACTCATGGTTCTATGTCTTTCTCGGGTCTAATCTCTTTCCAAGATACAGATTCATTAGCTTCCTACTACTCTCAAATGTCGAATCCAAACTCGAAATATTATTGCACCTCTGAGGATGAAAGGGTTTCTGATGAAAACTTAATGGCAATAAAAACCCTAATAGTTAACAAACCTGGTCAGGGAAATGGAGTAGCAAGTAGAAGCCCTTTGCAAGCTCAAGAACATGTATTAGCAGAGAGAAAGCGCCGTGAAAAGATGAAGCAGCAGTTCATAGCTCTGTCAGCCATTATTCCTGGCATAAAACAGGTAATAATTTTCAATATAATTGAATGATTTTGATTTTTTTTCTTTTTTTAAGGTTTGTTAATTTCTTATATTATGAATGTGGGATATGATTCAATTTACAGTAAATAATATTTGTTTGGAATATCAATACATATAGACAGAAAGAAACAAAAGGTTAAATAAATGGAGTGATGAGGTGAGTTTGTTCTAAGCACTAAATTTAAGGTTAGGATTTATTTTATATTTTCATTTTTCTTATCTAACATTAATTAACACGTTTAGTAAGCTCAGTATTGAATTCTTATTCTAAATTAATCCATTTTTCTTTTATCTCCTTCAGAAGCTACGAAATTGAACTGCATTGTTTGAACATTAATTAACACGTTTGGTGAAACTTTTATGTTAGTTTATTTAGTCAACTAATTCCTAGCGCATGCAACGTGTGAAGCATTTTTTTAGCAAAGTACATACATTGGTATGGGCAAGCTTAATGGCATATATATATTCAACAAATTAAATATCAATTTTTAGAAGAGAAATACATATAGTCAACCTTTTTCACAAGGAAAAAGGGGGAAAAAATATTGTGTATATATGAGGGCTTCTTGGCTTTTGGCGTCCACAACTTATGAAGCACGGATTTGCATTATATATAAAGGATTTCTATTAGAATAATAATAATAAACCTTTGGTGAAAATCATTATCTATAATTTAGACACATTCATGTTGTATCACCAAAAATTAATAACAAAATATGTGGAAGCGTACCTAAATCCATAATGTTTAATTGCTCTCTTGAGTTGTAAGGTTTATCTTTCAGATCAACATGTTCTCCTGGAGAATCATTTAAGGTAGCGTTTACATTGTAGATTGGAGTGGAAATCCTGCGATTAGTAGTGTGGAGTGGGAGTAAAAATAAATTGTTTACTTACACTAGAATGGGAGTATGGAATTGAAACTATAGTCTAATTTATGTGTTTACATTGTCTTGAATTGGGAGTAAATAGTGTCAAATTATAATTTTACCCTTATTTAAAGAATTATAATTTTTTAATTTCAAAATTAATAAAAAATATATTTGAAAAACAATATTTATTTTATTATATTTGTAAATTAATAATAATTAATAATATTCTTAATTATGTAAATCATAATTTTTATTAATTTTAATTTTAATTATGTAAATAAAAAATTATTAATATGAGCAACACAAATGAAACATTATTATTAATAATATAGTACAAAATTAATATTTTTTTAGAATAAAATATTTATTATTATTAACTACTAATATTAAATAAATAAAATACTATTATTTTTAAATAAATATATAATAGAATATTTTCAAATAAAGATAGTATAGAGTAATATTATTAATTCTCTATGAGTATAATGATATTATTTTTAAGTAATTTTAACTTAAAATCAATGTACATTATTTTTAACTAAATATAATAATATTATATTTAAATATGTTTAATATTATTATTTTTTAAAATGTAATTTATAAAATAATAGAATAATATTATTTAAAGAAATATTATTTATTTTATTTTATTAAATATAAGGGTAAAAAGGGAAGAGGGGGAGTGGATTCCCACTCCCACCTCCCCCTATGGGAGTGGGAATCCCACTGCCCACTCCAAAATTAGGTAGGGCCTACGGAGTGGAATTCTCACTCTCCTCTTAAAATTTCCAATCCTCTCACTTCTCACTCCCACTTCAGAAAATAAACATAACATAAGTTTCTCTATGCACTCTCTGATAATAAGAAGTTATGAAGAATAGTATAATATGTGTGACTTAGGGATCATAACTACTTATATAGATAATTTTTCCTACTATCTTTAAGTATTCATATTTCAACGCATTACAGAAATAGAAATTACTCTTAAATCTCTGCACATTAAAGGGCCCACACCCTATTAGATATATTGAAGCTCATACTACTGTATAACCTTAATATATCACTTTTAATTGCGTTTAACATTATATGATAGTCTGCTACACATAATCATTTAACTTTCTATATGCTCTCTCTCTTTAATGATGGGATGTCAGAAAGAATAGTATGATACGTGTGACTTAAGGATTATAGCCACTTATACAGATAACTTTTCTTGCAATCTTTAGGTATTCCTATTTCAGCCCATCATAAAAATAAAAATTATCCTTAAGTCTCTACATATTAAAAGTCCACGTCCTATTAGATATATTGAAGCTCGTACTATTATATAACCTTATTATATCACTTTTAATTATACTTAACCTTATTTGATAGTTAGCAAATGATAATTATTCACATATAAGTCTACAATTAGATTAAAGATCTAACAATGCTCCATTAAATTTCCAACATTTTCTACACAACCGCATGGTTATTTTTTAGTAGTAATGTAGCAAACTATTCATAGTGCAAATCCGACCATTATAAGTTGCGGAATTTTGCAGCTGAGATGAATTTATTTAACTTGTGTATATTTAACATTTTTAAGAAATTTAACAGATGAACAAGGCTTCTATTATTGAAGGCACCATCAAGCATTTAAACGAGCTTCAAGAAAGGGAGAAGAAACTTGCAGAGCAGACTAAAAGGAAGGCCCCGGAATCAGTTGTTTCAGTGAAGGGATCCCAGCAAACAGTCCCTGACATTGTAGTAAGAGTTTCAGATAATAATGTGCTCATTAGAATCCATTGTGAGAAACAAAACAGCGAAATTGAGAAGCTTCATCTAGTGGTGATTAACAGCAGGACTATCCCTTTCGGCAATTATGCCTTGGATATAACAGTTGTTGCTCAGGTGAGTTGTCCAATATAATTGGGAGAATAACACTTTGAGGCCCTCTCTTATAATTGATTTTTAGCCTTTTTATTTGGTCTCCGACGCCTTATTTCATATATGATGTTGAGTAAATATATAACTTCAGCAAACAAGTTAATTAGTTTTAGTCTGCAAAGATCTTCAATGATCAATTTGCTCGTGAAAATGCCATATTGACCATTCACCAATGTCCGCTTGTTTTTATTATTCTAACACGCAAAATGAGATAGCCAAATCGATACTAGAAATTTATCAGAGCCCAAAAAATGTATAAATCAACTCTAAGCGTGATGAAAATGTCACTCTGCAAACATATTTTCATGAAGAAATGCATTTCTTACATAATAAATTCCTTATTGCACAGATGGAGGTTGAATTTTGCTTGACTGTCAAGGAACTCGTGAAAAATCTAGGACTGGCTCTCTCGAAGTTTATCAAGCTTGGGTAAATCATTTTGTATTTTATAAGTAAAATTAGTATAGTTGACATCTTATTGGGTTTCTGAATGTCATATATAACTCTCTACCCTAGACTTTAGTCTTAGTTCATATGTTGGTCATGATGGATAAAATGTCATGAACATTTGTTCTTTAAATACCAATCCATGTAACAGAAACGAATTCTTGTGCCTATACCTATAAAAACTAGTAGCAAGTTGATTTCGGAGTACTGAAAAATTCTCTCTTGTTATTATTGAAGAATGAGATATATAAGAAATGATGAACTGATTGTGCCAACATATTATTTTTTGTTAAATTCTAAATTTTCATTAAAAAATTAAAATACATTTTATAATCATTTTAAAAATATGCAAAATGAGTTGTCTTTTTTCCTTGTTCGGAAGTAATAAAATTTGGGTAGAGCTATTTGCCCTTCGAAAAATATACTATGGGCATTCATAATTGGGCAAAGATATTTGAACCCAATTTCGTTCTACATCCACTTTTTATTTTAGTTTTTATTATTAAAGTATTTTTTATGAAATTACCTAATAAACCCTACTTTCTCTCTCTTTATAGTGCTGAGTTTCTCACCCACAGCTTCACGTGTTTTATTCTTTCAATGTTCAATTGCAAGTGAATGTTAATGTTTGTCTATCAAAAATTGACAAGTTCAATTTTCTATAGGCCATCGTCAATTAACAACGAAACAAAACCCAGCATTCAAAAATAAATTTCAAACAAAATTTACCAGCCATGAAAGCCATTAAATTTTCTTTTCACGTAAGGGAAATCATGATGCAAATGACATTTACATCCTTTGACTTTATAGAAGAGCATGGATTATGATTACATGAATTGTAAACCTTGCCTAAAAGTATTGATGGTCCCCGCAGAGATATGCATATGGTTGAGGTTCCTGAGAGTTTTACTTCAATAATTCAAGAAATGTAGTAATGATTAATTGAAAATACAATTATGATTTAATAAGAAAGATTAAGAATTAATTTCCATGATAGAGTGGTAATTTAGTTTGCAGGTTGTTATAGTAGAAAAGGGCATATACACCCGTAAATGAAAGAAAAAATTGGAGGATAATTTTGACATTTAAAAATTTTAAATATATATTTTTTTTTTTGTACTGGATGTAAAGAGGCTCAAGTAGCGCATACCCTCATAATTTTATAAAATTTTTATATTATTAATATATCATAATGTCATTTACCATTAAAGATATTTTAATATATATAAACACTCATATAGTGCACCCATAAAATATAAGCTATACCTATTATATTTTTTATTCTCAACGTCAAACCGTTCCATCACACAAAATATTTAGATTTAATTCCATAGAACTAAATCATTCACTGCTTTTATGATGTGGAAGTCATAATAACCAATTTTTCTTTCAAATTCAATCGATGTCTGCTATTTAATTTCATAGTAGAGGGCCAATGGGTCAATGGGCCATATGTCATATCAATTATCAAACCCAATGATTGATATCTATTTAGTAAAGGCCGGAAAATCATCTCATCATGCCTACAAAAATTTCATATTTTATTACTTTAAATTTGCTTATTTGTTGTCTTGATTAAAAAAGAAAAAGAAAAGTTACTTATTAATTTGTGGTTCAAGATTTTGATAGACAATAATTACTATACAATGGGGGAGAACTCTTAAATTACAGCGAGAGTAAAAAATATACAGGATCCATTGCCATGTTGTAAGTTTTTGCATGTTTTTGTATGAGCTGTAAGTTATTCTACTTCTAACCTAGCGAGAGCTTAATATTGAACTGATAATACAGTCTTGACCGATGATATGGCAGGATATTATTGGACCAAAATACTAATGTAGCGTTGACCGATGACGCAGCAGCATCTTATTAGACCAAAATGCTAATGTGATGTTGACTGATGATGTATTCTAGCTAATCAAAACTTACCACGTGGTGCAATTCTGAGTGTCCGAATTGTTTTCATCGAATGACCATAAATTACCCATTGTATCTATAAATAAAGGGCTTCCCCTTTTAACTTGACACCTCGAATAAACTTTTGAGCTCCATTTTCTGTAATTCTCACTCCATCTTGTATTTTCTACGTATTTTAATAAAATTATCATTTTACCCCTAGTTTAATTATGAGTTGTTAATTTAGTTTCAATCTTGAGTTGAAGGTATAGCCTCAACATGATGCATAGGCTTAATTAGGTAAGTTTGTTTTTTTTTCTTCTTTGATTTATGTGGTTATTTTGACTCATTGTCGATAGACAGTGTATTATATCTAGATTTTGCACGGTATACTGATTCTCTAGTGAAGGATCGTTACTGTCTGGCACAATAAGTACTTAGCATCATATTTATTAAAGAGAAATTATTCTCTAGTATTTTATGGGTTATCTTGACTCAGTGTTAACAGAGAGTGTATCTAAGCTATTTAGTATATGGTCTTCCCACGTTGTCGATAAAAAGATTATTATCGTCTGGCACAGTGTGTTCTTGACACCACGCTTAATAGAAAATCATTACCCTTTGGTACACTGAGTGCTTAACACTATATATTGTTAGAGTGAAGATTATGAGGAGTGGAAATACCCTTCTCATGAATTAATTGAAACTAAAAAGAAATATTAAGCCCATGGTGAAGTGTTAAGTGTGAATCTAGAGATTCAAGTGCTTTATTTGTAGAGTTTTTGTCTTTAATTCATTCCCGCCATTTTAGATCTTAAAATTAAAAAAAAAAAATCACTTCCAACCAACTCACATTTACACTTAGAAAATTAATCTCAGGCATAATTAAATCTATCTTCTCATGGAATCGACACTCATCACCACAAATCTATAGTTCAATAGACTCGTGTGCTTGTGAGTACAATAAAAAATTTGTACAACAAAGACATTCCTTATCTACTCATGTTGATGCTTTTAACAAGATCATCCTAGATCTAGAGGATATCAATGTGAAGATTGAAGATAAAGACAAATCAATTATTTTTTTGTCTTCATTACCACCCTCTTATGAACATTTTGTTGACACCTTGTTGTATAGGGAACAAACTTTAACTATTCAAGATGTCAAGGAAGCTTTAAGCTTAAAGGGAGTTCAAAGAAATATGAAACAAGAGATAGTGAGGGATTGGCAAAAAGAGGAAGAACAGAAAAAAATGATGGCTAGAATTGAAAGGAAAGGAAAAAGGAAGCTCAAAGTATAAAAATAAAACCTTGAACTGTTTTCAGTGGCATAAGGCAGGTCACTTCAAGAGAAACTACCCTAACAGGAATAACAAGCTTAAGGAGAGAAAAGACATAAATGGTAATACTACTATTGTTTCTGATGAACAAGAAGATGGATGACTCTGCTGGAGTTCTTGTGGCCTCTTGTAACCAAATTGAAGGTAAATTGATGCTTAACTCTAGTTGTACATGCCATATATGCCCAAGCAAACATCTTTTTTACTACTTATTAATCATATGATAGTGGTAAAGTAATGCTAGGGAATAATACATCTTGTAAGGTTATTAGAATAAGCTCTATAGGGTTTAGAATGTATGATGGCATAATTAGAAAACTGTCTAATGTGAGACACGTACTTGAGCTTGAAAAAACCAAAAAACCTAATCTCTCTAAGCATGCTAAATAAGGCAGGGTGTAGCATTGAGTTGAATCTAATATGATGAAATTCATTAAGGAGTATATGGTATTGATGAAAGGTGACATGTCAAATGGCTTATATTTACTGCAAGGTGTAGCCATATCTGATGATGTTAGTGTTACTAAAAATCAGATTCACGATAAAATATTATTATGGTATCTCAGATTGGGACACATGAGTGAAATAGGGATAAAAGAACAAGAAAAATAAGGAGCTCTAAGAAAAGATAAGATAAATACTGCGGGTTTTGTGAGGATTGCATCCTAAGTAAGTCCTCAAAAACTAGATTGAAGATTGCAGTACATACAACTAAAGGTATTTTAGATTACATACATGTTGATCTGTGGGGACTTTTACAGACAAAACCTCTAGGTGGAGCTAAGTATTTTCTACCCTTGATTGATGATTCTTTAGGATAGTTTGGGTGTATCCTTTAAAAGGTAAATATTAGGCCTCTGAAAGTTCTAAAAACTGGAGAATGTTGGTTGAAACTCAAATAAATAGAAAAGTTAGAGGCTCATAACTAATAATGGTTTGGAATTCTACAATAAGCAATTTGATGATCTTTGTGGTAAGAATGGTATTATAAGGCATAGACAGTAAGGCATACACCTCAATAAAATGGTTTGGCTGAAAAAATGAACAGGACCCTAATGGAAAAGGTTCAATGTATATTTTTTCATTCTGAACTACTAAAGTCATTGTGGGCTATAGCTTTAAGCATAGCATGTTACCTTCTTAACAGAAGCCTTTTAAAAACCTTAAAATTCAAAACCCTTATGAGATGTGATCAGATAAGCTTGCATATTATTCAAAGTTAAAAAGATTTGGCTAGACTACCTATGCACACTCTAAGTAAGGAAAACTCGAGCCCAGAGCTTTGAAATGTGTTTTCTTAGGATACCGTGAATGAATTAAAAAGCTTTGGCGTACTGATCTACAACCACCAAGATGTATTGTAAGCAAGAATGTAATATTTAATGAGACTGAAATATTAAAGACTTAAGCATCTATTAATAATAATATACTCCAGATACTAGGGCTTAATGGATCACATTTTGAGGTGAAGTTGAATAAGGGTACACATGATAAAGATAAAGATAAACCTAATAGTGATGAATCAAATGGGGATGCTCATAGAACAGCAAGTCAAATTACTATCCAAGACTATTGACTTCTAAGAGATAAGCAGAAGATGATATTAAAACCACCTAAGAGATTAAGATATGCCGACTTAATTGTATATGTCTTGACAGCAGCACATGAATTGGATACTGAAGAACTAAAAACTTATACAGAAGCTATTGCAAGTCAATATTCTTCACAGTGGCTTAAAGCTATGCAAGAAAAAATTGAATCTCTTAATAAGAAGAAGACATAGGAGCTGATACAGAAACCTAAAAGCAAGAAGGTTATAGGTTGCAAATGGATTTATAAAATCAAAGAATGAATTCCTAATATTGAACCAAAAAGGTTCAAAGCCGAGCTGGTTTAAGGGATTTCACAGAGAAAGATGGAATAGATTTCACAAAAGTTTTTCCCCAGTTGTCAGGCATGCTTCAATCAGAATAATTTTGTCACTTATTATTATAAAAGAACATACATCTTAAATAGGTGGATGTTAAAACAGCTTTCTTGCATGATAGACTATAAGAAAATATTGTGATGGATCAATCAGAGGGCTTTGTTGATTAAAAAAGACAAGATTGGGCATGCTTGCTGAAGAAGTCTTTTTATGGCTTGAAACAATCACCCAAACAATGATACATGAGGTTTGACAATCAAATGCAAAAGTTAAATTTTCTGAGATGCAATTTTGATTGTTGTGTTTACTTCAAAAAGATTAATGAGGGTGACAAGATCTATTGATACTATATGTTAATGATATGTTGTTCACCGATAGAGACATAGATTAAATAGAGTTATTGAAGCAGTAGTTGAAGTATGAGTTTGAGATGAAAGACCTTGGTTTAACAAAGAAAATACTACGGATGGAATTAATTAGAGATAGGAGAAACAAAACTTTGTTTTTGTCTCAGAACAATTATATCACTAAAATGTTGGAAAAGTTTGGAATGATAAATAGCAAGGTAGTGCAAACACCACTGGCAGCCCATTTCAGACTATCAAACAGACAATGACCAATTACAGAACAAGAAAAATCTAAAATGTCAAAAGTACCTTATGTTATTGTTGTAGGCTACTTTATGTATGTAATGGTGTTGACAAGGCTAGATATTGTCTATGCTATCAGTGTTGTTAGCAAGTTTATGCCTAAATCTGATAAAGAGCACTAGAGGGTTGTGAAATGGATATTGAGATACTTGAGAAGAACATCAAGCTATGACTTATTCCATGGGGTAAAAGGCAAGATGATGACTTAGCAATAGGGTATGTTGACTTTGATTATATAGGGAACCTTAATAATAAAAGATCTCTTACAGGTTACTTATTTACAATCAACAATGGCACCAAACAACTGAAAAGCTAGATTGTAAAGTGTAGTAGCTTATCAACCATGGAGGTTAGGTATACGATTGTTGCAGAAGCTTTAAAGAAGCAATATAGCTCAGAGGCATATTGAATGAACTGGGATACTTTCAAACATCAGTTATATTTTTTGTGATATCCAAAGTGCTATCTGATTAAGTAAAAATCAAGTTCATTATGAGAAGACAAATATTGACATCAAACTCCATTTCATCATACTTGAAAGCTCTAAAGACATTGTACAACTGGTAAAAATCTATACCAATTATAATATAGCTAATATGTTGACTAAATCAATTCCAACTACTAAGCTTGAGCTTTGCTTAAACTTAGCTAACATCTGTAGAAAGCAAATTACAGATGGATGAGAAGAATAAGCTATGGAATGCATAGATTTAGGTTATAGGTGGAGATTGTTATAGGGTGAATCAAAATCTAAAGGCAAGGAGAGAAGACATTGACAGTCAGCTATAAGTTTTAAACAACATCACAGTTAGATGGAAAATGACATGTCAGATGAAAGCTTTAATTACCTGTATGACAGTAATCCCATGTCAAA
Source organism: Citropsis articulata (assembly GCA_030449925.1). NCBI lineage: Eukaryota > Viridiplantae > Streptophyta > Magnoliopsida > Sapindales > Rutaceae > Citropsis > Citropsis articulata. Next base: position 1,252,781 of record JASUUH010000135.1, on the reverse strand, counting down.
CAAGTTTATTAAGCATGTGTTCATCACATGGCAACTTAACAACTTTAGAAACAAAACGACTTGAATGCCATTTAGCTCACTTAAATTCTTCACATGTTCTAAACGTGAGAAAATCAATTGAAAACAGTTAAAGGAGAAGAAAGGATTCACAAGCCCAGAACAAAATGCTGGCTTCTAAACAAACTTTCTAGTGGCTTCCAGACTTGTATATAATATCCTCGTGACTGTGATTTGGATGATTCAATTCATTGTAATCTCCTAAAAGGCTTGTACCTTGATTTCGCATAAATAGAAAAAGTCATAGCTCTATTTCTCAATAAGATGTAGCCACGATGGCTGAACTTCTATAAATTTCTTATGTTATGTTTTTGCTTCAATCACTGTTCTTAGATTGATTGTTTTTTAATTTGCTAGTTAATCATTCTTGATCAAGCAATTAATGTGTAGCAAGAGCTCTCAAGATCCAAGGTTTGGAATAATCTTATCTAATATGCAACATTAATGGCGAATTGGTCACCATTGCATCTTGAAATAGTCTAAAACAATAAACAACTAGAAAAAAAGTAAGGGAAAATAAAAGTTAAAATTAAAACTAAGAAAGAACTTAATTTAATTATTACTCTTACGAAAAGCACAAGGCCAAGGTTAATGTTAATTCCCAATATATATATATCCGTAGTATCCATAACGGTTAAGTACAAGGTAGAAGTTGTATTGCTATTCCCCTAAGAGTATACTAATTGTTGATGCTAAAAATAACCTCAACGGCTGAATTTGTTTATTGGAGATAACAGCACAAACCCAAATTCGAACGATAACTCAAACATAACTCTCCATATCTGCCAACCATAAAACATGGTTGGGATATGCCAGAAGGGGTTCTGGCTTAGATCCTCCAACTATCTAGGTTACATATTTGGTATATAAGAAAAGGAAAATAAAATAAACTAGAGAAACATAAAATAAGTTAGAATTCAAGGGATTTTTTTAGTGCAGAAGGTAGAATGGTTAATAGTTGATAACTTGTAAAGTTTTCAGTTAAATTTACTAATCCCCTCCTCTGATGCCCTCTCCAGCTTAAATAAACTAATGATGTTTGCTTCCTTGATTTTTGCCACACTCGTCAACAATTGAAAAGTGTTGTCTATCGGTAGTTTAAAAGGTTGTAGCACATAACTTTCATAAAAAATATGGCACATTTATCCTGAAAAATGCATCTTTATGTCAAGCTAGTATATTTTCTTGTCAGAAAAATAGATTTTTAGGTTGAATTACTTCACTTCTAGATCGAATTTGTGAATTACCAATTCGCGTGAATAAACTTCATGTTGTACTTATAAATTAGGTTGCATACATACACTCTTGTACTTATAAACCTATTTGTTCTTATAGATTTCAGGTTACTAGTCACCCACATAGGCTCTAGGTTGTACTTATAAAATTGGCCTAATAACAATCGGCTCCGAGTATGCTCGGGTCGGCTGTATTACTTAGTACCATTAGAAAAATCCAACCTAAACACTAGTGTCTTAGTTTTCAATATTGAGAAACTATTTCTGGTGTTCGAAACTAATTGTTTAAAAAAAAATCCCTATAAGCCCAACATCATTCTCCAAGTTTTCAATATTGAAAAGGTATGATCGGTGTTGAGCTGTACACCAACTTATTTCCCACTTCTCTAGTTCATTTTCCTTTCCTTATACACCAAATATCTGAATTAGGCATGGGAAGATATATGCAAGAACCCCTCCGACGTATCCTAACCATGTTTTGTGGTGGGCAGGTGTGGACAGTAGTGTTTGGATCATCATTTGAGTTTAGGTTTATACTTCTATCCCCACAAAACATTTTCAAATGTTAAGGCTGTTTTTCTGCATCAACACTAATTAGCAAAATAAATTAAGTTAAGCCATTGTTTTCCTTTTATGACAGTGAATATTGAATAAGAATTGAAATAATCATTATCCATAGTGATGTTACATATGTTACTTCCGCATATCACTACCGTTTGTTCGAATCTTTAGAAGCGGAGTCGTCTTGTGTGGTAAACTAAGGCCCCATTTAGAATTAAGATGATATAACTTAACAAAAAATATAATAATTATAAAACAAAAACTAATAATGTGTAGTATATATGAAATTAAAAAATAATTTTAACAAAAATAATAAAAATATTATAAATTTTCATCATATAAGTGATAGAATAAATCAATTAAATTTCTAAGCCACATAAGATTTTAAGATGTAGCCCAACCTCAAACCAAACAAGGGCTAAGAATATGATTATGCAAAAATTAATTTTGCCTACGTGCAGAATTGAATGTGCTTTGCAAACCAAATACCAGGCGTAATTCAGATTGCTATACAGTAGATAAAGAGTAATTTAGTATTAAAAAATGACCTCTTTAATAATGTGACGCGTGATACTTTTTATAAGTTACTCAAAACATGTATAAAGGTCTAAAATAGATGGTGGACAGCGAACAAAAACAAAAACTAAGATTATTTATGCTCCACAAAAGTATACCCAATAACCCATATACAAGATAAAAGTGTTTTGTGCAGAGAGGCTATATTTGCCAAATTAATAGGGAATTAAAAGAGTTTATTAACATTTAGCATCATGAGCAGCGTAGAATGACATCCGGCAATGACAAAGTTCGCAATCATAAAACCACATTTGAAGATACAGATTATCCTTATAATGACTTAAAACATACATAACAAGATTTCATACCATATTCAATTCCCCCGATACCACAAAAGAGAAACAGCCCACACTTCAACACTTCAATGATTTACAATAGAAAACGGCGCCTTTCTCTACTCTGTGCCTCTGACTTGTATATATTTGCTTCCCCCCCCCCCCCCCCTCTGTGGAGGCAAGTTCTTAAATTGCCAATCCTATTTCCTTGTGCAACTTGGAGAATTCAATGAAAATTACTACCTATTATTTCAAAACATCTTCTCTTTCAACTAAATCAATTGAAACGTAACTTCCAATTTACCAACCTCTTTCAAAATGCATACCCTTCCGTCCATTGCCTTCATCCGACGTACAACTTCCCCACTGAACAATTAAAATAGCCATAAAAAGCTTTCATTAACCAAAAATCAAGTTCAATCTTGTGAATGCTCAAAAAATAATTGATTTGGATACGGTATTTGGTCATTTTCACAAACTTGCAAGAACTTATAAATCCATAGCTGCTTCGCCTGGCTTCCTTTCTTCACCATTTACATCATTCACATGTTTCGCTGCAACTATCAAAATCGCATGCCTTCTACTTTTGAATTGTCCCGAATCCATTCCTGCATTCCAATTACTCTAAAATGTATAAAAAATATCGCTTATGATTTTTCAAACCGAATATTTTCATGGCTTCACTTGTCCGGTGACAATTAATTATTCAGATACCAGATAACCATTACATACAATTCTAGACAATTAATGATAATTGCTATATCATCTACATTCTACAAAGTGTTTTGACATAGGCAAGCTAGCTACAAGGGGCAAGACAAAAAATTCGATGACAGCCTCAACAAACATATAGTGAACTTGATACAACCAAATTACATTTAACGAATATTCATCATTATAAGCCAAGCAAATCTATTACTCACAGCCCATATATTGTGTATAACCTGTTGTATAATTTAAAGGCAAACAAGCAGTTTTCTGATCCCAATTTACCCATTTTAAACCTATAAGTCTTCTTGCCTCTAACCATTTACCACAAAATAATTATGCACATGCACAATAATTAACAGCCCCAAATTTGAAATTCATATGAAAAACATACCTCAGTTGCAAATAGGTGAGCATTCAGTTGATTCTCCACACCAACAATATAATCTTACACAAAATCCCCTTCAATACAGCTCATCTACAAGTTCTCTTCTCAGTTAAATGACGCAGGACTCGATTGATACTTCTCCTGCCATAACGCCAAGAATGCCAATTATTTAAATGCCCAGCATGTAAAAAAGAGGAACCCAATTAACAATTTACACCACTAAAACCCTGATTAAGAGATGTTTGGCTTGATTCATAGCTTTCTCACCTCAGTTGGAAAACCTAACACCGAGAATCGCCTTAACCTTCATCAACCATCAATATTCCCAACCCACGAAGATGAAACCCTAATTTTTGCATTACTGAGACAGCTCATCTTGGTAACCGACAAAATTTGTCTACATTAGTTCAAAGCCGTTGGATCTTTTAGCTTGCAATCTAACGGCTAAATTGGTAAAAGAAAAAAATCAGGGGTAAGTAATCACTTAGGCAACGTAGCTGGACCCTATAAGTAGATGGCCAATAAAGATATAAGTATGATAGATAATACTATTTGAAATACAAAATATGCTAAATGATAATAGGTAAAAAATCAAGATGGTTAAAAACATTAATTGGACTTCCGTACATATGAAAGACAAATAAAGTAGAGAAATTTACCATAATTTCAGAGAGGAAAAACATAAACCTCTTGTGATTAGAGACTCATGCTGATAATGTGCTAAATGATAATAGGTAACAAGTAACTCAACAACGTAATATGATGAACAGAGTCTATACCCACCCAGAAAAAAGGGGTAAAGCAGAGACACAATATAGAATGGTCTTTTACGTTCCACTCAAGTGTGTAAAATATGGAGCAGAGCCTCCTTTTAAAGTGATACAACTATAAAGTGGTGAGTAGTAGATCATACATACAAGAGACAATAATTCTTAAATTTGGGAGATAATGGGACTATGGGAGTTATAGGAAGGTTAAAGGTTAGGGAAATAAAAAGTTTGCTTGATGAATTTTATATTTTCATAACAACTTATTTATTGTTCCTTAACAAGCTAATAATATGAAAACAAATAACAACTCAAAATAACACCCCAAAAAAGAGGGGGGGGGACACCAAACTCTCATTTGTTTACAACCATAAAATTAAATTACACTTTGTATACACCACTCCCTTTCCTTTCGAGCATAAACAAAAAGTACACAACAATTAAATAAGACTTTACCTTCTTGAGCTCCTCAAGCTTGGCAATGTAAACACCTTTAGCTTCATCCTCTCCATCCTCATACGACCAATCTACCATTTCCAGAAGTTTAGTGAACTGCTCCCAATCTCTGTCAGTAACAAATTCTTGATGTTTATTGCAAAGATGGAGACATGAAAAAACATTAACTCAAGCAAAATAAGACTAAAGCTAGACTTTTGAGGAAATATATTGTCAACATTGCATTTACCCTATTTCTCATGTCAAAGACGCAAGCCTCACCGGCATTTTTCCAGTACATTCAGACCATTTTCTACTTACCAACAGTAATATCTACATATCAGGTGAGTTTTGAAGAGCACTTGGCTTATCACACTTCCTCGATTTTGTCTAAGAGCCCACTTTTTTATTTAGTGCACAACAAGAGTGCTTTTATAGGAGTTTCTTGTGAATTTTTGGTTCCTCCAAAATAAGTCTCCAAGGTAACTCATTCCAACAATACTAATTCCCCACCCAAAACTCCCCAACATAGTGAAAAGTAAATGAATAAATAATGCATGTTTCAAGTCGATAAACCTACCATGCTTCTTTACAGTCCTCATAACACCATGAAACTCAATTGGACAGAAGAAGTTAACAACAGAAAGAAGAAGAAGAAGGCATCTACGTCAAAAAAAAGTCCCTTTCACAAGGTAGGATTGCGATCTTCATCAACCTTGCCAACCGCCTCAAGTATTGATGAGTACGTGATCTGATCATATTCAAAACCTTTTGCATTCATATCTTTCATTAGTCTAGCAGCCTCCTCGAACATACCAGCCCGGCTGAGACAACCAAGAATAGTATTGTAAGAAACTGCATCTGGCTTTATCTCAGAATGCTGCATCTTTGTAAAAATTTCCATAGCGCGCTCTGGACCCCCTGACTTAGCCAACCCATTTAGGATAATGTTATGCGAGTTTATGTCTGGAACACAGCCATCTTCCTCCATTCTTCTAAGCAAGGAATAAGCATCATCAATCATGCCAGCCCTTACCATTCCTGACATGAGCGCATTATAAGTATAAACATCCGGTTTGCATCTAAGTTTCTTCATCTCATTAAAAAGATCCACAGCATCACTAAGACGGCCACACTTTCCAAAATGTTTGATCATCACAGCATATACCCGAGCGCTTGAACATCCACAGTATTCCTTCAGTTCCAGAAACAACTCATTTGCAGCTTCGTACCTTTTTGCCTTTCCATAACCGTTGATCAGGCTACAATAGGCAGCTGGACACGGAGGAAATCCCTTTTCCTCCATCTCTTCAAGCAGCAAGTGAGCTTTCTCAACTCTGTTTGTTTTGCAAAAACCATCAATGAGAATTGAATAAGTAAATGGGCTGGGAAGAACACCATTTCCCTTCATCTTTTCAAACCATGCAGATGCCTCAGAGGCTGGAGCTTTGGATTCAAATAACGCTTTAATTACAGTGTTATATGTGACCACAGTAGGTTTACACTGCAAAGCTTCCATTTTGTTGAAGAGTTTAAGAGCATCTTCCAAGCGTCCAGCCCTGCCCAAAACGTTAATCAAATTGTTTATGAGCACAATATCAGGCTTACAGCCTTCTTTCAGCATGTTCATAAATAAACCATAGGCATCTTCAACCCTGCCAGCTCTACCAAGCCCTTTAATCAATTCTGTGTAAGTATAGACAGTTAAGGCACAACCCTTTCCTTTCATCTCCTGGACTAGACCTAGAGCTTTCTCAACCTCACCCAGTTTGAAATAAATACTGACTAAGGTTGTATAAATCTTTGCAGTGGGCTGTAAGCCATTCTCCTTCATCTCATCAAATAACCTAATTGCAGAAATATCACGACCCAATTTCCCAAATGCCGATATAAGGGCACTGTATGTTACTGTGTCTGGAAAACAATTTCCCTCATTACACATCTCATTATAAAGCTCATGAATCTTCTCATAATAACCTTCTTGCATCAACATCAATATCATAGAGTTGTAAGTGTTTGCTGTTGGTTTGCACTTGCGACTCTTGATCTGGTAAAATATGGACAGAGCTTTATTCACCATTTTAGCCTTGCCCAAAATATTCACAATTTCAGATAAAACAGATGGACCCATAGCACATGTACTTCTAACCATATCTTGAATTGTCTTCCACATTTCACCAATCATCCTAGCTTCATCCAGACAACGGATCAAAGCCATGTAGGTGGTAGAATTGTGCTCAAAATTCCTTCTCCTCCCAGCCCATTTAAAAAACTGAATTTTAACATTTATCTCAACATCTGTATTAAGAACTTGATGAACCAACCGATGATCTACTCTCATCTTTAGCACTTCTAAAGCCTTTTCAGCATCAGGACCCCACTTGAATATTTTCAAAATCCTAATAAATCTTTCATCCAATTTTCTAGCCGATGTATCCTTCCTTGCGAGCTTCTTACTAACAGGGAAGTTTCGCATTTCATCTATTGGACCAGGGAACTGAAACATTTGCACTATCTCATTTTCTGCAAGATTAAATCAAACATAAGTAATTAAAAGAACAAGCAAATAACTGTTTCTATTGGATTCTTTCTTTTCTCATTTCTATCTAATCATACTGACTATACAAAAATGTGACATATAAAGGTTTAAAAAGAAAAATTACTAAAATTTTAATCGGGAGAGAGAATTTCTAATATAAATAATCTTTTGTGAAACAACCATATCACGAAAGGTTTACAGAGTAACACCTTCCTCAGATCCTTAAGCTTTTAGCCATATGTTAATCCGGTCTAAAAAAAAGGTCCAAAAAAAAGTAGCTATTTTCTTTACATTTTTTGAGCTTTGTTTTTGCTATTCACTTTCTTTCAAATTCATTTCCTAGGAAAATTCATACCTACTATGAAAACAAGAAACAACTATTGCTATATTTAGAATTGAGGTATTGATGCCTTTTTTCATAGCTAGTATGGAATGCAAATATTAGCCATTAAATAAAAATAAATAGTTAGTTGATAATATTAGCTACCAAATAAAGGTAAGTTGTCCACTAAACTATTTTAGCTTCTAATGCTTTCAACTTTACGCAAAGCATAACAATTATTAAAAAATGAAGAATTTGCGTAGAAATTTAAAGGAAAGGCAGTTGAAATAATAACGATTACCTGTTTGTTTAATCCTTTGACAAAGACAAGACAAAGTTGATATACACCGTTTACTAGCAATTGATCCCAAAAGCATCATTTTAGCTCAAATTTTCAAATCAAATCCAACTTCAGCTCCAAGTAGGAAAAAGATGCTCCCTGCACTAGCTTTAGAGTCAATAATGCTAAATATGTCACTTTATTAATTGCAAAAAGAAAAAAAAAATTAAAATATGGATTTACTCCATCAAGATTTTTCAATAATAACAAATGATCTAAACTACCAAAAGTTTTCTCAAATACGCAGAGAACTGAATTTTGAAACCTTGTGGGACATGCCAGTTTATTCTGTAGACTAATTACGACACGTGACTGTCTTTATCTTTATGGTAATTCATACATGGTGGTTAAATGGTGCATGTACAACAGAGTGCTAAAGAGCTAAGAGGACTTATTGTTGTGAGCTCGATATGAACCCTTTATATTTAGCCTGTAAAGATTTTCCTAAACCTAACACATTTTTTTAATTACTTCTGAATTAAACTCAGTTTGGCTCCATTCAGGTTACAAATTTGGTTTACTTTGGTTTGAAAGTTCTTGGACAAATTCAGTTTGGCTTCATTAGGTTTTCAAAAGTCAGTTTGGTTTGATTCGGTTTGGTTTAGCTTACACCCTGAATTCCAAAATATGCTATTTTTAATAAAAAAAAAAATCAACATAGCAAAATATAGCACACAGGCAGAGCATCTCAATTTATATCATCCACTGTTCACATATCCAACACAAAATGTCAATTTCAAAGCTGCAAGTGTAACAGGATGAAGAAATGAGAAAGCAGCAAGTGTACTTGCAGACTAGTCATTCTAACTCAACATGGAATTACACTAATTAATCACTATTAAAAAGAAACAAAAATCGGAAGCTGGCAAAATATGAAAAGCCAAATAAAAGGCAGAAGCTTTCAAGCTTACCTTTGGTTTGCAGCGGCGCCGAGGATGCGACGAGCAGATAACACAGCGGCACGAGCAGGGGGGTTCAGGGCTGCGTGCGCCGTGTTAGCAGCAGGGACTTGGGGATTGTTTGTGCTTTGTTAATTTGTTTCTTCAAATAACCCCCTATGGAATGTTGAGGCTTGGTGACGGTGGTGTCCGTTTGATGGTTAAGGGTAAATTCGTAATCTCGCCCGAAACAGCCAAGTTTTGCACTTTTTCGAGTGGATTGCAACTTATAAAATGCTGATGTCACTCGCATAAGTGAAATCGTACAAAATTCGATTCAAGTTTCATTTTTCATTTTTAAACTTCTTTTTTTTTTTTTTCCCTTCTCTCAAAACCAATTTCTATCTTAAGCCTGATTTCTCTTTCATTTAAGTTCCGCTTTGAGCCTCAAGTCAGACGTTAGAACCAAATCGGAACTTTTGTTGTACGCAAAACAAGTACCCATTCTTTGTGCGTAATGAAGAATAAAACAGCCACATGTTACAGACGCTCCAATTTGTTATCAAAGGAGGTTAAACTGGCGCTCCGAGGCGCGTTAAAAGACGAGGTAAGGTGCACTAAGTAACGGTCCCCTCAAGTTTTCAAGCAAGAGGAGCTAAGGTGCACTAATTAACAGTCCGCCCAAGTTTTCAAGTCCAATACCTCAAATCCGAGCCAAGATGTGAAAGCTTGGCCCGATTTTGGAATTTTCCAACATACTCTAGCACTTGTACAAATTTAAGAGTTTTCTTTTCATGCCTACACTTACAAAATATCTAGATATTTAGGAAAATTGAAGCAATTTATATGGAAGGCACTAGAATCGACAAGCCTTCTCTATAAATAGAGTACAGCACTTATCATTTTGCACATACTACACACTAAGTACAAGCGACTCAAGCGTACTTGTAAAACTGTCTTGTGTTCTCTCTTTCGAAAAATAAAATTCGTTTTAACTATATTGCTCTCTCTTCTCTCTAGTTTTTTTGCAATTATTTTTACCTAACTAGTTCAAGAAGTTTGATAGAGTTACTTAGCAACTTTTGTGTTAGAAATTGTCTAACCTATTTTTCAAAATGTAAGATAAAATAATTTAATAAAAATAATTTAAAAAATTACCAAACCTTAAAATTAATTTTTATCTTTTTAAAATTACCATGCAATCTCCCAAAAGTAATATCAAATAACCCTTTATTTTGTATGCGCTTCTCTCTCAAGTTAGGATTTCTAGGTGACTTAGCCTAAGCTTTACAAGATATGGTGCTTAAGGCCACTACATCAAGAGTGCACTTAGTATATTGTATTATTTAATATAAATGTATTGCATTATATTGTATTGTATAACATCGTATTATGATAATGTTGTATAGCGTTTGATGTTATAGTGTACTATATTAATATTAAATTAATATTATTTAAATTTATTATTAATTAAATTAAATTAATTATTAAATGATTATTTTTATATTAATTATTAATATATTAATATTATATTATATAATAATATAAGAAAATATAGTATTATTAGGTAAAATAATATTATAATTTATTTTTACATTTTATTTATTTAATAAAAATAAATAATAATTAAACCTTTGAGGCATTAACTTTTGACTCAATTCAAAGCCAAAAGATACATTACACAAACCCGAGATTATCTCGGGTTTGTATAATGCGCCTGAATGACGCATTGTAATGCGCCTGTATAATGCGCGTGAATAACACATTGTAGTGCATTATAATGCATCATAATGAACTCCCAAATTTTACCGAGTACATCCTTGGTAATAAATTAATTTGAATAGTATTTTAATACCATGTAATGGTATATTCCAAATACACCCTAAGCCCATGTTTGGTTGGAAGAAATTGTAGGAGAATAGAGGAATACAAAGGAAAGAGAGGGAGAGAAAATGAGTGAAAGGCGGGGTCAATCTCATTTTCACTGTCTGATTGAACATTAAATTCATTTTTTTTTTCTCTTATTTCTCTCTCCTCTCCTTCTTTTCTCTCCTCTCCTTATATTTTTTCAAACCAAATATACCACAAGAGTATGTTCTGCTTGGGCCCAACAATGATTGAAATAAACTCTTAAATGAAAGACATTGCACAACATTAATTAAAACCTTAATGCAACTTTTGCCACATTATCAAAACCTAGGTCCCTTAGGCTACATTTGACGTGCAACAACGAGTGAACACGTTGGGAGGGAATTCGGCGGTGAGAGAAAGCAAGAGAGAGACAAAGGAAGGAGAGGAAGGAGAATGAGGAGTTATGAGAGGGGTATTTTCGGCAAAGGGGGGGAGTTTTGGCTAATGTTATTAGGAAAATTTTTAGGGGGTTAGTTGTGAAAATAGTAATTTTTTTTTTGGCTATTTTTGTAAATTTTCCAAAACCTAGTGGCTTGTGAAAATTAGAATAACTAATCCTACAATTGTAGGACTAAATTTGAATTTATCCACTTAATCTAATCTAAGTGAGTTTGCCAAACATGGAATTAGATATTTTATCCAAAAAATCTAGTCCAATCCCGCACTTTGTCAGTTCATCTTGCTCCCAAACATGACCTTAGGGTATACGCAGTATTGCTAATTTGTACAACAAAAAATTATTTAATCAATTAAAACATATTTAATTTATGGGTCCGCCTACCGTGCAACAGTTGCACGGTACCACTCCTTTTGTTTTTTATGCCAGCAAAGCTGTAAATTTTCATAGAACCCTTTTATTAATTTTTATTTAAACTTTACTTCATAAATATTAAGTTATATTCTCCCAAACCCGTGAATCCTTCAACGGCCGATCAACGACTCTTCCGGTGGCTGTGGTTGGTCGGAAAAGACAGAGAAAATTATGGGGAACAAAACCAAAGTAGTGGGGTCACCGAAAACCGGCGAAATCGCGGCAAATTGAAGCTTCTATTCCGCGGCTTTTCACGGTTTCGATCCGCGGCTTTCCGAACTCTTTCCGGCGATAAGGACGACATGGGCATGACCTATGTCGCACGAGCTTCCGATCGGTTCCAACCTTGGCCGGTGGAGTGGTCGGAAACGGAAATAAAATCAGGGTCGGTTTCGCGGGTTCGGGTCGATCCGATTAACTCAAAGTTATAAAGAGAGGGATTATTGTGATACATATGCAATATAGAATACAAATTTATAAATAATAAATAGTATAAGATGCTAAGTTTAATATTTATATGGATGCATTAGAAATTAAAGTAATATTTTTGAAGTAAAGTTTAAATAAAAATTAATAAAAGGGTTCTATGAAAATTTACAGCTTTGCTGGCATAAAAAACAAAAGGAGTGGTACCGTGTAACTGTTGCACGGTAGGCAGACCCTTAATTTATTTATGATTAGTTTGTAAAATATTTGAATGGCAAAATATTGGCCACATTTTGGTTTCCTTTGACATCAAATTTGATACTACTAGGCTACATAGCGGTAGACATGTAATATCGAACGAAGCCTGCTCATCATGAATAACAACAAAGTTCTGAACCCTTAAACTTTGACCGTATATTTTTAAGGACAACAAACTCTGTTGCCGACGACACATGCACCACTGTAAAGATTGAGTTTAATAATAATCCTAAGGACCTCTCCAAGTTACGTTTAATGTAACATACAACCGGTGATATTACTAGCTAATCAATAAGTATATGCAACACAAACATAATACAATATAACCTTTATAAATTAATACTCGATAAATTAACAATTTTTATAATATAATAATTTTTTACGGTCCTGACTTGGGCCTTGAAGCTAAATTAATTGTTGCTTTTCGTGCAAGAATCAACATAAAAACTTGTAAATCCGAATTTAAACACATACTCGGATTATTTGCGGAAAAATGATAAACCAAGGTTGTGCCACTGATTTATGGTCGGAAGATGATCACAAAGTTGGAAAATCTTCTCAATTCACGTTGCAAGAACCCTCTAAGCTTCTCTTGACTTGAAATTTCTCTAAATTGCACTTTGCATAATTTTTCTTAACTCTTAGCTTATCTATGGATTTGCCTCTATTTATAGCATTCCAAGAAGTAGTGATCATCTTCTCAATGATCTCTAAATAAGCTTAAATAATTTGTTGGAGTGATCATTTTCTTAATGATCACTTAATATCTTAAATATAATATTTAAGATATTATAGAGTTCTAATTCAAGATGATCACTTGTTCTTGGTCATGCTTCCCTCATGGGTGACCTCAAAGTGATAGAACCCTATAATAAATATATATACTCACATATATATTTCCAACATCTCCCACTCGCACATGATAGGATGCTTATAGTGCAACGAGAACTCTATGTTCAAGTCTCAAAACTCAACTTTCATACTAGCAAATGCAACGTGTGACCCATAAACAATAAGTAGGAGCTTTATTGCTTTGAATCTCAATTGTATTCTATACAAAAGAGTTGTTCATCATGTATCCTAGATTCCATATTATTACATCGAATCCAAGCATACTAAGTCCCATATCAAAAGTTATGCTTGACAATATACACTCTATGTAATCACAATTGTATCAATCTCAGATACAATCGGTACCAGTGTAAAACATAAGGTAGATGTAAGTAATGAATCTTCCTATCAATCTCATATTTCTTAGTCTCAGATTAACTGCTTTCCTAAACTTGTTTCATAAACCGAATAACATCATAGCTTTAGAAAACAAGTTTAAAGTAGCAAACACTAATCTTTCACCTCAAAATATAGCTGATAGTATATAAGGATACCTATTGAGGTTTATAATACCTCAAAGAAACTTTACACAATGAGAAATAAGGGAAATTTTCTCATTTTTCTTTATTTGGTCATTAAGCACACATTGTATGAAACACGTGCTACAATGAATTCTCTTTTCTAAGAGTATATGTCTAAATTATTTCACTGTGCAGATTTTAGTTCAGTCGCTACTCAAGCGCCTAACCTGAGTTTTTAATAAACTCGCTTATCTAAAGCGCCAAATTAAAATACTCACATCTGGCTATTAATCAGGTTTCCATGATTATTGGGTATATCATGGTCGGTTTTATATTTATCATATATAAACCTCATCTTGACTTAGTCAAGGCAACATATTTATAAATGCTCCATGAGAATGTACATAGTATCTAATTCTCTCTCTATTGTCTCATCTCAGCTTGCTTTTCTAGCAACTGAGGCGATCGCTGTAAGAAAAGCCGATCACAACCTCGATGACATAACTTTCCTTTAAATATGTGTAAAAATTTATATGGACAAACGATAATAAGAATTTAATCACATGAAAAATTTATCACATGTCCATTAAAAATAATATCTCATCAAGTACAATTTAATCTACGTAAGCTAATGATCGGTATGTTTCAAGTAAACATCTCGTGTTATAACTTTAGTAAATGGGTCTCTACCATAAAATGTGTAGATGTGTATTGTATTAGCACTTCTCTTTGTGCTACAATATCTCTCACAAAATTATACTTGGTTTCATGTGTTTTGACTTCGTGGTATTTAGCATCTTTTGTAAATGATATTGTCGCTTGACTATCACAATGTATAATTCCGGTCTAGCGTAATCAAGAACTATTTTGAGATCTTCAATAACACACATAACAGCACCATCACGAACATGCCACATATTCACTTCCATCAGATAGAGCAATACATGTTTGTTTCTTACTACTCCAAGAAATCACCACGACTAAGTAAAATGCATATCAGGAGGTTGATTTTGCTCATCTAGATCACCACCCCAATCGGCATCTCAGATAACCAATTAGCGTAATTCACCTCACGATAGCATGTAGAGTAGTGCCTTTTAGATACGCAATAATCCTTTTGATGCATTCCAATGCTTTCGTCCTGGATTTGATTGGTATCTACTTACTAACCCCACAGCATAACAAATGTCTGGCCTGGTCCACATCATAGCGGACATAAGACTGCCAACAGCACTTGAGTATGGAACTCGTGCCATTGCTTTTAGTTCTTCGTGAGTCTTAGCACATTTCAAGGCTTAGAGTTAGTCCTATTGAAATAAGTATCCATAGGTTTACAATCGACATATTGAATCGCTCAAGAATTCTTCAATGTATGTCTCTTGAGAAAGAGATAAAAGTCTTCTTGAACGATCCCTATGAATTTTAACTCCTAAAATATAAGCTGCTTCGCTCATATCTTTCATTTCAAAATTTGAGGATAACCATTCTTTAATGATTTTGACACACTCTAGATTGTTTCCAGCCAACAAAATATCATCCACATAAAGACAAGATAACAAAGTTATCTTCGATCTTTTAACATATACATAATGGTCTTCGTCATCAAGAATCCATAAGAAATTATGGCTTCATGAAACTTAAGATACCATTGCGGAGGATTGTTTCACCCATATATTGACCTTTAAGCTTGCAAACTTTGCTTTTGGTTCTGCAATATATAACCTCAGCTGATCCATGTATATTTCTTCCTCAAGCTCTCCATTGAGAAATGCTGTTTTAACATCCATTTGATGTAATTCAAGATCCATATGTGCAACGATTGCTAGAATCAATCGTATTGAGGCAAACCTTACCACAGGGGAAAACGTTTCCTCATAGTCTATACCTTCTTGTTGGGTATATCCTTTTGCTACCAAGCGTGCTTTATATCTTTCAATTGTGCCATCCGCTTTACGTTTTATACGTAGAACCCATTTATTTCCAATGGTTCTTCGTTCAGGCGGTAAATCAACCAAGTCCCAGACCTGATTTGATTTCATGGACTCCATCTCTTCGTTCATTGCTTTTATCCATAATTCTTTAGCAGATGATGCAATAGCCTCACTAAAAGTTCTTGGCTCATCGCTATCATGTGAAGCAACCATAAATGCCTCCCCTTCAATCTCAAAACGACGACGTGGGATGGAAATATGATTTCTCCTTCGAATTGAGGCATCCTGTGAAGTTATTCCATAAAATGGTTGACTCCCACTAGGATCAGAAATCCCAGATAAATTTGGGTTTTCCTCAACTCGATTGACAATACCCAGTTGATCATTTATTTCATATAAATGAATATTTTTGTCAACATCTGTAATGCTAGGAAATTCATTCTCTAAGAATATGACATCTCGTGATTCTAGTTCAGTTATAGTTCCATCATCACGTTCACCAATCAATACATACCCTTTTGAGTGCTCAGGATATCTTATAAAAATATATTTTTTTCCTCTTGCACCCAATTTTCCATGTGTATGAGAAGGATTGTGAACATAAGCTGCAGGCCCAGTGGTCGCATAAATGAGTTAAACAGGTTTTCTACCGTCACTTTCATATGGAGTGGAACTAATTGACTTACTTGGGACTCGATTAAGTATGTAGTCAGCTGTTAGCAATGCATCTCCCCAATAGGATATTGGGAGAGATGCTTGTGCCATCATAGACTAACCATCTCAAGTAATGTCCTATTTCTTCTTTCCAACACCATTTTGTTGTAGGTCGAAATAGTCAACTGTCTCTCAATACCTTTCTCTTGACACAATTCCTTGAACTGTTCAGAAAGATATTCACGTCCACGGTCTGTTCTTAAGACTTTGATCGTTTTGTCTAGTTGATTTTCAACTAATTTTGAAAAATTTTTAAAGCAATCTAATGCTTCGGATTTGTGAGAAATCAAATAGACATGACCAAAACGTGAATAATCATCAATGAATGTAATAAAATATGAGGCACCATGTCTGGCCCTTACACTCATTGGACCACAGATGTCAGAATGGATAATTTGCAAAGAACTTTCAGATCTAGTTCCTTTACTAAATGGTTTTCTAGTTGTTTTTCCAGCTAGACAATTCTCACATATAGGCAATTCTATTTTATCGAGTGAGCCCAAATAACCTTCTCTAGATAATCGATGCATTCTGTCTTGCCCTATATTCCTAGTCTAGCATGCCATATATTAACATCCACAGAATCAGAAGATGTTATCAATGAAAAACAATCTTGATTATAATTCTGATTAATTACATTCAAAATCATAAAACCATTAAGTAAATAACCAGTTCCGACTAGAGTTTTATTAAGAACTAATTGCATACAAACATCACGGAATATCACATGATATCCCATGTTTAGAAGTACAGTGACAGACACTAAATTTCGTCGAATATCTGGTGCATATAACACATCGTGGAGATAAAGCATTTGGCCACCATGCAGTTGTAATTTGCAAGTGCCAATCCCTTTAGCTTCAACCCTTGAGTTATTTCCCACATATATCCACTTAGTCCCTTGACTAATCCGACGATATTCCACATAGGCTCCACGTTCATTGGCTACGTGTTCTGTTGCTCATAAATCTACAATCCACAAAGGATGAGTTTCAGTCATATAAACAGAGCTATTACATACACATTATGTAAATTTGTGGATTTAGCATGTACCTTTTTCGGCTCAGTGCAATCATGAGCGAAATGGCCAAGTTTGCTACAATTGTAACATATCACTTTGCTCATATCCTTCTTCCCGACCAAATAGCGTTTCCTCTTTGCGCTTACCCAAACTGGATTGCCCTTGATTAGATTTCTTCCTATTCTGATAGGAGATTTTACCTCCTCTTTTGCGTTTAAAGCCCGAAGCTTTTCGCGAGTTGGTATCAACCATATAAAGTTTAGTAGAAGATTTAGCTGCCTCTAGGCGCTCATCTTCCAACTCCAAGTGACGTTGTATATCTTTGAACGTCTTGACACTCTCATTGTGTGTCATGTTAACTTTCATATGCTCCCAACTATCTGGAAGAGATCGAATAACTGCCTGAACTTGTTGTTCATCAGTTATAATACTATTAGCATTTTTTAACTCTCTTATTAAAAGTGACATTTCTCTCAAATGCTGCTCCATCGAAGTATTGCGGCGCAATTTATAAGTGTCAAATTTAATAGTGAGTCTTCTAAATTTAGTGGTAGAAGTACCACCATACTTGTCCTTCAAGGCATTCCATATTTGATGAGCCATTTGGTATTCCTCATACTCACACATAAAATCATCTTCATGCTCTCAGAAACAAAATGCGCGCACTACGATTTTTTATCTTCCAAGCTTCATAAGCTTCAAGATCTCTTTTATGTTGAGTAGAATTACCTTTTGGTGGCTCTGTCATAACGTTTGTAATTACCTCTAGTGAGTCTTGTAATTCAAGGAGGTTTTGAAATTTACGGCACCAAATATCATAATTGTTACCGTTAAGTTTAATTCCTTTGTTTAATTCAGCCACGAAACTATTTGTTGTCATTTCTAAAAAAACAAAACACAGTGATAAGAAACAAATTTCTTGATTTTATTTACACATATTTAATTATTTTGCCGCAAACAAATAACCAAAAATATAATAAGTTTAATGTAAAGATTTGATTCGAAAAGTCGTCGAGGCTTCTATTCATCATCATTTCTAAACATTAAGTTAATATAATTTTAGTACATTGCGCAAAATATTAATTCATTTATTGTTCAAAAAAAATTTTAACAATAAAAGAACTCCCACTGACAAAACATAAGAATACATCCATCATGCATCAGTTCACGTGGATAGTGCACCAGGAAAATTCCCAAGAAGATGGTGGAGATTAAAAAATCTCTCTCAATACCAAAGTTCCTTAGGCTCATGCCTTTTTTGTCAGAATTTTCCTAAACATGCAATTCATCCATATTACTACGCCAGGATTATTCTCATTTTATATTTCAAGAAATTTTTGTTATGCTTCCATTGAAGCACAACTCTTTTAATGATGTATCATCATATGAAAAAAAATTTCTTTTCATTTTTTTTTTAATACTTACAAAGTATTATTCTCTAATTTTAAAGTATTTATTTAACTAAAATTGAAATTAAAAAAATAAGCATTTAATTTTTAAAATACAGTAAAATAGAGAATATAAATTATGTAAACGTATACTCAAAATTCAGTCCGGAAAGAGGCGGGTGGATTACACTCTCCACTGCCGCGAGTGGGCTTTACTCAACAAGCCAAATCCGGTTCAAAAGCCAAACCGGTTCGGTTTAGCAATTCGGTTCGGTCTGCTACAGTGTCGACACAGTGATTGCTACAGTTTCTCTACAGTAACTGGCTACAGTATTCATCTTCAACCTTTTTCCATAAATTTCCAGATTTCGAACCAAGATTTCAAAGCTTTCGTTCTCTCTCAATATACGTCAGAATTTCACATGTGATATACCGCTGGAAAGATATTTTCATGCTCTTTCTAATGATACCAATTTCATATTCATATGTTATGTATCATGAAAGATATGAGTAAAATAAACTTACGGGTTCATATCCTAAGTTTTCATTTTACTCATTACATGAATCATATTAATCCTCATGGCAACAAGAATTTAATCTATACACCGTTATTTGTTTATTAATCCAGTTGCATGGCATAAAAAACGAGTAAATTTTAACATGCCATTAATATGTGTTCTTGATGAAAAATGAACTTTCTTAAAGAACATGCTTGATTCTCATGCTTTACATGCTTAAAACAGAACACAACTTATTTGACTCTGATACCAATGTTGCTTTTCGTGCAAGAATCAACATAAAAACTTGTAAATCCGAATTTAAACACATACCCGGATTATTTGCGGAAAAATGATAAACCAAGGTTGTGCCACTGATTTATGGTCGGAAGATGATCACAAAGTTGGAAAATCTTCTCAATTCACGTTGCTCAATTCACGTTGCAAGAACCCTCTAAGCTTCTCTTGACTTGAAATTTCTCTAAATTGCACTTTGCATAATTTTTCTTAACTCTTAGCTTACCTATGGATTTGCCTCTATTTATAGCATTCCAAGAAGTAGTGATCATCTTCTCAATGATCTCTAAATAAGCTTAAATAATTTGTTGGAGTGATCATTTTCTTAATGATCACTTAATATCTTAAATATAATATTTAAGATATTATAGAGTTCTAATTCAAGATGATCACTTGTTCTTGGTCATGCTTCCCTCATGGGTGACCTCACAGTAATAGAACCTTATAATAAATATATATACTCACATATATATTTCCAACATTAATAATTTCAATAAATGAATAAGATAATAATTTTTTTAGGAACTCTTATATAACTTTGTGTTTCCATTTATATCATAAATTAATATTGTAGAAATTACAAATACTGTGAAATTACAAACGTTTAATGTAGCATACAACCGGTGATATTACTAACTAACCAATAAGTATATGCAACATAAACATAATACAATATAACCTCTATAAATTAATACTCGATAAATTAATAATCTCTATAATATAATAATTTTTTACGGTCTTGACTTGGGCCTTGAAGCTAAATTAATAATTTCAATAAATGAATAAGATAATAATTTTTCTGGGAACTCCTATATAACTATGTGGTCCCATTTATATCATAAATTAACATTGTAAAAATTACAAATACTGTGAAATTACAAATGTAATTGACTATATTAATTTATTAAAATATGAGTTTATTGTAATTTATTTTTTCTTGAAGTTTAAATCTAGTTGAATCTCATCTCTAATCTTGCTTATTGGATCTAAAAGTTTTGGGGTTGAATTCTTGTACTGCAATAACAAATTATGAAGCAGGGATGACAATTTTTAATACCGGACCCGGACGTAAACCCGGATTTTTCTCCTCCGGTCCGGTACGAGTTAAACCCAAAAATTTTCAGGTTCCCAAATTCCGGGTTTAGAACCCGGATGATTTCTAAAGAGATGTCATTTTCATCACTTCTTCTAATGAATTCCTTTCCAGATCTCTAAATGTATTAACAACAATAATGAAAAATAATTCAAAATCAAATAATTAGAAATAGAGCCCAAAATAACCGAGCATATAAATTGAATTTTCAAACAAATTTGGCGATAATAATGACAAGTTGGCTTTGTGGGATTAAGTCAAGAAAAGGGGAAAGGATTATTGGGCTGATTTTTTTCTTTTAATGGCCAATGAACATCTCATAGTAAAACAAAGCCAAAAATTTCAGGTTGGTTGGTGGAACCGTGGGAGTGTAGGCACCCTCGCCTTGACTTTCTTGCAGTCCTTGCAATAATTCAACGCATACTTCCCGCAGAATTTGCAGAAAAATTTGCTATGCTGACTAACCTTCGTCTTCTTAATTTGCTTCCTCAAATTGACACCATAACGGGTACCATACTTTCCAACTATTCCGGCGTTCTTTGCACGCCGTCATAGTGGCGTCGTAGCGAAGATTTGTAGCTCTTCAACAGTCAGCGGCTTCTTTCAGACTGTTGAGTAATAAAGAAACCATACCGGCGGCTGAAGTAAGTTTTTTTTAGGCTTTAGGGTTTCTCTTATTTTTTTTACCCTTTTTATACTTAAAATTTATTATTTAATTAATGTTCTCTATATCGAGTTCACCTTCATTTGTCCGAGTTTAAAATATTGCTTTTGGATTCCGCATTATATAATATGTGGGCTGGATAATCCGGGTTTATTTGTCATCCCTATTATGAAATGTTGTTGATGACTTGAGTGCTTCAGTGATGTTAGCAACAATTTCTTTTAAAATTTGGACTTTTGAATTAATAAATTTCTATGATCCCGACATTATTACTTTATAAAGATTATATTGTATACATTATTTATTTTATGAATTTATTTAAATTTTATTAATTATATTTATAAAATATAATGAATTTTTAATAAATTAAATATTAATTCTTTGTATTATGAAGATACTGTATAAATTTATCGATTAATTAATATTTCTCTAAATTAATAAAATTCTATGGTCCCGACGTTATTAATTTACAGAGGTTATACGTAATAAAGTAGAACTGATTTAAGCGGTTAAAGGCCGGTCACAAAAAAAAAAAGTCAGCGCAGGAGACACCCTTCTACAGCCTGTTGTCTCTGCTATCAACTATTTTGGTTTCACTGACGACTCCATCCTTCCCATTGAGTTAGAATCTCGATTTTGTAAGCTCGAATATTTCCTTGCTACTGCTAAAACCAAAACCCACATTAATGATAATCATCATCATTACATTGAAAAACACATACAATCTCCTGATCATCATCATTCAAATCCAACTTCAAAGTAAAAGTTTTTATTCGATTCCAAAAAAAAACCCAGATGGGAAACCTAGCTTAGAGACTGCAAAATCAATTTCTAGTTGTCATTCTTCTCCTCCCTCGGACATTTTCTTGGACTCCAAATAGAATCCATCAAGAAATCGGTTCTAAAGAAAATTTTAGATATGGGTCTGTTTTTGCTTTTGTTCATGTTGTCGCTGTTTCCTCGAAATCAAAGTTGAAGTCGAAATCTAAGTCATTTTCTTCGCCATTGAGTTCTTTGAGTTTATGGATGGATTCACCTTCTTCTTTGTCGTCTCTGCTAGGGAGAAAGGGCTGTTTTTACTATTCTCTGAAGAGCGCTTCGAAGAAAAGGATCAGGAAAAGTCTAATTCCTGGTGATGATCTTGATAGGGGTATAAAGAATGATAAGTTCTTGTAAGATTCGAGTATGTTTTTTGTTAAATAGCCGGAAAAGATAATGCAGAAGGCATTGAAGGAGAAAGAAAAGGGGCGTAGAAGACTATCAAATAGGCAAACCAATTTAGCCAGTTTCTCGTCCATATAACTTTTGGTCAAATTAAACATCAGTCATTGGATTAGATTTTAACACTTTGAGCAGCCAAGATTTTTCAAATTGTGTGTTACATTAATGTTGCGTTTACTAAATTGGAATCGGAATGGGCTGGAATCGGAATGGACAGGAATGGGAATGAGCTAGAATCGGAATAAGGAATGGGAATCAAATTAAATTGTTTACTTACACTGTAGGAATCTAATCGGAATTTGGATTGTAATTCTAAAAAGATCTTGTGGATTATTATAATTATTATTATTAATATATTAATTAATTGTAAAATTTTATTAATTAATTATTATAATTATATTAACAATTATTATAAAAATATATTAACTAATAATATTAATATTAATTAATTAATTATAATAATATATTAATTATTGTGATTATTCATTCAAAAATTATAATTATTAATAATTATTGTTAAAAATGTATTAATATATTAATTAGTATTAATAATTATATTAATTAATTAATAATAATATATGAATTAATTATAATAATAATTATAATAATATATTAATTAATTAATTAAAATAATAATTATTAATAATATATAAATTAATTAATTAAAATAATAATGTATTAATTATTGTGATTATTTAATCGAGAACTATAATTATTAATTATATTATTTAATAGTAATAATTATATCAATTAATTATATTAATTATATTAATAATTATTATAATAATATATTAATTAATTAATTAAAATAATAATATATTAATTATTGTGATTATTTACTTGAGAACTATAATTATTAATATATTGTTGTTAAATAATATAATTATTTAATAGTAATAATGAAAGTATTTAATTAATTATAATAAATGAATTAATTATAATTATTATATTAGTAATTATTATAACAGTATATTAATTAATTATAATAACAATAACAATAAATTAATTATTGTGATTATTTATTCAAAAATTATAATTATTAATAATTATTGTTAATAATATGTTAATATATTAATTAAAAGTAATAATTATATTAATTAATTAATAATATATGAATTAATTATAATAATTATTATAATAATATATTAATTAATTAATTAAAATAATAATGTATTAATTATTATAATAATATTAATAATATATTAATTATTATGATTATTTATTCAAGAACTATAATTATTAATAATTATAGTTAATAATATATTAATTAATCATAATAATTAATTAATTATAATAATATATTAATTAATTATAACTTAGGACAAAATGAGTATTTTTTATTTGGGGAGAGCAAAATTGGTAGTTCAAGGAATGGGAACTTGATTCCCACCTCCCCTATGGGAATCAAGTTCCCATTCCCCATTCCTAAATATATGTGGATCCCGCCATTTCGATTTCGATTCCCCTCTTATTTTTGCGAAGTAAACGCGTCAATCATTCCGATTCCCCAATCCGGTAAGTAAACACACCATAAATGTAACTTAAGAATTGGCTAATCCTTAGGGGTGGGCACGGTTCGGTCCGGTTCGGTTCGGATCGAAAATTATTAGAACCAATTTAAATCGGTTTTTTTATAAAAAGAATAAATAAACCGGCTCAATAAAACCAAACATAAACGGATTTTTTAGTTCGGTTCGGTTGATTCAGTTTTTGATTGAGTTATTGGACTTATTTTGAATTTCTAAATTTTTAGCCCAGTGGACCTCATGAATGCAATAATTTATAACAACCAAGTTAATTATTATAACAAAAGTAATATATGAAAAATATGATGATTTAAATAATAGGTTTTATGTTCAAATAAAATGATATTATCTAGTTACATTGAATAAAAAAATGTGACATTATTAATATAATGTCTATAATTAAACTAAATTACCATTCAATGCACCAATTTCTTAAGAATTTGTCATGTGAATTTACCTCATCAAGCCAAATTTATACTCAATTTTCAGTTCACTAAATAGACCCATAACTCAAGCTTTTAATTTTCTGACAAACAATTAAACCATGTTTCAAAGAATAAGAAACCACATGCAAATTTAACAGATTTAATCATTACTAAGGGTTAACTAATTACAATATGGTAATAGTAATATATATATACTTGTAATTGTGTGTGTGCATGTCTAATTTATTTATCAGAACCACCAATTACAATTTTACAAGTGTCAATTTAAATAAAAATTTAAAAATAACTTGCTTTTTTTCTTCATTTTCTATTAATTTAAATAAACCAAATATCAAATCCAGATTCTGGTTTTTCACCAATTATATATTTCGATTTTTTAAATTAAAACCGCTCCAAACCAGACGTTGATCGGTTGCTCGATTACTAAGATGCTATTTTTTCACTACTAATCCTAATGGTATTGGTACCAAAATTAATGCCAAAAAATTTAAAATAATAAACTAATAATTATAAATTATTTTAAATTGATAATAATAAATTATATAACTTCTAAAATATTTATACTTAAAAAATATTATTATATCTAATATAATACAATATAACACCAAACATAATACAAAATTAATATAATATAATACTAATACAATACAGCTTCAGCTTAATACAATACACCCTTCTTAAATTAATATAATATACTGTCATACTGTCAGTCAAACGCCCTCTAAACACAACACTTGGACTACCATTTTGAATGGCGAGCTACCATGCTTCTTCAGATGCCCCCTTTTTTTTCCTATTTCCCTTAAAGATAGGGAGGATAAAATTCAAATAATTTTTTAACTTATATCAACCTCCAGATTCAAATTTGAATTGGGGAAAAAAAAAAAACAAAACAAAACAAAAACGTAAACTAAATTAAACAAATAAACGAACAATGAAACAACCCAAATGAACATGAGCATAACATTCTGCTTGCATGAACCACAAATAATGACTGAAGTCACTGAACCCATACCTATTTTGAAACACAAAAAGAACAATTACACAAAGCCTGAAAATTTCCTTCATAATCCACAAGATAGTAGTTTTAAACAAAGACCAGCTATAACAACCCACTGTAACATGATAAATTTGGTTCATAGTTCAAAAAGCAACTTGATTATCTGTTTGAAAACACTACAACCAACATCTGCTTGGCTTTATTGCCATTCAAGATCGGGCAGAATGGCCTGACGCCTACTTCAAATACAGAGACAACATAATATCAATCCCACCTCCTTGGAAAATAATAGAACAGGAGCGCGGGAAAGCCTTCTGCACTTAACCCTGTACAAACTAACCCACTAAATCTCTATATCAAGAACTCCACAGCAAAGCATCAAAATAAATCCCATGCAAAAGGTAGACGGACGAACCAAAACAGAAATAAATCCCAGCTGAGTTCAAACATAATACACATAGATCTGCTCATACTTTTGCCCAAGCAGCAACATAGAATTAACTAAAAACAAACAAAAATGTAAATCTGAAAGTTTTTGCAGTCAATTGACCATATGATAGTTTCCAAGGAAGCTTCACCTTAGCTTACTGTTTCATTTCTTCGCCCAGAGTTGCAAAGCATGAATCAAGAACAGATGCCTAATTGTCTAGGGGTCAAATCAGGTTGCACATTCCTTGTCTTTTTAAAATTAGTCTCAGAGGCCCCCTACTGATTCTCATTCACATTAAGTTAAACTCAGCAATGAGTCTATGCTCTACTGTTGCTTAGAAAATGACAGCTAAATCCGACTACATCAAGGTTTCAAGGACCTCTGAGAAAACTCATATAACAACTGCTTCTGGTGATCTGTAGTGAGAGGAGCAGTTGCCTCTAAGAGTTCAACTGGCACTTCCCTCTTAATAGCTCTGGCAACTTCCCCTGCATCAATAACATCAGATGGTACTTGCATACGTAGTGACTGCATGACACTTTCAAACTTGCTTACTGAATACTTCCAGAGAAGGTTAAAGAATTCATTAAATATGACTTGCCAATCTGAGCGACTGTTATCATAATTGCCAGCTGCAAGGGGATCTTTCAAAAGTTTAGCTGCCCTCTCAAGTACTGCCATTAAGATATGGGTAACCCCATCCCCGGCCGCACTTCCAAGAGAACGAAGTGGGGGCTGCTCCGAGGAATAAACCACTGCTCGAAGGCAGGCACTAAGTGCAGGAAGATCCAATCCATGAACACATGATATAACAACCCTCATTAGGTTATTGGTAGTGTCAACTGCACCCGAGTCAGGGGGCAGCATTCCAAATAAGACCCTTAAATGACGAAAAATGGCCATGCAGACTACACTCATGAGCTCACTACCTGGATAGAGAAGCTGAAGGTAACTTGCCAGGAGTTTTCGGCCCTTGGGCAGAGAGACTATTCGTAAGAACACAAGATCATCCCTGGGAGGATGCCCAGCTGTGTGGCCATTATTGCGATATGGGTCAAGCAATTGAAGTGACGCTGCCAACCCTTCCAGCAGGACTTGCCGCCTCCGTCTCAACTGGTTTCCACCATCTGGGGTCTGATTGAACTGTAGAAAACGATCAATATCATCTACATCAAGGAGAAGGCAAATACCATCTTCAATTGTCACTCGAGCTGCAAGCATTGGTTCCTCCTCCAGGGGTTTCTCAGTAATTTTCTGCTCCGTGTTTCCAGAACTATGTGAATTTGGAGGATCAACTTCAAGAAGAGGGCGAGGCCTACGAATTGAAGAGAATGGAACCCTCCCAAGAGCATCAACCTGGAGAAAAGCATGTGGCTCAGTATTTGCACGTGCTCGTGGAGGAAGATCCCTCAAGTGTGTTGGGCAGAAATGATGTTTAAGCTTTGCACCAGCATATTTTTTGGCCAGACAGGCCTGGTGGTAATAATCATCAATGTATGGGTCATTACTGTGTGTTGCTGCAAGCTGCATTCTAAGAATACCCTCAATTTCATCCACCGTCATATATTTCGATCTAAACTGTGGCCACCCACCATTTCTTCTCTGAGCTGATTTCGGTCTTTGATCTCTTGAGTCAGCCAGGCCAAACACTGCCTCAAAGTTGTTCATCATGGATGGAGAAGAAGAAAGATGGGAATTAAATACTTCAGATTGCATAGCTGGTAAATGGCCAAATGATGGTTGAACAGGATGCTGCAGCCTGTGCTGCTGTGCCTGTAATTGCTGCATTACTTGGGGAGGCATTAACCCATTTTGATGAGATAGTTGTTGTTGCAGCATATTGTTCACAAGACCAGAATGGTCTCTAGCATATAAGCCAGTCTGGTTTGCCCACTGGTTAGCTGGACGGCTATTAATAGGTAGACCAGGAGCAAACTGAGGCAACTTTCCACCATACTGTGTCCCATGATGTAACCCAGCCATTTGCAGCTGAGAGTTAGAGAATGGAGAGAGGTTTGGTGAAGATGACAATTGGGATCCACCGGCAACATATGGAACATTCAGGTGGCCGGAATGTTGATTTGGAGAAGCCTGCTGAGATCTACCACCTGGGGGAGGATACGAAGTGAAAGACGACTTAGGCACAAGAATTGGTTCACTGGAGAAATGATGGTGGTGGTGGTGTTGCAGCTGCTGTTGCTGCTCAGGATATGAAGACGTTCTATACAGAAGCTGCTGTTGCTGTTCAGGGTATGACGACGTTCTGCTCAGAGGCCTTGATTCTGTGATGTGAGGAAAAGAATATGGTTGTGATGACCACCGTTTCCCCTCTGGAATGCCTTCAGTGTCGAGCATCTGCTGCTCCAACAAATTACGATAATCATCTCCTTGGACCCATTCAGCAGCAGATGAACCTGAAAGAACGACGTTACAACTAGAACATACAGAGTGTGCCAAATACAAGAAACACTCATTTACAATGGGAACAAAGATATTGTCACTTGAACAAGAAACAGATTATATTCAGCCCAGACACTTACAATACAAAAACTAATATGCCAAGATTGCCAACCGAAAATAGTAGGGAAGGATATGAGCACTGGTGAAAGGAGAAGAGATTGCTACAGTTAAAAATTCCAAGCCAAACCACAAACAATTGCTACACTACCAGGCATGTGAAATTTTGTTTCTTTTAACCTAAACAACAGCACCTATTTACAAATTAATAGAGTACCAACAAAGAAGGAAACCAACTGTGGATTCTAAATGTTGCCAAGTCTATGTACTTATCAAATTTTGACCAGGAAAAATATTAAAATTTGGGCACAAGCAGCAGAAGATATCACTATAACGCGAAGCTTCTCCACAAAACGCAATGACCTGTTGAACTAGATAATTTTTTAAATCTTCTCCAGATATCAAATAGAACCCAAAATTGTTTAAAGGTTCATAACGGTCAAACATTACACTCAATTGATCACGTAAATTGTTTCTCGGTTACATTTTCTTCAGTCCCTCATAGAAATGATCAAAGAGAAATCATTTTGAAACAGCACCCAAATATTTACACATGAAGATATATAGCCACTTATTAGATGATGCCAATCACTTTGCTCATTAAGTCATCATTAAATTAGCAGAAATCAGTATCTGTTATAGCCTAAACAGAAAATTGAAGTGTTGTAATTGAAAAACCATCAGGCAAGTCCTAGTTCGTTGGTTACCTAAAAGCTTGTAAATCTCATAGGCTAACAAAACCAATCTCATAAGGTAAATACTTAAAATCTCATTGGTTTAAAAACCAGCCTCAAATTTGATGAAATCATACGCAATCCCAAGAACACATCAAAATTTTCAGAAATAAAAGGGAGTAGTTTTCATTATTATTAATGTTGAAATCTTGGTTATGCCAACAAATAAACACTACAGAAATTGAAAATAAAAGAGGCACAAGAATATTAAAGTTCATATAAATTGATTGGGTTAAAAACCAGTTCAAATTGCAAAAAAATTTACGTAAAACATCCAGTTGTACTCACTTTCTCTGGATCCCCAATCACCAATTATCCCTGTACCTCTTGGTCCACTAACATCTGTGTTCAACTGCAGCAAACAAAGAAACATAGACCATAAAGACAAGGGGGAAAAAAGTTTTTTTCCAACTCCACTCCTGAAAGAAAATATGTGAAACAAATGCATAAAAAGGAGATCAAGACACTGATTTCAACAATTGCTTAATTCTCTGATGTAATCTATAATATACATAATAAAATCAAAATTTTTTACAATACAGGTGAGCACTCGGTGAATAGAAATGAAACAAATAAGAAGAGAGCCACTAACTAAGCTTTGTTTAGTTTTAAGACTTCACAGTCTGCTACAAGGCCAGATTAGAAAGAACCAAGATTACTAGTTTCGAGTAATAAATTTGAGAATAATGCCATGTTGCAAAATATGTTACTTGCAACGCTCACCCGTTTTCCATTCTTACAAACAATTATTTCATTGGAAATATATTTTACGTTATTTGCTACAAATTTTCATAAACATGTTTTAAGTTAAGAAATAAGTTTGCAAATATAACGAACAGATCACTACCAGTAATGAAAAACTTATTATTAAGTACAGAAGACTTGTGACTCAATAACGAAAAACTTGAGGGCGTTGCAATTAACATTCTTTGCAACATAGGCGTGCCCCACAAATAAATAAAGATACAAAGCTTTTGCTAAAATCAACTAAAATAATTGTACTCCATGCATAGTAGACTAACCTTTGAGAATGTACTGGCAAGATCGTCAATATCGGATAGTGATCTTAAAACTTCACCCTGCAATTAATATAAAGAAAAGTTAGTTGTCTTGGTACAAACTTTAGCAGTCGAATATTTTCAATTTAACTTAAAGTTCGAAACCATATTTGGAAGTATTTGACTGGCTATACAAGTGAGCAACTCAAAGAGAGAGAAAAAGGTCTGATTGTCGATTTGCGCACAAACAAGTAAATAAAACACCCTTTACCATTTATGGAAACCTCATCCAACTGCAGCTTGTCTATTATAAGCAATAACAATATATGGGAACTCATTAACTTCATGATTCAACGTAACCCCAATAGCAATTGTGCTCCGCATCACAAACAGTTCCATGCACGAGCTTCAAAAGGCATATGAAAATCCTAAAAACTACTTCAAAGAGCATTCAATCAAATAAGTGAATAACAACATAAATCAACACTGCCTTAAAGACTAATCACTAATAAACCATTAAGCAGCAATTATAAGCCACATAAGCAGAAAACACAGAGAACACTGTTACATTCTATCTTCATTTTCAAAAAGACCGGCAAAATTTAAGTTAATGTTCTTACCCAAACATAACAACATCCAGAAAAGTTATGAACAATTAAAAAAATCTGTTCATATGGGATGCTAACAAAGCAATCATTATAGTAAAAATTTAACAGAGCAATCCAGAAAAACAATAAACCTCTTCTTTATCAAAGAGAAACTCCTCTTCATCAAAGGCGGGTGCCGGCAAATTATCTTCTTCATCCTCTAATCCACCCAACTCAACTTCCTCGACTACATCTTTACCAAAAAATGCATATTGCGATGCATCAAATACTGTATCTTCTGCATCACAAAATTCCAAGGGAAAAAAAAACCAAATTTATGATAACTGCATAACCCCCAAAAAAAAAAAAAATCTGCAAAAGCTAAGCAAGTGAAAACGAACCGAACCTGTAGAATTTTCACCAAATTGAGGGGCTTTTCCAATACTTCCCCCACTATCAAACCCTTCCATATCTAATTTACCTATAATTTACACTTTTAGCCCTCAAAAAAACAGAACGCAAGAAAAACAACACAGCTATATCAAAGCCAAATCTAAAGAAACAAAAAAGAAAAAAAAAAGAGCTAAATCTGAATCTAAATCTAAATTCTTAACTAGTGAGTACTAAAAACCCTGAGGAGTCAAAAATCGGATGTGTGGGGTTTTTAAAACGTCAACGAAGAAGAAGATCTGTACAGTTAATTGTGCACAGTGTTGTCTCATTTGTGTGCTTTTGACGTTATTAATTAATTTTCTTATAACTATATAATATATATATCTTTTCTTTTGTTGCCACTGCCCTCAAAAATTATAAGAGAGAGTGAGAGAAGGCATCAAAGCGATAGAGAGGAACCCTAAGAGAAGAGAAGAAAAGAGAAGAGATAACGATGGTGATTTTAATTCTAATCCTTTTTTAAAAAAATTAACTAATATTATTGTATTAGTTAGCATACAGCTTGGACGATAGAGGACGGTGAAGTTGAGGTTTTTGGCAAGTGTCTCCTGACTGTTTAGTTTTTTGATTGAGGGTCCGCCTCCGTTACCGATTGACACATGGAGCTCCATTTAAAAAAAAAAAAAGAATATTGTTCTGTAAATTTTAATTAATATGTGACGCCACCAACTCCTTTCCTAATTTGTTTATCACATCAGATGACATATAATTCAAGATAAAATTTTAAGAGACTAGATTGCAATTTGGGAAATTTACAATATTAACAAAAAAATTTTCTCAATTTTTACAACTAACCCCCCAACAAAATTTCTATCAACATTAGCCAAATCAACTCACTCCTACCGAAAATACCCCTCTCATTTCTCCTCACCCTTGTCCCTCTCCTTCCTCTCTTCCTCTCTCTCTCTCTGGTTTCTCTCAGGACGGATCTCTCATAACTCGATAGCGAACGTGAGTTATTCCCAACAATGACTTCATCAAATTTCCAATCAAGTCAAATTAAAGATTAGGGCAAAAATCCTTAAATTTTGATTCTCAGATTTTTTCCATGGTTTTTGTGTTGTGTTTGTGTATTGTCAGTTGGTGTTAAATTGGTGTGTGTATGATGGTGGAATAATTGTGAAGGGTTTGGGAGCCGGTCGCGATGGCCTCGCTCACCTGTGGCTGGCGTGCAGGCGGGCGCTGTCGCCGCCCTGTCGCACCAGCCAGTGCGGCGGCCATGGCCACAGCGTTAGGCCTCGCGGCGGCTGTGGTGGCGTGCGGCAGGCGTGGGCGCTGTCGCACCGGCCAGTGCGACAGCCTCGGGCGCGGCAGGCAGCGCTAGGCCTCGCTCTCTGGGCTGGCGTGCGACGGCGGCCCTCGCGCTGTCGCCACGCCCGCAGCCAGTGCGGCAGGCCCCGTCGCACCAAATGTGGTGCGACAGGCCTCCGATAATGCATTATAATTGTTTTTTTCCTGTATACATGAATATTAATGTTTTGTAATAATGTAGAAATATGACGGAATCAGAACAATCGAAAAATGGACCAGGTGCGACGGGTTATCTGTCGCATAATTTTCTGTGCGACGGGTAGTCCGTCGCACCAATTTTGTGTGTGACAGTTGGTGCGACGGACAGCCCGTCGCACCAACATAGCCTTTGGACTCAGGTGCGACGGGCGCCCGTCGCACTTGGGATAAGTGCGACGGGCGCCCGTCGCACTTGCCCGTCGCACTTGCCCGTCGCACTTGCCCGTCGCACTTGCCCGTCGCACTTGCCCGTCGCACTTGCCCGTCGCACTTGCCCGTCGCACTTGCCCGTCGCACTTGCCCGTCGCACTTGCCCGTCGCACTTGCGTCGCGACTTGCCCGTCCGACTTGCCCGTCGCGCCGTGCGCCTTGCCGACTTGCCCGTCGCGCCCGTCAGACTTGCCCGTCGCGACTTGGCCTCCGTAGCACTTATCGCGGCGGAGCCGTCGCCGCATGCAGGCTATCCGTCGCACCATTTTTTACTTTCCGTCCAGTAAATAATAAAATAATTCTTACCAGTAATACAGTAATGTCGAATGTTATTAGATCTGATCGAAGTTTATTTTTTCCGTCGATATTTGTCGCCTTTTGCCGTCACCAGAGTGCAGTGATTAAGAGTGTAGGGTTGTTTTAGTTGGTCTCAAAACAGAAGAACGAAACGAAACTTTTGAGGGTAATTTGGGAAAGAAACTTTACGTTTGGCTAATGTTGATAGAAAAAAGTTAAATGGTTAATTGTGAAAATTGAGAAAGTTTTTTGGTTAATATTGTAAATTTCCCTTGCAATTTTGATACATTGAGTTCAGTCCCATAGCGATAAGTGTTGAATTGGGCTCCAGGTTCCAATGGATGACAGAGGGGTATTTATTGTATGGTCTATATTTCTAATGTTAAAAGAAAATTATAAAAAAATTATTAAGGTGCTGATTGAGAGTGAATCTAAAACTCAATAAGCAGTTCATTTTGTAATTTTTGATAAAATAATATTGATATATTTGGTAAAAGTTATTTATTTTATAATTTTTTCTATTCTGACAGTATTTTTTAAAAACAAGCAATAGTTTATTTTTTTATAAGTAGTTTATTAAATAAGAAATCACATCTTTCTAAAGTTTTTATTATAACCTTAATATTTTAACAAAAAAAAAATTATTTCTTTTTTTTACATATTATAATATATAAGCCATTAAATACATATTACTGCCACAATCAAATCACGCGAATAACAATTACGTCATTGTAATCATGGCATTGCACAATTATATAAAAAGGCATGCATAACGTGAGCTGTATTTCGACAATAGTGAAAAATGATCGTAATTTAATCTTTGATGAAGGATATAAAGAGGTAATGACACTCAAGTAGG
This sequence comes from Citropsis articulata, assembly GCA_030449925.1. Lineage (NCBI taxonomy): Eukaryota > Viridiplantae > Streptophyta > Magnoliopsida > Sapindales > Rutaceae > Citropsis > Citropsis articulata. The sequence goes on along the minus strand of JASUUH010000135.1, from coordinate 1,218,550 downwards.
GACTGTAGGGTTGGCAAAAAATGGGTTTCGGCATAGGCATGGAAAAGCCAAGCCCACTGTAAGTTAAGCATAAGGGTTGGGCGGGGTCGGGGTCGAGGTTGGCCTTTCATTTGTTTTTTTTATTTTTTTAAATTGTTTTAAATTTAAAATGAGTTAATAATCAACAAGTTGTTATAATTAACAATAAATTAAATAAAATAAATATTTTTAAATAAAATAATAAATAAAGACAAATAAAGCAAATAAAAGCTTCGAGATTTAAATTTTTAATAATAAATTCTCTAAATCAAGCACTTTCTTAATTAATTAACACATAAGAAAGATTTTAGTATTATAATTTTTACTTTTTGAATCCTATATTTGTGAATTAGGAATTTAATTTTGTTTTTTTATTATTTTTTTAATTTTATTTTATTATTCTAATTTATAAATTTATTTGTAAAGAAAATAGTAGGCATGGGCCCACCCCAGGTTTTTTTTTGGGTTATTTTTAGGGACCTCCCCTAAGGTTTGACGTATTAACATATAGAGAGAATGTATCCACGTAATTACAAACACCTCCCCTGCCGTTAGTATTCCGTTAGTTTGACTGTTAGCATTCTGTTAAAATTACAAAAATACCCTCCACGTCAAAATAATAAATTATAAAATAAGACTTTAAGAACCGATTGGACTATCAATTGCAATGGTAAAATGATCATAAAATATCCCAAGCAGAGAGCTTAGAGCCTTATATTGTAAAATGATCATAAATGGTCAAATTGAACTTAGTTTTTCATAATGATTTTTTATGTACATATGAAACTAGCAAAAAGAATTTTTTTTTTTAATCATTCATCAGTGAACAATAGGATAACAGGATGCAATAAAGCAAGCAAAACTTTGAAACTGCATCAAATACAAAATAATCCACACAGCCCCATCCAAAACCTTATTCAAATCCCAAATGGTCTTCAATCAATTGAAACCGATTTGTTTCTTTCCTCCAACTTTCCCACCACCCAAACACACACTCCTACAAAATTTAAACCTAACATCCTAGTACAGATCAATCTCGGTAACAATTAGACGAGCACCGTCTTACTTCAAAGTAGCAGCACAACCCTTGCCAACATCACCATAACCGCAAACAACAGCAACCTTTCCGGCAATCATAACATCAATAGTTCTGGGAGCATGTGGCGGCATCTATACAAGTTATCAAACTGTTTCCCCCATTGCATCATCAAACATTAGTATTTAATTTCTTCCAATATTTCAAACATTTAATGAATTGATGGTATAAAATAAAATAAAATAAACTTGAGATCTGAAGCAAATCAAAGTGAATTACCTTGCTCTTGATGACAGTCATTGACATTGATGGCAGGGAACAAGAGGGTTCCATTTTCTTGAATCTAGTACAATATCTTGACACCAGTCATGGTTTCTTCAGAAACACCGACTAATCTTTCCTTCATCTTGTGGTACTTCTTAGGATCGGCCTTCAACCCATCTCTACTGATAGTCAAAACAATCTGAAACTCGGCATTGTCGGTGGAGGCCGGTTCGGGCAGCTTCCCAGTCTTCTAGTAGATCTCCTCAACTTTGACTCCCTTGTGGATCAACAACGTGGCATCACCACCGTCGTCGACGATGAGATTTGGGCCACCGCCGGGGCCCTAGTCCAGGGCTTTCTTCGTGCACCACCAGTACCCTTGGAGGGTCTCACCCTTCCAGGTGAAGACGGAGGCGGAGTTACGTACGATGGCAACGGCCGCGTGGTCTTGGGTTGAGAAGATATTGCAGGAGCACCCGCGGACTTAAAAGAAACACAAAGCTTCACTTCTAATATTTTTTTAAATATATTTTTACACATTTACCCTCATGTACTGATGTCATACGTATTTACATACTACCGGCAGGGGAGGTGTTCGAAATTACGTCAATACATTCTCTTTATATGTTAATACGCCAAACCTCAAGGGAGGTCCCTAAAAATAACCCCTTTTTTTTTTAAAGTCTTTGTCCAAGTCCTCATGCGTGGCCACACTTGGGCGAGCTTTTTTGCACACCCTACACTCAAGAAGAGTATTATAATACTTATGCCTCTCGATCACAAGAATGAAAAATTGAGAATTAATATTGTGACAAGTTAAATGTGAATGTAATGCATATTACTTTTTATTTTATTAAGATTATGTATTAGTATAATTTTTTATCATATTTTATGTAAAAATTATGAATTTCATGAGATTTTATTTAATTGAGTATTTTTAGTTTATGTAATTTTATGCGTTTTAAAAAGAAAAAAAAGGCATGTTGACCCCATTTGTTAAACAGATTCTAAAAAATGAAAGAGAACTTAGACTTATATCTATTTTGATCATTATATAATAAAACAACACTTTTGTAGTAAATTTTATCAAATACATGTACTATACTTGTTAAACTCATAGCACAACAGCACGGTTTACCAAATATTAAGGTGTTTTTTTAATCAGATTTTTTTTATTTGTATAACAGAAGCAGCTTATTTCATCAGCCATCGCAATCCTAAACTGGCCTTAAGTCTTGCATGTTATTAAATTTTAAATTTTACATAATACTTTTGAAAATAAAATGACTTTAAGTCTTTAATTCACTATTTTTTTTAGTGCACTAATTTGTTTCTAAATATTCCTAGTTAAAAGGTTTATCATATTATATTGATAATTAGGGAAAAAACCCTTTTCACCCCTAGGGTTTAATATAATAGCTCATTTCATCCCTACTTTTAAACAATAACCTAAAATATCCTTCTGTTAACTTACCATTAGTGTATAGTCGTTAACTAGTAATTCATTGAGGGCAAAATATGATTTTTCATTAAAGTGATATAAACTATATTAAAATAATTTTTTTTACACAATTAAATAATACTATAAAGTATGCAAAATTCATTAATTTTTTCTTAAATGAAATCAACGATGATATAGTTTGATATAGCCATTGAATAATTGCCATAAGGAAGAAATTGTAATTAACATAATATCTTTAAATATTGGAAGAAAAACTAAAAAATATCACAAAATTTTATGTGCTTGCATGTGTTGAATATTTTCTTTATCTTCAACTCAATTCAAGCCATTTTACAGTGCAATTAGAGAGTATACTTATATGAATAAGAAAATTGTGATATTTTTTGTACTTCGATCTAGAGTTTATAAGGCTTTCATACTGCCAAAATAAAAAGAAATGAAAAATAATTGCTTGAAATAGAACTTTTTCATCTTTTTTGGTATTTCTTATTTAGTGGGATTAGATAAAATTATTTTTAGTTATATGTCAACTTTCATTTATTTTTCTAATTTTCTCTTTGATGGAGAATTCTTTTTACCCTTAATGAATTACTAACAAACGACATCCAACTAACGCTGAGTTAATAGAATGATATTTTGGGATATTGTTTAAAAAGTAAGGATGAAATGACTATTGCACGAAACCTTAGGGATGAGAAAAACTTTTTCCCTTGATAATTTTACATGAAGTTTCTTATTAAAGTAAATTTTAAATGATTTTGATTTTATTTCTTTCTAGGATTATGCGTTCCATTTATTTGGTTGTCTATTTTAATTTTATTTATTTTGTTAGTTTGGCGAGGAATTAAAGAATAAAACTCATTACGGGTCACATCAGGATTTATTTCTATTTAAAAAATTTTATCCTTCTATAGAAATTTGCCAAAACTAAAAACAGGGTAGATTTTGAGATATATTAAAAGAAAAAAAATAGTGGCCTTGAGGGTTGAGACTCTCCTCAGTTTGATTTGGCTCCGATTTTAGCAGGGGCCGGGGCCGTTACTGTTGGCGTAGTGGCATTGCTTTTTGATGCAAAGATGAAAAAGGCCAAGATTGAAAAGGAGAGGCTGCCCCCAAGGGCGTGGTCAGGATAGTTCTTAAATGCGGCCAAGCACTCTTGAATCCGGGTTCGATTAACCTTTGAGTAGGGGGAAAGGGTTAAAAATATATTTGAGCATGGCCCAAGCTTCCTTTTAAAAATTAAAAAAAAAAAAAAAGGAGAGGCATCACCTATCATTTCATCCTTTTAAGAACGGGTTTTATTTCTTTGTTTATTAAATTGTGTTCTGCTTTTGTTGTTTTAGAAATATAAATATGAATTTGTGATTGTAGAGCTGAAAGATGATTCCAAATGGGGACCCATGATATTGGTGAAGAGAGGGTGATGCTGGACGATGTGGATATGTTTATGTTTCAAGACTTTTCTTAGTTGGAAAGATGATGAAGGCATATACACTTGTATAATTTATGGCCCCATAAAAAATTTCTTTATTATTGATGAAAGAATAGCTTGGCTGGTTTTAGGGACTAAGGGTATGTTTGGGATTGAGGTTGGGCAGCTGTAGCTTCCAAGCTACAGCACTAAAGTGTTTGGTAAACACTAACTATTGTAGTTTGAAAGTTATGTTAATATGATTTTTCACTTATATCATGGAAAATATTTTATATCTTTAATAATTTTATTAAAATTATTATTTAAAATTTATATTTAATATGTATTACTAGTTTTTGTTTTATAATTATAGCTTTTTTCGCGATGTTGTAAACAAAAATTCAATCCAATCCCTCACTGCTTTGTTGGTGGCTAAATTGAGCAATAGCCTCGTCTGCCCCAAAAATAAATAAATAAAAATAGTTTTATGATTTTTTTAAATAAAAAAATAGAGTTTTTAATTTTTTTCCTTATGTCCGTAAATATAATTCAGATATTGTTTATATCTTTTATAGTTATGATACTCTTGAGTTAAAAAGAAATAATTTGTCATTTTATTTAGAGTTATAGATTTAATTTTAATTGTGTATTTTGTTTATAACGAGGTTCTTTATACACAAAAATATGTAATGAATTTATAATTTTATCCTACTTGATAAAAATCCTGGGTCAGGGCAGGGTTTGTTTGGTTTATAGAAACAAAAGTTCAAGGATTTTTTTTTCTATGAAGGCTGTGAAATTTTATTAAGCGAAAAAGATTAGGAAGAAAACTTTTACAAATTGGAACAAGTAGAACATCATATTACACAAATGATACAAGGAGCAAGCAACACTTATGTTGCCAAGCAGACCAGAGTGAAAAGAAACAAGGTTAACTATTTAATCTTCAAGTTAGTTTATTGTTATGAGTTTTAATTGAAAATTGTTGGAAATGTGAGTCATATTGCTTCTACTGAATTCCAAAATTAATCGAGACTTCAACATCAATCTACAAAGATGTCTAACAATAGACTAATGGTGCGTTTACTTCTAGGGAATGAGAATAGGTTGGAATGAGAATGAGAATGGACTGGAATGGGAATACAGAATGAGAATGAGATTCTAATGTTTACTTGGCAAAAATAAATAGGAATGAGAATGTGCTGGAATGCCATTGATGTGTTTACTTGGCAAAATAAATAGGAACGAGGAATGGGAATGAGAATTAATTTACCAAAATACCCATAATATTAAATAATATAATTTTCATTAACTTGATACATGTATAAATATTATTATAAAAATGATATTAATTAAAAATAAAATTAACAATAATAATAATAATAAATGTTAATAATAATTATTAATAAATTTTATTAACTTTATTATTTTAGTTACTATTAATTATTGTTATTATTATTTTTATTAATATTATCATTATTAACATTTATTATTATTATTATTATTATTATTATTATTAAATTTTATTAACTTTATTTTTTTAGTTATTATTAATTATTGTTATTATTATTTTTATTAATATTATCATTATTAACATTTATTATTATTATTATTAAATTTTAGTAACTTTATTGTTTGAGTTATTATTACTTATTGTTATTATTATTTTTTTAATATTATCATTATTAACATTTATTATTATTATTATTATTAAATTTTAGTAACTTTATTGTTTGAGTTATTATTACTTATTGTTATTATTATTTTTTTAATATTATCATTATTAAAATTTATTATTATTATTAAATTTTATTAACTTTATTATTTTAATTATTATTAATTATTGTTATTATTATTTTATTAATATTATCATTTTTAACATTTATTATTATTATTATTATTAAAAAAATTTATTAAATTTATTATTTTATTATTATTAATTATTGTTATTATTATTTTTCTTAATATTATCATTATTAACATTTATTATTATTATTATTATTAAAAATTTTTATTAACTTTATTGTTTTAGTTATTATTAATTATTGTTATTATTAATTTTCTTAATATTATCATTATTAACATTTATTATTATTATTAAATTTTATTAACTTTATTATTTTAATTATTATTAATTATTATAACTAAAATTATTATTTTTATTTTTATTAATAATAATAATATTATTAATAAATTAATAATTAGAAGGGTACAAAAGTAAATTTATCTTTCATTTCCATTCCCACATTTTATTCCTACCTCACGTGGGAATGAGATCTCATTCTTTATTAAAATTATGTGGGGCCTCTGTGATTTATTAAATTTCCAAATTGATTTCTTAGAAATAACATGTTTTATTCTTATTATTCATTCCTTATTCCTATTCCTACAATAAGATAAATATAAAATATGAAGATTAAAATATTGGATTTTTTAATCCAGCATTGTTGGATCCTTAATCCAAAGTTGGGCTTATATCTGAATAATTATATGTTGCGATATGTCATATAAAGTTAAGTTCAATTAAAAGTGATCTATTTAATTTTTGGTATTATGGGCTTTAATGTATCTGATAGGGTGTGGGTTTTTAATGTGAGGCCGATAATATTCTAATTTACATGATGGCGAATTAGGAATTGACAAATGAAGCGGTTGTCTATATAAGTGGTTATCGTCCCCCAAGTCACACGTATTCTTCCTATTCTTTTCTGATATCTCATCATCAGAGAGAGAGCGCAGAGAGAACCAAAGGACTCTCTAGGAGAACGTGTAGATCTGGAAGGCTAACCACACTACTCCAGAAAGGAATTAAGCAATATGGATTCAGGTACGCTTCCGCATAATTCTGCTATTGATTTTTGGTGATACAACATGAATGTTCCTGGGTTTATAGATTTATAGATGATAGATTTCACCAAAATTTTTCTTTTTACCTCAACATAAAACCTGTGAATAGTTGGTTTTGTTCATGTTACTATTCACTAGTACTGTATATCTAATACTATTCACAGCACCGTTCAACTAGCAATATTCATAAATTTGTTAAGATGTGCAAACCATTGTCCTTAAGACCAAATTTCATGCCTGAAAGAAAATTTCTTTGGTGCAAAACGGACAAATAAGGAAGTTTGATCTCTAGGATATAATGATAATGTTGTAAAATTGCACTCTAAAGCACAACAATTTAGAACAGCAAAAATAAATTGATGGAAAACTATGAGACAAGAGTAAATAGTGAATGATTGATAATTAAAATAATTGAATTGCTCTCTTCTCTTTTTATTGTTGTAGTAGACAAAGGCTTTGCACGTCTCTCCTATATAGAGAAACCTCTATAGGCCTTTTCTTAATCTAATTTAAATTAGTCACTCATTTTCTTTATTTTATTTGAATTAGTCTTCCATGTGTCTCATAATTTAATTCAATTTGAATAATCAAAATCACTTGTATATTTGATTTATTCAAACACAAAAAAATTACTCTCACTTTCCTCTCGTGTGAGACATTAGTATTTTAAAATACTCATATAATTTCGACAAAAAATAACTACTTATCAGATAATAATAATAATAATAATAATAATAATAAAACTATGGAATATCTGTACATATATGAAGGGGCTGGTAAGAATATTGTGAAAGTTTATTGCTAATTAGTATTACTTATTCATGTTGTTTTTCCTTAGTTACATTAGTATCGTTTGTTTTTTGTCGTTTCCTCAAGCACTTAGGTTATTTACTTTATATAAAACCTTGTTGTACATATTCAATAAACATAAAAGTATACATGTTATTAAGGTTTCCTTTAGTACTAAAGCTCCAGGGTTCGCAATGGGATGAGATGGGACAAGATTTTCCAATCTCAGTCTTGTCCCGTTTATACAAGTGGAAAAAAAATCATTTTCTCATCTCTTTTGTTTTTGTTTGGGATAAAAATATATCTCAATCCTGTCCCAAACAAGAGGAGATCCTGCAACAAGAAAAATTATCATCCTGAATATAAAATGCACTACCTGCATTGGATGAATCACAAAAATATATCTAGCATTAATTGTCTATTTTATCACTCATTATTGTCTCTGTACCACCTTTATTTGGTCACATATAAATCTAATTATTAAAATTTTAATATGTTCTTTGCATCACCTTTGTATATTTTTTAATTGCATATTTGCTTTCATTGCACATACATAAATATTAAGACTTACACTTTAAAAACTATAAATTTATATAGTAACCAACTTTAACCATGTTAATATATCTAATAATTCAATAATATAATAATAAACCAAACCATTGTATATAACTCATTATTTAACGATGATATTACGATGAGGCGATGACTTTCAACCGCGATTGCGGTGGATTCTAAAGTTTGATCAAATAGTTTAATTTATAGTTGGGATGACTCTTTGGACTTCGCACTAATGGTATTTTGCGTTGACTCATTCTCTACTCTAATGTTGCGTTAATTTTCTGTAGTGGGAGTGAGGAGTGTATTATTATTAATTCTCTATAATGTTTACTTACACATTTTAAAGGAGGATTGGGAGTGAGAATCCACTCCCACCTCTTCCTTTTCTACCCTCCTTTATTAAATTTAATATAATTATATTTAATAAAATAAAATAAAAATATTATATTTATTTAAATAGTATTATTATATTTAAATAAATAATAATCTGCATTGATTTTAAGTTAAAATTATTGAAAAATAATATTATTATATTAATAGAGAATTAATAATATTACTATATACTATCTTTATTTGAAAATGTAATATTATTATATTTATTTATTATTAATAATTAATAATAATAAATAGTTTATTCAAAGAAAATATTATTTTTGTCCTAAATAATATTATATTATTATTTTATATAATAATAAATTTAATATAATTATATTATATTAAATTTATTAAATATAATTATATAAAATAAAATAAAATAATTTCTCATTTTATATTTACCCTCCTTTTTTACCATCCTTTTATTAAACTTAATATAATTATATTCAATAAAATAAAATAAATAATATTATATTTATTTAAATAATATTATTATATTTAACTAAATAATAATTTGGTTTGATCCTAAGTTAAAATTACTTAAGAATAATACTATTATATTAATAGAGAATTAATAATATTACTATACACTATCTTTATTTGAAAATATAATATTATTATATTTATTTAAAAATATCAGTATTGTATTTATTTAATGTTAATAATTAATAATAATAAATCGTTTATTCTAAGAAAATATTAATTATGTACTATGTTAATAGCAAAGATGTTTCATTTATATTGCCCTTATCAATAATTTTTAATTTACATAATTAAAATTAAAATGAATAAAAAATTGTGATGTACATAATTAATAATATTAATAATTATTATAAATTTACAAATATAATAAAATAAATGTTTATTCATCAAATGTATTTTTTATTAACTTTGTAATTAAAAACTATAATTCTTTAAATAAGGATAAAATTATAATTTAAAACTATTTACTCTTAATCCAAGATAAAGTAAACACATCAAACACATAAATTGGATTATGATCTCTATTCCATACTTCCATTACACTGTAAGTAAACAACCTACTCTTATTTCTACCCCCACTCCATACTCTCAATCCTAAAATTCTCACTCTAATATAAAATGCAAACATTACCTAAATTGATCGAATGGGAAGAAAATTAAAGATGCAAGATAGAAACGATAACCCCTGTAACTATAGCAAAAATAAAGAATATATAAATAAAGAATACAAGCAATCTAAGGACACAAACTCCTGAGACTACGAGGAGCTTAGGTTTTTCTTACTTTTCACCATTGAATTGCCGCCTATCATTTTATCAGGATAGCAATTATTTTTTGAAAGGTTTTATTCATTTCAGACTTCAGAGTAAGCAATCGAACGTGAATGGGACCTGATTAATGCTTGTCATTAATCTTGAACGTGATTAACCCAAATTAACACTCTTTAGTAAATAGGGGACTATACGAGAAAAATAAAAAATTATGCATATAATTTGATATTCTTGAAAACGAGAGGAACTTCTTTGTTATTAAACTATAACCAACGGGGTCATGATGCTTTTTCCTGATAGTTTTTTGTAAACCCAGCCTATTTTTAACAAATATTTACAAAAAAATGCATTATTATTTTTTGAAAATCTCAAATAAAGCAGAATTTTGGAGAATTAATTAATTAAATCTAACTTAAATTATTTTTCTGTGACTTAATTTTTTTAATTATATTTGGTCACAAAGATTGCTTCAGCATAAGTTTAAATAGACCATTTTACACTTATAAGGTAAAACAACCAACAATTTACTTGAATTTTAATATTTTTCTAATTATTTACCAAACTCATTTTTCTTGATGCTACTTTATTAGTATGATTATTAAACTTTAATTAAACTAACATATTGTCTTTATAATACAATACTCCTGCAAATTATTAGGCTGTTAAATATATGTTCTTTTCATGTAAGGGTGGTGAAAATAATATTTATTAGATTTTATTTAAAAATATTTTATTATAAGTCACAAAATTAAATATCTAAATTATTAGATACAATAAATCATATTTATTGGGGCAATTTGGTTGTTTTGATTCATAATAATAAAATAGTAAAATGAAACTTAGATTAAAGTCTATGATCAAATATGATCAAATATGCTCAAAGAAACCTAAGAAAAAAAATTAATAAAAAGATTCAATTGATCAACTATACAAAAAAATTTTTATTTGTATTTTTTTAAATTATTGTGAATCCACTGTAATTACTTTTTAGAAATGTGATGGATTTACAAAAATTGTGGGTCGAAATATCCTTATCCTAATTAACTAAGCAACTACTACAAGATGCTGACGTGCCAAAAAATGTGTGGACCATACTAAAACCCTTGACTTTTAATCCTAGGATTTTATCATTTATACTGTAGAACGAAGGTAGGAGAGTGAGTAACCAAACTCATGAGTCGTGTATATTTATGGCACTAAATTCTAATGAATAATGCAACTGCATCAATTGGTAGTACATAAGATTTCATATTAGTCTTAATACAGATTAAATATCTCAATTGAATAAACATAGCATTATTTTAACTATTTCAATGACAATTGATTTTATTATCCATATATTCAATGAAAAATATGAAAAAAATTTAGGAAATTTCGATAATTTTTTATTAATTTTGAAAAAAATTTCAGAATTAATTAAACATAATAAAAATTAATGTTTATATATATATATATATACATTGAAATTTTGAATTAATTATGAAAACTATGACAATTCCCTTATTTTTTTTTCCATAATTTTTATCTAATTTTTTTAAAACTTTTTTATTGGACATGGGAGTATAAACTCCTTATTTGTCTTCCACTATAGTAACCATTGGATAATATCCAATAGCTAAGAATTAGATGTGCAGTACTTTTTGAGTCAGCTCATAAATGGTCATTTGCTAACAAATTTAGGATGTGTTTAGAATTGAGGTACTGTAACTTTTAAACTACTGCTGCTGTAGAAAAAAGTTATAATTATGAAATAAAGGTTAATAATATATAGTAAATATAAATTTTAAATAATAATTTTAACAAAATTATTAAAGATATAATACATTATTCATTATACAAGTGAAAAATCATATCAATATAGCTTTTAAGGTACAGTGGTTAGTGTTTACTAAATACTTTACTGCTATAGCTTTTAAGTTACAACTATCAAATCTCAATCCCAAACGCACTCTTACTCTTAGTTAAAAGCTTAGCACTGAGTGTCAAAGCTTGCAAACTAGTAATTGAGGAATATATGGCCTAGGAGTATTCGCGGATTGGATATTGTGAATTGAATATCAATTCATATGCGATCAACGATTTTATGGATTATAAATTTTTAATCTAATTCAATCCACAGATTGGTGAAAGTCAATCCAAATCCAATTCATATGTCTTCAGATTAGATGTGGATTTGACCTAATCCATATCAAATCCACCATTTTGCGGATTGATTTATGGGCTAAAAATTTTTAATTATGTCCTATCCACGAACTAACTAAATAAGAAATTAATATAAAAATGATTTTACCATCAATCAAATTTAAAATTAAATAAGATTTAAATTAAGGGTAATTATCTATTGACCACCTGTTTTTTTTCTATCTTTTTAAAAAATATACAAATTTTTTTTTTTGCAGCGCTCTACCTGAAGTTACATTTTTTTCATTAGTCCACTCCCATTATAACACTGTTAGAACTTTGTTGACATTATAATGGTAAAATTGTCATTTCATGACACAGAAGTGAACAAGTGCAAAACAATATAACTTCAAGTGGAGTTAAAAAAAAATTAAGAATTGTGTTTTTTTTAAAAATGTGAAAAAAAAGTGGTCGGTGGATAATTTACCTTTTACATTTGAGGATAAAAAAATCATTTATACAATATTCCGTTAGTTCTCTTAATAGTTTGAAGACGGAAATGGATAGGTATAAAATAATGTAACTTTAGGTGGGATTCAGTCAAAAAAAAGGAATTGTATATTTTTGAAAAAATCGAAAAAAATATGTAATCGGTGGATAATTTCCCTCAAAAATAAATTAATTGTTTAAATAAAGCTAGAAAATGAATTCAAAATTTCAAAATATAACACACCAAAAAGAAAAAAAATCTCATTTGTTTAGATCATTACATGAAAATTAACTGTTTAGGAAACTATATTTTGTTATATAATTATTTTTATTTTATATTATTATTGGATAACATATAATATGTTGTTAATGTAACTATATTTTAACTTATTTATTAGCAAGTATAATGTCATATTTACAAGTTTAATTTTTTATTAAAAAATATTTTTATTTTTTTTGCGGATTCGCGGATTTTTATGGGTTTATAAAAGTAAATTCATATCTAATCCACAGACTACGGATTTTCAAATTTTCAATCCAATCCAATCTATGGATCAGATTTCTATAAATCAGATTGGATTCTAAACACCCTTAATATATGCAACAAATATTTACATACAAGCAACGGTTTCTAACAAATATTTAATAATAAATGCAACAAATACTTCAATGCAAGGGAGAGTTCCTAACAACTAATTTCGTAATATATGCAACAATGGTTCTAAGTAACACATTTTGTTATGAATTTCATAGATTAAACATCAATAGTACTTGCTGGAAAGTCTTTAGACCAAAATACAAACCTGGACTATTAAAAGTCATCAACTTATCATATCTTTGTATGTCAAAACGAAAAAAGAGATTAAGCGTTATAATTTAAGAAATAAGTATATCTAATAGAGATATTTTTTAAATATATATTTACTCTTATTCAGATAAAAGTTCACATTTTTTATTCATAGATCAACGTCTAAAAATTAAACATAAGTAACAAAAAAAATAAGCAAATTAAAAATAAGTCTGAAATTAATAACATTTCGGACTTCAAACGTTTAACAAAGAATTCCTTAGTGGCAACGTAAAAAATAAAATAAAATAAACATTTTCGTGTTTCCTAAAATTATTTGATTCTAGATCAAGTAATGCTAGATTCATGAAGTTTGGTTATATATTAAGGTTTGCATTTCAAATAATTTTTCACTAGTTGAAATTTTCACCTATTTTGTAACAATTAATTTTTATATGATTATTAATGTGAAATTTCACATAAAATGCCACAACAAACTTAGTGTTTATTACACATACCATTAGTTTTTAATCTATTTCCCCTACCCTACTCAACTATGAGACAATTTATTGATGAGTGTTGCTAGATGGCGAGAGAGTTGAGAGAAAGCTGAGAGACATTGTTTTGCTGCCTCTCTCTCTCCATTTATTCACTAAAATTTGATAAAATAATGAAAAATAATAAAAAAAAGTAACAGAAAATTGAAATGAAATCCAAAAAGTATATAATTCTTAGCTTATCCTCACCTAGGGATGATAATAGTATCCGCAAACCTGTAAATCCGCCTAAACCTACCCACCAAAATCCGCTGGCTGCTGGTAATTTTGTGGGTTGTGGGCATGTTTGGTATTATAAATTGAAAACCACACTAGAATGCGAGTGAGTTTGGTATTAGCCAAATATCCAACAGATAGCCGAATGAATATCTGCTAACCCGTAACCTTTTTAAAATTATTTTCTAATTTAATTTTAATGGAAAAATATTTAAATCTAAAATTACACTTATTGTAATTCTGATTGAATTTTCTTTAACTTAATACTTAGATTATTATATATATATATATATATATATATATATATATTGTAATTTTACTTATTATAATTTTGTATGGACTATTATTCTTTAACTTAGTGCATGGATTATTTCATTATTATAATTTTGTTCTTCAGATTAGTATCTCAAATGTATTATTCTTTAGAAAATATTATTCTTAATTATTATGGTAGGAATCGTGTAGGTTGTGAATAAAATAAAGATCTTATCTTGAAGCTTGTGTTGAATGATAGTATGAAATGATAATTGTTATGTTTAGGTACTGGTTTGTGGTTTCTTTTGTAGATTTGTGTATTTAATACTTAAATTTAAGAATTTATATTGGATTGATGTCGAAATTTTAATTTTCTATTTAAATTGGTTAAATTTAGAATTAATATGTTATGTGGAATTTTAGGTTATTATTATAAATTTACATATTGAATATTTGTGATTTTAAATGTGGAAACCCGTAGAAAATCCGTTGGAAATTATTGTGGGTTTGGTAATTGTTAAAACCCATAGCGGGTGGGTTTTCTTAAAAAAATTAAAACTCGTAGCGAGTGACAGATGAGTTTGGTAATTTAAATTTTGTGCGGGTATGTATTTGATAATGACAAACTCGCTGCGGGCAGTGCCCATTGCCATCCCTATCCTCACTCCCTTTAATTTGCATTCTTCTTCGATTTAGAAATTGTCTTTCTCGAATAGCTCCTCTCTAACACCATCACCGTCCACCACCATAGATGCATTTTATCACCAATACCGCTAATGACAATGACAAACAGAGGCAGTGACGAACAAGAGCATTGGTGTGGCACCATTGACGACGACACAACCACTACTGTTTTGAGGGTGAATTGGGTTGTTTCATTTTGTTGTATGTAGTTTGCTTTAGGTTCTGGGTGTGTTGACTTTGATGCTTGTGAAAATTGCTGAATTGGATGGTTTTTGTTTTGTTGTATGTGGTTTAAGTTGTGTGAAAATCCAGCACACCCAATTTCAACGGATATAATTGCTGTGAATTTGAGAAAATTAGTTTAAATTATGTGGAAATTGATGAATTTTAGTTCAGTGTGATGTAGATAACTAAATACACAATTTTTGTTAATTTTTATTATTTTTCATTATTTTATCAAATTTTAATTGATAATTGGCGAGAGAAAGAGGCAACAAAGAAGCAACTTGGGATGCTGTTTCTTTCAGCTTTCTCTCAGCTTTCTGGACATTTAGCATTTCCCTTTATTGATTGCATGTAGGCTAGCAAACGTTTAAGATCACAAATTCTAAGCATGAGAAAGTTAATTTGGGAAAAAAATATTTCTAATCCCAGGACCTGCAGATTTGTTAACAAACATCTTAGAAAAAAATAATATTCGGGTAGGTCGTCTTGGACTACTTAAATGATTTCATTTAGCCTAATAGCCGTCGGCTTACTTTAATATGTTTAAATAAATTGGGGGATTCTAGAATATCTACGTTGTATTATATTTACTTATGACATGAGTATATGAACTTATTACATGATGATTTTTGAAATATATATATATATATACACACACACATACAAGTATAATATAATAGAAATACTCTAAATCTCTTCACTAAATCTCCACTTCAAAACTAAGAAAATATGCAAAGCACTGAAGCTTTACTAGTACCATAAGTTGTATTATAAGTTCTATTATAACTAGTAGTAATGCAAGTCATAAGCAGTTTTGCCACAACAGTCTCTGCACCACCATGGATTTTATTTCTTTCAACCCATCAATTTTAAAGCTCTTAGCTTTGCTAATTCTTTATTATTTATAAGGAATCATAACAAAATCGAAGAACAAAAATAAGAAAATTAATGCCCCTGAACCATGTGGAGGCATGGCCACTCATCGACCATTTGCCTCTTCTAATTGCCCACGAACCTACATGTAAAATATTTGGAGCCACTGCTGACAAATATGGCCTATGTACTCTCTCAGGCTTGGCAGCATCCAACATTGATTTTGAGAAGTTGGAAATTGTGAAGGATTGCTTCACCACCAATGAGAGTATCCCTTGACCACTCATCACAACTTTGTCATCAATTTTTTTATAGCAACACACGTTTATGAATCAATAATATATATGTATTTATTTTAAAAAATTATCATGTAATAAGTAATTATATTTAATTCATATGCACATGTCATAAGTGAATATAATACAACGTAATTATTCTTGAATCTCCCAATTTATTTAAGAATTGCTTCACTACCCATGACAGTATCCCTTGACCACTCATCACAGCTTTATCTTCAAAATAAATGCGCATATATACACATCATAAGTAAATATAATACAACGTAAATATTCTGAAATCTGCCAATTTATTTAAGCATATTAAAGTAAGCCAATAGCTATTAGGTAGAACAAAATCATTTAAGTGGTTAAAGACGATCTATTTAGATTAATGTTTTTCTAAGACGGTTGTTAAGCGGGTCCTAGGGCTAGAAATATTTTTCCCCAAATTGATTTGCTCCCCAAATTAATTTTCTCATGCTTTGGAATTTGTGGTCTTGAACGTTTGATGGCCTACGTTGCACGAATGAATAAATGAGCTCATGTTTCAGCAGGGTGGATAAAATAAAATAAAGAGTAATGGTATGCACCATAAAAGCACTAAGGAAGTGCAAAACACATGAAGATTATTAACCAGTGACAAAACATTTGGCATATTTTAACGAACCTTAATTTATAACCAAATTTGATAAAGTCTAGCATTACTTGATCTAGAATCAAAGAACTTTATCAAACATCAAAATATTTAGTTTTTTAAAGTTGACATTAAGGATTTATTTGTTAAATGCCCACAATTCGAAATGTTATTAATTTCAGACATTTTTTATTTGTTTATTTATTTATTTATAATTTATGTTTAATTTTTAAACATTTACATTTGAATTAAAAATGTGAACTTTCTATCTGAATGCAAAGTAAATATGTATTAAAAAAAATCTATGTTAAATACACTTATTTTCTAAACTATAAAATCTAATCTCTGTTTTCCTTTTCACA
The DNA here is from genome assembly GCA_030449925.1 of Citropsis articulata. Classification (NCBI taxonomy): domain Eukaryota; kingdom Viridiplantae; phylum Streptophyta; class Magnoliopsida; order Sapindales; family Rutaceae; genus Citropsis; species Citropsis articulata. The sequence continues at coordinate 1,201,056 of JASUUH010000135.1, read as the reverse complement.
TACAAGGACATAAATTTCAAATAGATGGCTGTTAATAGTCCAGGTTGTGTATTTTGGCCGAAAGACTTTCTAGCAAGTATTATTGATGTTTGCCTATAATTTATGAAATTCATAACAAAACATGTTGCTAGGAACCATTTGTTGCATATATTATGAAATTAGTTGTTTGGAACCCTTACTTGCATTGAAGTATTTGTTACATTTATTATTTAGTACTTGTTAGAAACGGTTACTTTTGTGTAACTATTTTGACGATGTAGAAATATAAAAAGATTGATAATTAAAATATTCTTTTTACTAATGCTATACTTTCCAAAGATAACTTAATATTTTCATTTAAATACTGATGTGACTCTCATCTAAGAACGTATCTAGTATAGGACCAGCTCAAGCCTTTTGTTTTTGTTTTTTTTTTTTTATGGTTATTGAAAAATGATATATATTTTAAAGTGGTGTACGGTCATATGAAGCAAAATAGTTAAGGTATTTTTTTATATTAAATGTTAAAAAATGTTAAAAAAAAATAAAAGGAAATATTCGAAGTAGAAGAAGGGGACTATTTTCTCTAATTTTTTTCCAGAATATCCTCTTGTAAGGAGTACGGGTACCGATATTGACATTCCGGCCGTTGCATCCCCAGCATTAACTAGTGGACATTATTTTCATTCATTCGATAGGCAAAGCGAAAGTAAAAAGAAAAAATGGTTAGAGCAGCTGCATGCAATTATCTGATTCCCGCCTTAACACTGCTTCCAAAGCCAATGGAGTCGTCTCTTTTCACTAGAAACGCAAACTTAATCGGCGTTTTGGGGATTACTACTACTAGTTCCAGAAGGAGATTTTCCTCCGCTTCCAAGATAAGCATGAGCTTGAGAGCAGGCATCGTTGGCCTTCCCAACGTCGGCAAATCCACTCTCTTTAACGCCGTCGTAAGTACATTAACGTAATACCCTTTTATTTTTTAATTTCTCAGTTTGAATTTTCTTAAATTTAATATATTTATAATCTATCATGATTTCAATTAACCGCTATTAATTAAATGCATAAATTGTTATCAAATGGTTACTTTTGGATCGATTTTCCCTAATTTTCTTGTCACTGTTATGAGTATTGATGATATACGAGTGTGTTAAATATTAATGTCTGTAGGTGGAGAACGGAAAGGCTCAAGTTGCTAATTTTCCATTTTGCACAATAGAGCCAAATGTAGGGATTGTTGCTGTTCCAGATCGGCGACTCCATGCACTTTCTGGTCTCAGCAAATCCCAAAAGGCTGTTCCAGCTTCTGTAGAGTTTGTTGACATTGCTGGACTTGTGAAGGGTGCAAGTCAAGGCGAGGTGGGGTGACATTCTGTTAGTTCTTTTATGAGTTCTTTCAGTTTACCTTTTTGGTGCAAGTGATTCTTTTCTTATTCTTGGAGATTAGGTCTTCGTGTGTTGACGCAATTTCCATTCGCTACTTTGTTGGTGCAGGGGTTGGGCAATAAGTTTTTATCACATATTCGTGAGGTGGACTCCATTCTTCAGGTTTGTTTGTCCTCATTCATATTTATATCATTGTATGGTTGTTTTCGACTTCGCATCCCTAAACAACTGTCATTTCTTTGAGTCTAGCACTTGTTATTTTACTTGATATTGGTGATCCTCTAATTCAATGAGGGAGTTCATTAGGAATACAAGGAAGCATTGTTAAACCCCCTTATTTTGATCAAAATTTGTGGCATTGATTTACTTGTTCTAATGGCATGTTTCTAAATATGTATTGCCGTAGCAGCCCTGTTCATCTTCCAATGGTCATAAGAGATTGCTTTTATCAGTCCTCTTTCTGGTTTTAGAAATTTTATCTTTGTCTTTCATCCTAGTCTTCACTTCTGCAGCAAACTTGTGGTTTGCATATACTTGATTTATGTTGATTGAATTGATTAAATCATTGCAGCCTCCCTCAGAGGCCTTTTAGCCAACATTGATTTATTTTGAGACTCCAATCTTTAATGCAAATCATTTTTTAAAATCTTTAGACAGATCTTTCCCCTCTGTCAAAGGGTTTTTATGCAGAATAATTGAGGTTGTGCAAAATTTTTAACTGTGACAATATTTAGACTTGATCTTTCTTTAATAATCCTGAAAGGATTTCTCACCTAAAACGACAAAAATTCGAGCTAGTTTCAAATGTTTGAACTTTTTGGAGAAAAGGCAAATTGGAAGAAGAAAAGAATAAAATAGACTTCAGTTAGGTTTCTTCAGCATGAGAAGCATTCGTTGCATAGATTATAAGGTGTACAAAAAGTGAATCATCACTACATGGCTAATGAATTTTAATTCATGAACCATGGCTTTTTCTTCTCTATTTCTTGTTTGCATTCAATCACTTGTTTCAAAGTCAATCAGATAACCAATTACTTATGAATATTTAATTTCTTCAGAGAAAATCATGCCTGATAAATTCTTCTTAAGTTTGTTAGGCAAATTTAAGCTATTCTTTCATAGTATATGTTATTACAGATCTGTTGTTCTTTCTTTCAGGTTGTGCGATGTTTTGAAGACAACGACATTGTTCATGTGAATGGAAAAGTTGATCCCAAGTCTGATATTGATGTTATCAACTTAGAGCTTGCTTTCTCAGATTTGGATCAGGTATCCTATGTGGAACTTATTGTACTCAGCCGTTGTTTTTACAAAAGCTTTGGGTTCCTGTTCAGATCATCCGGTTACTTTCTCTGTACATTTTGGTTTTATCTGGACTACTCCGAGGGTTTTATACTGAGAAGAGAGCTTAATAAAATTTTGTAGTTAGATTTACTTGTTTTGGGAGGGCGGATTTAAGCATTCTTCTATTGATTCAGTGGCTTTCTCATTGTTGTATCCCTTGTGTGCTTGTTAACATTTTGCAAGCACATATATTTGTATTGTAGTTTGCTTTGCCTTTAGGTTGCCTTAGTACCAAGTTACAGCTCCTTTATAATCCCAGAAAAGGAAAAACACTAGAAGGAGTTGCATCCGTATTGGAACTCATAATTCATGGATTATCCTGACATTTTTGATAATTCTATGCACTTTTTGTATATTTAAGAACAGAGATTCCAGTCATGAACTCATATTTTGTGGATAATTCAGACCCATTTGATAGTTCTCTAGCATGTATTCAGTTTAAGCAGATACTTTTAGTTTTTTTTTTTTTTGAAGGTTTAAATTCTGATGCTTTTCTTGGCAAGAAACCTTCATTGATAGTGTACAGTAAAGGTGCCAGTTTGTAATCATTTTTTAATCTCTGAATTCATTTACTCCAAAATTCATTATTGATAACGGTTATTACATCTTGCTTCCTATCTATGGCTGATTAAGCTAAATTGTGCCTCTTACAAGAAATGCAGATTGAGAAAAGAATGGAGAAGCTCAAAAAAGGGAAGGCAAAAGATTCACAATCTAAACTTAAGGTTAGTGTTGATTTTACTACTATTATTTATTTTACTCTTAAAATGGCTAGCTAGCCTTTAGGACTGGACGAGAGTTGGGTATATTTAATTTATTGCTGCAGCATTCTTTATTTTAGGAGGATGCAGAAAAAGCTGCGTTGGGAAAAATTCAGCAAGCACTTATGGATGGCAAACCAGCGAGATTTGTCACTTTAAATGATTTTGAAAGGGATTCTATAAAGCATCTTTGCTTACTTACAGTGAAACCCATAATATATGTTGCAAATGTTGCAGAGTCTGATCTAGCTGATCCTGGAAGTAATCCCCATGTCAATGAAGTGATGAATCTTGCATCTGACTTGCAATCTGGGATAGTGACAATTTCTGCACAGGTTGAGTGCTACCGGTTCTAAGTTGGTAAATGGCTATACCGGCAAAGGAAACTAAAAACTTGTTATTGCAGGTCGAGGCAGAACTAACTGAACTTCCATCCGAAGAAAGAGTAGAATATTTGACTTCTCTTGGTGTCAGTGAGAGTGGCCTAGGGAACCTTATCAGGTCAACGTATAGCCTTTTGGGGTTACGTACATACTTCACTTCTGGCGAAAAGGTGAGCTACATAATATTGGACTCACATTTCTTTAACACTATATTAATTAGTCTTTTAAAAAGAGTGCTTCTATGTTTTGTGCAGGAAACAAAAGCGTGGACTATACGTGCAGGTTAGTTCTGCTGGATGTTGATACATAATCCAATCACCATTCTCCTTTCTCTTTTTCTTAGCAATGACGTAGATGTCTCATATGGCTTCTTGAGTTGCTTCAAGCTTGAAACAACATCATTGTCATAGTTTAGTTGCAGGATATGAATTGAACAACTAGTTAACTAAGAATTTGTTTGTTGAAGAACAAAAGAGACAAACATTATTCTTAGTTAGACTTCTTTCTTCCTTCTCTTGGGACACATGGTCTGGTTCCACTATGGAGAAGTACTGTATTAGTACTGCTTAATTTAGTTAATTGTAGTCTGAAATTTTACTTTGTGCTAATTCAGGTATGACAGCACCTCAGGCTGCTGGAGTTATTCATTCTGACTTTGAGAAAGGTTTCATTCGAGCTGAGACTGTAAGCATTTTAGCCTTTCCAGACAGAAATTTTGATCTGCTTTTCTGATGCCATCCTAGATCTTATTTTCATTTTTGAGCAAGACATGGCTGGAGTGTATACATGATTACATGTCCAGTTGATGCATAAAGTTAAAAAAATTACATGTCCAGTTGATGCATAGGGTAAACTTTGTAATTTAATGGCATCTTGAGTTTTAAACTTTATGCTGCTCATTGAGTAGTTTATTTAGGATGTGTTTACCTACTCGAGTAGAAGTGGGGAATGCGGCGTCCTTTCACTCCATTGTTTACATGTTTATTCAAGGGTGAGAGTGGGAATTCTACTCCGTGGGTCCCATCTACTTTTGGAGTAAGGAGTGGGATTCCCACTCCCATAGAGGGAGGTGGGGGTCTCACTCTCATTCCTTTGATTTCTAAAAATGCCCTAAATTAATCTAAAAAATTACATATGAACATTATCAATAATTTTTAGTTGTAAATAATTAAAATAAAATTAATAAAAATTTTAAATTTGCATCATTAAAAATACAAATAATTATTATTTTATATAATTAAAATTAATAATAAAATAAATAGGTTATTATACAAATATATTTTCTTATTCATTTTCTAATTATAGGCTATATGCTCTTTATAAGGATAAAATTGTAATTTGGGACAATTTTACTCTCAATCCAAGACAATGTAAACACATAATTAGGATTCTGATTGACAATCCGCACTCTCTTTCCAGTTTAAGTAAACACTCTAGTCCCACTCTCACTCCACACTCCTAATCTCAGGATTCCTAGTGCTCAGGATTCACACTCTAATCCGAAAAGTAAACGCTACCTTAATCCATTCCATTAGGAACTATTACCAACATTTCTCATATTGAGCTAACCAAATAATTTGAGGTATATAACTGAATTTGCTAGAGATTTTTGACCTTTCTGGTAAAGATTTATTGAAAATTGAGATAATATCCCATCCATCTCTTAAGGGGTAAAAAGAAGGTTGTGTTTCGGCCATGAAATGTTACAAGCAGCGGTGCTTTGCATTTCTAAACAGCAGATGATAAAAAAGAAATTGTGGAAGGCTAGCATGTTTTTAGAGCGTTTTAATGTTAATATAAGAAGGCGTTTTGGCTATGAAAATCTCAGGATGTGCTTTAAATGACCATAACTCTTTTACTTTGTATTATAATGACCAATGCATGACATACATTCCGATTAACATATTGTACTAAAACTGAATTCTGGAATCAGTGGTAGCTTTTTCAATGTTTGTTAATATCTATTTGCTGGAATAACATGTTATTTTGGTTTAACAGGTGGCTTATGATGATTTTGTTGCTGCTGGTTCTCTTGCAGCAGCAAGAGAAAAAGGACTTGTGAGTTGGTTGCATTACCATGAGCATTTAGCATCTTATAAATATTTTCACTGGAGCTCATACATGTTGCGTTATTTCTTCTCATGTGTGGAAAATATCAAATACATATACATCTTGATAATCTCTCAAGAAGGATCTAGACCCGATTCATTTCATATTGAAGGCTATTGATACTCCTTGGATACTCTATGATTCACATTTGAAACTTCTTGATTGTCAGAAGGTATAATATTGAAATAGATTTTGGTAATGTAACCAGTATTCTTGGCTGGGGCAATATGTGTATCCGGATGGATTGATATTTAGACATATTTTACTGGAAGATAGGAATGTATCAATGCTTTACTAGATGTGTCAGATGACTCCTGTCCTTGTAGTGCTGTCTTCCTTCATGTTTTTACCCAGTCTCTATTACGAAGAAATGTGATTCAGCGGTTTAACAGCTGCTAGTATTTATCTTACTTTTAATGGTAATTATAAATGCCATTAAACTGGGATTGCATCAGCCAGTCACCAGAAATGTGATTTATTCATCGATGGGGAAGGATTACCTTATCTCTGCAATCCAGACTCTCTCTCTCCCTCTTCCTCTCAACACACATCTACCTTTACACACTCACTCTCTATGCACACATGTCATGCAGATGTAGAACCTATTTCTGCATCCTATGAGATTGCCTAACACAAGCTAATTTTGGTTTTTTTACAGTTGAGATCTGAGGGTAAAGATTACATTGTACAAGAAGGAGATGTGATGCTATTTCGTTTTAATGTTTAGCAGTCTCAATCGATCAGAATTTATTATCTTGTTCATTACCCAATCAAGCTGGCAAACATGGAGCACTAGGTAGAATGATTGTTGGAAATTCCATGGCCTGAGGTGATGGGATGGAAAAGCTGATTATCAATATCACATGGTGCAGTATTCTTTCATTTCTTCTTTTGAAAAGAATTGCAGATTTTGCTTATGAAATGAACAGCTCTTATGATTTGTGAATTTATCAGTTGTATAATTACTCAAGAAAACATTTTGAAGCCGATAGGAAAGAAAAAAGGAAAATGGGTATGTTAGTTATAATGAAAAGCAAAAAGCAATTAGCTAGATCTTTGACCCTCCTAGCGAGGCATCTTTTGCTGTTATTAGTATCCATTCTCTCATCTTAGGCGAAAAATTTTAATTCATAAGAAGGTTGTTGCATGCATGTAACCAGTGGATAAGCTTTGACAAAAGCAGGTAAATGTTGATAGAATTATTTGTAACATGTTAGAACCCTGAAATTGCTGAAGGAATTTTAAGTTATTGGTGCAAATAGAAATATAGTGAATATGAGGGCAAGCAGCAAAAGTTCATTCCAGATAAGTACAAATTTAAGATAAAGTGTCTTTGTCATTTTGTGGCCCTTCTTTAATATCATTGATGTGATAGATGATGATTTTGCTTCTAAGCAAACTGGAAAAATCACAGCTGTTTTCACTTAATAGCTAAGTTGGGAACTAGCTTCATTTTCATCCTCTTCATTGTCCCTAAAATAAAAAACAAGAATCTAGCTTAGATTTATTCATCCATGCATCAATCGTTTTCATGGTTAAAAATTTAAATTGAACTAAACCAACCCAATTTCAATTAAGCTAGAGTTCATAATTCGGATTGGATCGGATTAATAATTCAAGTTCAAAATTTGGTTATGGTTAGATTTGGGTTAGAACACATGCGCGTGCGCACATGCTCACACCAATCAGCTGTTGTTTTTAACCATTTCATATTTTATAGGTTAACCTCAATCAAACTAAGGGGTTGTTTGTTAAATGTTTGAAATCTAAAATTTTATTAATTTCAGATCTTCTCTAAAATATGCTTATTTATTTTTTGAAACTTATGTCTGATTTTCAGATATTTACATCTGAATAAAAAAAGTAAACTTTTATGACTTTTATCTAAATGAAAAAAATATCTGAATGACAAGTAAATATTATATTACAAAAATATCTCTATAAAATAACTTATTTCCTTAACTATAAAATCTAATTCTCTTTTTTTATTTTAATTTACAAGGATATAAATGTCAAATAACTAAATTTAAGACATTTTTTTATTGTGAAAACAAACAAGATACCACTTATATTCAGATATTTAAAAAAGAAAATCAAACATGTCATTCATATTTTCGTAATCAAACTCTTTCAGACTTTAGAAAAATTCAGACCCATTTTAGATTTCAGATAAAAAAACAAACGCTACTTAAATGCCACCTCTAATATTTACTATTATATTTTGTTAAGGCGACCATGAAATCCGAATTAAATTCCTCAAACCTTAATTATCATGATACTTCAAATCTTTTAATATTTTGACGCTGAAATTTTATTTTGGAAGTTGAGTAAGATGTAAAGAAAAAAAAAAATTGTGGTTGTATGATCTCATTTGGTTCTTAACAATTTTTACTTTTATAATTTTAAAAAAAGAAATTTGTTCTCTTTTGCCTTCAAGAATAACTACTTTCATGTATAACAGCGTGATGGTGTGAATTGGTGATGAAGCAACGACGCATTAAATTGAAGATTTTGAAGCATCAAAGAGCTAGCTCAAAATGAGCTCTCAACTTTTCTATTACAACTATCTTTTTCACTAAATTTGTGCACGTAGCAGAAATTTAGCAAATTTGATGTTTTTGATTGTCTTTGGTAGACAGAGAACAACAACAGGAACTCTTGGGATGATGAGGGGTAGTGAACAGTTTAACAAACTTGGTGAGGCTCCGCTTGTCTTCACGGCTTTACTACATTTAGCTAGAATTCATTTTTGATACTATAATTAGTATAATACAAGAATTATCTGTTGACAGCCCCTGGGCTTGATGACGATACCATTTTGTGGTCCCTTTTTTTTTCAAAAAAAAAAAAAAAGGATACCTCTATCAATAAATTGAGTGCATACAATAAATTAGGGCTTAAGATTAGTTATTTTCTTTAAATTCTTTTATATCATCCTCCACTAATTTGCTTAGCTTCATCGATAGTTACAAACAATGGACATATTAAAATCGGCTTTTACGGCTTGAAATTTAGCATTTTTATATCTTGAGATTCAACAGATATCACATCATTGTACATATAAGCTATAAAAAATTGTAACGGTCACTGTAAATGAAGGACAACACTTGTCCATGAGGTCTCTAATCACGCAACTTTTGCGTAGTAAAATTAAAACGGATGGCGGAAGCTCTAGAGACCTCGGATCGGCTTCATTCAAAAACTAAAATCAAGAGAAAAGATTGAAGTTTAATTACCTCACTTGTAGTTTCAAAAACGACTTTGTGAGGTAGGAGAAAATGATAGAAAACAGCAAGCTACGAACACTGTCCAGAAAATAGACCACTGCACGAACAGCTTCTGTTTTGCCACGATTTGAGACCTTTAAAGCACCCCAATTGTAATGCCTCTAATCAGTCCACACTTAGAAATGTTCTAGGAGTTCATAGGATTTTGAATCACTCAATTTAGTTTGGTAATGAGAGAGATAATGAAGAAACATGAATGCTAGTTCATGATAATTCATTTCACCAAATAAAGCCACCATTATCTTATCAATAATGACATTAAACATTATCATGTCCTTGACCCACCCACTTAGCCATTATTTATTGAATGTGATCTTATCACTTCTGTTAACATGAAAATGTTCTTTTTATTGATTTTGATGATAACAAACCTTTTGATAAATATGTTGGAGTTTTCTTAATAACAAATATTTTCTTAAAAGCCAAAATTTTTCTATAAGTGATTACAAGTTTTTGATAAACTGAAACATCTCTGCAAAAATGTGCACTTCTGGGAATAATCGGTGAACCGTTAATTTTAATGGTTAACCGATAAAATGCAGAGAACGGTTATTGTCTAAGACTTCAACCGATTGTTTTATAATCTGCCAAAAATCAGCCACTAGATTTAAACGGCTAACCGTTTATTTTAACGGCTAACCGTTTATGGTAAAGCTTAATCTTTCTACTAAAAAAAAGGATTATTTCTTAAGCCTTAACCGTTAAGCATTTTTGTGTTATAAGTTACTGGAATTAAACGGCGAACCGTTAATTTTAACGATTAACCGATAATATTCAGAGAGGAGTTTTGTGTTAATCTCTTACCGTTTAAAGCAAACCGGTTAAGCTTTTTATTTTAAAGGCTACTGGAAATAACCGGTGAACCGTTAATCCATAACGGCTAACTGATAATTTCCAGAGAGGCATACTTTGTTAATCATTAACCGTTTAGTGAAAACGGTTAGTTGAAATGTGTTGTGCATGCTTCTGGAATTTACTGGCGAACCGTTAATGTGTAAACGGCTAACCGATAATTTCTAGTATGTGATTGTTTGTTAAGCCTTAACCGTTTAGCAAGAACGGATAGAAGATTTTTGTTGTGCAGGTCTCTGAATTTTAAGGGCGAAAGGGTAGTGACTAACGGTCAACCGTTTATTTGAAATTCAGCCCAACAGTAACTTTGACCAGCGCAAACGGTTAACCGTTAACAGGTAACGGCGATCCGTTTTCTGGCGAAAAAGGCTATAACGGCTAGTTTTCAGTTCCAACTATAAATAAGCTCATTCAAATCAAATCAAAGGTTAATCACAACACGACCATTGAGCTTATACACATTTATACAATCTTCATAGAGCTTTAAACACATTCTTGCTTCATCTTATTCACGCATTGGGCTTTGATTTGTAATCTTAAAGATTGTGTGAGAGAAGAATAACTTGTAATTTTTGTTTTGAGTGATTGTAAGTGTTGGGATACACTTGGGTTAAGAGATTGAGAATAATCTCTTGTTGTAAAGGTTTATTGACACCTTGGAAGTCAATTGTAAGCATTTGAGGCCTTGGTGGCTTGCTTAGTGGAATCCTCAAGTTCGATGTGCTTGGAGGCGTGGACGTAGGCGGGGATAGCCGAACCATGTAAAAATCATTGTGTTTGATCTCTATTACTCTATCTCTTTACTTTTCATTGCACATTAATTTGTTTATTTCGAATTTGATTGCTTAGTTATTATTTCATTGGATTTTAGTTACTTATTTTTTAAAAACCCAATTCACCCCCCCTCTTGGGTTGCCTAGTTAGTATTCCATTTGATATCAGAGCTTGATTCTCTTGTTAGGACTTAACCGTCTAGAGTAAAAGATCCATGGCAACCGAAACTGACTCAACCTTTAGGGAAAGACAGTCCACAACTAGACCACCGTGCTTTGACGGAAATGACTACCCATATTGAAAAACTAGGATGAGAATTTATTTGCAAGCCCTAGATTACGAAATTTGGGAAGTTGTATGTGATGGTTCTTTTATGCCTTTGACCAAAAATGAAATTGGGGAAGACATTCCAAAACCTTCACGGGAATGGAATGAATTGGAAAAGAAAAAAGCTTCTCTAAATTCCAAAGTTATGAATGACTTATTTTGTGCATTAGACAAGAAAGAGTTTCATAGATTGTCTAGTTGTGAAAGCGTTTATGAAATTTGGCACAAGCTCGAAGTTGTCTATGAAAGCACCAATTAAGTGAAAGAGTCTAAAATTAGTAGGTACACTCGACAATATGAATTGTTTCAAATGGAACAAAATGAGAGTATATATTCTATGTATACTAGATTTACGGACATAGTAAACACTCTAGGAGCTCTAGGAAAAACCTTCTCAAATAGCGAGAAAGTTAAGAAAATCATTAGATCACTTCCTAAGGAATGGAGACAAAAAAGAACTGCCATTGAGGAAGCCAAAGATTTGAATGTCTTACCTATTGATGATCTAATTGGTTATCTTATTTTTTATGAGGAAGATTTGGCAGCCGAAAGAGGAAATGAGGAGAAGAAGAAAAGCATTGCTCTCAAAGCTACAAAGTATGAGAGTAATGGAGAGAGTGAACTGGACGATGAGGAGTTGGCTATGCTAGCAAGGAGATTCAGAAAATTTTTCAAGAAAACTGGTGAACGAAGAAAGTTTAGAGACTTCAAGAATCAAAAGGAGAAGAAGGAAGCAATCAAATGCTATAAGTGCAAGAAACCCGGCCATATAAGATCGGAATGCCCTCTTCTCAACAAGGTTAAGAAGAAAGCAATGATGGCCACGCGGGACGATAGCGATGAAGAAACGAGTGATGATGAAGAGCATCAAGAAATGACAAATCTAGCTCTTATGGCAATTGGAGATGAATCAAATGATGAGTTAGATGAGGTAAATGATCTTCCTACTTATGATGAGTTACATGATGCCTTTAGAGAATTGCATGATGAATTGATGAAAATTGGTAAAAAGAATGTTTGCCTTAAAAAGAAGATGGTAGAGCTTGAAAATGAAAATGATTCATTTAGTGCTGAGATTACATGCCTTGAAATAGAGAATAAAACATTGTTTGATAAAATTGCTTTATTTGAGAATTCTAGCACTTCACATGAGCATCTAGAATCACATGTGAATGACTTGAAAAATGAAAATGAATTACTTAAAAAGAAGAGCAATGATCTAATGAAATTGTGCTAAAATTTACAAATGGACAAAAGATGTTGGATAAATTGCTTAATTCACAAAAATGTGTGTTTGATAAAGGAGGACTTGGCTATAAGCCAAATTTGAAACAAAAGTATTACAAGAACTACTTTGTGAAGAGCACATCTCTTAACAATCAAGTTGTTTGTCATTATTGTAATCAAGATGGTCATATGAAAAATAGGTGCCCAGTAAAAAGAAATGCATACTTTGGCATGAAATGTATTTTGGTTCCAAAAGGAACCATTGCTAACACTCTGGGACTCAAAAAGGTTTGGGTACCTAAAACTTGAGATTATTTTTCTGCAGGGCTTAAAGAAGAAAACGAATAAATGGTTCTTGGATAGTGGATGTTCAAGACACATGACTGGAAACTATGCATGGTTTTCAAGTTTCGCCAAAATTGAAAACGGTAGAGATGTTTCTTTCGGAGATAATTCAAAAGGGAAGATTCTTGGAATCGGAAATGTCAGTAAGACTTCATCAACCTTAATTGAAAATGTATGCTTAGTTGAAAATTTGAAACACAACTTGATTAGTATTAGTCAATTGTGTGACAAAGGTTATAAAGTAGTTTTTGATAAGTCTAGATGTATTATTGAAGATGCATGTGATGGAAAGATTTTATTTGTTGGAAATAGATGTGGTAATGTTTATACCATTGGCATATAAGTTGCTTCTACCCATGATAAATGTTTTTCAACTTTACATGATGATAATTAGTTATGACATAGAAGATTAGGTCATACAAACATGGAATTGATTTCAAAAATTTCAAAAAATAATTTGGTTAAGGGACTTCCAAAAATCAATTTTCAAAAGGATAGAATTTGTGAAGCTTGTCAATTTGGAAAACAAATTAAAACCTCTTTCAAAAACAAAAATCATGTTTCTACTTCAAAACCTCTTCAACTTCTTCACATGGATTTGTTTGGATCATCTAGATATGCTAGCTTAAATGGCAAGTATTATGCTTTTGTAATTGTGGATGATTACTCTAGATACACATGGGTATTGTTCTTAGCTAATAAAGATGATGCCTTTGATGCTTTTAAAATTTTCTGTAAAAAGGTTCAAAATAAAAAGGGTTATTCTATTTCTTGCATTAGAAGTGATCATGGTAGAGAATTTAAAAATTATGCATTTGAGTCTTTTTGCAATAACTTAGGCATAGAGCATCAATTTTCATCACCTAGAACTCTACAACAAAATGGAGTTGTTGAGAGAAAGAATAAATCTATTCAAGAAATCGCTATGACTATGTTGAATGAAAATGCATTACCTAAGTATTTTTGGGCCGAAGCCGTCAACACCGCTTGTTATGTTTTAAATCGGGTGTTGATTAGATCTCTTCTTAATAAAACTCCCTATGAGCTTTGGAAAGATATAAAACCCAATATTGGTTATTTCAAAGTCTTTGGTTGTAAATATTTTATTTTGAACACAAAAGACAATCTTAGTAAATTTGATCCAAAATTTGATGTTGGTATTTTTCTTGGGTATTCAAACTCAAGCAAAGCTTATAGAGTTTATAATAAAAGAACCTTGGTAGTGGAAGAGTCTATGCATGTTTCTTTTGATGAGTCTAACCCCTCCTCTGCAAAGAAAGGAGTTGTTAATGATGATGCAGATAGAGAGTTACAAGAAGAATTATCAAAGGATAATCAAGAGAATGCACTACAAGAAAATCAAGAGGATGATCAAGAAGAGCAAAGAAATATGGAGCAGCAAAAAGGTACTATTCAAACACTCCCCAAGGAGTGGAGGTATATTTCTTCTCACCCTTCAGATGCCATTTTAGGAGATCTATCTAGAGGTGTTACAACTAGATCATCACTTAGGAACACATGTGAGCATGCTGCATTTATTTCTCAAATTGAACCAAAATCCTTTGTGGATGCGGAAAATGATGAGTTTTGGATTATGGCAATGCAAGGGGAGTTGAACCAATTTTGAGAGAAATAATGTGTGGGAATTGGTTCCTAAACCGGAACATCAATCCATCATAGGTACTAAATGGGTATTTAGGAATAAGATGGATGAATCCGGTATGGTTGTAAGGAATAAGGGTAGATTAGTGGCTCAAGGATACAACCAAGAAGAATGAATTGATTTTGATGAAACATTTGCACCTGTAGCTATATTAGAATCCATTAGAATGTTGTTAGCATATGCATATCATAAAGATTTAATTATATTTTAAATGGATGTTAAAAGTGCTTTTCTAAATGGTTATATTATGGAGGAAGTTTATGTAAAACAACCTCCCGGTTTTGAAAATGAAATTTTTCCAAATCATGTGTATAAGTTGTCTAAAACTTTGTATGTATTAAAACAAGCACCTAGAGCTTGGTATGATAGGCTTAAAAATTTCTTGTTGGATAACGATTTTTCAATGGGTAAAGCGGATACTACTCTCTTTGTTAAGAATAAAAATCAAGATATACTTGTTGTTCAAATTTATGTTGATGATATTATCTTTGGCTCTACTAATCAGTCCTTGTGCAAGGATTTTTCATCTTGTATGAGTAAGGAATTTGAAATGAGTATGATGGGAGAATTGAAGTATTTCCTTGGACTTCAAATCAAGCAAAACAATGAGGGAATCTTCATCAATCAAGCTAAGTATGTCAAAGATTTGCTCAAGAGATTTGGAATTGATGAGTCAAATCCTAAGAGCACTCCAATGAGCACAACAATCAAGCTTGATAAAGATGAAAAAGGTAAAGAAGTTGATATTAAAAAATATCGAGGTATAATCGGCTCTTTACTTTACTTAACCGCAAGTTGACCCGATATCATGTTTAGTGTATGTTTGTGTGCAAGATTTCAATCATGTCCTAAGGAATCCCATTTGCTTGCTGTTAAAAGAATTTTTTGTTATTTGAGTGGAACCATAGATCTTGGCCTTTGGTATCCTATAGGAACTCATATAGATTTAACATGTTTTTCGGATACGGATTTTGGTGGTTATAAAGTTGATAAGAAAAGCACTAGTGGAACTTATCATATACTAGGTCACTCACTTGTTTCATGGTTTAGCAAGAAATAAAATTCTGTGGCACTTTCAACTACCGATGCTGAATATATAGCTGCAGGGAGTTGTTGTGCACAAGCACTTTGGATGAAACAAACACTTAGAGATTATGACATTAATCTTGAACAAATTCCTATTAAGTGTGACAATACTAGTGCTATAAATCTTTCAAAGAATCCCATTCAGCACTCTAGAACTAAGCATATAGAAATTAGGCATCATTTCTTGAGAGATCATGTTTAAAAGGGTCATATTGCATTCGAGTTTATTTCTATGGAAAAACAACTTGCCGATATTTTTACAAAACCTCTTTGCGAAGAACAATTTTTAAAAATTCGGCATGAACTTGGGATGATGAAATTTTCACATTAACATTTCTAGATATGCTATTGAGCCTATTCAATAACTTGATTTATGATATGATGTTTAAATATCCTTGAAATGCTCGAGTATGAAGTACTAGTAATGTGTATGTATGTTTTGTATGGATTAATCGTTTTAAAACATATATGTTCATGAAGTTTGCATTAAAATGACCTTAGAGCATTTTTAGATCAAAGTCATGATCTCGATTTGTTATCTTTGATGGCCGGATATTGAATCAAATGTGCGAAACAACAAATAAAAATAAACGGATAACCGTTTTTCTCATAAACGGATCACCGTTTATTTCTAGAAACTAGGATAGTTTGAATGCTCTCTACCCTCTCACCGTTTGGAGTTAACGGTAAACCGTTTAAAAACAGAGAGCATCGCGAAAGTTACCCTCTCACCGTTTACTGTTAACGGTTAACCGTTTAAAAACAGAGAGCTCCCTTAACTTGCCCCTTCACCGTTTACTCTTACCTGTTAACCATTTTCTTATTCTAAGCTCACTGGAAGTTAACCCCTTACCGTTTATAGAAAACGGCTCGCCGTTTTCTCGAAGTATATAAACTGGTCACGGGTTTCCTCTTCGTCTTCACTTAGCCTCTCACCGTTTCTGCAATTATCGCGAACCCTAAGCTTTCCCTCTCCTTCCTTCTTCAATTTTCTCCAATTTCGAAACAAATTACCGATAGAACTATTCCTAATCACTTTTAGAGTGATTCTACCGATTCAAATCTTCGGATCTAAAATTTCAAATCAAAAATTCCCAAATCTTGGATCGGTTTTTGTCCAATTTGATCAATTTTTTCACCATTTCTTGCCAAATTGAACCGAAACCTCTCTTCCTCTACTCCCTCTAGACTCCATAATCAATCCAGCAACCCCCAATTTCATCTTCCATAAGCTTTTCTCATCATCAATGGCTGAATCATCTCGGAGGCCTCGGATAAGGAAACATACACCTTCTGTCAACCCTATACCACCACGGGAACCCTCTGAATTCGAAAGGCTTCACTTCCCTACAGCACCCTTGCGCAAACGCTTTGAGACTCGATTTATGGGTCGACAGGTACTCGATTCTTATTTTGTGGATATAGATGATTTTAAGGATTTGATTGTATGTTAGACCTTGGGAGTCCGCTATAGATTTTGACGATAGAGTTTATCCAAATCTAGTTTGAGTATTTTATTCTAATATGAATTGTCTGCCACTCGTTTAGATAGGATTGTTACTCTTGTTTGCGGTGTATCCATTGATTTTGATGTTGAGTTTTTGAACACTGTCATACTTGGAATTTCGAATGAGGGTTATACTTTTTATACCTCTAGAAAAATCTTATCATTTGATGATTTTGTCCACCATGAGGGTGTGCGTAACATCTGTCGTCGTAGGGATTTGAGTGATGACATTTGTAGTTTTCCCTTTCGGTCTCAGATGCTACCTTTTCAAGTTCGTATTCTCCATTCTATTCTGCAGCATATTGTTACCCCTACGAGAAGTCACACGGATGAGGTAACTCGTTTAGATGTCGGGTTACTGGATAGTCTTCTTAGTGGGCGACCTGTTAACCTTGGGTATATTATTGTGCGCCACATGTTGACCACTCCAGCGGTTACTCACCGTTTGCTTCCCTATGGTAGTGTCATCACCAAGATATTGCGGCACTTCCATGTGCCAATTAGGGATGCTGTGTATAAGGAGCCCAAACGAATTGGTAGAGATGCCATGAGTAGTATAGGCTTTACTAGGAGGAATGGGCAGTGGCTCAAGACAGCAAACGCCAAGAATCGGGACACCTTGATTGCTCCTGAGGATGATCGGATGCTTAACGACATCTATACTCCCGATAAGCTCCCTGACTTCAGACTTGGAGCTCATCATCCACCTTCTCGTCGTCGAGATGCTCCTCCGCCATCAATCCCTTCTGGTTCTACCGCGCCTGAGGTGGACACTGACATTCCTCCTGCTCCCGAGCCTCCTCCAAGATCCGAGCATTCCTCGCCTCCAGCCGCTCAAATTTCACCTCATTTATTTCGACATTACAGATGCTGATGTTCGTCATATTTCGAGCCAGAATGATTCTCGATCGATGACGCTTATTACTCACGATCGCCAGCAGCCCGGCCTCGTGTTCGTATATTTCGAATGTAGCATTGATCATCAGTATGAGATTATTGCTGCACAGCGACAGATTCTGGGGTATTTTGGGTTTAACCCTGGCAGCACCTCTGCAAGAGCCCCCTCTTCGCGACCTACTTCGGCGCCTACCTATTCAACACCTACTCCTTCGGCTCCTACTTCTACACGGCCTCCCGCTTCGAGACCCTCCTCTTCACGACCCTCTTCTACGCGACCTCCTGCTTCGCAGCGAGCTTCTTAATTTTCTGTTCTTTTTTGTTTCGCACATATATTTCATGTTATAACTATACTATGATATTTTTTTCTTGCATTCTCTATTCTTGTTGATCTTGTGGATTGGTATTTGCTATGGATGTTTCTCTCTATATTTTCTTTTTGTGTGAATTGCATGGCTTTGGAGATATTGGGTTGTGAGATGCTTGATTTGATATCTTTGGAAGTGTTTTGGTCTCATGATTATATTTCCGGGTTTCGCCATTTTTCAGGGAAAACTCTGCCGAAATGTTTGCTCTTCTATTTCTCTCATGCTTCTTTTTCTAAAGTTTTGTTTTTGATGATGAAGGGGGAGAGATTTTGCACTTGTTTTTACAAAACTGTTTTGCGAACATCCTATAATGGCAAAACTATTTTTAGTCAGAAAAGTAGGGGGAGCATATAGTTAGGGGGAGCAAAAGTTTGTCATTATAAAAAAGGGGGAGATTGTTAATATGAAAATGTTCTTTTTATTGATTTTGATGATAACAAACGTTTTTATAAATATGTTGGAGTTTTCTTAATAACAAATATTTTCTTAAAAGCCAGAATTTTTCTATAAGTGATTACAAGTTTTTGATAAACTGGAACATCTCTGTAAAAATGTGCACTTCTGGGAATAATCGGTGAACCGTTAATTTTAACGGTTAACCGATAAAATGCAGAGAAGGGTTATTATCTAAGGCTTCAATCGATTATTTATAACCTGCCAAAAATCAGCCACTGGATTTAAACGGTTAATCATTTATTTTAACGGCTAACCGTTTATGGTAAAACTTAATCTTTCTACTAAAAAAAAGGGTTATTTCTTAAGCCTTAACCGTTAAACATTTTTGTGTTA
Organism: Citropsis articulata; assembly: GCA_030449925.1. Taxonomy (NCBI): domain Eukaryota; kingdom Viridiplantae; phylum Streptophyta; class Magnoliopsida; order Sapindales; family Rutaceae; genus Citropsis; species Citropsis articulata. Next base: position 1,181,972 of record JASUUH010000135.1, on the reverse strand, counting down.
TAAGTTACTGGAATTAAACGGCGAACCGTTAATTTTAACGGTTAGCCGATAATTTTCTGAGAGGAGCTTTTGTGTTAATCTATTACCGTTTAAAGCAAACCGGTTAAGCTTTTTGTTTTAAAGGCTACTGGAAATAACCGGTGAACCGTTCATCCATAACGGCTAACCGATAATTTCCAGAGAGGCATACTTTGATAATCCTTAATCGTTTAGTGAAAACGGTTAGTTGAAATGTGTTGTGCATGCTTCTGGAATTTACCGGCGAGCCGTTAACGTGTAAACGGCTAACCGATAATTTCCAGTATGTGATTGTTTGTTAAGCCTTAACCGTTTAGCAAGAACGGATAGAAGATTTTTGTTGTGCAGGTCTCTGGATTTTAATGGCGAAAGGATAGTGACTAACGGTTAACCGTTTATTTGAAATTCAGCCCAACGGTAACTTTGACCAGCGCAAACAGTTAACCGTTAACGGGTAACGGCGATCCGTTTTCTGGCGAAAAAGGCTATAACGGCTAGTTTTCAGCTCCAACTATAAATAAGCTCATTCAAATCAAATCAAAGGTTGATCACAACACGACCATTGAGCTTATACACGTTTATACAATCTTCATAGAACTTTAAACACATTATTGCTTCATCTTATTCACGCATTGGGCTTTGATTTGTAATCTTAAAGATTGTGTGAGAGAAGAATAACTTGTAATTTTTGTTTTGAGTGATTGTAAGTGTTGGGATACACTTGGGTTAAGAGATTGGGAATAATCTCTTGTTGTAAAGGTTTATTGACACCTTGGAAGTCAATTGTAAGCATTTGAGGCCTTGGTGGCTTACTTAGTGGAATCCTCAAGCCCGGTGTGCTTGGAGGCATGGACGTAGGCGGGGATAGCCGAACCACGTAAAAATCAATGTGTTTGATTTCTCTTACTCTATCTCTTTACTTTTCGTTGCACATTAATTTGTTTATTTCGAATTTGATTGCTTAGTTATTATTTCATTGAATTTTAGTTGCTTATTTTTTAAAAACACAATTCACCCCCCCTCTTGGGTTGGCTAGTTAGTATTCCAACTTCAATAATTTATTCAATCAAAATATTTTGAATAAATAAATAGCTCAATTAATTAATTTTGTCTTTAATTAATTAAACCAATTTTGATCAAATCAAATGGTTAACTGTGGGCTTCTTTTGTGACATGTTCTTATGCCTTCTCCTAATCCATATTAGGTCCAATAAAAGCCCAAAATTCTAAACCCAAAAATTAGTCTAGAAGTCCATAATCATTTATGAACCGGAACATGTCCAAAATGGTCATTTTACGTACTCGATATTGTACATAATGTTTAATTGAGGATTTATGAAATTTATGTTGTTCCTTAAACTATTTATGGAATATCTAAATTTATATCTTAAATCATATTTAAGATATATAAATATTTATATACATTCAATCTTAATGAATTATAATATAAATACCGATTTTCTTAAAATTAGGAAATTTAACCTCTCATTTTCTAGTAACTCCTTTTTTTTATTTCTATTATGTGTGTGACCTTTTAGGTTCTTTGTTATAAGGTAGTATAACTATTTTAATGATAACTCTTTATTCATTAAATGATGCTAAACTCTTTAGTCATCAATTAGAACTTTTCTAATGACTTTAAGATACATTGGTAATACGCTTTACCAATAATGATCTTAAGGTTTCTACAAGTCATGAGTGACACCTAGCAGTATTTCATAACCATCCAAATAACAAGAATTGGTGGATCTATAGAACCTATTCCATTGTATCTTTATGTCTTGGTCTCTTCATCATCTATGTCCAGAGTAAAGCACGGCTTATGGTTTAGTGTGTTAAGCATTTATGCTTTATCTCAAAATAAATCTAAATGAACTTGGCATGAAAATATAATTTGAACTCCTTCAAACATATTTCACCTTGGCCAAGGATTTTTCATGCCAATTCATATTATCTTATTGGGACATCCTTTTTGTATATTATAAAGTGATGAATTCCATCTTGGCCATACACTTGTCTCCATACATAGCCAACCATGACAGCTATTGCTAGACATCTTCCTTGATTAGGAATCACTCTTTATGCTTTCACATATCAGAGATGTCTCTGTACAAGATATTTGTAATGCCTCAGGTCTAAAGATCATTACTAAACATAGTGTCTATTACAATGTATAATAAGTCATTAACACTCAAAACCATATGACTTATTATATTTGGTCAAGTTCAGTAAACTCGTTCTCGCAACAAGTACCTATGTGTTTGACTTAACTTCTCATGTCAATGATATGAAACTCACCATTTAATTTAGTATCACATACCATAAATGAGTCATAACACATACTAGTGTTTATAGGAATTTATGAAGTCCAATCATAAATCCACCACTTGGAACTATTTATTAGAAGTATAGTACAAAGGATACACGTTTCATATTTTCGACAAACTCGAGAATGTGTTCCTTAACTATTTTACTTCTTGGACTATATTCATTAAATTAATATATGAATGTTGATAACTTTGCCATTTTATAAATATCAAAATGCTAATCAAATACAATAATTCCTTAAAAGCAAATACCATTCGATTGGCTTTTAGGGCATATGACTAATAGTAAATCTAGATTTTGGTGGAGAAAAACCACCATATATCTAAATTTATGATCAAATCTACATACCCATATAATAGACATAACAAATTAATATTAATATGCTCTAAGGATGTGGTCAAATGGTTTTCAAGCAACTTCATTTAGCTGACTATTTTCTTATCTTTTTTTTAATTTTCTTATCTTTTTTTTTAATATACATTAATATCTCTATACGATTAAGATATGGTCTAAATAGGTTGATGGCCTATATGCATCTTTTTCTTCAATCTTTTTTATTGACCATGCTATTTTGATGATATACAATAATATTGAATGAATAAATAAACAAAAGACCCTATCCCTCCAAATGCTTCCAAAATATCCACAGAAAATAGCATATGCCACCAACGTGCCCATCGGATTACTACTTGAAATTAAATTCAGATTGCGTGCAATAATATCAAAAAATTTATGAATTTGGCTATGCAGGCACCATATACCCTTTTTATTTATATAAATTCATGCACCAACATTGCTTTTGAGCAATGTTTCTAGACTTTGATTGGCTCATAAGGGGCCATGTGAATGTCCACGCGCGCACATTTTGTCACTTAACCATAAAAGAGAGGACCAGAAAACTCAGGCCTTCAATCGGACCATTCCTGTAGGACAAGCAGTTTAATTATGTGGTATGCAATTTATATTATTACCATAATATGAGCGCCAAAAATTATAGCCACTTACACCACACTATATGTCTGATAAATATTATTAACTAGTATGATGGATATAGATTATATTGATCCTAGTAATTACGAATATGTCTTATATTGATAACAAATTAGAGATCAATAATGACACAATAATCTATCCAAAAATGTGAATATAATTAACGATCAAACCCAAAAATATTAATAGTAAGCATCACGTGATTATAAAGTGAACTAAATGATTAGAATTCAAATACAGACGACAACAATTATTTTATCTAATGGCATAAAATCTAACAAATAAAACGGATAGCAAAGATTGAGATCTGAAAGGAAATCTCATGTCAATTTCACATTTCTCGTCTATAAATAGAGGCCAAAATGATTAAAAAAGGATCTTTTGACGAAATTCTCAAAAAGTCAAGAGAAATCCAGAATACAAATTTAAAAGTTCTCTAAACACAGATACTGACAAAATCATCGGAGTATCTTTTACGGATAACGAATCGACATTGAGTTTACTAATTAAACAAATATAATTTTATGCTTCTTCTCTAGTCGTCTATATCTGAATAATTGAAGGCATTTGAACCTTTACATGATATTGCTCTTTTGACTATAATACCTAGATTGATTTTATGATTTTTTAAGTTCATGATTTTGGCTTTGCAATAGTATTTAAAGTTCTAACATTATCTCTAAAGGGAAAGTTTTGATGGGTTCACCTTCACCGTTTATAATAAAAAATAATGGGAATCAATTTCTCTTCACAACAATTTTAGATCAGAAAAAAATTCTTTGATTTGTGCTACATATGATGGGTATCTTCATTTGAATCATCATGTATAATATTCTCTTTTTGACAAAGAAAGAAAATCATCATCTTCCTGAAGAAAAAAACACAATTTGTCACTTTAATCATGCCATGAGACAAACCGAAAGGCATATTTGTCATGCCATGCAAATACCGACCTAATTTTTCCTATAGAAAACCTATATAGCTCTTTAAGGGAAACCATAGCCTAAAGTAAACTAAATGATTCATTTTGCGACTCATCAACAATTACATAGCGACGATCCGTCTTTTTCTTTTAGAAAAAATTATTACAGTAGTTTTCAACTTACTTTAATCCGAATTATAAATTCAACCTAACTAAAATTTGTGGCTCCCTCACTGCTCAAATTGGTATGAAGTTTAAACATTGGGCAAGTAGGCTATATATATATATATACACACATATACTTGAATGAGTGCTGACTTATGACCGGAACTTTATATGTCATTTTGTGCCCCAATGCTATGAACCCATAAATAAAATTGGGACATTGTTTATGTCATTCATTTGATAAAAATGTTTGGATGCTACTAAAATTAGACCCCACACTTTCTAGCACCGGAAAACAGAGACTTTGCACCCACCACCCTTCCTAACCCTTAAGTAGTAAGTAGCATTCTTCTCAATCCTGAGTGTAAATCAAGTCTCCCATCTCTCTCCAGTCTCATTTCTGCTTCAAAATTATAACTTTCCCAAGAAAATTTTACAATGAAGAAGATCAATTTGTTATTGAGAAAATGCAAGAGCTTGTCAAGGCAACTAGGACGATCATCTTCATATAGCAGCCTAAGGTCCAAATCAACAAGAGATGAAACATGGGGTGATCAACAAATTATGAAGCATGGTGGGGATGAAAATTACGCAACAATTTTTGTTGGTAGCACAAGAAAACGTTATGTTATCAATTCCAAGTACTTGAACCACCCTTTATTGAATGCTCTTATTGAAAAATCAAAGCAAAAGCATGGAGGAGAGTTTATTTTGGTTAAGTGTGAAGTTGTTCTCTTTGATCATCTCTTGTGGATGCTTGAAAATGCTGATCCAAATCTCATTTTGGATTCATTGGAGGAACTTGCCGATCTTTATGCCTTATGATGATCATGGTCATGAGGGATTAATGTTCATGTCACGTGAATCGCCGGCCGTTTGATCTTGTTCAAGAACTAGATCATTCATATGTGCTAGTAAGGTTATTATTAGTGTAACGGTTTAATTCTTCCATTATGCATTCTTATTATTGTTGAATATAATATATATAATTTTTCTTTTTAACTCATTGGCTTCTTATGATCAAGTGCCTATTGTATGTGATTCATGTGTTTAAGTCGGGTTGTTTAATTAATTCATCAATTAATGATCATCCTTAAGACAATAAAATGTTCCGCTGAGTCTTATAATTTGTTTTCATGCAAAGCATTCAAATTTTGATTAATCATGACTCATGACTGTCAACAATAATGGAATTGTTATCTTTCTGATCCAATTTATTTATTTATTTATTATCTTTAAAATTGGTGGATATTAGAGTTTGTGGGTTACAAGATAAGCAGTGGTACTTGATCCTCCTAATCTCATTGTAATAATAATTATCCTTATTTCTTGATTTAATTAAATTAAACCTCAGATCTCTTGTACAATGATAATTAGTTATTTTACCAAATAAAATAGGTGATTCATATATGTATCTTTGTAGACTACGGTCATGGTTTACCAAATTGGGTTGACGAATTGTTGAAAGTAATTTTATGAAGCAATGCATCATATTAGACATTAAAAAAAATTTATTTCAGCAATTTTAATTATTATTTTGCTTGTTAGTTTTATTATTATCTCTAGTGGCCAAGTGCGGCTAAACTTGCTTTAGCTCCTCTCATCTCATGGGTATAGGTAATTATATTTGTGCTGATTTTTGTTGTTTTACAAGACAAAGGAAACAAAAATGTTTTTCAAAAACTGGTGCCGATCTGGATGATATTGTTCTTCACACTAACCCCTATCCCCTATTTCTACTCCAACTCAGGTGACCACGAGCACAATGCCCTTTCAAACAACTGAGCTTCGCCCAAGGGCAAATTAGCTTAAGGTTTAATGAATAACGATTAGTAAAAGAAATACTGAAAATCCAAGACATATTGACCAGATTTTGAGTGCTTTCACTTAATTTTGAAAACATAAATTAAAAGTTTAGAGAACTGCTGGGCAACCATTAGTTTAAGATTTTGGCTTTAACGATTTCCGTAACAGCATTGCATAGAACCGGCAAGTCATTGTCAAAGATAACAGATAATGTTTCTTTTGAGTGTTCAAACATCCAGCACAGCCGAAGAGACAAAAAGAAAGTGCTTACTGCATACATTAACTAAGCAAAACGACAAACAAAATTACAAAGTCAACACCCAGATTTTGTAGACACAGCCCGCAGTTAGCTACTATCAACATAACACCTTCCTGATGCAAAACAAGTAACCCACCCAGCTCGGATCACAGATATAAGTTACTTTGATTCTTCCTTGCTGGTTGAAGCATCCGAACGCCTCCTCTTGGCTTCGTTGTCACCCAATTGCAAGGAGAAACAAATATCTTCATCACACCCATTCCATAATGAAGCCAGATTCTCTGAGCTTGCCTTATCTGATGGATTGTTTTGATGTAATGGTGAATGTCCAGTGAAGCTTGGAATAAACTGAAGCTCAACACTGGGACCAGCCTTGACACCGTCTTCCAGATGAAACTCGGTTTCCATTAGCGATGGATTCGTTTCTGGGCTGTGGTGTTCGACTTCCAGTGGGATATGTTGTATCTGAAGACCCAGAGGCTCAAATTTGTCTTCAGCTTTGTCCTTCAAGTGCATTCCATCAGGAGGTGAGGAATCCCCAACAGTGGAGCCGATTGCTGTCGCTGAGGCTGCTCTTTGTTCTTGCACTGCCACTGATAATAACAAAAATACACAAACATGATGTATCAGAATCTTCCTAATATCTCAGTTCACCAGTCCATTCATGTGCATTCATCTTTGAATCTTCTAGACTTATGGTAAGACTACTATGTCTCTACATCTTAACCCGTGCTTATCAAGTTGAATCAGTTTCTTTTCCTCAACTAAGAATTAAGTTCAACCCACCCACACATGCAGAAAGGACACATGCACAAAGGGACATTTTAGAAGCACAAACCTTTAAGCCCTTCATCAGTTGTGATGAGATCAAGTTCAAGGAGGTTGAGTAGGCGTCCAAGATCAACCCCACTAGTCCAATTCTCTGGAGGCTGCCCAATTTTTAATTTAAGTCGGCCACGGTTAGCAGTCCCACCCCAAATGATCCCCATCGGACGTGGTTTCTCACCATTCTCACCCTTCATTAAAATAAGGCTTCCACTGTCACCTTCAAGGTCAAAAGTCTGTTGGTTCTCACCGACAACAAGAAAGTCAGTTAAGAAGCATATGCCTTTCTCATCATTGTACTCAAGGGCATAGGCCAACACAGTTCCTGTTGTAAGGCCAGAACTTCTTCCAACCTTTACTACTTGCTTCCCAATGAGGCTACTTATTGGAGACTGCAAGTCTACAATCTTGACACCACCAATCTCTCCGAGGCCTTTCACAGATGTAGTAACAGTGGACATATCAAAATCATCAGCAAAAGGGATGAAGGCCCCATCTGCTCTCACAAAGGTCTCTGTGGAGGCAGCAAATCAGAGCAAGTATTATGAAAATGTCAGTGTAAAACTGTAAAAGTGGCCAATATTATTTAACCATCCTAAACAGCATAAAAGATAAAAAGGAGTTGGGGAGTGAAATGGGAAATAAATAAATAAATAAATAAATAACGATGAGGCTTCTGATATCTAGCTTGTAAATACATTAAGCCAACATAAACTAGCAAAATACTTCATCTTTAACATTTGGAGAAGCGTCTTTAAAATTTGTAGAAGCGCCTACCTGGTCAAACTGACTTAACCGATGACCAAATGGAAACAAGATGAAATCCTATTATGTGGACTGATCCAACTGCAACTAAACACTGTTTGTTTCACAAGCATATTGCCAGCATTGCACAATTATAAAAAGTATGGAGAAAACAAGGCCTTTCGAACGGTATTGTTCTCATATGGCTAGATATAATTTTTTTTTTTTTTAATTTTTGGAGCTGTTCCTCTTGTGACTGTAAATTCTGACTGTTCTTGGATTAATGGACAGCTTGTTTCTCTTCACTTCCATAATACAACCTTCCGATGCTTTTATTTAAAAATGAAGAGATTTATGGTGATGCTGGGTTATTTAAATAGCTTAATTGAGTAGATAAGTCAGTCAAGGAAAATGGTATACTGAAAACTTCTTTCAGATTTGTTCTATGAGTGTTTCTATGCATCCTATTGAAGTCTTGGAAACTCTACTTTAAACCCTTTCGGTTATGGTTTTCTCAATTTATTTGAGTAAAATTTCATTGATAGAACAATTGAAAGCTGAAGTTTGGCTATTGCAGCGCAATAAAGAGAAGCATTCAAGTTTATCTCCAGAAACATTTTAAACCTCTTACCTGCATTTATTCCAGCAAAAATGCCATACCAAAGGTCGTCTGTGATGAAAGATGTTGCTCTCTCCACTGCTCCAAGATATACCCCAGGTCCTAGTGTTGGAGGCAAAGGATGAAACATTTTCTGATTTGGGTAATCTAAGTCAACGGCAACATGCCGATTTGTGAGAAAACCAACTTGTCGACTACCAGTTTGGCTCTTGACAATAGCGCCTAGGGTTCCATAGGTCTCCTGGCTTGCTACCTGAGCACAAGCAAAATGTATGGTATTATTAACCATCATCATACCAAATCAGAACCATACGCATCACTTAAATCAGAAAAATTAAGAAATTAAAGATGAATAATGCAGAGGATATTGAAGAAAAAGAACAACAGTGAATCATCCAACTAATGGTAGATCAGACTATTGATTAACCAATGCTAACAAGAAATTATTTGAAAAACTCTAATGAGCAATACTCAAGAGTCAAAATTAATGATTTTAAGCAGTGCTCATTGTTTGAAGGCATGGAAAACCCTCCATAGGGTCTGCCCTGATGCCTCTAGCTGTATGAAAATTTTATGGCTCATAATTTTGTTGCAAGATACAGACTTCATTGCTTAGTTGTCTGATTACCACAATTTTGCTCCCAACCAACAAATTGGCCATTTTTAATACCTTTATGCCAGAAAGAACAAAAGCAACTGTAAGTTCTCATGTGAGAATGGTACTTAAAACCCCACCCTAATAAGAACAAATGAAGCATATGTCAAAGTTTGTCTGAAAGTTGGAGGAACATAAAACTTGAATTAAGGTCAACACTAGGTCAGTGCCCATACTGGACTTGTTGAAATAGTTATTGCATATCTGTAATTCATAGGAAACAATGGAAATCATTTACAGAGAGAGACCCTGCAGTCATTACTGATATATGATCAAGAATTTAAACATGGAAGGGAACTTCAGAATACCTGAGAACCTGAACCAATAGATGGATCGCCCCCACGCAAATCATCAACAATCTGAGTGTATAACTGTTCTTTTGGAGTTGGTTCAGGTGCACCAAAATATGAGAACTCTACCACATCTACATCACACCATACACCACCTGGTCCCTGATTAAAGAATTCAAGATATAGCTTTTCTGGAAATAAAATCTAAGTGACATAAGATATAAACTTTAAGGGATAAAATCTAGGTGATATAAGCTGGGTATGGTGAAGAATCCCAGCCTCCCAATACGGACATCCTTTCCTTACCTCTAAGGCTGTGGGTAGACACTGGATGGGGCTGAGCCATTGCTTGTGAACTTTCCTGGAAACAAAAACCAGAATAGCTGGTATATCAGTTAACACACCACGTTTAATACGAAACCCTATTGCTGTTCCAAGACTATAACATCGCAAAATTTTGCTATGAAATGCTCGTATTGTCATGAGCTCTAGCAGCGTTGTTGCTTGCTGCCCTTTAGGCAATTGACCAAGAGTTTCAGGTAACACCCCTTTCTGTAGATTAGCAAAATAATTAGCCCTCTCTTCTGCTGCATCACTTAGACGACTAGAGGTTGGCCATGAAAAGTAAGCAGCATTGCTCTCGCAGTGCTGTCCAGCTGAAGCAAAAGGTTGAAGTGTTGGTGGACTTAAAGAAGGCAGATTAGGATGACTGCAACAGTTTCTCTCAAAGTCCAAAGCTGATTCTTCTGATGGCGTTGAACCAGAGCAACGAGCCCTTATATTCAGTCTTGTCCTATCCATCTAGCCGACTACCTAAGAGATAGTCCAAAAAAACACAAATTAGGATATATTACACAATTAAAAATGAAAAAAAAATAGGGATTCAGAATATGCAATAGCAATGCAAGAAAGACAAAAGCAAAAAGCACAAGAATGATTGCAAAAAGGCCAAAAACTAAAACAGAAGAAAACCAGAAATGATAAAGAAGCGAACATAAGTGTCTTCCTCAGACTTATATGTCAAAAGTTGTTGGAAAGATAAGTGATTCTAGCTTTCTGCTTTACATACAAGGCCAAATTTTAGTTGACAAAAGTCATGAGAAGGATCTGGACATGAAGACAGACACACATGTGGATGTTCATTTTTATTAGATCATAATTTAACAGATACAATGAGAGATTTTCAGTAAGCAAGACCTTGAGTCCTATATGCTTTGATAACATGTTAAACAACTAACTCCAGAGAAACTTAACCTACCACTGGCACTAAATAGGAAAACACTAAATAATAGCATATAAACAAACTTTAACAAACGACACAAAAATAAGCAAAATTTTGTACTTCACTCTAAAAGAGGTTGAAGGAAGGGGAAAAAATAATTTTGTTTTTTAAAAGAAGCTGAAACTTATTCCCACCTGATGCTGAAAGGTAAAGTTACATATACGTAAATGATTTTTTTTTTTTTTTTGGGTTAAATTGAGAATCTATTTCCAAGATATTCAAGATTAAACGAAGTGGCTTCCATTTATTGAAACAGAGTATCAAAAGAACCAATCGACTGAATAAACAGACAACAAGAACTCAGGAACCACAGTCAAAAAAATTATTAAAAAAAAGCAAATTAACAACTACCCAGAACAACAAACTCCAAGAAGAATCAAACCCAGAACGCAAAATACATGCTTCAGTAGATTTGCACTAACACTATCAATTCATGCACGAAAAGAATCACACAACAAATCAAACATAAAAAGTGAAGAAAAAGAAGAAGAAGACTCACTGATAATCAGAGGATAGAAAGTTGGTAAAGCAGTAGAGTAATGAAATGAAAATGGAACCCCGATATTGGTCCAATTTGAGAAGAGTAATAAAAACACGTCAATAATTGAGGCAACAAACTGTTGTAAAGTTGCAGAGACTGTCAGGTTTGCATTATATGCAATTGGCTCTGGCTGGACAAAGACCATGAACAGCCAAAGCTAGTTGTAAGAGTTATAACATCGTAATATGGTAAAGTGGTCTCATTTTTTGCATAATTTAATGTTGTGTAATACTTTAAGAAGAATGTGCGTAGTGGGAAATTTTTACTGTGTGGAAGAGTTCATTTTAAGAGCTGTGAGGTTCCGACTTGGGTACCGTCCAAGGTCCAATTGGATTTTTTTTAATGTAATTTCCGCTCTAGTTGACCATGTGATTTGCATAGAAACGATCATATATAATAATCGCATACAAACTAACTATCATACATAATAAATATATTAACCTTCAAACTTTAAAAATCTTTCATACATATTTAAAGATATTTAAAGATAAAGATATTTAAAGATAAATAGCAGTTTAATTAAACAAATAATAAATAAGTTTTAAACAAATAGATTGCATTTGATTCATCTATGACCATTTTATAGCACCGGAAATCTAATACATGTGAAGTAGATGACAAAAAATGGGTTAATTACAAATCATAATCTTTACATAAAAATCTTAAAATGAAATACCTTAAATTTTATTCAAATTAATCCAAAAATATCTGTGAAACAACTCCAATACTAAGAATCATCTTTCAATTTCAAATATATATATAAACAAAAGTCTCTAAATGTAAGCATAACTTAATTTACAAGAATAAATGATGAAGAGTGAGCCGTCAACTTGATAAATATAACCATTCCCAATACAGTATGGATTTCAAGTAACAAAAGTATTGCAAGTCTTATCTCTATCGAAACATATATTTAAAACATAATTTTTATAAAATGACATATTAAAACGATAGGACATAAATTCATAGGTAACTCAGAATATCAAAAGCATAATTAATCATGAAAACATATCATATAACTTATATGCACAGGAAAAAAAAAAAGTTAGCTCATGTCACATACTGTTACTATATTCTTGATAATCCAACTAGAAACAAAATCAGAATATCGTGTATAAACTTAGAACAAAAATCCAATACTAGTACAGAACATATATATTATGTAAAACGATCAGAATCAAAATAAGAATAACTATGGATAATGAGCTAAAATGTTTAAACTAATTTTTTGTAAATAATTACTTGTACTTGGCACTTTGTATTGTACGTGGCACTTCATATCACTCTGACTCTCGAGAGGTGACTCCTAAATAGCCTTAAAAGGTGGTCCCACATAAATTTTCATAAATAATATCAATTGCATATGTGAACAAAACATTCATATTAGATTCATAAAAAAATCATAATAATGATTTCAGCTTGCAAAATGAATATCATTCTAACATTTTGTAGACGATTTCATAAAAGATAATTATTTAGCAAAATAAATTATATTTAAAAGAATTTAGAATATTTTGTTAAAACCATAAAATTGGCATAAATTTCATATTTGAAAATATTTACATAAAATAATTTTGTTATAAAAATCAATGAATTTTTAAAGATCTATAAAAACAATCAAAATATTCATACATATCTAATACACTAGGAATAAAGTTACTTACCTCAACAAAAGCAACGATCAACACACACATATAAGCCTTGAGCACTTAAATAAATGCAAGATATAACTATTAGTAACTTATTCCCAACATCTTGATTTTCTAACTCATACCCGTACAAGGCTAATTCTGTGAATTATTAATCTTAATTTAGTAAGCAAAATGACACAATATTATATAGAACCATTTTGGACATCTATTGGTATCTCCTATAAAATTTTTAGGACATCCGATACCAAAAGCATTTTGAAAACTATTTGTTTCTTTACAAGATCAAAGCTGTCTCACAATGCCTTAACTAAACAATATAGGTTCCGAGATTTTTATAAGATTATATATTAATTAGATTATGAAACTAAAAATAAAATACTAGATACATATAATAAGCTTTATTTTTTAGTTCTATTGAAAAAGTTGGTCGTTCTACTGAAATCATAGTCTTTCAGTGCAATAGTGTCTGTTTTAAAATCCATATAAAATCAAATAGAAGTCAATCTTATGAAGTAAAATTTATTCAATACTCTACATGTCTAGTATGCAGAAAAATAATATTCTTCTAAAAAATCATTGTCAAAGGTCATGATTTAATACAAAATGTTCATGTTGTCTAGAAAATAATTCTATAAGATATTTCTTACACCAAGAGCTTCAAACCAAGGATATACTCATCTTATTACCCACCAAAATATAAGTGATAAGGACTCACCAATCAAGAAGCTTCCAATTAACCAAGATCTTTAACCCTATTGTAGAAGCAAAGAACGTTGCTAGGGGAGAGAGATCGTATTTTAGATTTTACCGTTGAGGGACGAGAATCAGAAAAAAAAAAAGTAAATTATAGGGAATCCTTGGAAAACCCTAGAAAATTAGGAAAGGCTAAAACCATTCCCTAAAATCTCCTAGTAAGCCAATCTTGAGAAATAACTTTCTCATTTCTTTATTAAAAATTATTATAATTATTAATAATTAAAAAAAAGCGGGTGTTAGACATTTGTTAAATGAATCATATATGAATAGACGAATCAATGTCATCAAACTCGAATTCCATTTGTTTAATTAGCGAATCAAATCAAATTCACCCATTTATCAAATGAATTAATTTTTTCAAACTCAAACTTATTAATTCGAATCAAATAGAATCGAATAAACAATGAGTCAGGTTGCCATCCTTATTTGTAGCAAGCCTTTGATAGAATTGGGGGGAGGGTGAACATATATTTTTATCTACAGTCTGAGCAAAATGATGCATGTGAAAATTTTTTAAAATATTTAAAATAATGTTTGATTTATTTTATTTTATTTTATTTGGTTTTACTATATAAGTGGGTTTCTCAAATTAATTTTTTGAACTCTATTTCTCTACATTTGAGTTTTGGTGACAAAATCTGATTCAAAACCCATTGATCAATTCTTGAGACGTTCATTTTGTTACTTTATTTGAGTGATAATCATGGTAATTATTAGCGAGAATCTAGGTACAATAGACTGTATATATCGATAAGATTTTCTATTCTAATGTAGATTCATTTCAATTAATAGTAGATGAAACTAAAATATGGTTTTTATGTAATGTGATATATTTTAAATGTTGTCATAACAAAAAATTCATTCCTAACAACTTAAGTAGTGTTTGTTTTTATCTCGAATCTGAATGAATCTATTTTTTTTTTAAATCTGAATGGGTCTAAATACGAATATTTGAATAAAATATTTAATTTTTTTTACTATTTGAATATAAATGACATCTTCTTTGTTTTATAAATAAAAAATCTTAAATATTTTATAAATAAAAAAAAATCCTTAACATAGGTATTTAACATTTATGTCCTTGAAAATAAAAAAAAAGATTAGATTTTATAATTTAGGAAATAAATATATTTTATAAAGATATTTTTAGAATATAATATTTACTTTTGATTCGGATAATTTTTTATTAAAATAAAAGTAAAAAAATTATTTTTTTTATTTAAATGTAAATGTCTGAAAATCAGATATAAGTTACAAAGAACAGACAAATAAATTTTGGAAAAGATTTGAAATGAATAAAATTTCATACTTCAAATATTTAACGAAAAATACTTTAGTATTTTTGGTTTAGATAGTCAAACTATAGAATAAATCATTTTTAAATTTTTTAAAATTCTATCATCCCTATTTAGCATAGTTGGCATAACATACTATGTTTACGACTATATGTAAGGCATTAATAGGATTTGAAATTTGTTCTTCTTTTAAATTAAAATTGATTAATCTTTTATGGTCACCACTCTTTGGTCTAGTGGTTGACAACTCGTTATCTCTATTTTATGGTCAACTACTGATATCACTTTATCAGTTTATTCAGTATACTATCAAATATAGTCTATCTTAGATTAATCAGAGTAATGAACCTATTTGAAGTAGCTCATTTTACTATAGAAAAATCTCTCCATGTAATTGTGAAAATGGAATTTCCATCAATTTTGGAGTGGATTTTTAAATTTTCTTTTTTATGACAAAAGGAGGGCAAATTTCTATATACATATATGTGTGTGTGTGTGTTTTTTTTTTTTTTTTTTTTTCATAGATAAAGGGAAAGACAAAGTTCAAATCATTTTTTTAACCTTGATCTCGCTAAAATTTAAGTGGACAGCCAAATAAAACTCCTGAAAAATTATTTAGTTAATTTTTTTTAAAGAAGACTTTTATATGAATTGAGAACATATAATTAAATTAGTACTTTTAAAAGTATTCGTGTGAGAAGGAGGTAATTAGGATTTGGGACTTGTTCTTTATCTTCATAGACGATAAAATCATGAACAATAAAAGGGTGCATTTGGTATATAGGATATGATAGGATGAAATATGATTGAACTATATATAGTATTATCATGTGTTTGGTAGGATAAATAAGATCATATTGGATTATATTTAGTATTTTCTTATGTTTTGGTATACTATAGGATTGTATTAAACGAAGTTAGAAGAAAATAAAGTTTATTAATATTGATTTACTAATTATTAAATATTTAAAAGTATTTTATTTATAGGAATAGATGTGTAAATGTAAATTTTATAAGATAAATATTCAAATTATTAATTGATTAAATTATTAAATTAAAAAGTGCTTAAATATTAATTTAAGTTATTTAGTTTATTGTACATTTATACGCGCATGTGTGTATATATATAAATAATAAAAATTCTAACATTTTTATTAATATCTAAGTAAAATAAAAATAAACTAAATAAATATTTAAATATCAATATGATAATATAATATAATAATATATATCAATACTTTATAGTGTAGTTTATTGTACAATTATTTTTTAACATGAAAAAGTTTATCCCAAGATATCCATAGGGTCCGCATGGGATAAAAAGTTCTTTATTTTGCTTCATAAAACTATGGGCTCAATATTAAATGTTGTGCTCCCATGATAACTAATCCTCACTTTATCTTTATGTATTAAACAAAAATTAGACTAATTTTATTATGTGTTTACCAATTGATGATCGAAGTGAACATGAATTGGAATAGGTTGGAATGAGAATAAAAATAAGTTGTTTACTTGAATTGTAGGAATTAGGACTGTAATCTCATTGATGTATTTATTTTGTTTAAGACTCGTAATTAATTGTTTCAAGTTTCTAAAATGGCCTTAGTTAATTATTGTCATTTTTATTATTGTTATATTTTTATTATTGTTTGTCATAATAATTATAATTATTATTTTAATAATAATAATAATAATGATAATAATTTTAACAACAATAATAATGATGATAATTATCATTATTATGATTATTGCAATCTAAACATTACTTTCTACATTCTATTACTTTGCATGATCATATATTAATTACGAAAAATTAAGTTTTACTTTGTACACTCTCTGAAATTTCAAAAATATCCTTACTTAAACCATTTTAGTTAATTTTATTTATTTAAAGCTCTAATAATGTTAAATTATTTTGCACACTAACTTTAAGAGATTTAACACATATTTACAATAATATAATTAAGTCAAATTGTAAAGAAATTATTTAATATTATTTTAGTTATTAAGTTTTTGGTTATTTATGTTCAGTATTGAATTTTACGCTTAAAATAACTTCCAATGAGAACATAATGATAAAAAATATTCCTTACATACTACCTCCAAAAAAAAAAGGGGGGGGGGGGGAAAGAAGGAGAACAAGATGACGAAGAGATGAAGAAGACAAAGAAGAAGGACCGAATTAAAAAAAGTTTTTTTTTACAGTATTTTTGCTTCATTTTATCTTTTAAAAATAAAAGGTATTACACATACTTTATAGTAAAATTTTTTCTCAAAATTGATTTCTTCATTGTGCATCTAAATATAAATTATGATATTGGAAATAAAAGTTTTTAGGGTTTTAAGGTATGAGAATTACAAATTGAATATTGAGTGTGTTACATAGATATTCAAAGTAATTATATAATATTAAGTTATAATAAATTGTCCTTATTAGTAATTCTTATGATGGGTGTTTTTGTAATATCTAATTTTATTAGGGATTGGGGCTATTTGATCCCACTAATTTCCTCTCTACAACTTTTTTTTAGTTAAAAATTTTATTGTATAAATAACTTTTGAAAAAATTACTTAATTAACCATTTCTTCTTTTTTTCTTCTCAATTTTATAAATTCTTATCAATTCATTTAGATATATTATTTTAATTGCAAATAATTGGTATCGCCAACTAAGAGGAACAAAACTTACCATTTAAAAATAAATATTAACAAATTTTTCTCAACCATGAACATAAATGAATATCAAGAAATTAATTTTCATAAACACAAAATCTAATGAATATCAAGAAAAAAAATTCTTATATATAGAAAACAAAAAATATAAATCATGATATACTAAAAAAGGCAAAAAATATTCAAAAGAGAGAGAAATTGAGTGTTTAGTTTACAAAATATGGGAGAAGAATGAGAATATGTGACACAACTTAAAATGTTTGATTTAGTCCCAAGTATAAAAGTGCCTAGTTATAATATAAATCGGTGAGTCCGAGGTCGATCCACAAAGAAATGATTTAATTTGTTCATTTAAATTTATCTAAAAAAATAAAAATAAAATTTAAAAACACACAATTTAATTTGAGGAAAACTATGAAGTTGAATTAGTTAGGGTTATGGATCCATTCTTAGTAATAAATACAATTTAACAAATTCTTTTTATTTTTGTTTTATTTCCCCAAAGATTAATTTTATAAATTAAAATTATTTTTCCATTTATTTTATTATGGGTTAAGAATTTAATGTGCCAAAACTTAATTTATCTACACTAAATCAAAATACCATTTTCAATCAAAATACCATTTTCCCATATTTTATATTAAGATATTAAGAATTCATTGTACAAAATTCCTATTTTTGTCTACAATAAATCAAAATTTCAAAATATAAAATATGGATAAAATTAAATAGAAAACAACTTAATTTATAAAATTAAAAATTAAATTTGATTAAACCATATTTTTTTACTAAGAGTTTCACCTTCCCCTAACTATGAATATTTAGCTAAATATTTTTGAAATAAAAGAAATGATTAAAATTGAAAAACACATAATTAAAATAGAAATTGAAAATTGAAATAAACTTAATTTTATTGATTGAAAATATATTACAAAGAGAGATGAAGAGAAGAATTTGAGGGGAAAGAAGAGAAGAGAATGTGCAAAGAGACGTGTTCACCACCCTTCTCTATTTATACTAATACATGGTAAATCCACACCACACAAATAAAAAAATATAATTAAATCTTAACCTTACATTTGTCCCACTAATAATCCCACTAATAAAACATAATTCTATCTTATCTACTCAAGTATATCCAAAACATTCCACTAAAAAAATATCATACCTAACAAGATAAAAACTTATAATTTTACAATTACCACATTTACCGTGGTAAAAACGTAAAAATTTACAATAAAAATCTTGAATTCTCCTCGACAATGACATAATTTCTCGGACTTCCGGAATCTAAATTTGACATCCGTACATTTGTTTAGAGCCTCCAACTGCATGAAATTATTATTTTTACCTAATAAACACACAAAAATACACAAAATCAAATACTTAGAAAAATAATTATAAATTCATAATATGTTACACAATTACAAATATAAATTATATTAATAACATAGAATAACATTTTTACTTCATAACAAACATACAATTTTTAATACTAATCAATATGCAATTGTAGGTAAAGAGAGAAAGTAATTACTGAAGGGAATTTGGAAATTTGGAAATTTTAAATTTTTAGTAGTTAATTTATTTTTTAAAATGGGTGCAGAGAGGAATTTTGTATTTTAATAGTTTCACCCCTTTTTTTTTAAATTACAATGTTTAGAATAAATTTTAGATTGTAAATAGTCCCACCCAAATTATTATCATCATCATTATTATTATTATTATTAGAAAAAAGGACAGCTGCACCCTTATAATTTGGGGTAATGGTCATAGGGACCCTCAAATTTTTTATAAAGGACATTAAGACCCCTTCCGTTAACTTTTACTATTAGTTTGGATGGAAAAAAGGGTATTTCAGTACTTTTATTTTGAATTAACTTGTAATCTTAAAAATACTAAACGGACATTAAATGTAAGTATCAATCGATGCCACATGTCATAACTTAATTAGACAAAAATTTATACGCTCTTATGCCAATTAAAACGTATTTTACCATTCATCATCTTCTCCAACACAATTCTACAAAAAAACAAAAAAAAACCTAACCCATTTTATTAGGTTATTTTTTATCCTGACCGAACTAATAGTAATATATATAGAATATGAATAATCAATGGTTTTGGGGCATGATTTCACAATCACCAATGTACTATTGAAGTTTACAAAACACTTGTCTAGTAATGCAAGGTGAGAAAAACTTAACTTTCTCTTTTTTTGCTTTTACTTATTTGTTTATTTCAACCAAGTAAATGATAATACACTAATTTGCAAGCACATGGCTTAAGAATTCATCTATGAGTTACGGGTTTTCAAGGGCTTTGGCAAATGTTTGTGGGTTTTGTTTTGTGTTTTTTTTATTATTCATGATCAATTTTGTACACTGACTTTGCATGCTTTGATTGATTTTTGCATGTATTTGAAAATGGGTGAATGATTGGTATTAGGATTCGGTGGCAGTAGCAGATCAAATTAAAAGAAAATAAAAAAGACTCTAAAGTAGACAAATTTCACTTTCCTCTAAAAATATTTTTACATAAAATAATTTTAAATATTAATGTGCATAAAGTCAATCTTTTATTTTATTTGCTAGTTGTTACTGTATGTATTGCCTATTAATTTTAAAGGAGGTTGGAATTGTATACTAAGCGGGTTAGAAGTATTACTTACTTTTGGGTTTAAAAGTGCATGAAATCAATTGATATCATGTTAGTTTTTTTTTTTGTGGATTATTGCTTAAGATGATCATTTAATGTGTGTATGAAATATTGATGGCAGATGTTTTGTCCTTCTCATATGCAATCTACTGAAACTACACAATAGCAGCAACCCACCACTAATCCAATGTTTGTAAGCCCACCAACTAACCCAAAATTTCCAAGCCTACCAATGGACCCAATTCCACCAAATGAACATGTCAGCCAACAACTAGCACCTTTTGAACCCAATAACCATGAGCTAATGCAAATGAGTGAGCCAGCAGAAAGTCAAAATGAAGGATTAATAGTTCAAATACAATTGTATACTAAAAATGATGATGTTGTTGAATTTGGAGAAGATGAAGCATTTTGGGAAAATGATGACAATGATAATGGTGTGTTTATTGAAAATGATGCGCATAATGTTCAAGAGGATGGAGAAAATATAGATGATTGGGGTGATAATGATACTGAAGATAGTGAGAATGATGAGGTTTTGTCCAATTATGGATCTGATGGCAAAGATGAAGGAATTGCAATTGAATCTGATGAAGATATGCTTATTTGTTTGGTTATGAAATCTATAGAAACACAAAAAAGTAAGATTGGTCCAGATGGTAAGCTGATATTATTAATTGAAGATGAGTTTGACACTGTATTGAGTTTAGAGAAGTATTAAAAACTTATTTAATTGAGCAGAGATTTGATATTGTTAAACTTAAGAATGAAAATAGGAGATTTAAAGCTAGATGTACCGGTGAGACTGAAGAAGGAGTTCCATGTACATGGTACATTTATGCAGCTAGGGTAAAGTCTGGAACTATTTTTAGAATTCAATAGCTCAATGAGAAGTACACATGTGACAAAAACTCTAAGACAAAAGTGGCTCCTATGCACTGAATTGTCAATTATTTTTAGACCTCATTGAAGAATAATCCTGCAATGCCACTAAAAGCAATGCATAAAGAGATGAGACAGAAATATGGATTACATTGTAGTATCAACAAGATTAATAGAGCTAAAAAAATTGCCAAGATTAAAAATAATGGAAGTCATTCAGAGTCTTATCGGTTGTTAAAGAACTATGAAGCAATCCTGAAACAAACAAATCCAAGTGTACTTGTCAGGCTACAATATATAGATGAGGGTAAACTTAACAAAGTTAAGTTTCGAAGGTTCATGCTTAGTTTTCCAACTTTGAATAATGGGTTTATTAAGGGTCGCAGGTGGTTTATTGATATTGATGGGTGTCATTTGAAGGGGGCTTCTGGTGGAATTATATTGTCAGCAGTTTCCTTAGATGCAAATAGTGGCATTTTCCCTATTGCTATGTGCATTTCTGAGACGGAGAGCTCAGAGACTTGGAAGTGGTTCCTTAGCATTTTAAGGAAGTGGCTTGAAATTGAAGATGATAGTCTTGTTACCTTTATGACAGATAGGCAAAAGGGTTTATTAGCTGGTTTGGCAAAGTTTTGGTCTAGATCTACTGTTAGATATTGTGCTAGGCATTTATATGCAAATATAAGGAGTAAATGGCCTGAACAAGTGTTTAGAACTCTATTTTGGTCAGCAGCAAGAACAACATATGAAAACGATTTTAGTAACTACACGGAAATGATTAAAAAAGAAAAAGTTGAAGCATATACATATTTGGCAAACGTTGACAAAACTCAGTGGGCTAGACATGCTTTTAATCATCTTGCAAAGTCTGATCATGTGACCAACAATATGACAGAGTCATGGAATGGATGATTAAAAGAGCATAGGGGTAGTCCACTACTGACTGTCATGGATTACATTAGAAGGAAAGTAATAAGGAGATTGCGTAAGAGAATGAAAGAGGCTATGACATGGAAGGGTAGACTACCCCATAATGTCTAGAAGAAAGTAGATGTGAATAGGGAAGAAGAAAGGACGTGTAAGGTTTTAGAGGCTAATGATTATGATTTTGAAATCATTGACGATGTCATACATGAATCTTTTGTAGTTGATCTTGATAAAAGAACATGTGGTTGTGGGGCATATCAAATTAGTGGCATCCCTTGTAAGCATGCGATGCCATGTATTACAATGAGGCGTGAACGTGTTGCTAATTATATAGATCCACGTCTAATAGTTCAAGCTTATATTGTTACTTATTCGGAGTCTATAAAACCTTTACCAGATCGAGCAATATGGCCTATTGTTCGAGGACCTGAGATTGAGCCACCAAAAATGCTAGCGCAAGTTGGCAGGCCAAAACAACATGCAAGAAAGAAGGAACTGAATGACTTGCAAGAGAAAAGAAAAAAAATAAGCAAATGTCAAGTGTAGTAACTGCAGTGGTTTAGGGCACAACAAAAGGTCTTGTAAGAACCCTGCAAAAAGTTCATCTCAGGTACATTCTTTATTTTGCATTATATTAACTTGAAATTTCAAATTATTTATTCTATTAACTATAATAAGTTACTCATTGTTATCATCCGGTCATGTAGTAATGTACAAGTAACAAAGTAACTAAATGCAACTCAAGCAAAAAGACAATCACAGTTACAACCGCAACAAGTAGGAAATCATATTAATTTGATAATGGATTTGGATATGAGGCATTTGGGTCGAAGGCATAATTTTTAATTAGACTTTGTGGTGTGTTTGAATTGAGTTAATATATTAAGGTCATTTCCTTTATAACAGCTCAACTATTGTAACAAGATGACTTGTTTTTTAATATCATGTTTTCATTCACTTTTTATGAGTATTTGCCATTGATTTTGAAACTGGCGAATCTTATTTCCATGAAATAAACTTGATGGATTAATGAACAATAGAACTTGATTGAATTAAAAATGATTTTTCATGGGAAAACGCAATCACCAAGCTATCGTTAATGGATTATATTTTAAAATATTTTAATTGGCATAAAATTTAAAAGATTGATTATAAGTTAAGTAAGTGCAAGATGAGGGTGTAATAGTAAATTTAATATTTTCCATCCAAACTAACGTTAAAAGTTATTGGAAGGGGGTCATAATGTCGCTTATAAAAAATTTGGGGGTCTTCATGACCATTATCTCAAATTATAGGAGTGTAGTTGTTCTTTTTCCTTATTATTATCATTATTCTTATTGTTATAAAAAATTACAATAATAAGAATAATAACAACAAAACTAATACAATACAATATAATAATATTTTAATTGAGGGTAAAATTAAAAT
Organism: Citropsis articulata; assembly: GCA_030449925.1. NCBI lineage: Eukaryota > Viridiplantae > Streptophyta > Magnoliopsida > Sapindales > Rutaceae > Citropsis > Citropsis articulata. The sequence goes on along the minus strand of JASUUH010000135.1, from coordinate 1,158,257 downwards.
TATAAAATTTGAAATTTTGGATGGGCTAAAGGAGAGTTTAAGGAAAGAATCACGTTCCTATTTCTTAACCCTAAAAATATGTAGGTCTAATATGTTTTATTTCTATTTTCCTTCTATTTTAATAATTAAATATCATTTATCATTTCCATTCTAAATTCTAATTTTGTAATCTAATGAGTAAATACCATTAATATATATGTATGTGTGTGTGTATATATATATATATATATATATATATAATGAGTTACATATAATGTAATTTACACCCATTCACATAAATAGTAGATGGTGTAAAATTTAATAATTATTTATATAAATAGTATAAGTTATATTACATGTAACTTATTACTTGCCATATATTTATATGGTTCAATGTCTCATCTTATACTATCAGCAACCTTCCCCAAAAAGTAAGGGTCCCAAGAGATAAAATGAGAGATTTAGGTAGTTTTACTCTTCAGAATAGTTGAATGAGGCCCAATAAAGCCCACTTTAAAATTCTACTTTTATACCTTTGATAAAAACTTTTACTATGTCACAGCCCACAGCTGAATAAAAAATAAAAAGAAAACAATTGCTGTCAATCACTGCCCTTTTAATCCACTCAATTGAAATTGTAGGGGTTTATATAGGGTTCCATCTCTGCGCTCGTTATTCACTCTAGTATCAATGGCGAATCCACCGCGGGCCCGCCGCTCGCCACCGTCGAGATCCGCTTCCGGCTCATCCTCCCGGTCCCGTTCAGGCTCCTACTCCGGTTCAGACTCCCGGTCCAGCTCCCGTTCTCTCTCCTCCCGCTCTAGATCCCTTTCTCGCTCGCGCTCTTTATCTTCCTCTTCTTCTCCTTCTCGTAGCACCAGCTCTCGCAGCCGCAGCCCCCCGCCTCAACGCAATAAGAGGTGAATTTACCTTTTTCCACTTCTTAATTGTTTCTATAAGATTAGGAATCCTGAACTGAATACTGGTTTATTTGCTTTAATTTTGTTGTATATTTACTTTTTAACTTAAATTCTCCCTAGTCGAACGAATTTAAGTGTAAGAATGATTTTCTCTTTTTTATATATATATTAGATAATGTTATTTAACTGAAAATAATTACCAACTTAGAATTGTACACACTTTTTTTTTTCATTTTTAGATTATTATTTTCGAAATATGCTACTTGAAGCCTTTTGAAATCTAAAAACATCATACCAGATACTCTAATTTCATTTTTGAAGAACAAATTCACAATCACATTTAGAATCAATAGTAGATGCCACCTAGACTACCAATTGGATTTGATCTAGATTTTGGCGGGGGGGCTTACCCCTTTAAATATTTACAACTTTTTGAAGTTTAATCAAAATTGTGTATTTGATATAAAAATATTTTTTTTGTGAGGACAGTCCTGCTGTGGCAGCCAGGCGAGGTCGCTCCCCAGCGCCTCCATCTAAAAGAGCTTCTTCACCACCAAGGTAATTTTGTAATTCAAAATTGTGTTAGTTGATTTTAAATTTTTGTTTTCAAGTTTTTTATTAGGTTTAGGGTGTTAGGTAAGGCAGTTTTTGCTTAGCTTTCTAGTTGTTGTTGTTGTCGTCATCGTCGTTGTTGTTGTTATCTTTTAGAATGTGCTTTTCAGTTTACTTGTGGGAAGTATACTTTGTAAATATCACAAAAAAAAGTTGAAGAATAGACTAATTCAGGCCCTATTTTTAGAGTATTCTTGGAAACTTATTAAATTTGCTGTGAGGTTGCTGAGCAAATCTTTTGCGAGCAGCTATTTTTCCTTTCTTGCTATAAATAAAAATGATGCTCTTTTGCTTCTAGATAGGTACTTGTAAATCAAATGGTGCTTTTTTCTCTTTTGTTTCTGAGAGAAGAAACCTTTAAGAGGGTAATGGAGTGATGCCTAAGTCTTTGTTTTCTTGTGAGTTTCATATTCATGGTTTAGGAATAAGACTGAGGAGATACTAGCTACTTGTTAAACGTATCATCAGGTGGTTAAGTTTGACATTTCACTGCATTTTTAAAATTCCTTAATGGTGTGATTCACTTTCCTACTTGCTATGTCATCATCTATTAACTGTGTCATTTTCTATTAAGTTATTCAGTTATTCATTAAATTTGAAGTGATTATTAGCCTAGGCAATATATTTTCTCATACAATATGGGTGGGTTACTGTTTCTTTGCATAGTTTTCATGAGTTTAAATCTAGATTGTGCATATGCTAGAACTTGTGTTTTATTCTTAAAAATGTTTTGCTGCCCCCAGATTGTCCAGGGGAGTTATTGATACTGTTCAATATTCTTTGGCAATCATGTTTTTTGCTTGAGTTCCCATGAAATCAATATTCATCCTTCTAAATGTTCATGCTTGAATTCTTACATTTTGTCTGTACTGGAACTGATTTCAGGAAAGCTTCCACAGAAAATGATTCTCTTGTTCTCTACGTTGACTCACTCAGCAGGAATGTGAATGAAGGCCATTTGAGAGAAATATTCAGTAAGTTATCCACTTATTTTCTTGTACTTTTTACTGCAGTTTTGCATCCTAGTGGCTGTATAATGATTGTACATTTTAAAATATTCTCTCTGCTTTTTCATTGTATTTGCACTTGAAGAAAGTGTGATCTCTCTGATGTTGACTCTCCTTGGTCCATTATGGTACTTTTTGATATGTGGTATCTTGGGTAGCACTATGCTTGCCTTGTTATAACTTGAATGCTTGCCTTGTTATAACTTGAATAAGTTTTTCTTTATCATTTCACAATGATTTCTTCATCAAGCATAATTGGAGTTGGGCTGCTGGTTGGCTAGTTTCTTGGGGTTGTTAAGTATGCGGAATTTAGTTAATTTTGGAAAATGCTCTTAAGGGAAATGGTACTCTCTGACACATAGAAACTTGCATGGTTCAATTCTGCCAGTAGACAATCAAATGATTAAAGTGAAATCTTTGTTGAACCTGTTGTTTCAAGGATAATTTGTTCACTACGACTACTAAATGACGCAGAAACTTTTGATTGCGGGATTGATGTTTAGGACTTATGCTTGAGCAATGATTTATGTCTATGGGAATAGCTATTCTCTGCAATCCATATTTATGTTTCCTTGATCTTGATTCAACTTAACTTTTTAGTGAGGGTGAGTGAAACATGGAATAGGAGTTGGGATGTTATATTCTGGAGGTGCAAACATTGACAGTTTTGGTTTTTTTTTTTTTTTCCTTTTTTTCTCTTTTGAAATATACTAATATTTGGTGTTTTAGGCTCTCTCTTGGCGTATTACAGTGGTTTCTAGTTATAGAAAATTTTCTACCCTTGCATCAATAATGCAATTATAAAGGTGGTTATATGTTGATCTCCAACGGACTAAATAGTCGATTGCAGATAACAGATAAGATAACTTTGATGTTCAATAATTGATAAAGTAGTATGCCTGCTTGTTGGATATAAATTAAGTTTGTTTTGAGCTGTCTGCCCTATACATGTATTGCCAATACTGTGGACAACAAGTTCACTTGTTGTGAATTTTAAACATGAATATAATTTTTTTCCCCTTTTTCTTATTTTAAAAAGAGCATGTGCATCTTTCTGTGAATATGTGGGCAGTTATTGAAGGAAGCTTCTATCATTAAAAAGACGCTTTTTCTTTTGAAAGCTAGTATTCTAGTAATTTAGGTGCTGTTTCGTTGTGATCGTTCTCATGTTGTTTTCATCTGTTACTTTGCAGGTAACTTTGGTGAAGTTGTGGATGTCGAGTTGGTTATGGACCGCGCTGTAAGCTTAAAACACATTCTGTTATGTTGTCGAAATGCTTACATATCCCTACTCTAATTATTGATAAAAATTTCTAGGTTAATCTTCCAAGAGGAAGTGGATATGTTCGTTTCAAGACAAGGGCTGATGCTGAAAAGGCACAATTATACATGGATGGTGTAGGTTTATCTAAGATTTGGGAGTAAATTAGTTCTACTGAGAGTTTAGATTGTTTGGAAATTTATGCTAATTGCCTATTGCAGGCCCAAATTGATGGGAATGTTGTTCATGCAACATTCACGTTGTCTTTGCTGAAAAAAGTTTCACCGCCTCCAAAGCCTGTTGCAGCTTCTTCAAAGAGAGAGAGTTCCAGAACTGATAATGTCAGTGCTGATATCGAGAAGGATGGGCCAAAACGACCAAGAGAACGTAATCTACATACTTTAGATTTATGTCATGATACTTAAATCTGTTTGGTGATATTAAATCTATTTGGAGCATCTTTAACGATATTTTTTTATTATATTATAACAGCCTCTCCCCGTCGGAAGCCACCCCCCTCGCCACGGAGGAGATCTCCTGGACCTAGAAGAGGTGGATCTCCTAGACGACCACCAGATTCTCCTCCACGTAGACGCATTGAGTCTCCCGTTCGTCGTCGATTGGAATCTCCTTATCGCCGAGGTGAGACCCCCCCGAGGCGGAGACCTGCTTCTTCACCTAGGGGTCGCTCTCCCTCCCCTCCACCTAGGCGGCATAGATCACCTGCAAGGTTGGTTGCTGATTTCATTCATTACATGTTTACTTGTTTAGCTTTGATTAATGTTAAAGTCTTTGACTAATTATTGTCCTTATAGGGCCTCTCCCCGAAGAATGCGTGGCAGTCCTGTTCGACGACGTTCTCCTCTTCCTCCAAGGCGCCGGTAATATATTGATTGATTAATTTGTAAGATTTAAAAATTTGGATCGTTTAGAAGTTGGTGCTTGCAAACTGTGAACTATGTTTACTTAATACACCATGTTAAGTGTTGCTAGTGAAATTGACTGGGACAAGAACATTGCTTTGCTTGTGACACTGACTCGGCTAAAATGAATGAACCAACTGGTTTTAAAATAAAATTTGATCCCCCCTTCTGTTATGTGGGCGGGAGCAAGAAAATGGTTTCTTGTTGCCTAACTCCTTGGTTGGATATAACTTGTCACTCTGAAATTGTCCCGTTCTGGCTTACTGTGACCAGTCGCAGTCAAAATAGATGGAGTGTAGCGTTCATGTATTACTTTCTTATAAATTGTTGTGCTTCATATATTCATGTAAATTGGTGCTTGTCTTACTAGCAATTTTGTTTCATTCAGTTCACCTCCCCCTAGACGAGCCCGTTCTCCTCCTAGAAGGTCTCCACTCCGTAGACGCACTCGCTCTCCAATTCGCAGGCCTTTGCACTCTCGTTCAAGATCTCTTTCACCAAGGAGGTAAGATCTGATTATGTAAATCATGTAGATGTATTTTTTCATTTTGAGATATTCATGTTGACCCTACCTCAGAATATTATTTGGGTCTTCTGTCTTGACCTCCTTTTGCTTCTGTTTAATGGAAGATATAACTTAATTGAAAGGGATCCAGAGGAAGGTTATTGGGCAGGAAAGATATATTCATATGTAATTCAGTTATAATTATAAAATTATGAGTTGTGTATTTGGCCAGATTCTGAGAGATTCTTGTAGCCAGGTGGAAGTAGATCAATTCATAAAAGTAGAAACCAGAACTTCATTTACCTATAAACAATGAACAGTTTGTGCTATCAGTTCTTGCAGAGTGTATATGGTTTGTGGTGTTTTGGTACGGGCAACTGAAAGTATGTTACTGTTGACAACTTGATGCTGCTCCACCTTTGAATTTGTGACAAGTGTACCATGGTTTACAAATAATTAATAGATAAAGATGGTGGTTTGATGGTTAGTTTACTCTTTAAGATCCATAGACAATTAAAAAAACCTAACTGGGCATACGTGTTCATTTCCCCTAATCAAAACATCTGTGATTGCTAACAAAAACAAACAAATTGAATCAAAGAAGATCTTTTAATTTAGTTCAGTTTAATGCTTCCGTCCTTTGTTGCAAAACCCTCGCCTTGCGACCGATGCTTAGTTGCAAAACCTTAGTCTTTCGGCCAATGCACCCCTAGTCTTTCCACTGATGCTTAATGTATTTTTCTTGTATTGTTAGCCTTGGCCTTCTTATGTCGCTAATGAAGTTGACTAGCATGGTACATTATACTGTTAAAAATGTCTTGTCCCTACTTATGATGTCTTATACTGCAAAATACCGTGAAACTTGCCCATTATTGTGTTTATAACAGTTTTATCATTACTTTCTAACCTTTCTAACAATGTATGTTTGTTGTGATTGTGTCTAAAAGAGGGCGAGGGCCACCTCCAAGACGTGGGCGATCATCATCCTACTCTTCATCACCTAGTCCGCGCAGGGTTTGTGTTTTGTTGTGCTTTTTTTTAAGGAACAAAAATTTACCTTACTAGGTGTCTAATCTTGGGCTTCATCTGTTGCCACTGCAGCAGGTACCTCGAAGGATATCAAGGAGTCGTAGCCCTAGAAGGTCTCTCTCTCTCTTCCACTCTCCCTTCTCCTGTCTATCTACATGTGTGTTCATGTGATTTAAACCTTGCAACCTACAAGAATCTTGATCAATTTATTTTGTTAAATAACACTGATTTTCTCCTTTTTGAATGATTATTGTGGATTATTATTATTTTTTAATTCTGAAAACACTTAGATGTATTCATGGAAGTCCCTTTTCTTCTCCACCCCCACCCCCACCCCCACTTTGGGTGGGTTTTTTTTTTTTTGGGGGGGGGGGGGTGGGGGTAGTAATGGGTTCCATATTTTAAACAAAAGGTAAAAAAACATGAACCTATTATGTTATAAAATACAACCTTGAAAACCTATATGTGAGCACCAAGTATATCCTACCCTTCTCTACCAAAAACTCAACATCCCTTCCCAAATTGGATTTATAAAGAAAAACAACAAATCTTGAAATCCCTTGAAGTTGAAGCCCAAAGTGAATCAAAAGGACGAAGTCTCTGCCGCAAGCCCCAAGTTTTCTTCCATGTTTATGAAAAATAGGTTTATTTCTTTCCCAAAGATAAGCTTATAGAAGATCCAGGAAAATGCATCTCGAAAGTGTTTACTCCTATATGTTTTATGTGGCTTCAATAATACCACATTGTTTTGCTTTAAAGTAGAATGTTGGAAATTGGGGGTGGGATGTGGTGGGGAGAAAGGAGAGAGATAAATGTGGGACTGGTTTGAATCTGTGGAATCTATATTTTACTAACTGTAGGCTAGGTATATGAAACAACTGTATTAGTTAACAACATTCTCTCTTAAAAGTTTATTTTGTAGAAAATTCTAGATTATAAAGATATCTTTTCACTATTATTATATTCACAAAAGTGTTGAAGTAGGAGTTCAAATTCATGACAATAAGTAGCTGTTGGTTTATGGCAAAAATTTCCCCAGCCAAGATGAGGATAGAAGGAAAAAAATTGAAACTTGGATTGCACATTTGTCATTATATGTTAGTTTATATCCAGGAACAAAGCAATTGGTTTGCTGTACAGTTTCTAGGCATCGACATGGTTCATTGAAAGAATGTGGTACAGGTTGATTTTTTCTTTTTTTCCAATAATTATTCTGTTTACCCTCTATCTCCAATATCACATTTTTATCAGTGGTACAATAGGAAAGCTTGGTTTCTTTGTAGCTTGGCCTTGATTTTTCTGTTTTGATTCATCTTTTTCTTATGAAAATGGTGGTTTATGTGTATAGGCCTTTGAGAGGAAGAAGCACTAGCAACAGCAGCAGCAGCAGTTCGCCACCTCGTAAGCCATAGTAGGTAATTTCTCTACTCTACATCTCTCTAGCTTTTTCTCTCCCTTGCACTTGGGGATGTAAAAGTCTATGGTTTGAAACTGAAGTTTTATAGACTTGGGAAATGCTATTTTGTGCTGGTGAACATTGGAAACTGTTTTATTGTAACTTTTATTAGTTTTGTAAGTGTACTTTCATGGACAATCTCTGATTATTTTGTGTTGGTGTTGGTATTATTATAGAAACTTTATCATTGGAAACTGTTTTACTGTAACTTGTACGTAGTTTTCTAAGTGTACTGTCATGGACAATCTCTGGTTACTTTTGTTCTCATGAACTATGATAAGCTGAAGTATCAAATAATGTATCGGCCTGCATGTATGGTTGATGTGCAACTTATAGTCGTGTCTGATTTGTTACATGGAATTGAATCTTGCTTTCCAAAGTTTCATGTTGCTGTCATTCCCTATATTATTTTTATCTACATATTGAAGGGGCAACTTGTGTTTTGATAGAGCCAGCAATAACAATGCACCTAAATGATAAGAGGAGATATAGGAACAAGGAATCGCTGCTCATCATATGAGATAGTGAGATACATGAAATTAAGAGAAAGATCACTCTTAGCCTTTAAAGAGCATAATACAGTTAATGCAATATTATGGATGATTCAACCAAAAACTTTCAAGTGATTAGGGATCAATCAATGAAATTTTCTCTCGGTTTGAAGGAAATTTAACTGGGGCTGAGCATCGCTGTCGTCTCCATAAAATTGATAATTCGGCAACGCCAAACCAATGGAATAAATAAGAACAAATATTACCGTATAATGGTTAAAGTATGTACCAGATAAGTTCTGGATTTTGCGAAGTCAAAACTAATTATGGATTTATGGAATTCAAATTAATTACTGTATTGAATGATGGCTGAGTTTCTAATTCTAATTATTATGGTATTCATTATTTGGAAAGTGTAAGAAAATTGTGAGACTTGCTGTCGTTTGTGGAAGATATGACTTGTGTCTTGACCGGACCAATTCATCACGTAGTTTTGGACTTACTAATGATTTTACGAGTTAAAAAGAATACAATAACCTGTTGTGTATATGTAACACATGAAAACTCTTATATATGTATATCTTTGTAATTTAAATTTCTCCAATATCTTTATTAACTGCTTATTATCTTTATTGACAAAAACTTAACTGTCTTGTGACTATCATTTGAATTCTAAATCAAATGCATGAATGTATTCTTTTATACAGATAAAGTCACGTAAATTTTATCTTTTGAATCATGAAAGAAAGAATAAATCAGGCTGATAAGATAACATTCGATGAACATTATGAAAGAGATTTTTGATTCCACGCATAACTCTTAAGAACACGATACAATCACTTGCGGGGAAAAAAAATCAACAATTATAAATATCTAATAGATTAATATTTTGTTGGACACCGATTAGTTAATGAAGTTAAGAAATAATAACAATATCCACCATTAGTTCATTATATTATAATATTAACTAATAAATTAATTTTCTTAATAACGAAAAGGCTTTCAAAAACAAATAAACTGGAATGAATTTAGGAGTATGATTCAACACAAACTCGTGATTTCATTTGATAACTCCGTAATCACAAAAATACCTTAAATCAAAATAATAAGAAAAATGAGTTGAGAGTATGTTGTATTTTTTTAACTTTTAATTTTTTTTGGACAACAAGTGTGTATAGTTTGGAGAAAATAAATTTGAGTTTTTATTCTATAGTTTGGAGAAAACAAATTTGAGTTTTTATTTAAGTATTGTTATTATTTATTTTTTAATATTAAATTACAAATTTATTAATAATTATCTTATGAAGAATTAAGTACAGCCCAATATTTAACAAGAATTCTCTCGAGATGTAAAATTGAAGTATTGTTCGGAAATCTAGTAACATCAAAGGAGAAAATATGGTCCTCCTCAAACTAGGGATGACAATGGGGTGGGAGTAGAGAGACCTACCCCATTTTCTATCTTATTAAAAATTTCGCTTTCATTGTTCACCTCATCCCCCAGCAAAATTTAGTGCAGTGGAGATGGAGAATTCCTATATAGGGAATAATTTTTCCATCCCCACCCCATTTCCCATTTACTTATTTTATAGTAAGTATAGATAAATTATTTCAGTAAATTAAAAACTAGAGATTTAAATAAAATCATACCATATTACAAAATATTTAAATTATTTTAAAAATCTCCAAAAGGTTGAAACAGTATCTTGAAATAATAACTAAAAAATATTTGAAGAGAACAGTATCTTGAGAGAGAAAAGAAAACATAATAATATTTTAAAGTTGAATAAGAATTATAATGTAGAGTTTTTTTTAATTATAACCTATTTATATTTGGTAAAAATATAAAAAATTTATTAACCAACATTGTAATTGATAAAACAAAAATTATTGATAAAAATTAAAAAAATATTCATATATAATGAGGATTAAGGTGGGGGTGGGTGAGGAGTATAAAATCAAACTCCACTCTAATAAATTTATCTCCTTTTTCTTATTTTATTCTCTAAAATTTATTTAAAATTTATTGGGATCTCACGAGACTCCAAACTTATGAAAGATTTTATCATCCTATTCCAAAATATGAGGAGCTCAATTTTTCAATTAAAAAAATGAGATAAGCAAGTAGAGAAATAAATTTTATTAATTATAATCAGTACATTTATATAAAATATCTATTATAATCACCTAGGTCAGATTTATTAGGCACATAAGTGATTATTATTTAAAAAAAAAAAACTTTGTATGAACTGATTAGTGATTAAGACGCGAAAGTCGAGTAGTATGCTTACGTGGCAACAGTACGTGATGGAGGGTAATGTAGAGTAAAGCACCGGAGAGAATCCCCGCACCCGCACCCGCACCGATCAACCGGCTGCTGTCCAAGCAGAAGCAGTGTTCACGCAAACCCTAATTCAGATTCCATATACGAATTCGCATATTATCATTAAATTTATTCCCTCAAAGGTCAGCGCTTTCTTGCTCTCTGTCTGTATTTGTATTTGAAGCCCAAAAAAAGTTGTTGATTTTTTCTGGATTAAAATTTAGAGCTGATTTTTGTGCAAATGGTATGTTAGTACAGAAACTATAATTCATTTAGCTGTTTAGTGATATATAAGATGACTGGTGAGTTAATTCGTTGTAGGCTAATTAGCAGTGATATTAGTCAAATGAAGATTTTTATGGATGTTCTTAATGGAAAGTGGCCATTTACAAGTTCCTCTATCTCCCCTCTTTATTTTTTCGTATATTACTGTGTACTAGTTGGTTTGGTTTAAAATTTTTAACGCTTGAACACGTGATAGTTTACAAATTCCTCTATTTCCCCTCTTTATTTTTTCGTATATTACTGTGTACTAGTTGGTTTGGTTTAAAATTTTTAACGCTTGAACACGTTCAACACTATCACATTGAGTGGAAACACAGAAGATGTACTTGTTTTGGAATTTTAAAGCCATGAATTGGGAATAAAGTCAAAAATTGATAGGGATATCTCCAGTCGTTCTTAGCTGAACGACTGTGTGCAGAGTTGTTCGAGCTAAGCGGCTGGATTTTGGTACTGCAGCACTACAGCTGGCTTGTCGACTATAATTTTTTGGTGCATGATTGGTGTTGCTCTATTTTCTGGCTTTTAACTGTTTGCTGTTCTTCATCTGTGGTGCTCACAGGTTGCTCGGATTTATTTTGAAACGAGTTGGCTGGACTAGTAAGAATATTTCATGGCGGGCAATGGCCTGCCATCTCTGGGTCGTGTGAAGCTCACAGATTTGATGCCATCTGAAGGACTTCCTTCTGATTCTTACAAGCTATCTGCCACGACTTTATCGCAATCTTTTGCTCAGTATTCTGCTGCCATCATTCAGTTCCCTGCTACTGATGGGCCTCTCTTGAGATCTTGTTTAGAATCTGCTCGCCTCTACTTCCATCAGAGACCATCATACCCGGCTGCAGAAATGATCCATACAAATGATTCTCGTGAGTGGTGTAAGACATCTGGTTACTATGCTGATCCTCAGCAGTGGCAGGAAACTTATGATTACAGGCCTGGCATGACTCCTTCAGAACCCAGCAACTCATTGGAATTCCCTCCTGCTGGATTGCCTGACATTTTTGCTTTGCTCGGAAAGGCAGCTCGAGAAATCCTTGATGCTATCAGCTACTGTCTGAACTTGCGCAGCTCTCCGTTCACTGAAGTACTTGATAATGTCCCTTTGAGAAGTCGGGAGGTATCGTCTTCAGTTTTGTCTGTTTGTTGTCATTCAAGACCATCATTTCAGGGAGCACAACACCACAATTTAACAAACCAAGAGGATGGCCCGTTAGTTATGTATCCCGAACAAGATCATCATGTTGACAAAAGCCTCGTATCTATTGTTAAGTCAGATAAGGCGGGTTTGCATGTAAGAGACTTTCATGGTCGGTGGGTTCTAGTGGATGGCGACCTTGGTCCTCAAGAAGCCGTCGTTTTCCCTGGACTTGCACTATATCAGGCAACTGCAGGTTATGTTAACCCTGCACTACACAGAACAGAGGTCAATAATCTGCAGGGTAACATGTATGGAAGATTTTCTCTGTCATTCAAGCTCATGCCTAAGTCCATGAGTAGTCTCAGTTGCTCTGAGATGAGGGCAGCTGGTCACGGAGTTGAAGCTCAATTCCAGCTTCCCGTGCCAGTGGATGACTTCATGCAGAGGTCTCATCCGACAGATCAGCTCTTTAATAGGCAAAGCTTTCAGACTTTCACTTTCCCTACAGCCCAAGATGGTAAGCAGAATTTTAATGATTTCTTTCATTTTGTTTATATTTTTTTCTCATTAATTTGCTTTAAAACATTTGGATGAGCCTTATTTTGTTATAAATATTGCTCTCACCTTACTCTGATCAGGCTCCTCATTTGACATTGGAATTTCTGTTCATGCATTGGGGGGATGGGTGTTGAAGATGACCAAGAGAGATTTTTTTTGGTTTTGTGTTACGTCCATAATAATAATAATAATAAATAACAAAAAAAAATATTGTCATTGAGCATTCCCTTTTTGTTCAGCTGCTTGAATGATTTAGTTGTCTTAGATCTAGTTGTTCTGTGCCTGCTGCTTAAATGGTTTTTTGTTGTAATCAGGTTTAGTTCTCCTTTTCTTTGTAAAAAGGCTTCTCTGAGTGTGAAAATTAGAACTTGGAAATTATGTTTCATAGCTTTAAAAAAAAAAAAAGAAAGGACAAAAATTTAATTATTGGTGATCAGCTGTGCTTAATGTGCATGCTAATGGTTTATTATTAGTTTTAGAAGGAATGGAAGTAAACAGAATTACAGAATGGATAGCAGAAGAGAGGTTTGAATTTTACTCTTAATGAAATATTTTTGTTTCTTTACCATGTGGACCACCTTGATGACGGATTATCATCTTTCCTTTATGGTTGGAGTAGTTCTTAGTGAGAAGCTTTTAACAGCAGGTCCTTGGATCGATGAAATGCTGGTACAGGATCTATAAAGCCATCATTGAGGAGGAGGAAGAGTAATTCAAGATGCAAACCTCTGCCCCCTTCCAAGAGGTTACGACTTGAAGCCCAGAGAGTCTTGAAGGAAAGGGTTCAAGAGATTGCAGATAAGAAGGGTATCAAGCTCAGATTCTGTAACCTTAGGGAGTGTGAGAGCCACATTCATGCACTTGATAGCCCGTGCGCCAACATAAGAATGGAGATCAAGTGGCCTGCTGGAGTTCCATTTGTTCATCCCCATGATTTACCAAATAAGGCAAAAATCAGTTTTCTCGAAGCTTATGAACCTGGTTGGACAGCCACTCATGATATGGATTTAAGTCCACCTGAACCTGGGCAAGCCAGTCAACACTCCGCTAACTGTAACTGTGATTCTCTTGCTCAAGTTTTAAATTTATATGACCATGCATCTTACTATCTGCATATTTCTATTTTTTTTCATGTTAGTCAACTTCTCAAACTTCTAACAGTAAATGAATTGCTGGCCAAATATTGTGAAGTTTGCATCTGTTCCTGAAGAAGCAAGAAAAACAGCTCTAGGAACAACTTATTTTTATTTTCAATTTAAATGACACTAAGAGAATGATTTTTCGAAATGAAAGATTTACTACACAGAAAATGTATTAGCATACGAGAGGGAGACTGTAAAGATTTTGATGTTAAGAGGATAGAAGTGTTACATACTAACGAAGCTGGCTTCACACCATGCCCTTCTTTTAATCCTTTTTTTTCCCCCTCTCTTCTTTTATCCATTTTCAAATTCAGACTAAGAATGCTGTAGCTATTGGAAGTGGTGCGTTTTTTAGCTATTCTTAGAATAAAATTGCCACTTGGTTATATTTGTTTACTCAGAAATTCTAGTCTATAACATCTGAGCATATCAATAGAGAGGATTTCGGCCTTTTGGCTTTCAAGTTTCGTGCACAGGTTTGTGCTTTAAATGGCAGAGAAATTGTAGGACCTAATGATGCGTATGTTTTATTCTGCTAATGGCTTTTGTAGTACATATATTGATAGAATTTGCACTTTCCAATCATAGATGTTAAGCTTCTGAAGCATTTGTTTTCCTATGAAATGGGATGGATTATCAAGACAATTGTTAACATCATAAGTATCATGTTTGAGATTCTGTGTTTATGGGGTGCATACTCTGTTACTCATTTGTATAATAGTGTATGATGTGCATATCTTCTTGTTTCCCTTTTTCCTCCTATTTTAGTTTGTTACCTTGCTTTTTCCTCCTTCCAGTCGATCTCTAGCATCTGATTGTGCGTTTGTTTATCTGCAGGAATGGAAGTTCACAATTTACAATATGCGGCCACTTCACAGTTTCCAATATGGGGCCACCTTTGATCAAGTTTTTACTAGGTGTGCAGAAATGGGTCTCGGTCGTTTCCACTTCTGTTATGTGGCCATTTCGATGCTTCGCTGCGATCCCAAGTTGCATCATGGTTACACCGTTGCTTCAGTTTCCAATTTCACATGTGTTACAATCATTTTACATCAGTAAACCAATTATAGATTGTAAATAGATAATGCTAAGAAAAGATTGGTTTCTATTTTTATTTTTTTCCCTCAAATTATGCACTGCTCAGGCTACGGTGGGAATCACTACCTTGTGGGTGGGAAAGCCGCTAAGTTAATTTTACAACACCATTGTAGTTGTCAATGTGACTACCATCCACTGGAAAGATGCTCATAATAGTTGTGGATAACGGAAATTGTTCACCCAAAGAACGGAGAGCACCTGCATTCGTTTCGGGCCAAGCAGGTCAAATATGAGAACTTGAAAATTTTCCCTAGTTGCAGAAAAGTGATTATGATCCTACTTCTCAATTCCACTAGCCACTACACTGAATTTAATTATCACGGGAGTAACCAATATGCATTTCTTGTGCTGTTTCCGAGTTATCTTCGCTTCCGCTACCCGTAGTCCCGTAGTTTTCGGCAAAGAAAAAATTCTTTAGCTAATTTATGCCTTTCAGCACATGCTTTAATAAACATTAACGAAATAAAATTTCTTTCAACTCTCTCCATTGCTGTTATATATAAGTAATACTACCATTAACCCTTGAGATTTGGTGGGGCAACGGGAGTAACAAAACTGCTGTCCTGTTACATGTACAAGCCCCTTACTGCTCTAAATACACAAAAATAATTAAAGCCCTTCCCTAGGAAAAAAAAAAAAAAGGATTATATAACAATAACATGAAAGCTGACCCGGTGTTTTTCTTCCCCCATTGCCAATTAATCAAATATCTCAAGCAAAAGAGTTATACCTCCAGAAATGTGGAATCAACCATATTTCAACCTCCACAAGTCCCAAGAAAGCCATAGAAAGCAATACATGCACAGGTGAAATCTACCTCAGAAGCTGGCCAACACCGAGTCTATTAGCACAAGCTTTTATTATATTTTAACTCCGGAATGGGGGTTGGTTTTCAAAAGGCAGTTCAATGGTTGTTGCATTTCCATAAAACTCTTCTAAGTTGTAGAAGGCTCTCTGTTGCGGAAGAAATATGTGGATAACCACATCACCTGGAATTAAGGCAAAAGTTGACAAAACATATTTTATCAGCATATTGAAGAAATAATACATATGAACAAAGATTTTAGAGTCATGCCTGTAGGGGTTACCCACTAGACGACCATAATTTTGTTAAGTTTTGCAGCACTTGTATCAATTAAGCTAGCAGATGTTTCAAAGCCCACCAGAAAAAACAGATGTCTTAAGAAACATACAAAGCCTAACTCATGGGAAATTTTGAGGTTCAATCAAGTTTCCAAGATTTACTAAAAACATTAAACTATAAAACCACCATTCATTAGAAGTTTCATTAAGAAATTTTTGGTTCAGAGTTTAATCCATCTTAGAAAAGATAAATATAACAAAGAAATGTATGGAAGCACTACACACATGCATATGCATATAACTCAAATCAAAGGATTAGAATGGCACTTTAAATCAATTAGGTGAATTTAAGTTGCAAGTTACATAATTAGTATCTACTTCTTACTTCTTTATCTATTTATTTTTCTTGAATTGAGGAATGGTCTTGTGTTAGTGTACAATTAAACAACAAGGAGATTCCAGCTTACCCAGGTTACCAACCCAAAGAAAAGAATTGCCTTATACTTAGAAAACAGATGACACAAAATTTAAGATGATCCTAAGCCAAAAGCAGAATCCTTGTTGACTGTTAAATTGACATGCATGTCTTATCAGCATGGTTGCTGATTTTTTAATAATTTCGAAAGGTGAATCAAAACTCACTCGAACTTACACCCTTCTAACAAGATGGCAGACTCTTCACTACCAAAATTTTTACATTTCAAACAAGCTGCCTCATTGAATAAACAAAAAGAGGGGAAAAGGACAATTTACTCATTAATATAGCCTTGAGATAGCCCTACGAGTTAAAGCATAGAAGTTGCTGTGGTTTAAAATAATTGTATAAAGCATCAGTTACTTCAATATAAATCACATAAACTTCTGACTGATAATCCTAGAATCTTGGATAGAAGTGTGAATGTGTTTTCTTTCTTTGTGTTTGTTCGTTTGCTTGTCCATTTCTGCAACGTAAGAAAATTGGGACCAATATGGCAGGTATCCCATCCCTGCAATCTTGCGTAACCAAGCTGAGAGTTCGAAGAGAAATCACACATGTGTATTACTTCGAAATGTTCATTGTAGTTTCAAAAATCTTTAGAATAACATATTGTTGTGTGCACCCCATTCCAACATGATCAAATAATTAATAGGAAGGAAAGGTCAGTGCAGGTTATCATACAGAGGTCTTATCACCTTATCTACACAATGAAGCATGTGGGAGCTTGTAGTGATATCTTGATAGCAGGGTCATAGCCACACATACATTGGAAGTCCCTTTTTTTGGTTTTCATTCTAATTCCATTAAAATAAATGAGAGTTTCAGTATTATCACGTAAAATCACTCACCAAAGTCCAAAAGGGTCCAGGAGTTGGGTTTTGAATCCCCAGATGGAACCTTTCCATACTCTCTCTCAGCAAGGTCTCTTATTCTTGACCTATATTGCAAATTGCAACAACAAATGTCATTCCAAGTATTGTACAAATACAGAATGCAAACATAGAATTCCTAAATCAACATAAGAATATCAAGAAGTCAAAGTGAATGTACCCAATGGCATCAATCTGAGGACGAGAAAATGCTGTTGCAATGATAAAAAAGCGAGTCCAATATACAAGAGGTTTCACAAAGAGAACCTTTATATCTGCGGCCTTCACATCACTCACAACCTTTGCCATTGCCACAGCAACTACAGATAAGGCAGGAAACATCAGTATGTAATTAAGGCTGAAAATGGTTTTAATGTGGAAGCTTGGTTTTGTTCCCGCTCTTAATTTATTCATAAGAAAAATCCAATAAACTTTAAGTACATGATCCGTATATCGAAGGATATGATTCAGCAACCAAACTCTTGAAAACAGATAACAGAGTTACAAAACAGAAACAATGTTTAGATATTATATCTCAAACTAAAGAGTAGAAATCCATAGAAGACATGTCAAGTCCTCAAAAATTTTTAAAGCACACCCACACTCTCTCACAAATATGTTTACCGCCTAGTGCTCCATAAAAGTGAAGGTAACAATAACAACAACAACATGGAATCACCATTTAAAAGAAGAAAAGGTGCATAGCTCTTTGTGTGTAGAAGCTTAGAGGACGTTCGATATCAGCAATAATGCAATACTAAGCCAAAATATATTGGATGAGATATAAACATCGTTCATATTTGGAACACTGACAGGAATGTAGAATTAATTATGGGATGACCTTACATGATAAGCTTTCAGCATCATCATCAATCTCTGCAGTTGGAGACTTTTGGTCGTTTCTCCTGTAGACCACTTTTCCGTACTTTTTCAACAAACTGTCAAACATTTCATCGGTATCCTCACTTACATTCTGCCATTGATATCAGTCATGTCATAAAACAGAACCTAAGGTACAAAGTTAAACTAATGAATTACAAGAACAGAATACAGACAATATCATTATCAATCCACCCTTCCAATCAGTAAACAATATAAGAATATATTCCGTTAAGGAAATTTTTAGGGAGAAATTATCACAAAGTTAACAAAAACTGTACCGAGAGGGAGCTATCTTCAGCATCTTTTCCGTGAGCAAAATGCAGAGGCAAGTCCCTTGGCTTGAAATATATCGAGTTTCTACTTCTGGGCATTTGCCAAAAGCACTTGCAGTTCAGCAAATGGTGCCCATTAATGCAAAACCACTCAACATGCTTTCTGGGATTGTGAGAGAGCTTTGCTTCAAGACGACCCAGTGGATGAAACTCGCAGGTAAAACGGGTTCCGGAAACGGCGCCGGCGAGAGATAAAGTAGTGGCCGCTATCATTGTTGCTTCTTCGAAATTCTAATAACTGCTTGCTTCCAATAGTGGGAGAGTTAAAAGATCAATGAGTAATCAGATGCTTTCCAGCTCTCGAAGATATCATATAACCATAATGAGAGAGAAACTAAAGCTATCTCCTTGGGCGGCGTAGGGCTGTTATGGGCCTAGACGATTGACGCAATCCAATTACAAAAAGATGTCTTGATGATATTGTTCAAATTTATTAGAATTTGTTTTAGATTATCAGAAGTATTAAAAAAATTTACAAAAAATATTTTAATTATCAAAATTTGATTAAAAGATTTCCCATAATTGATTTGTTTGTCTTGTATAAGGAAGGTTATTAACATTTTCAAAACAAGAGATCCAGAACATATTTATTTAATTTACCAATAGATATACTTGCAATACATTTAAGAGATATGTTAAATATTAGGTAGGAACTCAATTCTAAATAATTTTCTGAGAGGGGGATGGCTATGGTACAGGGACTAAAAAGTCCCTGTACCATTAACAAGCAGCAACCGGTTTTGCAGCCGGTTGCTGCCAATATTCAATATTTTTAATTTTAAAAAATTAAAATAAATAAATAAATTAAATAAATAATATTTAAAAAATAATTATTATTATAAGTAGAAAAGGATAAGTAAAGTAAAAATACAAAAAAATTTTTTTTATTATAAATATTTTGAAAAATAAAATAAAAAGATTGTTAACAAAAAGATAAAAATTTAATTTAATTTTTTAAAATATGTCTCATATTTAACTTTAGATGTTTTATGTTTCATGTTCAATGTTCATTGTCATATTTTGAAATAAAGTTTTTCTTTTTGCCCTGCTTCACGTTTACGCTCATGTTAAGTTCAAAGTTTCACGTCTTACGCTTATTATTCATTACTTTGAGGTTCATATTTTTTGTTTATTGTCAGATATTTTAAGACTGTTTGTTCATGCTCAATGTTTCATGGTGTTATTTTGAAATACCAAGTTTTTCTTTTTGCCCCGCTTCATGTTTATGTTCATGTTTCGCAAAAAGTTCATGTCTTACGCTTTATTATTCATCGTTACTGAGGTTTCATATTTTTGTTTTTATTGACGTTTTAAGTCTGCTTCATGTTTCATGTTCAATGTTTCATATTGTTATTTTTGAAATCAAGTTTTTCTTTTTGCCCCTGCTTCATGTTTACGTTCATATTTCGTTCTGAGTTCAAAGTTTTATGTCTTACGTTTATTATTCATTTACGGAGGTTTCATATTTTGTTTATTGTTGTATTTTAAGTTGTTTCACGTTTCGTTCAACGTTTCATGTGTTATTTTTAAAATACAAGTTTTTCTTTTTGCCCCTGCTTTCATGTTTACGCTCATGTTTCGCGTAAGTTCAAAGTTTCATGTCTTACGTTTATTATTCACTGTTACGGAGGTTTCATATTTTTTGTTTTTTATTGCATGTTTTAAGTACGCTGTTTCATGTTTCATGTTCAATGTTTCATATTGTTATTTTTGAAATACCCCGAAGTTTTTCTTTTTTGCCCCCGTTTCATGTTTACGTTCATGTTTCAGGTTGCAAGTTCAAAGTTTCATGTCTTACGTTTATTATTCACTGTTACGGAGGTTTCATATTTTTTGTTTATTGTTGCATATTTTATCTGCTTCATGTTTCATGTTCAATGTTTCATGTTGTTATTTTTGAAATACCCCGAAATTTTTCTTTTTTGCCCCCGTTTCATGTTTACGTTCATGTTTCAGGTTGCAAGTTCAAAGTTTCATGTCTTACGTTTATTATTCACTGTTACGGAGGTTTCATATTTTTTGTTTTTTGTTGCATGTTTTAAGTACGTTGTTTCACGTTTCATGTTCAATGTTTCATGTTGTTATTTTTCAAATACCCCAAAATTTTTCTTTTTTGCCCCCGTTTCATGTTTACGTTCCACGTTTCATGTTTGCTGTTCTATGTTTCATGTTTGACGTTGTAAGCTCACTGTTACGGAGGTTTAATATTTTTTGTTTATTGTTGCATATTTTAAGTAAGTTGGTTCATGTTTGTTGTGTGGAAAAAGCACGCTAAAACCGACATTCGATAACGGCCAGCCGACATCATCGCAGTAATCGCTTTAGTCTTTGACACAAACGGCCAACCGACTTCTCAAGATAACGGCTAATTATTGCAATCAGAGACTAGCTTCTGGACACTAACGGCTAACCGATATCTTAGATAACGGCTCGCCGACATTGAACAGAATTAAAGAGTAGCCTCTGGACACTAACGACAATCCGACGTATAGAAAACGGCGATTCGACATTTTAAAATTTTTTAAACCTTATATCGTCTGATTGAGTTGATTAGGTTGAAGGTAAAATCAAAATTTTAAATTGAACAGTTTGATGTTTATATTCATTGTTACGGAAGTACTCAAATTTTATGTTCATTGTTACATGTTTTAATTAATGTGTTTCATATTTACTATTTAATATTTCATGTAATTATTTTCTAAATACCCCTAAATTTTTAATCTATCATTTTGTAAAGTGACTTTAACACGAGTATTAGAAGAATATTAAGGGATTCAACAACACTTATTGTACGACTACGATTTATTTAGTCTTAAATCTAACCACTTCACTTGAATTTCGTTCACCGATTTTATTTTTTTAGAAGAATATTAAGGGATTCAACTGTAAGTGAGATTGTAACATTTTTATAGTTATTCGGAAAGAAAACGGCTAACCGTTTGGAGAAAACGCAACCGTTTATTTCCAGAAAGCATGTTTTTGTTTTACAGAAAACGGATAACCGTTTGGATTAAAAGGTTAACCGTTTATTTCCAGAGAGTAACTCATTTGACATTCTGTAATAAACGGCTCGCCGTTATTGAGAAAACGGCTAACCTTTTTCTTCCAGAAAGCATCTTTAATCACTTTTGAAATATTTGTGCTATGATTAAAGGTAACCAACAAAATAATAATATTCCAAGCTGAATTTACTTTTGAATTTGCTGTTCCTCAAGTAAGTGTTTATGACTTAAATACTTGTTTTATCTCAGTTTTTTTTTTTTTAAAAATATATGAATGACATTAAAATGTTGTTGGATGAATATGGATTTATTTTTAAAAATATACCCATTGTCATTGTATTTTGATCAATGTATTTGATTTTTATTGTCAAATTTCGTGCTATTATATTTCAAGATTTACAGATGAGTAACCTTCCCAGATAATTTCAGTAACCTTCCCAGCATATTTGTATTTACCGTTTTTGCTAACCGATTACAATTTAAGCAATAATCACTCTCTGGAATTTATCAGTTAACCGATAAAAAAAAAATGGTTCACCGTTTACTTCAAGAATCGTAATTTTAGCTAAATTTCGTAGGGAATTATTTTTCGATTATAGCTTAACTATCATCCTTTCTCTTTCTCACTCCAAAAGCCATCATCTTCAACCGTTTTGCAGTTGTTATATTTCGAATTTAAGTAAGCATTTGGTATCATTTTTTATATCCTGTATTTTAAAACTGAAAACCGTAATATGCGTTCGATAAACACAATTGAGAAAGATAAAAACAGTGAATATGTGTTCGGTAATTTCATTTTCAAAAACAGTTCTTACTAAATATTTAAGTCATACCTATGAATAAAAAGTAATTGTTTAACTAAATACATACACAACCATACCATAAATAGTTTAAATAAAATATTTATAAAAAATTACATGATAATAAAATTTGAGTATCAACATTAATTAAAAAAAAGTTTTATATTGTCATTATTTATACCCCGAAATTAAGATATTACAACACATATGATTTAAACATAATAATTATGAAAAATTACATGATGGACATCATGCATTACATGTATAATCATGCAATATAGAAGTTGCAATTCTATTTCTTACACCATTCATCTCTACAGTTCAGATTTCATATCAAATCATTCATTGAAAAGAATTAAAATACAACAATAGTTTAATTTACAATATTCACATTTAATCAATGGCAAATACAACAACAATCAGTTATTTACAAATCCAGAGCTTGGGAACCATGCCCTTAGTATTGCTTGCTGTGATGGAAGGCCCTGCCTCAGTCTCACATGCCATTGTGACTTCGTTTGGGTTTCAGGTGTTTTGTCGAATGTAATAACTACCTATCAAGTGAGGGTGGGTGGTAGACATTTTAAGTAAGTAAAAAAGTGCTTGTTTAGCAAAGAAGATGCAAAAGCACAACAGTTCCAAACATAAGATGAAGACAACACAAAACTAAATTGTCCAAAACACGAAGCTGAAAATGATATATGGTATATGTATACATAAGTGCCGGTGTATTTCATCCCAATGTATTTCATATCCAATCACAACCATTTTGCAGTAATTTCAATGTATTCAGCAGAAATTAAACTGAAAAATGCAAATCAACAGATAATAACAAAATGTTCCTAGCGTATTATTCATATGGTAAAACCCGTAAAGCTTACGCAAGAACCTGTAAAAGATAAGTTTGTGATTCTGAAGACATAATGAGAATCAATATTATCATCATCATTGCTATCACTTTCTTAAAAAACTCAAGACATGCAAGCCCTCTAATTGTAAAGAAGACTAATTCAACTGAGTGTCTGCCATTTGAATTAATCAAGCCTATTTCACAGAAGTCAATCTTTCTATCCCCAGCCAACTCTATTTCAACCTTCAGCTATTTATCTGCCACTGCACTATTTTCAGAATTATCATCCCTTATTCACCCAAATTCTTTGCAACCCAAGTGAATTAATTTGCTTATCTGTATTCTCAATAACAAGATTTTCCAAATCGTCATTGCCAACTTGTTAATTGCTTTTTAGTATGGTATAATAAAACAAACGAATCATATGAGCTAGCAAACAAATACCAGTTTATTTGATGATAATATTGCAGACAAAACTTTTCCACCTATTCCAACTGTAAGACACAAACAGGAAAGCAAAACCAAATCTCATAACTAGAAGTATAAAAAATCTTGCCAAAATATTTACTGAACCCACGAATGTAACTTGCTTTCTCATAACTCAGCAACAAAGACACCACCACCAAATCCTTCATCCATAACAAGATACAGAACCAAAGCAAAAATGAAACATTTCTTTTTCATGGACGACATTGCCATTTCCACTCTCATTATTTCTCTTAAACTACTTTTCTTTTCTTGTTCCTTAAAATACAGAGATAAGTAAAGTTTGGAAATATAAGAATAATGAAATCACATGCATAAAGTAAATAATAATTACTCAAAATTTATCCAAATAGAAGAATAATACCAGTGAGCCAATGTCGATTCTCATCATTTATGCTCCGATCTCTTTATAGAAGCAACTTGAGAGAGAGAGCAGCAGCACCAGTCAAGACAAAGAAGAGATGCAGCAGCACCACCACCACCAGTCAAGACGGAGTATGGACGCATCAGTAGCAGCATCGCCAGTTATTACTCAAGAGAGACGCAATGCGGCAGCACCAAAGAAGACCAATGATCCCCAAGAGAGAAGTCAGAAGACCACCACCACCACCAATCGAGCGAAGCTGAGACACGGCAGCAGCCAATTCTGGTTGAAGAACCGTGATGGAGAGGAAGACAACTGTGACAAATCGTGGTTGAAGAACTATGACAGAGAGAGATGTGAATTTCGATCGGGATAAAGAGATTAGGCATGGGTTTTGTTTTGCAATTTCTTTTGTGTTTAACACGAGAGCGAGAGCGGGAACATGAGCGTGAGTAGGAGCGGGAGAGTGAGCAGGAGCGGGAGAGTGAGCAGGAGCGAGAGCGAGGAAGAATGTGGGGATGGAGAGGGAGAAAGATGAGGATTTTCTGGTTCAATGTTCCAGGGGGGAGAGAGAACAAGAGGGGTGGGGGAGAAAGAGAGGGAGATGAAAGTGCTTTTCTTCCGGTTGCCCTTCTTTTTTTGCTTTTATTCACATTTTCTCTTTTTTCTTTCAAATTAAAACTCTAACCGTTGGATTCAAATAAGTTGAATCCAATGGCTCAAGGGCAGTCCCTGCACCATACAGGGGATTTTAAGCCCTGCATGGTAGCTGAGGCCTTCTGAGAGATGTAAACTCTGATCTAACATTTTAGGATAGGAAATGAATGCCACGAAGGGCTTGAACGCATAAATTTGAGTTAGAGTACAAGCCATTATGATTACATAGATGGTAATTATTATAATTTATTGATACTTTTATAATTAAAAATTTACAAAAAAAAAACTTCTAAATTATTTTTGTGATGCCATAGTTCAAATAGTTGAACCTAGAACTATCGTACCAAATTTCGGCTTAATCCTACATTAACAACTCGCGAAGACAATGTTCGAGCCTCCGACGCACGTAGGGTTTATTTTCTTCTTAATTATTAAGTCGCGCTTTTCTTTTCAAACGCGAGCGAGTAGACACCCCTCGAATATTAGAGAGGGTAAAATCTGGGCGTACTATATAAAAATTAATGTAAATTACTCTCAGTAATTGTCTAATTGTAAATATCAGTTGTAAATCTCATATAATATGAGTTGTAATCTGAACATTAGTCTCATGTAAGTAAAAAGAAAATAGTTGAACCTAGAGTAATTTTATAATAAGAAAATATTGTACTTTAATAAATTAAAAGACAAATTAAAAGATAAAAAAATAAATTTCAATACATTACTATTTTTTTATATATATTTTAACTTGTCAATTCCTTTATTTTAAAATTATTCCTTAGACTTATATTCTACATCCAATCTTTGAAAAATTTTAGTAGGTAAGACTCAAATATCGTGCCCTTAGCATCAGCATTATTTATAAAATGAATTGTACAATAAAACCTTTTTATCCTTATAGTTTTGGGACCAAACTAATTTATCATTATAGAAAGATTATAATTTAATACATTTACAGTTTCAAAAATTATTATTTTGACTTAATTATCTTTAGTGAAAGAATATAGAGGTTAAATATATACTACATTAATAATTTACTAACAGAATATGTCAAATTTAATATATCAAAAACTTGTAGATGCATGCATATACTATTGTTAGCAACATGTAAAGTCATCTAAAATATTTCTAAATGTTTGCATTCTCTTGAATAATTTTTTATCCTTGTCTAATTGTATTATACGGAGGTATATGCCACATATATTTTTACAGAATATGGATAACTATTATTATATAGAGGCAAGTTTCTTAAAACAAGTTTTTTTTTAAAATATAAACTATTACAATATGTTATTAATTCTTATAATATGTTATTAATTCTTATTTATAACTTGTTCAAATCGAGACTATAATTTTTTGTGGGAGTTTTAATTTTAGGGTAATTTACAGTGAAGTGCTTGTATTTTGCTTAAAAACCAAATAAACCATTTAGTAAACGAAATCCATCGTATCAGTCCTCCTAAATTTAGCGTCTTCCAAATAGGTCCCCGTGGCGAGGGCATAAATACCTCACTTTGGAATTACAACCCTAATTGAATCACTCTCAGCAGCAGCACTCTCATCGGAGCGAAGATGGTGAAGTTCCTGAAACCAAACAAGGCAGTGGTCCTCCTACAAGGCCGCTATGCCGGACGGAAGGCGGTGATCATCAGGTCCTTCGACGACGGCACGCGCGACCGTCCTTACGGCCACTGCTTGGTCGCCGGCGTTGCGAAGTACCCGTCGAAGGTCGTCCGCAAGGACTCGGCCAAAAAGACGGCCAAGAAATCGCGCGTGAAGGCATTCATAAAGCTGGTGAATCAGAGCCACTTGATGCCGACGAGGTACACGCTGGATGTCGATTTGAAGGACGTGATTAATCCCGATGTCTTGCAGACTAAAGACAAGAAGGTGACTGCCGCGAAGGAGACCAAGAGGAGGCTCGAAGAGAGGTTCAAGACCGGCAAGAACAGATGGTTCTTCTCTAAGCTCAGATTTTAAAGATTATTGTTTAAGTTTTGGAGATTTTTGTTTTTGTTTACGAGAAATATTGAGTTTAGTTTTTATGGGCCGGTTTGATTATGTATTTCCTCAATTTTTTTTTTCGTTATTTCATTATATTTGATCATGATTTTGCAACATTTGGAAATGCTAGTGATGAACTGAAATCAGTGGTTAGAAAAAATATTGTGACAATTGAGATGGGAGGTATTCGATTTGCTGCTATTTGGTGACACAAAATTCTCGGCCAATTGTTTTGAAGAAATAAAGAGATATGGCAAATAGAGAAATAATTTAGCATGCATTTGCAACAATGGAATCAAGTCAAGATGTAACATTGAAGCATGCAAGAAGCCTTACCCTTTAATTGATCTTTTGTTTTTCTTTCTCTCTTTTTCTCGCCGAAAATTGATCTTTTGTTTTTCTTTCTCTCTTTTTCTCGCTCTCTTTTTCTCGCCGAAAATTGTTCAAGCATTTCGAATAAGTAATTTTGATATATAATTACTAAGTTTGTCTTCTTTTTCTTTTTTTAACACAACAATAATTTCAACTATGAAATTTCAACCTTAATAATAATATTTGCTTAAACACCAAACTGCTTTATTTTTTAATATTTTTCTTACAGTTTTTTTTAAATAGATTGAAAATAAAACATAAAAAGATCACACTTTCAAAAACACACTTTCAAACTTTTTAATTTCTTTTCCATCTCCTCTAGATCGCTAAACACGAGACTTTTTGTCTTACTAGATAGTTAATAACTTTTACAAGTTATTATACTTCATGTTTTTATAACTAATCATGTCAGCTTCAACTTTCCACCTTCGCTCCTTACTAATCATCTCAAACTCAAGTTTTTTTATATAATATTTGCTCAAGTTTGTTTATGTAATATTTTTATCACAATATATAAATCCATTGTTGGGTTCCTTAATCCTAGAGAAATAATATATAATTGTGCAATCTTGAGTCAGCTGCAAATGGTATTTCTTTTACTAAGAATAAATAATTTATAACGAAGTTTTTAGTAAAAATTAGTGTTATTAGTTTCTCCTAATATCTCAATAACCACGTAGCATATGAGAGTCACTTCCTATTAGGTATAGATTTTCATCATGGCATTTGCATCAAAAGAGATGGTGATAATTTCATGCGTGTATGCCCACCATACCTTCAATCATTTTTCATTCTCTTGACATGACTACATATTTTACTTTAAAAAAAATTATTAGAGACTAAATAGTACTATAAAAATGATTATTAAATTATAAGGTTTAGGTGCACTTTTGAAATGCAATTTCATATCATATTTTCTCTAACGAAAAAGACACTTGCACTTCTAAAGTTTGGAGAATGGTTATAAAAATTCTCAAGTTTTCAATAAGGGATACTAAAATTCCCTTATAACTATAATATCATTTAACTTTATAAACCTAAAAAAATTGACTCTCAAATTTTATAATAAATAGAAATATAACATTAAAATAAATATAATAATATATAAAATTTAAAATAATTTTAATATTTAAAAAATACTTTTATATTTTATAATATATTAGACCTTTTTTTTATACTAAAGTAATTTTTAAAAATGAACAAAACATAATATTAAAAATAGATAAATTAAAATTAAAATTATTTTGAATATTACATAAAAGTTAATTCTAATATTATTAATAGGGGATATTTTCTCAATTGTAAAATCTATTTAACCCAAAGATTTATTTAAAATCTTCATAATAAATACAAATATATTATTAAAAATATAATAATTTAAAATTTTAATCTTACTTTAAATATTAAAAATAATTTAATATTATTAGTCTAATAGATATATTATATTATTTATATTAAATTTGTATTAATTAAAAACTTTTCATGTAAAATTTTTAATTATTGCATTCAAGTTAAAAAGAAGTCTTGCTATCCCTTTTTTTAAAAGGGAAAAGGATATATACACCCCCAACGTTTAGATAAAGGGATAAAAATTCTTCTAACGTTTCAAAAAATACATTTACACCCCCTTTCACTAACGGAAACAGTAACTTTTAATAAAAATTACCGTTATACCCTGATAGTATATAAAAAAAAATACATACAAGTTTAACTTATGGTATTAATACCATAAAATTTTATTGAAATTTTAAACTTATATATTTAATAATTTTTCACATGTTATCATTTAAACTTGTATATTTATAACTAATTTTTATGTTATTTATTATGGTATTAATTGAAATACAAGTTAACATTAATAACCAATTTATTCATTTTTATTCTTAAGTAATGAATTAAATTTATTTGGCTTGAATAGGGAATTTGATAAAAATTTAAATAGAGAAATTGGACAATGATAGTATATTTATAATTTTATTAATAATATATGCACAAATTGAATAATCACCAAATTTTTTTATATGCTAGGAGGGTATAACGGTAATTTCTATTAAAAATTACTGTTTTCGTTAGTGACTGGGGGTGTAAATGTCTTTTTTGAAACGTTGGGGGAGGTTTTCTTCCCTTTACCTAAACGTTGGAGATGTTTTTTTCCTTTTCTCTTTTTAAAATTTAGGGGTTTTTGTAGCTTTGGAGGTGCAGGTCCTTTTTTCTTTCTCTAGTAGAAAAGTTTTGTTTGTTTTTCGAATTTAATAGTAACAAATAGGATTGAATTTTTTTATTCACTTACTTGCTACATTATAAATTAGAACGATGGGTCCCTATTAAAAACTCATTCTTTTTACAACGAGGAAATAAACAAATTCATTTTACATGGACCATTCATTCAGTACACATACCCATACAATTGTAATAAAATCTGAAGAGTTAAGGGCCCGTTTGGGATTGTTTTTAGGAGATCTAAAAGTGATTTTGAAAATTTAAAATCTAATTTTAGTGTTTGCTAAAAAAAAAAATCAAAATCACTTTTGTCAAAATCAGTCCCTCCCACAGCTGATTTTGAAAAGCAGGGAAGGAGTAACTTTTAGATTTTGATTTTGAGAATTAATTTTATCCTTTAATACAATTCCATAAATATCTTTAAAATTCTTACATAAACCCAAAATTATCCTTATTTAAATTGGAAACAAAATAAATATTTTAATAAATTTTTATTATAATTCATCAATGTAAATTTATTAATATAAATTATTGGTCGAATTATTATTAAATTTATTTCACTATATTATTAATTTAATTATCAATTTTTTTAAAATAAAAAAATAAAAAAATACAATCAATATATTATAAATTTTATTTTTAGTAAAACTTATTATAATACACAATTAAAAATATTATATATACATATTTTTATATGTATAAGTAAATTTTATCTTATATTATGTATATTTTAGTCAATTTTATCTTATATTATGTATATTTTAGTCATTTATTTTTTCACAGCAGTTTAACAATAAAATTTAGCAAACGTCTATAATTGTTTTCAAAACTCACAGTACTTCTGAAAACAAAAGTTACCAAACACTTAACTGATTCTCTTCACAACTGATTATTTTTACAGCACAGCTAACAACAATTATTTTAAAAGTTACAGCATTCCCAAACTGGCCCTAAATCTAAAATCATAGCAGCAGAAATGTTGTTAGAAAGAATTTGTATAAAGCGATTCTTGCATTAATGGAAGATTTTACAACATTAAAACTATTCGCGTATGCAAAACTTAATCACGTATGAGTGAAAAATCCACCCAAGAGCCCTTAGATTTGATTAAAAGGTAAAAATTCATTTAGCCTCTATATTTCGAGGTAAACATTCATTTAGTTTATATATTTTTAAAAATACTTTCAAACATTTAAATTGTTAGAGTATTGACACCCCTGTCATTAAGTTTTTGTTTTTTCTAGCTTGCTTTTATAATGTTACTCTCTTATAATAATGTTTTTTTTTGTTTTTTTGACATTAATAAAAAAATTTATAAAAAAGAAAAAGAAATATATTAATTTTTGTGGAATACTCTGCTGAAGAGTTAATATATTAATTTTTTTATTAAAATCCAAAAAATGATTTAATTTTTTTATAATATTAATTTTTTTGGACTCATGTGAGCTTCCCAAAAATGAATATATATGCTTTTGTTTTCTCTTTTACTTTTTGGAGGTTAAATTAGTAATTTATTTTTCTTTTTATTAAGGTCAAAAAAGAAATATTATTATAATAGGGTAATATTATCAAGCAAGTCAAAAGGAACAAAAGTAATAGCAAGGGCATCAATAGTTTAATGGTAGAAATATTTTGAGGTACTTTTAAAAATATAGGGATTAAATGGACTTTTATCCTTTAATTAAATATACACGGAGACTTCATTGATTTCTAAATTTATCATATAAACTTCGTTTTAGACAAATATTCGGACTTTCCAATTTCTGTGATCATTTTTTAACTTAAAAAAAGGTTCGTGTAACCATTTCTTAAATTGACGAGTATGTATGCACAATTAAAATAAATCAACTTCTAGGTTTGCTTAAATTTCATTAAAAAAAAGTAGACATGTTTTGATAAAACATCATTTAAGAGAGCGTCAAACTTTTTATGAAGCATGAAGTGACTACTTAGCATGAGGTTCTTTTTTATTGTACTGAATCACGACTAAACTTAGGCAATGGCTACCTTAGAGCTGGTCTAAGGTGGAGCACAAATTCACAACCACACACGCAAAGTGATAAATAGTAAAAAACACATTATAACTTTAATCGTGTGGTTATAAAGACATGTTTTACCTTAAAGTTGTTCTAACACATCCGGATCCTTAAAATAAACTTAGTGAAGAGCTATGTACTGCCTAGTGAAATTGAGAGATTTTGTTGCTCTTTTTGATTATCAACATACCAAATTGCCATCAAATAACATTTGTAATATTTGTTCTGTTAGAGCAATTGTGATCAAGCCAATCGTAATCGCGTCCCAAGGACAATCTATAAAATATCACAGCATCAAAATCATATCAATCCAAGGAACCAAGAAAAGATAAAAGAGAGAGTCTAACAAAAAACATACAGATAAAAAACAAGAGAAAATAATGAACTCATATCTTTAGTATTTGTTAGTGATAAGGATTAAGTGTCGAGCTTAGTTTTTAGTGAATATTGAATTAATAGTTGTTAGATAAGAGAAATAAAAAAATAAATTAAAAATTAATGGCTATTGATCTCGTAATGAACAAAAACTCCATGACAACAGTCAATTCTATTCCATTTGCTACAAGCTTTAGTTTAAAGGTCAACCCAGTCAACCCTTGGATTCTAAGTTTATTAGGCCACGTCAGCCACCCTTAACGAATTTTCCTACTTACAAGTCTAAAGACTTAGCACATTCAGCCCTATAGTCTTTACAAAAAGGTTCAGAAAGTTTACAAGTTCAACATTTATACCCCTGAATCTTGTTATTCAACATGTTTTTTGTGTTTTCGAAGTCAGATTATGTACTTTGTTTGAAGTGGATGAAAATAAAATTGAGTTAGCTACAAAAGCCAATTCGATTCACTGCAAGTGAAAGAGATTATATTAATTATAATCCATCTAAATTTTTAGTAGATGCCTTCAGATTTCATTTATTAACAACTCAACAAACTTCATTTCCGATGATGTTATTAATACATGCTTTTTAAAATTAAAAAAATAAATTAATAATTAATTAATGTCATTATGATCCTATAATTTGTCATTATTTTACTGTATTCAAAGTAGTGTTTGATGTATGGTGGTATTTTTCCAAAAGGTGCTCATAAGATTTGTACCAATAGGCATACATTTTTTATTTTCTCAAATTTTGACTCCCAAATGGTGTTTTTAATTCATAGACACGGGTTTACATATAATCAAATGTTAAAAAATGAATTGAAACAAAACACTCTCTTTGTCGAAAGTCTTTCTTAGAATGAAAGTTGAGTAAAGTCGTCATAGTTTGGTTTTAGTCACCCGTTGATTGGGTGTTTTCTCTCATTTTTCCTATCCTTGATCCTTTCATCTCCCTTTGTCTGTAAAGTTTCATTCTTGTAGGTAAGAGGGGGGGTGAAGTTCATTAACAAGAGTTACTATTAATTGTAGTCTTCGTAAAGTTGGTGGTTAAGTTGGTAAAACTGAGGGGGGGGGGATCAAATACCTTTAAATATGTATGTAGAGGAATTAATCAGAAAGTGTCAAGCAATTGCTTTAAAAGAAGAAAAAGGATGACATAGTAACCTTCTTCGGAAGAATGAAGATTAAAAGAGAAAAAATCATTGCAAACTACTTGTTTAGGAAAGTCTTACTCACGCGAGACATGAACAGGGAGGGGTTGAAAGTAGCTATGCAACTAGCTTGGAGAACAATCAAGGAAGTTAAGATGGAAAGCATGAGGGACAACATATTCCTGTTTAAGTTTGGCTCAGAGGAGGAAAAGAAAAGTGTGTTGATGAGGGTTCCATGGCATTTTGATCGAGCTTTATTAGTGCTTACTGAACCAAGTGGAATAGGAGTTATAAAAGAATAATCCTTTATGCATACACCTTTTGGGTTCAAATTTGCAATATTCCCGTCATGTGCATGAACAGATATGCCATTCAAGAGCTAGGAAAAAAGATCGGCAAGGTAGAGGAAGTTTAAATAGATGATCCAGGGGATTGAATAAGATAGTTTTCTCAAGCTAACATCTCCATTAATCTAACATAACCATTAAAAAGGGTTGTTTATTTATAAAAAGGTGAAGTCAAAATCTCAAAGCCAGTTTTGTTTGAAAAATTGCCAGATTATTACTTTTGTTGCACACACATTAGTTGTAAGCACAGAGAATGTCTAAAGTATAAAGGCCAACTAAAAGAAGAGCTGCCTTATGGAGGATGGAAAAGAGCAGTGTCACAGGTATAAATGGGTGAAACAAAACAAAATGAAAGAGAAAGGTGTTTCAGAGCAAATCCAAAGGAAGTATCACAATAGTCAACAACCCAAGACTATTAAAAATCCAATAGACTTTAATTAGCACTTAGAGGCCAAACCCAAACCAAAAGGATAATAAGCAAGGAGACATGTGTGAACCAATGGGCATAAGTCAGGAGCTAGTGACTGATAAAAAAACATTAATGGCAGACACTAAGTAGGCAGAAAACCTGTAAATATAATTTCAGAGTCTGGGAAGTGAAATTAGTAAGGTGCAGGCTAAAGAGGCTGGCAATGACAACTACCTAAGGAGCAAGAGAGTGCAGGCGGGAAATGAAAATTAGAGGGAAAATGAAAGTTT
This sequence comes from Citropsis articulata, assembly GCA_030449925.1. Lineage (NCBI taxonomy): Eukaryota > Viridiplantae > Streptophyta > Magnoliopsida > Sapindales > Rutaceae > Citropsis > Citropsis articulata. The sequence goes on along the minus strand of JASUUH010000135.1, from coordinate 1,124,523 downwards.
AGGAGATAGGTTCAAAAGTTGTGCTAAGGCTAGATTAGATAAAATAAGACACTTGATGGGCCAAATAAAGATAAAACTAGGCCCAAAACTAGAAAATAGAAGTTGCAAGCAAGGAATTCAAAGACTTTCCCTTTGAGTGCAAGTGGGCCAATGTGCACCAAAAAGCCCAATAATGAACCCATATGACCCAACTCTGAGAATAAAGAGAAAAGAAGGTTTAAAACAGCTCAACAGTGGTTGTTCTTCCAACCCCTTCTCCCTTCTGAGTAAAGACTCAGTTGAAATTTGTTGATGCAGAGTATGATGCAGGGATGGAATTATAAGAGATGGTAGACGAAAAATTAGTAGAAGCTGGTGACCAGCCCCGTCGGCAGCTATGAAAATCCTAAATTGGAACGTTCGAGGTATGAGGAAGCCTCGAATACGACTAGCCATCATGAAAATTCTGCACCTGCATAAGCCTGACATTTTCTTTTATTGTGAAACAAAAATATTGGCCAAGTAGGTTAACTTAGAAGGTAGATATTTTAATTTCAAAAATTGTTTTTCAGTTGATAGAAATGGAAAAGAAGGAGGTTCAACCTTATTTTGGTCTTCAGATGTGAATGTTGAAATAAAATCATATAGCTCTCACCATTTTGATGCAGAGGTGTGTAATGAAAGTGGTAAGGTGTGGAGATGCATAGGGGTTTCTGGCCATCCAGAAACCAATCAAAAACACTTTACTTGGACATTACTAGAGAGGCTAACAAGTATTTTCTCTTATCCTTAGTGCTGCTTTAGTGACTTTAATAAAATTTTGAATTTATAAGGAAAATCAGGGGGCAATGATATAAATATAAACATGGTAGCCAAATTTAGAGAAGTTGTTCAGGCTTGTAACCTTGTTGATATGTGCCATAAGGGTTACCCATTTACGTGGTCAAATAACAGATACGGACCGCATCATATTGAGGAATGTTTGGATAGCTTTCTATGTAGTAAAGATTAGAGTAACAATTTTTGGGATTTGGCAGTAATAAATTTAGTGAATTGGGTTTTAGACCACTGCTCAATTTCAATGGAGGTTAGAGAAAAGAGAAAAAAGAGTAGCCATATGAAAAGATCATTCCATATAGAACACTACAAAGATATGTGAAGCTCATATGAAGCCTGCAAGAACATAGTGTGAGATGAATAGGCTCATATTGGAGGAGAAATAAAGGAAAATCTAGTGAAGCAATTCTAAAAGGCGGCTAAAAGCACTGTAGCTAATCTTAAAATTTGGAGCAATGTTGAATTTGCTAGAGAAAATAGAAACAGGAAAAACTGGTTAATCAACTCAAGCATTTGAAACAAAATAAAGCTCATGGGGGTAAATAGAGACCAAATTAGAAAGCTTGAAAACCATATTAACAGCATGTTGATTGATGAAGAGATTTGCTAAAAGCGGAGATTAAAAGCTGACTAGTTGAGGGAAGCGTACAAAAATACCAAAATTTTCCATTTCAAAACTTCAGCAAGGAAAAGAAAAAAAATAAAATTTGGGGTATTGAAAATACTCAAGGGCAGTGGATAGAAGATTGGGGAGAATTTTGTAAGTAATTTCAGAATTTGTTTATAACCTTTAGCCCATGTCAAAGTCAAATTCAAAAGGCCTTAAGAGGAATACTGCCAAAGGTAACTTCAGAGATGAATGACCAATTAGAGGAACCTTTCACCGCGGAAGAGATTGTTGAGGCCCGATCCTAGATTTGCCCAGCAAAAGACTCAAGTCCAGATGGCTTGCCTATTGCTTTCTTCTAGAAACATTAGAAGACAATTTGTGGTGGTGTAATAGAAACTTGCCTGCATATCCTTAATGAGCAAGGTAATTTAGCTACCCTTAATCACACTTACATTGCACTTATACTTAAGACAGCCAAGCTTAGAAAAATTACTGAGTTTAGTCCAATTAGCCTTTGTAATGTGCTATATAGAATTGTAATGAAAACTATTGTAAATAGATTAAAATCAGTTCTTTCCTAAATTATTCCCTTTTCTTAGAGTGCATTCATATCCAATGGACATATTTTAGATAATGTAATTATTGGATATAAATGCCTTCATAAAATAAGACATAGTAAAAGGAAAAAAAAGGATTTGGTGGCTTTAAAGTTAGATATAAGCAAGATGTATGAAAGGGTTGAATAGCAGTTTCTGAAACAAATGATGATAAAGCTTGGCTTTTTTAAAAAATGACTGAAGTTGATAATGGGCTGCATTACTAGTGCTTTTTTCTTAGTAATAATTAATAGAGTCCCAAAAGGCTTTTTTTCATCTGAAGAGAGGCCTAAGGGCTGCCGTCTTTCTCTATACTTATTTATTATATGTGCATATGCTTTTTTAAATTTCTTGATGTAGGCAGAAAGAAGATAGCAGATCAGAGGCTTGAGATTTGCAAAGGATGTCATAATTTCTCACTTATTTTTTGCTAATGACGGCTTAGTTTTCACAATAGCATTTGTGCCCGGATGCAAGCACGTAAAAGGAACTTTTTACATATTCAAGGTCATCAAGGCAGATCTTCAACTATGATAAATCATCAATATTTTTTGGAGGCAAGATCCCTGAGGGGCAGATAATAGCAATGAAGAATATCTCCAACCTCAATGTGGTATCCAAATAAGAAACATATTTGGATCTTCTATCTATGATAGGCAAGAAGAAAACAAGTTTTATGAAAGATGTCAAGCTTGAAGTGCTAAGTAAGATCAACAGTTGGCAATACAAAATGTTCTTGAGTGGAGGCAAGGAAGTTTTTGTAGCTCAATCGGTTCCTGCATATGCCATGAGCATTTTCAAGCTCCTTAAGGGTTTATATAAAGACATTTAGAGAGCTAATGTGAAATTTTGGTGGTGATCTAAGAAAGACAGATAATGAATTCATTGGATTAGATGGGATAAGTTGAGCTATGTTAAAAGTAGAAAAGGATTTGGATTTAGAGATTTCACTAGCTTTAATTAAGCAATGGTGGCCAAGCAAGGGTGAAGCCTGATTCAATATCATAATTTCCTAGTTTCTAAAGTTCTTTAGGCAAAATATTACAGAAACTCATCCTTTTTTAACACAAGAGCTGACTCCAACCCATCATTTATATGGAGAAGCATCCTGGGGGGAGGTAAGTCATTAAGAAAGGAGCAAGGTGGCAAAATGAGAATGACAGCAACATTCTTATGTATAAAGATAGCTAGCTACCAAGGCCAGACACTTTCAAACCAATTTCACCTCCAACTTTACCAATGGAAACTATTGTGATTGAATTGATAGATCAGGAGAATCAATGGGACGTACACATTTTGTTGCGCACACATTGCCAATTACTCCAGCAATCCTTCTTTGTTTCCGCTTTCAATTCCAATTGCATTTTTATTCTTGAAAAATATTTACAAGATAAAAATTAACATATTGTGAATTAATCTAACATAAAAATATATTTGGGGAGTATTAAGATTAATTTAAAAGTAATGAGTGCATTTATCGACATAATAAGTGAAAAACTAATAATTTTATTCTTATTAAATGTACACTTTTTAGTGTCAATCATACGCTAACCAGTTTAGCCTTGGCAATTTAAGCAATAAAAATTTATCGAAAGTTCAAACACAAATTGAAATTTTTTTCTTTCAAAAAATTGTGTTTACTTCTTTTATCATATTAATGAAGACAATTAAATAAAAGTACAAGCATTATCTTCAACCTAAAGAAAATCACGCCCACACAAATTAGTTAAATAGAATCATGTAAAATAATCAATTATCAGAGTCACATTAATCAAGCCACTTTTAAAATGATACGTCAAACCTCAAAATCTCACGGTTAAGTGTGACTCTCTCAAAAGAAAATATATCTCAGAAAAATTGTTACTCTAAAAAGTAGTAGACTTGAAAGAATAATAAAACAATATTACACCCTCTCACTAAAAATAATGCCCACAGCTTAGAAATGAAACGATATCAAGTCCAAGGAATTACTAACCAAATTTATTTATATTTTTATGCATCACAATATCTTTTGATCCATATTACTAGCTTATACTTTAGACTATAGTTCTTTAAAATCAAGAATGAGTTTAATTAGGACGTGATGTAGGCTAGGGTTATAACTAACAAAAAAAGGTAATAGGAAAAACAAAAACATATGTTTGAAAAATATGAACTTTTTGAAGATTCAAGGTGTTTTTCGCTTGGAATTTCTTTTCATTTTTGATTTTTTTTGTTTTATTTTAATTAATTAATTAATTTATATATACATATCTTTTTTCTTTCATAACACCATTATTAGGAATACATAATCTTCTCTATTTTCAAACATAATTGGGTGGTGGAAAATATAAACCATAAGGTGATACTCTACATTAGAGTGGGACAAGATGGTGGGTTACCAAAGGAAAAAATTTTATTTTTAGGTTCAAATGAGTTAACTACAGATACTTTATAATAAGATTTACTAAAAAGGCTTAAATAGATCAAAGATAGACTTTTGTCATCTTTTAGAGCTTTAAATAATCTTTCATATCCACTAGTTCAATGGACTTTCAGATGCGGTTGCACAAACTTTCTTTTTTCACTTTTTTTTACTTTAAAGAAAATATAGAAATCTTGTACAATAAATTGTGAAGCTACACAGGCAAACATAGCTACTCTCCAAGGATAATAGACTCAAAAACTCGCTAGGACTTTTCATGACATGTACATTCCTCTAAATGAGCTAATCAGTCTCACTCATCAAATTTCTCAATTTACATTTCAATATGCAAAGGAAAACATGGTGTAACATAAGTCAAGGCCAAAGATAATACAAATACAAAAAGTTGAAAATCATCATGTTATCCAATGTTAAAAGATCACACCAAAAAAGAAAAACTCTTTTTTTTTATATATTTCTTTTTTTTAAGTTAAAGAAAACACTAAAAAATTAGAATTGATTGCAGGACTAAAGGGAGATAATTAAAAGAAAAATATAAAAAAAAGAAAAATAAGTTAGAAAATAATTTTTTTTTAAGAAACAAAATACTAAATTAAGAAGATGCGTTTCTAGAGACACTACATTCTATATTCTACCATCTTTAACTTAAATTTTTATTCAAAGTTAGTCTTTACAATAAAAATTAGTAAAATTATCACTAGGACTGAGACATTCCATAATTGCCAATAATTTCATCCCCCCAACCTGAGGGAGACATTGTCATCAATGTCTTAGAGGAAAGAAGTAGAGTTTAGAAGATATCACCTGGCCACTACTGAAAAATATGTACAAATGAAGAGTTAAATATAATTTACACTTTTTACGAGGGTTACTGCCATCATCATCAGTTGTCCAATCCAAAGCCAAAATCATGGGATCTGGCTTTGGTTTGTAAGCTTGTGAATGAAATACTTTTTAATTGCATCATTAAGAAATGTTATTAAGCCATTATAAAAGTTATTAACATTTAACAAATCAAAGGATTTTTGATAGATATTCAAATGGGCCCAAGAAGCCAATGTGATTAGCACCTCTTAAATTGTAAGATCTCCTGGCAAGAAAATGAAAGCGTCAGCATGATTTAACATTTCAGATATTCTTTCTTGCATACCTGAGACAACAAACTCTTCTCCAGTTGGTGGGTTTGACAGATATCCTAAGGGTTTTAAGGCTTTTGGAATAATGCCTAGCATTTAACTTTCTCGAATAAAAGCAGCTTTAGAGACAAGTTTTGATAACTCTCGGTCACCTCCTCCATATATAAGATGTAGTTTTCTCTCGCTATAGCACAACCAAGATTTATGGTTGCGTGAACGAACTCCTTATACTTTCCATAGCAAAATCCGGAAAGCACACAAATGTTCTTAAGTTGTTTGTTTGAAGTTGCTGCTATTGAAACAATTCTAAAAAGAAACAATTTGTGAGTGCTTGAAAATAAGCTTCTATTTAAGGATCTTAGTGACAAACACAATGATACATATCTGTAAATGAGGTGGTGTACTTGTTAAATGACAGGTGAAGCATTTGGGTCACTTATCAAATTTGTCAATTTATATTTCAATATGCAAATGAAAATATAGTGTAACATAACTCAAGGCCAAAGATAATACAAATACCAAAATCTAAAAATCATCATGTTATCCAATGTTAAAAGATCACACTGAAAAAGAAAAACTCTTTTTTTTTGTATTTTTCCTTTGTTTTTTTTTTTTTTAAGTTAAAGAAAACACTAAAAAATTAGAATTGATTGCAGAATATAAGGGAGATAATTAAGAGAAAAAGATAAAAAGAAAGAAAAATAAGTTAGAAAACAATTTTTTTTTAAGGAACAAAACACTAAAATTAAGAAGATGTGTTTCTAAAGACTACATTCTATATTTTGCCATCTTCGACTCAAATTTTTGTCCAAAGTTAGTTTTTACAACAAAAATTAGTAAAACTAATTTAATAGTAAATAGAAAAAGCAAACAGTAAACAAAAAGTGATTAGACATAAAAACACACAATAATAATAATAATAACGCAAAAGATAAAATAACAATAAAATAAAAGGATATTTAATGGTAGTTGTGATTATGACTTATATCTTCATTTGGTTTTACGTCTAGTAACAACTTGAACGCCCTCTATGGGTCGAGGATAAGCTTCCCATCTAATTTTCTTATAAACTGGCAAATAGGGATTTTTAGAGTCAGATTCCTAAGACTAAACTATGCACTTTTCTTTTGGTTCCCAAGAATAAACTATGCACATTTCTTTCGGAACAACTTCCATAAATTATGAATTTCACGTTGAACATATCCGCTCAGATGCGTATCGAAAGATCGTAAAATATCATCCAAGATTCTTTACTCATGCTATCCTTAACGAATTTGATTTTATCTTCATGATTTACAGAAACAAGTTTTACAACGTGGTTATCTCGAGCCATTATCAGTGATAGAGGCAAGCATTTTTGCAACAAATCATTTGAGTTCATAATGAAGAAATATGGAATTACATATAAAGTTGCTACCCTTTATCACCTTCAAACAAGTGGTCAAATTGAATTAGCAAATAAGGAGATAAACAAATTTTAGAAAAGATAGTTAATCCAAACCGTAAAGATTGGTCTCTTCGACTAACTGATGCACTTTGGACATATCGTACTGCTTATAAAACATCTTTAGGAATGTTACCCTATCGGCTTGTTTATGGAGAATCTTGCCACTTACCGGTTGAACTTGAACATAAATCATTTTGGGCTACTAAAGCTTTAATTCAAATCTTAATGATGCTGATAATGTGCGTAAATTGTAATTGAATGAACTTGAGAAATTGAGGAATAATGCATAAGAGAATTCCAAAATTATTAAAGCAAGAACTAAAGTTTTTCATGACAAAAAATTTTTTCAGAAAACATTTGAAATTGGTAAAAAACTGTTGCTTTATAATTCTCGCCTTCATTTGTTTCTGGAGAAGTTAAAGTCAAAGTGGAATGGTCCAATTGTTGTAAAAAATGTGTATTTATACAAAGGAGTAGAAATTAAGAATCCAAAGGATGTTGTCGCATTTAAAGTTAATGGTTAAATATTGAAAACATATTTGGAATACCAACCACATGAAGCGGATACCGAAATTAATTTAAGTGACACACCAAATCGTAATTACGCCTTTTGTTTTTTTTGTTATTTTTGTTTACTGTTATTTTACCATTTGTTGATTTTTTTTCTTTTTTCTTTTTATTTCTTGAATGGAGTGCATTAAATTGTTTTTAATTGTGTTCTTTTGATAATTGTGTTTTATTTCACCGTTTTTGACAAATTAATGGCGAATATATTAATTAGATCCATAAATGAATCAAGAAACTCTTTTTTTTAGGTCGAAAATTTTCCCTTTTACCAAAATATCCATCCTTTTGGATCCCTAATCGAACTGAAATCCTCTTCAAATATCTTAGAGAATTTTACATGTAAAATTTCACTTGAGAAGCTTACTCAGAATTTGTAAATCACATCATCTTTGGGATCTAAAACCACCAGAGCTAGTAACCCACGTTGAAGATCTATAAAGACAATTTAGAGAATAGAGAATGGTATTTATGAACTCCAATTAGAACTTGTGGTAAATTCGATAAAAGAGCGAATGTGAGTTACATGTTTGTTTATATATACTATGTGTTTTTCTTTTGTTGTTGTTCTTCACTTTTGATTTGATTTTGTAGATTTGCTTCATTTATTTGATTTTTTTTTATTCATTCTCCCATATAATTAGTAGATAACGGTACACTGTGACTTTTTAAATCGGTATTTTTAGTTTTCTATAATAATTGAAACCCCAAAGTCAAGCATGGAAGAAATACAACATAAATTGAATCAGCGTTTTCGTTTTCTTCCTCAAAATGCTCTTTAAAAGATTTACAAAACTCGCTGTAAATGACTCCGTTTGTTAATGATCAATGGGATTCCTACTGACATTCGTTGGTCAATTGAAGAAAGGTCCGACTGGTAGGTGAGTTCTCTGATTCATTTATTTCCTACATGCCTAGTTTTGTAAAAAGACATTCGTTAAAAAAAGAAGAGCTAAGCGGCTTGGTTTTAAATGTCCTAACTATGTAAGACTTGCTTGCAACAAATCACGTTGTAATACTTCAGGAATGGTTTCTGTAAATCATGAAAATAAAATTAAATTCAGTAAGGATGACATAAGTTAAAAATCATTTGATGATATATTACAATCTCTTGAGACGCATCCGAGCGAATATGTTCAACGTGAAATTCATAATTTATGGAAACTGTTCTAAAAGAAAAGTGTACAGTTTAGTCTTGGGAACCCGACTCTAAAACATCTTTGTTAGCATATATGTATTCATAATATTGATTTTGATGATAACAAACAAGATTAAGAATGATTAATCTTTTAACCTCAAATTGTAAGGGGAGCTTACATCTAGGGGGAGTAATTTTTGAATCATTCTTTAAAAACATGAAAGATTTGTCATTATCAAAAAGGGGGAGATTGTTAACATATATGTTTACATATTGTTGATTTTGATGATAACAAATAAGATTAAGAATGATTAAGTTTTTAAAAGCTTAAATTATTTTTTATAAATTTTAAATAAATCATTATTTTCACATTATAAAGGTTTTATATTAAATGAAAAAATGATTTTATGAAATTGGTTGTTTTTTCAAGTTTATGGTTTAATTGAAAGTGTTTTGAAAACTTGAAAATCAACAAGTATTGCTTGAAATTATGAAGGAATTATTTGAAAAGTGTTATAGTATTTTGGGTAATTTCATAATTTTTAGAAAGTTTGGGATTAACGAGTATTATTTTGGAAATCTTGAAATTAGACCTATCTGTACAGTTTTATAACGTTTTAGGTCATTGTACAGTTATAAAAAGTTTTAGGGCAAAGCTGTAATTTTTTATAAATAGTTCATTGTAGCATTCACTGTAGCAAATGGCTAACCGATTATTTCCAGATTGCTAATCTTGAACAGTTTAGTAAGAACGGTTAAACCAAATTTATTTTGCAGGTCTCTGTAAATTAACCTTGAACCGTTTACGGAAAACGGTGAACTGATTATTTCAAGATTGCTAATCTTGAACCGCTAAGTAAGAACGATTAAACCAAATTTATTTTGCAGGTCTCTGAAAATTAGTCTTGAACCGTTTACGAAAAACGGTGAACCGATTATTTCCAGTTTACTAACCTTGAACCGTTTAGTAAGAACGGTTAAGCCAAATTTATTTTGCAGGTCTCTGGAACTTAACGGTGAACCGATAGTGACTAACGGTTAACCGTTTATTTGAAATTTAGCCCAACGGTAACTTTGACCAGCGCAAACGGTTAACCGTTAATGGTTAACGACGATCCGTTTTTTGGTGAAAAAGGCAATAACGGTTAGTTTTCAGCCCCAACTATAAATAAGCTCAATCAAATTCAAACAAGTAGTTTTCCAACGATTATCATTGAGCATATAAACTTTCATTGAACTTTAAATTCTTGTATTCATCTCATTTATTCACACATTGAGCTTTCATTTGTGATCAAACAAATTGTGTGAGAGAAATTCATTTGTAATCCTTTTTGTCAAGTTGAGATCAAGTGTTGGAATACACTTAAGAGATTGGGGATAATCTCGTTGTAAAGCGTCCGCTGATGACAAGTCAATTGTAAGCATTTGAAGCCTTGGAGGCTTGCTTAGTGAAATCCTCAAGCCCGGTGAGCTTGGAGGCGTGGACGTAGGCAGGGATAGCCGAACCAAGTAAAAATCCTTGAGTTTGTTTTTCTCTTCCCTTACTTATTTATTATTGTGCTTTCATTAAACTTATTGTTTTAGAATTTATTAAGGCATTAGATTGGATTGTTGTGTGGTTTGATTAGGATATTTTTTAAAATACCAATTCACCCCCCCTCTTGGGTTGCACACTTGTATTTCAATCTTGTTTGCCAGTTTATAAGAAAATTAGATGGGAAGCCTATCCTCGACCCATAAAGGGTGTTCAAGCAGTTACTGGACTTAAAATCAAATGAAGATGTGAGTCATAATCACAACTACCATTAAATATCTTTTTATTTTATTATTCTTTTATCTTTTGCATTATTATTATTATTATTGTGTGTTTTTATGTCTAATTACTGTTTGATTTTTTTTTTTTACAGTTTGCTTTTCTGTTTACTTTTGAATTATTAAGCCAAATGCTTCACTTGTCATTTGATAAACACACCACCCTATTTACAGATGTGTATTATTGTATCTGTCACCAAGATCCTTAAATAGGAGCTCATTTTCAAGCACTCACAAATTGTTTCGTTTTAGAATTGTTTCAATGGCAGCAACTTCAAATAGACAACTTAAGAACATTTGTGTGTTTTCTGGATTTCGCTATGAAAGGTACAAAGAGTTTATTTAGGCAGCCATAAATCTTGGTTGTGCTATAGTAGAAAGAAAACCATACTTTTACTATGGAAACTATAAGAAATTCATTCAGGCAGCCATAGACCATACTTTTACTATGGAAACTATAAGAAATTCATTCAGGCAGCCATAGATCTTGGTCGTGCTATAGCAGAAAGAAAACCATACTTTTTTTATGGAAACTATAAGAAGTTCGTCCAGGCAGCCTTATACTTTCGCTATGAAAAGTGTAAAGAGTTCGTTCAGGTAGCCATAGATCTTGGTCGTGTTATAGTAGAAAGAAACTACATCTTGTATATGGAGGAGGTGACTGAGGGTTATCAAAGCTTATTTCTAAAGCTGCTTTCATTCGAGAAAGCCAAGTGCTAGGCATTTTTCCAAAAACCTTAAAACCCTTAGGATGTTTATCAAACCCACTAATTAGAGAAGAGTTAGTTGTCTCAGGTATGTAAAAAAGAATATTTGAAATGTTAAATCATGCTGATGCTTTCATTTTCTTGCAAGGAGATCTTGCAACTTTAAAGGTGCTAATTACATTTGCTTCTTGGGCCCATTTGAATATCCATAAAAAACCCATCGGTTTGTTAAATTTTAATAATTTTTATGATGGTTTAATCGCATTTCTTAGTCATACAATTAAAAATTATTTCATTCCACCCTCAGCAGGAAAACTCTTTTTTTGTACTCTTGCTGCTAACGAGTTATTTGATCTTTTGCAAGCTTACAAGCTAAAACCAGATCCCATGACTTTGGTGTTAGATTGGGCAACTAATGATTATGGCAGTAACTCTCGGAAAAAGTGTAAATTAGATATAACTCTCCGTTTGTAAATATTTTCCAGTAGTGACCAGGTGATGTCTTCTAAACTCTACTCATTTTTTCTAGGACATTGAGGACAATGCCTCATTTAGGTTGGGGGGAAGGTATAATTGACAATTGTAGAATGTCTCAATCCTAGTGATGTTTTTACTAATTTTTGTTGTAAAAAAAAATTTTGGATAAAAATTTGAGTCGAAGATGACAGAATTTCAAATGTAGTGTCTCTAAAAACATATTTTCTTAAATTTTAGAGTTTTGTTTCAATTTAAAAAAAATTATTTTTTAATTTTTTTCCTTATCTTTTTTTTTCTTTTAATCATCTCTTTTAAGTTTTTACAATTAGTCCTAATTTTCTTAGTGTTTTCTTTAACTTCAAAAACAAGCAAAAATACAAAAAAAAGAGGTTTTTTTCTGTGTGATCTTTTAATATTGGATACATAATGATTTCTAAATTTTGGTATTTGTATTATCTTTAACCTTGAGTTATGTTACACTATATTTTCCTCTTCGCATGTCGAAATGTAAATTGAGAAATTTGAGAAGTGAAATTGATTAAGCCATTTGGAGGAATGTATACTCCATGGTAAGTCCAAGTGAGTTTTTGAGCCTATTATCCTTGGAGAGCAACCTTGCTTGTCTATACAGTTTCACAGTATTGTATAAGTTCTCTATATTTTCTTTCAAAAATAAGAAATCGAAAATGGTTTATGCAGCTGTATCTGAAGGTCCATTAAAGTAGTGGATATGAAAAATTATTTAGAGCTCTAAAATATGACAGAAGACCATCTTTAATCTATTTGAGCCTTCTTAGCCAACTCTATTATAAAATATTCATACTTAACCCCTTTATATATCATCTATATATATATATATATATATACTTAGGTATTGGATACCTAATCCATTTCAAGGCTTTGTTTAAAGGTTTGTAGTTAATCACCAGGTGGTCCTTTGGACATTATGGAACAGCTCCTTGCCACCAGGTCAGAGCCTTCTGTTCAAAGCTCCAGCTCTTCGGATCAAGGGTCTACTGAGCCGTTTATATCTTTGGGAGACAACAATGAAGACGATTACTTCGGAATCCTCCCATCTCTAAAGCATATGGCAGATCTGATATATATCAGTCTGCTAATGATGCTTTAAAAGAAATACAGAAAATTAAAACATTCATAAATATAAAATTATTACAATGCTTTGAATAAATTACAAATAAGAAACTTACATGTAACCTTTGGATTGAATGCTTTTACAGAATATTTGAAAAGAATATGAATGATCTTTAAGACAGGAATAAGTTCCTTGATGTCTTTAGATCTTCAATTCTTAGAGAGAAGGAGGAGAGAATTCTTTAGAGAGATAAGGAGAAGCTTAAAATTTCCTTCTTCAAAAAACTTCTGCCTTGAGCGTAGCCTGCTTCTTCTTTATATAGGAAAAAGGAGAGCGGGGCCTCTTTCAATTGCTTGAATCACGGGGGTCGTGGACCCAGAGCTTTAGGCTTTAGACAGACGCGTGTGAGAACAGTTCTCGCACTCAACAGACACAAAGGCCCACCTAAGACTCGATTACAAATTTAGAGTGGGACCCAAACAGGTGAAGAGACATGTGCGCTCTTTTCTTTATTCAAAACCCAAAGAAATCCCATTCATGGTTATTTTTCTTCAATTCAAAAATAACCATCCAAAGCCTTCCAAATTGGTTTCAACAATGGTAGAACTATTTTGGGTCAAACCCAGAAATTCTCACCCCAAATGCCACTCATTGTTTAAATCTTTTTAAAGCCCATTATGAGCCAACAGAATCAGAGAAACGTTTTTCTCCATTTCTCTGTTTTTGTACAAACTTCTTCCTACCATGGGTCTGGATGTGGAACCTTCGGTACCAAAACCAGATTAATGTCTTTCCATTGGATTGGTCTTGGTATGACAGTGTTTGCTCTAGAAAGGTCAGTCTGTAAGAGAAGAGTTTCATCTCTTTGATCGAATTTATGCGACAAACGCAGAGATCATGGCTTTATAGGATATTTTGAAAATTAATGCCACTGGAATAGCTCCTTCCAACATGTGGTAATTATGTGTCTTGATTTGTAAAATCATGCTTTTCAAAATATTTTCATCCTTTAAAGAGACCGTTATGTTAGGATAACAATCGAATGAGATGGGTCCTTTACAGAGACTAGATTCAATACTACTGAGTAAGGAATCATCAAAGGAGATGAACCTCCCATCTCTAAGGACTGCAAGAATAGAGGTGTTCAAACCTTCTTTAGTTAATGGCTTTATACCAACTTGGATCAAGCCGATATGGATATAGTTAAAACCTTTTTTTATTAATTTCTTTAAAGATTCTTTAGCGAACAAATGAATTGTCTCAAAAGGTTTCGAAAGAGTAATATCTCTTTCTTCTGTCTTTATAACGCAATCAGTTTTTAGGAAATCAGTGATTTTCATTTTGTAAATCTTATCTTTGGAAATCTTTGGTAAATCCCAATTGTCAATTGCTTTATTAAAGTCTTCAACAATGAATTCTTCTGAATTCACTACGTTCTTTGAAACACTAGTCTTCTCGGAAGAAGAGCTAGAGAAAGATCATTTCATGAGCAAAGACTCCATGAGATGCAAAATTTTAAAAGACTTCAAAAATTCTAATAAGACAAAGTAAAATGTCTTACGCTAAGAATTGGTCTTACTGCCCTGTAAACAACGTCGAGACTTACACCCAAATGCTACCTAAGCACCCGAAGGCAACCCTTTATCAGATTAGTCAAATTTTAATCTTGTATTGACGTATAAAGCGGCACAAGACCATGGTGACCTAGATTTGACAATTAAACCTTTAGATTCCAAATCTTTAATCTCATCCCTACAATGCCGTTCTAGATCCATGTTCATCTGGATAGGACGTGCTTTAGTAGGAATCTTCTTTTCATCAAAGGAATTTTCATATGGTAAATCTACCATGTGTTGTTTTCTGCTCCAGAAAGCAGATGGTAAGTTTGCACATATTTCTTTTTCAATAAGTTTGTGATAATCAAAAATTTTCTTTTTTGTAAAATCATTTTGAAGTTGGTTATCGATTCTTTGAAGGTTTAAATCTTTCTTTAAGTCAAATAAGTCATTTTGTTTTGGTTTTATCAAAACGTTGATCTTATTTTGATGAATAGAACAAGCTTTCATCATGTTTAAATTTCTAGTTCTAGGTTTTTCTATAAAAGGAAAATTTAATATTTTATTGTTTGCTTTGAAAGATATATTGTCATGATTTACAGTATAAGGGGTAATAAGGTTTATAAAAGGGGTTCCTAGAATAACAATATGATGAATGTCATTTGTTAAAAGGAAAGAAGTTTTAAAATCAAAATTGTTGTTGCGAATAGACGCATCAACTTTTGAAATGATCTTTAATTTTGAATTATTGGCGGTAGAGAGTTTTTCTCTAGTATCTTTGTAAAACTTCTTTGGAACAATATCAGCTTTAATGCAATTTAAATCAGCACCAGTGTCGAAAAGGGCAATGGTGTCAATTTCGAGTTCATTGGAAAAGTTTATATATATATATATATATATATATGTTAGCATATATGTATCCATAATGTTGATTTTGATGATAACAAACAAGATTAAGAATGATTAAGCTTTTAAAAGCTTAAATTATTTTTATACGTTTTAAATAAATTATTATTTTCACATTATAAAGGTTTTATATTTAATAGAAAATTGATTTTATGAAATTGGTTGTTTTTTAAGTTTATGGTTTAATTGAAAGAGTTTTGAAAACTTTAAAATCAACAAATATTGTTTGAAATTCTGGAGAAAGGCTTATTTGAAAAGTATCATAGTATTTTGGGCCATTTCATAATTTTAGAAAGTTTGAGATTAACGAGTATTACTTAGAAATTCCGAAATTGGACATATTTGTAAAGTTTTATAACGTTTTGGGTCATAATATAGTTATAGAAAGTTTTGGGGCAAAACTATAATTTTTAGTAAACAGTTCATTGTAGCAGTCACTGTAACAAATGGCTAACCGTTTATTGAAAACGGCTAACCGATAATTTTCAGAAAGCATGTTCTACTAAAGATTGTTAAAATGATGTTTCTGGAAAATAACAGTAAACCATTTACGGAAAACGGTGAACCGATTATTTCCAGATTGCTAACCTTGAATCGTTTAGTAAGAACGGTTAACCCAAATTTATTTTGCAGGTCTCTGGAAATTAACGGTGAACCGATAGTGACAAAAGGTTAACCGTTTATTTGAAATTTAGCCTAACGGTAAGTGTGCAACCCAAGAAAGCAAACTCAAGGATTTTTACGTGGTTCGGCTATCCCCGCCTACGTCCACGCCTCCAAGCTCACCAAGCTTGAGGATTTCACTATCCAAGCCTTTCCAGGGCTTCAAATACTTACAATTGACTTCGAGGTGTCAATGGACCTTTACAACAAAGAGATTATCTCCCAATCTCTTCACTCAAGTGTATCACACACTTAAACACTCACAAATTTGATGAGGAATTGAAAATTACAACAAAAACTCTCTTGAAGAGTAGATGAACAAATTTAAGAACAAAAATGGCTCAAGGATTTATGATTCACGAATTGAGAGCTCAAGATATATTGTATGCCCTTTGTTGGTGCGTGCTTGGAACACTGAACAAGAGTTGGGGTTGAGTTTTTATAGTGGGAGCTCAAAAACTAACCGTTATGCACTTTTTGTTCATAACCGGCTTACCGTTTATGGAATCCGGTTAGCCTCTTAAATGTTACCGTAAAGGTAAAAATTTGAATTTCACAATATCCGGCATGTCGCTTACAATAACCGGATAACCGTTTATGTTCTGGAAGCTTTCTGACCCGTAACCGGATAGCCGCTTATGATAACCGAATAGCCGTTTTCCATCCTAAGAGATTCTGCTCGCTATCCGGCTAGGCGCTTGCTACAGTAACTGCTACAGTGAATTATTTTCTAAAATTATAGTTTTGCCCTAAAACTTTCTATAATTGTACTATGGCCCAAAACGTTATGAAATTTTACAAATAAGTCCAATTTTAAAATTTTCAAAGTAATGCTCGTTAATCCCAAATCATCTAAAATTATGAAATGACCCAAAATACTATAACACTTTTCAAACAAGTCCTTCTCTATAATTTCAAACAATACTTGTTGATTTTTAAGTTTTCAAAACACTTTCAATTTAAACCATAAACTTGAAAAACAACCAATTTCATAAAATCATTTTTCCATTAAATATAAAATCTTTATAATGTGAAAATAATGATTTATTTAAAATGTATTTAAAATCATTCTTAATCTTATTTGTTATCATCAAAATCAATAATATGGAAACATATATGTTAACAGGTTTTTCTCTTCCCTTACTTATTTATTATTGTACTTTCATTGAATTTATTGTTTTCGAATTTATTAAGGCATTAGATTGGATTGTTGTGTGGTTTGATTATGATAAGTTTTAAAATACCAATTCACCTTCCCCCTCTTGGGTTGTACACTTGTATTTCAATATATATATAATTTTTTTTAGTATTCTGTCATCTTATCCCACTCTAATGTGGAGTATTACCTTATGTTTTATGTTTTCTACCATCTAATTATGTTTAAAAATGTGAATGACTATGTATTCCTAATTATGGTGCTATAAAAAAAAGATATGTATATATAAATAAATAAATAAATAACAAAAAATAACAAAAAACAAAAATAAATGTAGCTTTTGAGAGAGTCACTGTTGAGTGTTAGAAAGTGTATATTTATAAAGGAGAAAATCGTCATTTTATATTTTAAGTCTCACTAACATCTCTATTTTTATGTATTTATTTATCTTGTGATTTAATTATGTGTGTTTTGTTATAATTAAGTATTTTATGTATTTTAGGGGCATCATGATTGTTTCACAATGAATGAGTGATCAGACAGCAAAACGGACAACACTTTTGAACTCAGGATGGTCAAAAACTTTAGGAGGAACATAAAATGAAAAATGTCATTGTTCACATATACGGTACTGTTCATGCGTATGTTACTGTTCATGTTACTGTTCACAACACTGTTCACATATACGGTCCGATGATGTGGCATTGACCGATGACGTGGCAGTATTTCAGTGGACCAAAAATCATGCGTACGGTACATGCACATTCATGGGATTATTTACTATTCAAATCGTGACATCGTAAACCATCGCTCAAACTGCGGTGCAAACCAATCTGGTAACGCTTACTGTTCACTGATGATTCACTCAATGTATCTATAAAAAGGGGGCTCCCCCCTAATTTGATACCCCTGAATCCATTTTTCAGCTTAGTTTTCTGTAATTCTTTCTCCTTCCTGTATTTTCTATGTATTTTAATAAATTTTCATTTTACCCCTAGTTAAGAAATGAGTAGCTAATTTTCTTTCAAGCTTGGGTTGAAGGTGAAGTCTCAACATGTTCCATGGGCTTAATTTGGTAAATTTATTTTCTCTTCCCCTCTAATATTTATGGATGTTTTGACTTGTCATCGACAAAAAATAATAATCTTGTCTATATACCGCCCTGGTTAAACCGGCACCCTAGTACAAGGTTATTATTATGTGGCACGATAAGCACTTAGCACCATATTTATTTGAGAGTAGTTCATGAGGTGTGAAATCCCCTCTCATGATTTAATTGCATTAATAAGGAATATTTAGCCAATGGAGCATGCTGATGTAGATCTAGATACCCAAGCACGTTATTTCAATAGACTTCATTTCAATTCATTCTTGCCATTGTAATTTAGATTCTACGATATTTTAAATTAATTTCACTACAAATCCAACCAACCCATTTAAGAAAATTAATTCTGCGCATAATTAAAATCAACATCCTCGTGGAATCGACACTCGTCACCATTAATCTATTCTACAATAGATTCGTGCGTTTGCGAGTTCAATAAAATTTGCACAAGTTTTTGGCGCCGTTGCCGGGGAGGTAAGTATTTTAATTTATAGAATTATTTTTTTTAATATTAAATTTTTTAGATTGTTTTCTTGTAATTTTTTTTTCAATTAAAAAAAAAAGAAAGTGAATCTGTATTTTAAGGTTAGAATTTTATTTCTTTTTCTCTTCTCTAAATTTGTGTAATTTAATTTTCATATTTTTTTTAAATTTTTTTTGTCTTATTATCTTTGTTTGTAATTTATTTTAATTTTAGTTAATATTTGTTGAACGTAATTTCTTTTTCTTATAGGAATTGAGTGTGTTTTCATAGTAAGATTGTAACAGCGTGATAAGGTTAGTATCGTAATTTCTCCCTTTTTCTTATCTTTATTTGTTTTGTTTTCATTCATTTTTTTTCTTTTTCTTTGCATGCATGGTCGAAGGTCATTATCACCTAATCTTGAGCCTTTAGGCCTTAAATAGGAGAAAACACTTCGCACACACAAACACGTTGCATTTAAAAAGAAAATTGAAATAGATTTGCAAAATCAACCAGAACCACAGGAGAGGCCATTTAAGGACTATTTTAGTCCATTAGCTAATTTGAGCACATCATACATAAGGCACCCAAATGTAGCTGCTAGGAGTTTTGAATTAAAACCTAGTGTGCTGAATTGTCTCCCCACATTCTATGGCCTAAAAAATGAGGACCCATATAATCATTTGAATGATTTTCATGTTATTTGTCAAACTTTTAGATACGAGAAATTTTCAGATGATGATGTTAAACTCATATTATTCCCATTTTCTTTAAAGGATAGAGCTCGTTCATGACTTAATACATTGCCTGCTAATAGCATTTCATCATGGGAACAAATGATAACAAAATTTTTGAATAAATATTTCCCAGTTCATAAAACCAATGCTATTCGCAGGGAAATTTCAGAGTTTATCCAGAAAGATGATGAGCAGTTTTTCGAGACATTGGAGCGATCCAATGGGCTACTCTTGAAGTGTCCTCATCACAGGTACGAGAAATAGCACCAATGCCAATACTTTTTGGAGGGATTATTGCCACATGTGCAAGAATGGCTAATGGCGACCAATGGAGGAGAGGTAATGTCAAAGAACGCATCAGAGATTTAGGATTTCTTTCAGCGCCAATCAGATAATTCTCAACAACGGAGTGGATCACTCAGAAATACCAGGAGAATTAAGGGAGTAAATGAGGTTCACGTTGGCGAGTCAAGTTCAAAAATTAAAGAAGTCAAAGAGATGGTTGAAGGCCTTTCTCCATAAATAGCATTATTAACGACTGCCAACTCAACAGAACCACATGACCATGACTCATATTCAGATCAAGCCAATGCCATAGGAGTCATGAGAAAACCATCAAACTACAAACCTTACTCCAACACATATAACCCTGGATGGAGAGACCACCCCAATTTTTCACGGTCTCAAGGATTCCAACAAAATATACCAACAGCTCCACCTCCACCAATGCAACCAATTCCTCCAATTTCTCAAATTTCTCAAGCCTCTTAGCCACCATTTAGACCATACAATCAAAACACAAGCCACTCTCAACCCAAACCATGGGAGGATACGTTCCAGAATTTTAAGAATTCTACTCATTCCAGAAACGAGCAACAGAACCGCACCATTGATGAACTACGAAATGAGATGAGAGCGGGCTTCAACTCACAAGCCCAATCAATTTCAAACCTCGAGAAAATGGTGGGACAACTTGCTTCTTCAGTTCAAACCTTGGCAATGACCGTTGAGAAAGGTAAATTTCCAAGTCAACCAGTGCCTAACCCTAAAGCAGTGTATAAAGTAAGCACCAGTTCACCACAGCAATATGGAGAGGTCAAAGTTGTCATGACCTTACGAAAAGGGAAAGAAGTTGACAACAAATATGAGATGCTAGCAATAAAATCAACTCAGATTGTACCTATGAATGCTGAGGACTCATCATCAGAGGAGAAAGAGGAAACCAACTCACAAGAGTACGTTCCTAAAGCTCCATTTCCTCAGAGATTAGCTAAAGGGAAGAAAGGAAAATCCACAGGTGAGATTTTTTAAATTTTCAAACAGGTAAGTGTTAACGTCCCTTTACTTGATGCTATAAAACAAGTGCCATCTTATGTCAAGTTTCTTAAAGACCTCTGCACTAAAAAGAGAAATATTCATGTTCAGAAAAAGACCTTTTTAACAGAAAATGTTAGTTCTATATTCCAACATAAGATGCCTCTAAAATTCAAAGACCTAGGCTCCCCCACTATTTCATGTAGTATAGAGAACCACACAATTAAGAATGCTTTGTTGGATTTAGGAGCTAGTGTAAATCTGTTGCCTTATTCTGTATTTGTGAAACTTGGACTGGGAGAATTACACCCAACTCCAGTGGTGTTACAGCTTGCAGATCGGTCCACGAAAATACCTCGTAGTATTGTGGAGGACGTGCTTATCCAAGTAGATAAGTTTTATTTTCCTGTTGATTTCATTGTAATTGATACTCAACCAGTGCAAGATTCAAAAGAGCACATTCTCATTATCCTTGGCTGACCTTTCTTGGCAACTGCTGATGCTCACATTCAATACAGAAACGGAAATATACAGTTGTCATTTGGCAATATGACCATGGAGCTTAATATCTTCAACATTGCCAAACAACCTCGCAATGCAGATGATGGAATTGTTGATGTGGATTTAATAGAAATATTAGTTGATAATAATTTTCTGTCAAATCTTAGTGATGACCCTTTACAAAGTTGTTTAACTCACTTTGTTTTGAATTTTGATATTGACAGATCAGTTGATGAAGTCAATGCCCTACTTGACTCAGCACCATCTATGGACACAAATAAATAGAAGTCAAGAGTTGAACAACTAGTACCATCAGAAAAGAAACTCAACCCATTATCAGAATCACCACCAAAACTCAACATCAAGCCGTTACGCAACACTTTAGAATATGCTTTTTTGGGAGAAGAAAGCACTCTGCCAGTAATCATTTCTTCCTTTCGCAATGAGGAACAAAAAAGTAAGTTGTTGGAAGTTTTAAAACAGCACAAATGATCGTTAGGATGGACCATAGCAGACATAAAAGGTATAAACTCAGTAGACTGTATGCATTACATTCACATTGATGAAAATGCGAGACCTACTTGGGACATGCAACGTCGGTTAAATCCTAACATGTAAGAGGTTGTTAGAACTGAAGTCCTTAAGCTATTAGATGCATGTATCATTCACCCCATTTCTGATAGTTCATGGGTCAGTCATGTGCAAATTGTCCCCAAAAAATCAGGAGTCACAGTAGTTACCAATGCTGATAATGAATTAGTACCCACTAGAGTGACTACAGGATGACGTGTATGCATTGATTATAGGAAGTTAAATTCTGTCACACGTAAAGATCATTTTCCTTTACCATTTATTGATCAAATGCTTGATAGATTAGCAGGACATGAATTTTATTGCTTTCTAGATGGCTACTCAGGATACAATCAGATTCCCATAGCACCAAAAGATCAAGAGAAAACCACATTCACTTGTCCTTTTGGCACTTTTGCATATAGGAGAATGCTATTTGGATTATGTAATGCGCCTGCTACATTTCAACGATGCATGTTGAGCATTTTTTCTGATATAGTTGAATGATTTCTTAAGGTCTTTATGGATGGCTTTTCTATTTTTGGTGATTCATTTGATCAATGTTTACATCATCTAACACTAGTTCTGCAGAGATGTATCGAGAAGAATTTAGTCTTGAATTGGGAGAAATGCCATTTTATGGTAAAACAAGGTATTGTTCTCGGTCACATCATTTCGAGTAAAGGCATTGAGGTTGATAAAGCCTAGGTGGACCTCTTTTCCAATGTTCCTCCACCTAAAACAGTCAGAAAAGTAAGATCTTTCCTTGGGCATGCTGGTTTTTATAGACATTTCATTAAAGATTTTAGTAAAGTTTCTAGACCCTTATGCAATCTACTTGCTAAGGATGTACCTTTTGTCTTTAATGATTAATGTCTTGTGGCATTTGAAAAATTAAAACAACTGTTGACATTATCACCCATCATTCAGGCCCCAAATTTGAACTTACCATTTGAGCTTATGTGTGATGCATCTGATTATGTAGTAGGAGCAGTATTAGGACAAAGAGTTGATCGAATTCCCATGTGATTTACTATGCTAGTATGACATTGAATTATGCACAGCTGAATTATTTAACTACTGAAAAAGAAATGCTAGTAGTAGTGTTTGCACTAGAGAAATTTCGATCTTATCTCATTGGTTGTAAAATAATTGTATTCACAGATCATGCTGCTCTTAAATATCTTCTCATAAAGAAATATGCAAAAGCTAGACTAATTCGTTGAGTGTTACTTTTGCAGGAATTTGACTTAGAATTCAAAGATAAGAAAGGAACAGAAAATGTTGTGGTTGACCATCTTTCTCGTCTCTATTTTGATACAACTACAGAACCATTACCTTTGAATGAGTCATTTCCTGATGAACAATTAATGAGTGTGGAAGTAGTACCATGGTATGCTGATATTGTTAATTATCTTGTTACAAGTAAACTTCTAGAGCATTGGACTAAGCAGGACAAGGCCAAATTCTTTGCAGAAATAAAGAATTTTCTTTTGGGATGATCCTTATCTATTCAAGTATTATGCAGATCAAATTGTTAGACGATGTGTCCCAGAGAATGAATTTCAAAACTTTCTTTCTTTCTGCCATGAACAAGCTTGTAAAGGTCATTTCAGCGCTAAGAAAACAGCCACTAAAATTTTACAATGTGGTTTCTATTGGCCGACTATATTTCGAGATGCTTACACTTTTTGTTCTTCATGTGATAGGTGTCAACGAATGGGAAGCATAACACGAAGGAATATGATGCCACTAAACCCAATTTTAGTGGTTGAAATTTTTGATGTATGAGGTATCGATTTTATGGGACCATTTCCTTTATCTTTTGGCCATCAATACATATTGGTTGCTGTTGACTATGATTCAAAATAAGTAGAGGCAATTCCATGTAGGACCAACGATCACAAGGTGATGATAGGATTTTTGAAAAGCAATATTGTTTCACGCTTTGGATTTCCTCGAGCATTCGAAGTACTTTTGACAAAGTATTCCATCACTTATAAAGTGACGACCCCATATCATCCACAAACCAGTGGCCAAGTTGAGATCTCCAATCGAGAAATAAAGCACATTTTAGAAAAGACGGTGAGGCCCGGCAGAAAAGATTGGTCGTTGAGGCTCGATGATGCATTATTGGCATATAGAACGGCTTTTAAGACCCCAATTAGGATGTCACCCTACAGGCTAATGTATGGAAAAGCTTTCCACGTACCTGTGAAACTCGAGCATCGTGCGTACTGGGCCATCAAGAAATTCAATTTTGATATGCAGTCGGTTTCGGAAAGAAGATTACACCGGCAAACTCAAGAAATTCGAATGACGCTGCGAAATGCCAAGATTTACAAGCAACGAATGAAAGTCTTTCACGACAAGCAAATTATGAGAAAATCTTTCACTCCAGGTCAGAAAGTGCTTTTATTCAATTCTCGCTTGCACCTATTCCCAAGTATGTTACGTTCTCGATGGTCTGGCCCATTTATTGTTCACACTGTTTTTCCACATGGGGCAATTGAAATTAAGGATCCAAAGAACAATGTCACTTTTAAAGTTAATGGTCAAAGATTAAAACCATATCTAGAGTACCAACCACATGGAGAGGATAGAGAAATAAATCTGAGTGACCCACCAAGTTTAAATTGAGGCTTTTCTTTTCTTTTCAGTGATTTGATTTGATTTAGTTCTTTTCTTTCTTTTACTATTCTTTTACTCATTGAAATTACTTTTACGTAAGTGTGCTTGTTCACCCATTACAGTTCTCTCTTATCATTTTTATCATGAGACAATACCTCTTGTACATGCTTAGAACACTTCAACTTATCCAAACTCATCTCAGAAAGCAGATACGATTTTTTAAAACATATCGTATTTGGGTTTTACAACGATCAGAGTTAGTCGCTCATGTTGAGGATTTAGAAAGCCAACTAAGAGATATTGAGAGAAGTATCTACAACACCCAGTTGGAGCTTCAGGTAAATTCAATAAGAGGACGATTTTAGTTTGTTTTGTGTGTTTTAATTTGTTTCTCTGTTTGTGTGTTTTAGTTTGCTTTGTATGTTTAAGTTTGTCGCCCCGGTGAATTGGTGGATAACGGTACTCCGTGACAATCAAGTCGGTTATTTCAGTTTCCCATAATAACTGATATTCTGAGACGAAGGCATGGACAAAGACGAGATTTTAGCAAAGCTTCACAAACGATTCCTTTCGCTTTCTCAGAATGCCCTCCTTTCAATCTATAAAGCCCGGTCCGAACGCATGCGATTGCTTATGAAGAATGAAATACCTACTGACATCCGCTGGTTAATCGAGGCCAAAGTACACTTGGCAGGTGAGTTACCTCCTAAATTTATTGCATACATGCTTGGTTGTGGTAAAGGAAATTATGCGAGAAAACGACGAGCTCGAAGAGTTTCTGTTGCTTGTCATAAGTGTGCCAGAACGATATGCAATAAAAAACCATGTTCTTTAGGAATGGTGTCTGATAACAGGGAAGATAAGATTAAATTCATTAAGGATGACTTGAATAAAGAGTCATTGGATAATATCCTTTTGTCTCTTGAAACGCATCAGAGTGGATACGTGCCAAAAACGATTCTCCAGTTATGGCCATTATTCGAGAAAGAACATGCACGATACAGTCTCGGGAATCTAGCTATAAACGACCATGTTTGCCAGTTTGTAAGAAAACTGGATGGGAAGCCTATCCTCAACCCATAGAGGGCTTTCAAGCCATTTCTGAACGTAAAACCAGAGGAAGATGTGAGCCACAGTCGCAACTACCTGTGAATATCCTTTTACTTTACTGTTGTTTTATTTCACTGTTGTTTTACCATTTGCATTGTTGCCTTTAATAATTTTCTATTATCATTGTTTGCTTTTGTTTTTTTTTTAATGTTTTTTTTTTGCCTTGCTTTTTTTTAATCGATAATCAATACATCACACACTGGGACCCATTGTTACCAAGGTCTTTTTATATTATTTTTGTTGAGCACTCACATATTATTTTTAACAAAGATCCCATCGGCAACTACTCCCTAAGCAATTCAAGAACATTCAGGTTTTCCGGGTTTAACTATGGCAAACATAAAGAGTTCGCTGAGGCACCATGATCTCGGTCAAGAATACAGAGAAAATCAGATTTTGTAATGGAGGAGGTGACCGAGGGTTATTTAAAATGGTCTCAGAAGCTGCTTATGTCAGAAGGAGCCAAGTGTTAGGCATCATCCCAACAATTCTCAAACCTTTGGGCTGTTTGTCTAACTCATCAACTGGAGAAGAATTAGTCGTCTCAGGTATGCAATAAAGAATAACTGAAATGTTAAATCATGCCGATGCTTTTATTTTCCTTCCAGGAGATCTTGATACTCTTGAGGCACTAATCACATTAGCATCTTGGGCCCATCTGAACATCCACCAGAAACCCATCAGTTTGTTAAATGCCAATAATTTTTAGGATGGCTTTATCGCATTTCTTAACCATGCAATAAAAAATTATTTCATTCCTTCCTCCGTGAAAAAAGTCTTTATTTGTGCACATACTGCTAATGAGCTACTTGATCTGCTACAAGCTTATCAATCAGAGCCAGATCCCAGGAATATTGTGTTGCATTGTTCAAATAATGATGGTAACAGTAGCCGCAGTAAGAAGTATAAATTAGATTTAACTCTCTGCTTGTAAATATTTTCTTCTATGTTGCACTACCCAGGTGATGTCTTCTAAACTCTACTATTTTCCTTTCGAACATTGAGGAAAATGTTTCATTCTGGTTGGAGGGAGGGAATAGTTGATAATTGGGGAATGATTGACAATTGTGGAATATTGGTTATGTTTTTACTAATTTTTGTTGTAGAACTAACCATGGCTAACTTTTTAAGTAGAAGATGGCTGAATATGGAGTGTAGTGACTCTACAAACACATCTTCTTAGTAAAAAAAAAAAATCAGACATTTTTCTTTTCTATCATCTAATTAATTTTTCTGCATCATTTTCCATCTTTCTGCATGTATGTTTTCTTTTCATGTTTAGAATAGGTTGGGGGGGAAGAATGTCATTAAAAATAAAAAAAAAATAATATTTTGAATTTTGTGTGAGTTTACTGGATGACATGATGACTTTTGAATTTTAATATTTGTATTATCTTTGATCTTGAGTAATGTTACACCATGTTTGCTATTCTACATGTTGATGTTGGAGACAAATATGAGTTGCTTGAACATGTCATAATAAATTCCAAGTGAGTTTTTGAGCCTACTGTTTTTCTTGGAGAGTAACCCTTTTTGCCTATTCTTTATATAGCTTAGCAGATTATTATTTTATATATGAGCTCTAGATTTCCTTTAAGTCAACCCTCTAAAAAAAAAAATGTGTTGCTACATCTGAAGGTCCACCTAACTAGTAGATATGGAAGATTATTTAGAGCCTTAAAAGATGATAGAAGGTCAACTTTGACCCGTTTGAGCCTTTCAAGCCATCCCTGTTATGAAATATTCATAGTTAGCCCTTTTGAGTCTTTTATAAAAAAAAAAAGCATCTTCATTGTTAACTTATCATCCTGATCCACTCCAATTTGGAGTATTACCCGATGATTTACAAGTTCCATCACCTGTTCATGTTTGAGAAAAAAAATAAAATAATTATTTTGTTCAGCAAAGTTATGCCATACGAAAAAAAAAAAAAGAAGAAAAAAAAAGAAAAAAAAAGAGAAATACAATAATAATAAATAAGCGAAATACACCTTTTAATTTTCAAAAGATCTCTATTTTTTCTCAAGCATGTATTTTTTGTTTTCTCTATTTCCCCTTCTTTGTTAGCCATTTCCCTAGCCTACGTTACATCCTAATAAAAGTCCTTCTTGATTTTAGGGAACTATAGTCTAAAGTAAAAGCTAGTTATATGGGCTATTAAGATGTAGTGATGCATTAAAAAAAAAAAAAGGAAAAGACTAGTATTTTGTTTGAGATCGTATTATTTCTAAGCTGTGGGCATATTCTTTTCATCTTGGTGAGAGTGTATGATATTTCTTTATTATTTTCTCTCAATTTACCATTCATTGTAGTGACAATTTTTATTGGTTTTAATTTCTTTGTGAGAGTGTCACTACTACCAGTGAGATTTTGGGGTTTGACAAGTCATTCTTGAAAGTGACCTGATTACTATAGTCTATTGGATTGATGCATGTGGATGGTTGATGTGAATGTGATATTTCTTTAAACTGGAGATAATATTTATACTTTTATTTGATTGCTGTCATTAATCTGATTGAATAAACACAATTGTTTTTTAAAAAAAAAAAATCATTTTTGAGTTTGAATTTTGTTTTCGCTTTATTTGCTAGAGACTAGTAATAAGCTGGTTGAGGGGTGTGTTGAGTGTTAGAAAATGTATATTTATAAAGCAGAAAATCGTCATTTTATATTTTAAGTCTCACTAACATCTCTATTTTTATGTATTTATTTCTCTTGTGATTTAATTATGTGTGTTTTCGTATAATTAAGTATTTTATGTATTTTAGGGGCATCATGATTATTTCACAATGAATGAGTGATCAGACAGCAAAACGGACATGCTTTTGAACTCAGGACGGTAAAAAACCTCAGGAGGAGCGTAAAAGAAAAAATGTCACTGTTCACATATACGGTACTGTTCATACGTATTGTTGAGTGTTAGAAAGTGTATATTTATAAAGGAGAAAATCGTCATTTTACACTTCAAGTCTCACTAACATTGTTATTTTTATTTATTTAAGTATTTTGTTATTTAATTACGTGTGTTTCATTATAATTAGTTATTTTATATATTTTAGGGGTATCACGATTGTTTCACAATGAACGAGTGATCAGACAGCAAAACGGACGTCACATTGATTATAATGAAACACACGTAATTAAATACAAGAAATTACAAAAATCTATGGAGTGTGAACTGTGCAAATTTTAGGTTACAAAAACTTATTAATGCTTTTTAATCAACAAGAGAAGGAATTACAGAAATCTAAGCTTACAAATGAATTCAGGGATATCAAATTAGGGGGGGGGAAGCCCCCTTTTTATAGGTACATTGAGTGAATCATGACCATCGGATTAAAAATTGACGCCGTGATTGCGCCACGCCATCACCAACAACAATGTACCACTATTTGAACAGTAATACTATTTGCACAGTTCACACGGTTTGACCACTATTTGCACAGTAAACAGGTTTTTGCACAGTTCACACGGTTTGACCACTATTTGCACAAGAACCGGTTTTGCCAGACAAGACTAACAAGATTATACGTATGAGCTGTGAGATGTGAACAGGACATTTTCCTTTTATGCTCCTCCTAAAGTTTTCGATCGTCCCGAGTTCAAATGTGACGTCTGCTTTCGTCTTCGATCACTGCTCATTGTGAAACAATCGTGATACCCTAAAATATATAAAATAACTAATTATAATGAAACACACGAATTAAATAACAAAATACTTAAATAAATAAAATAACAATGTTAGTGAGACTTGAAGTGTAAAATGACGATTTTCTCCTTTATAAATATACACTTTCTAACACTCAACACACTCTAACCAAATTTTATTGCTAGTCCCTAGCAAATAAAGCTAAAATAAAATCCAAAATCAATATTTTTTTTTTAAACACACGTGTTTATCAATCGATTAATGATAGAATCAAAGAAAAGTACAAGTATTATCTCCGCCTAAAGAAATATCACAACCACATCAACAATCCACATGCATCACCAAGAGACTATAGTAATCGTGCCACTTTCAAGAATAACATGTCAAACCCCAAAATCTCACCAAAGAGTGGACACTCTCACAAAGAAATTAAACCCAATAAAAATTGTCACTACAATGAATGGTGAATTGAGAGAAAATAATATAGAAATACCACACACTCTCACCAAGATGAAAGAAATATGCCCACAGCTTAGAAATAATACGACCTCAAATAAATTACTAGTCAACCCAATTTTTTTTTTTTTTAATGCATCACTACATCTTAATAGCCCATATAACTAGCTTTTACTTCAGACTATAGTTCTCTAAAATCAAGAAGGACTTTTATTAGGACGTAACGTAGGCTAGGGACATGGCTTAACAAAGAAAGGAAAATAGGAAAACAAAATATATATGTGTTTGAGAAAAGTTCAAGAACTTTGAAATTTCGCATTATTTATTATTTATTGCTATTGTATATCTTTTTTCTTTTTCTTTTTTTTTTTTTTTGAATTTTTTTTTTATGGCACAACTTTGTTGAATAAAATAATTATTTATCCTTTTTCAAACATGAATAGTGATGGAACTTGTATAACATCGGGTAATACTCCAAATCGAGTGGGTCAGATGATAAGTTAATAAAGAAAATTTTTTTTTTTTTTTTTTGGGCTCAAATGGCTAACTATGGATATTTTACAAGAGGATGGCTAGAAAGGCTCAAACGGATCAAAATGGCCTTCTATCGCCTCTTAGAGCTCTAAATAATCTTCCATATCTACTAGTTAGTGGGCCTTTAGATGCAAAGAACACACTTTTTTTTTTTTTTTTTGAATGGGTTGAATTAAAGGAAATCTAGAGATCATGTATAAATAAATAAACTGCTAAGCTGCAACAAAAATGGGCAAAATGGGTTACTCTCCAAGAAAAATTAATAGGCTCAAAAACTCACTTGGAATTTATTTTGACATATGCATTCCTTCAAGCAACTCATATTTGTCCCCAACATCAACATATAGAATAGCAAACATGGTGTAACATCACTCAAGACCAAAGATAATACAAATACTAAAATTTAAAAGTCATCATATCATCCAATATCAAAAACTCACACAAAATTACCAAATATATATATATTTTTTTAACGAAATTCTACCCCCCAACCTATTCTAAACATAAAAAGAAAAACATACATGCAGAAAAATTAAAGAAAAAAGTCTGAATTTTTTTTATGTATTTTAAAAATGATACATAGGTACATTGAGTGGCCTTACAAATACTCCAAAATCAATAAAACTTATTAATTTTACAAATACTTTTTTTTGGGCTCAAAATGACTAACTATGGATATTTTACAGTAGGGATGGCTAGAAAGGCTCAAACGGATCAAAAATGGCCTTCTATCGTCTCTTAGAGCTCTAAATAATCTTCCATATCTACTAGTTAGGTGGGCCTTTAGATGCAGCAACACACATTTTTTTTTTTTTTTAAAGGGTTGACTTAAAGGAAATGTAGAGATCATGTATAAAATAATAAACTGCTAAGCTGCATGAATAATGGGCAACAAGGGTTACTCTCCAAGAAAAATTAATAGGCTCAAAAACTCACTTGGAATTTATTTTGACATATGCATTCCTTCAAGCAACTCATATTTGTCCCCAACATCAACATATAGAATAGCAAACATGGTGTAACATCACTCAAGACCAAAGATAATACAAATACTAAAATTTAAAAGTCATCATATCATCCAATATCAAAAACTCACACAAAATTACCAAATATATATTTTTTTTAACGAAATTCTACCCCCCAACCTATTCTAAACATAAAAAGAAAAACATACATGCAGAAAAATTAAAGAAAAAAGTCTGAATTTTTTTTTTTTTTTTTAAGAAGATGCGTTTCTAGAGTCACTACACTCCATATTCAGCCATCTTCGACTCAAAAACGTGAAAATGTATAAAACATACGTGAACATGCGAGTAAATTACAAAAATCTAAGCTTACAAAACAAAAACTTGTTGTGCAAATTTTATTGAACTCGCAAGCGCACGAATCTATTGTAGAATAGATCAATGGTGACGAGTGTCGATCCCACGAGGAGGTTGATTTTAATTGTTTGTAGAATTAATTTTCTTTTAAATGAGTGGTTGGATTTGTGGTGAAATTAATTTAAACTATGCTGGAAATTAAATTACAATGGCAAGAATAAATTGAAATTCGAAACTATTGAAATAAAGCACTTGGGTATCCGGATCTGCATCAACATGCTCCATGGGCTAAATATTCCATATTAATACCAATTAAATCATGAGGGGGGATTCCACACCTCATGAACCACGCTCAAATAAATATGGTAGGTTTATCGTACAAATAATAATAACCTTGTACTAGGGTGCCGGCTTAACTGTATGATTCAGACAAGACTATTATTATTTGTCACCTAAAAGTCAAAACAACCACAAATATTAGAGGGAATAGAAAATAAATTTACCAAATAAATCCCATGGAACATGTTCAGACTTAACCTTCAAACCAATCTTCAAAGAAAAATACCTACGCATATTTGAAAATAGGGTAAAAATGCCAAATTATTACAAGAAATAGAAAATACAAGAAAGAGAATGAATTACAAAAATCTAAGCTTAGAAATCAATTCAGGTATATCAAAAAAGCTGGGGGAAGACTCCTTTTTAAAGGAACATTTAGTGAATCAAGACCATCGATTAAAAGCTGACGCCTGTGATTGCGCCACGCCATCCGTCAACAACAATGTACCACTATTTGAACAAAGAACACTATTTGCATACCTCACACGGTTTGACCACTATATGCACAGTAAACCGGTTTTTGCACAGTAATACTATTTACACAGTTCACACGGTTTGAACTCTATTTGCACAGTAAACCGGTTTTTGCACAGTAACACTATTTCAGACAAGATCATGAACAAGACTATACGTATGAATAGTTCTCAGATATGTGAATGACATTTTTCCTTTTATGCTCCTCCCAAAGTTTTCGATCGTCCCGAGTTCAAATGTGACGTCTGCTTTGTCGTTCGATCACTGCTCATTGTGAAACAATCGTGATACCCCTAAAATACATAAAATAACTAATTATAATGAAACACACGTAATTAAATAACAAAATACTTAAATAAATAAAAATAACAATGTTAGTGAGACTTGAAGTGTAAAATGACGATTTTCTCCTTTATAAATATACACTTTCTAACACTCAACACACCCCCCAACCAGCTTATTGCTAGTCCCTAGCAAATAAAGCGAAGATAAAATTCAAAACCAATTTTTTTTTTTTTAAACACACGTGTTTATTCAATCAGATAAATGATAAGAATCAAAGAAAAGTACAAGTATTATCTCGCCTAAAGAAATATCATAGCCACATCAACAATCCACATGCATCACCCAAGAGACTATAGTAATCATGCAACTTTCAAGAATAACATGTCAAACCCCAAAATCTCACCGGTAGTAGTGACACTCTCACAAAGAAATTAAACCCAATAAAAATTGTCACTACAATGAATGGTGAATTGAGAGAAAATAATATAGAAATACCACACACTCTCACCAAGATGAAAGAAATATGCCCACAGCTTAGAAATAATACGACCTCAAATAAATTACTAGTCAACCCAATTTATTCTTTTTTTTTTTTTAATTTTTTTATAAATGCATCACTACATCTTAATAGCCCATATAACTAGCTTTTACTTCAGACTATAGTTCTCTAAAATCAAGAAGGACTTTTATTAGGACGTAACGTAGGCTAGGGACATGGCTTAACAAAGAAAGGAAAATAGGGAAACAAAATATATATGTTTGAGAAAAATTTCAAGAACTTTTGAAAATTACAAGATGCGTTTTGCTTATTTATTGCTATTGTATATCCCTTTTTTTTTTCTTTTTTTTTTCTATTTTTTTTTCTTTTTGAATTTTTTTTTTTTATAGCACAACTTCGTTGAACAAAATAATTCTTTATCCTTTTTCTCAAACATGAATAGGTGATGGAACTTGTATTATATCGGGTAATACTCCAAATTGGAGTGGGTCAGGATGATAAGTTAATAAAAAAAAAGCTTTTTTTTTTTTTTTTTTTTTAAGGCTCAAAAGGGCTAACTATGGATATTTTACAATAGGGATGGCTTGAAAGGCTCAAACGGATCAAAGATGGCCTTCCATCGTCTCTTAGAGCTCTAAATAATCTTCCATATCTACTAGTTAGGTGGGCCTTTAGATGCAACAACACACATTTTTTTTTTTTTTAAAAGGGTTGACTTAAAGGAAATCTAGAGATCATGTATAAAATAATAAACTGCTAAGCTGCATGAATAATGGGCAAAAAGGGTTACTCTCCAAGAAAACTTAATAGGCTCAAAAACTCACTTGGAATTTATTTTGACATATGCATTCCTTCAAGCAACTCATATTTGTCCCCAACATCAACATATAGAATAGCAAACATGGTGTAACATCTCTCAAGACCAA
This sequence comes from Citropsis articulata, assembly GCA_030449925.1. Lineage (NCBI taxonomy): Eukaryota > Viridiplantae > Streptophyta > Magnoliopsida > Sapindales > Rutaceae > Citropsis > Citropsis articulata. The sequence continues at coordinate 1,090,506 of JASUUH010000135.1, read as the reverse complement.
AGATAATACAAATACTAAAATTTAAAAGTCATCATATCATCCAATATCAAAAATTCACACAAAATTACCAAATATTTTTTTTTAACGAAATTCTACCCCCCAACCTATTCTAAACATAAAAAGAAAAACATACATGCAGAAAAATTAAAGAAAAATGTCTGAATTTTTTTTTTTTTTTTTTTAAAGAAGATGCGTTTCTAGAGTCACTACACTCCATATTCAGCCATCTTCGACTTAAAAACTTGAAAACATATATTTATAAAGGAGAAGTCAAAAAGAAAAGTTAGGAAAAACATAATAATAATAATTTTTTTTTTTTTACTAAGAAGATGCGCTTTAGAGTAACTACATCTATATTCACCATCTTCTATTCAAAATGGTTAGTTCTACAACAAAAATTAGTAAAAACTTAACCAATATTCCACAATTGTCAACTATTCCTCCCCTTAACTCGAATGAAACATTGTCCTCAATGTTTGAAAGGAAAGAAGAGTTTAGAAGACATCACCGGTAGTGCAAACATGTAAGAAAATATTTACAAACGGAGAGTTAAATCTAATTTGTACTTCATCATGCCATCGTTACCATCATTATTTGAACACTCCAACACAATGGTCCCGGATCCGTCTCTCGATTGATAAGCTTGTAATGTATCAAGTAGCTCATTAGCGATGTGCACAAATAAAGACTTTTTAACCGAGGAAGGAATGAAATAGTTTTTATTGCATGGTTAAGAAATGCGATAAAGCCATCATAAAAATTATTGACATTTAACAAACCGATGGGTTTCGTGGATGTTGGATGGGCCCAAGATGCTAATGTGATAAGTGCCTCAGAGTTGCAAGATCTCCGGAAGGAAAATAAAAGCATCAAGATGATTTAGCATTTCGGTTATGCGTGCATACCGAGACAACTAACTCTTCTCCGCTTGATGAGTTAGACAAATGCCCAAAGGTTTTGTGGATTGTTGGGATGATGCCCAACACTTGGCTCCTCCGACATAAGCAGCCGAGACCATTTTGGATAACCCTCACCTCCTCCATACACCAAGTGCGCTTTTCTCTCGCTATTCTTCACCAAGATCTACGCTTCAACGAACTCTTTATGTTTGCCATAGTTAAATCCAGAGCACACAAATGTTCTTGAATTGTTCACGAGTATGCCATTAGATATCGCTCAAAAACAACTTGTGAGTGCACAACAACAAAAATTATATTTAAGAACCTTGGTGACAACCCGTCACACTGTATGAGGCATTATGTCAATGTCAATTAACACTAAGGCACATGGCTCGAGAGTCAAAAGAAAACAAAGAAAAGGAAAAGCAAAACAATGATAACAAGAAAAATTATTACAAGCAATAATGCGATGGTAAAATAAGAAAGTAAAACAACAAGAAAGTAAAAAGGATATCTGTGTAGCGCGACTGGCTCACATCTTCCTCCGTTTTACGCCCGTAAACGGCTTGAACGCCTCTACGGGTCGAGGATAGCTTTCCCATCCGCTTTTCTTACAAACCGCAAACAGTGGTCATAGTCGATGATTCCCGAGATCAGATCGCACGCTCTTTTCGAATAATGGCCATAACCTCGAGAATCGCTTCAGACGTATCCACCGGATGCGTTTAAAAGATGTATGATATTATCCAATGACTCTTTATTCAAGCCATCCCTAATGAATTTAATCTTATCTTCCTCGTTATCGACACCATTCCTAAAGAACATGGTTTTTATCGCATATCGCTCGCACACTTATGACAAGCAATGAAAAGTCTTTAGCTCGTCGCTTTCTTGCATAATTTCCTTTACCACAACCAGCATGTATGCAATAAATTTGTGAGGTAACTCACCGCCAAACGATTTTGGCCTCGATTAACCAAATGGATGTCGCAGTATGTCATTGTTCATAAGCAATCGCTCGGATCGGGCTTTATAGATTGAAAGGAGTGCATTCGAGGAAGCGGAATCGCTTTGTGAAGCTTTGCTAAAATCTCGCCTCTATCCATGCCTTCGCCCTTAATATCGCTTATCGGAAATCAAGTAACCGACTGATTGTCACGAAAATCCGTTATCCGCCTCTTCACCGGGTGACAAACTTAAACACAAAGCAAACTAAAACACACAAAAAAACAAATTAAAACACACAAAGCAAATTAAAATCGCCCTCTTATCGAATTACCTCAAGCTCCAATTCCATCAAAATACCATCCTCTATTTCGTGAGTTGTCTTTCTAGATCTTTAACGTGGAATACTAACTCAAGCGGTTGTAGATCCCAAATAGATGAAATTTACAAAATCAGATTCCGCTTTCCGAGATGAGTTTGGATACGTTGAAGTGTTCTAATTGTGTACAAGAGGTACTGCCTCATGATTAAAATGATAAGAGAAACTATAATGGTTAAACAAACACACTTAAACAAAAATAATTTCAATCAAAGAAAAGAATAATCAAAAGAAAGAAAAGAATCAAATCAAATTACCGAAAAGAAAAGAAAACCTCAATTTAAACTCATGGGTCACCGATTTATTTCACTCTCCTCCATGTGGTTGGTATTCTAGATATGGCTTTAATCTTTGACCATTTACTTTAAAAGTAACGTCGTTCTTTGGATCCTTAATTTCAATTGCCCCATGTGGAAAAACAGTGTGAACAACAAATGGGCCAAACCATCGAGAACGTGACTTACTTTGCTTGTCGTGAAAGACTTTCATTCGTTGCTTGTAAATCTTGGCATTTTCGTACGCGTCATGGCGAATTTTTTCAAGTTTTGCCACCAGAATCGCTTTTGGGCCAGCCACGCGCACAATGCTCGAGTTTCGTGGTAATTTTGATGACGGGTCGAGTTTCTTTTCCGATGGCACTAGTTGTTCAACTCGACTTCCATTTATTTGTGTCCATGGATGGTGCCGAGTCAAGTAGCATTGACCTCATCCATTGATCTCACAATGTCAAAATCCAAACCAAAGTGAGATATGTTTCAGAAGGATCATCACTAAGATTTGACGTAAAATTATTATCAACTAATGTTTCTATTAAATCCACATCAACAATTTCATCATCTGCATGAGGTTGTTTGGCAATGTTGAAGATGTTGAGTTCCATGGTCATATTGCCAAAGGACAACCCATATTTCCACCCCGCATTGAATGCGAGCATAAGCTGCCAAGAAAGGTCGCCCAGATAACGGGATGTGCTTCAACTCAGATCGTTGAGTGTCAATTACAATGAAATCAACAGAAAATAAAACTTGTTCACTGAATAAGCACGCCCTCCACAATACCACGAGGATTTTGTGGACCGATCGCAAGTCGTAACACCACCTGAGTCAGTGTAATTCTCCACCAAGTTTCACAACATACGTAATAAGGCAACAGATTTACACTAGCTCCTAAATCCAACAAAGCATTCTCAATTGTGTGGTTCCCTATACTACAAGAGATGGGGAGCCTCGGATCTTTGAATTTTAGAGGCATTTTACGTTGAGCATAGAACTAACATTTTCTCGTTAAAAGGCCTTTTTCTAACATGAATATTTCTTTTAGTGCAAAGGTCTTTAAGAAACTTGGCATACGATGGCACTTGTTTTATAGCTTCAAGTAAAGGAATGTTTACACTTACCGTTTCAAGATTTCAAAATCTCACCTGTGGATTTTCCTTTGTTCCCTTTAGCTAACCTCCGAGGAAACGGAGCTTAGGAACATATTCTCGCGTTGGTTTCTTCTCCTTTGGTGATGAATCCTCAACATTCACAGGTACAATCTGAGTTGATTTTGGCATCTCCACTTTGTTATCGACTTCTTTTCCTTTTCTCAAGGTCATCACTGCTTTGACCTCTCCATGATGTTGTGGTGAACTGGAACTTACTTCATGCACTGCTTTAGGATTAGGCACTGGTTGACTTGGAAATTTACCTTTCTCAACGGTCATTGCCAAAGTTTGAACTGAAGAAGCAAGTTGTCCCACCATTTTCTCGAGATTTGAAATTGATTGGCTCATGAGTCAAGTCGCCTCATCTCATTTCGCAGTTCATCAATGGTGCGGTTCTGTTGATCGATTCTGGAATTAGTGAGATTTTTCATATTTTGGAACATATCCTCCCATGGTCTGGGTTGAGAGTGGTTTGGGTTTTGATTGTATGGTCTAAATGGTGGCTGAGAGGCTTGAGGAATTTGAGGAATTTGAGGAATTGGTGGTGGAGTCGTTGGTTCATTTTGTTGGAACTCGAGACCATGAAAATCGGGGTGGTCTCCATCCGTGGTTATATGTTGGAGTAAGGATTGTAGTTCGATGGTTTTCATGATTCCTATGGCATTGGCTTGATATGAAAATGAGTCATGATCATGTGGTTCGCTGAGTCGTCGTTAACGATGCTATTCGTCGAGAAAGGCCTTCAACCATCTCTTTGACTTCTTTAATTCTCGAGCTTGACTCACCAACTCAACCTCATTCACCCTTAATTCTCCGGTATTTCGAGTGATCGACCATTGTTGGAATTATCCGATCGCCGGAAGAATTCCCAAATCAAGCGCTGACATTAGCCTCCTCCACCGTCGCCATTAGCCATTCTGCACATGTGGCAATAATCCTTCCAAAAGTATTGGCATTGATGCCATTTCTCGTATCCATGATGTGGACACTTCAAGAGTAGCCCATTGAATCGCCTCCCATGCTTCAAAAACCGTCATTGCCCTTTGGGTAAATTCTGAAATTTCCTAATAAGATTGGTTTTATGAATCGGGAAATATTTATTTAAAATTTAGTTACCATTTGTTCCTATGATGTAATGCTATTAGCAGCAATGTATTAAACCATGAACGAGCTCTATCCTTTAAAGAAAATGGGAATAATCTAAGTTTAACATCATCATCCTAAAAATTTCATATTTAAAAGTCCGACAGATAGCATGGAAATCATTCAGATGATTATACGGGTCCTCATTTTCTAGGCCATAAATGGGGAGACAATTTAGCACACTAGGTTTTAATTCAAAACCCTAGCAGCCTACATTTGGGTAATCGATGCATGATGTGCTCAAATTTGCTAAGTGGACTAAAATAGTCCTTAAATGGCCTCTCTTGTGGTTCCGTTGTTGGTTTTGTAAATCCATGTCAAATTTCTTTTAAATGCGGTGTGTTTATAAGAAGCAGTTTTTCTAATTCAAGGTCTAAAGGCTCAAGATTAGGTGATAATGACCTTCGACCATGCATACAAAGAACAAAATAAATGAAAATAAAACAAATAAAAATAAAGATGAGGGAGAAATTACGATACTAACCTTGTGACGTTGTTACAATCTTAATATGAAAATACACTCAATTGCTATAAGAAAAAGAAATTACGTGAAACAAATATTACTAAAATTAAAATAAATAACAAATGCCTCCTCTTTATTTTTATTTGTTTTATTTTCATTTAGTCATTATCACTAATCTTGAGTTTTAGACCTTGAGTTAGAAAAAACACTTCGCACACATAAACACATCGCATTTAAAAAGCAATTTGACATGGATTTACAAAACCAACAACCAGAACCACAAGAGAGGCCATTTAAGGACTATTTTAGTCCCTTAGCAAAACAACAAGTATTGGCATTGGTGCCATTTCTCGTACCCATGATGTGGACACTTCAAGAGTAGCCCATTGAATCGCTCCCATGCTTCGAAAAATTGCTCGTCGTCTCTTTGAGTAAATTCTGAAATTTCCCTGCGAATAGCATTGGTTTTATGAACTGGGAAATATTTATTTAAAAATTTAGTTACCATTTGTTCCCATGATGTAATGCTATTAGCAGGCAATGTATTAAACCATGAACGAGCTCTATCCTTTAAAGAAAATGGGAATAATCTGAGTTTAACATCATCGTCTGAAAAATTCTCATATTTGAAAGTTTGACAAATAGCATGAAAATCATTCAGGTGATTATATGGGCCCTCATTTTCTAGGCCATAGAATGTTGGGAGACAATTTAGCACACTAGGTTTTAATTCAAAACTCCTAGCTGCTACATTTGGGTACCTTATGCATGATGTGCTCAAATTTGCTAAGGGACTAAAATAGTCCTTAAATGGCCTCTCTTGTGGTTCTGGTTGTTGGTTTTGTAAATCCATGTCAAATTGCTTTTTAAATGCGATGTGTTTATGTGTGCGAAGTGTTTTTTCTAACTCAAGGTCTAAAGGCTCAAGATTAGGTGATAATGACCTTCGACCACGCATGCAAAGAATAAAATAAATAAAAGCAAAACAAATAAAAATAAAGAAGAAGGAGAAATTACGATACTAACCTTGCCACGTTGTTATAACTTTACTATGAAAACACACTCAATTGCTATAAGAAAAAGAAATTACGTGAAACAAATATTAACTAAAATTAAAATAAATTACAAAGAAAGATAACAAGATAAACAAAATTAAATTACAAAGAAAATGATGGGAAAATTAAATTACACAAATTTAAAGAAGAGAAAATGAAATTCTAACCTTAATTTCTTTTTTTTTTTTAAATGAGAAAAGGAAAAAAAATACAAGAAAAAAAAAATAATAATAATAATAAATAAAAAAACTAATTCAACGAATTAAAATACTTACCTCCCCGGCAACGACGCCAAAAACTTGTTGTGCAAATTTTATTGAACTCGCAAGCGCACGAATCTATTGTAGAATAGATCAATGGTGACGAGTGTCGATCCCACGAGGAGGTTGATTTTAATTATATGCAGAATTAATTTTCTTTTAAATGGGTGGTTAGATTTATGGTGAAAGGAATTTAAAATATGCTAGAATTTAAATTAAAATGGCGAGAGTAAATTGAAATGGAAACTATTATACTTGAAGCACTTGGATATTCGGATCTGCATCAACATGCTCCATGGGCTAAATATTCCATATTAACGTATGACACTGTTTATGTTACTGTTCACGACACTGTTTACATATACAGTCTGATGACGTGGCATTGACCGATGATGCGGCATCGACCAATGATGTGGCAGCTTTTCAGTGGACTAAAAATCATGCGTACGATACATGCACATACATGGAATTATTTACTATTCAAACCGCGTTACTGTGCAAACCGTGTTATTGTTCAAACCGTGTGCAAACCATGTACTGTACAACGCGTACTGTTGACTGATGACGTAGTGTAATCCTGAGCGTCCGAACTGTTTTTAATCCGATGGCTATGATTCATTCAATGTAATGTATCTATAAAAAGGGGGCTCCCCCCCTAATTTGATACCCCTGAATCCATTTTTTAGTTTAGTTTTCTGTAATTCTTTCTCCTTCTTGTATTCTCTATGTATTTTAATAAATTTTCATTTTACCCCTAGTTAAAAAATGAGTAGCTAATTTTCTTTCAAGTTTGGGTTGAAGGTGAAGTCTCAACATGTTCCATGGGCTTAATTTGGTAAATTTATTTTTTCTTCCCCTTTAATATTTATGAATGTTTTGACTTGTTGTCTACAAATAGTAATAATCTTGTCTATATACCACCCTGGTTAAACCGGCACCCTAGTACAAGGTTATTATTATTTGGCACGATAAGCCCTTAGCACCATATTTATTTGAGCGTGGTTCATGAGATGTGGAATCCCCCCTCATGATTTAATTGCATTAATAAGGAATATTTAGCCCATGGAGCATGTTGATGTAGATCTAGATACCCAAGCACGTCATTTCAATAGATTTCATTTCAATTCATTCTTGCCATTGTAATTTAAATTCTACGATAGTTTAAATTAATTTCACTACAAATCCAACCAACCCATTTAAGAAAATTAATTCTGCGCATAATTAAAATCAACCTCCTTGTGGGATCGACATTCGTCACCGTTAATCTATTTTACAATAGATTCGTGCGCTTGCGAGTTCAATAAAATTTGCACAACAGTCACTCTTAACCGTGAGGTTTTGTGGTCTGACATATTATTCTTAAAAATGGCTTGATTAATGTAGCTTTAATAATTGATCATTTTACATTATTTTACTAACTAATTTGTGTAGTTTTGATTTTCTTTAGGCTGAAGATAATGCTTATACTTTTATTTGATTATTGTCATTAATCTGATGAAAGAAGTAAACACAATTAAAAAAAAAAAAAGATTCAATTTAGGTTTGAACTTTCACTAAATTTTTATCGCTTAAATTGCTAGGGCCTTGCAATAAACTGGTTGGGGGTGTGATTGAAACTAAAAAGTGTACATTCAATAAGGATAAAATTATCAATTTTTCATTTATTGTGTCGATTAATGTGCTCATTATTCTTAAATTATTTTAACACTCTCCAAATATATTTTTATGTTAAATTAATTTATAATTTTGTAATATGTTAATTTTATTTTAATTTTATATTGTAGATATATTTCAAGAATAAAGAGGAGTTGGAACTAGAAGCGGGAATAAAGAAGAATTACTAGAGTAATTTGGAATGCATCATTAAGGAGACGTAATTAATAAATATTTAAAAAAATAAAAAATAAAAAATAAAAAAATAAAATGAGCAACCATGCTTTGGTTGCTCGTGATGGTCAAGTGGTCAAGATGGATACTTGACCATGACACCTTTCAACGAAGATATATATTATAAAATAAAATAACAACAAAATAAATAAAGAATGATGCATTCCTTGCCTATAAAAGGCAAGGAGATGCAGGGAGCGAGAGGAGCTAAGAGAGAGAGTTGAGCCGAGAGGGGCGATGAGAGAGTGAAGCTGAGGAATTGTTTCCTTTTTCTTCTTCTTCTTGTTTTGTTGTGTAATCAATTTTCTTATAGTATATTTCAAAAGTTTATCAAATAAAAAGAATATTTTGTTTTTTTTTAACATAAGTGGCTAATTTTACTAAGCTGAAGTGAAAGGGGGAAGCTCAAGATTTCAAATTATTAAATTTATTACTTTTTCAAGTGAATTTTAAGTTTATTTTATTCTTTTTTGGTTATTTTTATGTCATGTTAATTTATAGATTTTCTTGGATCTGTATGATATTTAGACTTAATGTCAACACATTAATACAGTTATAGCACATTAGGTACTTTATTTCATATTTATCCTCACATATAGTTAGTTAAGAATTAAATAATATAATAATTAACTGGTAAAAGTTAGGCAAAAAATAAAAAATGAGAGTATTAAAATTATAATTGAGAAATTATTAGCCATATACCCTTAAATGACACCCGTATCAAACATGTGTGAACACTTTTTATGTATATCACTCGTATACCCTAACTTGACAAAACAATGTTGTTGTCCTCATTTCCGTTAACTACCGTTTGCAAGCGCTGACATCATAAGGGTAATCTAATCTTTTAACCTTTGATTAAAACAACGACATGTCATCCCATTTACCTAGTAAAAAATGACATGTCATATGATATATAGTGATAAAAATGACACGTCATTCCATTTATTGGATAATTGTTAATAATTGCTTTTTTAAAAAAACTACTTTACAACCGAATTTACTCCTCCAAAATTTAACCTAAATTTTTTAAGATCTAATCATCCAAGCTCCAACTGAAATTGTTTTGGTATAATATGTATAATTGTAAATAATACATTGTTAATAAATTTTTAGGGTATAATATGAATTTTTTTATGGATAATTGTTAATAATATGTACCATTAATAATTCATATATTTTTAATCAAAAAATATATTGTTAATAACAAAATAAAAAAATTATATATTGAAAATTTAAGTTAATTATTGGGGTAAATTTATCTTTTTACCTCATTTTGAGTTTTAAGGGCGAAATAGTTAATTTACCATAATTCCGTTAACTTTCTAACTGCAGTTAACAGAATGGTGGACGGCAGAAGTGTTTTGCCAACTTAGGGTATATGAGTGATATACATGAAAAGTGTTCACACACGTTTGATACGAGTGTCATTTAAGGATATATGACTGATAATTTCCCATTATAATTTGAATACTGAGAGCGGATCCTGTAACCTTAGCATATATTTAGATTGATTCAAATTAATTTCTTTTCCTGCATCAAATTTTCTTAGCTTAATAAATGACTACTAGATTTTAAATTCTCTGTGGTTCGACTCAGATTCATCGGGTTATATTATAACTATACATTCTTATACTTGGGGGTAATAACACTTTTGAGTCATATCCCCTTTCCCCCTCCCCCTCCCCCCCCCCCCCCAAAACGTTTTCAAGATTAATATGGATGCAGTTATAAACAGCAGGGACCAACTATCAGTTTAGGAGTAGTTGTAAAAGACTCAAATGGCAAGATAGTTGCTGCAAGCATCTAACAAGTTCAACTAAAGGAGAACTTGAGTGTTACAAAAGCAGAAGTTATTGAGTGGGGCTTACAGGTGGTGAGAGCTCAATCTCTATCTTCGATGATTATGGAGACAGATAGTAAAAAGTAGCTAAATTATTAAACAACACAAAGGGCACCAGAACAAGTATGAGTTGGGTAATTTTAGAAATTCAAGATGAAAAAATGGACTTTCAAGAGCTTAAGTTCATATATGTCTCTAGAACTTGTAATGTTTGTGCCAATTTGTTAGCTACTGTAGGAACAAATCCATCTGCTATTTGGTTGGAGACAATACCAGCAAAGATATTGAATGTATTAAATAGTGTTATTTAATCCAATGAAAGGTTTACTTTCTTCTAAAAAAATGTTAAAAAATGGATTAAGACTTCTTTCGTATCTATTTTGAGTAATGAAAAATATCCCAAATTTTTTTATCATAAACGATGCGCATTCATTAACTAATTGATGATTCTTTACAAGATCCAAATGAATTAATTGTATTATGTCATCAATAAATTGACTAATGTTACATTATTTGAGATAATTTTTTAGGACAAAAAATTTGGAATGTACAATATTACTCACCTATTTTTAATAGTGAAATCCTTGGAGTTTCAGACTTGACAACTAATCTATTTGATTAATTGTAAGCACTCTCTCACATTTGATGCCTGGTCCACATAAAGATTAGGTTCAAAGCTAACGTATTAGGTTTATGTTATGTAATAATCATTGAATAAACAAAAAAAAGATGTAGCACTCTATAATTATTGAATAAATAAATCACTTATTACTTTCACATCTCATTATTTTTTATTTTATCATCCCAAACTTCCTAATACATGTGTGCAATTTGCTTTAATTTTACTTACTCACACTAGGTAGGGAATTTGAGAAGTTTTTAAATGCTGAGAAACTGAATTTAGAAGAATAATAATGAAATGTCAAGTGATTGTTAATTCTTATGTCGGAGAGAGATCAATGAGGGCTGTCAGAAGCAACTTACAAATTAGTGAGGTAAAAACACTTTATTTTATTTTATTTTCATATTAAAAAAAGAACTAAACAAATATTTAGAGAATTTTAAAAATATTCCAAACATAACATGTGTTTCAATAACTTAGTTAACGATGGCAAAATCCGGATCCGAATGAGGATGTAAGTGCATCCGAATTTGGATCCGCATTAATATTTTAGTATTTAGATCCACATCCAGATCTACAAAAAAAAAAATATTTGGATATGAATGTGGGCAATATCCACATGGCTTGCAACCAAATATCTCTAATATCCAAATCCGCCTAAATTAAAATTTAATAACTTACCGAATAATATCAAATAAAATCTAATCATAATTCAACAATTAACAATTCAATACCTAAAGTAACATACAATACGATAAATTCAAAAATAAAAATACCACAACATAAATTAAACATAAAAAATAATATAAATTCAAGTCTAACACAATACAAAAATCCACAAATAAAATTATAAAAACATCATAAATCCACATAAAAGGTGTGAATCCTGATATATTTTATAATTTAATTTAACTGTATATTTTTTAATTAATCCTATTATATTTTTTCATTGGACTTATATATTTTTTATTTAGTTTGAATTTAATAAATAATTTAATTAAAAAATAATTCGGATCCAGATATTTGATTTTCCCGATGCGTTTGCATCAGAATTCATATTCGAATCCATATGGATCCTAACTTTAACATCTATACATTTTTTAATGTGCATCCGAATCAGGATTTTCTGAATCTTTGCGAATCCAGGCCGGACCTGGATATTTTTGACATCCGTAACTTACTTTTTAGTGACGTTGAGGCATTTATTCTAAATGGCCAACTCGGCAAGGCTCGGCCCAATTAAAGATGGGTCCAGTTGTATCAATGGGCTAGCACAATTGGATGGGCAAAAAAACTCCGGCCAGCCTAAGTCTAAGTCAACCCAAACAAACATCTCGCAAAACCATGGACATGGGCCAAAAATTTGAAGCTCAATGTCAATGAGCTTGGGTAAAGGGCTGTGAAAAAGGCCTAGGATTTCTTTAAAAAGCAAATAAAAGTTAATATCAAATTAAAAAAATGCCAAATTTCAATATTTCAAAAATCACATAACAATCCTTTGCATTTAAAAGCAATAGCCGACGCCCAACAGTGGAATCCAAGCAGCCATTATCGATTGTGATCGATCTATTCATCGCCAATCAAACCTAGAATCCATACCACCAACAAGCTAATCTAGCAACTAGCCAACTACGAGACACAACGCAGCAAGTAGCAGCTATGTGAATGCAGCAAGCAGCAATAGTGAACCCAACACCAGCCACTGGAGCCCATGCGACACAAATACAGTGAACCCAGCACCAGCCACTTAAACTCACGCGACACATTGTTGTACAAATTTTATTGTACTTGTAAGCGCATGAATCTATTATAATATAGATTTATGGTAATGAGTATCAAGCCCACGATAAGATAAATATAATTATATTTAGGGTTAATTTTCTAAGTTCGTTTATAAATTGGTTGGACATGGTTTTTTAGTAATACTAACATTAAAAAAAGGGAATAAATTAAAGATAAAACAATGCAAATGAAGTACTTGGGTTCTGAATTTACAATTGACACTTCACCAAAGGCTTAATATACCTTTTTAGTTTCAATTAAGTTATGAGGTGGAATTTCGACTCCTCATAAGTCTCATTTTGGTAAATATGGTATCAAACACTTATTGTGTTAGGTGATAACAATCTTTCTGTCGACAATGTGGTGAGATCGTCCATTAAATAAGTTAGATACACTCTCTGTTAATATTGAGTCAAAATGAACCATGAATACTAAAGCAGAGCTTTTTCTTCAATAAATATATTATAAAGTACTCATTGTGCCAAATAGTAATGATCTAGCACTAGGTAGCCATTATACTATGTAAAATCTAAACAAGATTTATTGTCTATCAACGATAAGTTAAAATAATCCACATAAATCAAAGAGAAAGGGTGAATGAAGTTACTAAATTAAGCTCATGGATCATTTTGAGTCTCAACCTTCAACCAAGATTGAAATTAAATTAGCCATTCACATTTAAATTGGGGGTAAAATAATAATTTATATTAAAGTTTGTAAGCCAAAGTGAGAATTACACAAAATGAAGCTCAAATTAGAGGGAGCCCCTTATTTATAGATATTAGCCTAAAAGGCTACACATATTGTAATTTTGATGATAACAAACATGTGTCTTAAGTGATTTGATAAATATTGTATTTCACATTTCACTAGTTCTTGAATGATAATATTTATGATGAAGTGAATCACATGAAATCAAGCTCAAGACACTTAACAGAAAACGGCGAGATCAAGAATAAAGTTTAGAGCTCAACGGACTCATTATTGCGACAATTCTTGTAAAGCCGGTATGATTTAATGTGTGAATGGTTTAATATTTGAGAGGCTCAAGATTTTGTTTACTAAATCATTATTTTTTTTCATTAATCAAAGGTTTTACAATTATAAACCAAGTATTTTATGAAATTTGCTATTTTGCAAGATATGGATTAAAATGAAAAAGTTTTACAATCGTTGATTTTAATAAGCATTATTTTGAATTCTGGAATTGGACCTATTTTTAAATATTTGAAACTTTTTAGGTCGTACTATAATTTTTAGAGGTTTTGAGGCCAAAGTATAAATATCAAAAAAGATAGAGAGTCAATGGCTAACCGCCATAGGAAAACTTCACATTTTCAAAGTTTGGACTAAATTGAAAAAAATTTGAAAACTTTAAAATTTATAAATATTATGTTAAATTTTAAAAGGACTATTTTGAAAATATTATCATGCATTAGGCCATATCATAATTTCAGAAAGTTTTGGAAATAATAAGTATTATTTACAAATTCTAAAATTGGACCTGTTTGCAATGTTTAATAACATTTTGGACTATAGTATAATTACAGAGAGTATTGAGCAAAAATGTGATTTTGTGAACAATATTAATGTAGCAAACTTCAATAACTTTACTGTTCTGAAGCTAGAAGCTAGATAAATTAAGCGGTTAGTCGCTTGCTTACTGGAATTTACCTATAACAGCTAGTTTTCGGACTTTAACCATAAAAACTCAACTCCAACTTCAATTTTAAGACTTTTTCAAGTAAAAATAAGTGCATGCAACATATATTGAGATTTTATTTCGTAAATCATCATATATTGAATAATCGTTGTGATGTAATTTGTATATCCACTTTTAAAGAGAGTTTATTTGTTGTAATCTTTATTTTCTTATCAAATTTGTGAGTGTATAAGTGTTAGAAACACTTAAGTGAAGAAATTGGGAGATAATCTCTTGGTTGTAAAGGTTTATTGATACCTTAGAAGTCAATTGTAAAGAACTTAAAGTCTTGGGAGGCTTAGATAGGGAAATCTCGAGTTTGGTTGGCTTGAAGGCATGGACGTAGGCGGGGATTGCCGAACCACATAAAAATTATTTTGTTTGGTTTGTCTTCCCTTACACTTTTTATTATTGTGCTTTATTGAATTTATTGTTTTTAATCTGATTAAGGCAGTAAATTAAATTGTTGTACGAATTGTTTTGCATAAATTTTAAAATCCCAATTCACCCCCTTCTTGGGTTGCATAACTTGCATTTCAATAGATACAATGAGTGGCCATCAATGAAAATAATTTGAACGCACATGATGAAATCATCTCTGGTATGATGATCAAGTACAATTAGTGAATTGATGTGCTTAAATAAGAGTACATAGTTTAAGGATTTTTAGGTTTTCCTATCTAGGTCAAAATTAAATAAGATATTGATAAGAATTTTGTCTTGATAATTATAGGCCAAAAGTGAGCTCGTGTGATTAGGGTTATTGTTGATTGCATTAAATCGAGGTAAGTGAATTCATGCATAATGTTTATTATAAGTATATATGTAATTTTTTATGAATAGAATAACGTTATTCAAATGGATTGGCAAGTTCTGGTTTTGAAGTTAGTTTAAAACGTTTTCTTAAATTTGTTTTAAAAATAACTTTAAAATACTTGTTTTTCTATAAAATGTTTTCTTGAAAAATATTTGTAAAGTTTTGCCAATTCAATGTCTTATAAGCGTTTTATCGAACTATTACTGAATGATTAATATTGAAAGACTAAAAGCTATTTTTAGGGCTTTGGCTCATTGTCCGTAGTTATCGTTATTGATATTATTGAACAACTAGCTATATTGTGCGCAGTAATTGATGATTATTGCGGGGTAAAATATCATGATGAAACTATTGGCTGGGTCACCGGGATTACAGGTGGCATATTAAACTATTGACCAGGTCATCGGGGATACATGTGACACTATGTGGCATAAGCAAATTGAACAAAAGAAATGTTTTATTGATAAAAGATTTCTTATGCTATTATTTATTAAAAATGATTTTTAGGTTATAACTTAACTGGTTATGTGTTATATATGATTATAAAATGATTATTGTTTTCCTGACTTATAGTACTTCATAGTAATGATTATATATTTTTTCGTATTAGTAACTTTATGCATAAGTTTGCTTACCGAGTTGACGGCTCACCCCTCGTCTCTAATATTTTGTAAATTAATTTTAGAGATGTGGGCTTTTGGTCTAGCAGAGATGATTTGTTAGCTAAAAACCTTTGGCATTCTCTAGATGAATTAATTGTAGCTACTTTGTTTATTACTTAGAGCTAGTTTTAATTTTAAAGGATTATTGAATTATTTATTATTTTGGAGAATATGTTTTGCCTATGGACAACATTGACTTTATTTTGGATTAGTAATAAGATTAATGTTATAAGGTTTCATTCCAAATTCTTTTTGAGATTTTTGGGTGAATTTCGGACTAGGGGTGTTACATCTATGTTACATGTATGAAATCATTTATGGTGGTGCAATTGGTGTGTGCGGTTCGTTATTTATTTCCAAATGGTTTTGATTAATTTTTTGCCTAATGCATATGGCCTTATTTCATTAAATTCTTTTAATTTTGGCCGAGTATTTCATTCACCGTTTTAATAATTCTAAGTTTCCTATTTTAAAAACAAGTTGATTATCGTGAAATTAAATTATTTTAATTTAGCATCATTAAGAATTTATTTTAAAAAATTAATGAAAGTAAAAGTCCAACTTAAACCCAATCTGTTCAAGTTTAAATTGACTTTTAGAGGGCGTAGGCTTGTTATCAATAATATGGGCTTGGGCTTGAGCTTTACACCCTTTAACCAATAATATGGGCTTTGGTTTGGGCATGAAAAAGCCTAACCCAAGCCCATATTTGCCATATAACACAGCAGCTATTTTTGGGGCCTAGCATAACCCATGGGCACACATAGCACAGGTTGGCCTGTGTACTTCAATATTATTATTATTATTATTATTTTGGTGTTGTTGTTAAGCGCTGAACCAAGGTAATCCTTGTAAGCTCATTTCCCCTATCCTTATTGCTATAATGGTCGACTAGTTTACAAATTTCTGAATTGCCAATGCTGCATCAAGCGTATCACACTGGGATGGATTACACTTAGCTAGTGTTTGGTTGGGAGAAGAGAATAGAGGAGAGGAAAGTAATTTAAATTCTCTTTTTATTTTCATTGTTTGGTTTGACAAAATATATAAGAATTTAATTTCCATTAGAATCTAATATCCATCATAATATAAAATTTGAATTCCATACCTAATAGGGAAAAAATTAAATTTCTTTTATGATAGAAATTAAAGTTTCCAAAATTACCCTTTAACTTGTTTAATGTCATTAATAATTATTATTTATAATTTATTTTATTGATTTAATATTATAAATGGACCTCCGCCGGAAAGTCACCGAATGTCGTTAGAAAGTCATCGAATGTCACCGGAAAGTCACCGAACTTCACCTGACGTTGCCGGACCTTTGCCGCCGGCCACCGGACTGCCATTTTATTATATATATATATATATATATATATATATATATTATTACTAATATAAATAGTTTAATTTTTAAGGTGAGGGATAAATTTGTCTAAAGAAAAAAATTATATTTTCTTTCCTTATCCAACTTTATTTCAAACCAAACAACAAGATCTAATTTCACTACTCTTTTCTATTCCTTTCTTCTCCCTTCCTCTCCATTCTACTATTTTCCTCTCCTCTCTTTTTTTCAAACCAAACATGGCCCTCGAGTCGAAAACCAAGAGCCCCATCATGACTTTGTTAAAAGACACTCTATTTGTGAGTACATGAAGTTCATTGTAATTAAAGTTAAAGTAATACAACATTAATTGTTAGTTATATATTAAGTTATTGTTATTATTTTCAGACACCAACTGTTGTTGTCCTGTGGAGGTCGTTTCTCCTATCCTGAGACCAATTAATAGGTCATGTAGTAATGGAGATTCCGACGATTACTATGATTAATGGAGTAGTACTAAGGATTCACACGATCAATACAGATGTTGGCATTGTATTTGTTTCAAGTTTCTGTGGCACCATGACCAAGTAATGGGTCATGTAGTAATGGAGATTCCGACGATTAATATGATTAATGGAGTAGTACTAGGGATTCACGCGATCAATATAGATGTTGGCATTGTATTTGTTTTAAGTTTCTGTGGCACCATGACAAATTGGAGAAGATGAAAGCTGGGAGATGATGTGAGAGGTGACACTAGCTAGCTACCGGCGTTCTCGAACCAGGTCAAGTGGGGAGGAGCCATAAGGCCCACGCACCACTAGATCTATAAAGAAGTCTAGATAAAGATAATAATAATAATAATAAAGAAAAAAATTAAAGAGAGAAAAAAAAACAAGTGAAAAGATTCTTTTCTTTTTAAGAATTTATGAAAAAGTTTTAAAAAAAAACACTTGTGTCTTTGATTTGACCTTTGTGCCGTTAGAGTTAACAACAGACCAGTAAGAATATATTAGTTTCTTTTAACATCTCCCTCAAATTAAATTTCTTAATACATCTATTTACACTTAATTGTAATGAAAATTGAAAATTAATGTTGTAATCAGTTTCTTCTAAAATCTCACTCAAATTAAAAAAAAAAAAAAAATCTCGTGCGCATGCCAGTGAAAATTTGCTGAAAAGTCAAAACGAGGATTAGATAAATCCATGTTATATATATAGATTGTTATCATGACAATTGCATAAAAAACAGTGTGGCAAATGGCAGTCACGTGCTCTTCAGATCCTCAACCATTTTCCATGATTTTATGATGACTGCATATTGATTCGTATTAAAAATGATCAATTAGATTTTTTTTTTTTTTACCTTTTAATTGAGAAACTATTTTAGCAGTGTGATGTATATGCATTTCTTGAAATGCAACACCTAAAGTTATATATTTCCGAGTCTAAAAAGTTTTGTTATTGGTTCTATAATACCGCTAATAGGCAAGAAATTACGTAGTTTTTTGGATTATTGAACCAGGTTCTAGTCGAATTCATCCCGTTCATCTTTAATATCATCTTTCATATGTTATATTTTCTCTTTAGAATTGATTACATTGTCATTATATATGTTTTGTACTTAATGTTAATTAAGTAATTATTTAAAAAATGTATTAACCAATTTATACTATATAGTAAATTTCAAAATTTTATTCAAAAGATGACAACAATTACGCTGGACTACCAATGAACCATGCAAAAATAATGCTTTTCATGTTAGGAAATTGGTGGGTGAAATAGGGTCACAGCTAAAATGAAATTATAAAAAAATAAAGAACAAGCATAAAGAGGACACCAGGAAATTATGTCGTTTGGCTTTTAACCTACGTCCACGGGTGAAGACAGAAGGAAAATATTTTATTAGTGAAAAAAAATTACAAGTATTGTAGTATTATAACTCACTACCCAAAATCCCAATACACCCAAACTCTCAAATCACTAATTACTCAAGAGTTTGTTAAACTCTTAAAATACTCTCACTTTCTCTCTAAAGAGGAAGAAATAAACTGGAAAAATGGAAGATTTAAGCTGATGGGGAACTCCCCTTTTTATAGCCAAAATTGGCTATTAAAATATTAATTTTTTTCCCTATCAAAACCGTGTGCCTCGTTTTCTTCTTCAATCTTCTTCCTTCTTCCTTTTTCTTTCTTCCTTAGTGGTGCCAAACCTTTCAACTTTTGCTGCTTCCAAATTCTATTTTCTGTTTCTTGGGCGGTATCTCCTTGGACTTCAATTTGGGCAGCTTTTACAGCTTCAAGAAAAAGTGGTGCTTAGCTGTCATTTTTCTATTTTCTCACACTTGGAGATTTGATTGAGAATCAATCAATCTCCACACCATCTTTTCTGCTTCATCATAGTCACGTTGCTTACATTTCTGCTAGACCACAAGAAAATTTACTCTATACAAACCTATCAGTATTTATCAGCTTTGTCATAACATTTGCTAGGTTCTCCTTAATATGGATTTTCTACACATCCACACTTCCATCTTCTACTACTTCTCGAACAAAGTGATACTGAACTCCTATGTGCTTTATCCTGGAATAAAAGGCTGGATTCCTTACAATGTGCAAGGCACTTTGAATGTCACAAAACACTGAAATTTTCTGTTGTTTGTGCCCGAGCTCCTCCAATAACCTTTGTATCCAAATAGCTTCCTTACAAGCTTGTGTAACTGCCATGTATTCTGCTTCTGTTGTAGATAAAGCTACAATGGTTTACAATTTTGAAACCCAGCTTACAGCTCCTCCTACAAGTATAAACACATAGCCAGTAGTATATTACCTTTTATCAAGGTCTCCTGCAAAATCCGAATCACGTAGCCCCTAACAGTAAATTCTGATCTTTCATAATATAATGCAACATCGGAGGTTCCTCTGATATATCTCATAATCCTTTTCATAGCTTTCCAATGCTCTCCACTAGGATTCACCATGTATCGACTGACTGCTCCCACTGCTTGTGCAATGTCCGGTCTTGCACAAATCATAGCGAACATCAAATTTCCCACTGCTGATGTATACGGGACTTGAGATATCTCCTTCTTCTCTGCTTCATTGCTAGGACACATACTTGAGGACAATTTGAAATTAACATGAAGTAGGGTAAAGATTGGCTTACAATTATGCATATTGAAGCGTCACAAGATTTTCTTCAAGTAATTTTTCTAAGAAAGCTAAATCTTCCTGTTATTTCTGTCTCGGTGAATTTGCATCCCTAGAATCTCGTTTGCTGGTCTTAAGTCCTTTATTTTAAACTCCTTAACTAATTATGCTTGCAATTCTTGGACTCGATCTTTGTTAAAGCTTACTACCAACATATCATCAACATACAACAGCAAAATGATGAAATCATTATCTTCAAACCTTTTGTAATATGCACAATGGTTTGAACTGAGTCTATTTGTTCAATCTGCAAAGCAAGTTCTCCTTGCCTGTTTTAATAAAATCTTCTGGTTGAAGCATATAAATTTCCTTTTCAAGTTCTCTATGAAGAAACGCAGTTTTCACATCTAACTGCTCTAGATTTAAGTCAAATGTAGCACACATTGCCAAGACTATTCTGACTATTGTGAGTCGAACCACCGGAGAAAACATCTCGTTGAAGTCAATACCTTTTTTCTGAGTATAACCTTTCACCACCAATTGTTGAGTGTTAGAAAGTGCATATTTATAAAAGAGAAAATCGTCATTTTACACTTCAAGTCTCACTAACATTGCTACTTTTAAGTATTTAATCTTTTGTTATTTAATTATGTGTGTTTTGTTATAATTAAGTATTTTATGTATTTTAGGGGCATCATGATCGTTTCACAATGAACGAGCGATCAGACAGCAAAACGGACATTACTTTTGAACTCAGGACGGTCGAAAACCTTAGGAGGAGCATAAAAGAAAAAATGGCACTGTTCACATGTACTGTTCATGTTACTGTTCACATGGACGGTCCCATGTATGGTCCGATAACGTGGCATTGACGGATGATGTGGCATCGACCTATGACGTGGCAGCATTTGATTGGACGAATGATGTAGCATTGACTGCTTATGTGGCGTTGACCGATGATGTGGCGTTGACCGATGATGTGGCATTGACTGATGATGTGTCACGATCCTATTCGACCAAAATTGTTATGTACTGTTGATGGATGATGTGGCAGCATTCAGTGGACCAAAAATCTTGCGTATGGTACATGCACACACATGGGATTATTTACTATTCAAACCGTGTCACTATTCAAGCCGCCACTATTCAAACCGTGTTCAAACCGCGTACTATGCAAACCGCATACTGTTGACTGATGATGTGATGCAATCCTGAGTGTCCAAACTGTTTTTTAATCCGATGGCAATGATTTACTCAATGTATCTATAAAAAGGGGGTTCTCCCCCTCTAATTTGATACCTCTGAATCCATTTTTTAGCTTAGTTTTCTGTAATTTCTTCTCCATCTTGTATTTTCTACGTATTTTAATAAATTTTCATATTACCTCCAGTTCAAAAATGAGTAGCTAACTTTCCTTCAAGTTTGGGTTGAAGGTGAAGTCTCAACATGTTCCATGGGCTTAATTTGGTAAATTTATTTATCTTCCTCTCTAATATTTGTGGATGGTTTGACTTTTCGTCGACAAATAGTAATAATCTTGTCTAGTTACCGCCTTGGTTAAACCGGCACCCTAGTACAAGGTTATTATTATTTGGCACGATAAGCCTATAGCACCATATTTATTTGAGCGTGATTCATAAGGTGTGGAAAACCCCCTCATGATTTAATTGGTATTAATAAAGAATATTTAGTCCATGGAGCATGTTGATGTAGATCTAGATACCCAAGTACTTTATCTTAATAGATTCCAGTTTAATTTATTTCTGTCATTCCAATTTAAATTCTAGTATAATCTAAATCACTTCCACCATAAATCCAACCATCCATTTAGAAAATTAATTCTACATATAATTAAAATCTACCTCCTCGTGGGATCGACACTCGTCACTATTAATCTATTGTATAATAGATTCGTGCGCTTGCGAGTTCAATAAAATTTGCATAACAAATTTTTAGCGCCGTTGCCAGGGAGTATTTTAATTCATAGAATTAATTGTTTTTAAATATTTATTTTTTTAGTTGTTTTCTTGTAATTTTTTTTTCTCATTAAAAAAAAGAGAACAAAAAAAAAAGTGAATCTGTATTTTAAGGTTAGAATTTCCTTTCTTTTTCTCTTCTTTAAATTTGTGCAATTTAATTTTCAAGTTATTTTTCTTTGAATTTTTTTTTTGTTTATCTTGTTATCTTTCTTGTAATTTATTTGATATTTGTTTCACGTAATTTTTTTTTTTCTTATAGCACTTGAGTGTGTTTTCATAGTAAGATTGTAACAACGTGATAAGGTTAGTATCGTAGTTTCTCTCTCTTTTTTATTTTTATTTCTTTTTTTTTCATTTATTTTATTTTTTGCATGCATGGTCGAATGTCATTATCACCAAATCTTGAGCCTTTAGACCTTGAATTGGAAAAAATACTTCACACACACAAACACGTTGCATTTAAAAATAAAATTAAAATAGATTTACAAAACCAACAACCAGAACCATAAGAGAGGCCATTTAAGGACTACTTCAGTCTCTTAGCTAATTTGAGCATATCATATATAAGGTACCCAAATGTAGCTGTTAGGAGTTTTGAATTAAAACCTAGTGTGCTTAATTGTCCCCCCACATTCTATGGCCTAGAAAATGAGGACCCATATAATCATTTGAATGATTTTCATGCTATTTGTCAAATTTTTAAATATGAGAAATTTTCAGATAATGATGTTAAACTTAAATTATTCCCATTTTCTTTAAATGATAGAGCTCGTTCATGACTTAATACATTGTCTGCTAATAGCATTACATCATGGGAACAAATGGTAACAAAATTTGTGAATAAATATTTCCCAGTTAATAAAACCAGTGCTATTCACAGGAAAATTTCAGAGTTTACCTAAAGAGAAGACGAGCAGTTTTTCGAGACATGGGATCGATTTAATGGGCTACTCTTGAAATGTCCACATCATGGGTACGAGAAATGGCACCAATGTCAATACTTTTTGGAGGGATTATTACCGCATGTGCAAGAATGGCTAATAGCAACGAGTGGAGGAGAGCTAATGTCAAAAAGCGCATTAGAGATTTGGGATTTCTTCCAGCGACAATTGGATAATTCTCAACAATGAAGTCGATCACTCAGAAATACCAGGAGAATTAAGGGAGTGAATGAGGTTCACATTGGCAAATCAAGTTTGGGAATTAAAGAAGTCAAAGAGATGGTTGAAGGTCTTTCTCGACAAATAGCATCATTAACGACTGCCAAATCAACAGAACCACATGACCATGACTCATATTCAGCTAATGTCCAACATTTATATGTGTTGGAGTATGGGTTGTAATTTGATGGTTTTCTCAAGACACCTATGGCATTGACTTGATGGTCGAAGGTCTAATCATAAAGGAGTGCATGAAGCAAGTACCAGTTCACCACAACAACATGATCAAAGTTGTCATGACCTTGCGAAAAGGGAAAGAAGTCGATAATAAAGTGGAGATGCAAGTGACAAAATCAAGAGTTAAACAACTAATGCCATCACAGAAGAAACTCAGCCCATCATCAGAATCCCCACCAAAACTCGAGCTCAAACCATTACCTAACACTTTTGGAATATGCGTTCTTGGGAGACAAAAGCACTCTACCTGTAATCATCTCTTCATCCTTAAATGATGAACAAAAAGGTAAGTTGTTGGAAGTTTTAAAAGAGCACAAAGAAGTATTAGGATGGACCATAGCAGACATAAAAGGTATAAACCCAGTAGACTGTATGTATTACATTCACCTTGATGAAAATGCTAAACCTACTAGGGAAATTCAACGTCAGTAGAATCCTAACATGAAAGAGGTTGTTAGAACTAAAGTCCTTAAACTATTATATGCAGGTATCATTTACCACATTTCTGATAGTTCATGGGTCAGTCATGTGCAAATTGTCCCCAAAAAATCAGGAGTCACAGTAGTTACCAATGCTAATAATGAATTAGTACCCACTAGAGTGACTACAGGATGACGTGTATGCATTGATTATAGGAAGTTGAATTCTGTCACACGTAAAGACCATTTTCCTTTACCATTTATAGATCAAATGCTTGATAGATTAGCAGGTTATGAATTTTATTGCTTTCTAGATAGCTACTTAGGATACAATCAGATTCCCATATCACCAAAAGATCAAGAGAATACCACCTTCACTTGCCCTTTTGGCATTTTTGCGTATAGGAGAATGTCATTTGGATTATGTAATGCACCTGCTACATTTCAATGATGTATATTAAGCATTTTTTCTGATATGGTTAAACGATTCCTTAAGGTCTTTATGGATGATTTTTCTGTTTTTGCTTATTCATTTAATCAATGTTTACATCATCTAACACTAGCTCTGCAGAGATGTATCGAAAGAATTTAGTCTTGAATTGGGAGAAATATCATTTTATGGTAAAATAAGGTATTATTCTTAGTCACATCATTTCGAGCAAAGATATTGAGGTTGATAAAGTTAAGATGGATCTCATTTCTAATCTTCCTCCACCTAAAACAGTCAGAGAAGTAAGATCTTTCATTGGGCATGCTGGTTTTTATAGACGTTTCATTAAAGATTTTAGCAAAGTTTCTAGACCCTTATGCAATCTACTTGCCAAGGATGTACCTTTTGTCTTTGATGATTCGTGTCTTGTGGCATTCGAAAAACTAAAGCAATTTTTGACATCATCACCCATCATTCAGCCCCCAAATTGAAACTTACCATTTGAGTTTATGTATGATACATCTGATTATGCAGTAGGAGCAGTATTAGGACAAAGAGTTGATCGAATTCCCCATGTTATTTACTATGCTAGTATGACATTGAACGATGCACAGTTGAACTATTCAACCACTGAAAAAAAAATGCTAGCAGTAGTGTTTGCATTAGAAAATTTTCGATCTTATCTCATTGGTTGTAAAATAATTGTATTCACAGATCATGCTGCTCTTAAATATCTTCTCACAAAGAAATATGCAAAAGTTAGACTAATTCGTTGGGTATTACTTTTGTAGGAATTTGACTTAGAATTAAAAAATAAGAAAGGAACAGAAAATGTTGTGGCTGACCATCTTTCTCGTCTCCATTTTGACACAACTATAGAACCATTACCCTTGAATGAGTCATTTCCAAATGAACAATTGATGAGTGTGGAAGTAGTATTATGGTATGCTGATATTATTAATTATCTTGTTACAGGTCAACTTCCAGAGCATTAGACTAAGTAGGACAAGGCCAAATTCTTTGCAGAAATAAAGAATTTCTTTTGGGATGATCTTTATCTATTCAAGTATTGTTCAGATCAAATTGTTAGACAATGTGTCTCAGAGAATGAATTTCAAACTTTTGGGATGATCCTTATCTATTCAAGTATTGTGCAGATCAAACTGTTAGACGATGTGTCTCAGAGAATGAATTTCAAAACAGTCTTTCGTTCTGCCATGAACAAGCTTGTGGAGGCCATTTCAGCGCTAAGAAAACAGCTACTAAAATTTTACAATGTAGTTTCTATTGGCCAAATATACTTCGAGATGCTTACACCTTTTGTTCTTCATGTGATAGGTGTCAACGAATGGGGAGTGTAACACAAAGAAATATGATGCCACTAAACCCAATTTTAGTGGTTGAAATTTTTTATGTATAGGGTATCGATTTCATAGGACCATTTCCATCATCTTTTGGCCATCAATACATATTGGTTGCTGTTGACTATATTTTGAAATTGGCAAAGGCAATTCCATGTAGGACCAATGATCACAAAGTAGTGATAGGATTTTTAAAAAGCAACATTGTTTCACGCTTTGGATTCCCTCGAGCAATAATCAGTGATGGTGGTGCCCACTTTTGCAACAAATCATTAAAAGTACTTTTGACAAAGTATTCCATCACTCATAAAGTGGCGACCCCATATCATCCGCAAACCAGTGGCCAAGTTGAGATCTCCAATCGAGAAATAAAGCACATATTAGAAAAGACGGTGAGACCTGACAGAAAAGATTGGTCATTGAGACTTGATGATGGGTTATGGGCATATAGAACAGCTTTCAAGACTCTAATTGGGATGTCACCCTACAGGCTAGTGGATGGAAAAACTTGCCACCTACCTGTGGAACTCAAGCATTGTACGTACTGGGCCATCGAGAAATTCAATTTTGACATGCAGCAAGCTGGCTCAGAAAAACGACTACAGCTGGCAGAACTTGAACAAATTCACAATGATGCGTACGAAAATACCAAGATTTACAAGCAACAAATGAAAGTCTTTCACGATAAGCAAATTATGAGAAAATCTTTCACTCCAGGTCAGAAAGTGCTTTTATTTAATTCTCGCTTGCACCTATTCTCAGGTACGTTACGTTCTCGATGGTCTGGCCCATTTATTTTTCACATTGTTGTTCCACATGGGGCAATTGAAATTAAGGATCCAAAGAACGGTGTCACTTTTAAAGTGAATGGTCAAACATTAAAGCCATATCTAGAGTACCAACCACATGGAGAGGACACCGAAATAAATTTGAGCGACCCACCAAGTTTGAATTGAGATTTTTCTTTCTTTTTGGTGATTTAATTTGATATTTTCTTCCTTTTTATTATTTTTTTGTTGATTGAAATTACTTTTGCATAAGTATGTTTGTTTAACCATTAAGTTTTCTCTTATCATTTTTAATCATGAGATAGCTCCTCTTAAATATTCTTAGACAACTTCAACGTATCCAAACTCATGTCAGAAAGCAGATATGATTTTATAAAACATCTCGTATTTGGGCTCTGCAACCACCAGATTTAGTTTTCCATGTTAAGGATTTAGAAAGCCAACTCAGACATATTGAGAGAAATGTCTACAACACCTAGTTGGAGTTTGAGGTAAATTCAATAAGAGGATGATTTTAGTTTGCTTTGTGTGTTTTAATTTGTTTCTCTGTTTATGTGTTTTAGTTTGCTTTATGTGTTTAAGTTTGTCACTCTGGTTAAGTGGCGGATAACGGTATTCAGTGACAATCAAGTTGGTTACTTCAGTTTCCCATAATAACTAATATTCTAAGACGAAGGTATGGATAGAGACGAAATTTTAGCAAAGTTTCACAAACGATTCCCTTCGCTTCCTCAGAATGCTCTCCTTACAATCTTTACAGCTCGGTCCGAGCACATGTGATTGCTTATGAGGAATAACATACCTGCTGACATCAACTGGTTAATTGACGTCAAAGTACGCTTGGCAGGTGAGTTACCTACCAAATTTATTGCATACATGCCTGGTTGTGGTAAAGAAAATTATGTGAGAAAACGACGAGCTCGAAGACTTTCTGTTGCTTGTCATAAGTGTGCCAAAACAAAATGCGATAAAAAACCATGTTCTTTAGGAATGGTGTCTGATAACAGGGAAGATAAGATTCAATTCATTTAGGATGGCTTAAATAAAGAGTCATTGAATGATATCCTTTTTGTCTCTTGAAACGCATCCAAGTGGATATGTACAAAGAGTAATCCTCCAGTTATGGCCATTATTCCAGAAAGAGCATGCATGATACAGTCTCAGGAATCTGACTATAAACGACCTTGTTTGTCAGTTTGTAAGAAAACTGAATGGGAAGCCTATCCTCGACCCATAGAGGGTGTTCAAGCTGTTTCTGGACGTAAATATCCTTTTACTCTACTGTTCTTTTATTTCACTGTTATTTTACCATTTGCATTATTGTCTTTAGTCATTTCATTTTATCATTATTTGCTTTTTCCTTTTTACTGTTTTCTTTTTTACTCTTGAGCCATGTGCCTTACACGTTAATTGACACTAACATAATGCCTCTTATACAGCTGTGACACATTGTCACCAAGGTCCTTAAATTTGATTTTTTTTTTGTTAAGCATTCACAAATTTTTTTTGAAGTAGTATCCTAATGGCAGTTACTCCCAGTAAACAATTCAAGAACATTTGTGTGTTCTCTAGGTTTAACTATAGCAAATATAAAGAGTTTGTTGAGGCAGCCATAGATCTTAGTCAAAGAATAGCAGAGAGAAAACTGCACTTGGTGTATGGAGGAGGTGACCGAGGGTTATCAAAAATGGTCTCAGAAGCTGCTTATGTCAGAGGGAGCCAAGTATTAGGCATCATCCCTACAATCCTAAAACCATTGGGCTGTTTGTCAGATAAACCAACTGGAGAAGAGTTAGTCATCTCAAGTATGCAAGAAAGAATAACTGAAATGCTAAATCATGCCAATACTTTTATTTTTCTTCCAGGAGATCTTGCAACTCTAGAGGCACTAATCACATTAGCATCTTGGGCCCATCTAAACATTTATCAGAAACCCATCGGTTTGTTAAATGTCAATAACTTTTATGATGGCTTTATCGTATTTCTTAACCATGCAATAAAAAATTATTTCATTCATTCCTCAGTGAAAAAAATTTTTATTAGTGCACATACTGCTAAGGAGCTACTTGATCTGTTACAAGCTTATTGACCAGAGCCAAATCCCAAGACCTTTGTGTTGGAGTGTTTAAATAATGATGGTAACAGTAGCCGCCGTAAGAAGTATAAATTAGATTTAACTCTTCGGTTGTAAATATTTTCTTCTTTGTTGCACTACTCAGATGATGTCTTCTAAACTTTACTTCTTTGCTTTCAAACATTTAGGACAATGTTTCGTTCTGGTTGGGATGAGGGAATAGTTGACAATTGTGGAATGTTGGTTAAGTTTTTACTAATTTTTTTGTTGTAGAACTGACCGTGGCTAACTTTTTAAGTAAAAGATGGCTGAATATAGAGTGTATTTACTCTAGAAACGCATCTTCTTAGTTTTAAAGTTAAAAAAAAAAAAAATTGTGTGTTCTTTCTAACTTTTTCTTTTTGACTTCTCCTTTATAAATATACATTTTCAAATTTTTGAGTCGAAGATGATTGAATATGGAGTGTAGTGACTCTAGAAACGCATATTCTTAGTTAAAAAAAAAATTCCAAACATTTTTTTCTATCATTTTAAGTGTAACTTTTCTAATTAGTTTTTCTGCATCATTGTCACCTTTCTGCATACAAATTTTCTTTTTACGTTTAGAATAGGTTGGGGGGTAGATTGTCATTAAAAAAATATTTTGTAATTTTGTGTGAGTTTTTAACATTGGATGACATGATAACTTTCAAATTTTAGTATTTATATTATCTTTGATCTTGAGTAATGTTACACCATGTTTGCTATTCTACATGTTGATGTTGGAGACAAATATGAGTTGCTTGAAGGAATGCACATGTCATAATAAAGTCCAAGTAAGGTTTTGAGCTTATCATTTTTTTCTTAGAGAGTAACACTTTTTACCCATTCTTCATACAGCTTAGTAGTTTATTATTTTATACACGATCTCTAGATTTCCTTTGAGTTAACCCTTAAAAAAAAATGTGTTGCGACATCTGAAGGTCCATCTAACTAGTAAATATGTAAGATTATTTAGAGCCCTAAAAGACGATAGAAGGCCATCTTTGATCCGTTTGAGCCTTTCTGACCATCCTTGTTGTGAAATATCCATAGTTAGCCCTTTTGAGCCTTTTAATAAATTAAAAAAAAAAGTTTTTTCTTTGTTAACTTATCATCTTGACCCACTCATATTTGAAGTATTACCTAATGTCTTACAAGTTTCATCACCTATTCATGTTTGAGAAAAAATATAAATAATTGTTTTGCTCAGCAAAGTTATGCCATACCAATACAAAAAAAAAATTAGTTAAAAAAAAAGAAAGATATACAATAATAATAAATAAGCGAAATGCATCTTTTAATTTCCAAAAGATCTCTATTTTTTCTCAAACATATATTTTGTTTTCCCTATTTCCCTTTCTTTGTTAGCCATGTCTCTAGCCTACGTTACGTCCTAATAAAAGTCCTTCTTGATTTTAGGGAACTATAGTCTGAAGTAAAAGCTAGTTATATGGGCTATTAAGATGTAGTGATACATAAAAAATAAAAAAAATGAATACATTAGGTTGACTAGTACTTTGTTTGAGATCGTATTATTTCTAAGTTGTGGGCAGATTTCTTTCATCTTGGTGAGAGTGTGTGATATTTCTTTATTATTTTCTCTCAATTTACTATTTATTGTAGTGACAATTTTTATTAGGTTTAATTTCTTTGTGAAAGTGTCACTACTACCGGTGAGATTTTGGGGTTTGACATGTCATTCTTGAAAGTTGCCTGATTACTATAGGTATGACAAAGTCTGCTGGACTGATGCATGTGGATGGTTGATGTGGGTGTGATGTTTCTTTAGAATGGAGATAATGCTTATACTTTTATTTGATTGCTATCATTAATCTGATTGAATAAACATGATTGTGTTTTAAAAAAAAATTATTTTAGGTTTGAATTTTATCTTCGCTTTATTTGCTAGGGGCTAACAATAAACTAGTTGGGGGATGTGTTGAGTGTTAGAAAGTGTATATTTATAAAGGAGAAATTCATCATTTTACACTTCAAGTCTCACTAACATTGATACTTTTATGTATTTAAGTCTTTTGTTATTTAATTATGTGTGTTTTATTATAATTAAGTGTTTTATGTATTTTAGGGGTATCATGATCGTTTCACAATGAACGAGTGATCAGACAGCAAAACGGACATCACTTTTGAACTCAGGACGGTCGAAAACCTTAGGAGGAGTATAAAAGGAAAAACGGCACTGTTCACATGTATGGTACTGTTTATACATATAGTACTGTTTATGTTACTGTTTACATGGACGAATGATGTAGCATTGACTGCTTATGTGGCGCTGACCAATGATGTGACATTGACTGATGATGTGTCACCATCCTATTGGACCAAAATTCTTATGTACTGTTGATGGATGACGTAGCAGCATTTCAGTGGACCAGAAATCTTGCGTACGGTACATGTACACACAGGGGATTATTTACTATTCAAGCCGCATTACTATTCAAGCCGCATTACTATTCAAGCCGCCACTATTCAAACCGCGTTACTGTACAAACCGTGTTCAACCCGCGTACTGTTCAAACCGCATACTGTTGACTGATGATGTGGCGCAATCCTGAGCGTGCGAACTGTTTTTAATCCAATGGTAATGATTTACTCAATGTATCTATAAAAAGAGGGCTCTCCCTCCTAATTTGATATCTCTGAATCCATTTTTGAGCTTAATTTTCTGTAATTCCTTCTCCATCTTGTATTTTCTACGTATTTTATTAAATTTCCATTTTACCTCTAGTTCAAAAATGAGTAGCTAATTTTCTTTCAAACTTGGGTTGAAGGTGAAGTCTCAACATGTTCCATGGGCTTAATTTGGTAAATTTATTTTCTCTTCCCCTCTAATATTTGTGGATGTTTTGACTTTTCGTTGACAAATAGTAATAATCTTGTCTAGTTACCTCCCTGGTCAAACCGGCACCCTAGTACAATGTTATTATTATTTGGCACGATAAGCCCTTACCACCATATTTATTTGAGCATGGTTCATGAGGTGTGGAAACCCCCCTTATGATTTAATTGGTATTAATAAAGAATATTTAGTCCATGGAGCATGTTGATGCAGATCCAGATACCCAAAGTGCTTTATCTCAATAGATTCTAGTTTAATTTATTCATGTCATTCCAATTTAAATTCTAGTATAATCTAAATCACTTCCACTATAAATTCAACCATCCATTTAGAAATTTAATTCTACATATAATTAAAATCCACCTCCTCGTGGTATCGACACTCGTCACCATTAATTTATTCTACAATAGATTCGTACGCTTGCGAGTTCAATAAAATTTGTACAACACCAATCTTGAACGATACCGCTCTAATTAGTCATTGCGATCATGTTTAATCTTGTAGACCTATTTGTTTCCAATAGCTTTTCTTCTATGTGGTAGTGGTATAAGTTCCCATGTCTTGTTCTTGTGTAGAGCTTTAATTTCTTCCTGCATTGCTATTATCTACAAAGTAACATCTGAGCTATTTAAAGCTTCATAGAAAGTTGATGGCTCTTAATCTTCTGTTAGAAGACAGTATACAATATTTATCTCTGTGACATACTCCGAGTGCCACGCTTGCAGTTGTCTCTCGCGAATTGATCGACGAACTTCCGGAGCCTCATACTTGACTAGTTCTTATTCCTCGTGCTCTGATGTACTTTAGAAGTGTTAACATTTATGTTTTCATAATATTGATTTTGATGATAACAAACAAGATTAATTTTTGAATCATTCTTTAAAAACATGAAAGATTTGTCATCATCAAAAAGGGGGAGATTGTTAACATATATGTTTACATATTGTTGATTTTGATGATAACAAATAAGATTAAGAATGATTAAGTTTTTAAAAGCTTAAATTATTTTTTATACATTTTAGATAAATCATTATTTTCACATTTTAAATGTTTTATATTTAATGGAAAAATGATTTTATGAAATTGATTGTTTTTCAAGTTTATGGTTTAATTGAAAGTGTTTTGAAAACTTGAAAATCAACAAGTATTGTTTGAAACTATGGAGAATGACTTATTTAAAAAGTGTTATAGTATTTTGGACCATTTCATAATTTCAGAAAGTTTTGGGATTCACAAATTATTATTTAGAAATTCTGAAATTGGACTTAATTGTAAAGTTTTATAACGTTTTGGGCCATAATACAGTTATAGAAAGTTTTGGGCAAAACTGTAATTTTTGGTAAACAGTTTGCTGGAAATTACCCCTTCACCGTTTACAGAAAACGGTGAACCGTTTATTTCCAGAATGTTAACCTTGAACCGTTTAGTAAGAACGGTTAAGCCAAATCTATTTTGCAGGTCTCTGGAAATTACCCCTTCACCGTTTACGGAAAACGGTGAACCGTTTATTTCCAGATTGCTAACCTTGAACCGTTTAGTAAGAACGGTTAAGCCAAATTTATTTTGCAGGTCTCTGGAAATTACCCCTTCACCGTTTACAAGAAAACGGCGAACCGTTTATTTGAAATTCAGCTCAACGGTAACTTTGACCAGCGCAAACGGTTAACCGTTAAGCGTTAACCTTGATCCGTTTTCTGGCAAAAATGCATAACGGCTAGTTTTTGAGCTCCAACTATAAAAACTCAAATCCAACTCATTTTCAAGCTCTCTAGCACGCACAAACAAAAGGCATACAACATATCTTGAGCTCTCAATTCGTGAATCACAAATCCTTGAGCCATCTTTGTTCTTCATTTTGTATATCTACTCTTTGAGAGAGTTTTTGTTGTACTTTTCAATTCTCATCAAATTTGTGAGTGATTAAGTGTGTGATACACTTGAGTGAAGAGATTGGGAGATAATCTCTTTGTTGTAAAGGTTCATTGACACCTTGAAGTCAATTGTAAGTATTTGAAGCCTTGGAAAGGCTTGGATAGTGAAATCCTCAAGCCCGGTGTGCTTGGAGGCGTGGACGTGAGCGCGACGAAATCCTTGAGTTTGCTTTCTCTTCTCTAACTCATTTATTATTATACTTTTATTGAACTTATTGCTTTCAATTTTATTAAGGCATTAGATTGGATTGTTGTGTGGTTTTAATTGGGATATTTTTTAAAACACCAATTCACCCCCCCTCTTGGGTTGCACACTTGTATTTCAAGAAGAATATGAATCTTTTGCATTATTTTCCACATTTACTAGTACAATCTCTGACTTTTCCTTTGCAGTGCTATCATCCCTATCTCTCCTTTGCAATTGATCTTGTACAAAGATAACATCTCTGCTGATGAAAATCTTGTGGGCAGTGGGGTCCCACAGACGATACCCCTTTATTCCATTATCATATCCCAAGAGAAGACATCTCCTAGATTTTAGATCTAGCTTTGCTCTTTCTTGAGCATTGTACATCACGTACACAGGACATCCAAATGCATGTAAGTGAGAGTAATCTACTAGCTTTCCAGTCCACATATCCATCGGTGTCTTCGACTCAATTGTAATTGATGGAGATCGATTTACTATATAACAGGCAGTTTTGGCTGCTTCAGCCCAAAATGAGTTAGGTAGATCAGCAGTCCTCAACATAGCTCTTATTCTTTTTATAAGAGTTCTGTTCATCCACTCCACAACTCCATTTTGTGGAGGCGTCTATGCCACCGTGAACTGCTTCTAAATACCTTCTTGCTTACAGAAAGCAAGAAACTGTCTGTATACTCTCTATCGTTATCTGTCCTTAAGCACTTAATCTTTTTGCCAGATTCAAGTTCTACCCACACTTTGTATTCTTTAAACACTGGAAATATATCTAATTTTTTCTTAATTGGATACACCCAACATCTCCTCAAATAATCATCAATGAAAGTCACCATGTACTTTGCACCTCCTATGAATATTTCTGGTGATTCCTAAACATTAGAGTGAACTAAGTCTAAAATGTATTTAATTCTAGCAATAGATCTACTGAACTTTAATCTATGCTGCTTACTTGTAACACAATGCTCGCAAAATGGTAAGCTTACTGATTTGAGCCCTGGATGCAATTTTTGCTCAGAGAGAATTTTCAAACCTTGTTCCAACATGTGACCAAGTTTAAGGTGCCACATTATCGTTGATTCTTCTCCATTTGACGCGACACACGTATTAGCTTTCTGTAGTGTTTTCCCTTTACGCATAAACAGATTAGCATTGATCTTTTCTGCCTTTATCAATACAAGCGTGCCTTTAACAATCTTCAAAATTCCATTTTCAACATGAGTTTTGCACCCATGACTATTTATTTGTTCCAAAGACAATAGATTTTTCTTCAATTCATTGACATGTTGTACTTCCTCAATTGTACGAACTGTACCATCAAACATTTTTATTTTGATAGTACCAATGCCAATGATCTCCAAGGCACGATCATCTCTCATATATACAGATCCTCCTGAGATAGGTTCATATGTGTGGAATTATTCTATTCGAGAGGTCTTGTGCCAGGTAGCTCCTGAGTCTATGAGCTAGACATCATATAGCCGTTTTCTGCCTTCTGAAATAGTTGCTGCCTCGCAGTAGAGAATTTCACCATCATCCGAGGTACTTGCTACACACCCTTGAGCATTTGATTGACTCAAGTTCTTTGCCCTCTCTTCTCTTTTAGTTGTTCCGATACTGTTTTTAGAAGTGTTCTTTCTTGCCACAGTTGTAATATTTAACATTCTTTTTACTTCTGGATTTTGATCTACCATGATTGTAACTCCCACTGGGGCCACGTTCTATTGATCTCCCTCTCGTCACCGATAGTGCTTCTACTTGCTGCGAGTTTGCTTGTCTGTCTTCTTTACTTTTCCGCCTGCTCTCCTCATTTAATGTGGAGGCTGCAACATCATCAAAAATTATACTATCCATATGATTGTTGTTCATTAGATTGATGATGAGTTAATCATACGAATCTAGTAGACTTTAAAGTAAAAGCTCTACACGTTCAATTTCAACTATATTATGACTCAACGTTGTGAGTTGTGAAAATAGAGTCTTCAAGGTGTTGATGTGGTCAGTCACCGATGTAGATTCCATCATTCGAAGAGTATAAAATTTCCTCTTTAAGAAGATCTTGTTGTGCAGTGACTTGACCTCGTACAGTTTTGTGAGAGTATCCCATATTTCATTTGCTGTCTTTTTCTCTGCGACACTGGATAGCACTCTATCCGCAAGTGCCGAGTGTAGATCAAAAATGGCGTTGCCGTCTATCTCGCTCCACTTGTCATCAGTTATCTCTATTGGGCCTGTCTCCAATTGCTGCCAAGCAATTATTTTTCCTCAATACAGCTTTGAAGTAGAAGCTCTACACGTTCATTTTCCTCTATATTATGACCCAACGTTGTGAGTTGTGAAAATAGAGTCTTCAAGGTGTTGATGTGGTCAGTCATCGATGTAGATTCCATCATTCGAAGAGTATAAAATTTCCTCTTTAAGAAGATCTTGTTGTGCAGTGACTTGACCTCGTATAGTTTTGTGAGAGTATCCCATATTTTCTATGCTGTCTTTTTCTCTGCGACACTGGATAACACTCTATCCGCAAGTGTCGAGTGTAGATAAAAAATGGCGTTGCCATCTATCTCGTTCCATTTGTCATCAGTTATCTCTATTGGACCTTTCTCCAATTGCTGCCAAGCAATTATTTTTCCTCAATACAGCTTTTGTCTTCATTTTCTACAACGAAAAATTATTTTTGTTGAACTTCTCAATTTCATATTTTAATGTCAATGCTTTTCACTACGATCTAACTTTGCTAGGATCGGCTCTTACCGTTTTCAGTGAATAGTACTATATACATGAACAGTACCGTATACGTAAACAGTACTGTATACGTGAATAGTACTTTTATGTGAACAGTACCCGTACTCTAAAAAAATACAATCAGTAGCTCTGATACCACTGTTAGGAAATTGGTGGGTAAAACAGGGTCATAACTAAAATAAAATTAGAAAAAAATAAAGAGCAAGCACAAAGAGAACACTAGGAAATTACGTTGTTCGACTTTTAGCCTACGTCCACGGGTGAAAACAGAAAGAAAATATTTTACTAGTGAAAAGAAATTACAAATATTATGGTATTTTAGCTCACTACCCAAAATCCTAATAAACTCAAACTCTCAAATCACTAATTATTCAAATAATTTCTTATTTAAA
This sequence comes from Citropsis articulata, assembly GCA_030449925.1. NCBI lineage: Eukaryota > Viridiplantae > Streptophyta > Magnoliopsida > Sapindales > Rutaceae > Citropsis > Citropsis articulata. Next base: position 1,053,555 of record JASUUH010000135.1, on the reverse strand, counting down.
AAATCTTAATTAAAGTATCTTTTGGAATTTTAAATGTTGATGTGATTTTTTAAATAAGTAATTAAATTTTATTTAAAAATTTTTTTAAAAATGCTCTAATATATTAATGGTGCATTTACTTACCGAATTAAGGAATCAGAATCTGGAATCGGAATGATTGACGCGTTTACTTCGCAAAAATAAGATAGGGATTAGAATCGGAATGGCGGGACCCACATATATTTGGGAATGGGGAATGGGAACTTGATTCCCATGGGGGGAGGTGGGAATCAAGTTCCCATTCCTAGAACTACCCATTTTGCCCTCCCCAAAACAAAAAATGCTTATTTTGTCCTAAGTTATAATTAATTAATATATTATTATAATTAATTAATTAATTATTATGATTAATTAATATATTAATATATTATTAACTATAATTATTAATAAAGATAGTTCTTGAATAAATAATCATAATAATTAATATAATATTAATATTATTACAATAATTAATACATTATTATTTTAATTAATTAATTAATATATTATTATAATAATAATTATAATTAATTCATATATTATTAATTAATATGCTATTATAGTAATTATTAATATTATTACTATAATTAATTCATATATTATTAATTAATTAATATAATTATTACTTTTAATTAATATATTAACATATTATTAACAATAATTATAATTTTGAATAAATAATCACAATAATTAATTTATTGTTATTGTTATTATATTTAATTAATATACTGTTATAATTACTAATATAATTATTATAATTAATTCATATATTCTAATTAATTAAATAATTTAATTATTACTATTAAATAATATAATAATATATTATTTAACAACAATATATTAATAATTATAGTTCTCGTAAATAATCACAATAATTAATATATTATTATTTTAATTAATTAATTAATATATTATTATAATTATTATTAATATAATTATTATAATTAATTCATATATTATAATTAATTAATATAAGTATTACTATTAAATTATATAATAATATATTATTAACAATAATATATTAATAATTATAGTTCTCGATTAAATAATCACAATAATTAATACATTATTATTTTAATTAATTAATTAATATATTATTATAATTATTATTATAATTAATTCATATCTTATTATTAATTAATTAATATAATTATTACTACTAATTAATATATTAATACATTTTTAACAATAATTATCAATAATTATAATTAATTAATTAATATTAATATTATTAGTTAATATATTTTTATAATAATTGTTAATATAATTATAATAATTAATTAATTAAATTTTACAATTAATTAATATATTAGTTAATAATAATAATTATGACAATAATCCATTAAGTACTTTTTAGTAATTTGTTACAATCCAGCTCATTCCGATTCCGATTCAAGACAAAGTAAACAAATTAAAGGCAATCCAGCTCATTCCGATTTCGATTCCTACAGTTCAAGTGAACAACTTAATTTGATTCCCGTTCCCCATTCCGATTCCAGCTCATTCACATTCCTATCCTTTCCGATTCCACCCCATTCCAATTCCAATTTAATAAACGCAACCATAAGAGTCATGTATTACAATGATCTAATAAATAGTTTAATTTTCTGTCTAATGTCATTCTCATCATGTCAGCATGTGCCTTGGAATAAAATTAACAGTGGCGGTCTATCTAAAAGGAAATCCAAGACTATCGGCTTATGGAGTGATGTTCCAAAGATTTGATTGCGCCTTTCGGCGCTATTTTGCAATGCATCTTGCTGGCCACTTGGATATCAAATATCTTTCAATTCTAAAATGTATGCAATAATCAAGGCCATTAATATGGGTGATTCTATGAATTGGCAATTAATCGTCTGGTTGTAGAGTGATTGCTGCTATCTTCATTCTCATGAGCTCTATTTAATCCTCTACGGCAACTTCGGCGTTCAATATTTAACCATTAATGGCTAAATTATAAAAGAGTATTTGGGGTAGGGATTTTGAATGTAATCATATAATATTCCGCGAAGGAAATTCAGTAGCACATTAGTTAGTAAATAATCAGTAGATTTGATTTTTTGTTTTCAGTACTAAATTTATTTTTTCCCCGAAAACCTTTTTAAAATTTCAACGAAAATTTTCTTGTACTCAAAATAAAATATTTAATTTGTCCCCATCTGTTTTGAATAACATATTAAAAAAAGCTAGAAATTATATTTTCATTATCAAAATTAAAATTATTTTAAATGAGTATGTTAAAATCCAAAAATAATTGAAGATACTTGAGCAAAATCAAAATCTTTTGAGTAAATAAAATTTGATCCCGCAAAGTGTTGCTACGCCACTAAGTAGTGCCACCGAGCGCAGAGCACAGTGTGAAGTCTATTATTAAGCTCGCAAAGTGTGAAGTCTTTTTTCACTCGGGGAATATAGCCAGCTAAATGTTGCTTTCCTTCAAATAAACAAATTCAATTGTTATGGAACATAGGGGTGGGCAAAATATCCGACCCGATCCGATCCGAAAATTTTCGGATTCGGATCGGATCGGATCGGATCGTCAACGAGACCCGATCGGGTGAAATTGTATCAACCCGATCGGATCGTGATCGGATCGGGTGATCCGAAAATCCGATCGGGTTGAGAAAAAAAAAAAAAAAAAGCAAACCCGAACCTGAAATCCCGAATTTGAGAATTACATTTACACTTTTAGTTTTAGTTTACAGTCTGCAGAGTGCAGACAAATACAATCAGTCACGGCCACGGGCTCACGGCTCACAGACGGAGACAAACACAAACACAACACATCACAATTCACAAATCACAAACACACAAACACACAAACTACACATTTCAGATTTTCACTTTCACTTTCACTTTCACTTTCACACGACCCACACGCAGCAACCGTCGTTGAGAACAAAGCCAACCGAAGCTGAATCGCGATCTGCAGATCTGCTGCTTCATCCGGTCAGCAGCCACCGCACGCAGTCACGCACCATCGTGAGTTCGTGACCCGATCTACAGATCTGCTGCTTCCAAGCACCGGATCCACGCCTTCAATCCTTCACTCCACCATCACCCGATCCGGTGGAAGATCCACCAGGCTAGCTGCCCTTGAAGATCCACCCGATCCTGTTGACTGTTGAGTGTTGAGTCTTTAAAAGACTAAAATCGTTGGAGACTGGAGAGTGAAGACTTGGAGACTTGGTTTGGAGTTTTAGAATTGGAAATTTGGAAGCCGGCCTTGCCTTTATATTTATGGTATATAACTATATATGCATTAATTATATACTGTTAATTTGCTATATGACTATATGTTATAATGCTGTATGAGAAATTGAGAAAGTGAAGTTAATCACTTTATTGTAAGGGATATTATCAGGGACCTCCCCTGAGGTTTAGTGTATTTACAGTCGGATAGAAAGTATGCATGTAATTACAGGGACCTCCCCTGACGTTAGTATTCCGTTAAGTGGACCGTTAGTTGACTGTTGAAATTCCAAAAATGTCCTTGCCGCCAAAATCAATTTTGATTCATATGATAAACTAATGGGTAATAGAATTCACACCAAAATATCCAATGGATTAAAAAAAATTGCTCACCTAAAAAAAAAAATTAACATTGTGCTGCTAATATTACCGTTGTAAATAAACGGTAATATTTTCAGCAGCAAAGCCTATAAATGGAGCCTTTTGCAGGCTTAATAAATCACCATAGCACACTTTCTTCTTCTTTAACTTCTTCTCAAAAATTCTTAAAAACTCAGGTGCTGTAATTTTTCAAACTTATCACCCATTCAATTCAGCTCATCAACAAAATCATTCAAAAAATTCAAGCTCAAACACTGCCTGAAAGTCATGGATTCTCAAAGCTCTAACACATCAAGCACATCAACTATGGAACAAGTTTATGAGCCATCTTGGAGAAACTTTATTAATGGAAAGCTCATCAGGTTTTCAAATCGTATATGCAAATGCCGTATGAGAGCTGAAGTAAAGATATCTGAATCAGATAACAACCCTCACAAGCTTTACTATAAATGCATGAACAAATCAAACTGTGGATACTTCAAGTGGTGGGTTCCAGAAAGGGATGATTTCAACAATGGAACTGTTTTTGAAGGAAATATGACTGCAATTGTGAATGTTGATGCCCTACATGCTATTGAAGCTAATGTGAAGGAAGTGAAGACTCTAGTGAAGAAGTTACAAATATCTAATTTTGGTGAAGGGGCTGTGAAGATGATGATGTACTTAAATATAACATTCTTTATACTCAATCTACTAATGCTTAAGATGTAATAACTTATGTAATCTTATCTATGAAAGGCTATAGTAAAGTGTAGCTTTTCTGGTGCTTTTTAAATGTTGTATCGATACTTAAGAAGCATAATGCTCATGCAACCCAGCTCTGAAAAATGTGGCAAACTAGCTGGAAGCCTATAATATCAATGAAATCTAGCCGAACTCTTTATATGCACTACTGCATTAGCATATATATATGGTAATTACAATAATAAGCAAATAATATCAAGTACAACAAAAGTATAAGCCCCTGCTCAAGCTACTTCATAACTGACATCCAATATTCATTCTAACAACAAACGCCATAAGAAGCAAAATCATATCAATGACAAAAAGCTTAATGAATAACACAAATAATTATACTTTTAACTTATAATTTCATATGCATTCCAGCAGCAATAACGATGTCAAATGTCATCAATGGTTGAATTCTATCAACCTATACAAATCAGCAGTAGCCAATGTATAGAGTAGCAGCATGTGTGTTTATAAGCATCACAAGTACAAAATATACAAAAACTCAAACCTATATAGTTGAGTGACAAAAAGATGATACAACATCTTCATCATTTTAATGCTTACAACTTAAGGTGATGCATCATCTAATCCCTCAAAAATTTGTTAGATGGGATTAGCTTGGCTTCTGCTGTCTTCACTTCATAAGTACAACTTGATGTTTTCAATGCTGTTGGATACATTAATTTACTACTGATCACTCCTGAGTAGGTTGTCCTTCATGATTAAAGTAAACAAATTAAAACCTAACATGTGGTTGTATTAAATCACAAAAAAAAAACTATTATTCTAATTAAGCTAATGCAGTAACTGAATGTAAGTTAAAACATGTTGTCAAGATTACATACCATTTCCATGGACACTATTCTGGCTGAGATTCATAGGACCAGCAGTAACAGTAGAGTCGAATGATTTTTTAATTTACTACCATTTATTAGGTTAAATTTTTTCTTTTTATTATATAATTTTTTAGTTAAATGTTTTTAGTTAAATGTTTCTTTTTTTTTAGGTTAAATTTTTTCTTTTTATTGTATAATTTTTATCTTTATAACTCGAAACCTTATAATTTCTAAAAATCCTAAACTGATATAATTTTTGTCTTTATTATATAAATGTTTCTATGATTTACTTGCATTTTATAACTGGGGTTTATAAATATCTTAAAAAGTTATTAGAAATAAAAGCCAATTTCTTTTAGGATTTGGTCTAAGCAGGCCCATCTTAATGTATAGTTTCTATTTCGCAAGTAAAAGTGCATGGCCGCAGCAAGCATACTACCAGAGCTAAACAAACAAAATTCTAAATTCCTTGTGGCTTCATGTCTTTCAACCAGTTAATGGCTCAAGTTTATGTGCCAGTCCCCAATCTTTTGCCCAATAAGCTGTGAGTAATCTATAATATACAATCTCTACTACATTTTCTCAATACAGAGAGGTCATGACAAATGACTGAGGCATCCAATTACGAAAAGGGCAATGGAAATTCAATCAAAGATCAAGTTACATCAAAACAACTCATCTATTTGGTGTTTTCTGATATTGGTGGCACAGGACTTATCTTTTTCAACTGTTAAAGATTAGCATAAGCTAGATATTTTATCTGCACTTTATTTTGTCTAAACCCATTGATAACTATATGTCCCCATCATTGTAAAAGAACAAGTATTTATTTCAAAATTTTAAGTATAAGTTTCTTGTAATCTCTTGTAAAATATTATTGTTAGGTTGCTCGTTCTATTACAGGCCATAAAATAATAATTATTAAAGTACTTGCAAGTTGCAAAGCCAACAATTGGCTATGCCCATTTCTTTTGTATTTATTCACCCATGTGTGTTTCATCTTCCTGCAGGAGAGGCATTATATAACAAAGCCTATGAAATCGTAAACAACAAGGACATTTACTAAATCATTACTGATCCAGTTTTTCTGTGATACATACGCCATACACTTTGTTCTGTAGCGAAAGCTCTTTATTTAATCGCCCAGCCAGCAGCGTTAGCTTATAACCGAAACTCATCATTACACAATAGCTATTACCAATCATTACCCAACTATTTTTTCAATTCAACACCAACAACCCCAAATAAAAACAACATCCAGCAACATATTCATTAATTGAAACAGACCCATTATTATTTTTAATCAACAAAAGTCGTAAGCCACTGATTCAAGGAAGCAAGCTGTATTTCGAAGACTAACCTCTTTTGTGATCCAATTCCAGTCGCGATAGACACTGGCCGTCGGCGATGCTCACTTCGTGGCAGCTTTGGACCACCACACGATGTCATCTCGTGCATTAGATGAAAAGAGATCAGTGATTGCTTCTTTTCGGGTTTTGTTGTGTAAGCTCTCCAACGATGAAAATGAAATTGGGTTTTGTTTTGTTGTGTAAGCTCTCCAACAATGAAAATGAAATTGGGTTTTGTTGTGTAAGCTCTCCAACGATTTGTGTAAGCTTTGTTTGTGAAGTGGAGTGCGTTTTCTGAAAAAATTCATTTTCGTTTGTTTGTTGGGTAACGATAGTCACTGGGTATTAGCGGGTTTATGTCTTTAGTTTTCAGACATCCAAGCAAGTTTTGTTTGAAGTTTGTTTTTATTTAAATTTCAAATTTGCTTTTACGTATTTGTCCTTTATAATAACGTTATACGTATTTTGGTATTAACGTCAGGGGAGGTCCCTGTAATTACATGCATACTTTCTATCCGACTGTAAATACACTAAACCTCAGGGGAGGTCCCTGATAATATCCCTTTATTGTAAATTTGTAATTTGGTTGGTACTTGGTATGTTAAATTGCAAATGATATACAATTATGTATTGTTAAATTTCAACAATAAAATGAAAAAATCGGGCATTAATTTTTTGTTATTATTAATAATTGATTTTTTTTTTGTATGAATAGATTTGGTAGATTAAAAATTAAAATTAAATATTATGTTACAATATATATAATTATATATGTCATATAATTTGGGCATAAAAATTGTTAACATATATGTTTCCATATTATTGATTTTGATGATAACAAATAAGATTAAGAATTATTAAGTTTTTAAAAGCTTAAAATATTTTTTATTCGTTTTAGATAAATCATTATTTTCACATTTTAAATGTTTTATATTTAATGAAAAAATGATTTTATGAAATTAGTTGTTTTTCAAGTTTATGATTTAATTGAAAGTGTTTTGAAAACTTGAAAATCAACAAGTATTGTTTGGAATTTCGGATTTGGATTAATTTGAAAATATTTAAATCGATTTGGGCCATACTATAATTCCTATACATTTGGGCTTTGTCATAATTTCAGAAAGTTTTGGGTTTCACAAAGTATTATTTGGAAATTCTGAAATTGGACCTATTTGTAAAGTTTTATAACATTTTGGGCCATAGTACAGTTATAGAGAGTTTTGGGGCAAAACTATAAATTTAGTGAACAGTTCACTCTAGCTGTTACTGTAGCAAGCGGCTAACCGGATTCATGGAAATGGCAAACCGGTTATGGGCAGAATGTCACTCAAACGGAAAGCGGCTAACCGGATATGACAAACCGGAAGTCCGGTTGTGGGCAGTGAGTTACCAAAGCATAAGCGGCTAACCGGATTGGCAAATCCGGCATACCGGATGTCCAAAAATTCAAATATTGGCTGTAACGGTAACTTGAAGCGGCTAACCGGATCCACTTAAACAGTAAGCCGGTTATGAACAAAAACTTCATAACGGCTAGTTTTTGAGCTCCAACTATAAAAACCCAACTCCAATTCATTTTCAAGGTTCCAAGCAAGCATAAACAAAAGGCATACAACATTTCTTGAGCTTTAAATTCGTGAATCATAAATCTTTGAGTGAGCTTTGTTCTTAAATTTGTTCATCTACTCTTTAAGAGAGTTTTTGGTTGTAATTTTCATTTCATCTTCTCAATTGTGAGTGTTTAAGTGTGTTATACACTTGAGTGAAGAGATTGGGAGATAATCTCTTGTTGTAAAGGTTCATTGACACCTTGGAAGTCAATTGTAAACATTTGAAGCCTTGGGAGGCTTGGATAGTGAAATCCTCAAGCCCGGTGTGCTTGGAGGCGTGGACGTAGGCGGGGATAGCCGAACCACGTAAAAATCCTTGAGTTTGCTCTCTCCTCTCTTACTCTTTTATTATTATGCTTGTTTGAATTTATTATTTTTGATTTGATTAAGGCATTAGATTGGATTGTTGTGTGGTTTAATTAGGATAATTTTTAAAACACCAATTCACCCCCCCTCTTGGGTTGCACACTTGTATTTCAAAAATTAAGGGTTTTTAATAAGAATTAAGATATGGATAATTGGATATGCAATTAATATTATATTATTTTGGCCAATGGATAACTAGATAAGTAGATATTATAAATTAATTAATTACATTAATTTCTTGATTTTCTTTTATGGAATATGCATCTTGAATTCTCGATCACATATAAATATTATGATGGAAAAATAGAAATATCAATTTAAAAAAATTTCATTAAATTAAATTAATAATTATTTGAATCAATGTGTAATACTAACCATTAAGTAGATTTTTTTAATAATCTTTTTGTGTTTTGATTTTTGAATTAATGATTAATAATTAATTGTTTGTATGTTTAGATGTCTGGACACTCAAGATCGAATTCGATGAGTGATGATGACAATCCAAGTGTTCAAATGGAAGGAACTCAAAAGGCAAAGCGGAAAAGACCACCGATGAAGAAAAGATCTACGACGTGGAATCATTTCACTTTACTTGAGGATAATCCAGACAAATGCAAGTGCAACTATTGTGGTAGACAATATCAATGTCATTCAAGGCGTGATGGGATTACAAATATGAGAAATCATATAAAGACTTGCCTTACATACAAGACATTACGGGAACAACAAGAGGGAAGTCAACAAAACTTGACAGCTGAGGGTGGGGAAGGAAATGCAAGTAATATGGCTTTGGCTAAAGGGTGGAGTCAAGATGCTTGTAGAAGGGCAGTCACCAAAATGATCATTATGGGGGAGTTGCCACTTAGTTTTGTGGATAACAAAGGGTTCAGGCATTTCTGTAGTGTAGCCATTCCGCAGTTTGTTATGCCATCTCGGAGAACTGTTGGTAGGGATGTTATGGATTTATTTTTAGAAGAAAAAGCAATGTTAAAGAGTTTGATTTGCAACAACCTGCAGCGGGTGCCTATCACAACTGATTTATGGACTTCCGTTCAAAATATGAGTTATATGGTGATCACAGCTCATTTTATTGATAATGACTGGTGTTTGAACAGGAGGATTATTAGTTTCAATGTGATTGAAGATCATAGAGGGAAATCGATCGGTAAAAATATTGTAGCTTGTTTACAAGATGGGGGATAGAGAGATTGTTTGCAATAACCGTTGATAATGCCACTACAAATGATGTTGCTGTTAATTATGTGACTATGCAATTGCTTTCATGGAGGAATGATGATGCAACAGGTTATGGACAAGATATGTACAAAGGTCATTGCGGCATATTTTGAATTTGATTGTTGTTTCCGGATTGAATGAATTACATGCTAGTGTTGCCGCCATCCGAAATGCTGTGAAGTATGTGAGATCGTCCACTACGAGGCTCTGTGCATTTAAACAAAGGTGCTCAACAGATGAGATGTCCAAATGGAACGTTGTTTTAGATTGTCCTACTGGAATTCCACCTATTTAATGTTGATGAGCGTTGAAGTTTCAAGCGGCATTTGATAGAATGGCAGAGGTGGATAAACCATATGAGACATATTTTCTTGAGAAAGAAAATAATGCTAAGAGAGTGGGCCCGCCGGGAGTTGAGGATTGGGAGAGTGCAGAACGAATTGTGAAGTTTTTAAAGGTATTTTATGATGCCACATTGTTATTTTCTACCACTTTGAGTGTGACTTCTAATCTTTGTTATGATACCATTGGATTAATTGAGAGCTCATTGACTGCATTAGAGGCAAGTAGAGATCCTTGGGTGGTGACTATGGCTTATAATATGAGGGAAAAATTTGATAAATATTGGGAGTTTTCAGGGAAGATAAATAAAATGTTGATTCTTGCCTCTATTCTTGATCCACGAGCTAAAATGGATTTTGCCAAACATATTTTTGAGATTATTTTTGCCAACGATGGTTCGAAAGTTGAAGAAATGATCAAGGCAGTGAAGGATTTGTTGAATGAGCTTTATGATGCATATAGTGCAATGTGCTCCAGTTCCACACCATCCACGTGTAGTGAGAGTGTTCCTAGCGGTAGCTATGGTGGTACAAGTTATTCTCCATATTTTACAACTGAGGTTGGTTTTGTCGGAGGTTCCAAGTGGCGAAGGTGATGACATTTTCCGAGTTTCTCGCCCTTTCTTTGGGTATGCTCAGAAAGTGTTTGTTCAGAATGAGGGCAAGAGAGTCGCATCTGAGGTGGAACGATATTTGAGTGACCCAGTTGAAGATCCGAGCAATCTTAAGCTCAATGTTTTACTTTGGTGGAAGGTTAATGGATCGAAGTATCCGATATTAGAGAAACTTGCAAGGGATGTCCTCGTTGTTCCTGTTACGCGTGGCATCCGAATCGCTTTAGCATCAAGATCGGGCGTCATTGACGAATATCGGAGTTCTTTGACCCCTTGTATGATTGAGGCATTGATATGTACCGAAAATTGGTTACAAGCTAAACTTTTTGCTAATCCGGTTTACAACCTTCAGGAAGATATTAAGGAGCAGATATTCCATATGGAGTTACAAGAAGGTAATATATTTCTCGTACTTTATAAAGTTAATGTATTATAACGTTATAAATAGCATCTACATGTACTTAAGTTTGTTAATAATTTTATTTTTTTTTACATTTTAAAGAGTTTGTAAGATCACAAGCTTCAACAGTCGAAACAGTGAGCGCTGATATGGGTGTTATGGATATTTAAAAGGTAATTTTTAATAGATATTATTATTTATAATATGTTATTTTTAATAGATATTATTAAACAGTTATCATATGTTATTTTTTTTCAATTCTTCTCTAGGGGATAGATGCTTCAATTCTTCAACTTGGAGTGGAAGAAGTTGAAGTTAAGTGCTTTATGAGGAATGGTTGGTTCGTGCACGAAGTTGATCTAGATTTACATTTAAACTTTGTTGTGTTTTGGAACTTTGTCATTTGTGTTTTGGAAAATGAAAACTATTTAATTATGTTTAATTTTGTGACTTTGTGTTCTAAAGATTGATGTTTAGAAATTAGAATTGGACATTGTGCTTTGGATGGAGACTATTAAATTTAAACTTTGTGTTAATTTTATTTTTATGCTTTGTGTTAATTTTTAATTTTCATTCATTTGAATTTAATTCTGAAATACAAGTGTGCAACCCAAGAGAGGGGGTGAATTGGTGTTTTAAATATTATCCTAATCAAATCACACAACAATCCAATCTAATGCCTTAATAAAATTAAAAACAATAAATTCAATGAAAGCACAATAATAAATGAGTAAGAGAGGAGAAAAGAACTGAATAAACGGATCACCGTCAGAACGAAGGGTAATTTCAGAGACCGCAAATGAATTTGGCTTAACCGCTTTTACTAAACGGTTCAAGGTTAGCAATCTGAAAAACCGGATCACCGTTGTCCAGAACGGTGAAGGGTAATTTCGCAGACCGCAAATGAATTTGGCTTAACCGTTTTTACTAAACGGTTCAAGGTTAGCAATCTGGAAATAAACGGATCCCCGTTTGCTGTAAACGGTGAAGGGGTAATTTCCAGAGACCTGCAAAATGAATTTGTCTTAACCGTTTTTACTACACGGTTCAAGGTTAGCAATCTGGAAATAAACGGATCACCGTTTTCTGTAAACGGTGAAGGGGTAATTTCTAGAGACCTGCAAAATGAATTTGGCTTAACCGTTTTTACTAAACGGTTCAAGGTTAACAATCTGGAAATAAACGTTTCATCGTTTTCCGTAAACGGTTAGCCGTTTGCTATAATGAAATTCCAAATAAAATTTTCCAAAAATTACAACTTTATCCCAAAATTTTCTATAATTGTACTATGACCCAAAATGTTATAAAACTTTATAAATAAGTCCAATTTCAGAATTTCTAAATAATAATTTGTGAATCCTAAAATTTTCTAAAATTATGAAATGGCTCAAAATATTAAAATATTTTCAAATAGGTCAAAAACTGAAATTCCAAATAAAATTTATTAAAAACAAAGATTGTAAAATTCTTTCATTTTAGTACACAACTTGAGAAACAACTTAATTTCATAAAATCATTTTTCCATTAAATATAAAACCTTTATAATGTGAAAATAATGATTTGTTTAAAATGTATAAAAAATAATTTAAGCTTTTAAAAACTTAATCATTCTTAATCTAGTTTGTTATCATCAAAATCAACATTATGGATGTATAAATGCTAACAAATTCTATAGTAGTTTTCCTTTTTTGTTGGTTGAGAATTGGTAAAAAAATGATTAGGAAGGTGGATGAACGTCACAAGGGAGGACATGGAAGGTGGGAGAGAAAGGTCTTAGTTAATAAGGTGACAAGAGGGATTTTTAATTGAAATTTCATTGGTCAACATTATTATTATTATTACTACTATCATTATTATTGAAATTTCATTGGTCAACATTATTATTAATTATTATCATTACTATTAATGGATTGGGGAGGGATTGCCTTTATGTTTTAGCCCATGGATAAATTAAAGATTCTCTAATCTCTACAACAAATTAGCATTTGTTAAATGTTTATGATGAATTTTTAGGTGGGGTGTGCTAATGGATTCATTTAAAGGCAAAGAAAATGCTCAAAATTGCAGAGACCCGAAATTAATCCGAATTGACCCGAATTGATCCGAACCCGATTTCACCCGACCCGAATTGACCCGAATTAATCCGAATTAACCCGAATAATCCGAATTTAATCCGAACCCTATATAACCCGAACTCGATCCGATCCGAACTTCATCTGATTTTTTAACCCGATCCGAATATAATTCGGATCGGATCGGATCGGGTTAACAAATCGGATGAAGTTCGGATGGATTTTTATCTAACCCGATCAACCCGAAATCCGATCGGGTTGATCCGAACCCGATCCGAATCCGATTTTGCCCACCCCTAATGGAACATAAGTTAATTAAATACACAGACGATTTCTGGGATAAAATTTGAAGAGATAATTCTAAAAATCACTGATGTTTATCATAATTTCAGTGTAGAAACTATAACAGACAGACGATTGCATAAAGCAATTCCCGCATTGTAGAAAGATTACAATTAATATGACATTATGGCAAATAAAACTCACCAATCAGAAAGAAAAGGAACAGAAATAACTTGTGCTTCAGCAACAGCAGAAATCCAAGACACAGCAGCAGCATAAGGCAGCAAAACTGCAAAATTGGAACAAAAATCACATGAAAATAATTAAGAATATGTTTACATTGATCAGGGCATAAATTGAATTTTTCAGACCCTAATTTTTCTCAGAATTGGAACTCGACTGATCAGCCAAAGAGAATCGTTTAAAAACCACTTGACCAAATCCTTCGGCAGCCGAGAGAGTAATTTCATAAATAAATTAATTTAGATAAACTTACCATCCTTTCCAAAAGTCATCGCCCCTGCTTTTATTTTCAACCGGATGATTCTGCTGTGGGTATTCTGAGGCGGAGCCATCCTTGGTGGGATAACCGATTGGCGGCGGTGGAGCCACATTTGGACCTTGATCGGAGCCCTCGGGTGCAGGAGGATATGCAATTAACCCGAAACATAAAACTATATATTACTAACAATTTATTACATAATTGAGAAACTTTTATTGCAAAAATTAAATATTGTGTGAACATGAAAAGGCCACCAAGACCTTCAAGATTTTTTAAATGAACATATAAATTTTATTGGTTTCAAAAATTATGCATAAATTTCTTTTTAGACAAACCTTGATTGTTTAATATGATCATTTTTTTAAACCAATGGGATAGACGTGTATATTTAAACAAACCCTGGCGGTCTTGGTGGCTTTGGCCCGTATGAGGCTCCAGTGTCAAAACTTAAATTTCATAAAATTGATCACATGTAAATGATGCTACGTCAAACTTTTTATAAAGCATGAAGCGATCACTTACCAGGAGTCTCTTGCTGATCGTGCAGAGCCATGACTTAAAAAGACCTATCGAAGAGCTGAGTGGAATTGAGAGATTTTGATGGGTATATTAATTGAAGGGAACAAAGTGGTGCACTTAGGCTTTAGCTACGTGGACGAGAATTCCAAGAGGTCGGCAGCAATGCTTAATAGTAAATTTCGTCAAGGCCGTGAAACTGATGCACGAAGCAAAAATGAGCCTGTAACTCCATCGCTATTCGATTCAAGTCCTTATTTGTCCTAAGTAGGAGGCAATATATTTTTGAGAAATTTGCTGATATGGAGAGATTCTATTGGGTTAGGGCCCGTTTGGAATTGCTTTTAGGAGGTTTTAAAAGTGATTTTAAAAATTTAAAATCTAATTTTAGTGCTTGGTAAAAAAAAATCAAAATTACTTTTGTCAAAATCAGTCCCTCCTACAACTGATTTTGAAAAGCAGGGAAGGAGTAGCTTTTAGATTCTGATTTTAAGAATTAATTTTATTCTTTAGTACAATTCTATAAATATTCTTAAAATTCTTACCTAAACCCAAAATTATCCTTATTTAAATTGGAAACAAAATAAATATTTTAATAAATTTTTATTATAATTCATCAATATAAATTATTGGTCGAATTATTATTAAATTTATTTCACTATATTATTAATTTAATTATCAATTTTTTTAAGATAAAAAAATACAATCAATATATTATAAATTTTATTTTTAGTAAAAATTATTATAATACACAATTAAAAATATTATATATACATGTTTTTATATGTATAAGTAAATTTTATCTTATATTATGTATATTTTAGTCATTTATTTTCTCACATCAGTTTAATAGTAAAATTTACCAAACGTCTATAACTGTTTTCAAAACTCACAGTACTTCTGAAAACAAAAGTTACCAAACACTTAATTGATTCTCTTCACAGCTGATTAATTTTACAGCACAGCTAACAACAATTATTTTAAAAGTTACAGCATTCCCAAACTGGCCCTTAGTGATGAATAAAATGCCAAAACATATTTGCTTCATTTGATATAAATTGCCATCAATTAACATCGTTCTTTAATTTATTGTTTTCCAAATTCAAATTGTCGACGATGAAATTTGTGATCCTACAAAACCAAATTTAACTCCTTCCAAGTGCAAGAGATTAAATTGAAGTGTAATCCAATGGAATCTTCAACAAATGCACTCAGAGTCTATTTATTCCTTTGTGAAGAAGCCAATTTTATTTTCAATATTTGGAAGAAAATCAACTATCTCAAAAATTACACTTGAGGTAATTACTACTGGGCTCTTATGTATTAGTTGCTTGTGTAATAACCGTAGCATTAGTGATTTTTTATAGTCAACAATGACAAAATTCTCTCGTTATTCTCATAAAACATTGAAGAATACCTAGGATGGCAAAATATCGGGGTGGGGCCCGAGCCCGGCCCTAACATGTCTTTTGTTGGATTGCACTTGACCTGACCTGACACGGGTCGGATTTTTTTCAAGCCAGACTAAAAAAAAATTAGTTATGTTTTACATTCTATATTTAAAAAAAAATCATTATGTTTATGAATTTTTAATTTATGAAGTTTTATTTTTTGTTGGATTAGACTTACAAATTGGGCTTATATGATTTAAAACTATAAATACATGTTATAGCCAAGTTAAATATAAGTAAAAATGTGTATTTTAATTAAAATATTTTTTAATTTTTTAAGCATTTCTTTGATTCTGGCCGAGCTCGGGCTTTTAAATGAAGTTCGAGCCTTGCCCAAGTATTTATAAAACATGTTCGAATCTGTCCAAGCTCATCTCAAAACACTTGAGCTCAGGTCAAACAGGCTTTCTCTGTCATCCCTAAATATATCGGGAAGGACAATGACATCTTCATGCTTTAGAGAAATTGTCAAAAAGACTTGTTTTTTAATAAACATCAGAATCTGAACATAAAATAGGGTATGTGTGTCTTAAAAAGGAATCAATATTATTGTTTTTAAAAAGATAGATTACTAGTTTCCATGTAACGAAGTCAATATGTACCATTTACTCCCTACTCTACCGGTTTTATAATATTCGGTAACCCCCTAGTAAAATTAATTTACAGTGTAAACATTATTTTCAAAAACATTTTTATTTGTATTAATTATAAATTTAATAAATCATATAAATAAAAAAACAAATACTAAAAGGAAAAAGAAATATAGGTTTCACTTTTTTCCTATATTTATTTCTATAAAAAAAAATTTCTTTTTTAAATTTTTTTCTTATAATAAATTAATACTTTATACTTCACGATCAATTATCAAGTAAATAATTCAGTTATTCCTCTTTTTCTTTAAATTTTTTAAACTTAAAAAATTATTAGATATTATAAAATAAATAAAAATACGTGATATATATATTTAGAAGAGCCTAACCATCTTCATTTGATGTCTATTTGGCCAAAGGAAAGTGCTACTTACCCCGGGTCAAATCCCGAAACCACCAAAACGACGTCGTTTTGCCCTTTTTTTTTTTGCCTTTTTGCTTTAATTAAACGTTGTCGTTTCAACCTTATTCACCGTTTCAACCTTACTGAGAAACAAGCAACTGAGCAGAAAACCGCAGAGAAACCCCCAGGCTTTTACTTACTCCGAACAGCTGATTTTCTCTTCCTCTCCCTCTTTGATTCAGCACACCCGAGTGAAAGCTTGAACAAGATAGAGTCTCGACATTGTCCATGATTCGGCATTAATAGCAGCTGTAACAAGATTGTCCTCTTCGTGAATCGGCATTGAACAAGAATGGCCATTAACATCTTCCTCTTCGTCATTCGGCATTGAACAAGATTCGGTATTGATCGAAAGCTTGAACAAGATAAAGTCTTGACATTGTCCATGATTTGGCATTCACAGCGGTTGTGAAGTTTTTCTGACATCAGACTAGGTTTCGGCATTGAACGAGATTTCAGATTCGATTAAACGCGGGTTTGACAAGCTAAGGTATTGTTTTATTTTGGCAGCATTCTGTTTTAGAATCTTCAAACTTTCAAAGCCTCAGTTTCGATTACGAATTTCTATCTCATTTTTTTTGTCATGTTTGCATGAAATTTTGTTTTGGGTTTATTGGTGAATTATATGCTCACGTGTAATTTGTTTTGAGTATCACGAAAATGAGAATGGATAGATGCCCTGTATTAGATCTGTAGATGTCCTGCATTATGTAAATTCTTTATTAATAAGAAAGCCGATTGTAAATTCTTCATTAACTATTTGTAAATTCTGTATTATGTAAATTCATAAGAAAGCCGTTTGTAATAGGACTGCATTATACTTCCCTTGGTATCAGAAATTAAAAAGAATTTGTTGTTTTATTTCATGAAGCGATATTGCCGGTATTTGACAATTTCAGTTTCCAATTGCGATGCTTTTACAACAAGCCTAAATTGTTTAAATTTGAATATTGTTTAAATTTGAATCTTCAGTTGTTTTAAATTTAAAAGGAATTCGTTGTTTTAAATTTTTGTTTCTAAATTTAATGAATTTGCGATAAATAAATAATAATATATTGAATTGTTTTAATTTACAACAATTAATGGATAATTTGGAACAAGTGGAGGAGGTTGATGAAGTTGAAGGATTGCAGGATTTACAAGAGGCTGATTTGGAAGAAAATAATGAGGAAGTGGTGGTGGAAAAAGTTATTGAGCCAACAGTTGGGATGTCTTTCGATAGTCCTGATGAAATGTTTGAATATTATAACGCTTATGGCCTACAAGAGGAGTTTCCAATAATGCGGAGATCTTGTAGAAAAGGGGATGATGGGAGTTTGAGATATGTGACATTTACTTGTGGGCGAAACGGCAAGTCAAAAGCCAAATCCACTAGTGTTTTGCGGCTTCAACCAAACCAAAAAATTGGTTGCAATGCTAAAATTGTAGGACGTTTGGATTTTGTTAGCGGAAAATGGGTAATTGGAAATATGATCCTTGAACACAACCATGCCGTGAGCCCGAGCAAGAGTAGGTATTATCGATGCAACCGCACCATTAGTCCTTTTGTTAAAAAGCAGCTTAAAATAAATGATGAAGCTGGAATTAAAATGGCTCAAAGCTTTAAGTCGATTGTTGTCGAGGCTGGTGGTTTTGAAAATGTCTCGTTCTTAGAAAAAGATGCTAGAAATCATATTGATAAGGTGAGGCAATTAAGGTTCGGAGAAGGGGATGCTGTTGCAATTCAGAGATATTTTAGGAAAATGCAAGCAGAAAATGATGGGTTTTTCTTTAGTTTTGACCTAGATGAGGAGGGCTAGTTAAAAAATGTATTTTGGGCAGATCTAAGGAGTAGGGCAGCCTAGAAATACTTTGGAGATGTGGTCACATTTGATACCACATACCTTAAAAATAAGTATGACATGCCATTTGCTCCATTTGTAGGAGTTAATCATCATGGTCAATCAATTTTGTTAGGATGTGGGTTGATTTCGCATGAGGACACGGAGACATTTACGTGGTTATTTGACACATGGCTATCAAGCATGTCTGGCTCTCCTCCCCTTGGAATCATTACAGATCAAGATAAAGCGATGAAAAATGCAATTGAGATTATTTTTCCAAACACTAGACATCGATGGTGTTTATGGCATATACTGAAGAAAGTACCTGAGAAGTTAGGAAGGTATACAGAATATCATGGCATTAGAGTTTCATTGCATTCTGTTGTTTATGATTCATATACTCATGTTGAATTCGAGAAAGCTTGACATGACATGTTAGATAAATATGATCTTAGTAATAATCAGTGGTTGAATAGTTTATATGAGGAAAGAAATCGTTGGATTCCATGTTTCGTGAAAACTTCATTTTGGGCTGGAATGTCAACCACTCAGCATAGTGAGAGTATGAATGCTTTCTTTGATGGGTATGTTAACTCGAAAACAACTTTGAAGCAATTTTTGGAGAAATATGAGAAAGCAATGGAAAGTAAAATTGAGAAAGAATGGCAAGCGGATGCTAGATGTTTTAGCCAGCGGATGCCATGTCGTACCAATTTTGCAATGGAGAAGCAAGTTGAACAAGTGTACACTATGTCAAAGTTTCAAGAATTTCAGCAAGAGCTGGTGAATAAGATATATTGTGAGGTTTTTAGTTGTGGGGGATCAGAATATGAAGTTATTGAAAACGATGAAAAGAGTAGAGAAAAGACTTTTAAAGTCATTTTTGTAAAAGATGAGGCTGAAATTCATTGTATGTGTTCAGTGTTTGAATATAACAATATTCTTTGCAGACACGCCATCGCAGTGTTGTCACGTAACTGTGTACAACTACTGCCTGAAAAGTATATCCTACGGAGATGGAGGAAAGATGTGCGAAGATTCTACAGTAAAGTCAAAGTTAATTATGATGCACGAAGTTCGAGCATTAAACATTAGCGATATAAAGAGGAGTGCACTGCTTTTTATGATGTTGCTGAGGTAGCTTTAAAAAATGAAGAAAGTCATAAAAATATTATGGGTTGAATCGAGAAAGCAATGAAGGATGTATCTCTGAATGTTCGATCTGACGGTGATGATACAACCATTGATGGTGGATCAGGAAGTTGTGCCGAAATCATACAGGATCCAGTAGTAACTCGGCGTAAAGGTCGTCCACCTTGTCAAAGAAAGCAGAAGCAATTTAAGAGGCCAAAACAAAAGTCAAACAATGCTTTGGCAAGCACAACTTTAGAGGTAATTACTTTAATACATTCATTTTAAATTAATTTAGTATATACTTTAAATATATGTTGATTGCATTTCTATTTAATACATTCATTTTAAATAAATTTAATATATACTTTAAATGTGTGTAAATTGCATTTTTAGGACTCGGAGATGCATGATTTTTCTTCTCAGGTGGCTACTACAATCCCAACACAAGAGAGCCATATTGCTACGGTAATTTTTTTTTATTTGTTATTTCCATTCGTTGTCAAATGTTTGATAATTTGTATTTAATTTTTTTTATATTGTACAACAGCTAGCACAGCAAGCACCCCAAGAACATGTATTTTTTCCTCCTTATTATCAATCTTGGATGAATTACGGCGGAGTCCATCATGTGAACTTGTAATATTTTCCGCAACAAAATTTCGAGGATGCCAATCGAGGGGAGTTTTCAACTAATGAACCAAGCACATGATCGAAGTTCATTGAAATTGGCTTGATAATTCAACGAAGTTAGCTTATGTTTTATGTATTATTATAAAGCTAATGGAACTTGGTGTATGTGTATTTCGACATTTTTTAAATTTTAGACCTCGTTAGTCTATTTTTAAAATTTTGAATGATCTATTTAGAAAATATTGGAATGATTTGGGCCATAGTATAATTTCGAGAAGTATTCTTGGGTGAAATTCTAATTTTAGAAAACTTTAAATTAATTCGAACAGTCCGAAACTATTACATATCGTGGTAAAATTGTACAATATAAGTCTTTTCCAGTCATATACTACAAATAGAAACAACTTATAAATGGTGTACGTGTATTTCGACATTTTTTAAAGGGAAAATATCCACCGTCCACCTGTTTTTTCCAACTTTTTCAAAAATACACAATTCTTTTTTTTTTTTACTGGAATCCACCTAAAGATACGTTTTGTTTCACTTTTCCACTTCCGTTTAGGATCCGTTAGTGAAACTAACGGAAATTTAGCCAAATAACTATTTTTCCCTCCACAACGAAAATTACAATTTCACCCTAAAGAAAGCCAAAAATAATCACTGAAAAAATATTGTAGCCGTTAGCTCCCAACGGCTACAATTTGAGGCATATAAACAGAACAATAAACATGCATGAAAGGAGCAAAATTCTAGCATGCAAGCTGCTCCCAGCAAGCTGCTCCCAACCTCC
Source organism: Citropsis articulata (assembly GCA_030449925.1). Taxonomy (NCBI): domain Eukaryota; kingdom Viridiplantae; phylum Streptophyta; class Magnoliopsida; order Sapindales; family Rutaceae; genus Citropsis; species Citropsis articulata. Next base: position 1,032,227 of record JASUUH010000135.1, on the reverse strand, counting down.
ACCATGCAAGCTGCTCCCAGCCAGCCATATAAACCTCCTCACACAACCAGCCATATAAACCTCCTCATAATCCATAACTCATCATAATTGTACCATTCATTCAAACTCATTATCTCAACATTGAAACACATCATCTACACATTCAAAATGGCATCAAGTTATGGTTCGTTACCAAATGGACAACCACATAGAAAATTAAATGCATTCCTGGCATCGCTGGTGTGGCGTGCATGTGCTTTGGTTTCCACTACACCACAAAATCCTAATGCAATGTTTTGGTCATGTTGAATAAATGCAAGTTTTGGCAATGGTTTACTAAGCTCTCATATACCCTAGTAGTTGATCAAATGGTAGATAATCAAAATTTGGAGCCAAATGCGAAACTTTGAGTGATGAGACGGTGAAGATAAAGAAAAGGCTTAGGCTTATCAAGGAAAGCTTAAATATATAATAATACCGCTAGTCCGTCTCTGCAATTGTGTTTATTAAAATGTAATGCAGCCTATAAAACATGCATTACTGAAATAAAAGCTTAATTATGACAGTCCTAATGTCTATCTTTGCAATTGTATTTAAATACACCCTAAATAATAATTAGAATACAATAATTAGAAAATATAACATCATATCATAGTTATCAAAAACACACCAAGTAACGATTAATCATATCATCAAAATACATCCTAAATGACCATGACTACAAAATACATCAAAATACATCGCCAAAATAACCAGTAATATGCCAAAATAACAACCAAAATGGCAAGTTAACAAGTTTAGTTTGTTCCCATTACAAAGAACCTGTGATAATTGAAGCTTGAGATGGATTTTGGGATTGGTTCAGTCCTAGACTTGATTGTGTTTTCCTTGTTCCAAAGACCTCAAGAGCTCCTTCTTTTCCTCGCTCCAAAGATTGGAACTTTGACCGCCACTAGGATCTAAATTATATATTATGTCTTTTAAGAACTTGAACAAAAAAAAAAACAAAAATATACAAATATTCAACCAAGATAACACCTTCATTGCCGTATTTATCGGGCTTGAACTAATTGACTTTGTCGGTCGCTTTCTCCTCCCCGCTGTGAAGCATTTAATGCTTTGATGTTGTTAATGCCTACATAACACGATGGTAGTAAACATAACGAGTATAAACATAATAAATAATTATAATATTATTAAATATACCGAGAATTATTGTTCCTTGCTCTTTGCCCTTGCAATGATGGCCTCAACGGACAGCTTCTCACGTTGTGGTTAGAACCACCGCAAAATGAGCAAATGACAAAGAATTTTCTCTTCATTTTCTGAGGCTCATTTGCTGCCCTTTTTCTGGATTTTCTGGGCCTTCCAATCTTTTTTTCAACAATTGGCGGGTCAATCAACGGTCTTCCTGTAGGCTCCCATGTACACTGATCCAAGTGAACATCATCGAATATGTGCTAAGGTAAGCTTGTCTGCTAAAGCAGGTTGGAACATACTCCTGAACTTCATGTCTTGCATATCCCATAGCAGCCATAGCATGTTGACAGGGGAGACCAGCAATTTCCCAATAGCCACAATCACATGTTCTAGATTCTAGCTTCACAACAAACCTCCTAGGTGGATTATAGGCTCTATCCATGACTTGAAAATTAAGATCACCAGAAGCTTGTATAATCATTTTCTGTGCAATCTTATTTTTTTTTGTCCAATTCCTTCAAAACCTTAGGAGTCAGCTGTTTTTTCCAAGTGGCTGCCTCATTTCTTCTTTTTGTAAACCGTTTCATAAGTCTACATCTTATTTCTTCAAGCATTGTCAAGCAAGGTCTGTCTCGGTAAGGTAATATCCAGCTGTTAAAGCACTCTGATGCATTGTTATCGGTACGATCGACCATGCAATTTCTCATATGTGTGCATCGACCAATTATAACTATATAGTTCTCGTTCCAACCACTCAAATGCAGCTTCTTTTTCAGCCTTGATCTCTGCCATTGCCTCATCAAAATCATGCTTGTTACTGCTCTTGGCAGCTTTCCAAAATAATTGTTTCAACTGCGCACCAGCAAACGACTTGGAAAAATTAGCATAAACATGCCTAGAACACGCCCCTATGACAGTGTGAGGCCAAGTGTTCAAATTGCATTAATTAGTCCCTTTTGTCTATCACTAATGAAAGTGACCAGCCTTGGTCATCGAATAACTATTCAAGTTCTCCATAAACCATCCCCATGTCTCTGCATTCTCAATCTCACAAACACATAATGCTAAGGGGACAATCCCATTATTACCATCTATGCCAACAGCGGCTAACAACACTCCACCATACTTACCTTTCAAGTGACATCCATCTACTCCAATAAAAGGTCTACATCCGTTAAGATATGTATTTTTTTGTGCTGGAAAGGCAACAAAAAACCTCTAGAATAATACCTTATTAGGAATAGAAATAGCATCACATAATACTTTGCATACTGCTCCTGGATCAGCCTTATGAATGGCAGCAGCATAGTCAAATAATTTCTGATATCCCCTCGAATGATCCCCAAATACCTCAAGTCTTGCCTTTGCTCTAACCCTATACAATGTCATCTTCCCAATCTTTAAACCATAGGTCTCTTGCACATGATTCTTCAAAATATCAATCTTGACATTAGGGTCAACAACAACTTGACCCTTTATTTTTGAAGCAACCCAAGCAGATGTAACTTTCACTGTCTTGTTAGTAAGCCTACACTCGTGTTTTTTGTTATATTCTCGCAATATGAAACCAGTCCCATCATTCAGTTTTGCACCAGACACGTACCATGGACAATCAGCTTCTTTACAAGTACCTACGAATCGTCTTGGCTCACTATATACTGTTTTAATGGTAAACCTTTTTCTAACCATTACCTCATGCAATATCTCCCTAAAATGACAAACATCTCTAAACACATGCCCTACTTTAAGCCTATGTTTACCATCAGTACCTATTTTGTACTCATGTTCTTTGTAAGTAATTAGTTAATTGACGGTCTTGAGCTCAATATCATCATCGGAAGAATCAACTAGCCATTACCTCTTTATTAGATCGAATGATTGTCATCTGAATCGGATTCAAGTCAGCTTTGACCCATCTCATGATCCCCATTGTCTTCACTACCCTCGTCCAATAGTAGGTTTGGTTCAGCGACCATCAAATTCACTTCCATGAGTTCCATATTAACATCATCATCATCACCGCGCCCTTACATGCGAATAGTCGAGATAGCCATGCATCCTCATCGATTTATCAACCCCAACAAGAACTTGTTCCCCCAATGAGGATATCCCCAGCGAAGCATTTCCATCAACAGATTCATTCAACTGAGTAATCAATTCATCAGGCAACACAACTCCTAAGTTCGTTAATAATGCTTGCAGTAAGGAGGAATCTTGAAACTGAGGGTGAAGAACTGGTACAACTTCAACAGTTAAGGTATTGACACCCAAGATTTGATGAATTCTACGCAAAAAGTTGAGCCCAAAATCTGAATCCAGTGCAACTTTCATCTTATTCTCCGGGTTCGTAACATTCAACAGAATTTTTGATGTGGAGTCTAATCTATATGGACTCGTAATGTTTACAGCAGCCTCCTTTATCTTTGCAACAGTACAGTCAGGTTCAAGCAACCCTAAATTTTGCTTCGTGCCTCGAAAAGATATCACCAACTCTAGAGGTGGCATCCTGAATGTCACCAAAACGTACTTAAATACATTGATGAGGCATAAATGCTAGTATATGAAGAAAATAAAACCAAACAAATAAGTTATCTTCTTATTATATTACAACAGTCATTATTCCTTGAATTAATAACGTATTATTAATATATTTCAGGCAAGAAACTTAGAGGGAAGACATGAAACAAACATCGTGGAGGACTTTGTCAGATTATAAATTATAATCTTTGAGAGATTTAAATTTTGCATGCATATGCCAAACCTTCACCAGGGGGGGCGGGGATATACATACATATTGATAAAAAATTTCAAACAATCACGACCCATAGTGTAGCAACTATAAATTTTCAAAAACCCCAAATTTTGCAAACCACAGGCACAAATACATGAGTACACAGGGGATGAACATGCATTCAACCATGCTAGCAACAATCTATCATGCATGTGCTTCTCACCAGCCTTAAAACAACATATTACTCTCAATTTATCATCACCATAAAAAATTTACTATAAATCAACTTAATCTGTATTCTAGGGTTTCAAGAAACAGCGATTAACAACGTTCTCGATACAAATCTTAAATAACATTATTTCATATGAAAAATAAATGAAAATTAATAAATAAAACGAAACTTACTTGATACTTGCTTCAAACCCCAGAAAACCTAGGTGTTGAGATTCCTAAACAGCTCACGGCTTTCCTCAATACCTCAGAATCTTTGATTTAACTAAAGTTTTGATACCCAAGCGTTGTTCGTTGGTGAAAATGGATGGAAATTGCAGAAAGAATGGCGGGAATTTGTTGGTTCTTCATGCAGAGTGGTGGTGGGTCACTGGTGAATAAACAAGGGTTGTTCTCGATTCTTCTCTGGACCACTTTGCTTTTGTCTTTTTTTTTCTCAATTGAAGTTGTAAACGACGTCGTTTTGGGTTGCTCTACTTAAATGACTGATTTGCCCCTACGACAACAGTGATATTATAACGGATCCCAAACGAAAGTGGTTAACTGAAACAAAACGTAAGTTCAAGTAGATTTCAGTAAAAAAAAAAAAAAAAAATTGTGTATTTTTGAAAAAGTTGAAAAAACAGGTGGACGGTGGATATTTTCCCTTTTTTAAATTTTAGTCTTCATAAGTCGATTTTTAAAATTACGAAAATGGATCTTTTTAGAAAATATTGGAATGATTTGGCTATAGTATAATTTTGAGAAGTATTCTTGGGGTCAAATTCTAATTTCAGAAAACTTTGAATTAATTCGAACAATCGAAAACTATTACATATCGTGGTCAAATTGTACAATATAAGTGGTGTATGTGTATTTCGACATTTTTTAAATTTTAGTCTTCGTAAGTTTATTTTTAAAATTATGAAAATGGATCTATTTAGAAAATATTAGAATGATTTGGGCCATAGTTTAATTTCAAGAAGTATTCTTGGGGTCAAATTCTAATTTCAAAAAACTTTGAATTAATTCGAACATTCAGAAAATATTACATATCATGGTCAAATTGTACAATATAAATCTTTTCCAGTCATATACTACAAATAGAAAAAACCTAAAAACAATACTTGAACAGAAAACATAATATAACAATCATGAAGTTCGTCGTCCAATAATCGCCTCTGCACTTCACGTTCTCGCATATGCTCAAGTTCTTTATGCACTAGTTGAAATTTAACAGAAAATTACTCAATCTCCAAGGCCAACTTTCTAACCTCATCCGCTAACAACTCTATTTTCTCTTAGCTGCATTTACGATCTTCTGCCCATTTAAAGTTGTTACATCCTCTGCAAATCCAAAATATGCGATTTGGATTTTTTATTGTGCGTGACGTTAACAACTCCATCTGATCACCACATCCATTACACAGTTGCAATGAGATTCGATTCTCGCTCGTGTTGGATGACATTGTTTGTGAAGCCATGACCGTTGGGAAGAAACTGCCCAAAATGGGATATACTTATAGTTAATTCAACACAACACAAACGGCAGAACATTTGCAGACCGATTCAGCACAACACAAACTGCAAACAACACAAACGGCAGAACATTTGCAGACCGATTCAGCACAACACAAACTGCAAACAACACAAACGGCAGAACATTTGCAGACCAATTCAGCACAACACAAACTGCAGACCATTTGCAGACCAAGTGACATTTTCTTCTAAATCTGAAGCCTTATAAGTTCTATATAAAAGGATTGCAGACCAATTCTAATTCAACACAACAGAAACTGCAGAACATTTGCAGACCAATTCAGCACAACACAAACTGCAGACCATTTGCAGACCAAGTGACATTTTCTTCTAAATCTGAAGCCCTATAAGTTCTATATAAAAAGATTGCAGACCAATTCTAATTCAACAGAACACAAACTGCAGGCCATTTGCAGACCAATTCAGCACAACACAAATTGCAAACCAATTCAGCACAAATTGCAGAACCAATTCAGCACAAATTACAGATGAATTCAACACAAATTGCAGAGGTCACTTGTAGAGTAATTCATCACAAAATGCAGAGCAACTGAAAACAAAATGCAGAAAAATTTGTACACAATTTCTTTCGTAGCAAAATCTCATTTTCATCATCATTCATCCTTAACATCACGCATTAAGCACCCAAACCAAAATTGCAATTTAACACACTTATTTTCTTAACAATTCATTTCAACCGAAATTTAAATAAAATGGATATGACAATAGCTATCAAAATTCAACACTCGCAGAGCAACTGTTTAACCTAGAAATTCAACACTTGCAAGGTAATTTTATTTCTATGCAATAACTGTGCTAACCTAGATCAGCCAAATCGTCCCCATTTTACCATAACTTAGAAAATCTAAACTAGATCAGCATTACCTGAGGTTGTGATAACCGTGACGCTTCGTGAGGTCAATAAGAGATGCGCGTGATGGCTGAGCGAGAAAGGGAAGGGAGATTTTGGCAAACTAAACGGACAAGGGTGGATCTCGGTCGAGAAAGGGAAGGGAGATTTCGGCAAATAAAACAAACAAGGATTTGCTTCTGCCTCAAACGGCAACGAAGAGGAGACGAAGCTATGTGGATTTGCCTCTGCCTCAAACCGCAACATTTGGTTTTGGTTCGCTGAAACGGCAATGTTTCTTGAAAGCCAAAAGAAAAAAAAAGGACAAAAACAGCGTCGTTTTAGTTTAAGTTTCGCGGTTTGACCCGGAGTTTGACCCGGGGTAAATAGCAGAACTCTTGGCCAAATTACCAATCTCTCACCGTCGTTTAAGTATGGCAAAATTCTCCATGGGTTTGGGGCTTCACCCCAAATGGGATGAATTTTAAATAATTTTTGGGGAATAGGGTGGGGAATGGGAGAAAAATAATCCCCAAACTCTTAATGGGGTGGGGTTTGGTTTTGTACTCCCCACCCCAACCCCAATCCCCATTATATATAGATATTTTTTCTAAATTTTATTTAATAATTTTTGTTTTATCAATTATAATGTTAGTTAATAATTTTTTTTTTATTTCTACTTGATACAAATAGATTATAACTAAAAAAAAACCTTAGAATATAATTTTTATTCAACCTTAAAATATTATTGTGTTTTCTTTTTTCTCTTCAAATATTTTTTAATTTTAATATTATTTCAAGATATTACTACAAATATTTGGAGATTTTTTTTACATAATTTAAATACTTAGTAATATGATAATGATTTAATTGAAATTTTTAATTTCTAATTTCTAATTTATTGAAATCATATATTTATATCTATTATAAATAAATAAACGGAGAATGGGGCGGGGATGGGGAAACCGTTCTCCACATGGAGATTCCCCACTTCCACCCCACTAAATTTATCGGGGAATGTGGTGGGAAATGGAGGTAAAATTTTTAATGGGGTGGGAAATGGGGTAGGTATCCCCACCCCATTGCCATCCCTACCGTCGTTCAACCTTGGGAATATATATATATATATATATATATATATATAGTCTTTATTCGTCGATTTGGAGCAGTGATTCGAAATCGTTTTGATTGGGTACGTGGTGGGGATGCGTACGATCAATCATTCCGGACGTTGTTCGATCCGGTCAGATTGGAACAATGCTGTATATATATATATATATATATATATATATATATGTGTGTGTGAGCGACGCACGTGGAGTTCTAACTTTCATCATTCAACGGTCAGTCGCTGACTCTACTTGCTCAGTAGGCTGTCCCGGTACATGCCAAAGCTTGAGCTCATAACGGCCCTTAACAAATTAAGATTGTGACCGTGCTATCTCTATTTCTCCAATTCCAAACGTATGAATATATAATACGCAGAGATTGTTTTGATTATGGAATCTAATTCAGAATCTTGGCGAGGTAAAGTGATTAATTAAATTTAATTATGTAGGTCATGCGCACCAATTGTTCGACGATTTGTCGCAGTGAAGTTACATTTCACGTGCTCATATAATGTTCAGAAGAAGATACATTTCATCTTCAACCCCATTTTCGAAATCATGTTCCATGTGGGTCCCAATGAAGCAAAAGTCAACCGGAGGATGGCGATCCAAGAAGAAAATATACCGTAGAGTTCATGAACTAGACAGAGTAATGGAGTTACAAAAGAAGCCATCTTTAATCCTGCAACTCAAATCCATCATCCAATCACAGAAGCAAAAGTTCCTCCTTCTCCGTGACCTTGAAAAGCAAGTTGGGTTTGTTCATAAATGGAACTTCATGGCCGTCATTGAGAAGTACCCTTCAATATTCCATGTTGGCGGTGGCAGCAACCGGAAGCCTCCTTTTGTTACACTCACTCAGAAGGCTGAAAAGATTGCCGATGAAGAGGAGGTGGCGAGAGAGTTAATGGAACCGGTTTTGGTTAAAAACCTGAGGAAGCTGCTAATGATGTCAGTTGATTGTAGGGTGCCGTTGGAAAAGATTGAATTCATAGAATCTGAATTGGGTTTGCCACAAGATTTCAAGAAGACATTTCTTCCGAAATATGATGATTTTTTTTCGGTGAAAGATACCAATGGGAAATCTTATCTTTACTTGCAAAATTGGGATTCTTCACTGGCTGGTACTGCTCGAGAGGAAAGATTGGCACGCGAAGGAGTTTTGGATTCTGCTGGGGCCCAAAAGAGGGCTAGGATCACGAAAGATGGTAACTATTCTGGTCCCAATGCATTTAAGATATGCTTTCCTGCTGGATTTAGACCCAACACTAGTTACCTCGAGCAACTTCAGAGGTGGCAGAGAATGGAATTCCCTTCTCCATACTTGAATGCAAGGAAATTTGAATTGGCAGACCCAAAAGCTCGAAAAAGAGTTGTGGCTGTGCTTCATGAGCTCCTTAGTTTGACTATGGAGAAGAGAATGACATCTGCACAATTGGATGCATTTCATTCGGAGTATATGTTACCGCATAAATTGTTGCTTTGTTTGATTAAGTATCACGGAATTTTTTACATCACGAATAAAGGTGGTAGGAGTACTGTGTTCCTTAAAGAAGCTTATGATGGTTCAAATTTGATAGATAAATGTCCTTTGTTGCTATATAACGATAAATTTGTTGCACTTAGTGGTAGAATGGAGATCAATTCATGTAATGGGAAGACTCTATCATAGATTTAAACCTGAATATATCATTTGGTATTTTGAGAATATTTTGTATACAATGCTTTTGTTTAATAGTTCATGAGTAACACCATTGTGCACTATTAGAATACTGATGACATGTCTTAACTTTTTGCTCCTGGTTTCTATCCATCTTTATGTCATAACCTTCGGCATTTGTTTTTAGTTATGACTTTAAACATTAATAATCCAAAAGTAATAAATTTGTATAAATGCATGCTGTCTTCTCCAATCTTCTTTTACCTTTCTCAATCACTAATCACTAATATATGAAATTGATTGGCGTGGTTTATGCATGTGTTAATATGCATAACATGCCGAATTGAGTGATTGGGTTAAGAGACATCATTATTATTCCTCGGATAAATGCTCGCTCGTCATATTTTTGAAACCAGACTTGAAGCTCGTGTGGCTAGTGAGCAGTAAGCTCAGCGCTCGTAGCGCTCATTTATATAGATGAGTGGTGAAATTGTGAATTCTGTGAAACTGAGTCGTTTGCAAAATTGTCATGTTTTAGCAAATTCAATGAGATTTTTCGTACCGTTTTGACTGTCCATGTTCACCACTAATTCAAATGCATTGTTATATGATTTGAAATGGTGAATTTATCTGGGAATTGTTTTATTAATAATGAAGACGATGTTTATGAAACAGTAAAGGAAAATCTTCCGCAAGTTCACTTTTATTTGCTCTATATATTAATTTTTCGAAAATGGTATTTGCACCGGGTCAAACCCTGAAATTCAAAACACGCCGTTCTACTAAAGCCAAAAACGCAGCATTTTGTTTGCCAAATATTTCTCCTCTCCTTCATCGATTGAGGTCCAGCCATAGCCATTCGCAATCCACAATCCGCTCCTGAAATTGCCATTCGCAATCCACAACTCACAGCTACCAGCACGCATACCCAACCACTGTCACCGACAGCCATCACACGACAGCCACAGCCATTTACAAAGTGGCACAGTTATCATAGCCTGAGGTAATGCTTTGATCTTTGGCTGATTTAGGTTATGGCAAAATGGGGACAATTTAGGTGTTCACACCTAGCTATGTAGAAATATAATTGGGCGTAAGTCATGTGAATTGCATTTGATATTCCTTTTTCCCTTTCGCACTTGATCTGGGTGCTTAATTATGTATATTTACAGTATATATGCCCCATAGTTGCAAGATTTTGAGGCTTCTTGGTAGAGAAATTACTGATGTGGGGGATAAATGATGATGAAAATGAGATTTTGCTCAGGAAGAAATTGTGTATAGATTTGTTTGAGAGGAATAATGTATGATGAATGATTCTGTGGAAAACTTTTCTATGCTCTTCCATGGAAGCTTAAAAATATGTACATTGCAATGACCTTGACTGAAAGCATTTTGTGCTGAATTGCTTTGCAAGTGTTGAATTGCTTGAAAATATGTTTCTTGATAGTTAAACTTGTCATTCCCGTTTTATTTTATTTTTGGTTGAAATAAATGTTAAGAAAATTTAATGAATATTTTCACGAAAGCTCTTTCGTGTGCTTCGAATAAGAAAACAACATGGAAATGATTATGGGAAAAGCATTCATTAGCTAGTTACTCTTTCTATAAAGTGCTTCCAAGTTATTTAAGCGATCTCTAATTTTCATCATCATCACTTGGAGAAAATTTATAATCAAAATACTCTCGAACTTAACCAAAATTATTAATTGTCCTTATTGAAAGAAAACAAACGAATTCTTTAGTATGATGGATTTATTTATTTTGGGAATATCTTTACTTATTTGATTGTATTGCAGTTCATTCATTTCTGTAGCTGGATTAGGTAACAACTGTATACGATTAGCACCCTCAAAATTTTATATTTGTAGCTGTTGCTATTGGATTAGGTAACAACTGCATTGCAGTTCATTCATTTTTGTAGTTGGATTAGGAAAAAACTGTATAATTGTAGTTGTTCCATGATCATTAATTTCTGCAGTCGGCAGCTACTCACAATGGTAGTAATTTTTCAGTCACTTTCGTTCGCTTTACCTCGATAAAAGGTAATTTTAGGTCATAGTTCAGTGTCAGTGCCATGGTTAGGCGATTTTGTATTCCTTTAAATTCCAATCCTTTGCTGGATATAGAAGTACATTTTAAGAGGTCACTGTTAATGACAGAGCAACAATGTTATTAACTAAGGATACTAATCAAAGCTTTGTACAACAGCGCTTAACCTAATTTTCAAGTACTGATACCTTTTTATGGGTGTAGGCCTGGGAAATTTGAGAAAGTTGAAAAGATTGGGTCTACTTGGTGTTGAGATAAGTTGAGATGAACGGCTTTGAAACGAATCACAGTGACAGTAACTGTTTTACTTCTTAGTTTCATTTTATTCTTATGGAATAATTGACATGGACTGAACTCGCATACGAACTTATTTATAAACTAATCACGCTTTTTTAAAAAAATATATAATGTTAGCATGAATCAGGCTTTTTTTTATGGGAGTTTCAGCAGTTTATTAATCACAATGTCATTTAGCACAAGTGAGAATCAAAGCTCATTGCAAATAAGTAATGATGCAGTGACCAGATGGAGTCATTAGCATTATGTACAACAAAGAATCCAAATTGTAAATTTAGATTTGTAGAGGATGTAAGAACTTTCAATGAGCAAAAGACCACAAACTTAGAAAAGTGAAAATAGACTTGTTAGTAGAGGAGGTTAAGAAGTTGGTATCGGAGAATGAGTGTTTGTCCGTTAAATTTTAATAATTGCATAAATAACTTGAGTGTATGCGAGAATATGAAGTGGAGAAGCGATTGCTGGATGACGAACTTCGAAGGAGACAAACACCACGAGATGATTTTATTAAAGAACTCATGATTGTTGTATTTGTTTTATATTCCAGTATAATTTTTAAGTTGTTTCAATCTATACTATATAAATTGGAAAAGACTTTGTAGACACATGTGATAGCATTTTCCTATGAAATATAAGTTTTCAAGTCGATTGACTTAACTGAGATAGAAATTAAATTCAAATTGTGCTGCTTTAATGTTAGAAGAATGTTGTGGCACCTAAATATAATCTAATTAAGCCCACAAGTTAAAAGATACAAATGACTAAACAACCGTATAAATATAAATTGCATTTATATATGTAAATTAATTGCATTCAACAACTAACAAAACATAAGTTAGCCTTGTTGATTCATTAAGCCAATTGCAATGAACTTGCGATCATGTGCTTGGTTCATTAGTTGAAAACTCCCTTCGATTGGCATCCTCAAAATTTTGTTGTGGTAATTGTTGGAAGTTTACATGATGAACTCCACCGTAATTTTTCCAAGACTAATAGTAAGGAGAAAAAATGCATGTTTTAGGAGTGCCTATTGTGCTAGCTATTTTACAACACAAAAAAAAAAAAAAATTAAACACAAATTATCAAACATATGACAATGAATGGAAATGACAAATAAAAAAGTATTACCATGGTATATATTGCTCTTGTGTTGGGATTGTAGTAGCCACCTAAAATGAAAAATCATGCATTTCTGAGACCTATGAAGCCACATTCAAAATATATATTAAATTAATTTAAAATGAATGCATTAAAATAATTTAAATATAGAATTACCTCTACATTTGTGCTTACTAAAACATTGTTCGACTTTTACTTTGACTTTTTAAATTACTTTACGTTTTTTGATAAGATAGACAACCTTTACGACAAGTTACTACTATATCTTGTATGATTTTGGTATAACTTCCGACCCACCATCAATAGTTGTATTGTCACTATCACATTGAATATTCAAAGATACATCCTTCATTACTTTCTCAATCCAACCCATAATAATTTTATGGCTTTCTTCATTTTTGAAGTTACCTCAGCAACATTATAAAAAACAATGCACTCTTCTTTATATCGCTGATGTTCAATGCTCGAACTCCTCACATCATAATTGACTTTCATTTTACTATAGCATCTCCGCATATCTTACTTCTATCTTTGTATTATATACTTTTCAAGAAGTAATGTTATATAGTTTCGTGACAACACTACAATAATGTGTCTGCAAAGAATGCCCTTATATTCAAACATTGAACAACACAATGAATTTCACCCTTATCTTTTTCAAAAAGGGATATTATCATTTTACTACCAAAGGTTTACTGACATATTAAATCAGTACCGTGGTTTACCGAAAAGTGTATTTTACTACCAAAGTTTTGCGCGGTTATCATTTTACTACCAATCCGTTAACAAAACGTTAGTTCTCAACGAAAATTATGTGAAAAGTCGATTCTACCCCTAGGAACATAAAAGACAATTTTACCCTCTAAGAAGAACGAAACAACAAAAGCAAAAAATAGCTGTTAGAATTAAAAACGGCTATTTTTTTGCTTATAAAAGCTAGAATTTACAGGCTTACAAACATATTAAACTACCATTTCATCAACACCAGCAAGCTCATGGTCATAATCAACACAGCAACCTTATAAACACACCAGCAGGCTCACGGTCATAATCAACCCCATCTCAACAGCAGCAACCTTATTTCAAACACACCAGCAATACTTAAACATTAACAACCCTATGTCAAACACTCCAGCGACCTCATTTCAACCCTAACAACCTTATATCAACAACAGCCTGATACTAAACACCTGCAACTACCATTTCATCAACACCAGCAGGCTCATAATCAACACAGCAACTACCATTTCATCAACACCAGCAGGCTCATAATCAACACAGCAACTATATAAACACACCAGCAGGCTCACGGTCATAATCAACCACATCTCAACAGCAGCAGCCTTATTTCAAACACACCAACAACACTTAAACACTAACATCCTTATTTCAAACACTCCAGTGACCTCATTTCAACCCTAACAACCCTATATCAACAACAGCCTAATATTAAACACCTGCAACTTTGAAACATACCAGCAACCACAAACCAAACACCAGGAACCTCACACCAAAAGTATTGAAATTTAAACAGTTTTTATCATGCAAAAACAACAAGAATAAGGCACAACAAATACTCGAATTCATTGAAAACACAATATCCGCCTCTTCCCTATCTTCAGTCAAAATCAAACAAATTTTCACCCTTCACACATATAAATTCAAACATAATAATGGCCTCCAGCAGCCACACAAGCGTTAGTTCTAGGGATTGAGCTAAGAAACCTGCAGAAGTAACGTGCTACCCTAAATATTGCCACTGTGGAGTGCAGGCATGTGCTATGATATCTACTACGTCAGAAAATCCTAACAAATTATTTTGGATATGCAGGTATAAAAAGTGTAATTTTTGGCAATGGGCAGCAAAAGAAGATTTAGAAATGCGTAACAGCACATCTAATTATGGCTTGAACCTAAATGAAGATGTATTTACGAAGCACTGAAGCGAAACTAAAATTGGTCATAGTTTTTATTTGTGGCCTCTTGATAGGCTTATTTATCAGAAAGTAATGTAATAGAAGTAGTTTAAAATGTAAGTAAAGCCAAAAGTAATCCAAAGTACTTCCATTATCATTGGTGAAAAATAAGAGTTTGTGCTTGAAATACCTATTTGCAGTACTGTCAATTTGTGAATTAAAAAATCAGCACAGCAGCATAATGCACTAATAATAGTTTGTCTACTGGGAAAAACACCACAGCAGCCTACGCACTAATAATAGTTTCTGAGTTCAAAAAACACCACAGCAGCCTACTGCACTAATAATATAGTTTCTGAATTAAAAAAAAAAACCACAGCAACCTAATGCACTAATAATAGTTTGTGCATTCAAAAAAGACCACAGTAGCCTAATTTAGTAATGACAGTTTGTGCATTTCAGATACAATATTGTAACGATAACACTCTGCTAACCATCTATGATCTGTGAAGCTTGTGAGCCTTGAGTTGGATTTGGAGAAAGATTATCATATTCATATCGGCCTGCAAAAAAAAAAAAAAAATCTATATATATATATATAATAAGGACCGGGATCGTGGAAAGTGTGTGAATGATCAGATTAATTCTTTGTTGTCAATTTTAGTAAATCAATTTTAATTGGTACGGGGCGTTGTTATACCAATTCGATGCAGAAATAAATCTGCCTTTGAACCCAGATCTGACTTAGTACAGATCAATAGTTCGCACGATTTGGTTTCCAGCCAATATACCTTTGTATTCTTTACCAGCTTTAAATATTAATAATAATTTAATATGTGGCAAGTGTGTGCACCACAAGGCTCAAAGATAATACTAGATCTGGATCCCAGAACTAGTATTCTGATTGAAGGGGGAGAAGAGAAATACAACGGAAAACAGAGATCCGGTCTCTATGTTTCCGAGGAATGTACAGTTTTTATGGCAGATCTGATATGTGAACCAGTCTGCTAGATGCTTTGAAAGAAATAAATACAGAAATTTAAACATTCATAGAAATATAAAATTATTACAATGCTTTAAATAAATTACAAGTAAGAACTTACATGTAAGCTTTGAATCTGAATGCTTTAAAGAAAAATTTTACAAGTAGAAAAGGAATATGATCTTAAGGCAGGAAGAATTTCCTTGAAGCCTTTGGATCTCGATTCCTAGAGAGAAGGAGGAGAGAATTCTTTAGAGAGAGATGGAGAGAGGTTCCGAAAAATTCGAACTGCCTTGAACTGAGCTTGCAACTTCTTTAAATAGGCAGGAGAAGGAGAGCGGGGCCTCTTTCAATCACTTGAATCACGGGGGTCGTAGACCCAGAGCTTTAAGCATTAGACAGACGCGTGTGAGAAAAGATCTCCCACTCAATGCATATACAGTCACCTAAGACTCATTACAAAATTAGGGGACCCAAACAGTTGAAGAGATACGTAAGGCCTCACTCAGTGTCCAAAGGACCACTGTTAAATACTTTGGTGAAGAGACATACGCCTCACTTGTGTCCAGAGGACCACCCAAAAGATAAAATAAAAGAGATTTTTTTTTTTTTTTAATAACGGATCACCGACGATAAAAGGATCACCGATAACTATAATCTTGAAAACGGTTCACCGATAACATACTAACCCGATCACCGATACAATAAACATGCTTTTAATGCTTTTAGTGTCGAGGATTCCAAGGCCAGTCTTCATTGTCATCTCCCAACGAAATAAACGGCCAGCAGACTGATCCGACGAGCCGAGTTTTGAATGTAAGGCTCGACCGTGGCTGTGGAGTCGCTCCATAACTTTGAAATATTCTTTCTTCGCCTCGCACCGCCAAGTGATCGGGCTTGACTTTGGGATGTAAAAGTTCCCCGAGCTGATGTCTTACAATGGGGTCATTTTCAGCTAACCACTCAACCATGGAATAGTCATTGAATGTTCATCAAATTTTGACCACCATTTTATTTCAAGGTTCTTCAAGGACGTAGATGCCATCTGGTTCGCATCATGTTCCACATCCGCACTCCAAGGTAAAAGAAATTTGTAAACAGAAATGAGATTCTGGTTCATAAATGGGCTTTAAAAAGGTTTAAACAAAGGCATTTGGAGTCGATATCTGGGTTGGCCAAAGTAATTCCACCATCGTTGGAACCACCTGATGCTGGACGGTTATTTTTAATTAAAGAAAATAACCATGAATGAGATTTCTGATTTCGATAAAGAAAGTGTTAAACCAGTCACTTGGTAGTCCCACAAGAAAAGGACCGCAATGGTTTAATCGGTTTGGAAGTTTGTAGGAAAGCTTTAGTCTTGGAAAAGATCTCCCACCGGTTCGGGCCAAGGATGATGGTCACAGAGCAGTGCCTGAACGAGCATCACTCAAAAGATGCTCAATTTCATGATTCTCGAATTCCAAAATACTTTGATAATAAGGCTGGGTTTTGATAAATCCCATGGTTTAAAAACCACCGGGGAAAAGCTTTAGCTGTTTCAAAAGGATCGTGATGGTAAAACCCATCTTCCATAGATAAAATATTTTGAAAATAGTTTTATCAAACCATTCCGAGGTTTTCAAGCTTTGTTTTCGTGATAAAACAATCCGGATGACAAACTTTCCTGCAGAGGATCACATTTTCAAGATGCTTTGGAAATTTGTTTTGAACTTTCCTTTCGAGAAGATCGCTTGGAAAAACTTTGTAAAGCGAGCATAAGCTCAGGGGATTTAGACATGGATTTAATCCATTTACTTACCCGATCTTGAGAGGCCGTGGCTTTATCGCCTTCCTCATCATGTCGATCCATGATTTTACGGCATGGCCGAGGATAATAATTTTTCTTTAAAGCGAGGAGGTTTTGAGGTGTCCTGGACACGTGGTCTTGAGATCCTTTCCTTTGTCTTTCTTTCATTTATCTGCTTAAGAAATTTCGTTAGAAAATCGTGAGAGAATTTGTATCCCTTTAATGAATTCTATCTCAAAATCAAAAACACTCAAAATAGCTTGCCATCGCAAAAATCTGTTTTGATGCAACGTTGAACATCTTTTCTAAAACATGTTTTGCTTTTGCAATCAATCCTAAGTAAAATTTTGATTTAATAGTCACTTTGAAACTTGAGATGCATAAAACAATGTATTTAATTTCTTTTTCGATGGTAATAATTTTTCCGCAATCATTCCAATGCGTAAACATATTGAACTACCGTTTTATTATTGTCTATTTGTTTTAATATTCCTCCATAACCTAAATCGATGCATCGCCTCAACCCATTTTAGTAATACAGATTTGCAAGAAATAAACATGGAATTTCTTTAACAATATTCTTTAAGTGCTTTACTATGTCTCAGATGTTCTTCGACCATGCAACAGGATTTTTCTTAAGCCTATCATGCAATGGCTTTGCTATCCTAATAGCATTTGGACAAAAATCAAGAACATAGTTTAGACTTCCAAGAAATCTTTGCAATTGGGTTTTATCAAGGATTTTATCAGGAAACTTGTCAAGAAAAGCAAGCGGATCTTTCAATCAGAGTGATAGTTCCCTTTGAAATATAAGTGACCAAGAAACCTGATTTTAGTTCGAAATAACGAATCTTTGAACTAGAAATGGCTAAACCATTTTCTAGTTATTAAATAAAAGTCTTGTGTGTTCAAGTCGATCTATGTAATGAGAAAAATCAACACATCATCAATATATACAATGCAAAATTCAGTATAAGGATGATAAATATCATTCATAATTCATTGAAATTCTGAGGGTGCATTTTTAATCCAAAGGCATTATCGCCCATTCAGATTGCCCAAATGGAACAAAGTTGAAAGTCGCTTTGTACTTTGTGATGAATTTGAATTTGCCAAAACCCGATTTCATATCAAATTTTGAAAATATGAATGCAGTAATGGAGTTTTAAGTAAACTTTTATTAGGTATTGGATACCTAATCCATTTTAAAGCTTTGTTCAAAGGTTTATAGTTAATAACCAATCTAGGTGTTCCCCTTTCTATTTCAGAATTTTTATTAACATAGAAAGCGGCACAAGACCATGGTGACCTAGATTTGACAATTAAACCTTTGGATTCCAAATCTTTAATTTCATTCCTACAATGTCGTTCTAAGTCCATATTCATTTGAATAGGTCTTGCTTTAGTAGGAATTTTCTTCTCATCAAAAGAATTTTCATATGGTAAATCTACCATGTGTTGCTTTCTGCTCCAGAATGCAGATGGTAAATTAGCACATATCTCTTTTTCAATAAGCTTTTGAAAATCAGAAATCTTTCTCTTTATGAAATTATCTTGAAGTTGGTTATTAATTCTTTGCAAATTCAAATCTTTCTTTAAATCAATCAGGTCATTTTGTTTTGTTTTAATTAAAACATTGATCTTATTTTGATGAATAGAACAAGCTTTTATCATGTTTAAATTTCTGGTTTTAGGTTTTTCAATAAAAGGAAAATTTAATATTTTATCATTTTCTTTGAAAGATATATTGTTGTGATTGACAGTGTAAGGTGTAATAAGATTTATAAAAGGAGTTCCTAAAATAACAATGTGATGGATATCATTTGTTAGAAGGAAAGAAGTTTTAAAATCAAAATTGTTGTAATAGACGATCAACTTTGAGATGATTTTCAGTTTTGAATTATTGGCAGAAAGTTTTTCTTTAGTACTTTTATGAAATTTCTTTGGAACAACGCTCGCTTTAATGCACTTAAATCAAAGACTGTCAAAAAGGGCAATGGTGTCAATTTCAGCTCATTAGAAAAATTTAAAGTTATCTTTACCAAATATTTTCTGGTGATTTGTTTTAAGACAAAAGAAAATCATCGGTATGGACTCAATGTTTTCAAGTCGTTATTGTTTTCATTTTCACCATCGTAGTTTGAACTATTATCAAAGTCATCCTCAGAACAAGGATTTTGTATTAAAATTGATGGCATCCGAATCACTTTTTGTTTTTCTTTAAATCGATATCGCCTTTAATATCCTTAATCTTTTTGAGATCTTGGATATTAGGAACCCATTTCTTTGTTTTCTTTTTATCCAAAATCTCAAGAAGATCATAAGTATTCTTTTTAATAATAGAACTTTGGTGAGTCTCGTTTTGATTCCGTAGTTTTTAAAAGCTTATCAAGATATTCTTTCAAGAGTCGATCAGAAATATGTTTAACAAGTTCAAGAAAAGTTTCTTGTTCTTTTCATAAAACATTGATTTTCTTTAAGTAGATCAATCGTAATCACTATCGCCAAATGTAAGCCGTAATCAAAATCATTTAATTCATCAACTCAGAAAGGATCACCGCCTCCTGGCCAAGGAGAATTGATTCGAGTCCAAGACTCAATAAGAGGGCTATTTTGAAAGGACTTCTTCATCGAGACCTATCTCATGAAGTTTCTTATTAACTCGCAAAATTTTGCAGGTCCTTTCTCATGACATTTGTAATACGTGGCTTCCTTCCAATTGAAAGGAGTTTTGCTTTTTAGAATCTCTCTTTAGAGAAATTGGGTTTTTATAAGGCCTCAAGGTTTCTTATAAAAACGTTGTTCTCAAAATCATATTTGAATTTTGTGGTATTTAGATTTGTAATGTTTTTGTAAGGCTTTGTAGAGCACTTACCATTACAATCTTGAAGTGGTTGGCTTTAAAGCGATCATGACTAATTGTTTACAAAACTACCTAGTTCTCGCCAGATTGTCTAAGCTCTATTTTCGTGCTTGTAATTTGATATCCGGCAAATCTTTAAACCCTCTTTATTGACAAATCGACTAATTCACCATAGTGAGTTCATCATAAGGAATGCGATTGTCATAAAGAGTTTTAATGGAATTCGACTTTTTCTCCCAAGAGAGTAAACCAACAAGGAATTTTTCTTCCATGTGGTACGGTTTGCATCATCTCAAGAAAAGTCCGTGAAGAAAGTGGTTTTGTAACTTTGAATTCACTAAGTTTTCACATCTCAAGTTATGTAGTAACTCAAAGATTTTGTCTCCTAGACGAGACGGATCTCCGATAAAATGGAGAGATATAGAATTATTAGTAGCAAAGATCCCTAATAGGATTATCGTGTTCATCAAGGGTAATCCTTCCCGATCCGCTTGTATGGCATTTAGATTTCTAATTGTTGCCGATCGTAAGATGATCCCACCAACCTTTAATTGACAGAAAAAAGTTTCTCAATTTCGCGGCGGCACGCCAAGTTCCCGATTTTCAGAAAGCGCTTATAGTCATTTGCAACAACTTAGTATGTTGTATTCGACATACCATCTATATTCCACTCATAGATCAAGATGCATTAAACCCGGATTGACTTAACGCACTGGTCTATTATTCACCGCTAGATCCGTGGATTACGGATGTGGGAGTCACGATCCCAATGGACTTTGTGACTTTGTTCTTCCGTAGCGCTTCTAAATCGTAAGAGGCTATCAAGATCGGGTCCCGCTCTAAAGTCAACCTACTGTATCATGAGATCGTGAGCAACTGATTCTAAGAATGTATGTAAGTAAGCTTCTATTCCGTCAAGTTGTTCTTAACGGCTTTGGCAAATCGATTTCGATTCTCGAACAAGTTGACTATGTTTCAAACCCGAAAGGTTCAAAAATAGTTCTTGCTTTTCAAGGAACTGAAGGGCGTCAAATTTCACGAATCGGTGACTGAATGGTTGACTTTGATCCGACTTTCTATCCTAGTCAATCAAGCTTCCTATTGTATTTAGATTAGCATTACGTAAATTATTCTGCTGAACGATGCTATCTAAATTTTTTCCTGGATCATTTGGTTTTGGACTTTGTGAGAGGCTTGATTTGACCTGAGGCTCCCCATGATTAACGGTAACACCAAGAGGAGGATGTCGTAATCAACGGTTCTATCTCAGATTCCGATAGACTCCATTCGTTGATCTTTTACGACCGCGATAGGATTTGATTCTTTGAAAGGATAAGAAATATTGTTCTTTGCATAAATCTCAAACCAAAAAAACGTGATATGGATTTTATGCAAATTTACAAATTCATAATAGACCTCTTGAATTTCTTTTTCTTTTTAGAAATTGTTCAAAACCAAAGTCTTTTTCTTTATTAATCTCGTAATAAAATCTTTACGAAGGGTCTTGTCAAGATGGAAATCTTTCTCAAGGTATTTATGACATTTTCTCACATCGCAGAAACGCTGAGAGGCTGGAGGAGCATGTTCTTCTTCCCGCTTTTGTTCTCATGACTACCCAGATAGATAAAGTGAGGATACTAGTAGATAATCAATGTAACGATAGATGAGCAGTATATCTCAAGAGAGAACCCAGTTGGCTTTAAATGGTAGTTTATAATGTATGGACTTTTGTGAATTTTCTTTCCAATATAGAATATTGGAATTTGGATCTTTATCAAGATACTAAAAACTGGAAGACATGGACCTTTTGAATGATAGTTTGACCATCGTAATACTTTCCATTTCACATCTTTAAATCTTGTGAATCGTCGACTCTTCAAGAATCCATTCACCAAGATTGATATCTTTCCATCGGATCGCTGCGATGTTGTTTGCTTGATAGGTCACCGTAAGAGAAGAGTCTCATCTCTTTGACTGAATTTACGCTGTCAGACAAACGCAGAGATCACGGTTTTATAAGATATTTTGAAAATTAACGAATCGAATGATCCTTCTAACATGTGATAATTATGTGTTTTGATCTCAGAAATCATGCTTTTCAAAATATTTTATCTTTTAATGAGACTATATTCGGATAACAATCAAAAGAAATAGTCCTTTACAGAGACTAGATTCAATACTACCGAGTAAGGAATCATCAAAGGAGTATTTAACCTCCCATCCCCGAGATGCAAGAATCAAGTATTTAATCCTTCTTTAGTTAATGGCTTTATACCAACTTGACTGCCGATATGAATATAATTAAAACCTTTTCTTTTAATTTCTTTAAAGACTTTTCAAAGAGTATGAATTGTCTCAAAAGGTTTCAAAGAGTGATGTCTCTTTCTTCCGCCTTTATAACACAACCGCTTGTGAAACTGTGATTTTCATTTTGTAAATCTTATCTTTGGAAATCTTTGGCAAATCCCAATTGTCAATTGCTTTATTAAAATCTTCAACGATGAATTCTTCCGAATTCACCACGTTTCAAAACACTAGTCTTCTCAAAGAAGAACTAGAGAGAAGACGCCTACAGAAAGCAAAGATTCCATGAGACTTTAAAATTTTAAAAGACTTCAAAATTTTCTAAAAGACAAAGTAAATGTCTTAGCAAGAGTTGGTCTTACTGCCCTTAAACACTTGAACGGGACTTACACCCAAATACTACCTAAGCACCCGAAGGCAACCCTTTATCCGATTAGTCGCTTTTTAATCTTCTTCCAATTTTAACAATCACACAATCGCCTTGGCCGATCCCATTTTGGCGCTTACCACTCGCCTAAAAGCTTCAGCAGTGGCGCCACTGATACTTAAGCGCCACCAGACCGAACCAGATCCGCCAAGCCCACGTGCTGGACTCATTATGGAGCGGGCCCACCCATATGGCAACACCTGCCTTCAAGGAAATTACGTTCCTCCCCACCAACACTCGAACCCCGGCCGGCTCGATACCATCTTAAGCGCTTACCACCGCCTCCTAAAAGCTTCAGCAGTGAAGCGCCTACTGATACTTAAGCGCCACCAGACCGAACCAGATCCGCCAAGCCCGCTACGTGCCGGACTCATTACGTGAGCGGGCCCACCCATATGGCAACACCGGCCTTCGGGGAAGGCGCCATTGATACTTAAGCGCCACCAGACCGAACCAGATCCGCCAAGCCCGCTACGTACCGGACTCATTACAGTGAGCTGGAGTGCGGCCCACGGCGATTTCATCATCACGCCTTCAAATTAATCCATCAATTCCTCCCCCACCAACACTAGAAATTACGCTTAAAGACTTATTGTCGATTTTTATCTTCTTCCACTTATCATACAATTTTAACAGAACATATTGGCTCGATACCAGCGACCGGGCTGTGCTGTATACCAACACCATCCTTGCATCGAGCCAAGGGAAGCAGTGTGTTTTGTTAAAGATTTTGTGATCATAAAATCAAGAAGATTAAAATCGACTAATCTGATAGCGGTTGCCTCAGTGCTTAGTAGTATTTTCCGTATCTTCTGATAAAGATCCAAATTCCAATATTCCTATATTGGAAAGAAAATTCACAAAAGTCCCTTCTGTTATAAACCTACCATTTCAAAGCCAACCTAGGTTCTCTACTTCAGATATACCTAGCTCATCTATACGTTCTGTTGATTATACTACTAGTATCCCTCACCCTATCTATACCAGTAGTCAACAAGAACAAAAGCAGGAAGAGAAGGAACCTTCTCCTCCAACCTCTCCAACGTTTTCTGCAGTAACAGAAAATGTCATAAATACCCTTGAGAAAGATTTCCATCTTGACAAGACCCTTCTGCATAAAGATTTTTATTCTGAGATTAATAAAGAAAAAAGACTTTGGTTTTTTGAACAATTTCTAAACCAAAGAAAAGAAATTCAAGAGGTCTATTATGAATTTGTAAATTTGCATAAAATCCATATCACGTTTTTTGACTGGTTTGAGATTTATGCAAAAGAGAACAATATTTCTTATCCTTTCAAAGAATCAAATCCTATCACAGTGCGTAAAAAGATCACTGAATGGAGTCTATCAGATACAGATAGAACCATTGATTCTGAACATCCTCCTCTTCGGAGTGTTACCATTAATCATGGGGAGCCTCCGATCCAAATCAAAGCCTCTCCTTACAAAGTCCAAAAACCAAATGATCCAGAAAAAAATTTAGATAGCATCATTCAACAGAATAATTTCTGTAATGCTAATCTAAATACACAGAAGCACCTGACCAGATAAAGTCAGATCCAAAAGTCAACCATTCAAGTCCCTTCTGATTCATCAAAATTTGACCTTCCAAAAACAGATTCCTTGAAAAAGCTTAAAGAACCTATTTTCAAACCTTTCCAGGTTTCGAAACATAGTCAAAAGCTTGTTCAAGAATCGAAATCCGATTTTGCCAAAGCCATTAAAGAACAACTTGATGTACGTGTTTCATCTTCTATCACATTAGAATCCAGATTGCTCCTGATACTCCGCAATCTAGTAGAGTTGTAACTTTAGAACAGGACCAATCTTCGATAGCCTCTTCTGATTTAGAAGCCTTTACAGAAGAACCAAACCCTAAAGTCAACAAAGTCCATTGGGATCTGACGCTCCCAAACATCCATAATCCACCAGATCTAGCAGTAGATAATAGACCAAGTGCGTTAAGTCAATCCAGGTTTAATGCATCTTCAGTCTATGAGTGGAATATAGATGGTATGTCAGAATACAACATACTAGGATTGTTGCAACAAATGACTATGGCAGCTAATGCCTACAAAACCCAATCAGGAACTTCTGACAGAGCCATTGCAGAAATCCTTATTGCTGGTTTTACTGGTCAATTAAAAGGTTGGTGGGATCATCTTCTTACCAATCGGCAACAATTAGAAATCCTAAATGCCATACAAACGGATCAGGAAGGATTACCCCTTCTTGATGAACACGGTAATCCTATTCAGGATGCTGTTGCTACCCTGATAATTACTGTATCTCTCCATTTTATCGGAGATCCGTCTCATCTCAGAGACAAAAATGCTGAGTTACTACATAACTTGAGATGTAGAAAACTTAGTGAATTCCAAAGTTACAAAACCACTTTCTTCACCAGACTTTTCTTAAGAGATGATGCAAACCATACCACATGGAAAGAAAAATTCCTTGCTGGTTTACCTACTCTCTTGGGAGAAAAAGTCAGGAATTCCATTAAAACTCTTTATGACAATCGCATTCCTTATGATGAACTCACCTATGGTGAATTAGTCAGTTTTGTCAATAAAGAGGGTTTAAAGATTTGCCAGGATATCAAATTACAAAAACGCCTGAAAATAGAGCTTAGACAATCTAAGCGAGAACTAGGTAGTTTTTGTAAACAATTTGGTCATGATCCTTTAAAGCCAACCACTTCCAAAGATTGTAATGGTAAGTGCTCTACAAAGCCTTACAAAAAACATTACAAATCTAAATACCACAAGAAATTCAAATATGATTTTAGAGAACAACGTTTTTATAAGAAACCTTCAAGGCCTTATAAAAAACCCAATTTCTCTAAAAAGAGAGATTACAAAGCCAAGCAAAAAACTCCTTTCAATTGGAAGGAAGCCACATGTTACAAATGTCATCAGAAAGGACACACTGCAAAATTTTGCAGAGTTAATAAGAAACTTCATGAGATAGGTCTCGATGAAGAAGTCCTTTCAAAAATAAATCTTCTTATCGAGTCTTCGCACTGAATCGATTTCCTCGAGAGACAAGCGATCCTTTACAAGTCAATTTAATTAAATGATTTTGATTCGACGCCTGCTTCAAGCGATAAATGATTCTCGATTCGTAATCCTACTTAAAGAAAATCAATGTTTTAACAAAAGAACAAGAAACTTTTCTTGAACTTGTTAAACATATTTCTGATCCAACTCTTCAAAAAGAATATCTTGATAAGCTTTTAAAAACTCTGGAATCAAAACCAGAGACTCCTAAAGTTCCTATTATTAAAAAGAATACTTATGATCTTACTGAGATTTTGGATAAAAAGAAAACAAAGAAATCGGTTCCTAATATCCAAGATCTCCAAAAAGAGATTAAGGATATTAAAGCTGATATCAGAGATTTAAAAGAAAAACAAAAAAGTGATTCAGATGCCATCCAAATTTTAATACAAAAATCCTTGTTACATGATGACTTTGATAATAGTTCAAACTCTGATGGTGAAAATGAAAACAACCAACAGCTTGAAAACATTGAGTCCATACCCAATGATTTTCTTTTTGTCTTAAAACAAATCACCACCAGAAAATATTTGGTAAAGATAACTTTAAATTTTTCTAATGAACTGGAAATTGACACCATTGCCCTTTTTGACACTGGTGCTGATTTAAATTGCATTAAAGCCGACGTTGTTCCAAAGAAATTTCATAAAAGTACTAAAGAAAAACTTTCTACTGCCAATAATTCAAAACTGAAAATCATCTCAAAAGTTGATGCGTCTATTCGCAACAACAATTTTGATTTTAAAACTTCTTTCCTTCTAACAAATGATATCCATCACATTGTTATTTTAGGAACTCCTTTTATAAATCTTATTACAACTTACACTGTCAATCACAACAATATATCTTTCAAAGAAAATGATAAAATATTAAATTTTCCTTTTATTGAAAAACCTAAAACCAGAAATTTAAACATGATAAAAGCTTGTTCTATTCATCAAAATAAGATCAATGTTTTAATTAAAACAAAACAAAATGACCTGATTGATTTAAAGAAAGATTTGAATTTGCAAAGAATTAATAACCAACTTCAAGATAATTTCATAAAGAGAAAGATTTCTGATTTTCAAAAGCTTATTGAAAAAGAGATATGTGCTAATTTACCATCTGCATTCTGGAGCAGAAAGCAACACATGGTAGATTTACCATATGAAAATTCTTTTGATGAGAAGAAAATTCCTACTAAAGCAAGACCTATTCAAATGAATATGGACTTAGAACGACATTGTAGGAATGAAATTAAAGATTTGGAATCCAAAGGTTTAATTGTCAAATCTAGGTCACCATGGTCTTGTGCCGCTTTCTATGTTAATAAAAATTCTGAAATAGAAAGGGGAACACCTAGATTGGTTATTAACTATAAACCTTTGAACAAAGCTTTAAAATGGATTAGGTATCCAATACCTAATAAAAAGGATTTACTTCAAAAACTCCATTCTGCATTCATATTTTCAAAATTTGATATGAAATCAGGTTTTTGGCAAATTCAAATTCATCCTAAAGACAAAACAAATTTTCATCGCTCCATTTGGGCAATACGAATGGACAGTAATGCCTTTTGGATTAAAAAATGCACCCTCAGAATTTCAAAGAATTATGAATGATATTTATAATCCTTATTCTGAATTTTGCATTGTCTATATTGATGATGTGTTGATTTTTTCTCATTCTATAGATCAGCACTTCAAACACTTAAAGACTTTTTATTTAATAACTAGAAAAGCTGGTTTAGCCATTTCTAGTTCAAAGATTTCGTTATTTCAAACTAAAATCGGGTTTCTTGGTCACTTTATATTTCAAAGGGAACTATCACTCTATTGAAAGATCCGCTTTTCTTGACAAGTTTCACGATAAAATCCTTGATAAAACCCAATTGCAAAGATTTCTTGGAAGTCTAAACTATGTTCTTGATTTTTGTCCAAATCTATTAGGATAGCAAAGCCATTGCATGATAGGCTTAAGAAAATCACTGTTGCATAGTCGAAGAACATCTGAGACATAGTAAAGCACTTAAAGAATATTGTTAAAGAAATTCCATGTTTATTTCTTGCAAATCTGTATTACCTAAAATCGTTGGGGCGATGCATCAGTTTGGGTTATGGAGGAATATTAAAACAAATAGACAATAATAAAACGGGTAGTTCAATATGTTTACGCACATTGGAATGATTGCGGAAAATTATTCTACCATCAAAAAGAAATTACATTGTTGTTTTATGCATCTCGAAGTTTCAAAGTGACTGTATTAAATCAAAATTTTACTTAGGATTGATTGCAAACGAAAACATGTTTTAGAAAAGATGTTCAAAACATTGCATCAAAACAGATTTTTGCGATGGCAAGCTATTTTGAGTGTTTTTTATTTTGAGATAGAATTCATTAAAGGAGATCTGAAATTCTCTCACGATTTTCTAACCAGAATTTCTTGAAAACGGATAAATGCCAAAAAGAAGACAAAGGAAAGGGATCTCAAGACCACATGTCCCGGACAGTCAAAACCTCCTCACCACCTAAAGAAAAATTATTATCCTCGGCCATGCCCATAAAATCATGGATCGACATGATAGAGGAAGACGATAAAGCCCTGGCCTCACAAGATCAGGTAAGTAAATGGATTAAATCCATGTCTAAATCCCCTGAGCTTATGCTCGCTTTACAAAGTTTTTCACAAAGCCAATCTTCTCCAAAAGGAGAAAGTTCAAAACAAATTTCCAAAGCATCTTCAGAAAATGTGATCCTCTCTGGGGAAAGTTTGTCATCCCAGATTGTTTTATCACAAACAAAGCTTCAAAAGAAAACCTCGGAATGGTTTGATAAAACCTATTTTCAAAATATTTTATCAATGGAAGATGGGTTTTACCACTCTGATCCTTTTCAAGCAACTACAAAGCTTTTTCCCAAAGGCTGGTTTTTTAAACCATGGGATTTATCAAAACCCCAGCCTTATTATCAAAGCATTTTGGAATTCACAGAATCTGTGAAATTCAAACACTTCTTCTTGAGTGATGCTCATTCTGAGCCTGCCTATTCTACGGCAACCATCCTTAAAGTCCTTAGCCCAAACCAGTGGGGAGATTTTCTCCACAAGACTAAAGCTTTCCCTCTAAACTTCCAAAACCGATTAAACCATTGCCAGTCCTTTTCTTATTGGGACTACCAGCAAGCCTGGTTTAACACTTTCTTTATCCAAAATCCAAAGAAATCTCATTCATGGTTATTTTTCTTTAATTCAAAAATAACCGTCCAAAGCCTTCCAAATTGGTTCCAACAATGGTGGAATTACTTTGGGCCAAGCCCAGATATCCTGACTCCAAATGCCACCCACTGTTTAAACCTTTTTAAAGCCCATTATGAACCTACAGAATCAGAAAAACGTTTTTCTCATTTTCTGTTTACATGCAAATTTCTTTACCTTGGAGTGCGGATGTGGAACTCGATGCGAACCAAGATGGCCTCTCATCCTTGAAGAACCGAAATAAAATGGTGGTCAAAATTTGATGAACATTCGCTATTCCGTAGTTGAATTGGTTAGCTGAAAATGACCCCATTTATTAAAGACATCAGCTCGGGGAACTTTTACATCCCAAAGTCCAAGCGCAATCACTTGGCGGTGCAGGCGAAGAATATTTCAAAGTTATGGAGCGACTCACAGCCACGGTCGAGCCTTACATTCAAAGCTCCATTTCGTCGGATCAGTCTGTGGCAGTTTATTTCATTGGGAGATGACAATGAAGACGACTGCTTCGGAATCCTCCCAACACTAAAGCATTAAAACTGTTTATTGTATCGGTGATCCGTTAGTATGTTATCGGTGAACCGTTTTCAAGTTATAGTTATCGGTGATCCACTTTTGTAAATCGGTGATCCGTTATTAAAAAAAAAAAAAGTAAATATTATCTCTTTATATTTTCTGTCTTTTTGGGTGGTCCTCTGGACACAAGTGAGAGCGTACATGTCTCTTCACCCAAAGTATTTAACAGGTGGTCCTTTGGACACTGAGTGAGCCTTGCATGTCTCTTCACTGTTTGGGTCACTCTATTTTTGTAATCGAGTCTTAGTTGGGCCTGTATGTCTGTTGAGTGGGAGATCTTTTCTCACGCGTCATCTAATGCTTAAAGCTCGGGTCTCGACCCGTGATTCAGTGATTGAAAGAGGCCCATCTCCCTCCTTTATTTAAAGTTGCAAGCTCGGTTCAGCGATTCGAATTTTTGAACCTCTCCATCTCTCTCTAAAGAATTCTCTCCTCTTCTCTCTACAGGAATCGAGATCCAAAGGCTTGAGGAAATTCTTCCCGCCTTAAGATCATATTCCTTTCTGCTTGTAAAATTTTTCTTTAAAGCATTGATTCAAAGCTTACATGTAAGTTCTTACTTGTAATTTATTTAAAACATTGTAATAATTTTATATTTCTATGAATGTTTAAATTTACGTATTTATTTCTTTCAGCATCTAGCTGGTTCATATCGGATCTGCCGCCATAAAAGCTGCATTCCTCGGAAACATAGAGGCCGGATCTACATTTTCCGTTGTATTTCTCTTCTCCCCTTCAATCGAATACTAGTTACGGGATCCGAGATCTAGTATTATCTTTGAAACCTTATGGTGCACACACTTGCCACATATTAAAATATAATTAATATTTAAAGTGGTAAAGAACAGGTATATTGGTGAAACCAAATCGTAACTATTGATCCGTACTAAGTCGGATCAGGTTCAAAAGCGATTATTTACGCATCAATTGGTATAACAACGCCGCAATTAAAATTGATTTACTAAAATTGACAACAAAGAATTAATCGATCATTCACACACTTTCCACGATCCGGTCGCTTGGTATCGAGCCAATAAGTCCGACGCGTAACGAGTCCGACCGTGAGCTTGGCTCACAGTCGGTCTTGGTGGCGCTTAAGTATCAAGTAGCGCCTTCCCCTAACAGCTTAAGCTTTTAGGGCGAGTGGTAAGCGCCTTAAGATGGTATCAGAGCCAGCCAGGGTTCGAGTGTTGGTGGGGGAGGAAGGGCTGTAATTTCCCAAATATATCTTTCAATCTGATACCAATTCCTCCCCCACCAACACTCGAACCCTGAGTGGGCTCTGATACCATCTTAAGGCGCTCACTAAAAGCTTGCTCTTGATGAGGAATCTGGGCCAAGCGATTCGTCTTTGACTCATTTATATATATATATATATATATATAACTTCACTATAATGAAGTATTCAAAAAAATATAACAACATAAAAAAAACCCACAGTACCTCTTCCTGCTCTGCTACCTCGACTTCTACCTCTAGATGCCATTCCTCTACCACCTCCTCTTACTCTGTTACCTCGACCCCTGTTACCTTCTCTTCCTCTATTATTCGTAAACCTCTCGTCTGGACAACTCACAGCCTATTTATAATTGAAATATATAAATATAAAAAATTTATCAAAAACTACAACAAACTAATTGAATTTTATATTCAAAACAACATTTACCATTCTTTTTCTTCTCTTCGAAGTAGTTGCTGCATTAGAACTTTCTCCCGGCCCACTGATCAACATCTTGCTGAACATCCTCATTCCCAACAATGTCTGGTTTATCTCTACCTTCACTCTTAGAAGGTGATTCATCTTCATCAACATCAGTCTCATACCCAACATTCTCAGCAAGGTTTGTTTGTGACCCATGTATGCCTCCAGGCCTAGATAGTGGTCCATTTCCACTTTCATTTACCCATGCAACTTGCTCTGCAGATAGCTGAACTCCTAAGGCATGTAGCAAGGATTGTATCACCCCACCAAGTGGTAAATCAGGACGTAGGGTTGGCAACACAGTGACTTCAAATACTGTCACTTCTAATGAGTCATGTGCCGTGAACATAATCTGCAACATTGCATCAGTATCTACAATAACTTCCACATTATTCCTTGGGCCGGTGACAAGTAATTGCACACTTTCAGGAGTGGTTAACCCGTCTTCACTTGTAATCTTCACCACCTCATTCTTCAGCTGCAGCAGACTGTATTCATCTGGTTCAATTAACCCTTTACAATGTTTTTTGCCTTTGTAGATTATATGTAACTATAATCGTAACATGATCTGCAAAAAGCATCTAGTGAACAAAAATTAGTAACGTTAATTCTAGTAATATGAACATAAATTGGTAACTTTAATTCTAGTAATATGAACATAGCACAATTCATAACTTAACTATAAAAATTAAACAATAACAGAAATTACATACTTATACTGGTAACAAGATCTCACAGAAATTACATACTTATACTGGTAACAAGATCTTACAGAAATTACATAATTTTGTTAACAAAAAATTAACAAAATTCTAATGTCAGTACCATGGAAAACAGCAAAGAACACATTAACAAAAAAATTATACTACAAAATTAATATTATAATCCATGAAATTCAAGTATTATTCACAACAAAAAAACAATAACAGTTTAATTAATGAAAAATTGTATGAACAATAAGCCAATAAAAAGGTAGAGTCAACAACTCACTTCAGAATCACTGCAAATGCTAGTAGAGTCTGCCGTCACTCAGCTGCAAGGGAAAGAGATCGGAGACGAAGGTTTCACAGTGGAGAGCGCAAATGGTAGTGGAGTCGGCCGTCACTCAGCTGCGAAGGAAAGAGATCGGAGACGACGGTTTCACAGTGGAGAGCGCAAATGGTAGTGGAGTCGACCGTCACTCAGTAGCGACGGAGAGGGATCTGAGACGGAGGTTTCACAGAGAGAGAGAGAGAGGGCCGGTTGATTTTGTTGTTAAATATTCAATCAAAACGCTGCATTTTGCTTCTTCTCCAAATGTCTATAATGCCCTTATATCTTGAAATGTCTTTTATGCCCTTATTACATCGGCAATACGTCAACAAATTTTAAACGTTATTAACGGATTGGTAGTAAAATGGTGGTCGCGCAAAACTTTGGTAGTAAAAGGCACTTTTTGGCAAACCACGGTACTGACTTGATATGTCAGTAAAACTTTAGTAGTAGACTGATAATATCCCCTTCAAAAATAACTTTAAAAGTCTTTTTTTCACTGTTTCTATCATTTTCAATGACTTCATATTCTGATCCCCCACAACAGAAAACTTCACAATACATCTTATTCATTAGCTCCTGTTGAAATTCTTGAAACTTAAAAATAGTATACACTTCTTCAACTTACTTCTCCATTGCAAATCTGGTACAACATGGCATTTGTTGGCTAAAGCACCTAGCATCTGCTTGTCATTCTTTTTTAATTTTACTTTTCATTGTTTTCTCATATTTCTCCACAAATTGCTTTAAAGTTGTTTTTGAGTTAACATACCTATCAAAGAAAACATTCATACTTTTACCACATTGAGTGATTAACATTCTAGCTAAAAAAGTAGTTTTAACAAAATATAAAACCCAACGATTTCTTTCCTCACATAAACTATTTAATTATTTATTATTACCAAGATCATATTTCTCTAACATGTTATGCCAAACTTTTTTAAATTCAACAGGAGTCTGCGAATCACAAAAAATAGAATACAATGAAACTCTAATGTCATAATATTTTGCATACCTTCCTAACTTCTCTAACACCTTCTTCAGTATATGCCACAAGCACCATCGATGCCTAATATTTGGAAAAACAATCATAATTGCATTTTTCATCGCTTTGTCTTGCTCTGTGATAATTCTAAAAGGAGAGAGCCAGACATACATGATCGCTATGTGTCAAATAACGACATAAATGTCCCCGTGTCATGTCCTCATGCGAAATCAACCCTCATCCTAACAAAATTGAATGACCATGATGATTAACTCCTACAAAAGGAACAAATTGCATGTCATACTTGTTTGTAAGGTATGTGGTGTCAAATATAACAAAATCTCCAAAGTCGTTATAGGTTGCCCTACTCCTTGGATCTACTCAAAGTATGATTTTTATCGACCCTCCTCATCCAAGTCAAGACTGAAAAAAAAAACCCATCATTGTCTAAAAATATCTCTAAATTGCAGTAGCATCCCCTTCCCTGATCCTCAATCGCCTCACCTTGTCAAGAAGATTTCTAGCATTTCTTTCTAAGAATGAGACATTTTCAAAACCACCAGTCTCAATAACAATCGACTTGAAACTTTGAGCCGTTTTAATTCTTGCCTCTTCATTTATTTCAAGCTTCTTTTTAATAAAAGAACTAATGGTACGGTTGCATCAATAATACTTACTCTTGCTCGAACTTATGGCATAGTTGTGTTCAAAGTACAAATTTCCATTTACCTATTTTCTACTAATAAAATCCAAACGTCCTCCAATTTTAGCATTGCATCCAATTTTTTAGTTAAGTTAAAGCTGCAAAATATAATTAGATTTGCTTTTTGACTTGCTGTTTCGCCCACAAATAAATGTTATATATCTCATACTCCCATCATCCCCCCTTCTACAAGATCTCGACATCACTGCTCTTGTAGGCCATAAGTTTTGTAATATTCAAATATTTCATCAAGACTATTAAAAGGCATCCCAACCTTAGGCTCAACAACTTTTTCCACCCATTCCTCATTATTTTCTTCAAAATTAGCCCCTTGTAAATCCTAAAAAAGCTCAAGATTCAAGTAAAAGTATCACAACATAACCATAGGATATAGAAACAAATGCTCAGCTTATTAGGCTATGCTTGTTAATCAATATTCAAAATGAAATATAGAAACAAATACTCAGCTTATTACCCATTATATTAACTTAATTTAACAACAACAACAATAGCGCTTCATAGAATAAAACAACAAAATTCGAGCAAAATTCAAGCTTAGAAAACAATCTGCTGCCGAAGAAGACAATATCTTACCTTATGGCAAAGCCACGTAGAATTAAAACTCAATTTTCAAGGTAAATGCTGAAACTGAAATCTTCCGTCAAGAAATTTTTGCAGCCACCGTAAATGTTGAAACTCATCTTTGTTCACATTTTTGCTTTTGTTTTATCTAAGGCAAATCCTATTGCCTAGAAGAAAGATAACAGTTTAAGGGTTTTGCAGTTGGGTTCTATTGTTGAATTTCTCTAGTGGAACAAAGAGAAAGGCATTTGATACAAAGATGAGAAGCTTAAGCAAAACGACGTTGTTTTGCGAAAAATTAAAACAAAAAAAAAATAACTCATGAAATATTATTCTTAATTTTTATTAATTTTAATTTTAATTATGTAAATTAAAAATTATTGGTAAGAGCAGCACATGAAACATGATTATTAATAATGTAGTACAAAATTAATATTTTCTTAAAATAAAATAAACTATTTATTATTATTACTTATTAACATTAACTAAGCAAGTAAACACTGGAGTGGAAGAATCACACTCCCTACTCCTACTGTAGCAAGAAAACACAATATAAGTTTAATAACAACGACGACAATGATGATGATGATGATGATGATGATGATGATGATGATGATGATGTATCTGTTGAATCCTCGAAGTGCCATAACTTCTATGCAAGCCCAACTTGATTTCTTAGTATTTGGGTCTCATGCGTGGCTCAATCTTCTCAGAATGGGCCTGGCCATCACAAATTTGCGGAATCCAAATCTGGAGAATCCTCGTTGATGTAGGTGCAAACGTTTTGTAAGACAAAACGTGGAACTTGTAAAGAAAATTTGACATTTGAGATCTCTTATTTGATTAACACGTTACCGTTATTTGAAGTACTCAATTGTCTTTCTTGAAAGAGATGTATTATTAGCATTATTAGGAACAGGCACGCCGACACAAACATGTTGTATGCTTTTTGGACGCGATTCGTACGCGTAGATTTGACCATTTTATCTCTTCAACCGTAAACTGTGACTTTTTTACACACACATATATATATATATATATGTATATATAGGTATCAGACGGTTCGAAGAGGTTTCAAATTCCAATCTTGTATTTATGCAGACAAAAATTTAGTTTTTTCAATAATTAAAAAAAATTACAAGGTCCAAATAAGTATCCTCAAAATTGGGAAAGAGGAAGTAAAAATATTAGCTATAATGGGAGGATAATAAATGCGGCTTAAAAAATAGGATACATCCTTGATTTTCCCATCCACTTACACGATCGAATACTGTGTTCTTAATGAAGGGTCCAGAATTGGGACAGGCCTTTAATGCCCAATCACTATCCATCCATCATTCCATTATTGACTTTGAAATTTTTAAGTCACTGGTTTTTCAATTAAATTACTCAGTGATGTGTGGATGTAGCACTCATGGAGGGAAGATTCCCCCTCTAAGCGGAAAGGAAAGTTTCAGTGAACACTCAAGAAATTGAATTCATTGAATAAGTGGAGAGTTGCTTCACACTACGGTCCATTATTATGATGATGATGGGGTCCAAGATGTGTCTTCTTGTTCTTGTTTTCAATGCGTGTTTTTGTTTTTGTCAGAAACGGGTAAAAAAAAAAAAAAAAAAAAAAGAAAGAGATGACCACAACTTTAATAATTGTTACGCGAAAATAGCATTGAATAATTGCATAGCGATGCCAAAAAATTTACATTTAAGTGTTGGATGTTGATATTTTCTATAAAGGTTTTTAAATCTTCTGTATATCAATTGTACATAGAACCAACTAATAAAATTATAATGCGGTTTTTTTTTTTCCTTTTTTGTACATACAACTTAAACAAACCACTCGTTACAAAATATTTATAAATCAAGGTTTTAATATTAATAGCAGTAGTCTATTGTTACTAATTATCGCTGTATTATTACAACAACATCTATGCCGATTCGCTATTTCAAATGTATTTAGGATCCGACTCGTACAATTCCTTGGTTAGTAACCCAAATTTTCATTCAAAAACAGTTGACAAAGCATGAGATTCCAAATCTATAAAAGGGGCATTTCACATTCTTGAAAAATTGCACTGAACCTTCCAAATTGTAATTGATGGATCGATCAAGATATAGAAATTACAATTGATGTAATATTAAGATTTGCATTGATCCCTCCACTAACGATCCAATTAATTAATATTTGGTTTCTTCAGGTCGATCGACCATATATTTTATAAATATGATATTTGTTGCACTTGAAAGACTTTTGTTAAATCAGAGTGTTTTTTTTTTTTTTTTAGCATGTATAAATGCCATGTTAGGATTGTCAAAGTCATACAACTGATGATTTACTCCTAGGGACAAAATTTTGAGGGCCATTATTGGTGGGCCTAAATTTCCCTGCATTTAGGTAATGAAATTGTCCACTCTAGCACAATATCATGCACATCCACAATGGTGGTACTGCAAAATGTTTCCTCCATTGATTTGGTCTTCTATTAATAGCTGATTCGCTGTATTGTCACCATTAACTTCAAGCTCAAGTCTGTTT
This sequence comes from Citropsis articulata, assembly GCA_030449925.1. Classification (NCBI taxonomy): domain Eukaryota; kingdom Viridiplantae; phylum Streptophyta; class Magnoliopsida; order Sapindales; family Rutaceae; genus Citropsis; species Citropsis articulata. The sequence goes on along the minus strand of JASUUH010000135.1, from coordinate 994,789 downwards.
ATTTCACTGTCTACATTGTACATAGGTCAAACCACATTAACAATTGATATGATTATCATGCCAGTGCATATCACTAAATTAGTAACGTGTTACAAGTTTAGCATTTGATGTTACTACAATTACATGCTATTCTAGGAATTATTCCTAGCATTGCACCTAAATCCACATTGGCATCTTTGTTCATGATAGATATGATTTCATTTGAATAGGGGATCGCTTTTTAATATGTCAAAGTAAACACTTAGTCCAGTCTAGTATCAAAACATCATATCCATCCACATAGAAAATCCATTTGTATGTTTTTTTTTTTTAATTACGTGGGGTAATCTTCAAATTCTATATTATATGATTCTGATTAATATTTACACCATCGAGATCCGCTACATCAATTCGATGTGCATCGATTTTAAACCTCTCAAATATTTGAGGGCGACGCCTCATATTGGGAGAAAGAATCATTCCTCAGTACGCCCAGGAAGAAAATATAAATTAAACTCTGATGCGTGCACAATTCCTCACAAGTGTGAGAAAGTGCTCTAAGCCAAATTTTGGTTAATATATATATACAAATGGCTCTAACCATTTGTATGTTATTTATACATACATACATACATATATATATATATATAGAGGTACCCACATATCTAAAAAATATACAACATGAATATATGATTTGAGTGGTTAGCTTTTGGAGTGGGTGCTTAAAGTAGACAAGAAGGAACTATTACAAAAACTTTTTACTCGCAAAGTGCTGCCCACCATTGAATGAGAAAAAAGAAAAGAAAGCATAATGATTTTACCCAAGATGGGGGGAAGTTGAAGTTGGGTTTGCAACCACAATGGCTTAAGATCCCATTGAAATGGCATTGTGTTAGTGGGAAAAGCTGATGTTTACACTTGCACACCAATCTATCAAAACCTAAAAAGAAAGAATAGTTGTAAACACTTCTTTGCTTTTTACTCTTTTTGTGTTTCTTTATTTACTCTTTTCAATGTTCCATTGATAGTGGATTCAAAAAAAATGCAATAACTCATGTCTTTATCTTTAGCCTTACTCCACCACCCAAATTCATTTTTGTAAAGATGACTCATGGCAGGTCATTGAAATTCCCACACACACATAAAGGAAAAAAAAGGAAAAAAAAATCAAAAATTCATTGTGTAAGATATGATTTCTACGTGAATGGTTGGTTGTTTTATACCCTCTTTTTTTAGGGATATTGTGGATTCTTTTGTTGACCCACCATACCTTTTGTAAAAAGAAAATTACATTACCCATTACCTTCTTCACATAGGCTATTGAAAATAAAAATGTGCCTAGTAGGAGAAGGGAGAAGCATCTCCATCGCTATAACCCAATTCTTAAGTCAAATTGGGTTCATGGGAACCCCAAATTTTGCTTCTTCAAATTTAAAATCAATTAATTATTTAATAACACTTTGATGCCATCAAACCTTTTTTTTTTTTCAAGTAAGGTAGAATCTTCCATTGAATTGAATATATGAGTTGTAAATTTATTCCAATCCAAGTTCTATGAATTTTGAAAGAGTTTGTAATTTAAAGTAGTGATTGACATTCTAAATGAGAAATGGTACATTGGGGCCAACTCAATTCTAACTTGACCTATATATATATATATATATATATATATATAGGATCTCATAAAATTTCTCAAGTGAAGTGATGGCGTTATATGATGTTGGTATGTGGGGTCCGAAACTAAAGAGTAAATAATGAAATCTGCTGGGAAACAAACAAAGAAAAGAGAAAGCAGCAAAATCAATTCTAAGATGATGGAGGACTGAAAACAATGAGTGCTCCCTTTCACAAGAGAAGAAAGCCAGGGTTCCCATCATGGCCCCCATGCCTTGTTTGATTGGATCTATATTCTATGCTTTGCTTCATTTATGTATTTTATTTTATTTCAAGCAGCCCCACTTCTTCAACTGAAATATTATGGGAATATTTATATGGTCAATATCAGCAAACAATAAAGTCTATAGACAACTTATTTGACACATTTCTATCTCTTTACTTTACATCTTGAATCTATAAAAAAAAGAAAAAAAGATTTAAAGCTAAAACATGGTCCTCATTAGGCTTTCCCATCAATATTGCAACTTGGATTCAATCGGTCAAGTGTCATTTTCTTCATTGTTGGCATTTTGTTGGCTAGGTCCGTAATGTATACGTGACGATGAATTCGAGTTTGATTCAATTAAATATATATGGTGGAATATGTAATTGGGGTTGATTTTATATATATATATATATTGATTTGCATTGAAAGAATAGTAATAAGGGAATAACAAAATATTGTCGAGTGAAAAGATTGTGACCCACATGAAGTAGATGTGTGATTCTATTGAAGAAAGGGGACCAAATCAATGAATTGGATTAATTTATTGATGTATCTTTTTCTTGTGAGGGAGTCATGGGGGGTGTGTGGGATTTAATTGCCTTTTTCTTTGGTATTAATAATCTTTCTTTTTTTTAAAGGATGTTTTATTGTTGATCATTTAGGTAAAGGGGATTATTGATAATTTTTATTAATTAAGTTGGAGATGGAGATTCCAATGCGCAACGCACACCACTCAACCAAAACACTCATGATATCATATGTGCCATTTGACAACTAATCACTAATTAATTCTCATTTGACAATCCCAATAATCTCCCAAGATATCATATTTTAAACAATTTTTTTTTTAAAGAAAAAATGTTGAAATCAAGCTTACTTAAATAATTATCTAATTTTATATCATCCCAGTTTGAATAAATCTAAAGACGTGTAGTGCGGGACCCATAATCACAAGTGTAAACTACTTCATTGATTATTGCTTCTAAGGATGTAATCCACAACCAACTCTTGCATTTTTATTTAAATAAATTTGAAAGCATTGTTCACTTTTTTTTTACTTGTTAAAAAATGTGTAGTACTTGAGATAAGATTGAACTAAATTTCAAATACATACAAACATAAACACCCATATTTAATTATTTATTTTTTTATATATTAGTTAAAACAAATGCTTTGTTATAGTTGGGTCAAGACTCAAAACATACAATGACACGTGAAGAGAATAAATTCTTGAAACGGTGTGCTATAACTTATAATATTTTGATTATCAAATCAAAGATTAATCCAATACAATTGCAATGTCAAGTCAAGTTAATTAGCTGTTTGTTGACGCAATTTTGTTTCAATTGTTTTATTTATTTTTGTTCTTTTTATGGTTTGATTGAGCGTAAATTAAGCTAATTGGTGAACCGCCCAATTGCGAAATTTTAATTAATTTTATAAACAAATAATTATTTGTTTGATGGACTTTGAAAGCACTTCTCAATCAACAATCTAACGCAAAGATTAGTTGTTTTAGCCACCATTTGCTAAAGTTAAAAAGAAATTAGTGGGCGTGCATCAAGCATGGAAATTGATTGTGACATACTGTTTGCTTTTGAAAATAACCTATTATTCCAATCGTTATACCGCAAGGAAGTTGCACCCAATTGGTAAATGTTGTTAGTGTGTAAGATTCTTTTCAAACAACCCAAAAAAAAAAAAATGCGTACACAAAAGGAAAAAAAAAAAAAATCATTTGATTAGACTTGTCAAATCAAACAATTTGTCAATTTCTTAATCGAAAGTAAAGATAAATTGATAATTGTTTGATTCATGGCATGAATTGATTTGATTGGCCAAACATTATTGCGTGTGAGTCGCATGATTTACATGTGAACCGCATATGAAATAAGTCTAAGCTAGCAACAACATAGAATAAGTTAAAACTGGCAACCACATCAATTAAGGAAAATAAGAAAAATAAAACGAACAAATTTATGTAGCGAGTGATGATGATAAGAGTGACAGACAAAGTAGATTCACGATTTGGTATTTCAATAATGGAGCATAAATGCTATTGAGGCCAGGTTTAGGCGTTTAGGCGCCCGTTTAAGGAACGACTTCTCCAAAAAGACTTACATAAATTTCATTTAAAAAACAGAAAAAAAAATATATAAACATATCCACTTTATGATGCAGGCAGGATTCACAAAAGATCTTTGCGAGTAGATCAAGATTTTTGTGATGATTTGTGCTTTCAATCTAATTACTTAGTAATTGGTGATTAACAAGTAAAAATATAACATTAATTAAATTCCAATAATACTTCTCACCGAAAGGTACATAACATATGATACTATGATTTCGTGGGTCAATTTATTATTCAAATTTTTAAAAGTTCAACAATTCGATATGAGTTTACGTGTCGAAATTTAAAAGTTGTAAGTATTGGATATGAATCGATTTCCTATCCAAACTTAGAATTTTGAATTATATTCTCAAAATTTTTATTACCTATCTATAAATATATTAACATCAACTTCTTTTTTTAAGATAAACATTAAATTCTTTTGAATGATAAAAACATTTATTTGGTATTTACGGAAAATTCGTTGTTACTATAAGTTTAAAGTTTTTTTTCCCAAAATTATCTTATATAATAATGATTATACACATTCCAATTACCTATTATTTTGTTTTGGTTTTAAAGAAAATTCCAAAAATCTAGAAAATTGAGAAAAAGGCTAATTAAGGGTTAAAAATCTAACGTGATGTCTCGATGGATGCAGTCCAAAATAGTACTTGCACTGGTGGCCATTATGGTGTTCCAATGCAATCAATTTTTTTAAACACAGAAAATAAAGATCAATTTTTTTTTTTAAAAAAAAGAATTTTCTTTAAAAAATATTTATTCAAGGCGAAATGTTCTCCAGCTTTTGATTAGATTCCTAGGCAAGATCGGCTCCTAATTTTAAATATTATTTATAGAAAGTAAAAGTCCATTCACTTGCCCCCATCATACGTTTAATTAAATAATTCAATATGATGATTATCACAAACTTTGTCAATTATTTTATTCTAAAAATAGAAATGAATTTAAATAATGATTCTTAATGAATTTGGGGAATCAGATTCACGTGTCATGGAGTGCATGCCGGTCATAGAGGAACAGATGGTCCATGATCTAACGTGGGCCCCATAAATTGCCCAAAAATCCTACGAACAAAATCTCATATTTTCTATTCTGTTAATTTTTTTTTTTTGGGGTTTTGTCTTCTTTAAATTGTTAACTTTGGCATTTGTTTTTGTGGGTGCCACTTCAAGTGATTCTCTTGCTTGCCTTCTAATTTTTTATTTTAATTTTAATTTTGGTATATTTTCAAATCAATCAATTGATTTCCTAAAACTGGCACTTTGCTTTGCACATATTTAAAGTTGCAGACAATTTGGGTACCTTCTGAAAGAGGATAAGACAAGCAAGTAATATTTTTATGGCTAATTACAAAGTCATCTAAAGACAAGATGCTCTGGAATTTCTCTTGATTCCACAGTAATTTGATTTCAATTTGGATCTTTCTCTTCATCTAAATTGCCAAAATTGATTATACAAGTGAAATTTAATTTTCTTCCATTTCTCAATTACCTAATGTTAATTTATAACATTTTCGTTGTTGTAAAAAGTATAGCAACCATTACATGTGTTTTTGCTATTGAAAATAGGCACTTAATTTCCCTGTTCTAAGATGTTAAATGATGATTACGACTATAAATGAGCAATATGAGCACAGTTAAATGATGAGATTTTATTGGTTTTTATTTTTATCATTTGACCTACCAATACATAAACATAACGAAATCTTCATCATACGGTAAGTTACAGCCATCAGAAAGACGACATCTATCTACAATTTTTTTTCCCCCTATATATATATATATATATATATGGGAACATGCTAACAAAACGGGAGTGTCTATGTTACATTTAATGTAACATACACACTTCACAACAACCACACATCTTGTAGACCTATACCATTTGTGTGGTTGTTATTAAGTGTGTATGTTACATTGAATGTAACATAATGTTTGCCTAACAAAACATATAATAATGTTATCCACTGTCATTTCATCTACTGTGAGTCGTGACCCATTCCTAATTGCCTTTCAATATATGTCGAAATTCCCTAATTCTATGTGCCCATTACTTCTTTCCCCCCAAAAAAAACAAAACACATTACTTAAGATCTGATTTAGGATTAGTTTTTTAAAAGGTTCAAAAATGATTTTTTAAAGAATAAAAGTTAATTTTAATGTTTGGTAAAGTTTTTAAGAATTACTTTTTAGTGAAATTATTCTCTTTTATAGTAGATTTTGGAAAATAGGGAAGGAATAGCTTTTTAAAATCTGTTTTTAAGAATCAACTTTATATATAACATAATCCCATATATAATCTCATATATATTATAAAAATCTAAATTACCCTTATTAATTAGTAGATAAAATCATTAACTTAAAAGAAATTAATAATATTACCAATTATATTGTGATAACGAAATGAAAAATAAAATTATTAATATAAAATGTTTATTTTAGTTATAAATTGTTATATATACACAATAAAAATAATTTTTGTACATACTTATAAATGTATAAATAAATTTTATCTAATATTATATATAATCTAATAATTAATATTATTATAATATTTTAATAGTAAGATTTACCAAGCACATAAGACTATTTCTAAAACTCAAAAAAATTTTGAAAACAAATTTTGCCAACAGCAATTATTTTAAAAGCTGCAATACTATCAAACGAGCTCTTATTCTCATGTTGATTTTCTCTTTGAGTTATATGTCTCCATTCATAATTTTAATTTTTTAAAGGTTGGTACTCTTCATATTCATAAAACGTTAATTGTACTTAATTTATAATATTTGAAAACTTAATTTGAAAATCTAAACAGCTCATAAACTAATGTTTAACCAATCCAATAGATTATTTTACTATCACTAAATGATCTAAATTACAAAGAAGATTAACAAGAATAAATGGTAATTTATAAAGACAACTGATTATTTATAGCACTTACAAATAAAATTTATTAAATATTTAACTGATTATTTTCACAATTGATTATTTATACAACATAATTAATAATAATTATTTTAAAAATTATATCATTGCTAAAACGGTCCTTAGTCACTTTACGAAGTAGAGACTTGTTGGATTATATTTTTTTCGTATTATATTATCTGTACACTTATTCAATAAAATGTCTTAGGCATTTTTGCCTTTTTTTTTCAATTGAAAACAGAATATACATTATAAAACACTGTGAGTTTTTCTTTGGTGAGTAGTGACGCTCATCTCCCAAGTCCCACCCCACGCCAAAATAAAAATAAAATAAAATAAATAAAAAACCGAATCTACCAAGTACGTTGGATTCGGAGGGTTGCAGTAAAATAAATAAATAAATGGTCAATATATTTACATTGTCAGAAGACAATGATAACTGACAGGATTTATAATTGTGAGAAAAGTAAATGCAGGACGGACTATGCTACCCTACCAACTAGGCTCTGTCTCACTCTCTCCTCCGTGAAGTAAACACCGCCACCACCGGCAGCACGTTTTCAGTGGGTTATGAAAAGCACAAACGCTCAATGCCAAATTGACCCAACTTCATCATCATTTTTGTTTTTTCTAGTATCCTTTATCACAATTACATTTTAACCACAATTATTTCATCAGTAAATAAATAATTGAAAATAAAAATTACAAAATGTAAAAACATTGTTATTTCGTCATCCGGAGATGCCATTGTTTGTTTGTTTGTTTGTTAATAATGAAAGCAAAACAAATAGGTGTAATGATGTATGCAAAAAAATATGAGAGGTCCCCATGGACATTGACAAAAGACGCGCCTCGCGAATCGCAAACACAACCTTTGCGTGCTAACCCCCGCCAACCTCCTGATGTTTCAACTGTGAACCAAAAAAAAAAAAAAAAAAAAATCAAAAGAATTAATTTAGTAAATAATTAAAAATAAAACTATAAACTAAAATTGATAACGTCGACGTTTAAAATACGCCAAGAATGCGCATTATACGGGTTCGTGGCAGAGTAGACTTTTTCCTACTTTTGGCTCTACCTCTTACCTCTGTTTCAACCACCCTTTCTCGTCTTTAATGCATATATATATATATATATATGACGTCATTACTGTGACTTGAATGGTTAATTTAATTGAGAAACTAAATTAGGTAAGTAATAACATCATCTTAAATTATGCTGAAATTGAATTTGAAGGAGTTTTTCATATTAAAATATTAAATATAATGAATCTATTTAGTGTTTAATGTTTTTTTAATATAAAGAAATAAATATCTCTGAATCCAAGAGCATGACAGAGCGGGTCCGGTCACTAGTAGGGGTGGCACTACTGCTGCAACTCCTGCAGAACAACAGCGACATTTGCGCGCGTCCTACGTGTCAGCTTGTGCCTCACACCTGTCGCTTTCCTTCACCCCCAGTCGTTGACTCCATGCTGTTCAAAACCACGCGCGTGACTATCACGCCTTTCCCTGGCAGCCATCCACACAAGCCTCCCACGTACGCATCCCCCCTTTCCTAAACGTAACTCCCAAACACAAGTTCCGCTAACTCACGCTTTGAATTTGCTAAAATACGCCACATATATCCATTCATAATTATTATATTATGAATGCAAATGCAAATCTTTTTATTTTTTAAAATTTTTTGTCTATTGATTGAATGATTTCTCCACAATAATTAATTAAGACTAAATACAAAAGAATGAAGAAACAAACATATTTTTTCTTTGTTTTTTTTTTTTTTGGGGTATTTGGATTTTTTGTCTAGGACATGTTTACATGAACGCTAACAGTCTTGGGGGATTTACAAACGGGGCAAGTGTGCAGACTGGACCCGCAAACAGTACACAAACACAAATGCCTGCAAGGTAACAGCAGTACACATGACTCTTCCTTTCTGCAATTTCTGCACAACCTACTGCCACCGCTGTGATTGCTTCCATTATCACCATCTTTATGATCACAATTATTAATTTTCTTATTACCATTATCTTCCCAACTGCTGCCGCAACAAGACTCTGCATCATCAACGACTTCTTCCTCCAACCCCAGCGCAGCCGGCGCCGGCGCACGTCCTTCCTTGACCTGCGCCGCGGCTGAGGCAAGAACTTGTTCTAGATTCGTACGTAGAGCATTGGCGGTGGCCTCGTTCGACTGAGCCAAGTCTCGCCAAATTTGATTCTCTATGCACAAGGACTTCACTCGTTCTTCCAAAGCCCAATTCAATTTCCCAATCTTTTCAATTTCGTCCTCTTTAGCCTTCAGCTTCTTCATCACGCCTTCCTCTATTACGTCCATTATTATCCTCACTTGCCTCTTCTTCCTCTCTTCAACCTCCATCCTCACTTTTTCCATCTACAAAAAAAAAAAATTATAATAATAAAATGAATATTAATAACCGTACAAAAGAATCAAGAAACGTGAAAAAATGGAAACTTGCTTGTGTTTTGTTTACTTACATGTTGCGATATGAGGCGATCGATGTCGAACTGTTGTTCTTGGATCTGAAACGACATGTCGTGTCCGAGAAAGGAGAAGGGAGTGGGGGTACTGCAAGATTCTCTCGACCGTTTTCTCGACGGGGTTAGTGGGAGATTGTTGTTTTCGTAGTTGTTGTAAGTGAGACTGCTGTCGGATTTGTTGATGAGCGGTTTTTGATAAGGGAATGAATCTGAGTTGACGGACGATCCGTAAACGACGGTGGGAAGAAAAGCCTCCGCCGTCGTGGCGGTTCCCGATAATGGGAGGTGGCCGTATCCTCCTGTTCCTCCCATCTGGGTATTGTAGATATTCGAGTTTGCTTCAATGGGGTTCATTATTATTTCCCTGCAAAAATGGAAAGAGAAGTACGTAAAATGCACACTCGGACAACAAACAAATAAAAAATTCTATAAGACACAGAACGAGGTGATACACACCTGTTCACTAAGAGTTGCGGAGGAAAGATACTGTATTGATGCCGGGCTTCAACAGCCATGATTATGGAAACGAAAGGGTTTATTTCTTTTGGATTGGTTTTGCTTCTTGCTTTTTTTCTTCTGGTTCTTGGCTTTGGCTTTTGGCTTTGGTTTTGGTTTTGAAGGAGAGAGCGAGAGAGAGAAAATGAACAAAATGGCATGCAATAGAGGTGGCAAAGATGTGATGATGGGTTTATTTAGGGTTTGGTTTTGGCTTAAAGTGAGAAATTATTAAAATAATGATAATTTTTTATTTTTTCAAAAAAGGAAAAATGTGAGAGATTTGGATTGTTCTTGTTGGGTTTAGGTTGATTGGTCTATTTAAAGGAATTTGGTTAAGTGCTTAATTCAAGCGGAATAATAGGGGTATTTCCGGGATTTCAGTGCATGTTTATTATTGTAAACCAGTGAGTTTTTTAATTAGGGAGAATAAGTTATAACTGACAAGCATGGCATCTGCCACGTGTAACACCTGCCACGCAAGCAAACCCGTTTGTTTTCTTGTCATTTTTTTGGCCCCTTTCTTTCTGCTGGTCCCGAACAGCGTGATGGTGTGGGGTCCATGACAAACGCGTGTGGGACAGGGCAAAAGATGATGCCAAGATAAAAAAGAAGGGGGGCGATCAAAACTGATCCCTGTGACCACGTGCGATGTGCCATCGTGGCATCGGTGGGGCCCATATGTAGATTTGCAATTTTTTTTTTAAATAATAAAAAATAAAAATCAATAAAAAAGAAGTAAGCGGCGGTTGGGGAAGGTACGGTGTACCAGGGGGATGGTCCTTTGGCAGTTTCCTCTTTTTTACTTTATTTGATTTTGAAGTTGCTCCCTCGCATGGGAAACGTTGGCTCTCTTTTGTCTCTTTCTGCTGCCACGTGGCTTCACATCTCCCTTCTTAGTATCGCACTACATCTCAATAATTTTCCCCCGCTTGATCCCACATTCACATTTTGATGCGCGTATATGGACCCACGGAAGATATTGCGTTAATATAAACCCTAGCTTGGGTCCGACCATGAATACGTCTTGTGCACGGAGTTACTTTTGTTCGAGTAAATAACAAAAGCAATGGTTGGTGTTAATAATTAAAATTTCTCATTTTAGCAGAAATTTGGGGAGAAAAAAAAAAAAAGACGATCATATTATTATTCGATTTCCAATGAACTAAAACACAGACAATAAATTTATTATAGTTGAGATTTATACATACTGAATTATGTTTATAATTCGTGACCTACTTATTTAATCGTATCATATCTTATCATGTACTAAGGATATTATGTTTTGGCATATGTTGTTAGATACTGGGTTGCAAAGATAAACATTCAAGATGTCCATTATTGATGCTTATTCATCATACAAACAAAGAAACATCTCAAACCGGGGCAATGTTTTTATGGCCTCCGGTATTGACCCTCCAGCTAAAAGAAAGCATTCTTGTGTTTCAATCTTTACTTGCTACAAAACAAATTCTGTGAAATTATTGATCATTGACCACCCACACACATGAGTATTAGTTGATGCCACTAACAATTCCTTTTCTCTTCCTCGTCGTCTGTATTCCCAATTTGGCTTTTGGTCATAATACAGCAAAAAAATTAATGCCCCCATTTTCTACTCTCATGCGTGACATAATTGATTACACTACTTGCATAAGTTGCATTCTAGAAACTCTCGAAAGTTACTATTTGAGTTAATTTTTACTGTTTTTCTTTTATTATTCTATTAATATGTGTTTTAATTGATTGCTTTTTACTTTTTAAATTTTTTGAATTTTCTTGAATTAGTTACAATAAACAGATATTACAATTTAAAATTTGTTAAAAATCTAGATAAACATACATTCTAGATAGTCTACCAAGATTGGCTTGGAATTATTTATACTCATACCAAAATTTAGGGAGAAATACCCAAAACTCAGTGGGGACTGCTTTTGAATTTTGATGCAAAGATTAAAAATGCTTTTCTAAATTTCTATTAATTTGCTGACTTCTCCATACTATTTTTTTGGCTCAATGTCGACATTCAAGGCCTAAATTATAGCTACTGGCTCAATCTCCCAATTCACACGATATCTTTTGACCTAATCCCAATCTGACGACCCAATCAATCGCAACTAATTACTGTATATTCCTTCAAATTCAACAAGTCATTCATTAACCGTCATTAGTGAAAACTTATCCTCAAAATCCTCGGTCGTTTCTTTTTTTTGGGGATAAATGATATGACTTTATTAAAAAATCAGAATAGGATGATTATTAATAAAAAAAAATACATAGAAGAAGCTAGAAAAAATAACTCCAACATAAACAAACAATATTTGAGCACACAAATAAATATTTCTTAATATTATCGGTTTGATTCACTTACTGAAATTCGCACATTTTTAATCCAAATTAACTAGATTATCCGTAATTTGAACTCCTTTGGCTATAAGTATGAGATTACATACAACGTTTGCATGAAATATTATTACGAAAACATTCATTTTGTAGGAGATTTTCGACCCCAATAATGTTGATCTCTCTTCAAAACTTCGGGGGCGATTAGTAATTTATTATCAATAATTTTTTTCCCCAGTTTTTAATCGAGCCCACGCCACATTCTAATTTATTAAGGAACAAGACATGGCCATGCGCTACTTTCATGGAAACATGTGCATTTAAGTTTCACTTAAAAATGGTGATGCACAAGAGACAATGTCATGTTCATTTTCCAAAATTTTAATCACAACCAATTCAATCAGATAATTAAATAATTATGTTTTCGATGCCATCCCCTCTTCAATAAAACTCACCCAATTTTTTAGGCGATTTCATCTGCCAGTACTAGCGGAATATTAGACAATTGAGCTGCATTTAAGGAGACAAAATGACAAAGAGATCGCACAGCAAAAGTATCAAAAGACTCAAAAAAAAAAAAAAAGTGACAAAGAGATCAGTCCAATTCGATTAGAATACAAAACATCTTTAATTGACAATTACAGCTACCAATTAAGTTATTTCTAAATATCCTTGGTGCAAAATATTGCTTAAAATAAAACTTTTTAACTCTTAAAATCATACATCCACATGGCCAAGACTCGAGAGCCAAGTTATCAATGAAATATAGTTTTAAACAAGATTGTGCGGCAGGCCGTACAAGGAAAAGGTGGCAACTGGCAAGGGGCAAGGGCAATGAAAGGACACCGTTGCTTGTCTTCTCTCTTTCTGCATTTCTCAATTCTCGCGGATTAAATAAAAATGTATTTGCATCCTCTTTTAATCCATTAAATACACACACACACACACACACACACTTAGTCGGCAAGTCACTGTTTTCTTTAAATAAAATAGTACTAAAAAAATTTCAATAAAGTCACAACTTCATAAATAATGCAATGGAAGGGTAAACGTTATAAAGGGTAAACGTTATTAAAAATAAATCATTTAAACTATTAAGTTAGAAAAATTAATGGTCCCTAAGAAAATGAGGAAAAGTTGTATAGATTTTTGCTAAGCCTAAATATACAGCTATACAATTAATTGAGTTATTATTATTTTTTTTAAGGTTCAAATGGTACAAGTCATTAGAGTGCTATTGATAAGTGTTTTAAAAGTCTGTCAAGACCTATCTTGATTTATCATAATTGAATTTGAAGGCGAGTTCAAAAAAATTATGTGCATCATGTCAAGTCGAATGAGACTTATCTCAATGTATCATAGTTGAAACTCAATCAAAGAAATATCTCGTAGTTGAAACTCAACAAGCAAAAAAATATATTCTCTCATAGAAGATAAATTTTATTCTTACAATTTAGAGGTTATAGCCTCAGTAATGAGATAAGAAGGCGCCCACCGTTATTTAAAATTTTTTTTTTATCCGTTTAGCTATAATCGGTTTTAACCTAAACCATGACAATCATTTTTCATATATGCTTTTATAGAGCACATCATACCGGACCTGTATATTATCATTCTTTAATAGAAGGTGAAGTTGCATGACAACATTATCGTGAAACCTTCATTATGAAACTAGAGAAAAGATAGAGGTTCGATGAAAAGTAGATGAGAGAGGGGATTCCCAATTCACCTTTCGTCTTCACCTATATGTACATATATATCTTTTTCATTCGAGCTCCATTATTGCTCTCTCATATCCAACACACACTTTAGTTTAACCACCACCGAAATCAACAAAAAGGCAACGTGAAACAAAAAGGTGCATGATAAACAAAAGAGAACATTATAGATATTTGATTACTTTTTAGAGTAAAAAGAAAGATACTACTAAATTGGACGGCTATGATTGATCGGATCTATGTTGTCATGATAAATCAAGACAGTACAACTATTTCTAAAAGAATATAATGTGTCTGTTCTTCCCCTGCTTCAAGGGCAATTGTATTGCCTTTTTTTTTTTTTTTTCGGTTATTGCAATGTTGACTTAACGTGGAGTTGCCTTTTCTTTTTTTATTTTTTTAAACTTTCATTCGACCTAAAGTTGTATTTTTGATTCTACATGCATGAACATGTGATACCCACACCTGGCTCTTACTTAGTGAGAAGAATCTGAAAGTAAAATCAACAATTACAATTTCTCTCTCACCCACTTTTTCGTTTTGGGATCGAATCTCATTCATCATCGCCACCTCCACAAACGTATAAACCCCACTTTTGAATTTGTCGCCTTCGTCAGAAATGTATAATTCTCGTAACCCTAAACGTAAAATTTGCAGTAAATATAGCAAATAATGCGACAATTTTTTTTTCTATTTTGACCACAAATTGTTTTTTTATCATTGGTAATACTTTTTTTTTTTAATTATACGTTGTAAATATCTTATAACAGACAATATTTTCACGACTTATAATAGATGCTACAACATAATCATGTCTACACATTGAATATTGTAGCACCCATCTCGAAGCAAATCCTGTTGGAGATATGTTGCAATGAATGAACAAGGTTCCCCGCAAGAAAGCAACAATGAAAGAACAATTTTCTTTTTTAAATTATTAATTTAATTGAGGGGGGCATAACGTTGGTTGTGAGTTGTGACAAGTTACTGTAAATGTAACGTTTGCTGCAACTAGGGACTGGGTCAGTTGAGCTATCATTATTTCTTGTATTGGAAACATACCTTGCTTGTTCTGTGGATTCTTAAATGTTTACAGAAGAAATAATAATAATATTATAATAAAAATTTTATACAAAAGAGGTTGGCTTTTATTTATTGTATGCTTATCTGCCAGAAATTTGACCGTTAGCTGAGCTGACAAAGACTGCCTTGATATTTGAAATCAAGGGTGTTGTGGGGTCAATTAAGAAAAAGTCTGAGGGGTACATCATACTTCATACTTCTTTTTTTGAGAACCCGATTCTCTATTTCTTCATTCACTACTGTGGCTGTGAGGCTGTCTTGTGCATTTATGAGTTTATATCTATTCGATTCATTATTATTCACAAAAATCTTTCAAAAGTAAAAAAACAATATTAGAAAAAGAAAAGAGAAAAAGAATGTGACTTCACTTTCAAAGGTGCATTTAATGAAAATTGCGACGGGTATGGAAATTTCAAGAAGAAAAAGAAGTATAGCCGTGGCTGTGGCTGTGGCTGTGGCTGTGGGTTTGATGAATAAATGACACATTTTCCAACGAAGGCTTGATGCGTCTGTCAGTCTTTTGATTCTTGATGCTTCCATGTGCAATGAGCAAGTCCACATTTGTCCCATTTCTGCATGTGTCGTTTCACTTTCACTTCCCAAATGTGGTTTCCAGACAGGTCACGGAGCTCTGCCTAATCGCATCATTGATTTTTAAAAAAAAAAAAAAAAAAAACAGAATGAGGTCCCCTCGCCCGCATCGTTTATTGTCAAAATAACTTTGTTTCCATTAACATATTATCTATAGATATTTACAATTTGTGCTCTTACTAGAATATGCTACTATACGTATCAAATTATGTAGTACAAAGTGTGTGTGTATATACACGCGAGCGTAGTCAGTATAATTTAAAAATTTATAATTACTTACACATTTTGAAAATGTATCAATTTTTTTCTGATGATGACACAGATTCACCACAAAAGTGGCCAAACGCGTACGAGGCGTTAAAATCAGTTTTGTTACTTTTTACATTCTTGAATATGGTCATAGTTATAATATATTACAATATGATTCACTATTACTGTAAATAATGTGTATAGATAACAAGAATAATACTAGCGACACACTTTAAAAGTTCCAAATGTAATCTTCCATTTTATATATACTATAAATTATAAGTAAATACTAAGTTACAATTAATGTAATTTACATCCAACAATGGGAAGCATACAAATTATGTGGCTACACAATTTGTGTGATTCCCATAACTGAATGTAAATGACACTAATTGTAATTTAGAACATCTCCAAAAAACTCTTCAAATAAGATTTTATTATTTATTTGAAGAGCCACAATAACATTTAAGCCTCAAAAAGACACTCTAATTAAAATTCTTCAAATAAGAAATGATCATCTCTCTTCAATTTTGGAGAGTTATTTTCTCACTCTTTAATTTATATTTTATTACTTTTTGTTGGAGAAAAAAAGAGAGGTGCTTTAATTAACATTGACTTTTCCTTTAAAAAAAGTAGTTATTTAATTAAAATAATATTAACATAATTCTATTTGAAAAGTCTTTTAAAGAGTAATATTTTTTTTTACTCTTCTATTTATCACATAGGTAAGTAAATAAATATTTAAATAGTAAAATTTATAAAGCCTTTTGAAAATGCTCTTAGGCTCTCCCTATATTATATAGCTGTTTTCGATATTTTGACAACCAACAACGGTAAAAAAGAAAAAAAATCAAAGATACACCTCCATTAATAAATTAAAACCAGGGTCCAGCTATATTACAACTGTGATACCGTACCACAATTACAAACAATCATTAAATCTACTTAGATGAAAGAGTGCAACAGTAGATCCAAATGAATCTAATAATTAATTGTAACTGTAATAGGATACAACAATTGCAACATAACCAACCAAGTCCTTCAAATCAATTATCTTAACAATAGCTACCGGTACCACACCTAAGTTCGGGTTCAAGTCCCCATGCGCATTTGAGATTTTTTTTGCCCTTTTCCAACTAAACCTACCGGTTCTGGGTAGAGGCCTGTGTTCCGTCGAAGTTAAACCAAACCGAATGAAGCTAGATATTTTATCTCGGTTCAATTTGACCCTAGAAACCGATTTGGTTGAGAATTAGAAACTGATCGGTTTTCGATCCGGTTCGGATTAAAACTGAATCGAACATCAAGCTCAATCGGGGTTACAAATAAAAAAAAAAAAAAAAAAAAACGAATCGCCTGAAGTTTCAACCTTCATTCCCTCAATTGTAACTCAAACCGAACTCTAACCCAAAATTATGACTGGAACCAATTTTTGAACCTGTTCGGATCCAATTCTCAAAATCCGAATTGAAACCTGTAAACCTTCATTCCCTCAATTGTAACTCAAACCGAACTCTAACCCAAAATTATGACTGGAACCAATTTTTGAACCTGTTCGGATCCAATTCTCAAAATCCGAGTTGAAACCTGTAAAATACCGCATCAAAATCCAAAACGCCCACCCCCGGCTCTAGGCTCAAGCAATTAGGCTACACCGTAATAAAGATGCGATCCTGATAGATTTATTAGTAAAAATCAGTAAACTCAAAAATAATACTTCAGAAAAACAGCAACTAATAATACCTCATACTATTGTTAGAATTCAATGCAAGATGGCAAATAATTTGGAAGATACGTACAAGATTACACTTCCTGACATAAATTTTGGTCTGAGATTTTCATTCCTACTCTGCACAATACAAAATATCAAAATCCAGAGATTCTCTCCAAATTAATTACGTAAATAGGATTTAAAGTTCAATATTCTGTCATTGGACCACAGTCCCATGGGCCTAACACTACAGATTTGGGTTACTTTCAGTAGTTGCCTTCAGAGCTGGGATAAGTAGGGTTTCAACTACCTGATGCAGCAAGAAAAAGAACTACTGCTTCATTAGCCAAGCAATTTGAGAAATTAATGTGACAATCTTATCAAGTGAAAACTAGCATCCAACTAACAGGCATATTCATACAAGAACCTCCACAAAGCATCCATCAAACCACCAGGAAACACCAAACAAAAACGACTAGTAAAAACCCTCAAACTACCATCACAAGGATCCCCCGTAGCAAACCACACATCCGAAACATAACAAGCAATCATCATAAAAATCAATAACTCATCATGAACTTGTAATAAAACCATCTTGCTTGAACAAGTTGGCAAATGAGCTATATAAATCATAAAATTGGTCTGAATTGGTTTGGTTTCAGTTACAACCCAAGCATTAACTTTCCTCCATGTAGATTGCTATAAATAGCATAAACACTTGAAACATAACACAATTGACTATAAAATGACACAAACATGTAGCACGATATTTTAACACTATGTATTAAATCTTGTCCACGAAAACCATTATCTTTCTCACAGGATACCGAACAGAGCCCCAGATTTGATACCTCAAAACATATCTTCACCACTACCAATGCAATATGCTCTTAAGAAAGTATACAAATCATCAATAAAGGCCCCATGCATTCCCCCAACTTGTCCAGTAGCAGAGAGCAATGAACTGCAAGGAGATATGAACAGAAATAGAAAAAGACATGGAACACCACACAATCTTAAGAGACCCAAGATTAGGAATGTCAAAATCCGGTCCAGGTCCGATCTTCCCCGTTCCGGACCTGCATGATAATTTATTATACCAGACCCAGGTATAAACACGGTTTTTTAACTCCGGGTCTGGTCCGAGTTCAACCCGAAAAAATCCAAAATCCTAGATTGCGAGTTTTAAATTTGGATAGTATTTTTTTCTTTTTTTTGAAAAATTAATATGAATTATAAGCTTCAGCAAGCTGCGTCCTAGTAAAACAAATAAAATGGAAACAGGACAAGTCCATTAAATCAACTATCATACCAGACTTCAAGTAGCTAAACACCCTTCTTAAAATAGCATGGAAAACTAGTCGCAAGTACTGATTAATAACAATTTAAACTTCCCATTCTTGAATGACCCACAATGCCTCAATAACCTCAGTACCACCTGCCACTACCCCTGAGAAAAAACAGGAGCAATGATATCTGTGGTTCAAGTTCAACAAGCCCAAAAACATTAGACATGCTGAGAGCGGCCAGCATATCCAAGGTTTCCTTGTCAATCATAATTTCATCAGTCTTACTAGCTGATTCATCAGGTACAAAGTCCACGTGGCATTCACGACCCATCTCAGATTAAGCTGCTGTCCTGAAGAAGAGAAAGACGTAAGATGTCTAGAGGTTGCTGCAGCTAGTGTGATTAGAGGCGGCGGCTTCCTTGATGATGGGAGATGAGGAAGATTAGAAGATGTGGCTGATGTGACTTGTGAGCCTGTGAGGCTTAGATTTTTAGGGTTGTTTTTGTTTTTTC
Source organism: Citropsis articulata (assembly GCA_030449925.1). Classification (NCBI taxonomy): domain Eukaryota; kingdom Viridiplantae; phylum Streptophyta; class Magnoliopsida; order Sapindales; family Rutaceae; genus Citropsis; species Citropsis articulata. The sequence goes on along the minus strand of JASUUH010000135.1, from coordinate 975,376 downwards.
TAACTTTTTGGTTTTATATTTATAATTATAATTAAAAATTATTTATTTAAAAAAAATTAAAAATGCTGTAATCCAGGTTCGGTTTCTGGAAGTCCGGGTTTAAATGAGCCCGGATACATCCGGTTGAGAAAAATGTTCTCGATCCCGAAAATTTTATACATCTGGATCAACAGGGTTTCTCTAGGTCCGGGTTTGTTTCCATCCCAATCCAAGATAACAGACTCAAGTATATAGAACTACAATACTGTTAAAGTGATGAAAACACATCAATATTAATTAAAAACAGAACTTAAAAATTGAAGAACAACTTGAGAGACAGAACAAAGCTTAAAGATTGATGAGGGCAGAGATCTTGAATCAGTGACAAACAGAGAGCTTCAATTAGGCTTTTCGAGAAAGGGGATGAGAATTAAGAGAGAGTAAGAGTGCAAGGGAGGAGATCTAAACAAGAGAGAGAAAAACCTGTGTTTATAGATTTTCTTCCAACAAACTTGGATGTTCCAAATATAACTGCACAGACAGTGAGTCACTACTCATGGACTTAATAGGGGTTATTAACGGAGGTTGCTGCCATTGTTTAGTATCTGTAGGAATCCATAATTCAGCATCCTTGCTTGTGTTAACCTGAGGAAGCGAACGGAAATAAGCTGTAATCTCCCATGTGCCACCTGTTAAACAGTAAAAAGTTACTAACCAGATCCATTCTCTAGCAAGATAGAATATGTACACACATATATGCCCACCTGCCTGCACAATACTGAATAAGGATAAGAAAATGTTATAAGCAAAAGAAAGGTAGTAAACACCAAAAATTGGATCAGAAGCTGTACTAAATGCTTGCCAAGACCAAGTAACTGTGGAAGAATTTGATTAAGCCAAACAAACAATTCTAGCGCCAAATTCACACCGGTTGAAATAATAAACAAAACATCAAGCATATCATCGTTTATAACAATTACCTTGTGGAAGAACCTTAGAGAGGGACTTTGAGACTGAAAGTTTGATCAAGAATGATCTAAGTGAGAACTCCAGCTGACCTTCTTCCACCATTGAGCCATAAGACTGGTTAACCATAACTTTGAAAACATATCTCTCCAAAGGGACATTGTTGGCATTGGAGAAAATAACTGCTACTCTCTCCACCAGTCCCTAAATATGAAAATCTCATTAAATTTTACAGCACACAATTTTGTATCACTACACAATAAGAACGCGTTTGCATATCAAAGGTAAGAACAAGTATGCCTCTTAACTGCAGTTAAATTTATCTTCTCCACAGTAAACCTTAAAATAATTGATGTTCTAACATAAATATGAAGACCTTTACAGAGGCTTGATAGGGGTAGAAATAATTTGAATAGATACTATTGATGACCACAGCAAATGGGCTCCACTATAAATATTTCATTACACATTTGTAGAGTCTTACGATAAGTTCTATCTTCTACCCAGATGTTCTAAGAGAAAATCTTGTTATTAACATCTCGACTTACCATTTAAAGCCTGTTTAGTTTGTAATTCTTAAGTGGGAGTTGATGGAATGTACAGAAGACGCCTGAAATATCATTCACTTTCACATGTTCCACTAATCCCTCTACTTTCCACATACATCACAATAAGATACAAATTGACCACAATCTGCAAAAATATAAGTCAAGCTGATTGGCATTGTCATTTGCCAGGGCCAGCATGATAAATATTAACAGCACATATTAAAAAGTTTCCGGAACACGTATATGGACTATGAAGAAGGTAACCAGCAACGGGGTAACGATCTAGTCAGCAATAGTGCCCTTATGATGACGAGCAACACTGGCATGTGGCACTGTCTGATTAATTTACAACGTCAATACTATTCACATGTAGTCATAGACTTGTGCCACGTGTCCAGTTAGTTGCTCAGCATATTGTGGGTGATGGTGCTTTCATCGACAACGATACAACTAAAAAAATAAAAAGAGCCAAACCTTTTGAATGAAAAGGAGGAGGCTACTAACAGAAGAATGAATGTAGTCTCTGAGCTGGGGGTGACGAGCCCTCTGAACAACCAAATTCATATATCTCCTCCTCTCAAAAGCACCTAACAATTTTTGCATTACACATTTACACCCAATAAATAACTTGAATTTCTAAATTCTGTTTTGGCATTAAAAATAAATTCAAATTATTCTAGGCAGGTAAATAAGAGAAATTAGTTCTCTTAGTAATACTAAAAGTACCAGAAGGGTAAAGTCCTTTGAGGAAAACAACTGAAGTGATTGCAACCTCCAAGAATTCTGCCAGAATTCGAGCTGTCTCAACTGTTCAAAATTTAAATCACTTATTTATTCTCTTTTTTTAGTTTAAAAAAAAGAGAGAAACTATACCTTGAGGAGACTGAGCGTCGCTACGATCCATTGTCGTTTTTACTCGTTAGTTGCTTCTGCCTCTTTGATTGATCGTCAATTTGGCTCTCATACTTTCAGTTTACTCCTAATTCAGAAACGAGGGTTTTGGGGTGATGATTTGAAAGGAGCCCATAAAGTGTTACACTGTGGCTGTAGCTCCCTCCCAATTTGCGCAAATTTACTTCAGTGGCACCTCTAAATTACATCCGTATCCTTTGAATTTGGTTCAAATTACACGAATGGGGCGGGTGCGGATTCAGAGGAACCACGTGTTTAAACCCGCACCCGGATGGGCAGTGTTTTTTAAAATTGGGTATTAACTAAATATTCAATTGTAGTAAAAAAATTAAATATTTAATTAAAATAAAGTAAGGAAAGAAAAATTTAGGAATTAAACATAACTGTTGTGGAATACATGTGTATTTCCACCATTTCAAGTGTGTGTGTGATAATGATGTCTTCCATCATTTTATGTAATGGCAAATCACACATCCTCATTATATTTACACTATATAAATGAATAAGAAATGAAAATTATGTATGCTTTGACAATTATTTATTCTTTATTATCCTCTCACTCTCATTTTTTTTTTTTTGTATTCACTTACTAATTATGTCAATTTCTCCTTTTATTGCATCACTTCTAAGCTAATAACCATCTGCCTATATTCATATTAATGAGGTTCATAATCTATAACAATATTAACGAAGTTCCTAATTTATAATACGTTATCAGCACGAATTTCGCTCTAGTACAGGAATATTCTATCCAATTACTCTTTTATTTTCTACAAATTTATTTAAAATTATTCTCATAAGTAAAGCTTATTATTTACACTCTTTTCAATATTTATTATACTAATATTTGTTTATTTGTTTGTGATAATGTCTCACTTGAAAAACTTAGAGTTTAACACCTTGGATATATCTAGAGAGAATTATTTATCATGGATCCTATATGCTGAAATTCATTCTGATGCTATGGGCTGAAATACTAACTAGGCAACCCAAGAGGGGGGTGAATTGAGATTTTAAAAAATTAAGCAACTAAAACTTAATGCAATATAAACTAAGCAACTAAATTCCAAATAAATAAATTAATGCGTAATGAAAAGTAAAGAGATAGGGTAAGAGAGAACAAACACAATGATTTTTACGTGGTTATATCGCCACGTCACGCCTCAAGCTCAAGGGCTTGAGGATTTCACTAAGCAAGCCTCCAAGGCTTCAAATGCTTACAATTGACTTCCAAGGTGTCAATAAACCTTTACAACAAGAGATTATCCCTAATCTCTTAACCAAAGTGTATCCAAACACTTACAATCACTCAAAACAAAATATTACAAATTGTTTTTCTCTCACACAATATTTAAGATTACAAATCAATGCCTAATGTGTGAATAAAGAAGTAAGAATGTGTTTAAAGCTCTAAGAAGATTGTATACTCAAGTATAAGCTCAATGGCAGTATTGTGATCAACCTTTGATTTGATTTGAATGAGCTTATTTATAGTTGGAGCTGAAAAATTAGCCGTTATTGACTTTCTGCCAGAAAATGGATCACCGTTAACCATTAACGGTTAACTATTTGGACTGGTCAAAGTTACCGTTGGGCAGAATTTCAAATAAACGGTCGACCGTTTGTCACTATCCTTTCGCCGTTAAAATCCACAGACCTGTACAACAAATTTCTTTTAACCGTTCTCACTAAACGGTTAGAGATCAACAAAGAATGTCATTCTGGAAATTATCGGTTAGCCGTTATATGTTAATGGTTCGCCGTTAAATTCCAGCAACCTATAAAACAAAATGCTTAACCGGTTTGCTTTAAGCGGTAAGAGATTAGCACAAAAATCATTCCTGGATATTATCGGTTAACCATTAAAAATAACGGTTCGCCGTTTACCTTAAGCAGGTTTGAAAGCTAATCGGTTAAAGCTTAAGAAATAACCATTTTCTAAGTATTACTGGTTAGTCTTTAAACTAAATGGTTAGCCGTTAAAAAATAAAAGGTTAGCCGTTTACTTCCAGTAGCTAGATTTTTGTTTGTTTTATGCAATCGGTTGAAGTTTTAGAAAATAACTATCTTCTGCATTTTATCGGTTAACCGTTAAAATAAACGGTTCACCGATTACGCCTAAAATTACACATTTTTACAGAATTATTCCTGTTTATCCAAGATTTATAAAGACATATAGAAAATTTTTGGCTTTTAAGAAAATATTAGTTATTCAAAAACTCCAATAATTTGATCAAGAGAAATTAAGATTTGTTATCATCAAAATCAATAAAATAAACATTTACAAGTTAACATGGGCCTTAGTAACACGATAAAAAAATAATAATGATTCATCTACTCAGAATCGAGCTAAGGCCATAATTTTTCAACGACATCATCTCCATTAAGCTCTTAAGATGGAATATCTTACTATGAATGATCCATATGTCTTGTGGAACAATTTGTATGAAAGATATTGTCATTTAAGGCCAGTCATTCTTCCTAATGCTCGTAGTGAATGGAATGCCCTCAGGTTACGAGACTTTAAGTCCGTACATGAATATAATTATGTATTATACATAATTACTTCACAGCTAAAACTGTGTGGAGAAAATATTACTGATAAGGATATGTTGGAAATAACAGTTACAACTGTTAACATGTAGATGCTTATTTTATTGATTTTGATGATAACAAATCTTAATTTCTCTTAATCAAATTGTTGGAGTTTTTGAATAACAAATATTTTCTTAAAAGCCAGAAATTTTCTATATGTGTTTATAAGTTTTTGGATAAACTAGAATATTTCTGTAAAAATGTGTATTTCTGGGAATAATCGATGAACCGTTTATTTTAATGGTTAACCGATAAAATGCAGAGAAATGTTTTTTTCTAAAGCTTTAATCGATTGTATAAAAAGCCAGCTACTGGAAGTAAACAGCTAACCTTTTATTTTTAACGGCTAACCATTAATTTTAAAGACTAACCAGTAATATTCAGAAAATGTTTATTTCTTAAGCTTTAACCGATTAGCAAACAAACCTGTTAAAGGTAAACGACGAACCGTTAGTTTTAACGGTTAACCGATAATATTCAGGGATGATTTTTGTGCTAATCTCTTACCATTTAAAGCAAACAGGTTAAGCTTATTGTTTTAAAGGTTGCTGGAAATAACCGGTGAACCGTTAACTAATAACGGCTAACCGATAATTTTCAGAGAGATATACATTGTTAATCTTTAACCGTTTAGTAAGAACGATTAGTTGAAATTTGTTATGCAAGCTATTGGAACTTATCGGCGAACCGTTAATAGATAAACGGCTAACCGATAATTTCCAGTATGATATTCTTTGCTAATCCTTAACCGTTTAGTGAGAACGGTTAGAAGAAATTTGTTGTGCAGGTCTCTGAATTTTAACAGCGAAAGGGTAGTGACAAATGGTCAACCGTTTATTTGAAATTTAGCGCAACGGTAACTTTGACCAGCCCAAACGGTTAACCGTTAATGGTTAACGGCGATCCGTTTTCTGGTGAAAAGTCAATAACGGCTAGTTTTCAGCTCCAACTATAAATAAGCTCATTCAAATCAAATCAAAGGTTGATCATAACACGACTATTGAGCTTATACTTGAGCATACAATTCTTTTTGAGCTTTAAAAAACATTCTTACTTCTTTTAATCACACATTGGGCATTGATTTGTAATCGTAAATATTGTGTGAGAGAAAAATAATTTGTAATCATTTGTTTTGAGTGATTGTAAGTATTGGGATACACTTAGGTCAAGAGATTGGGGATAATCTATTCTTGTAAAGGTTTATTGACACCTTGGAAGTCAATTGTAAGCATTTAAAGCATTTGAGGCTTGTTTAGTGAAACCCTCAAGCTCAGTAAGCTTGGAGGCGTAGACGTAGGCGGGGATAGCCGAACCACGTAAAAAATATTGTGTTTGCTCTCTCTTACCCTATCTCTTTACTTTTCATTGCACATTAATTTATTTATTTCGAATTTGGTTGCTTAGTTTATATTGCATTAAGTTTTATTTGCTTAATTTTTTAAAATCCCAATTCACCCCCCTTCGGTTGCCTAGTTAGTATTTCATTTGGTATCAGAGTGAGGTTCTCTTGTTAGGACTTAACCATCTAGAGTAAAAAATCCATGGCAACCCAAAATGATTCAACCTTTAGGGAAGGACAATCCACAACTGGATCACCGTTCTTTGACGGTAATGACTACCCATATTGAAAAACTAGGATGAGAATTTACTTGCAAGCTTTAGACTACGAAATTTGGGAGGTTGTTTGTGATGGTCCTTTTATGCCTGTGACTAAAAATGAAGTTGGGGAAGATATTCCAAAACCTTCACGGGAATGGAATGAATTGGAAAAGAGAAAAGCTTCTCTAAATTCCAAAGCTATGAATGCCTTATTTTGTGCACTAGATAAGAAAGAATTTCATATAGTGTCTAGTTGTGAAAGTGCTTATGAAATTTGGCAAAAACTTGAAGTTTTCTATGAAAGCACGAATCAAGTGAAAGAGTAAAAAATCAGTATATACACTCGACAATATAAGTTGTTCCAAAAGGAATAAAATGAGAGTGTGTACTCTATGCATACTAGATTTACGGACATAGTGAACACTGTAGGAGCCCTAGAAAAGACTTTCTCAAATAGTGAGAAAGTTAAGAAAATCATTAGGTCCTTACCTAAAGAGTGGAGACAAAAAAAGAACTGCTATCGAGGAAGCCAAAGATTTAAACATTCTATCTATTGACGATTTAATTGGCTCTCTTATTTCTTATTAGGGGTGGCAAAAAAGCCCGGGCCGGCCCAAGCCCGTCTAAGCCCAGCCCAGGCCCGCATGGGTTGGGCCTGGATATGGGCCTAAAAATTGTAAGGCCCATATAGCTTGGGCCTGGATAAGGGCTTCGCAAAAAAGCCCGGACTTGGCCCAGGCTTTGTTAATTTATAAATAAAAAATAAATTTAATTTAAATAAAAAAAGAAAAAACTCAAAATACCAAATTAGTTTAATTTTTAATATTAGTATTTGTTATTTATTAGGTTATATTACTAATAGTTTATGTATTTGACTATTATTTTATTATATATTAGATGATTATCTTTAATTTAAATATTTTTTTCTTAATTTAAAAAATATGTTATAATTAATTTTAAAAGCCTGGCCCGCCATTTGACGGGCCAAGGCCCGGCCTGATGGGATGATGTGGGCTTGGGCCTGGGTTTTGAAAAGCCCAGCCCAAGCCCATAAATTGCCATCCCTATTTCTTATGAAGAAGATTTGGCAGCTGAAAGAGGAAATGAAGAAAAGAAGAAAAGCATTGCTCTCAAAGTTTCAAAATATGAGAATGATGGGGAAAATGAACCAGATGATGATGAATTAGCTATGCTAGGAAGGAGGTTCAGAAAGTTCTTTAAGAAAACCAGTGAGCGAAGAAATTTCAGAAACTTCAAGAATCAAAAGGAGAAGAAGGAGTCAATCACTTGCTATAAATGTAAGAAGCCCGGCCACATAAGATCGGAGTGCCCACTTATCAACAAACTCAAGAAGAAAGCCATGGTTGCAACTTAGGATGATAGCAACGAAGATTCAAGTGATGAAGAAGAGTCACAAGAAGTATCAAACCTAGCACTTATGGCAATAGGAGAGGATGACGATCTCAATGAGGTAAATGATCCTACCTATGATGAATTGTATGATGCATTCAAAGAATTACATAATGAGTTGATGAAGATTGGTAGAAAGAATGTATGTCTTAAAAAGGAAATGATAAAGCTCAAGAGTGACAATGAATCTCTAAATGCAAAAATTACATGCCTAGAAGTAAAAAATAAAGCATTGCATGATAAAGTTGAATTATCAAATGAAAAATCTAGCACCTTACATGAGCATCTAGAATCACATGTGAATGATTTGAAAAATGAAAATGAATTACTTAAAAAGAAGAGCAGTGATCTAAATGAAATTGTACTAAAATTCACAAATGGACAAAAGATGTTGGATAATTTGTTTAATTCACAAAAATGTGTGTTTGACAAAGGAGGAATTGGTTACAAGCCAAATTTGAAATAAAAATATTACAAAAGTTATTTTGTTAAGAGTAGCAATCAAGTTGTATGTCATTATTGTAATCAAGATGGTCATATGAAAAATAGGTGTCCAGTGAAAAGAAACGCATATTTTCGTATGAAATGTATTTGGGTTCCAAAAGGAACCATTGCTAACACTTAAGGACCCAAAAAGGTTTGGGTACCTAAGACTTGAGATTTTTTCTACAGGGCTTAAAGAAGAAGAAGAATAAATGGTTCTTGCATAGTAGATGTTCAAGACACATGACCGGAAACTATGCATGGTTTTCAAGTTTCACCAAAATCGAAAACAGCGGAGATGTTTCTTTTGGAGATAATTCAAAAGGAAAGATTCTTGGAATCGGAAATGTCAGTAAAACTTCATCAACCTTAATTGAAAATGTATACTTAGTTGAAAATTTGAAACACAACTTGTTAGTATTAGTTAATTGTGTGACAAAGGTTATAAAGTAGTTTTTGATAAGTCTAGATGTGTTATTGAAGATGCATGTGATGGAAAGGTTTTATTTGTTGGAAATAGATGTGGTAATATTTATACCATTAGCATAGAAGTTGCTTCTACCTATGATAAATGTTTTTCAGCTTTACATGATGATAGTTGGTTATAGCATAGAAGATTAGGTCATGCAAACATGAAATTAATTTCAAAAATTTCAAAAAATGATTTGGTTAAAGGACTTCCAAAAATTAATTTTCAAAAGGATAGAATTTGTGAAGCTTGTCAATTTGGAAAACAAATCAAAATCTCTTTTAAAAATAAGAATCATGTCTCTACTTTAAAACCACTTCAATTACTCCACATAGATTTATTTGGACCATCTAGATATGCTAGCTTAAATGGCAAATATTATGCATTTGTAATTGTGGATGATTTTTCTAGATACACATGGGTATTGTTCCTAGCTAATAAGGATGATGCCTTTGATGCATTTAAAATTTTATGTAAAAAGGTTCAAAATGAAAAGGGTTATTCTATTTCTTGTATTAGAAGTGATCATGGTAGAGAATTTGAAAATTATGCATTTGAGTCTTTTTGTAATGACTTTGGCATAGAACATCAATTTTCATCACCTAGAACTCCACAACAAAATGGAGTTGTTGAGAGAAAGAATAGATCTATCTAAGAAATGGCTAGGACTATGTTGAATGAAAATGTATTACCTAAGTATTTTTTGGCCGAAGCCGTCAACACCGCTTGTTATGTTTTAAATCGGGTGTTGATTAAATCTCTTTTTAACAAAACTCCATATGAGCTTTGGAAAGATAGAAAACCCAACATTGGTTATTTCAAAGTCTTTGGTTGTAAATGTTTTATTTTAAACACAAAAGATAATCTTGGTAAATTTGATCCAAAATCCGATGTTAGTATTTTTCTTGGGTATTCAAACTCAAGCAAAGCTTATAGAGTTTATAATAAAAGAACTTTGGTTGTGGAAGAGTCTATGCATGTTTCTTTTGATGAGTCTAACCCCTCCTCTGCGAAGAAAGGAGTTGTTAACGATGATGCAGATGGAGAGTGACAAGAAGGATCATCAAAGGATAAATAAGAGAATGCATCATAAGAAAATCAAGAGAATAATCAAGAAGAGTAAAGAAATTCGGAGCAACAAGAAGGTACTATTCAAACACTCTCCAAGGAGTGGGGTATGTTTCTTCTCACCATACGGATGCTATTTTAGGAGATCCATCAAAAGGTGTCACAGTTAGATCATCACTTAGGAACACATGTGAGCATGCTGCATTTATTTATCAAATTGAACCAAAATCCTTTGCGGATGCGGAAAATGATGAATCTTGGATTATGGCAATGCAAGAGGAATTAAATCAATTTGAGAGAAATAATGTGTGGCAATTAGTTCCTAAACCGGAATATCAATCCATCATAGGTACTAAATGGGTATTTAGGAACAAGATGGATGAATCCGGTGTGGTTGTAAAGAATAAGGCTAGATTAGTGGCTCAATGATACAACCAAGAAGAAAGAATTGATTTTGATGAAACATTTGCTCATGTAGTTAGATTAGAATCCATTAGAATGTTGTTAGCATATGCATGTCATAAAGATTTTATTTTATTTTAAATGGATGCTAAAAGTGCTTTTCTAAGTAGTTATATTATGGAGGAAGTTTATGTGAAACAACCCCCCGGTTTTGAAAATGAAAAATTTCCAAATCATGTGTATAAGTTGTCTAAAGCATTGTATGGATTGAAACAAGCACCTAGAGCTTGGAATGATATGCTTAAAAATTTCTTGTTGGATAACAGTTTTTCGATGGGTAAAGCGGATACTACTCTCTTTGTTAAGCATAAAAATCAAGACATACTTGTTGTTCAAATTTATGTTGATGATATTATCTTTGGTTCTAGTAATGAGTCCTTGTGCAAGGAATTTTCATCTTGTATGAGTAAGGAATTTGAAATGAGCATGATGGGAGAATTGAAGTATTTCCTTGGACTTCAAATCAAGTTAAGTATGTCAAAGATTTGCTCAAGAGGTTTGGAATTGATGAGTCAAACACCAAGAGCACTCCAATGAGCACAACAATAAAGCTTGACAAAGATGAAAAAGGTAAAGAAGTTGGTATTAAAAAATATCGAGGTATGATCGGCTCTTTACTTTACTTAACTGCAAGTAGACCCGATATCATGTTTAGTGCATGTTTGTGTGCAAGATTTCAATCATGTCCCAATGAATCTCATTTGTTTGTTGTTAAAAGAATTTTTCGGTATTTGAGTGGAACTATAGATCTTGGTCTTTGGTATCCTAGAGGAACTCATATAGATTTAACATGCTATTCGGATACGGATTTTGCCGGTTATAAAGTTGATAGGAAAAGCACTAGTGGAACTTGTCATTTCTTAGGTCACTCACTTGTGTCATGGTTTAGTAAGAAACAAAATTCAGTTGCACTTTCAACCACTGAGGCAAAATATATTGCCGCAGGTAGTTGTTGTGCACAAGCTCTTTGGATGAAACAAACACTTAGAGACTATGGTATTAATCTTGAACAAATTCCCATTAAGTGTGACAATACTAGTGCTATAATCTTTCAAAGAATCCCCATTCAGCACTCTAGAACCAAACATATAGAAATTAGACATCATTTCTTGAGAGATCATGTTCAAAAGGGTGATATTGCACTGAAGTTTATTTCTACGGACAAACAACTCGCCGATATTTTTACAAAACCTCTTTGCGAAGAACATTTTTCAAAAATTTGACATGAACTTAGGATGATGAAATTTTCACATTAACATCTCTACTCATGATATTAAGTCTATTGAATTGTTTGATTCATGATATTTGTGATTTAATATCCATGAAATGTTTGAGAGTTATATATTAGTTGTATGTATGTGTGTTGGTTACGTGTATGACTTAATTGTTTTTAATACATATATGTTCATAAATTTTGCATTAATATGGCATTAAAGCATTTTTAGATCAAAGCAATGATCTTAAATTGTAACATTTGTTGGCCAAATATAAAAACAAATGTGCGAAATATAAAATAAAATAAATGGATAACCGTTTTAAAGTAAACGGTGCACCTTTTATTTCTAGAAACTAGGACATGCTGATTTCTCTTTACCCTCTCACCGTTTATAGTTAACAGTAATCCGTTTAAAAACATAGAGCACCGAGAAACTTGCCCTCTCACCGTTTACAGTTAACGGTAAACCGTTTAAAAACAGAAAGCTCCCTAATTTTTGCCCTTTTTCCGTTTACTCTTACTCGTTAACCGTTTTCTTTTTATAAGTGTTAACATATATGTTTACATATTGTTGATTTTGATGATAACAAATAAGATTAAGAATGATTAAGTTTTTAAAAGCTTAAATTATTTTTTATACATTTTAGATAAATCATTATTTTCACATTTTAAATGTTTTATATTTAATGGAAAAATGATTTTATGAAATTGATTTTTTTTCATGTTTATGGTTTAATTGAAAGTGTTTTGAAAACATGAAAATCAACAAGTATTGTTTGAAATTATGGAGAAGGACTTTTTTAAAAAGTGTTATAGTATTTTGGACCGTTTCATAATTTCAGAAAGTTTTGGGATTCACAAATTATTATTTAGAAATTCTGAAATTGGACTTAATTGTAAAGTTTTATAACGTTTTGGGCCATAATATCTGATTATAGAAAGTTTTGGGCAAACTGTAATTTTGGTAAGCAGGTTCTTTGGAAATTACCCCTTCACGTTAACAAGAAAGCGGTGAACCGTTTATTCAGAATGTTAACCTTGAACCGTTTAGTAAAAGGTTAAGTCAATCTATTTTGCGGTCTCTGAAATTACCCTTCAGTTTACGGAAACCGGTGAACTGCTTATTTCAGCTAACCTTGAACTGTTTAGTAATATCGGTTAAGACAAATTCATTTTGGGTCTCTGAAATTACCCTTCACTGTTTACAAGAAAGCGAACTGCTTTATTTGAAATTCAGCGGTAACTTTGACGGTATGACGGTTAATTAAGGGTTAACCTTGATCCGTTTTCTGGCAAAAATGCATAACGGCTAGTTTTTGAGCTCCTACTATAAAAACTCAAATCCAACTCATTTTCAAGCTCTCTAGCACGCACAAACAAAAGGCATACAAGATATCTTGAGCTCTCAATTCGTGAATCAAAAATCCTTGAGCCATCTTTGTTCTTCATTTTGTATATCTACTCTTTGAGAGAGTTTTTGTTGTACTTTTCAATTCTCATCAAATTTGTGAGTGATTAAGTGTGTGATACACTTGAGTGAAGAGATTGGGAGATAATCTCTTTATTGTAAAGGTTCATTGACACCTTGAAGTCAATTGTAAGTATTTGAAGCCTTGGAAAGGCTTGGATAGTGAAATCCTCAAGCTTGGGTTGCTTGGAGGCGTGGACGTAGGCGGGGATAGCCGAACCACGTAAAAATCATTGAGTTTGCTTTCTTATCCCTTACTCCTATATTATTATGCTTGTTTGAATTTATTGTTTTTGATTTGATTAAAGCATTAGATTGGATTATTGTGGATTGTTGTGTGGTTTAATTAGGATATTTTTTTAAAACACCAATTCACCCCCCCTCTTGGGTTGCACACTTGTATTTCAATAAGCTCTCTGGAAATTAACCCTTTACCGTTTATAGAAAACGGCTCGCCGTTCTCGTTAAGTATAAAACTGGTCACGGGTTTCTTCTTCGTTTTCACTTACTCCTTCACTGTTTCCTCCATAACAGCGAAACCGCAGCTTTTCTTCTTCTTCTTTCTTCATTTTTTCTCCATTTTTGCAACAAATCCCTCCGATAGAACTCTTACTAATCAATCTTAAAGTGATTCTACCGATTCAAAACTCCAAATCTTGTCCAAAATCAAAAAATCCCAAATTAAAACGCTAAGGGCAGCCGACTGGTTCTTGTCAATTTTGATCCTCTTTTTTTTGCTTTCTTGACAAATTGAACCAGAATTACTCTTCCTCTACTCTCTCTTTATTCCATAATCGGTTCTTTTGCTCTCAAATTCATCTTCCGAAAGTTTTTCTCATTATCGTAGCTGAGTCATCTCGGAGGCCTCAGAGGAGGAAACATACACCCTCTGTCAACCCTATTCCACTATGGGAAACATTTGAATTCGAAAGGCTTCACTTCCCTACAGCACCATTGTGTAAACACTTTGAGGATCGCTTTATAGGTAGACAGGTACTTGATTCCTAATTTGTGAATATAGAAGATTTTAAGGAGTTGATTGTGTGTGATAGAAGTGTTACCAATATGCTTAGATCCTGGGAATCAGCCATAGAATTTGATGATCGGGTTTATTCTAATCTAGTTTGAGTTTTCTACTCTAATATGGAACTGTCCGCAACTCGTTTAGATAGGATTGTTACTCTTGTTGGTGGTGTGTTCATTGATTTTGATTTGAGTTTTTTAACAATGTTATTCTTGAGATTTCGGATGAGGGTCATACTTTTTATACATCTAGAAAAACCCTCTCATTTGATGACTTTGTCCATAATGAGGGTGTTCGTAATATTTGTCGTCGTAGAGATCTTACGGATGATATTTATGGACTGCCTTTCCGGTCTCAGCTGCTACCTCTTCAAGTTGCATCCTTCATACTATTTTTCAACATATTGTTACACCTAGGAGAGGTCACTCGGATGAGGTAACTCGTTTAGATGTTGGGTTACTAGATAGTCCAATTAGTGGGGGACCTGTTAACCTTGGGTATATTATTGTGCGCCATATGCTGACTACTCCTGCGGTTACTCACCGCTTACTTCTCTATGGCGGTATCATCACTAAGATATTGCGGCACTTTCATGTGCCTATCCGGGATGCTGTATATAAAGAGCCCAAACGGATTGGTCGCGAAGCTATGAGTAGCATTGAATTTACTAGGAGGAACGGTCAATGGCACAAGACCTCAAACTCCAAGAATCGGGACTCTTTGATTGCTCCCGAGGATAATCGGATGTTTAATGATATTTATCCTCCTGATCAGCTTCCTGACTTCAGACTTGGAGCTCATTCTCCACCTCCTCGTCGTCGAGATGCTCCTCGGCCTTCAGCCATTTCTGGCTCTGCCGCACATGAGATGGACACTGACCTTCCTTCGGTTCCAGAGCCATCTCCAGCTTCTGAGCAGCCCTCTGCTCCTCAGCAGCCTCCAGCTCCGGTTCCGTCACCAGTTTCAAATATTTTGCAGCAGCTGACTGATGATGTTCACCAGATTTCTGAACGACAGCAGCTGATTCTTGATCGTCTTGATATATTCTCCTACGATCAACAGGCTCGATCCTCGTGTTCAGACCTTTCAGAGCGAGCATTGATCGCCAGACGAGATCATTCTTGCAAATGCGCTTCTTAGTTATTTCGGGTTTGACCCTGGCAGAACCTCCTCTTCGCGACCTACCTCTTCGCGACCTCCCTCTTCGCGGCGTCCCTCTTAGTTTTTGATTATTTGTTTCGGACATACACTTCATACACTTCATGCTTTGGCGAAAAGTCAATAACGACTAGTTTTCAGCTCCAACTATAAATAAGCTCATTCAAATCAAATCAAATGTTGATCACAACATGACTATTGAGCTTATATTCGAGCATACAATTCTTTTTGAGCTTTAAAACACATTCTTACTTCTTTTAATCACACATTGGGCATTGATTTGTAATCTTAAATATTATGTGAGAGAAAAATAATTTGTAATCATTTATTTTGAGTGATTGTAAGTGTTGGGATACATTTGGGTCAAGAGATTGGGGATAATCTCTTCTTGTAAAGGTTTATTGACACCTTGGAAGTCAATTGTAAGCATTTGTAGCCTTGGAGGCTTGTTTGGTGAAATCCTCAAGCCCGGTGAGCTTGGAGGCGTGGACGTAGGTAGGGATAGCCGAACTACGTAAAAATCATTGTGTTTGTTCTCTCTTACCCTATCTCTTTACTTTTCATTGCACAGTAATTTATTTATTTCGAATTTGGTTGCTTAGTTTATATTGCATTAAGTTTTATTTGCATTAAGTTTTTAAATTCCTAGTTAGTATTTAAACAACATTTTATGCTTCTAACATAGTTCTACAACAACAATATATAGCTTATCAATATACAAAATATTCTGACTTAATTGTATGCCTTCTTGTGCCGAAGACAAATAATGAATTATAAATGAAAAATCATCGAGACCATCCTACTGGTATGAACTAGTTTTTGAAGCAAATACTGTCTTACATGATCGTGAAGACAATTATAAAAATAGGTGTGGCTGTGAACATAACGGTGGCCGTAGACATAGTGATACTGGCAAAATTTTAAAATAAATTTTTATTATTATCTAGCAAAGCTCACCACTCAAGAGCGTTACAAAGAAATATAGAAATTCACCATCCAATGATATCCTACAAGAGATACAGGGTTTCTCAACTCACCACTCGAAGGAATCTACCCCAGAAATACTGAGTTTAAATAAGGAACTCTAAAAAGAGAACTCTTCTCAGGTATATTCTCAAATCACTCACTTCTTTTTTTTTTCTTTAAGTTACAACCTAATACATTTATATAGGCAACTTGGAACATCCCTCTAAGCTTAGGATCAGATTTCTATTATCTAGAATTTAAATCAAACCAGAATTAAAAGTCTTAACTGTCATGAAGTGGAAGAGAACAAAGCAAATCTCAATTTGACTACTAAGTCGGTTTGATTAATAAATGTGAGCAGTCAACACTCATTTCTATTATCTAGAATTCAAATCAAACCTGAATTAAAGTCTTAGCTGTCATGAGGTGGAAGAGAACAAAGCAAATCTCAATTTAACTACTAAGTCAGTTTAATCAATAAATGTAAACAGTCAGCACTTATTTAATCATATTCTAATGTAAAAAATTCCAAATTGAATATTGTAAAATTTATTAAACTCCTGACTCAAAGAGCTTTCCAAAGATATGAAGCTTGTTAGATAGAAACTGATGCATTGATGCCAGTAAATTCAGAACTTCCGGCCTTGTGCAGAATTTCTGATGACTGTGACCTTTGCTGACTAAATCTTGAATTTCTTTAAGAAGACAAGTCCAAATTTTATTCTGTAAAATTCCTTAAAATCTAGACATAATTATCTTTTCAACCGTATATTATACATAATCTACCTATTTCTAGAAGAGCACAATTAATTTGAACAAGTGGGCTGTTAAATTTGACTTTTGCTTCCCACTTTGACGAACCTTTCCAAATGTTCACGTTCATCTTCATTGTTAACCCCCAAACATGATAAGTCTCTAAACACTCATGTGTCACATATTCATAGCCGTAGTTAGGGGTGGGCAAACCGGATTTCGGTTCGGGTTGTTCGGGTTTCGGTTTGGGTTTCAACCCGTTCGGGTTGGAGAATTGAACCCAATCGGGTTGAAAATGCCAATTCGGTTTGGTTTGGTTCGGGTTGGCAATTCGGTTTGGATTGGGTTGGAAATTCGGGTTAAAATTTTGGTTTGGGTTAATTCGGGTTAGTTTGGGTTAGAATAATTCAATCTAAAAATTCGGGTTATTTTGGGTTAGAATGGATTAGAACAATTTAATCTAAAAAGTCTAACAACAATCACTTAAAATCCAAAAATCTCAATTCCAAACATCCTTAACAACAAATATCAACTATAAGTTATCCTTAATAATATTTCAATAATTTAAAAATCTCAATTCTAAATCATCCTTAATAACAAATATCAACTACAAAATACAAATCATCCTTAATAATATTTCAATAATTTAAAATTCTCAATTCTAAATCATCCTTAACAATAAATATCAACTACAAATTATCCTTAATAAAATTTCAAGAAGTCTTTTTAAAATTAACAAAACATAAAATATGTATTGAAATTTAATAAAGCTACAAAAATTACAAATTTAAAAATTAAAATGGCAAATAGCAACCATGATTAATATATATATATATATATAACTAAATCTTAAAAAAAAAAAAATTCAACCCATTCGGGTTGAAAATTCGGTTTGGGTTGAACCCGAACCGAATTTTAACCCGAACGAGTTGAAGTTTTGAACCCGTTCGGGTTTCACTAGTTAACCCAAACCGAACCGAACGCCCACCCCTAGCCGTAGTTGTGACTATTATCGAGATTGAAGATATAATAAAAATCATTATTATCGACCTCGTGGTGGGTATAAGAACCACATAAAAAGGAAAAATGAGGGGGGAACATCTACCCAACATAATATTCAAGAAAGCACTTGTAATAAATGTGGAATGTTTGGTAATTTTTTTAGAGAATGTCGTACTCCCAGACATCGTATGGATCTGTTTCAGGCACCTTAAAATCAAAAGGAAAGAATGTTGAAACAAACTACGTTGATGACTTAGATCCAGTGGATGATACACATCTTGATGTTCAGACTTCTTTAAAGACAAAGATGGAAAAATTGATCACTTGATCGGTGATGGAAATGTTCATCACATTTAAAAGTTCTACTTGTGTTTTATATTTGTTCTTGTAATTTTTATTTTTTGTGTTATCTTATATGTATTTCCTTTTTAACTTTTGTTTAAGGATATAGATTTCAATAAAATATTTGATGAAGAAATATGTTTAGCTCATAGTGCAACCACACATACGATTATTTAAAATAAGAGGTATTTTTTAAATATAAATCTAATTAAAGCCAATACAAATACAATATTAGGTCCAACAAATCTTATTGAAGGTATTGGAAGAGCAATAATGCTCATATTAGCAAAAGGTACGAAATTGGATATTCATAATACTTTGTATACACCTAAATAAAAAAAAATTTACTTGTTCTTAAAGACATTCGTCATAATAATTTTCATATCAAAACGATAAATGAGAATAATGTAGAATATCTACACATTACTTCTAACATATTTGGAAAGAAAGAGATTAGAAAAGCTTCCAGCTTTCTCGTCTAGCTTATAGTATACAATGACAAAATCAATGAAAAGTTACGGAGTCACAAAAGATAAGTTATATGATCCAAAATCTTTTATATTTTAATATGACCGCCTTAGTCACCCTGGATCAACAATAATGCGTAAAATTATTGAAAATCTCACGGACATCCATTGAAAGATTTGAAAATTTTATTGTCAAATGAGAATAGTTGTATTGCCTGTTTACAAAGAAAATTAGTAGTTGGACCATCACCCAGTAAAATTAATTCTGAATCTTTATCATGTTTACAAAGAATTCAAGGAGATATCTATGAACATATTCACTCAGTCCATTTCGTTATTTTATGGTTTTGATTAATGTATCTACACGGTGGTCATATGTTTGTTTATTATCTACATGTAATGTTGTATTTACAAGATTGCTTACACAGATAATTAGGTTACGTGCACAATTTTCAGATTATCCAATCAAGACCATACATCCAGATAATGCTAATGAGTTTACTTCTAAAACATTTAATGATTACTGCATGACTATTGGGATGATATAGAATACCCAGTACCATTTGCACATTCTCAGAATGAATTAGTAGACTCTCTCATTAAACATTTATAGATAATTGCGAGAACTTTATTATTACAAAGTCAATTACCTATTTCGACATGGAGACATGTTATTTTTCATGCTGCGTTATTGATCCACTTGAGGTCTACTGCCTAACATAAATATTCCTCATTGTAATTGGTATTAGGACATCAACTAGATATATCTCATTTACGAGCATTTGGTTGCATAATACAAGTACCAATTGCGTCCTCGCAACACACCAAAATGGGACCCCAACGTCGATTGAGAATATATGTGGATTTGAGTAACCATCTATTATTAGATATCTTTAACCACTGACGGATGATATCTTGAACCAAATGTGCATAACACACCAAAATAGGACCCTCGCAATTGGTATTGGGACGTCAACTAGATATATCCCATTTACGCACATTTGGTTGCGTAGTACAAGTGTTGATTGCACCTTTGCAACACACCAAAATGGGACCCCAATGTCGATTGGGAATATATATAGATTTGACTCACCATCTATTATCGATATCTTGAACCACTGACGGATGATGTATTTACTACACGATTTACAGATTGTCAGAGAAAGCAAAAATATTTATGAGGTTAGGCATGATTCTTTGTGGTAGGTGACCCATCTGTCTCATTTAAATCCACGCATATCTCAGAGTGAAAATAAAGTGCGTAGAATAGACCATTTGCAGCAAATTGCACAACAATTGCCAGATTCATTTATAGATACGGCAAAAGTAACCAAATCATATATATCAACTGCTAATATACTAAATCGGCTCATTGTACCTAAAGAACAATTATTGAAAAGTGCAACTGAAGAATTGTCTGTGGCACTTGGTCATTAACGATAAAGAAATTATACTCAAGGTAACATTCTTGAAAAGGTACTTGGTCACTAACGAGACCAAATACCCTAAAGGATCTCTTAAAGAGGCATATGACCATGATATAACTCAAGCCCTTAAAATGGCTAGAGATAAAGAAATTATCATCAATGATGTGTTTATGTTTACAGTAGCTACTGACATTATAAATGCTCATAATCCACAAACCATTGATGAATGTAGACTGAGGCATGATTACCTTAAATGGAAAAAAGTAATCTAAGCAAAGTTGACTTCTGTAGCCAAACGTGAAGTATTCGGGCTTATAGTCCAAACACTTAAGGATGTCAAATCTATTGGGTACAAATGAGTATTTATACATAAACGTAATGAAAATGAAGAAGTCGTAAGATATAAAGCACAATTTGTTGTACAAAACTTCTCATAGAGACCTGGTATTGATTATAATGAAACATACTCTCTAGTAATGTGTGCAATTATGTCTCAATTTTTAATTGGTTTAGTTGTATTAGAAAATCTTGATATGTGTCTCATGGATATAGTGACAGATTATTTATATAAGTCACTTGATACTGATATATATATACCTAAAGGATTTAAAATGTCAGAATCTTGTCAATCATCATATCGTACCTTGTATTCAATAAAGATACAAAAATCTTTATATGAATTAGAATAATCTGGATAAATGTGGTATAATTGCCTCAGTGAATATTTGATAAAAAAGAGGGATATGTTAATGATTCTATCTGTCCATGTGTTTTTATCAAGCAATCAAAATCTGGAATTGTTATTGTTGTAGTTTATGTTGATGATTTGAAATTAATAAGAACTCCTGAAGAGCTCCAAAAGATTGCTGAATATTTGAAAGACGAATTTAAAATAAGATATTTGGGGAAAATTAAGTATTGTCTCGGGCTGCAGATCGAGCACAGACCTAATGATATCTTTATCCATCAATCAACTTATACTAAGAAAATTTTAAAACATTTCAACATTGATAAAGCTTACCCATTGAGTATCTCAATGGTAGTCCAATCTCTTGATCCTAAAAAGGATCTATTTCGTCCTAAAGAAGATGATGAATAGATACTTGGTCCTAAAATACCATATCTAAATGCAATTGGTGTTTTGATGTATTTAGCACAATGTACAGGACCAGACATAACATTTTCTATTAATATGTTAGCTTGATTTAACTCTGAACCAACTAGAAGGCATTGGAATAGTATCAAATTCTAGGAACAATTGATTTGCGTTTATTTTATTCTAATGAACTAACAAAAAAATTCAGGTCTTGTTGGTTATGCTGATGCAGGTTATTTATCTAATCCCCATAAAGCTTGTTTACAAACGGGATATGTTTTCACTTTTATTGGTACAACGATTTCTTGGAAGTCTACAAAATAAACTCTCGTTGCAACATTCTCCAAGTATTCTGAAATTCTTGCACTACATGAAGCCAGTCGAGAATACATATATTTGTGATCTGTAATCCATCATATTCAAAATATTGTAGAATATCTTTAAGTTCATATATCCCAACAGTGATATATGAAGATAATGCTACATGTATAACTCAATTCAGAGGAGGATATATTAAAGGAGATAAAACAAAATATATTTCACGAAGGTTCTTCTACACTTATAAGCTCCAACAAAACAAGAAAATAGATATTAAATAGATACGCTCCACGGATAATTTAGCAAACATATTTACAAAAGTTTTACCTACATCTACATTTGAGAAAATTGTAGACAGCACAGTATGCATCGTTTCAACAAAATATCAGATTAATACATCTTACCATCAAGATGAGTATTCATTAGGATGAGTACTCATCAGAAGCAGCACGAATGTGGAGGTACATAATCTAAACATATGTGCACTGTAATTTTCTTTTTTTTCTTTTGACCAGGTTTTCTTATTGGGTTTTTACTGGCAAAAGTTTTTAACAAGGTAGTATTAAACATATCTAATTAAATAAATGGTGAATCCAAGGAGGAGTGTTGTGGAATACACGTGGATTTCCACCATTTCAAGTGTGTGTGTGTGTAATAATGATGTCTTCAACCACTTCATGTAATGACAAATGACACATCCTTATTATATTTATACTATATAAATGAATAAGAGATGAAAGTCATATATGATTCAACGATTACTCCTTCATTATTATCTTTTCTCTTTCATGTTTTTCTTTTTATTCACATGCTAATTCTGCCAACTTCTCTTTTTATTGCATCTCTTCTAAGCCAACAATCATCTATCTATATTCATATTAACGAGGTTCATAATCTATAATAATATTAACGAAGTTTCTAATTTATAACAATAACGAAGCAAACTCTTAATAATTGTGTTTGTTTTCGCCACTAGCTGCAAGCTGTAAAGGAGAGAGTGTTTTTCTTTATTTTTCTTATGGCATTCGAGGACTCCGCATTCAGACTTTAAAGTAACCTTCCATTTGTACACTTGCCAATTGTTTAAAAGGAATTGGTGGCTGTTGCACCATGACACATTAATGATAATGTCAATCGCGGTTGCACAACTGCCGATTATTCGACGTCCAGTCACTCATCTTTTAATCATTTTTATGGTTTTTTTTTTTAATTTTTTCACTCACCTAATAGAAATTATTTAGTTACTTTAGTAACATGAAGATATATTAAGCGGCAATTTTGTTAAATTATCAGCGTCTAATATCGAAATACGGATCTCATTGGGGGATTTCCCGGGTTGAGCCCGGGTCTCTTCCGGGTTTTCCAAGGTTGCAATAGATTAACTGAAACCCGGGTCCGGGAAGGGTATGGAAATTAAATAACAAAAATTTAAAACCAGGTTGAAATGACAAACGACACCCTTGCAATTTGGGAATTAAAATCTCCGCTGTCACCAGAATGTTTCTCATCGCTTGCCCTAATTCATAACTCAAACGGCACCAAAACGGTAGTTGCCGCCACAATCTTTCTTAGTGTTGTAATTGTAGTTTTTTGGATTGGTTCTTCCTCTTCTTTTGTCAATACGGCGCCGTAAAAGATCTGGTGATGGGAGAGAACATGGAAAAGACGGTGAACAACAAACACAAAGGAAAGCATGACAAGCCGAAGCCGTGGGATGAGGATCCGAATATCGATCACTGGAAAGTTGAGAAATTTGATGCTTCTTGGAATGATGGAGGCATGCTCGAAGTCAGCTCCTTCTCTACTCTCTTCCCCCAATACAGAGGTACAATCATTGCCTTTGTGTCTTGTTTGGTTTGAGATAATTCAAAGTGCTTATGGAGTAAGCACTTACTGGGTGCTTTCGGTTTGGTTGTGTGCAACTGTTTGTTTGTTACAGAGAAATACTTGCAAGAGGCTTGGCCTATGGTGAAAGGTGCTTTGAAAGAATATGGTGTTTCTTGTGAGCTAAATCTGGTAAGTTCATTCGTCAAGATTTTATTTGTCGAACATTTGTGGCTGAGTGGTCATATAAATTGATTGCTCATATTCAATGAGGTTGGTTGTGCTTGAATTCGGTACTGTGAGCTGATGAGGGCTTGGTTTCGTGATTGCCATATTCAGATAAGAATCTGTACTTTACTTCTCTGCATTGGCCTTCTCCCTACTGTTTGAGAATTTATTTAGGGTTTGGAAACTAACAGCTATTAAAGAGAAAAATAAAAAGCTCTCAAATGAGCCCCTCATTTTTCCCTTTTCAATTGAAGTCTTTGAAGGATAAAGATAATTTTAGTTTCTGCTAATCAGTTTTTTTAACATTTTGGAGCTTATAAGAATCTGGGTTTGGCACTCAAGGGCCTAAAGCTACACGATATATCATTATTGAGTTATCTCACCACTAGACAGAGCTGCTTAATTTAATTTACTAGTTTGTATTTATACAGTTTAAACTGGTAGCCTTTCTCAAAGTGTAGCTTTTTGATTGCTTGTTCCATTTATTTTTGTATTTAATAGTCTGTATGAAATACCTTTGATGTTGACTGTACTTCCTAAGATGTACATTTGCTTGGTTTCTGAAATATTTTCTATGTATAACTTGCATTTCCCTTTCTGCCATCTTTTTTGCACATCAGGTTGAGGGTTCCATGACTGTCTCCACAACAAGGAAAACCAGGGATCCTTATATTATTGTCAAAGCTAGGGATCTCATTAGGCTTTTGTCGAGAAGTGTCCCTGCACCTCAGGTATATTTTCTAATTTCGCTGTGCTTTGGTTTTCACTTATTTTGTTTTAAACCTTTTAATAAAATATTTGGGGGAGAGGTTTTTGTGTCAGTAGATTGGACACATTAGTTCCACCAATGCTGAATGAACTCAATGCAACTTGCCTTTTTAACTCATTGCTAGGGAAGTTAATGATCCTGGGTTTTTGTCATGGGCAGATCTCTCATTTGGGAATTTTTATATTGGTTATTATAATTTGATGTTTCACACTCTTTTCATATCACAGGCAATCAAAATACTTGATGATGAAATGCAGTGTGACATCATCAAGATTGGCAACTTGGTCCGCAATAAGGTTTGTATCACTTAAAATCATTTGATGCTGTCGGTATAATATGATAATCATACTTGCTGAAAAAGCCGAGAAGATATCGGATGAAGTGGTTTGATTATTTATGTAGCTTTGTATGAAGACCAAGCAAGGAATTTATGGATTGTTAGTTCAATAAACTTGCTATTAAGCCTTTAGTGGGCAAAAGAAGCATCATTGTAATTCCAAGAATTTATGCATCTAGCAATAACATTTCAAACAGCTTTTGTGATGGGTATTGAAATAGATCAGAAAGGGGAATGCCGTAGGTAGTTGCAGATTGGAGTTAGGATTCTTAGGTTTGAGAGAATTTTAGATTTATGGGGCAAAATTTGTTTGTAATTGTCAGAAATCAGAAAAAAGAGAGAAAGCAAAAAAGGGCTAAAACTAGTAGAAATCTAAAACCCGTGTAGTCACTCTCCGTGTTCTGGAGAACCAAATCAGCTAATAATACCTCATTTTATTTAAAGTAGTCTCTAATTTATCCTATACGTGTATATTAGAGTATTAGAAAATTCAAATACTCAGCACCATGGATAATAACCTGTCATTCTCTCGTTAAATTCTGATTAAAGTTACCAAAAAGAAGTCCTGGGTTAATTCCTACTTGCTTTTGTGAAGATTTAATCAGTGTATGTCTACTTGTTTGCAGGAACGTTTTGTTAAACGAAGACAGCATCTCGTGGGCCCAAATTCTTCCACTCTGAAGGTGTGTCCTGTTCCTTAGATTTATCATTTTGTCATTCTATTGAAAAAATCCATGTTAATCCCAATTCCGCATTACCAAGAAAAATTAAAGGCAAAAGTCAAAAACAAAGCTGTAGGGGATGCTTCGGCAGCTTATCCCCTACAGCTTGACCATGATTCCTGTGCATAATTGTTTAATTCTTGTAACCGGCTTTGCTTCCACTTTGGCTGCAGGCACTTGAAATACTGACAGGCTGCTATATTTTAGTTCAGGTAATAGTTATTGTTCTTTGAAATCTATGATTAAATTGCTTTGTTTTTTTTTTGTTTTCTTTGGATTGCAATATATGAAGTGGAAAGCCAAAGCTGACTTTGTAATTGAATAGGGTAACACAGTTGCTGCTATGGGCTCCTTTAAGGGTTTGAAGCAAGTAAGGAGGGTAGTGGAAGATTGCATACAGAATAAAATGCACCCTGTATACCATATCAAGGTCATAGGCTGGTGTTTGAAATTTTTGCTTTCATCATATTGTCCTCTTCTTAAAACCTAACACGTAGTTGTCTCTCTTTTCACTTGTAAGTCTTTTAACATTGCCTTTCTGACTCTTGGATTTTCTTTCTCTTTCCTGTGGGTTGTTTTCCATTTCATGTAGATTCTAATGGTGAAGAAAGAACTTGAAAAGGATCCAGCTCTTGCAAATGAAAACTGGGATAGGTTTCTCCCTAAATTTAAGAAGTATGATATTACTGATAATTTGTGCATGTTAAATACAGATATTTTGAACTATTGGAGCATTTTTGCTGTTATACGTTTCTTATTTGTTCATATTGTAATTATGTGATGAAATTTTACAGGAAAAATGTTAAACAAAAGAAGGTCAAGAGTAAAGAGAAGAAACCATATACACCCTTCCCTCCTCCTCCACAACCTAGTAAGGTGAGACAATTGCTTTGCCACCTTGTTGGTAATGCATTTCCATTAGTAAACTCTTTGTTTTCCGTTTGTTATGCCAAGATTTAAATTAGCGGATGTTCCTTTACACACACACACACACACAAAAACACACTTTTTGGAACCTGTAGTTGGATCACTGGGTGATTCTTACTTTTGAATTTTTCTTATAGTTGTTCCTGGTCAAATTAAATAATCTATATTGGCAATATTTGGGGCTATATTTGCAGATTGACAAACTACTGGAATCTGGGGAATACTTCCTAAGTGAGAGAAAGAAAGAATCAAAGAAGTGGCAAGAGAAGCAGGAGAAGCAGGCAGAAAAAACAGCCGAAAACAAAAGAAAAAGAGACGCCGCGTTTATACCTCCTGAGGTTTTATTCTGAGACTCTCCAATTAGCTGTTCTTTATGTTATGTTAGGAACTTGTTTTTTCCTTTTTTCTTCATTATTATTATTTTGGTAATGACCTTCCTTAAATTTTCTTGTGTCTGTTGCAGGAACCCTCTAAGCAGAATTCCAGTGAAGCAGAGGATAAGACAAATGATGTGGCAGCCATGGCCAAGTCATTAAAGGTAATTACAAACTTGAAATGTTGAAGATTTATTTCAATTTTTTTATTTGCATTTATTTCTTTATTTATATTATATTTTTCAGTTTATTTATGTTGCGAGTTGGTTTGATTTGCAGGAAAAGGCAAAGAAGCTCAGGAAGCAAAAATTTGCCGAGAATGTCAACCCCGAAGAGTATATTGCAGCATCTGGAGAAAAACCATCTAAGAAAAAGAAATCAAAAGGATCTTAGTCTGATATTGATCTGCTTAAGCTATGTAATGTGCCACTGTTCTTTAGATGTGTGGTAACAGTTCACTGTATGATTTTGAAAGGTTACTTCACTAATCCTTGGGATTATGAGTCCTGAGTCTTGATATTAACAAAATCTATTCTTGATGAGCATTTGCCTGTTGCTGGATTAGAATCAAGAGGAGGAATATTGTGAAAGAGAAGAATTGTTCATTGCTGTCACAGGGAGGAGAATTTGTTACTATCAAACCTTTCAACGCGGTTTTAGTTTGTATAGGTATTTTTTCTTTTTTCTTTTTTTTCTTTTTCATTTGAAGCACAATGTGCTTTTATTTAAGAAAATAGGAAAGGAAAATCTGTGATTGTGATCAAATCGTGGGAATGATGAGCTCCAAAAAAAAAAAAAAAGGAACTTACAGATATTCTGGATACATGTTACATTTATTTGTTAGTAATCGGAATGGGTTGGAATGATGAGCTCAAAAAAAAAAAAGAAACTTACAGATATTCTGAATACATATTGCGATTATTTGTCAGTAATCAGAATAGATTGGAATTGGAATGAGCTGAAATGAGAATGAGCTGGAATGAGAATATAGAATGAGAATCAAATTAAATTGTTTACTTGAGCCGCAAGAATTAGAATTAGAATGAATTGAAATTCCATTGATATGTTTATTTTATCTTAGAATCGGAATCAAAATAAATTGAATTGTTTCAAATTATTAAAATGCCTTTAGTTAATTATAATAATAACTATTATTATTATTATTAAAATTAGTGTTAATATCTTAATTAATTATAATTTATCATTAATAATAATAATAAAATTAATAGTAATAATCATAATTGGATTCTTCATCATCAACAAAATAATCCATTTCCAAAATAATAATAATAATAATAATCAAATTAATCCATTTTCCTAGTAATCATCATCAACAAAAATAATTCATTTCCAAAAAAAAAAAAAATAACAGCAATAATCAAAATCAGAATTGTCATCGTCATCAACAACAATCATCATCGTTAGCAGCAGCATCATCATCATCAGATTAGAACTATCATCATCAGAGACGAAATAGGAGACAAAATGAGATGGAGACGAAATCGAGACACCAACGAAATCGACACAACCCAATAGAGACGAAACTAGCAACCAACAGCTGTCCACAACCGACAGACCACGATGACAAAGATGGTGGATGGGCACGATGATGATGGAAGTAGTTTCGATGGCATTCGATTGGGAGGCACGGGCGAGAGAGTATAGGTTTTAGGGATTTTTTTTTTAATTTTTCACTCTTTATATATTTTTTATCTAAAATGAGGGTATTTTTAGAATAATAAAAAATTAATGTGGGTAGAATAGAAAATGTCGAGAATGAGAGTCTGATTCTCAAGTCTCGCCTTGGGAATCAAATTCCCAAAGTGTTGTAGGGTCTACCAAAATGAATCTCATTCCTCCCCTTATTTTACCAAGTAAATGCAGATTTCATTCTGATTTGGGATTCCCATTCCTAAACTCGACAAGTAAATGCAGCCTAAAATTGATCTAGTTTATAAGACTATAAATACATTCATAAGCCCCCAAGGGCGTGGTTGGGTGGGTAATGACATGAACCTTGTAGCAATTGGCCACCCGAATTCAAGCCTTGGGGAGGTAAGTGAAAAATAAAAATTATTTAGGTTTGGCCCACCTCTTTACCTTTTCAAAAATAAAAATTCAAATCTATGGATGTTGTGATGTGCATTGTTGTGTACGAGGTTAAAACAATATCACTATCTAATATGAGGTTAGGTGGACGTGGCAAAAAGAAAAAAAAAATGCTTTCCTAGTATTATCAATTGAACAAACTTAATAAATTATTTACCTAATTGATTTCTCGTTATCAAATCTGCTACTCACTTATGTGCCAGTGCCAGCATTCTAAAATCTGAACTTAGAATATCCAACTCAAAGAAGACCGCCAATGGGCGACAATACATGCACTCAAGATTGAGTCCTAACAATTATTGGGACTCAATTCCCCTCTTAATAAAATCGGATAGGGGTATAGTTGTCTTCGCATAATTTATAGAAGAATAGATATTTCTTTGGTGTTATGTGAGGGTAGAAGAAATTCGAGATGTGCCATAATAGAATTATCAAGGAGAGTCTCGATTGATTTTTCATTGTAAGTATCAATAGAGTTCTAATTATAATTTATCAATATGTCCAAAAAAAACTTAAAAAAAATTAAATAAATCACTTTAAGGAGATGAGGTGCCGCTAATAATAATAAAATGACTTAGGGCCTATTTGGTACCTTTTCTAAGCAGTGTTTTCATTTTCGTTTTCACAATACATATATAATACATGTTCGGTGGATTATATTAAAAAAACATATTACAAAACAAAAAATTCAGATTCATTATTATAACTAGTAAACTGAAAAACATGTTAAACATATTCTCCAAATATTACAAACTAAACCTAAAAATGAATTAAAAAACAAAAGAAACATCGTGACCTACTCCTCCTCCTTATGTCTTCATTGCCGCTCTCTCTTCCCTCGCACTTTTCTCAATCCAGTTGCAGCAAATCTGCAATCTCTCCCTCCGCTTATCTTCATCCAACATCTTTCTCTCTTCTTATTTCTCCCGATCTACTCTCTTTTGGTGTGTCAGCTACTGTCGCTACTTCGTCTCAGCCACTGCCACTACTCTATCTCCACCGTAGCCACTGTTGCTCCATCTTCGCCCAGTCGTTATTGCTCTCCTGGCTCTGTGACTTGTCGGTATTTGTTTTGTTTAAGTAAATTTTTGAGAAATTATTTGAGTGATTTTAATTGTTTTTAATAGCATGTAAAGATGATATTGTTCACGATTGTCATTGCCATGATAGTGATTTTACACAAATTCCATTTTGTTGATGATTCACAATTTGAATTTATTGCATGTCACTCCAAAAATAATTTTTTTTAAGAGAGAAAATGATTTAGGCAAATTGGGCTTTTGTTATTGAAGAAAAATAGAGATTTTTCAAGGTTTGCCTTGGATAGAAATCACTTAAACATCTGTAATTTCAATATATTGTTTTGGATGGAATTCACAATTTGAATTTATTGCTTGTCATTCCAAAAATATTGCCTGGATAGAATTCACTCCAATCTACAGCTTGTGGAAGTAAGAACAAAAAATAGAAACCCATTTTTTGTTGTGCCCTAAAAAAAAAGAGTTAAAAAATTTTGATGAGAGCTCGACCTTAATTTGAAATTACTTGTGCAATTTATAATCTATGTATATGTAAGAGCAATGTTTTTAATTTGATTAATATTTGATATATATATTTTTTAATTTTTTCGGGTAACATTCAATATTTAATGTATGATATGTTGCTGAAATGACTTTCATGCTATATTGAATTTGATTAATATTTGATATGTGTTATTTTTTTAAAATTTTCAAGATATGGATCCACATGATGTTGATGGTAAGGATAAGGTTGATTGGTCTGGCAGGACCGAAACCATTTTTATTCGTATAGCACATGACCATGTTAAAAAAGATGATTTACAAACATAAACTTTCACAAAGAAAATTTGGACCACTATAAGTGATGAGTTATTTGAACAATCCCAAAAAAGATTCAATGTAGGGCAACTTAAATCTAAGTTTAATAGGTTGCGCAAAAAACATCAAAAGTTTCTGACTTAATATCTCATACCGAGTTTGGTTGTGATTCTGTTTCAAATACGGTCACATCATCGAGAGTTGTTTAGGTAAAACTATATTTGCAGTATATTAAATAGTTTCATATAAAATTAAAATATTATTTTTTGATTTTATACGCTTATTTTTTTTTCTACAGAGAGTACCTGGAGTGAAGCTATATCGTAAAAAAAGATTAGAGCACTACCAAGCCCTATGGCAAATATTCAACACCACCAACAGCTTCTGACCATTTATGTTTTTCCTCTAACCAAGTTCCATTATCCTCGGATGAGAATCATGAATTGGAAGAGACTTTTCTTGATCATAGAGTTCATGTTGATATTGAGGATGATGATTCAATGGAACTCTTTTCGAGACTAGGACAAAAAAAAGGCCTCGTCGGCTAGTTGCAACATCAACTGAACATGATAAAAAAAAATAAGAGTGAGTTTGACCGCTACTTTAAAATGGCTAGTTCAGTGATGAATGCTAGAATGGAGATGGTTAAATGTAAAAGTGCGGAGTCAATTTCTCAATGTGTTGAAAAGTGGTCCATTGAAGAGTGTATTGAAGCTGTGGAGAAATTGAGAGACATTGATGGAGATACATACAATAAATTGATGGATAAGCTAGTGCCTACTGCCTAGTATTGAGTGGAGGAAAGCTTTTCTGAGCATAGGAAAAAAAATTGGTTAACTAGTTTATAGTTTGTTCTTTAAGATCGAATGTATTTAACTTGGATGTCATTAGTTGTGAACTGTGTGCTTGTTCATTTTATGGTTTGGACTTTGTAGTACTTTCATTGTTGAACTTTATGTTATTTTTATGAGCTGAAATGTATTTGTTAAATTTTATTTTATTTTTCTAAGTTGAACTTTCTAATGTTTTTATTTATTTATTTGGTACAATATTTTTAGATGATGAATGAATTTGTATTTGTATGTTTATTATATTTTATTAATTATCATATACTTTCTAATGTGATTTGAAATACAAGTTGTGCAACCCAAGAGGAGGGGAGGGTGAATTAGGACTTTAAAATTTATGCTAAGCAAATCGCACACCAATTTAATCTAATGCCTTAATCAAATCAAAAACAATAAATTCACACATGCATAGTAATAGAGGAGTAAGGTAAGAGAAAACAAACACGAGGATTTCACTATCCAAGCCTCCCAAGGCTTCAAGCACACCGGGCTTGAGGATTTCACTATCCAAGCCTCCCAAGGCTTCAAATGCTTACAATTGACTTCCAAGGTGTCAATGAACCTTTACAATCAAGAGATTATCTCCCCAATCTCTTCACCCTAAGTGTTTCCTCACTTGAACACTCACAATTTGATGATAAATGAAAGTTACAACAATAAAACTCTCCTTAAGAGTGGATAAATAAATTATAACTCAATGATGACTCAATGAATGATGATTTACAAAATGGAAGCTCAATATATGTTTTATATACTTATTTTGGCTTGCTAGAGTCTTTAAAATGAAGTTGGAATTGAGTTTATATAGTTAAAGCCTGAAAACTAGCTGTTATAGGCAAAATCCCGCACCCAAGTGGCTAGCCGCTTAATTTAACCGGATCCCTGCTCGTAACAGTGAAATTAACGTTAGATTTGAAATTTGCTACAGTAATACTGTTCATAAAATAATAGTTTTGTTCCAAAACTTTCTATAATTATATTATGGCCTAAAAATTCATAAAACTTTTCAAATATGTCCAATTCTTATATCAATGTTTGGACTTACATTCAGGTTCTCAAACTTTTATAAATTATAGTATGACTCAAAATGTTTCAAACTTTTGTAAATAAGTCCAAATCCGAAATTTATAAATAATACTTATCATTCCCAAATTTTTTTGAAATTATGCTATAGCCAAACATGTAATAATACTATTCATAAAAGTCCTTTTTAAGTTTTAACATAATCAACATAAATTTTAAAGTTCTCAAAATTTTTTACTTAGGCCCTCAATCTTTTATAAGTTACAATATGACCCAAAACGTTTCAAATCTTTACAAATAGGTCTA
Organism: Citropsis articulata; assembly: GCA_030449925.1. NCBI lineage: Eukaryota > Viridiplantae > Streptophyta > Magnoliopsida > Sapindales > Rutaceae > Citropsis > Citropsis articulata. The sequence continues at coordinate 942,343 of JASUUH010000135.1, read as the reverse complement.
AATTTGAATTCAAAATAATATTTATTAAAATCAAAGATTGCAAAACATTTTCATTTTAATCCAAATTACTCAAATCCACAAAATACTTTTATCTTAAATATAAAACATTTTGGTTTATGAAAAGTAATAATTTATTAAACAAAATATTGAGTTTCTCAAATGATAAACCAATCATAAATTAAATCATACCGGCTTTACAAGAAATTGTAGCAATAATTTGTCCGTCGAACTTTAAACTTCATTCTTGATTTCGCAGTTGTCCGTTGAGTGTCTTGAGCTTGATTTCACTTGATTCACTTGCATAAATATTATCCTTCAAAAACTAGTGAACTTGTGAAATACAATATTTATTAAATCACTTAAGACACATGTTTGTTATCATCAAAATTACATAATGTGTAGCCCTTTAGGCTAACAATCTCCCCCTTTTTTATTATGACAAATATTTCATGTATTTTGACATTTATACTCCCCCTTAGTACATGGCATACATGATTCAACAAATAAATTAAATTTAAACATGGAAGCTCCCCCTTAATATTTCAAAACCATGCATGAATATTTTAGGGAATTCAAAACACATGACTTCTTCCCCTTCATCATCAAAATTACTATGAATATTTGAAGTTCAAAATACATGTTTCCTTTATCTGGGAATTCAAAATACATGATCTCTCCCCCTTCATCATTAAAATTACTATAAATTCATGCTTATAATGACCATGAGCCATCATACCATCAATTACCAAATCAACTACTCATAACATAAAATCATCATATAAAAAATCATGTAATTAAATCACCATCAAATCTCAAAATCATCACCATAATCATATATCAGCTATTAAAAGAAAAAATGCTCAAAGTGCATGTTATTCTCCCCATTTTTCAATCATCAAAATGATATATTACTTTGTCTCCCCCTTTAAACAACAAAAAAGTTCAAAATGCATATTATCCAAAATCATATTGTATGCTCCCAAAAAATATATGGCCAATTTAAAATTTTAACTGAAATGATTTTATCCAAAAACATATCATATTTATCTCCCCCTTCATCATAAAAGAAATAATAGATGCAATCAAAACAAGATCATAAAAAATAATTCGATGAAGATATTACCCATTTTGAGCGAGTAAAAATTTCGGCAGAGTCTTCCCTTAAAAATGAGCAAATTTTCAAATACAACATGATTAGAAAGACTTCCATATAAGCTAAAACAATTATAACAAACCAACAACTCCACCAATTCATCAAGCAACACACATATAATCATCAATCATTAAAAACATCAAGAAATTAATATTGATAGTATTAATAACAGGATTGGAATTTTTGAAAATTGTTCTTCGCAATATCAAATTCAATATGAATTCCGAATTCTCACCATAATCTCAATTGGCTACTTGTTTCCCCTTGGACTTGTCACCACCCACCATTGTTGAAACAAGAATAAGCTTAAATACCAATTTCGGATTTTTTAAAATTTGAGTGAAATGGATGTGTTTGAGCCAAGAAAATTGATCCTAGAGATGAATGAAGCTAATATATAATGTGGATTGGATGAAAGATGAGCTAAAGGAAGCTTGAAAATGAAGAGAGAGAAATGGGTAGAGTTAGGTTTTTGATTTTGGGTTTTATGTGGAGAGTTGATGAAATGTTATTTTGAGAGTAAAAATCAAAGGAGTAATGGATGAATAATGAGTTGGATGATTGATTTTGGCAAGAGAATAAGTGAGAGATGAAGAAATTTGAGAGAGAAATGGAGAGGTACTGTTCACGCGTGGATGATGATGATGAAATGATGAAGAACAAGTGAAGAAATGATGATTGGGAGGTGTTTAATGAAAGTGAACTGCATGGGTATTGGTTTGAATGATTAATTTTGGCATAAAAATGGGTGAGAAATGAAGTAAATTTGAGTGAAAATGGAGGATATATGTTCGGTTAAGTGAGAGAATGAAGAGAGGTTGAAGAAAGCATTGAAAACAGGGGAGAAATACCTCAAACCCGTGACCAAGCGGCTAGCCACTTGCTCTCGGGTTTGTGGACAGTTTCCAAGAGGCTAGCCGCCTGGTTGCTGTCCGGCTGCACCAAGATTGCTTTTCGGCCATTTTCGATCAATTTCGTCATCATTTCTTAATTCCGAAACATCTCAAGAGCCATCTTAATGCATGAATCATGATTTTAAACAATTAAAAGATGATTAACTCAAATAAATAACTCATCCATCATGCATATATTTTACACAATCATGAAACATATAAACATTCAAAGATTAATGATTCAAGCATATCACTTATTTATTATGCTTAGGCATTATATAATCATTAAAATCAAACAAATCCATTATGGTGAGTTGACAAGCAATCATCATATAAATATAACCATACATCATGATAAAGCACTCAATGTTATACACAATGATAAATCAATCATGTAAACATACAAGCATAGTTTCACAAATCCAAGCTATTATCCATCCATCATGATCTATTCAATAAAATAAATGGGCAAGATAAACTTATTCACATCATGTTTATGCACTTAAAGATATGATGAACTATGAAATACTTACTAAGATTAAAAGACCATCACTTATAACTATTAAGGCAATAATTGTTACCAAAACAATTAAATTACCTTGCCTCATTATTTGCTTAGATCATGATCAAGTGATTATCCTCACAAGCTTTATCAAGGAACTCTCCATCATTCTTTATTTGTGGTACCTACAAAAAATATTCAAGTTGTGTGCTTTGGTACCCAAATATTCTTGGGTCCTTAAATGTTAGCAATGGTTCCTTTTAGAACCCAAACACATTTTACACCATAATATGCATTTCTTTTAACATGGCATTTATAACTCATATGACTATTTCCATTACAATAATGACAAACAATCTTATGATCACTTGTGGAGGTAGCCTTAACAAAATAATTCTTATAATATTTTTGTTTCAAATTTGGCTTATAACCAATACCTCATTTGTCAAACACACATTTTTGTGTATTAAGCAAGTTATCCAACATCTTTTGTCCATTTGTAAATTTTAACACAATTTCATTTAGGTCATTGCTCTTCTTCTTTAGCATTTCATTTTCTTTAATTAATACATCAATATGTGATTTCTCATGCTCATATGAAGTACTTTGTTTGCATTTAAATGATGTAATTCTATCATGTAACATTTCATTATCTAATTCTAATTTTTTGATCTTTTCATTTAATGAAACATTGCATTTTTGCAGGACATCTTTTTCATTCTTCAAGTCATCTATATGTGATTTTAGATGCTCGTGTGAAGTGCTAAGTTTCTCATTTGATAATGCAACTTTATCATGCAATATTTTATTCTCTAATTCTAGGCACGTAATTTTTGCACTTAGAGATTCATTTTCAGTTTTAAGCTCTACCATCTTCTTTTTAAGGTAAACATTCTTTTTATCGATTTTCATCAATTCGTCATGCAATTCATTGAAGGCATCATGTAATTCATCATATAAAGGAAGCTCACTTACCTCATCAAGTTCATCACATGACTCTTCTCCAAATGTCATAAGAGCTAAATTTGTCATCTCTTGCTGCTCTTCATCATCACTTGTATCCTCTTCGCTATCATCCCACGTAGCCACCATAGCTTTCTTCTTGAGTTTGTTGAGGATAGGACATTCCGGTTGTATGTGTCCGGGTTTCTTGCATTCATAGCAAGTGATTGGCTCTTTCTTCTCCTTTTTATTCTTGTAACCTCTAAACTGTCTCTGCTCATTAGTCTTCTTGTAAAATTTTCTGAATCTTCTAACCAACATTTCAAACTCATCGTCATCCATCTCGCTTTCCTCATCACTTTCAAGTTTAGAGGCTTTAAGCACAATACTTTTCTTCTTTTCCTCATGCCCTTTTTCAGCTGCCAAATCTTCTTCATATGAAATGAGAGAATCAATTAAATCATTAATAGGTAAGACATTTAAATCTTTGGCTTCCTCAATAGCAGTTCTTTTAGGTCTCCATTCTTTTGGAAGTGACCTAATGATTTACTTGACTTTCTCACTATTTGAAAAAGATTTTCTTAAGGCTCCTAGGGTGTTCACTATGTTCGTAAATCGTGTATACATAGAATACACACTTTCATTTTGTTCTATTTGGAACAATTCATATTGACGAGTGTATCTACTTATTTTAGGCTCTTTAACTTGATTTGTACCTTCATACACGACTTCAAGTTTGTTCCAAATTTCATGAGCACTCTCACAACTAGATACTCTATGAAATTCTTTCTTGTCAAGTGCACAAAATAAAGCATTCATTGCTTTGGAGTTTAGAGACATCTTTTTCTTTTCTAATACACTCCATTGACTTGAGGGTTTTGGAATATCATCGCCTACTTCATTTTTATTTATAGGCATGAATAGACCATCACAAACAACTTCCCAAATTTCATAATCTAAAGCTTGCAAATAAATTCTCATTCTAGTTTTTCAATATGGGTAGTCATTACCGTCAAAGAATGGTGGTCTAATTGTGGATTATCCTTCCCTAAAGGTTGAGTCATTATGGGTTGCCATTGATCTTTGACTCTAAACGGTTAAGCCTATACAAGAGTACCTTGCTCTGATACCAATTGAAATACAAGTTGTGCAACCCAAGAGAGGGGGGTGAATTGGGACTTTAAAATTTATGCTAAGCAAATCGCACGCCAATTTAATCTAATGCCTTAATCAAATCAAAAACAATAAATTCAAACACGCATAATAAAAAAGGAGTAAGGGAAGAGAACAAACACGAGGATTTTTACGTGGTTCGGCTATCCCCGCCCACGTCCACGCCTCCAAGCACACCGGACTTGAGGATTTCACTATCCAAGCCTCTCAAGGCTTCAAATGTTTACAATTGATTTTCAAGGTGTCATGGACCTTTACAATCAAGAGATTATCTCCCCAATCTCTTCACCCCAAGTGTTTCCTCACTTGAACACTCACAATGTGATGATAAATGAAAGTTACAACAATAAAACTCTCTTTAAGAGTGGATAAATAAATTATAGCTCAATGATGACTCAATGAATGATGATTTACAAAATGAAAGCTCAATATATGTTTTATAAACTTGTTTTGCCTTGCTAGAATTTTTAAAATGAAGTTGGAATTGAGTTTATATAGTTAAAGCCCGAAAACTAGCCGTTATAGGCAAAATCCCGCGCCCAAGCGGCTAGCCGCTTAATTTAACCGGATCCCCGCTCGTAACAGTGAAGTTACCGTTAGATTTGAAATTTGCTACAGTAATACTGTTCACAAAATTATAGTTTTACTCCAAAACTTTCTGTAATTATATTATGGCCCAGAAATTCATAAAACTTTTCAAATATGTCCAATTCTTGATATCAATGTTTGAATTTACATTCAGGTCCTCAAACTTTTATAAATTATAGTATGACCCAAAATGTTTCAAACTTTTGTAAATAAGTCCAAATCCGGAATTTATAAATAATACTTATCATTCCTAAAACTTTATGAAATTATGCTTTGGCCCAACATGTAATAATACTTTTCATTAAAGTCCTTTTTAAGTTTTAACATAATCAACATAAATTTTAAAGTTCTCAAAACCTTTCACTTAGGCCCTCAATCTTTTATAAGTTACAATATGACCCAAAACGTTTCAAATCATTACAATTAGATCTAAATTTGAATTCAAAATAATATTTATTAAAATCAAAGATTGCAAAACATTTTCTTTTTAATTTAAATTACTCAAATCCACAAAATACTTTTATCTTAAATATAAAATATTTTGGTTTATGAAAAGTAATAATTTATTAAACAAAATATTGAGCTTCTCAAATGATAAACCAATCATAAATTAAATCATACCGGCTTTACAAGAAATTGTCGCAATAATTTGTCCGTCGAACTTTAAACTTCATTCTTGATTTCGCCGTTGTCCGTTGAGTGTCTTGAGCTTAATTTTACTTGATTCACTTGCATAAATATTATCCTTCAAAAACTAGTGAACTTGTGAAATACAATATTTATTAAATCACTTAAAACACATGTTTGTTATCATCAAAATTACATAATGTGTAGCCCCGTAGGCTAACATGATTTTTTTTTAATCAGAGTAGAAAAATGAACAACAACAAGAATGAAGATGATGATATTGATAGTTTAACAAATATTGAATAAGAGGTTTTAGACTTAACCTGTAATACCCCACACCCCATTTTCCTTTACATTTGCCCAGCCCTTTATAAAGAAAAAAAAAAAGGGAAAGAGAAGTTTACGGGAGAGCGAGAGAGGAGAAACCGAACCGGATCCAACCCGACCCGTGAGCACGACCCGACTACCGTTTCCATTTCTGGCCTCCGTTCCGGCCAAGAGACGAGTAATGTATCCATGCCATCCTAGCCGCTGGAAAACCGCCGATCAAAGCTTGAAGAACCGCGGCTCAACCGGCCTTTATCACCGTCGATCTCGCAGGAGTTAGGCCGTGCTACCACTTGGGTTTTGTTCCTCACTATGCCCTCTGTCTTTTTCGACCAACCACTGTCGTCGGGGACGCCGTTTTGTCGTTGATCGGCTGTTGATGGACTTATGGCTTTGGGAGCCCAATCCGGAGTCGTTACCGTGCGTGGGAGCTCACGGTCACCACCGTTGGACTCAACGTGGCCAGAAGTTTCAGATTTGAGCTTCCCGTCACCGTCGGTTGAATTTCGGTGATCGTTGACCAAGAAAGGCATTTAGGTAATTTCACAGTCTAAGGGTAATTTTGTAATTTCAAAAATTATGATTATTTTGATGATTTATGATTTAAATTGAGATTATTTGAGGTTAATAATGGAATGTGATTATATTGAGAAATTTGAGAATATCGGAGTTTACAATTATGGTTTAATTTTATTCTTATGATAGTATTTTATTTATTTTTAGGCCGATAATATCAATACCCGTTTGTTACTTGAGGATACAAGGAGGTAAGTAAACTAGATTTTCAAACGAATCACAATAAACAATATATATATTTGACATGTTTGAAAAATCTATTTTGATATATACGGATATTGATTTATATGTTCTGCCCATGTGATTATGTGATGTGTTGACATGATGTGTTGTTATGTGTATTTATAGATATGAGCATATGTATGTGTGAATATTTCATTCGCATAATCATGAAAATGCATTATATTTTGTATAAAATGAGAAAGTGGATTTTAGCAAACAGAATTTAAAGAAAGAAAGATTGTTTTACAGTTTTGGCTTGGATGCTTGAATTCGTTACTGGCTTAGTGGAGGACACTCCGAATGTTATGTTATGGTTATAAGATAAGTGGGCGAGGGACGCATTGACGTGAAGCCCAAAGTTTATGAAAGTTATGAAAGTTAATGGAGTGTCCTACTCAAGTGTAATTGAATGAAGATAGCTCAAGTAAGTGATTTGAAAGAGAATGCGAAAGTTTCAGAATGACAGAATGAGATTTCGATGATTTGTTTTACAATGTTTTCGAATACCATAGCACGTCATCCATTTGCATTATATGTATGTATGTATTTTAGTATATGAAAAACTAGTTTACTTACTGAGTTTCGTACTCACTATAGTTTATTATGATTCAGTTCCCATAAATCAGGATTATTTCATGATGAGCCACGATGAGGACTTAAATGGAGGAAATAGATGGTTTGGCATAAATTTTAAATTCTTCCGCTGCAGTTCGTGTAATGTATTTGTTTTTTGAGGTTTGAATTTTTATGGACTGTAAAAGGATTATTTTTCTTTTTTTGTTAATATATATTGGAGAAGCAGTAAGATTCGCCCTGTGGAGCTCGGGGCGGGTCGTTACATAGTCATTGCTATAAAAAATTATGAGAAACAACAGCATGCTATTAAAAGGCAATGCTATATTGGACAATTGTCTGGCATTGAATTTGTTCAAGAGTTGTTAAATGGTCATCTGGACATGATATATAACATGTTTTGAATGGATAAAGAAGTTTTTGTTCGATTATATTATACACTTGAATATTTACAGTTATTAGAGAATGATAGACATGTTTGTTTCAAGGAGGCTATGGCAATGTGCTTGTATATATTGTCCTATGGTGTTGTTGTGCAGGTTGTATTTGAACATTTTTAACGTTAAGTAGATATTGTGTTTACACACTTTAAGTGTGTTAAAAGCACTTTGTCACTTGGTAAATTACATTATAAAACCAAAACCTCAAGGGGAAACGCCATTAGAGATTAGAAACAATTCAAATGTTTTTTCATATTTTGAGGCAAGAAATTCAATACACGTGACTTCAATGTTTATGTGACATTATATTTGGTTAACTAATTAATAATTTTTACATATTTTCACAAAAGTGTATCGGTGTAATTGATGGAACCCACACTGCTGTATGGTCACCAGCACATAAACAAATATCAAATCGAGATAGAAAGACTCAGGTGACTTAAAATATCATGTGTGCATGTTCTTTTAACATGATGTTCACATTTGATATACGGGTTAGGAAGGTACTGCCAATGACTCAAAGGTGTTTATGGATGCTTTGAATAGACTAGAATCTGGGTTTCCACGTCTGGAAGAAGGTAAGAATATGTGTGTGTGTGTGTGTGTGTGTGTGTGTGTGTGTGTGTTAATATCTTTGGCCTTTATTTTTTAATTAAGTTATGTTTTATTGTTTCTATATTTTAGGATATTACTACGTTGTGGATTCTGGATACATAAATGTAGATAGATTTTTGACACCATATAGAAGTGAGAGATATCATTTACGTGATTATAGAGGACCAAGTCGAGCACCTAAAAGTCCCCAAGAATTGTTTAATTATAGACATTCATCATTGCATAATGTAATTAAGCGATACTTTAGTGTTTTAAAAGCGCGATTTTAAATTTTTATGGATATGTATAATTATAATTTACGTAAGCAATGTCTAATTCTAATTGCATGTTGCGCTTTACATAATTTTATTCGACAAGAAAATGTAAGCGATAGGTTATTTGGGAACTTTGATGTGCAAGATTTGGTTACCAACGAAAAAGGAGACATTAGTAGGCCACTTACTAATATTGATTTATCTACAGCAAGTGTCGTAGAGATGAATGCTACAAGAGATAAAATTGTAGCTTCTATGTAGTATGATTACATACGTAATGCATAATCTCTATTATGTAATTTTTTTATAATTATTTTGTTTAAATCATGTGTTATAATATATATCTTAATTATGATGTAAAAACAATGACAATGTAAAACTTTTTTTTAATTAATGTTAATTCTAAAACTTTATTATCATGTAATTTTTTAGTAATAATTTTGTTTAAATTATTATGTTGTATTTGTGTATGAATTAGCTAAATAATTATTTTATAACTATAAATATGATGTAAATGCTTAGTAAAAACTGCTTTTGAAAAAACTACTACCAAGTACATATTCTCTGTTTTTATTATTTTCATTTGTGTCTACAGAACGCATATTACTGTTTTCAGTTTTAAAATACATGATACAGAAAATGATATCAAACGCATATTTAAATTTAAAATACAGCAACTGCAAAATACTATTTTATTTTTATTTTTATTCTCAAAAAATATACAGAAACAATACCGAACATGCCTTTAGTTTTTGCAATTTAGGATCAAGATGAAGAGAGCATGATAGCAGAAAGTTAAATAAAATTAATTAATGTTACATAAGTATGCCATGGTCAGTGGTGAACTCTCTCATTTTACATTTGAAGAGTTATTTAAATCTATTTGTTGTTTCTTTTGTCTTTTATATTCTTTGGTGGCATTTTTTTTTTATCTAAAATCTGAATAGACCTGAATTAGTCTGAATTCTGAATAGATCTGAATGTCTGAATCTGAATAATATATTTATTTTTTTGTCTGAATTTCGAAAAATAAGTATTAAGTTATTTGTTTTTTTCAATTTAAAAAACTGAAAATATGTACTTTTACATTTGTATCCTTATTAAATTTGAATGTCAAATAAATAATATATTAAATACCACGATATTTTAACATTTATAAGTAAAATAATATATTAATGGGAGATTCAAGAACTAGATGAGAGGAGCAAAATGAGGAGTGATTCCATGACGGCTAAAAAATAATGATGAGATTATTATGTTAGGTAAATGTCTATGGGTGAGTCTTGGGATAGACAGGAAAAATAAATTATAAAAAATAGATATTTTTTACATTAGAAAATAATTAATTTAATTCAGATTTCTCTATTCAGTAAAAAGTTAAAAAAATTAGCTTATTTTATTAAGTCAAAATTATCTAAAAAGTCTCATTAAGTTATAAAAACAAACACTTCTAATTAACTTAATTAATTAAGTTAAGTCACTTTAAATCATTAAGTTAAAAAATAAACGGGTGGGGTTATTTGAACCCACTAAATTACTCACTAAACTCATTTGCTAAATAAACCCAACTCAAATTTTAAAATTTTAAATTTTACTCAATAAACCCACTTAAATACCTAATATATCCTTACTAAACCCAATTTTTATAATAATAATGATTTTACTCATTAAACCCCGTATACCCTTATGATAAATGTTTATTGAAACATTTTTTTCCAAAGGAATTTTTTTGAAAAAGTTTTTTCCAAAGAAAGTTACGCAAGAATATGATTTTGTAGTGCATCTATTGGTGGTTTTCAATAATATAATTTCCATGTACCAATTCAGAAGTTTTGAAATGATGAATGCTCAACCAACAAGGTATAAGGAGTCGAAATGGATGCTTCTCCATTGTTCATGCCTGCGATCATCAAGTCATGTCAGTAGGCTTGATTTTTTAGTTAAGGATTGTACATATTACAATGATTGCTCATAAATTTAAATTTAAATTTAAATTGACAAATGATTGCTCATAAATTTTTCATGTTATAGAGCAACACCATGAGAAAGAAACATTTAAAGAGTGAACAAATATAAAAATATATGGATTGATAGAAGAATCACACCTGTTTATTAATTAGGATTTAATTAAAATATGATTAGAGTTTAATAAAATTATGTTGAGTATGAAGATGGGTTGAAAAAGTAAAAATTTTGTTTTTTTTAAATTATATTTTAATGTCTATAACCGTAATTTGATTTAGGGGTGTTTTAATCATAAAAAATTATTTTCAAAAGTGGGTTTAATGAGTAATTTGGTGGGTTCAAATAGCCCCACCCAAAACAAACGCCACCTTTGTCTTATTTAACTTAACAATCATCCCATATATTTACAATAATTACAGCCCTACCACTTTCTATTTAACACAATATCCTTTCAAAATTTAAATAAAATGCTTTTTGAACAAACACCTCCAACACTCCCCAATTTCTTCTCTAGAATTGTTTCCAATTACTTCTCCGTTTCAAGAAATTACTTTCAACTACTTATCTCAATTTCCAAAGAAGCCATAGAGAGCAAAAACTTAGAATTTGTTTTAGATCGACACATATATTTAAATAAATAAACAACAAACAAACAAATTATTTCTTGATACTTTTTCAATTATTTGGAGAGTTATCTAGAGTAATATATTTCAAACATGATGAGACCAAAATGGATCAAGGAAAAATATAAACATAATATTTATACAAAATTTAGCATTGTATGCAGCTATTTAATTTCAAATTTTAAAAATACATAATTTAATAATTATTTACACATAATTTCAAAGTTTTTTATGACAGTGAAAATAGACAAAATAAATTAACAAATTCTATAATATAATCATTAAACAAATACACAACCTTTTAATACATACAACGACTCAAATAATTTAATAATTTTTAAGTAATTTTTAAGTTTTAATTAAAATCCACTAGTGTATGTAATTCATGTGATATTGTGAAATGTATACTTAATAAAAGAAAAGCAAAAATTAACAAAGATTTGCCAAGAAAATTTTAAGTTAGAGAATTTGCCGGATGATATTTTGAAACAAAAATTTTATTTATTTATTTAAAAAAAAAAAAAAAAAAAAAACCTCTGCACTCATGTGGCTTCTCTTGAGATTGAGGAGAAACAATTAAGAGATAAAAGTGGTCAAGGAAGTTTATGGTTGAAGGGGTAATGTTGTAAAATTGAATATGATATGGATGTATTATTGTGAGATTATTGAGTGATGTTGAAGTTAAATAAAATAATGATTCAAGAGACAATAATACATGCGTGCTTCTCAGTAAACATAAAAGATGTGTTATGGGACACATGTAGAATTTAATTAGAATCAGCGAGTGAGGCTATCACCCCTCATGTTACATTTGTCAATTACTAGTCAGGAGAAAAACTTATCACTTCAACCTGTTATGCTAAGCTAGTAGGATTAGTCCCTAAATTACTCTATCAAAATTTTAGAATATATTAGAAGTATCGTATCAAACATATAACAAGTAAATGGTATTATAATAGTTATATATTTATTTTGACAAACAATCATGTAAGTAGTAGTTATATTAAATTTAATTATACATATTAAACATGCAGTAGTTAATTTTATTAATTACCTCTGATATATTTTAAAATTCATCCAATGAGTACTGAGCCATATGATAGGATTTTAAATGTGCTCTTATGAGACATAAAAAATAGTGGATCCCACAATGTGACTTACTTATTTTATTAAATGACAAAACCTTGATAGCTGGTATGAAGTAATAACTGACCTACCCAAGTTTCTCTCTCTAAATATCATGTGATACTTAGGGATGGCAATGAGAAATTTATTAGTTGAATTTATGGATGACAATTTAACTCAAACCTAGACGAACACAGATAATCTGGGCCGGGTTGAACCCGTACCCAATTAAAAATAAATCCAGATCTGGATATGATTTTGTCAACCCAAACGTTTCCAGGTCCAGTTTCGAGTTCGCATAAACCCACATATGGGGAACCCGGACTCGGATATCCTTATTTCAGCATTATATTTAAAAATTTTTTAATATAAAAAGGGAAAAAAAAGCCAATGAACTAAATCTAGTTCACGCTTTCACAGCTGCCTATTCATTCTTCTCTTATCTCTTCACCTCTTCTTTTCTCTTCATCAAATCATCCTTTTCGTCTCTCTTCAGTTCTTCTTTTCATCAAATCATCTTCGTCACTTGTCATCACTTCGCATCATTGTGTTCACGTTCATCATCAGCCTCCGTTTGTCCATCGCGATCTCGGTTTTGGCTGCCGTTCATCCACCTTTTGTGAATAGCGCTCGCGGCTGTGACGTGTTCATCATCATCATATTGTCCGTTGCTTCACTAGACGCTGATTGTTAAAGTTTGTGAACTAAATCCATGAATCATGATTTTGAATTGTAAAAATGGATTTGTATTTTGTGAATGTTATGTCATGGATCTGTATTTATAAATGGTTTATTGCTTTGAAATTTAAAATCTGTAAATTTAAAATGGTTTATTACTTTGGGTAGAATATGGTTTTGTAAATTTGTAAAGTGTATTTGATTTTTTTATTTGTATGTGGTCCTGGTTGAAAACCTACAATCTGGAAACCTGAATTATTCTGGTTTTAATCCTTATTGGACTCAGTGTCATAAAAACCGAGAAGGCCAAACCCGAACCCGGACCTAGTTTTTGCTATATTTGGTTGAATATACCATACTTTAAATCCAGATTTGTAAAAAATTGAGATATGTATCTACACCAAATCAATCACGGTTCTATAACTTTTGCTCTATATCTAGATTTAAAAATTAAAAAAAAAAGATCTAGATACGCTCCAAAATTCATCATAAATTTATCAATTTTAATTTTTTAGTAAGCTAATTTTTTTTTAATAGATTATAAGAGAAGAGAATATGAACAAATTTATATTTATTTTACTCTAAAACACTACAAGAAAAATAATGGAGCAACAAATATTTGAGAAAAAAAAACATATTGCTATTAACTGAAACGTATAATTCACTCAATTAAAATTATAAAGAAAAATTTGAATTTCATATAAAACTAGTAAATACAGTATGTTATAAGTGTGACACTAATTTAATAAGTTATGTATAAATTTAGTTTGACTATAAAAATAGTAAACAATTGACAGTTAAATATTTTTAAAAATTAAATAAATTTTATGGATCCAAATTTTAAGTTACATCTATATCTACTTCAAATTTTTTCTGAATTTACTCATTTAAATCTATATTCGCTCCGAATTCATTTTAGACCGAAGCAAATTTGATCAATCTAGATTTATATCATGTGGATCACAGAGTAGAAGGTATGACAGAATAAAATTTTACGTTAGGGTTATTTTGGTAACTTCAAAAATGGATTTTAGGTACAAAGTAGCAAAGAGCGCCACATTTCGTAAGTAGTGAAAAATTTTGCCTCAGAACTTCCGCCCTAGTGCCCAAGCACAGAGAAATTTTCTACCACTATTCTCGAACGGTGAAACCCTGGAAGCAGCAAAAATAATTAAACATGGCAGTCCCAGCTTTGACTTCATCTCTGTCTTATTTTTTAGCAACAGCAACAAAGCCCTTTGGAAACAACTCTTGCTTTCATGGCAACGGGATTCCCATTTCATCACCACCTTCTTCACTTCGTCCTTATCAAAAACCCAGCATCAAATATTCGTCATCATCTCGTAAAAACAACATGTCCACTTCTGCTTCTGCTTCTGCTTCATCTCCTCCTTATGATTTGGACGCTTTCAAGTTCGACCCCATCAAGGAATCCATTGTCTCTCGTGAAATGACACGCAGATACATGACGGATATGATCACACATGCAGACACAGATGTGGTAGTGGTGGGCGCTGGCTCTGCTGGCCTCTCTTGTGCTTACGAGATTAGCAAAAACCCTAACGTTCAGGTCGCTATAATCGAGCAATCTGTTAGCCCTGGAGGCGGCGCCTGGCTCGGTGGCCAGCTCTTCTCTGCCATGGTAAATAAGGCGTTTGCTGTTGGATTGGAAGCGGATTTATTTTATTATTTTTAATATAATAAGCATGAAATTACTGCATTGAAAATCATTCATTTGTAGTTTATTCTCTCATGTTGGGTCCTCTATGTCTGGCCCCTCAAGAAAATTAACTTTATAATTGTTTATTTCATTTCTCTCTCCAGGGACTTTATTTATTTTATATTTTTGACTTTTTTGTTTTTTTTATTTTTAATTCTTATTTTTCACTATCTTACAGACCCAAGATAATATGTTTCTTCGTTTTGACCTCCTACATATTTCTTCCTGTAAATATTAGGGTTGGAATAGTTTATTCCATCTTTTTTTTTTTCATAAATTACTCAATGGGACTGCTAAAATTTGATAAATATCTTGATTAATAAATATTATGGTTTATGGAGAGCGATGAATGTTATGGACTAATTGGTAAATGAGAAGTCACAATTTGATTTTAGTGCTTTTGTTAAAATTTAGCTTCCTTGACTTCAATTGAATGTGAATGAACTCTGAAGTTGATACTAATAAATGAATTGCTTGCGATTGATTATAAAAGGTAGTGCGCAAGCCAGCCCACCTCTTTCTCGATGAGCTAGGCATTGACTACGATGAGCAAGACAACTATGTTGTCATCAAGCATGCTGCTCTCTTGACTTCCACCATCATGAGCAAGCTCTTGGCCCGCCCAAATGTCAAGCTCTTCAATGCTGTGGCGGCTGAGGATCTGATTGTGAAAGGCAACAGAGTTGGCGGTGTAGTGACCAATTGGGCGTTGGTGTCGATGAATCACGACTCTCAGTCTTGCATGGATCCTAACGTGATGGAAGCTAAGGTGGTGGTGAGCTCCTGTGGCCACGATGGGCCGTTTGGCGCCACTGGAGTGAAGAGGTTGAAGAGCATTGGAATGATTGAGAGTGTGCCGGGAATGAAGGCTCTTGATATGAACATTGCCGAGGATGCTATTGTGAAGCTGACTAGAGAAATTGTTCCTGGGATGATTGTTGCGGGCATGGAAGTTGCTGAGATTGATGGTGCTCCGAGAATGGTATTATGTTTACTTACATCATATAGTTTGAGAGTCTTTGATTTTCTGTGCTGCTGCTATAATTGAGGGTGCTAAAATTGAGTCATAGTTTAGAGTCTGTTTGTAACTGTTGTGTTTCTGTTTCGACTTAATTTTTTGAAAATGCAACTCAATTTTTCCTTAAACACATTTCTGTAAATTCAATTTAACACTGCTAAAACTGAGTCATAGTTAAAAGTATGTTCATAACCATTGTGTCTTTGTTTCGACAATAAGTGATGTAATAGTTAATCTAAATGCAGGGACCAACATTTGGAGCAATGATGATATCGGGACAGAAGGCAGCGCACTTGGCATTGAAGTCACTGGGGCAGCCCAATGCATTGGATGGAACATATGTGGGAAGTATTCACCCTGAGCTGGTGTTAGCAGCTAGCAGTCCTGCTGAGATTGCTGATGCTTAATTTGTAGTAACAGACTAACAGCAGCAGCATGCAAAATAAAATGCAAATTAGTAGCTGCTTAGATTAGTTCTGTGGCAGCCATCGGTGGTTGTGGTGGATGGTTAACATGGATAATGTTAATTCGGAGGACTTGATGATGGTGGTGGTGGTGGTGGCTGTTTCCCTTCTATCGTCCTTGTCTTCTCATCTTGTTTAGACTTTGTTGGATGTTTTTGGTCGTGAAATTAGCAGTATCTAGTTCTTGTTATCCTTTTTCTTAGTTAATCTTGGCTAGCTTTTCCTATGCCCTTTTCTTATGCTACGCCTGTACAGGCTACAGCTATTTAGTACAAATATATCTATTTACTGACTTCAAATTTTGTCATAAATTAAACAAGCATTAGTGAAAGGATAGAGAAGGTGACGAAACGAAAACATTGAGAAGAAAAAAACAAAGTTTTTGAGAAGTCTGAATGAAATCTTTTTAATGAAAGTATGATATAACAAATCTAGGGTTTTGAATATTGTTTATATTGACTTTAAATATGATGAATTTATGAAAATAGGCAAATTTGAAATAAGAAAAACAAATGGGAAATTCGATAGCTAGAAAAAAAAAATCTTAAAATAATTTTTAAAAAAAGAAAATATCTTGAACTTGCAAAAAAAAAAAAATGTACCGTATTCATGCACCCATCTTATATCAGTCCTCTAACTTGAAAAAGAACTTGCTCGCATGTTTAGAATGTTACAGCTCATCTAATTAAAAAAAAAAAAGAATGTTACAGCTCATCGTCATCCTAATGGTACTCGAACATATCAGACCCACAGAGAGTGTGAGAGATATTTCAATTTTCGGATAAAAACAGCACATCTCATGGCATCATACTTAACAACATAAGGTTAAGGATAATGAACCCATAGAGAAAATAAAGACAAATAATTTTTATTAATTCAAAAGCTTGAGAAAATAATGACAATACCTATTTATTTATGAAAAAGTAAACTTACTTCCCTAAATTAAGTCAAATAGAGGAACTAAAATCACAGTTATATTGAAAATAAAAGACCTAAATACATACCCAATTACACAATAATTAAAATAGAAAATAACAATAAAGAGTAGAATAATAAATGTCTAAAATCTTCTAAAAATATCATACATTAGAAGGAGAATGCATTGTTTTGGGTGAAATGATTTTAAATCTCTAAATATTATTAAAAAAAATAAAAAGAAAGAAAGAAAATTAAGATAGGTAAACCAAGGGCATATCCCTTGAGAACAATAGTACATGAGACTTTCATTTGTGGGGCTCAAACAAAGCCACCCCAATATTAAATAACAAATTAGAAACTTCCTAATTTTTTTTTTTAGAGAGGTCTTAATTTTTTAATATTTAGACAATAAAAAATGACAAAAAAGTAAAAAAAAAAACATTGAGAGATATGAATTCTATTGAAATTTCATTACTTGATTGAACAACCCAAAATTAGTATTCTTTAAAAAAAATATTTAGATTAAAAATGTTCAATTATTTTAGGAAAATTATCATTGCACCACCTTTTTTTTTCTTATGTTCATCTCATTATCATAAAATTCTAACATATTCTCTACATCATTTTTTTTTTTAAATTTATATCCATTATCCACTTTTGCACTAATACTGTTAAATAATTTAAACGAAATGATGATTTTACCCCTAAATAAATTAAAGACCATTTATCTTATAAAAACTTTGAAAAATAAAAAAAGTATAATTATAAAAATACCCCTAAATTTAAAAAAATAAATCCAAAATAGAGGTGCTCATTTGATTTTTATTAAATTTAGATTTTACAGAATTTTAATAATTATTCTTATTAAAAATTATAATTTTGCAAAATTTTAATAAAATAATTGAATTTATTTATTAAAAATAAATCCCAAATTTTAATAAGTTAGGAGATTTTTATTAAATCCCAAAATTTTGTAATTATTTTTATAATTATAATTTTTTATTAAAATAATTTTTATTAAAATAATTTTCTAATTTTTGGATTTATTTCTTTATTAAATGTAGGGGTATTTTTATAATTATAATTTTTTTATTTTCAAAGTTTTTACAAGATAAAATGATCTTTTAATTTATTTAGGGGTAAAAAAATCATTTGTTTAAATTATTTAATGTTGTTAGTGCAAAAGTGACTAATTGATACAAATTTCAAACGAAAGGTGGTGTAGAGAACATGTTAGAATTTTGTGGTGTTTAAATTAACATAAAGAAAAATAAATGTAATGCAATAATAATTTCCCATTATTTTATTTATTATGTATTGTCATGACACTGACAATGAGACTCACCAAATGTATTATTTCCTTTTAAGCTTACAAGCTTGTAAGTGCATACAATTCTATTAATGATTTCATTGTACCTCTACGAAGTGCATAGCAGAAGCAGATTGATAAAATAATAAATAATAGTTATCGTTCTAGTATTTTATTAAGCCAATGTGATTAGATTACGCTTTAATATAGCTAATGTTTATTTATGAAATAACTCAATGAGATTTTAATAACGTTTTAAGTTCGATTAGATGATTCTTTAATCTAAACAATTTTACAAACGAGATTTTGATAGATAATTTCAAAGGGAATCATAAAGAGGGGTTTTATTAAATAAGTGAAGTTATGAAAATTATGAAAAGGTCTCCCTATTTATAATAGGGTCAATTTACCCCCCCCCCCCCAAGTTAACTTAAAAGAGAAATTAAATCACAATTATAATGAAAATAAAAAATTAAAATACATATAATAATTGACTTTAATTTTAAAATAAAAATATTAAAAAGATCAAAATAATAAAATTCTAAAATCCTGAAATAACATCATACGTCATAACCATATCACCAATTCAAACATAGTCTTAACCAATATCTTTTTTTTTTTCACTATGAACCCACCCCTTACTCTCAAATTAAACGTATCCCCAAAGTTATGATCTTTTGACTCTTGCTTCAATTGCAAGAGATCAAATTAATTGAATTACTTGTTCAGATACAAACTTTATTAAAAAATTAACGATTATTTATCATCGTAGAGGCTGGTAAAGGATTAAAAAATAAGTTTATACTTTATCTAGCCCTATCGAAGAGCTCAATTTTCCACTTTAGGGCTCGTTTGGTATGCCAGATTGGATTGCATTGGATCGGATCGGATTGGATCAGGTAAGATTGGATTGGATAACATTGAATTATATATAATACTATATTATGTTTGGTGTAATGTATGATTAAACTATAAATAATCATATTTTATATTTGATATGCCATGAGATTGGTTAGTAACTAATAATATGTCTTATATATTAATTTATCAAAATCACTTTAGATTTTTTTTAAAATGACATGAAATATAATCTAAATTAAAATAGTAATTATTGGTAAATTTGTTAAAAAGTATAAATTATTCCCTTAATTTTTTTATATTTAACATATTATAGTTTTTAAACTTATATTTTACTAAATAATATCATTATAAACATAACAAGAATTATGAGAGGGATGGAGAGGAATTTTGGGTTTTTTTTTTTCTTATCCTATGGCTAAGTTTTAGCTTATCCCACACCCCCCTTGTGATAAAATTTTCACACTGTTTGGACTAAATGGTGGGCTCTATTAATTTTATCTCATAATTATTTTTAAATACCAAACACTGTATTAGAATAATTTTATCCTAAAATGATCTAATCCTATCATTTTATACTTAAACCAAATGAGCCCTAAGGGTCACTTTGGGACTGTTGCGCGGAGGCCCATATTGGGCTTTATAAGAACCAGCCCAGCCCAAAGCAGAAATAAAAACCCTAAAAGAGGAGCAATCTTGACTCAATGCAAGAACAAACACGTGGAGGACGAGGGGTTCAAAACGGCATATGCCTCGCAGCCGCTATATACTCGTCTTGTCACACCCACGCGATATATACGCAGTTACGTTGTAAAGCTCACTCCTTTTCCTCTATTTTTACGGATTGAGACATTTGCAGTCTCTCTCGCTCGCCGCCTTCGAAGGTTCGTATATTCTATCTCTTTCTTGATCTCTATTTGTCCTCCGTTTACGCTCGCTGTTTCTTCAATTTTCTTTTAGATTCGTTTTTCCTTCACTGCCAAACAAGCCGCTATATTTTTGTCATCGTTTTCTCACTGGATAACGAAATGATTTAGCGTTGACTTTTATTTTTTTTCCAATTACTTGTTGTTTGTGAGTGTTTATTTTTAGTAACAGCTTACTTCTAAGTTACTAACGACCGATGCTTTGAGTTGTATCCTGGATCATTATTTTTTCTTTCTTTTTTAATTTAATTTTATAGTGAAACCGCTGCTGAATCTTCAAAAATATAATAATTATTTTTTTTGAAGTTAAAAAACGCATGGATCTGATGACAAATTCCAGTATATTTTGTTAATATCTCAATCACATGACATTTTATGTTGATGATATTAAATTAATGTCAGATTTAAAGCTTCTTTGTTTATTTATGTATGCTTTTTTGTGGACAGGAAATACTGTTGTTGTTGGTAATATTTGAGAATCAGTCAAGATGGTGAAGTTCACAGCAGAAGAGCTCCGGCGTATTATGGACTTCAAACATAACATCCGCAATATGTCTGTTATTGCGCATGTTGATCATGGTATGGCTTTTAATTCTTATTGTGCTTATTGTTTGTTTACCAATTTTCATGTAGAGTGTCCTCCTATATGTTATTATTCACTCGCTTGTGCTAGGTACTTTAGTTAGATGGAGTTGGTTAATAAAATATGTTCCCTTCATGCATTATTATGTCGGGTTTCTTTGCAGTTTGTAAGATTTTGTTTGTAGAGAGAGATCACTAAGCTGTCGTATGTTCTTCTGTTCTGAGAGTTTCTGTGTGCCTATATTTTCTGCGAATTAGAATTTATCCTTTGGATGGGAGGAGATTGTGGACTTATTGTTCTAGTTTAAATCTGTTTGATTAGTGAGTTCTTATTGTTTTACCACTATTAGTGTTTGTCCTGGACCTGATGCTAGTTCAACCTTGCAGGGAAGTCAACCCTTACCGACTCTCTTGTGGCTGCTGCTGGTATTATTGCCCAAGAAGTTGCTGGGGATGTCCGTATGACAGATACTCGTCAAGATGAGGCTGAGCGTGGTATTACAATCAAGTCTACTGGTATATCTCTCTACTACGAGATGACTGATGCGGCTTTGAACAGCTTCAAGGGAGAGCGTCAAGGGAATGAATACCTCATCAACCTTATTGATTCCCCGGGGCACGTCGATTTCTCATCTGAGGTTACAGCCGCCCTTCGTATCACTGATGGTGCACTTGTGGTCGTAGACTGCATTGAAGGTGTTTGTGTCCAAACAGAAACTGTGCTTAGACAAGCCCTGGGTGAAAGGATTAGGCCAGTCTTGACTGTCAACAAGATGGACAGGTGCTTCCTTGAGCTTCAGGTCGACGGTGAAGAGGCTTACCAGACTTTTCAGAAAGTGATTGAGAATGCTAATGTCATTATGGCTACCTATGAAGATCCACTCCTGGGTGATGTCCAGGTTTACCCTGAGAAGGGAACAGTTGCTTTCTCTGCTGGTTTGCATGGTTGGGCTTTTACCTTGACAAATTTTGCTAAGATGTATGCATCCAAGTTCGGAGTTGATGAGTCAAAGATGATGGAGAGGCTCTGGGGTGAGAACTTCTTTGACCCTGCTACAAGGAAGTGGACCAGCAGGAACACTGGCTCTCCCACTTGCAAGCGTGGTTTTGTCCAGTTCTGCTATGAACCCATCAAGCAGATCATCAACATTTGCATGAATGATGAGAAAGATAAGCTGTGGCCTATGTTACAAAAGCTTGGTGTCACGATGAAGTCGGAAGAAAAGGAGTTGATGGGTAAGGCATTGATGAAGCGTGTGATGCAGACCTGGCTCCCTGCAAGTAATGCTCTTTTGGAAATGATGATCTTTCACCTTCCCTCTCCTGCCACGGCCCAAAAGTACCGTGTGGAGAACTTGTATGAGGGTCCTCTTGATGATGTTTATGCTAATGCCATCAGGAACTGTGATCCCGAGGGCCCTCTCATGGTCTATGTATCTAAGATGATTCCTGCGTCTGATAAGGGTAGATTCTTTGCTTTTGGTCGTGTGTTCTCTGGCAAGGTTGCAACTGGTTTGAAGGTCAGGATCATGGGTCCTAACTATGTCCCCGGTGAGAAGAAAGACTTGTATGTGAAGAGTGTACAAAGGACTGTTATTTGGATGGGAAAGAAGCAGGAAACTGTAGAGGATGTGCCTTGTGGCAATACAGTCGCCATGGTTGGTTTGGATCAGTATATCACCAAGAATGCTACCTTGACAAACGAGAAGGAAGTTGATGCCCATCCTATCCGTGCTATGAAGTTCTCCGTCTCACCTGTGGTTCGTGTGGCTGTACAGTGCAAAGTTGCATCTGATCTCCCTAAGCTTGTTGAAGGTCTTAAACGGTTGGCCAAGTCAGATCCCATGGTTGTCTGTTCCATGGAGGAATCTGGAGAGCATATCATTTCCGGTGCAGGAGAACTCCACCTTGAGATCTGTTTGAAGGATTTGCAGGACGATTTCATGGGTGGTGCTGAGATTATCAAATCTGATCCTGTTGTGTCCTTTCGTGAGACTGTCCTTGAGAAGTCCTGCCGTACTGTTATGAGCAAGTCTCCAAACAAACACAATCGTCTCTATATGGAAGCGCGACCATTGGAGGAAGGTCTTGCTGAGGCAATTGATGACGGTCGTATTGGTCCAAGGGATGATCCTAAGGTTCGTTCTAAGATTCTGTCTGAGGAATTTGGTTGGGACAAGGATCTTGCCAAGAAAATCTGGTGTTTTGGTCCTGAGACCACTGGTCCTAACATGGTAGTGGATATGTGCAAGGGAGTTCAGTACTTGAATGAAATTAAGGATTCAGTTGTTGCTGGGTTCCAGTGGGCATCAAAGGAAGGTGCATTGGCTGAAGAAAACATGAGGGGCATTTGCTTTGAAGTTTGTGATGTGGTTCTTCATGCCGATGCTATCCACAGAGGTGGTGGCCAGGTTATTCCAACTGCTAGAAGGGTCATTTATGCATCCCAGCTTACAGCCAAACCAAGGCTTCTTGAGCCTGTCTACTTGGTGGAAATCCAAGCTCCTGAACAGGCACTTGGTGGTATCTACAGTGTTCTTAACCAGAAACGTGGTCACGTTTTTGAGGAGATGCAGAGACCTGGTACCCCACTTTATAACATCAAGGCATACCTCCCGGTCGTTGAGTCTTTTGGATTTTCCAGCACTTTGAGAGCTGCAACCTCTGGACAGGCATTCCCTCAATGTGTGTTTGATCACTGGGACATGATGTCATCTGATCCATTGGAGCCAGGATCCCAGGCTTCACAGCTTGTCTTGGATATTAGGAAGCGGAAGGGCTTGAAGGAACAGATGACCCCGCTCTCTGAGTATGAAGACAAGCTGTAAGCGCTTTATCGATTGCTGACGACTAGATTTTTTGCTGCCGTTGATTTTGTTCTGTTTTTTTCTTTTAAGAAAACAATGTTGACTTATCTTTGTTTGTTGTTGTAGTCTCTGTTTATGTAAGTTTGGACGTTCAAATTCTGTTATTCCATTCGCTTTCTGATCGGATATCACTTGTGATGAACGTTTCCTAGTACTCACTATGATTGTTGTTCACCTGCCGCCATGTTATGCGTTCTCGCAATAATGGTGAAGGTTTATCCCAGAGCCTATTGTTTGCCATTGCAAATAATAATTTTTGTATAATTTTTGTATAATTTTTGTAAGGATGATTCTTCATTTTTTTTTTTTAAGAGATTATTGCTCATGATATTTACAATCATATAAATATTGAGATTCGTTTATATTAATTTTGATATAGTAACGTTCAGATTTTAAATCCTTTTAAATATTCAAGAAACGTCTAATTCTCATGTTGGGAGAAAAATTATTTTCACTTAAGTTTTGAAATTTAAAAAAATATATATAAATTAAATTTTTATAATGTGTCTGTGGGAATTCGAATGACTCTCCTCTTACTTATAAGAGAATGGTTCTAGCCACTTTGATTAAGACGATTTTTTATTAGAGATCAAATCTAACACTTTTTAAATTGGGTTGACTTATTTGAACCCTATAATTTTCTAATCTACACCCATTTACTTACTCTTTGAAAATTAAACATCCGACCTACTAGACAACCTTCATTATCCCATAATCCTATCTTAATAAATCCACTTATCTAATTGTATTAGTGGGGTCATTAGATAATTGTATTAGTGGGGTCATTCTGTATTTTATCATTTTTATAACCATGAGGAACTCAATGAAACCGACATTGTTCATCACCAGTGAAAAGTCACATCAAAGCCCCACGTGAGAGAGAGAGAGTTCGAAGGCCAAAAGAGGCATAAACTCAAGAAATCAATGCGAGGACTAAATCTAATTTTTTTAGGAGAATCGAAGGGCTATTTCATTCTCATACAAATGTTACCTTGTACCCATTTCTTTTGCTCTTGTAAAGGTTGATGAAGAAGTAAGTACTGTCATAAATGGCGGACACAGAGCGACCACGGGAGCACAAGCGACGAATAGAAAGCCAAATAATTGGCGCTGTACATAATTGTGCGGTAGCTGCAATGATGGTGGACATGGTGCAAATACTATTTCAAGCACAAACCTAATAAGAGATGACGATTTTGCTAACATTAGAATAAACATAAATATTAGCTAATGGAGCTTGCTATGTTGCAGACTCTGTATTTAACATAGCAAATGGGGAGCATCCACGCGTTCCAGGAGAGGCGAAAAGCGGTTGGAACTCAGCTGATAGAAGGCCAGTTTGCACTGAGCTGTTACATACAGAGTCTGTGACGTAGCTTTGTCCAAAAGACTGCGGTAACAATTTTGCATCAAGAGAACAAAAATTTTCATTGATTGATCTCATTCGTACAGCAAGGTACAAATAATGACTAATCGCTTGTATTTTTCTTGATGCCTCGCAAGAACGTGTTGGTGTCGGCGCCTGCGTCGGCGAGGATGCGATGAAAAAGGGGTTAGCGTTTAATTACCTAAATGAGAGTTGTGTCAAATTTATTTACACAAAATGCCAGAAGCCAAACAGCCGGCAAATCTATTGCTTTTATTAAGCATGAAAATTTCCCAAAATCTATGACAAAGAAATGAAGAAAAAAGAATACACATTCCTTTCTGAGAAAAATTACAAATTGGCTGTGTGAACTGTGAGATCCCCAGGGGCAAGGGATTTGGGGGTTAGTGCTCCTTTTGGAGAAACAATGACTTTGCTCTGTGTCATCTGCGTAATCCTAATTCATGAATTTTCTGCAGTTTGGTGCTTTACATAAACAGGGGACTTTGAATTCTTCAGGTTCATCAGGATCAAATAAGTAATCGTACCTGCCAATAGCAAACAATCAATATATTATGTGAAGTTCCTAAAACCCATAAAGAATGGGAGAGAGAGAAAGAGAGAGTGAGAGAGATATACGTTAGCTCATCACCAGCAGATACGTTAGTCTTAGCAATAAGGACAATCCGACTCTCATCATCACCCACACTCATTATCCTTGCGTAGCAGTTTGGCATACACTGTATCAATCAAGGGCAAAGGAGATAAAGTATGTAGGAGTTGAGTCCAAATATGACTTGAATATCCATATCTTACCGAATGATTGATTAAGCGTGCTATGTTTCCTTTATCAGTGGCATCTACCACTACCTCCTCACTGATCTTGAAAAGCTGCAACATAAATCTCACTAAAGTTTAGATACAAAGAGTAAAGAAACAAAAGGGGAAGAGAGGAAAATATAACCCAAAAAAAATGAAGATGAAGTAATCCTGAGAATTTAGAAATTTTCCAGTTATGATTTCACAAGGATGCGGAGGAGAAAAGCAGAAAAGGGCAAGATAACTCACATAGCAGTCTTTTCCTTCTGATCGGTAGCGCACCTCTCTGAGATCTGCAATACTGCGTCTTACCTGTTCGCCACGATACTCGAGAACCTGAAGGAAAGCATTTGGTTTTTAATTTGTTTAAATAGTACCATAATAGTGGAACTGCCAACATACAAATGTTCCCTTTACACAACTTTTCATGTAATTTTTTTATGTAACATATATCTGCATCAGGGTTTGCCAGACATCCAGTGGAATTAATCATACATCCCACTTTAACCTTAAAGCACAGAAATGTATACATAAAATTTTATAGTTTTCCAATGAAAATTTCATTTAAGAAAGAGTTATTTAGCGATAAGTTTTAAACAAAATTTTTGTCTGTACCTTCGATGTTACCAAAGAACAATGAAGAATTTCAAGTCCATTTTAATGTCAAAGACATACCAAGTTTATGTTTATGGATCTTCATAGCATCCATGGCAAATTGCTCATAAAGAAAAATTTCTCAACCTTCAGAAACTAAAAAGCAATAACTAAATGAAAGACTTGATTTCATAAACAATATACCGTTGATCTCATCTAATTCACATACCATTTCTCCTTCTTGAATATTCCGACGTGCAAAGAGGCCCCAGCCATGTATTCCGGATCTACCAAAGCAAACTCGGTCATGTTCAGTTCTCTGGAGACAAATTTCCAAACCCAAAAATAGTCAGAAAGACAAATCGATTAGTTAAAAATTACTAGGGTCAAATGAAAGCATATATATTTTTGCCTGTAAGTGGTAAAGGCGTTCACGGAAAGAAGAAAAACTTTTATGCTCCTCCACTACCTGTTGAAGGAAAGAGAATGACCATAAGATGAATTTTTTCCACTAAAATCTCAAAGGGGAAAAAGGGAGCATAGAGTTACCCTGAATGTGTTCAAACTTTGCATGGTGGCTAAAGAATGATGGCAAGCTCCCCCCACTTTGTGGGCAGTAGCCTCTTCTTCTGCTCTCTACCAAACAGAACAGGTGGGAAAAAGGGTTAGATGACAAAGAAAAAGAAGTCCCTCCTTAATGATACTGGGAGATTTAAGAAAACAATACAGCAGGCAAATGAAAGTAAGACCACACAATTCATAATGCATGCAAAGTTAGAAAAGTTCAGCACTTCAAGAATGATACCAGCAAAATTTTTCTATGCAGCAAGGAAAACAAATTAAGCCGCATATTATTGTCATATTGTATTCTCTCACTGCTCACATAGGTTTGACATTCCACTCATCATCTTAGAACAAACATCAATCATCTCTTTGACAGAAATGGTGCCTAGAGAAAGAAAACAAGGTTAAAAATAAATTGGTAGACGGACAATTAGCCTGGCAATACCTAGAGTTCTCCAAGTATCAGTTCCCAAATCAAACCCAACCCACCACAAAACACTCACAAGACAAAAGGACCAGGTAACCAAAAGGCATCCTGTGCTACTATGTCAACAATAAAACTTAAAAGGAAACTGACCCATTGAAATTACTTATTGTATCATCACTGGAAAATAAATAGATAGATATGCTGAGTCAAACAGAAACAGATACATATAGGGTACCTTCTTGTTATTGTTTAATCTTTTAAATACATGGCACCTTGCAGCAGAGAATGGCTCAATCTCAGTAGATTCTACAGCAGTAACCTCTTCAACTTTTATTCTGCTAGATGAAATAAGCCTTGAACCAGACCTCTTCTTATTTTGAGCAAGGCTTTTGGCAGAAAAGACACCTAGAGGAGTATGAATAATTAAGAAGGTATCTGGATTTGGAGCCCTGCATCAAAAACCAAAGAATAAACATGAGGAGAGAATTACAGAAAACACATGCATTCATGAAACACAAGTACTGCTCAGAGGTGTTTGGTGAAACCTGTGATAAGCACAATATGACACCATTTTTGTGATCTGTCTTCCATTTTTCTCCAAGCAGTGCAACTGCAAAACATAGAGTTCAGTCAATGCAACATATATTGGAGCACGGAGAGAGAACAGTCTAATTAGAGATTAACATAGGCTGAGTAGGCAGATAATGGCTTTAATTTTATTGGTACATCAATTTACTCAACCTACTGGCATTCAAGCAACAAGAGGATCAACATAATATACCAATAAATAATCACATGTAAAGGTTTGAAATAAAATAAAACACTAAAATGAAAATCAACAGTTTCTGAAATGTGAAATATGATCATTAACATCCTTCACACCATGTAAGTTTTAGTGTATAATGGAGGCAATTACAGGTTCCATATGGTCATAACATAGAGATAGACAAGTGCCTAGAAGTAGGCAGACACAATTTCAACCAACTGTTATAAAAATGCAGCAGTAAGCAACCTACCTCCATCCGATACCCAGCTCTTGATGCACACATAGCATGGTAATAAGTGGAACACTTGCAACACTGTGTGCATGAACCATGAATTTGCTTACAAATAACGCAAATCTGAGAAAAAGCACATACAAAAATAAATTAACTATATTCTTGCACTAACAACCAGCTCAATAATCACCAGCGATCCAGCATGAACATTTAGACTAAGACAAATCAATCACACAAACATTTGTCAACATGCTCATTTGATTTATATCCAGGGGATGAGCTGTTCCAAAATTAATGCGTATACTATAGAACTGCACTTATAAAACTTCGTCACATTTCTTTAGGAAAAATGTAAAATAATAAATTAAAAACTGCTAAAGATTGCAAAACCATGCCAACGGGAAAAGTGTACATGTAGCCGGTAACAAAGAAAAGAAAAAACAACCAACCCAAAATACAATCATTCAACAACTTTGAAAGAGGAAAAGTGAGAGGAAAGGGTTAAAAAAGGCCACTTTATCGGGCTAACAAGTAAGCATAAAGCGAACATTTTCCAACATATGCTTCCCTTTCACCAATAAAAATTTCAAGTATTTCTGAGTTTGCTTCAAAATGACACAAATATAGTGGGAAAATAATTTTGTGTACAGGTGTAAATGACTTTGAAATTGCAATATCGTCTTCACAAAGCAAACACTTAACCTCAAGCAAAAATTCATAATAATTTGATCGAATACTCATGATATTCTACCTTTACAAAAGAGTTTGACGGAATACACAAGATCCCAAGAGCAGGCTCCATCTTTTCATCACTTGCAAATGAGACTTCAGGTTGAAACCATGCACAGGTCACATGAACCCACAACGAATCAACATCAGTCGGCTTTAAAGCACCTCCTGGTGAAAAAAGGGGTAAAAAAAGCATACTTTAATCAGAACAAGGTCAAGGAATCAAATCATGATGAGAATCTGATTGCTTCAGTAATAATATCTACATAAAACGATAACTGTTAGGCAAAATATCTGCGAGAGTGAAAATCATCTGATAGTGAGAAAGCTGTGATTAAATCATATGATTTCAGTTTTTAGTAATGCC
This sequence comes from Citropsis articulata, assembly GCA_030449925.1. Classification (NCBI taxonomy): domain Eukaryota; kingdom Viridiplantae; phylum Streptophyta; class Magnoliopsida; order Sapindales; family Rutaceae; genus Citropsis; species Citropsis articulata. The sequence continues at coordinate 912,541 of JASUUH010000135.1, read as the reverse complement.
AGCAGTTATGACTGGGTCAACCCAAATGTAGGGTAACTGTAGCGAAGTAGAGTAGAAAAACATAAGAGAAAGAAATATAAAACCATGGAAAAACAGGTACTTTTTATAAAATTAATTTTACTCACCTTCAGTGTAGACAATCTCAATGACCTAAATACACAGAATATTTATACACATGAAATTAAACTACCTAAAAAACTTGCCTTTTACAGGACAAAGGCAACACTCCCGCTTAATATCAGGTGTTTCACATGCCTTGCAAACCCATGAAGTGAAATCCCGAACGTTTCTTGCTCCATAGCATTCTTGATGTACAGCTATTTGACATCTGATAAGCAATAGTGATATCATTAACATGACAGTATCATAAACAAACATATATCATAATCTTCAGGCAACAAAAAAGGATTTCCTTTGATTACGAACGCAAAATGTCAGACAATGGATGAAAAGGTGTATTACTGTTCTCCGTCATTCTGTAGCTTGCACTGTAACAGTAGGGTAACAGCTAGCAAAGCACATGCAATATGCATAGGTAGACCAAAGCTACATACACAACACGATGACTACAAATTCTAAAAATATTGTACTATAATCAGTCAGTTAGACAGATAAAGGAGCCTGTACTACTGCGCATTTGTTTGGAACATATCCAAAAAACAACGGAGTCCATATTGCCTGATCTCATTGTCATTTTGTATATCAATAAATTACGACCACCTGATTGATACTATTCACCACCCTTGGCAATACCTGTTGCAAATAATGATTTTATTGTAGTCCCAATCTTCAACCCATCTGCATACAGCACAGCGTTCTGTTGTCCACTTAGCATAAACGGGTTCATATTTTTCTGTCACAACAAAAATAAGAATCAGTAATTTCAATGATAGGAAACCTGTGATTGGTTCAATAAAAGGATAAAAAATCATCATAAAATTATAATCCTAAAAGAAAAAATGTACCTTGCAAAAAAGCCAGCAACTTCTGCTTCCGCTCCTTTATAGAGGGCCTTTTAGGAGGTTTGGCAGAAACAACAGTATTAGCATGGTACTCAGCTAACTGCAGCATCTGCAAAGTTAAACAAGAACAAAACTCAAGTACTAATCCTGCCAAGAATTTTTCCAGATTAAGATTTTAGAATGTAAAGTCAACATTTTCCACTCATAACTTTGTTAATCTTCAAATCAGCAAGCCCATTCGAAAGCCTCTAATGAAGGCATAAAACACCAACAAGCCAATTAGGAGGAGATGAGAACCCTTCTAGACATTAATAGTAAGACATTTAGAACAGAGACTTGCATTAGGCCAGTCTGCTTGTATTGACAGTAATTGTAATTTCTTTTTTGGGTCGGGGGGTTTTTGCATAAAAGGGGGCAAGGACATATTTCATGTTGACAATGCTCCAAAACAAGAGAAGCTAAAAAAAGTTGGATGCCAATGACATTGATAATTTCATATGCTACCAGCCCAATCCTATCACAACTAATCTGCACTAAAATATATGGAATTTAGCTATAAAAAAACCTACTCTAATATTTCGGATGAATTAATTCAAACAAACCCTAGTTTATTACTTCATAATCACTGGACTAAGTTACAACAAATCATAGTACAGTGGTTGTGTTGGATGCTAACGTAGTGAGAGCATTATATTCCAAAGCTAGCACAGCAAGTTTTGACAAAATTCTTGATAGAGATAAGTGTATGTTGTAAACCGAGCCCTCTTAAAGTACAACAACCCCCAATTCTACAAAGGTTGACAACAGATAAAATTTTACTCCTATGCAACAGAAACCACCAGTAAAATATTCTGAGTCCACACACCCTAACTTCAGGTTTCTATCTAATGTCATCATATAAATTAATAGGTTTCTACTGAAACAATCACTTTTCCAGACAAAAATATTACAGTAAATTAGTAATTGCCAATCCCACAAGATATTCATTTTTCAAAAAATATAAACAATCCAAGAATTCCAGAGACATGGATGACAAGAAATATGAAAAGAATGTGAAAATCAGCTGTTGTACGAACCCATTGTTCAAGAGGTAGCATGGAATCTTTCACCCTAACACTAGTCCGCCAATTTCTCAATTTGGAACCTGTATGCCGTTCCCAATCACTAAGAGCTAGTTTTTCTGTCCCACAAAACCCACATTTGCACACAACTCTGAAACAGAGGAAATTTAAGAGAAATTACACACACAGGTGTAAAAGTAACAGAGGGATATCTCAATTTCCCATTAAGTGCAGCTAAGTGCCATAAAAAATAAAATAAAATAAAAATCCATGAGTTGTATTTTTGCTTACAAGTGAAGGCTTGGATAATATATGCCTTCCACACCTGAGCAGAGAACTGTAACACTGTTGGGTAGGACCAATTGACCATTGTTTTTGTTGCTTCTGTATCAAAGACTTGCAATCAATAAATGTAGAGCCGTGCATCCAACTTAAATTGAAACGCACATAATAATTTTCAGGAAAATTAAATAAGACAATCTTTTTGGTCGAATATCACTAAACAAAGACCAAGCAAAACAAGAACTGCAAAAGTACGTCAAAAAAGACATCGCTGAAATAAGGCTGCATAATATGAGTTCAAACACAAATGTCAAAAGATTAAAGAAAGAAATCACTTACTTGATTTTCCGCTGCCCTCTTTCTGAATCCGATAATTCAAAGTTAAATTTTGCTTTGCAAGAAGGGCAGTAATACTCTGAACCTCCAAGATCCTTCAGAGCAAAAAAATAATTTAGTCGAGGAGGAGTTCATGTTATTATCAGGGGGATAAAGCACAACAGTCATGCAATGTCTAAAGCTGATGAACAGACCTTAAAATGGCTGCTGGAAATTTTGTCACATTCGGCATGAACCCATACTTTACAACCATCACAGCGCACCTAACCGGTGAGGTAATTTGAACAATAAATGAATAACAAATTACCACTATGTCCAACCCAAAGAAATAAAATAAGCCAAAACTCTAAAGTAGATAAATGATAGCCTTACCCAACTTCCACTCTCTGAATGGTTCCAAACCTTCTTGCATATCCCGCAAAAATGTTTTGATTTCATTAACTGAAATAAATATGCATGCAGTTGTGAGAAAATGCACAAAACCAACACAAAACTACGATAATGGCAAATGAAACTCAATGAGGAATCCATGAGGGCAATGCACTTGTTACAAACCTTGGCACAAGTTCTACAAAATAATTGGTCTCCAGTAGTCAAAGCCTTTATTTTCTTTGCAGATTTAGAAGGAAGGGTCATGCCACAGCCATCACAGGGCCTTTTATCTTTGTTCTTTGCCCATGAGACCTACATCGATAAAACTAAATTCAACGTGTTCTGGATTGAAAGAGAACAATTTATTTCTTTAAAAATATAGAAAAAGAAATTAATTTCCTTAAAAGTTGGGGGGCTGCTTTGGTCCTTAAAAGAAAGAAAAAGAAAAAAATCAAAAGGGCTACATATAAATGAAAATATGGTTCCCCTTATGACCAATCAATAAATTGTTCATTGCTCTCTTGGAAAACCAAAAGGTTCCCAACTTTTAGGGCATTGCTTGATTATGCACTCAAATAATGATCTGCAGAAATGTGTTTTCACAGAATAGCAAAATACATATTAAAAAGAAGGTATTTCAGTGATTTTATTCTAATTGAAAATTAAGGAAAAAAACAAATAAGCAGGAAATCTTATATTACAATCTCTGAAAATTTTGGCTGTCTAATTTCCTGATACTTGTTTGCATAAGATTATCATCAATTTCATACAAATTCCCTGCTGATGTCTAGGTGACTTAGGGATCCCAGTTATGCAAAAATTTTGGAATTAAGGCTTGGTGAGACATACACCAACCTACACACAGTTACTAAAGTTTAGAAAGAAGAGGTTTCAGAAAGATTGCAATATGGGGAAACATGCCTTGTCGATAAATGGATAGTCGAGATCCTGGTTTGAACCAGTAGCCTCCTGACCCCATTTGAGAACAGATTCATCATAAGTAGGGTTCCCAGCTGCCATGTTTATGTCCTGTATCAACTTCTCTGTAAACCCCTGATCAGCCAGAAAAGCTTCCTCCAATGCCATCTGAAAATCACTGGGCTTGCAGTCATTCAATTCAGATTGCTCCTGGAACCTATACCATCAAAAAATACCTCAGTTAAGCAAAAGGAATCAATAAAAAAATAAATAAATAAACACTATGTGCACCAATGTAGATATACACCTGTCCACAAAATCCACAAATGGAAATATCAATCCTCGTTTGACCCAAGCATAATCCTGTTCATAATCATTCAATGCACCACAATCAGCATCCAAAACCTCAGAATAATAACAACAACATCGAAGTCAGTAAACAGAACAAGCTTAACATAGAAAACAATCCATACCCTTTGATTTACATCCCCACAGTGACCGAAAAACATCACACAAGCTGCATCAGGTATGCAAGACCTCAATACCACATCCGGCGCTTGAGTCATAGGATCAATTACTATGGCTGGCCAATAAGGGTAGTTCTTCCCTGACTTTGCCCACACTATATCACCTGAGTAGAAGTCCTCTGGCCCATATAACCCATCATCTTTTCTCTCGCCATTCAATAAGCCCTCCTCGCTCGTAAACTCAACAATGTCTTCAGGCGGGCTTTTCTTATCATTATCAAGATCAATAAATTGTTGCTCATGTAATGATGTTAGTGAACTCTTCGAACTCGAGTACTTCCTAACATCAAAACTCCTACTAAACCCACCTTCATCTCCCTCCTCTTCCTCACACAATGTACCATGCTTACAATTCTTATAATATCTAAATTTATCATCTTTCGACTTACTCTTCACATTAGAATTATAAGTCTTGGGTGTTTTAAAACTGAACTTCTCTTTCTCACATTCCATTTCATCATCATAACAATCATCACGCTTACTCTCTTTCCTCCAATTCTCAATGACCGAATCATTAAACCGAGAGGGAAGTACCTGAACCCGACCTCGCGATGTCCTCACGAGCGGTGGCCTTGAAACCTCCACCGCCGGCTTCTTCAACCTGGCTGAATCTGAGCCTTTGGATTTCAACACCTCCTCGCCGGGGGAACACAACACTTCCGTGCACCAAGACGCAGCGAATCCCTTCTCGGAGTGAAGAATTCCGTGAAAACTAAGGGGGAGTATACCTGCAGCCACCTCGCCGCCAAGTAGACTTAACGGGTAATAGCCGTTAGTTTTCCGTTTCTTCCGCTTAGCCGAGTTTTCATTGTCCTCGTTGGCCGACTCGCCGAGTTTACACCGCTTCAAACTCGGCATTTGAGATTTCAAGTTCCTCTTGATTATCATTGTATCAAAAGAAAACGATGAATGAATATGATATATGATCAACCAATTGCAACACGCACCCACATCTAATTAACCAAAAACGACGCCGCTTCTCTAATTCATCAAATTCACGTAAACCCTAAATTGTAACCAGATTCCTTTTCCGGAACCTTAAATCTGAAACTAAAACAATAAGGGCAGCGACAGAATTCCTCTTATTTATTCTCGTAAAACGAATAAAAAGAGAAATTATTTCTTCTTTAAAAAAATTCGAGAAATTGGAGAGAAATTGATCGAATTTTGTTAAAAGGAATTTTAGAGATCTGTTTCGATGAAGCTTTCTCTCTCTAGCTATCTAATTTTGTTCAAAGCAATATATAATATATAATTATAACAAACTGTAATGTAATTATAAAATAAAAAGGATTTTTTTTAATTTCTTTTTTTTTTTTTTTGGGGGGGTTTTGATGAAAAATTTCTTTAGAGAGAGAAAGGCGTTGGAGTGACAGAGAGTTGGAAGGAAAGGAAGAAAGAAAAGAAAGCGTTTTAGGGGTCGCTCGGCGTTATCTAAAATTGCTAGTAATATTTTAACATGTGAGTGAATTTTTTTAAGATTATTTGGTTGAGGCTATCTTGCGCCTTGCGTGTTGCTTGTGCAATTTTCTTCTTCTCAAATCAATTTGTTTGTTGCAGTGTTGCGAATTGTTGTTGTTCTTCGTTTTCTATTTTGTTGTTTTCTTTTTAGAGTTTTTATTTTATTTTATTTTTTTTTTGGGTGGGGGTTATAGTATCTGAGCAGAGAGAACGATGGTGGATTGGTGGTGCAATATTGCATATGTTAGTTTGCTCCAAGAATGTTGGAACTCAAATATGTCGTTATGAAACGTTTTAACTTTGTGGGTTGTTTTTTTTACCTTTTTTCTAATTTTTAAGTTTAGAATTGTGTAATTTGGTGGAGAAATTTGTTCGCTTTTGTGATTTTTGATTTTGTGTTGATTCTGCAGATTGGAACTTTTCGAGTGTGATTGCGTGACTTTCTATTAATTTTGATTCGGTGGGTTGTAAGGAGATTTAGCCATCTTGAGTTGGTTTTCTCGATGGGATTTGGGCTCTCTAAATGTTCAATAATTTTGAGCCAAAGTTTCTGCAAGATCATGTATGAGCGAGAGGAGGATGGCATTGGCGTGTGAAAGAAAGTTCAAATGGGGAAGTGGCGCAATACAAAATATGCTTATTTTCCCTCTCTTTGTTTTTCTTTTTTTTTTTAATTTTAATAAATCCTTTTGTTGTCTCTTACATACATCGGTGATCGGTCCACAGCGGGTTCGATTTTGAAGAAGAAAGAGAAAAAAGTTGTAAGAATAAACAAGAAGCCAGCTGCGACTGTATATGACCAAAGATAGTGCTAGGTTTGCGTAATTGGGTCAACCAATTAGCTTCTCTCCATCTTGTTTCCTAAAATAATCTGAACCGATCGTGTTTGGATTTGGATAGCTTGTTACGTGCCACGATGTCTGAATTTAATTTTCGCAGCTTCCACTGCCATAATCTTAAATACTTTGTGGGTATTAGTAATTGATTTATTTATTTTCGGCATTTTGATGGATGGGTTTGTGAAAGAGGAATTTTTTGGTCACAGAGATTATAAGACAGATAGAAAAGAAGTACTATCATTTTTTATGGCTATGAATCGAAGGGGAGGAAGAAGAGGAAGAAGCAGAGGAAGAGGAGTTAATAATAATCAAGAATAACTATGGATGGGGGCCAAGGACAAAAGGGTCATTTTACGTTACAAGGCAAGCTGCAGAATGGTTGCTTTTGTTTCTTGTTCTACAGAACTTTCGGGCTTCCTAAGAGGATCTGTAGTTTCGGAATTTCGATGGAGTAGTACCCGATGGCCGCCGGAAAAATCGACGTTGTCGTGTATTTCGAGGATTTAATCGGATTTGATGTGGTCGTATTGGGCGTTGCAGCCAATGCATGGTGGGGGTCAGCCGAGGCGTGATGAAGCTGAAATGGGGAAATATATATATGGCCAGTTGTTTTTATTTACTTTATAGAATTGGATAGGGCCGACTGCCGAGTGGGGATTTAAATTAGAAAATTGAAAAATTGGTCAATTTTTAGTTGCTTGAATTTGATGAGAAGGCGGAAACGGCTTGGTAACAAAGACGAAATTTGGTTTGTTAGATCACGTGAAGTGTAAAATGTTGGCGGCGGTGGTGGTGGTACACGTAAATAAATACCCTTTGTCATCACGATCACAAGTGAAGTCAGCTTTCCGCAGATTCTTTTCTTCTTTTAAATGAGAATCCGAAATTTGGCCTTCAAAATCATTCTGTTTCCCACCGCTGATGTCAAATTTGTAGAGGCTGTAAATAATCCGGCGAAGATTTTGGTCCTGTTCTTGATAAATCATCTAGTTTTGATGATAATAGTGGGAAGAATAGACAAGGAATTGTGGAGATTTCTCTGGTTGAGACAGATTCTGATGGGCAAAATCAAATACAAACCTAATTTTGATGATGCTAATTCTTGGAGGCAACCCAAAGCCTAAGATCCTCTCTGCTGTTCAAGAGAGAGAAATTTTGCCTTCTTCTATGGCCAGCTTAGCCTCAAAAGAACAACAAACTTGTACTAGTGTCCTTTAGTGTGTGGCTGTACCAGAAGTACATTCGTTCACTCTGCACATCAAAATCTGAGACTCTTGAGTTATGACATAGTAGAATCGATCATTAGTCTAGAAACAGGTTCTAGCGATCACTGACTTCAAAATATCAACTAAAAGAGGGGGGAAATTTAAAAAAAAAAAAAAAAGAGAGAGAGAGAGAGAGAGATGAGTACAATACATGAACTTCTATGATACATGTAATTTGTAAGTACAGATAAGGTTTGTAATTGATGAAGGGGGCTATAGGTTATGCGAGAAGATGACAGAGGAATTCCCTCATGATGACAGAGCAAAAAAAAATTAATGGTCAAATTTCTTAATGAATCAAAATAGGTGAAGAAATATCTAGACAATGATATATTAACAAAACAAAGAACAAGTGATATATGCAGTTGATAGGAATCGATTAGTAATTAAGTCATTTGATGGTTCCATAATGAGACCTGTTATCATTAGTTTAGTTTGAGGGTAATTTTGAACCTATCCCCAAATAAATTGATATTTTATACCGCGTCTCCAACAAAATTGACTTGTTGCACCGCGCCTCCAATTCTATTATTTTCTCAGTTAAGTTTAACGGTGGAAGGGTAAAATTAGAAATTCATTCCTTAAATTAATTTTAATAGGATTTCTCTTGAAATAAAAATCTTTAAAAAATTAAAGGAAAAATAATAGTGGTGACAATGTACATATAACAAGAAATTTTTTTTTTTGCAATTGAAATAAAAACCTTTCAAAAAAATTAAATGAGCTAAAAATTTTGTTATTTTTCATATAGAGGGACATTTTTTTCATTCAATCAAAATTTAAACGGAGCCGTTAGAAATAACTGAAAAAATAACGGAATTAGGGGCACGGTGCAACAAGTCAATTTTGTTGGGGACGCGGTGCAAAATGTCAATTTATTTGGGGGTAGGTTACAAATTTCCCTTAGTTTGACCCCGTATATATATATATTTATGTATACACTTCCAGATCAAGAGTTCAATTGTTCAAAGGTAGGCAAGAGTAGAGCAACAACATTCCAATAATGAGAGAAACTATTTTGGTCATTACTGTTATTATTAGTTAAGGCTGCGTTTGTTATGTTATATTATATTATATTGTATTAATTTTATTTTATTAAGGTGTATTACATTAAGTTATAATGTAATATTATATTTCCTGTAGTGCGAACCAATCAAATAATGTTATTTAAATTTATTAATATTATTAATTTTTAAAATTTAGAATAAAATATTTTTATTTTTAAATTAAAATTTTATTATAATTTATTGCATAATAAGAGATAAATGATTATATATAAAATATTAACAGTATTTTAATAAATATAACGCCAACCTCATTACTATAGGTTTATTTTATATACCTTATTATATTAGTCACCTTTTAATACAAGGTAATGCAATGTAGTATATCGCAAGCTACCGCAACACATTCTAGAGTAAGATTCGAGCAGACCGTCAAAGAGGGAGGGTTTTAATATATATATGTTTACGCATACTATCAAGGGTTTCTTGATCTACAGTGGCAGTTACCTTTCCGTAGCTTTTTGTCGCACAACGAAAATCGATTAGGGTGTAACACCATTTGAGTGATATTCGGATGGTGCCCTTGCGCATGGGTCTTTCGTCTAGTTAATAAAAAAAAAAAAGACTCCGATTTTATGTTAGATATCTCTTAGTCATTGGCCGTTAGTTGTCACTGCAGTGACAATGTCACGATAACATGTGTCACCTTTTATTGGCTACCTTTTGAGTTTATAAGTTCGAGCCCTAATAACGGTTAAGCTTAATTCTTCTCTCAATAAAATTAGATAAAGATATAATTATTTTTTCATAATTTGAGATATAATAAACATCCCTCTAGTATTATGTAAAAATAGAAATTCAGACTTTAGTATTGTAGAATTATTAAGAAAAGTTCTGATTGATTTTTTATTGTAAATATTAATAAAGTTCTATTGTAATATATCAAGAACAAAACATGTGCCACCTTTAAATATATTATAAAAATATTGTATAAATAGAAATTATATATTTATCGAATCAAACTTAATGAGGCTCTGATAATCAATCAAATGAATAAAGATTAAGGCCTCGTTTGATATAGTTTTTCAAATAGAATTATTTAAAAGAGCTTTTACTAGTGGAGTTTTCATCTAAAAAAATAAGTTATTTAGTTGTCAATGAGAGTTTTTATTAAAAATTATAAAATTACTTTAAATTTTTGTAAAATTATGTTATGAAATGAGGGAAATAAAACTGTCAAATAAGTAAAAAATATTTTAGAGATTTTAATAGTTTAAAAAAACTAAACTAGTATTTCTTAAAGTCCAAAATTTGTATTTTTGTTAGTGAAAATAAAATAGCTCATTTAATATTTAAAAGCTTTGCTTAAAAAATAACTAAACAATAAAAAAAAAAATTAAAAGAGTTTATATGATTAAATAAATACTTATAACTATTAAATAAGTTATACTTAACCGACACTAAGTTTAAAATCATTCAAGACTAGATGATCGAAGCATGGGACTAAAATTAGCTCATCATCTGAGCTCTCTTGGTCTTTTGTAGATTTTATGCCGTATGTATTTTAATGTAGTATGATTAGAATTTAACTACTTTTACTTTTTAATTTATTAACCACCAATTAAGTTAATAAAATTAGCTCAAAAGAAAATATGATTAAGAGAGAATCTTGATCCCAAGGGTGAACAAGGAAAATAAAGCATCAACTAAGTTTGACTTATAAATCTTAAACAATGCCAAGTAACTCAATTCAAATTCAGCAGTATCGTTGCACCAACAACCAATTATGTTCTCACATTGAAACCTTAATCTACGTTAGTACCTTGCCATGACAGTGTCACGTAAAAAGGACAAAGGCTTTTGTTATGTTACATCATCATGTAACATACATGATGATGTAACAACCGTTTGATGAAATCTAACGGTTATGAAAACATAAGATTAAAAAATTATATTATTTTTACAATCATTAGATAAAAATCCAATGGTTGTTATATCATCATGTATGTTACATGATGATATAACATAACAACCTCCAAGGACAAAAACAAAAAAACAAAAAACAAAAACAAAAAAAAAAACTTGAGATTTTCACTCCTTGGAAACTAAAACAAATATTATTGGTAAAAGAAATAAAAATAAAAGAAAAAGGAATAAGCTACGTTACAACTGAGGTCATACCAAAATTTTTGTCTTTTTCTAATCTACTGTTAAGATCTAACTCAAAACTAGTTCAGTAGCTAAGATGTTTCGGTTGGGTTGTTAACACTATAAAATTAAAAAAAATAAAAATAAAATTAAAATTTTGACACATAAGTTCATAGATTTATATTTTATTATTGAATAATATTATATTATAGTTTTATTATATTAAAAATATAAATAAATAATGTATTATTTAATTATATTATATTAATAAATATATAAATATATAAAAATTGATAATTATCTAATAAGTTAGTAGAACTAATAATAAGTACTTACATATTATATAAAAATAAAAACATAACATAATATTACATTGTTTCATTATATTATAGTAATTAATATATAAAAATTGATTACTATTTAATAATTTAACATAATTGGTAATAAATACTTAAATAATATATAAAAATAAAAAATATAATATAATATAAATTAATTATATTACAATAATGAATATGTAAAAATTAATTATTTTTAAATACTTTAATATAACTAATAATAAATATTTAAATATTAATAAATTTGAATAATATTAATTTAAAATTAGTTGTAATATAAATAATGACATAAAATATTATTACATATACTAAAGTTGAGGGTGCACCAAACATGATATTGTGTTACAGTTTAATACACCTAGATGCAATATACCATAATACAATGCAGCTAATGCAGCACAAATACAGTATGTCAAATATACCTTTAGGTGTATTGACTTAGTTAATGTCACTGATAAAAATAATTTATTCTTATATTTGAATTAATATAGTCAAATTAATTCACTTTCTTAATAATTTATTGATTTAATATATAGTAAAACCATGCATTAATTACAAACCGTATTTTATGATAAATGTGAATGTGAAATTAATCTCTTGTTCTTAATTTGTAGTTAATATCTTTTTCATAATACTTATACAACGTACGTTCAACAATTTCACCTCGTAATAAAAATATATTAATTTATCAATTAATAATTTTTTATTGTTTAATAAAAAGGTGTCAAAAAGTGAGGGGGGAAAAATGGTCTGGGCTTGATGAACAGGCCTGTTATACAGGAATATATTATTGATTATAAACTTAAGTAAGTTATATGCCTCCACCTCTAGCCATTGTTATTCAAGTTAAATTTTAAGAATACCTAGAATCTATTGGCTTATTCCAATATATAGCTTTTAGGTTTGATGGGTAATTCAAAGGCAAAATTATTATTGGCTAAACTAAGGACCCTTAGCATTTATAATGGACCTTATTCACTTCCTTCCATTAAGAAAGTTAGTAAATTATTCTTGTTTTAATTTTTAGAAAGTTGAAATACTTATTCTCATCATTATCTAATTATAAAAACATAAGTATTCTTAATTCATCTCAATTTATGAATGTGAGCCACATTAACTATATGCATGTAGCACTTATTTTGAGTAAGGATGTTCGCGGATCGGATTTTGCAGATTGGACATCAATCTATATCCAATCCGCGATTTTGTGGATTATAAAATTTTAATCTAATCTAATCCATTGATTGGTGAAATTTAAACCAAATCTAATCTATACTTTTACGAGTTTGATGCAGATTTGACCCAATCTATATCCAATTTACTATTTTGCGAATTGGTTTGGGGGCTAAAAATTTTTAATCATGTCCAATCCATAAACTAACGAAATAAAAAAAATATATAAAAATGATTTTTCTACCGATCAAATTCAAAATTAAAAAAGATTTAAATAAATTAATTGTTTAAATAAAGTTAGAAAATACATTCAAAGTTTTAAAATATAATACACAAAAAGAAAAAAAATCTCATTTGTTTAGATCAGTACCTGAAAATTAACTACTTAAGAAACTATATTTTTTATTTAATTATTTTTATTTTATATTATTATCGAATAAGATAGAATATGGTGTTAATGTAACTATATTTTAACTTATTTATTTAGTAAAAGTATAATATCATATTTACAAGTTTAATTTTTATTAAATAAATAATTTTTTATATTTTTGTGGATTCACTGATTTTTGTGAATTTACAGAAATAAATCCATATCTAATCCACCGACTGCGGATATTCAAATTTTCAATTCAATCTACGGATTGAATTTTTACCGAATTTCTACGGATCAAACAGATTAAGCGGATCAGATTGGATTCTGAACACCTCTAATTTTGAGATTAGCACATGTATTAATGCATGTAACATATTCATGAACCATAATAAGAACATGCATGTGACACCACACTTATTCAAGAATTTTTTCCACATCTCATATTCGATAACTTTAAGTTAGTGATAGAATTCAACTGTTAATTGGTGGAGATATGGAATTGAAACTAGTGGGCATGTGATTAATTTAATCAATTTTTTTATATTATTTTAATTAATTTCTTAGTACAAATAAAAAAAATTAGTTTTATCAAGAATATATTTGACATGGTAGGTATGTAGAGTAAATTTTTTTTTTTAAAACTTTGATGACAGGTGTGGTAATTAATAATTAAAAAAAAAACCATCATCTTTTGATTTAAGTTTAAAAAATAAAAAAAAGGTAGGACTCTTAAGTCAAAATTTATGACTATTTCATTTGTTTTAATTTTAGAATAAAACAGGGATTATAGTGTAATTAACCGAAAAAGGACAAAAAAATGGGTATGCAACAACTAGATCTAGGGATGGCAAAACCTCGGGCCGGGTTCGGGTATAGCAATGACCGGACCCTGCCCGGATGCAATGATGCCAAGACTGGGTTTTGCAGGGTTTTTATTCGGGTACTCAGATTTTATATTTTTTTAATATTATATGTGTGTGTTTTTTTTTTTTTAGTAATTTTATAAGTTTTAAATTTATTTTAATAAAATTTGTCATGAAAATATAAATTTTAAGTGTTTAAAATTTTATATATGTGTAATAAATGAGTCAAATAAATATAAATATTTAAAATAATATATATTTTAGGGTGTCCCTACGTTGCAACAGTTGCAACGTACAACACATTTTGTCCACATGCGCACGAGCCGCAGGATTTGGATCCCTTCCATCCAACGGTTCGGTTTAGTCCCCATTAAAAAAAGTAGTCAATTGGAAACCGATACTGTAGCCGGTTATTAACTTAAGTAATAGCAATTGAAAGAGCCTTTGTTTGAAATAGTTGCAGCCCAAAAGAAGAAAAGAAACCATTTAGTAACGGCAAAATAGAAATAGAGGGTTGTCACTAAAACAAGAGGATCGCACATCCAAGGGGGAAAATATTTGGACAACTCACCGAAGACGGGCCATGGGTTTGCAACAGAATGATTTCGGTGGCGAGAGGCAAAGAAAGCAGAGGGCGTATGTGATTTAATTTGACAAATAATTAGGATACACCGAACAGAGGAGAAGACAATAAAAAATCGTTGGAACAATTGATTCCAATGATTTATTTGAGAACACGGGCTATCGTAGGAATGAATCGGACAACGCTTTTGTAAATGTAGCAGCGAAGTGCAACCTACTCTTTGAGGTGTTGAAAATTTGCAACGTAAATCTCCATAGCCAAAAGTAGAGGGAAAAGTGCGTTTATTTGATTTACTATGTGCAGTACGAATCAGATGAATAAAGTAATTCACAGAAAAAAATATAATGCTGCTTGTGGTTGAAAGAGTTACTATTTATAATTTGATGAAAATATAGACAGTTATGTTTATTGATAAGAGTGCGATGAGGTGATACAGGGAACAAATTGTCAAATTTAATTATATTGCAAGCGACAATGGATTGAAGGAGGAAGAGGCAAGAAATATCTTAGAGAAGGAAATGTATAAGCATCCTGCAACAATGTTTAAACTAATTGTGCAGATCGATCTTGAATTTTTAGTGTCAGGACCATTTGTTTTTATGTCTAATTGATAAGGCATTAGTTGTAGGGCATGTTGTTATATGGGTTATTTTATTTTGAAATTTTGAAATTTTTGTATTTTGTTCTGTCGGCCAATTGTGTATGGAGGAAGTTCGGGTTACTGGAGTTGATGTGAAGACGAATTGTTGATGTGAAGATGAATTGGTTGGGCTTAAAATCAAGATTATTGTTGTGATTTGGGGATGATTATACAATGGTTTTTTAGGATTAGAACTTGCTTTTCATCAGTGGAGAATATGCTTAACAAGACTCGCACATGCATATACTACTTGACAGGACAAAGACCGAATGAAATTACAGTTAGTGGTACTTGCAAAGGAGATTCCCAACTTTGGTTGCTTATTTGAGCATTTTATGCTTCCTGCATTTTTTACAGGATATTGTGCTGAGGAAGGATAATGCAGAATTCAGAGTGTTGTCTAATGACGAGATGCCGGAGCACATTTAATGCCTACAATCTTCACCGTTGTAACAGATCCGCATGAGGATTTTAAGGTTTACGACATTGAGGTAAGGAACATCCCCTGTAATATTCGTAAATTTTTAGTTTATTATGCTGTTTCTCATGTGGCTGATAGAAATACAAGATGATAGGGTAGTGCCCTTTTAGTGAGCTATATAAAATGTATGGAGTGAAGGTGGTGCCAATTACAAGGCGTATATGTGATTTTGTTATTACTTTACTATTTATATGTGTGGGTGGATGATGTTGTAGAAGATTATAGAAGTGATGCATAATTTAATTGTCATGTAATAAGTTAGGAGATGCAATATCAATAGTATAAAGTACCGGTACGGGTTGAAACTTGTATGACTGCTTATGTGACTATTTAATGGTTTTTTCATCTTTAACAGGCTTGGGTGGTCAGTTAGGAGATTATTCAATTCTGAGTGTTGTCGTACAAGGAGATCGATGACCATATGGTTGACATAAGTAACTATAAGAAGGAGCTGCTATGCTGGCTCATCAATCACTAATGGAAACGTAAAGTGAAGAAGCATTGTTCGTCAGTGTATTAAAATTACAATTTGAAGTGTTTATGGCCATGGTAATGTCATTGCGAATGCAAACCATTATGTCACCTTACTGCGTCCTAAGGTTGATGGAAAGATGGAAAATTGTTGTATGGAAAATCGAAAATGAAGCCACCGTAGTAAAACGAGTAAAGGGGAGTTGATAGTGGACATTTGCTAATAAAATAAATTTAGTATGCAAATGAAATAAACAGCTAAAATTATAAACCACCCAGAAATGTGAATGGTAAGAGTGAATTTGAGATGTTTCAACAGCAATAAGAAATTATTTAGATTGCGTGTTTTGTTTAACTTGGACTTCATTAATTTCATTGATCATGTGCAATAGAAGCTGTGAGAGTTATGGTCGGAAAAAAATAAAAAAAGGGAGAAAGTTAAAAAAAAATATAGATAATCGGTTGTTATATGGTGCAAAAGCAAATTGTAGATGAAATGTGATTGTAATGGGGACATGGGCCAATTTCAAATTAAATTGTAACTGAAACGTGTGTAGGAGGGGTTAGGTAATTTAGCCGAACTAATTAATTGGCTATGTCCAGGTTGTTGATATGTTCCATGTCAGGTCTGCGGTAGTGGGAGGGGAAAGCAATTGAAAATTCGTATCGATTTGTTGTTTAATCGTCTACTTTAACCTTGCATGAAAGAGGTGCATTTTAAGTGAGTCTTGGGTTATTTGATTTGTTGTTTATTAGGAGGTGCATTTTCAGTGAATCTTGGGGCATTTGTATGTGATCAATCATCTGCATTCAATACTGAGAGATATGAAAAAAAATAGTTATGTCTGTGTGTTAGAGTACCCACAAACGCAAGTGTTTTGTATTTAGAATAGATATGATGCTCGAGTAAAAGGCTAACGGTTAAGTTGTGTGACAAATCATTTAGTCAGTAAAATACAGTGATTTATGTAGAGATGCTATTATACTCGGACGCTTTTTATGTGTAACCCATTTGCAGAAAAGATAGATTCCAAATGTAAAATAACAGTTGGAGATTATGTCATAAACATAATCTCCTACAATCAAAAAGCAAAGTAAGGTCGATTTGTTTGGTAAGTATTACATTTACAACAAAAAAATGGACATAATAAACATAAGGGGACGTTAACGAAACTGCAGCAGTTGTCATCTGTAAGTCTGATGGGGTTGGAATCACAGGCCTGCACAACAACATATATGGAAAGATTCCGTTTAAGTACATATTGTTGAAGATAAGTAAGAAATAAATATGATGGAAACATTAACGCTAGAGAATATATTGGTTTATCTTAAAAACCAACTGGCAGTTGGAAGATGCAAACATTGAAGTATATATACCAAAAGGTTGTCAATAAGTCCGTGGCATGTGTAGTTATTCCAGGCAGTTACGGAAACAACATATGAAATTTACATTTTCATCATGAATCCTGATTGTTATAACTAATGATTGCGATTGAAATGGAATGTTGTGCAAATTTTATTGAACTCGCAAGCGCACGAATCTATTGTAGAATAGATTAATGGTGACGAGTGTCGATCCCACGAGGAGGTTGATTTTAATTATGTGCAGAATTAATTTTCTTTTAAATGAGTGGTTGGATTTGTGGTGAAATTAATTTAAACTATGCTGGAAATTAAATTACAATGGCAAGAATAAATTGAAATTCGAAACTATTGAAATAAAGCACTTGGGTATCCTGACCGCATCAACATGCTCCATGGGCTAAATATTCCATATTAATACTAATTAAATCGAGGGGATTCCACACCTCATGAACCACGCCAAATAAATATGGTGCTAATTATCGTTAAATAATAATAACCTTGTACTAGGGTGCCGGTTTAACCAGGGCGGTATCTAGACAAGACTATTATTATTTGTCGACGAAAAGTCAAAACAACCACAAATATTAGAGGGGAATAGAAAATAAATTTACCAAATAAAGCCCATGGAACATGTTGAGACTTCACCTTCAACCCAAGCTTGAAAGAAAATTAGCTACTCATATTTGAACTAAGGGTAAAAATGGGAATTTATTAAAATACATAGAAAATACAAGAAAGAGAAGGAATTACAGAAATCTAAGCTTACAAATGAATTCAGGGATCTCAAATTAGGGGGGGAAGCCCCCTTTTTATAGGTACATTGAGTGAATCATGACCATCGGATTAAAAACAGTTTGGACGCTCAGGATTGCGCCACGTCATCAGTCAACAGTCAACAGCCACTATTTGAACAGTAACACTATTTGCACAGATCACACGGTGTGACCACAAATTGCACAGTAAACCGGTTTTGCACAAGA
Organism: Citropsis articulata; assembly: GCA_030449925.1. NCBI lineage: Eukaryota > Viridiplantae > Streptophyta > Magnoliopsida > Sapindales > Rutaceae > Citropsis > Citropsis articulata. The sequence continues at coordinate 894,099 of JASUUH010000135.1, read as the reverse complement.
ATACTATTTGCAAGATCATGAAGCGATTATACGTATGAATAGTTAGTATATGTGAATGACATTTTTCCTTTTATGCTCCTCCTAAAGTTTTCGATCGTCCCGAGTTCAAATGTGACGTCCAGTTTCTTTGTCGATCACTGCTCATTGTGAAACAATCGTGATACCCCTAAAATACATAAAATAACTAATTATAATGAAACACTCGTAATTAAATAACAAAATACTTAAATAAATAAAAATAAGAATGTTAGTGAGACTTGAAGTGTAAAATGACGATTTTCTCCTTTATAAATATACACTTTCTAACACTCAACACACCCCCCAACCAGCTTATTGCTAGTCCCTAGCAAATAAAGCGAAGATAAAATCCAAAACCAATTTTTTTTTTTTTTAACACACGTGTTTATTCAATCAGATTAATGATAAGAATCAAAAGAAAAGTACAAGTATTATCTCGGTCTAAAGAAATATCACAACCACATCAACAATCCACATGCATCAGTCCAGTAGACTCTATTAATCAGGCCACTTTCAAGAATAACATGTCAAACCCCAAAATATCACCAGTAGTATTTAAACACTCACACAGAAATTAAACCCAATAAAATTGTCACTACAATGAATGGTGAATTGAGAAAATAAAATAGAAATACCACACACTCTCACCAAGATGAAAGAAATATGCCCACAGCTTAGAAATAATACGACCTCAAATAAATTACTAGTCAACCCAAATTTTTTTTTTTTTTTTTTATGCATCACTACATCTTAATAGCCCATATAAATAGCTTTTACTCGATTATAGTTCTCTAAAATCAAGAAGGACGTGTAATAGGACGTAACGTATGCTAGGGACATGGCTTAACAAAGAAAGGAAAATAGGGAAACAAAATATATATGTTTGAGAAAAACTTCAAGAACTTTTGAAAATTACAAGATGCGTTTTGCTTATTTATTGCTATTGTATATCCTTTTTTTTTTTCTCTTTTTTTTTCTTTTTTTTTTCTTTTTGAATTTTTTATTTTTTTTATATGGCACAACTTTATTGAACAAAATAATTATTTATCCTTTTTTCTCAAACATGAGTAGGTGATGGAACTTGTATTATATCGGGTAATACTCCAAATTGGAGTGGGTCAGGATGATAAGTTAACAAAGAAAAAGCTTTTTTTTTTTTTTTTTTTTTAAGGCTCAAAAGGGCTAACTATGGATATTTTACAATAGGGATGGCTTGAAAGGCTCAAACGGATCAAAGATGGCCTTCCATCGTCTCTTAGAGCTCTAAATAATCTTCTATATCTACTAGTTAGGTGGGCCTTTAGATGCAACAACACACTTTTTTTTTTTTTTTTTAAAGGGTTGACTTAAAGGAAATCTAGAGATCATGTATAAAATAATAAACTGCTAAGCTGCATGAATAATGGGCAAAAAGGGTTACTCTCCAAGAAAAATTAATAGGCTCAAAAACTCACTTGGAATTTATTTTGACATATGCATTCCTTCAAGCAACTCATATTTGTCCCCAACATCAACATATAGAATAGCAAACATGGTGTAACATCACTCAAGACCAAAGATAATACAAATACTAAAATTTAAAAGTCATCATATCATCCAATATCAAAAATTCACACAAAATTACCAAATATATATATATTTTTTTAACGAAATTCTACCCCCCAACCTATTCTAAACATAAAAAGAAAAACATACATGCAGAAAAATTAAGTCTGAATTTTTTTTTTTTTTTAAAGAAGATGCGTTTCTAGAGTCACTACACTCATATTCACCATCTTCGACTTAAAAACTTGAAAACATATATTTATAAAGGAGAAGTCAAAAGAAAAGTTAGGAAAACATATAATAATAATTTTTTTTTTTTTTTTTTTACTAAACAAAAATTAGTAAAACTTAACCAATATTCCACAATTGTCAACTATTCCTCCCCCAACCTCGAATGAAACATTGTCCTCAATGTTTGAAAGGAAAGAAGAGTTTAGAAGACATCACCGGTAGTAAACATGTAAGAAAATATTTACAAGCGAGAGTTAAATCTAATTTGTACTTCATCATGGCCATCGTTACCATCATTATTTGAACATTCCAACACAACGGCCCGGATCCGCCTCCATCGATAAGTTGTAACAGATCAAGTAGCTCATTAGCAGATATGCACAAATAAAGACTTTTTAATCGAGGAAGGAATGAAATAGGTTTTATTGCATGGTTAAGAAATGCGATAAAGCCATCATAAAAATTATTGACATTTAACAAACCGATGGGTTTCTGGTGGATGTTCAGATGGGCCCAAGATGCTAATGTGATTAGTGCCTCTAGAGTTGCAAGATCTCCTGGAAGGAAAATAAAAGCATCAGCATGATTTAGCATTTCAGTTATGCGTTCTTGCATACCTGAGACAACTAACTCTTCTCCAGTTGATGAGTTAGACAAACAGCCCAAAGGTTTTAGGATTGTTGGGATGATGCCTAACACTTGGCTCCCTCTGATATAAGCAGCTTCTGAGACCATTTTGGATAACCCTCGGTCACCTCCTCCATACACCAAGTGCAGTTTTCTCTCTGCTATTCTTCGACCAAGATCTATGGCTGCCTCAACGAACTCTTTATGTTTGCCATAATTAAATCCAGAGAGCACACAAATGTTCTTGAATTGTTTGCTGGGAGTAGCTGCCATTAGGATACTGCTAAAAAACAACTTGTGAGTGCACAACAACAAAAATTATATTTAAGAACCTTGGTGACAACGGGTCACAGCTGTGTATGAGGCATTATGTCAATGTCAATTAACACTAAGGCACATGGCTCGAGAGTCAAAAAGAAAAAAAAAGAAAGGAAAAGCAAAACAATGATAACAAGAAAATTATTACAAGCAATAATGCGATGGTAAAATAACGAAAGTAAAAGGATATCTACGGTGGCATCGTGGCTCACATCTTCCTCTCGGTTTTACGCCCGAACGGCTTGAACGCCTCTATGGGTCGAGGATAGGCTTCCCATCCGCTTTTCTTACAACCGCAAACAGGTCGTTTATAGTCGATTCGAGATCGATCGCACGTCTTTCTCGAATAATGGCCATAATCGGAGAATCGCTTTTGTATGCGTATCCACCGGGATGCGTTTAAAAGACAAAAGGATATTATCCAATGACTCTTTATTCAAGCCATCCCTAATGAATTTAATCTTATCTTCCTCATTATCGACACCATTCCTAAAGAACATGGTTTTTATTGCATATCGCTCGCACACTTATTACAAGCAATGAAAGTCTTTTAGCTCGCTGCTTTTCTCGCATAATTTCCTTTACCACAACCAGGCATGTATGCAATAAATTTAGGAGGTAACTCACCGCCAAACGTATTTTGGCCTCGATTAACCAAATGGATGTCAGCAGTATGCCATTCTTCATAAGCAACGATGCGCTCGGATCGGGCTTTATAGATTGAAAGTGCATTCGAGGAAGCGAAGGAATCGTTGTGAAGCTTTGCTAAAATCTGCCTCTCCATGCCTTCGCCTCGAATATCGCTTATTTTGGGAAATCAAGTAACCGACTTAATTGTCACGAGTACCGTTATCCGCCTCTTCACCGGGGTGACAAACTTAAACACACAAAGCAAACTAAAACACACAAACAGAAAAAAAACACACAAAGCAAATTAAAATCGTCCTCTTATCGAATTACCTCAAGCTCCAATTCCAGATCAAAAATTCCATCCTCTATTTTTGTGAGTTGTCTTTCTAGATCTTTAACGTGGACGGTTGTAGATCCCGGATAGGATGAAATTTACAAAATCGATCTCGAGATGAGTTTGGATACGTTGAAGTGTTCTAATCTTGTACAAGAGGTACTGTATCATGATTATAATGATAAGAGAAAAATATAATGTATAAACAAACACACTTAAACAAAAATAATTTCAATCAGAAAAGAATAATCAAAAGAAAGAAAAGAATCAAATCAAATTACCGAAAAGAAAAGAAAACTTCAATTTAAACTTGGTGGGTCACCGATTTATTTCACTCTCTCCATGTGGTTGGTATTCTAGATATGGCTTTAATCTTTGACCATTAACTTTAAAAGTAACGCCGTTCTTTGGATCCTTAATTTCAATTGCCCCATGTGGAAAAACAGTGTGAACAACAAATGGGCCAGACCATCGAGAACGTAACTTACCTGGAAATAGGTGCAAGCGAGAATTGAATAAAAGCACTTTCTGACCTGGAGTAAAAGATTTTCTCATAATTTGCTTGTCGTGAAAGACTTTCATTCGTTGCTTGTAAATCTTGGCCAGCTGTAATCTTCTTTTTGAGCCAGCTTGTTGCATGTCAAAATTGAATTTCTTGATGGCCCAGTACGCACGATGCTCGAGTTTCGGTGGTGATTCTGATGATGGGCTGAGTTCCTTTTCTGATGGCACTAGTTGTTCAACTCTTGACTTCCATTTATTTGTGTCCATGGATGGTGCTGAGTCAAGTAGTGTATTGACCTCATCGATTGATCTGTCAATGTCAAAATCCAAACCAAAGTGAGTTAAACATGTTTGTAAAGGGTCATCACTAAAGTTTGACAGAGAATTATTAACAACTGATGTTTCTATTAAATCCACATCAACAATTCCATCATCCACATTGTGAGGTTGTTTGGCAATGTTGAAAATATTGAGCTCCATGGTCATATTGCCAAAGGACAACTGCATATTTCCGGTCCTGCATTGGATGTGAGCATCGGCGGTTGCCAAGAAAGGTCGGCCTAGGATAATGGGGATGTGCTTCTTTGAATCCTGTACTGGTTGAGTGTCAATTACAATGAAATCAACAGGAAAATAAAACTTGTCTACCTGAATAAGCACGTCCTCCACAATACCACGAGGGATTTTCGTGGACCGATCTGCAAGCTGTAACACCACCTGAGTTGGGTGTAATTCTCCCAGTCAAGTTTCACAAATCTGAGAATAAGGCAGATTTACACTAGCTCCTAAATCCAACAAAGCATTCTCAATCGTGTGGTTCCCTATACTACAAGAGATAGCGGAGCCCGGATCTTTGCATTTGAGGTATTTTATGGAGTATGTAACTAACATTTTCTCGTTAAAAAGGCCTTTTCTCAACATGAATATTTCTTTTTTAAAGGCAAAGGTCTTTAAGAAACTTGGCATATGATGGCACTTGTTTTATAGCTTCAAGCAAAGGGACGTTAACACTTACCTTCAAGATTTCAAAATCTCACCGTGGATTTTCCTTTGTTCCCTTTAGCTAACCTCTCGAGGAAACGGAGCTTTAGAACATATTCTCGCGGGTTGGTTTCCTCTTTCTCCTTGGTGATGAATCCTCAACATTCATGTGTACAATCCGAGTTGATTTTGGCATTCCACTTTGTTATCGACTTCTTTCCCTTTCGCAAGCGTCATCAACGCTTTGACCTCTCCATGATGTCACAGAACCGTACTTGCTTCATTCACTTTTTGGTTGTGCAATCGTGACTTGGGAATTTACCTTTCTCAACGGTCATTGCCAAGGTTTGAACTGAAGAAGCAAGTTGTCCCACCATTTTCTCGAGGCTCAAACCGATTGAGCTTGTGAGTAAGCCCGCCTCAACTCATTTCGCAATTCATCAACGGTGCGGTTCTCGCCGCCGATTCTAGAACGAGTAGAATTTTAAAATTCGAATGTATCCTCCCATGGTCCGGGCCGAGAGTGGTTTGGGTTTGATTGTACGGTCTAAATAGTGGTGAGCTTGAGAAATTCGAGGATTCGCATTCGTTGAATTAGGAGCGAGGTGGAGTCCGTCCATTTTGTTGGAATCCTCGAGACCATGAAAATTGGGGTGGTCTCTCCATCCGTGATTATATGGGAGGAGGGATCATTGTAGTTGATGGTTTTCTCATGATTCCCATGGCATTGGCTTGATCTGAATACGAGTCACGGTCATGTGGCTCGTTGATTTGGCAAGCCAACGATGCTATTTGTCGAGAAAGACCTTCGATTATTGCTTTGACTTCCTTGATTTCTCGAGCTTGACTCACCAATGTTAACCTCATTCACTCCTTAATTCTCCGGTATTCCCGAGTGATCGACTACGTTGTTGGAATTATCCGATTGGCTGGAAGAATTCCCAAATCAAGCACTTTTGACATAAGCTCTCCTCCATCGGTCGCCATTAGCCATTCTTGCACATGTGGCAATAATCCTCCAAAAGTATTGGCATTGGTGCCATTGCACTCCATGATGTGGACACTTCAAGAGTAGCCCATTGAATCGCCTCCCATGCTTCAAAATCGTCCGCCTCTTTGGGTAAATTCTGAAATTTCGCGAATAAAGCATTGGTTTTATGAATCGGGAAATATTTATTTAAAAATTTAGTTACCATTTGTTCCCATGATGTAATGCTATTAGCAAATGTATTAAACCATGAACGAGCTCTATCCTTTAAAGAAAATGGAATAATCTAAGTTTAACATCATCATCCTAAAAATTCTCATATTTAAAAGTCCGACAGATAGTATGGAAATCATTCGATGATTATACGGGTCCTCATTTTCTAGGCCATAAAACGTAGGAGACAATTTAGCACACTAGGTTTTAATTCAAAACTCCTAGCCTACATTGGGTATCCGATGCATGATGCTCAAATTTGCTAAGGACTAAAATAGTCCTTAAATGGCCTCTCTTGTGGTTCTGGTTGTTGGTTTTGTAAATCCATGTCAAATTGCTTTTTAAATGCGATGTGTTTATGTGTGCGAAGTGTTTTTTCTAACTCAAGGTCTAAAGGCTCAAGATTAGGTGATAATGACCTTCGACCACGCATACAAAGAACAAAATAAATGAAAATAAAAATAAACAGGAGGGAGAAATTACGATACTAACCTTGTGACGTTGTTACAATCTTACTATGAAAATAAACTCAATTGCTATAAGAAAAAGAGATTACGTGAAACAAATATTAACTAAAATTAAAATAAATTACAAAGAAAGATAACAAGATAAACAAAATTAAATTACAAAAAAAATGATAGAAAAATTAAATTACGCAAATTTAAAGAAGAAAAAAAAAATTCTAACCTTAAAATTTTTTTTTTCGAAATGAGAAAAGGAGAAAAATAAATTACAAGAAAACAACTAAAATAAATAAATATTAGGAAAAAAAAACTAATTCTATGAATTAAAATACTTACCTACCAAAAAACTTGTTGTGCAAATTTTATTGAACTCATACCTAATCTATTGTAGAATAGATTAATGGTGAGTGTCGATCCCAGAGGAGGTTGATTTTAATTATGTGCAGAATTAATTTTCTTTTAAATGAGTGGTTGGATTTGTGGTGAAATTAATTTAAACTATGCTGAAATTAAATTACAATGGCAAGAATAAATTGAAATCAAACTATTGAAATAAAGCACTTGGGTATCGGATCTGCATCAACATGCTCCATGGGCTAAATATTCCATATTAATACTAATTAAATCATGAGGGGATTCCACACCATGAACCACGCCAAATAAATATGGTGTTAAAGGGCTTATCGTGCCAAATAATAATAACCTTGTACTAGGGTCTTGGTTTAACAGGTGATATCTAGACAAGACTATTATTATTTGTCGACGAAAAAGTCAAAACAACCACAAATATTAGAGAATAGAAAATAAATTTACCAAATAAAGCCCATGGAACATGTTGAGACTTCACCTTCAACCCAAGCTTGAAAGAAAATTAGCTACTCATATTTGAATCCAAGGGTAAAATGGGAATTTATTAAAATACATAGAAAATACAAGAAAGAGAAGGAATTACAAATCTAAGCTTAAAATGAATTCGTGATCTCAAATTGGAAGCCCCTTTTATAGTACATTGAGTGAATCATGACCATCGGATTAAAAAGTTTGACGCCAGGATTGCGCCATCGCCATCGATCAACCCACTATTTGAACAAAGAACACTATTTGCACCACACGGTTTGACCACTATTTGCACAAGAAACCGGTTTTTGCACAAGAATACTATTTGCACGATTCACACGGTTGACCACTATTTGCACAAAGAAACCGGTTTTTGCACAAGAATACTATTTGTACAAGATTAACAAGACTATACGTATGAATAGTTCCGTATATGTGAACAAAGGACATTTTTCCTTTATGCTCCTCCTAAAGTTTTCGATCGTCCCGAGTTCAAATGTGACGTCTGCTTTCTGTCGATCACTGCTCATTGTGAAACAATCGTGATACCCCTAAAATACATAAAATAACTAATTATAATGAAACACACGTAATTAAATAACAAAATACTTAAATAAATAAAAATAGCAATGTTAGTGAGACTTGAAGTGTAAAATGACGATTTTCTCCTTTATAAATATACACTTTCTAACACTCAACATGGAACAAGTAAGCAATAACATGATGCACAAGGATGCATGGAAGACCGTTACTGCGGTGAAGAATTATTTGTAATTGATCCCAAAGGATAAGAGAAAGAAAAATGTTGCTGGCGGTGCATACTATATGAGCGGCAAGCAAGGGAAGAGTATTTAATGCATATATAAGAACAACTTCCATGTGAAGTGATTACGCAAATGATTTATTGGGGTTTGGGCTAATGTGATAAGTTTCTTCAGAAGTTGTACCAGACAAGCAATGAAATAAACACATAGAATCGGAAAATAATAAGAAACTTGCAAGTCCATACCAAGTTTTTCTGTAATTATGAAAAGGGATAACTCATGCTTACTTAAACTGTCGTCGCTGGAGCTGGATGTCATCCATGGGCAGTCCGTATTTTCAGAAAAGCCAGGATGGGCACTATGTTGTGGCCACTGCAAGGCGTAAGGAGTTACGTCAACTTATTGTGCCATGGAATTATTACTTCGTCGCATTACCAATAACAAATATATGGAAAGTTTAAGAAGAATATGTACCTGGTGGTTCATATGAACATAGATAGAGGGAGCAGTTGTCTGTTGAATAACTTTATTCTGAACAATGTCTTTGCTGCAGTTGGTTGATTCACCTTTTGTACTCTGGGTCAATGGAGGAAGCAACACATCACCCGAGTGCTTATTCCAAGCATGTACTTTAGGCAATTGCATCATGCCCGGTGCATATGTTGAACAAAAATTCTGGACAGAGAAGGATTCATCCACATAATCCTCAACATTTCCCATGTTAAGGTCTATTCCCCTACATGCATGAGTACATGGAATTCCAGATATCTGCCAAATCTGACAAGTGCATGACATTACATCGATGTTTATGTCATAAGACGAGGCAGTTGCATCTGTTAGTTTCAGTCTCGTGCCATTTTGCTCAACGAGGACGAACCGCTGACCATCAACGCGACGGTCTTGAATGATATCCCGAACAGTTGGCGTGACTTCCATACCAATTCCAAACTTCCATTCTTCTCTTTTCGAATATTTCCGTTGTTAACCGCACAATTCCTTCATATCTCTTAGCAATGCTCATCTTCAAATATTGATGCAAGTAATTGCGAAGTCTGTCAGTGATGGTGAGGGTAAGGCATGTGCACTTAACCCATTGAGGCATTGAATGGAGAGCCCAACTGTTCCAATTTGTCTGTAACAACCAATCATGGCATTCTTGACTTTCATGACATATGAGTTCCATGTATTTATAGAAGGATGTCGTTGTTGTACTGCGGCAAGCAGACCAAAAGAAATGCTGAACTGGCGCTTTGGGGAATCTATTAACCATTTCCGAGAAAACCTTGTGGCAGCACTGTCTGTACACAGCACTTGCCAGGTATTCTTCAACAGCATATTCAATCCCGTTATCTCCGTCACCCAATATACATAGCCCTTTGCCACTGTCTAAACGCAAAGCCGTGTTTATGTTTTTTAAAAAATACACCCATGAATCCAAGTCCTCGACGTCAACTTCACAGAATGCAACAGGCAATATCCCATTGTTCCCATCTAGTCCAGCTGCCACTAGCATTACACTTTTATGCTGATTATTAATTTTCCACCCATCAACCGCCAGCAAACCTCGACAATGATTCTTGAACGCATAAGCTGTCCGTTGACAGCATACAAACATCCTCTTCAACGTTTGTCCCTCCCCCGATTGAACTGAATTTGTCTCCAGTAACACAATGTTATGGCTATCAATGCGCTCCATTTCTTTCTTGAACTGGTTTAGTATTGCATATCCATCATTATCGTCTATGCCCAGAATATGTTTTGCTTGGATCGCTGCAGAGGACAACTTCCATTCAGGGCATATAATGCCGTAGGTGGCCTCAATCTCATGCCGGAGCTCTGTGGTTGTGATGTCGGGTTGTTGTTTCCATTTATGCAGATACATTGCCGCAATCCACTTCGACTGACGTTGGAATTGTAGGGGAATGCGATTGCATTTATGCTCATCAAACAACTCCGTAATGACAAATGTTATTCCCTTCTCAACCCGTGTGGCTTCGATTACCCAATCACATCGAAGATTGGAACACTCACAACGCACAATATGACTTCGGTTTTCCATAACGCATAATTTGAACCCCTCCCGAACCGCAAACACTTCCACAACCTTTCTTAATTGACTGACGTCCCTAAACCTCTGTCCACAGTACAAAATCAGCCTTTGCGTTACAGTGTCCGCAAAATTTAAGCAGCATCTAACACCTTCAGATGGTTCCTCATTTCTCAAATTAAACAAACTGTCCTTGTCATCCTCAGATGAGTATCCTTCTATTTGGTGTTGTTCGTCGTTTATGTCTTGTAACCTATCTTCATCATCCTCAGAGTCCCACTCAGCCTGCCCTTGTGCATTATCTACTAATGCTCCCTTCGTTTTTGTCAGCCCAGCATCATGGCTATCAGTTTTTTGAGGAAATAGCTCTCTCACAACCTTCCTCTTCATCCTCAAACCCTTGTTTTCATATGAGTTCTGACCTTCATCACCTTCTCTATCCAATAAGGTTGTCCATCTATTTATGTTGCTGCGTGAACGTATATAAGCCGGGGAACAATTGGTTTCCTTATCTTTCGTGGTAGAACTGACTAATATGTGCTTCCTTTGATTTTTCCTATCAGTCGCTGGAGATAGTTGGTCCTCTTCCATGTCTGTCTTCGAATGACTTCTTCTTAGTCTCAAAGTTATAATAAATTGAAGATTAAACAGTGATTAGCCATATGCATGATAACACATTTACTGTGAAAGAACATTAATCGGACTACAATAAACTACAGGAAATCACATTTACTTCAGGTTCAACTCATAAAGTTCAGTAGGTACACATGCTCAAACTGTACAAGCACCCGATACCACATATTTTGCCTCAAGGCAGTTCGGTTTTATTAAGTAAAAGGCACTCAGAACTTAGCTTCAACAACAACGGACAATGCTATTGTAATGGTGCACACTCATTTTGCTATATAGATACTGATGCATATAACAACTGATAAGGGGCACGTGTAATATTACCTTCTTTACTCGTGTTATCCTTCAATGGCCTGTTGATGACGAAGCTGAGTTCGCGCCATTCGTCATTCCCAGTCAGGGGGTTTAGCCGTTGAGAGGGATGAAATTGAGCTTCCCTTTTACGGTGGGTATTATAGTACGCGCGCTGGTGATACATTACGGTGGAAACTTCCTCTCCCGACAGCATGCCTTCCATTATAGCACAAAGTGCACAGTTCAATTTATGTTTTGACCAATTTGATAAATGGCCCGAAATGAGAAATTTCCGGCGGTTTCCCATAAATAGCCGCGTTCCGTTGTCAGGTCAGACGTGGGTTACTGAAATTTCCCTCATAAATTTTCTGCTTTACGAAGCTTCCTTCACCCTTTCCCTTTAATGACGATGTTTCAAATTGTGGGTTTATGGTATACCGTAATAGTACAGATTGAACTTATTGTTTTCGGCTTTACTTTGTCTTTGAAACAGCTCCCGTCGATGACTGAAACGATCGCGTTTCTTTTATGTTCAGCACATTGACTAATCAAAATGCTTTTCGGGCTTCATAGGAAGTTTCTGTTTCGAAGGCCCATGCTACGCAATGCTGATTAGTTGTCTGTGTTATGTACGGCCACTCAAGTGTTACAACGTTCATGTCTACCATCCATTTGGGCACAGGTCAACTATGTGCCCAATTAGTTTTATATACCTATGTTAATAAAGAACTAGCACACTAGTTATTAGTTTTAATTATACAATTTATTTACAATAATCTATCGACAATTTAATTAAGCCAACTATTATAATTAATATTTATGATATAATTACATTAATTAATTGATAACGTACCTTTAAATCGTTAATAAGATTTGTTATACTAATATTTATTCAATAATTATATTAATAATTTGAAAACGTACCTATAGACATTAAATACAAGATATTATATTACTATTTAGTATATAATTATATTAATTACTTGAAATTTGACCCATACTAAATATTTATAAATATGATATTAATATTCATTATATCATTATATTAATTAATTGAAAACGTTCCTATACAAATTAAGTATCACAATTATATTAGTGATTACTACGATAGTAAATTTCTGAAGTAATTACAAAAATTATTAATTTTTGTAATTATTTATACAAAAATTTAATTGTTAGCCTCCTTTTTTGATGTTATAAATTTTTTAATATATTAAATAATAACGCATTTAATATATTAAAAATAAAACGCGAATCCGAATCGGAATGGGATGACCCACAGATATTTGGGAATGGGGAATTGGAACTTGATTCCCACGGGGGAGGTGGGAATCAAGTTCTCATTCCTGAAACTACCCATATTGCCTTGCCCAAAACAAAATGCTCATTTTATCCTCAGTTATAATTAATTAATATATTTGAGAGACAAGTCTGCAACCCAAGAGGGGGGTGAATTGGTGTTTATAAAAAATTATCCTAACAAATCCACACAACAATTCAATGAAATGCTTTAATAAAAATGAAAGCAATAAGTTCAATCAAGCATAATAATATAAGAGTAAGGGAAGAGAAAGCAAACAAAGATATTAATTTTTACGTGGTTCGGCTATCCCCGCCTACGTCCACGGCTCCAAGCAAACCAAGCTTGAGGATTTCACTATCCAAGCCTCCCAAGACTTAATGAACTTACAATTGACTTCAAGGTGTCAATAATTAATTGAAACAACAAAGAGACCATACTTCAATCTCTTCACTCAAGTGTTTCACTCACTATAACTGTAGTATGGCCCAAAACGTTATAAAACTTTACAAATAAATCCAATTTCATAGTTTCTCAATATTAAGCTGTGAATCCCAAAATTTTTTAAAATTATGAAAAAACCCAAACTTATGGAAATTATAATATGACCCAAATCAATTTAAATATTTTTAAAATCAATACTAATAGCCATGTAGGCTATCAGTATGGTAATAACGTGTTAGGCATGTAGGCTATCAATATTATAATAATTAATTAAATAATTATTTTGATTACATAATATATTAAAATATTATTAACTATAATTATTAATAATTATAATTTTTTATATCAATAATCACAATAATAAAGGTACTGTTATTGTTATATTAATTAATTCATATACATTTATAATAATTGCTAATATAATTTGTTTAATTAATTCAATATTCCTAATTAATTAAATTATATTATTATTACTATTAAATAATATATTAATTTTTTATTCAAAACCAATATATTAATACTTATAGTTGTCGAGTAATTACTCACAATAAATAAATAAATAATTAATTATTAGTTATAATTTCTATAAATTATGGCAAATTTTTATTATCATTAATTCTTATTTTAAGATATTAAAACATTTTTAATTTAATTATTAAAAATGTTTTAATATCTTATTAGATTTATAACAATAATGATTTATAATTATAATTTTAAATGAATAATCAAAAAAATTAATATATTACTTTTATCAGATCTTGTAATATTAATATAATTAGTTAATATATAAATATAATAATTAACTATTATAATTTTACAAATTATTAATATATTACTTAATATTAATAATTACGACACTAATCCATTTAGTATTTTGCTGTAATTTGCATGATAATCAGAAGACTGCAATAATATTGTAATGAGATACATCGACAATATTACTTTCATAGTTCATACTATGAGGATATGTATAAAAATTTGATAGGCCACATGTTGTACCAAGAGAACCAATACATAATGTTATTTTTTTAGGCAACCATAAGCAGTATAAAATGGTGAGATAACAATTCTATGATTAACACCTTCACAAAAAAAAATGGCCTATGTCACATGACTCACATCGACTTATATCTTACATAGTCTACTAATTGACGATCCACATCATCGAACCCAAGTCCATTTGCTCGAAAAACACAAGCCAGGGTAATTTTTTTTTGGATGCCAGTAAGGAGATGTTCCAGTACCACTATGTTCATGTTCAACATCTGTCATCATATATTCTTTATTACCATATCTCAAAAAAAATCGAACAGGGCCGGATTTGAAAGTAAATAACGCATCTTAGTTGTGTTCAATTGATCTCATTTGTATGGTTCGAATATGGCACATGACTCATACATTACGGTGGAAAATTACTCACGGTCATTATGTTTATATTATTCACAGATGTCCATCTACGCGCACACACCAATTAATCCCAGTATTGTTCAATCCGATATTTACCATATGATATAATGTCTCCAGTAGGCCACTTTTCTGCCAGTCAGAGGGTTTTTGTTTAAATCGTTAGATTATGGCGGACCCTTTTGTTCCCAGTATTAGTTACGTTTTCGTATAAGAAAATATTGCTGTTTTGTTCCTTAATCGCCCGTTATTGTTCTCGCTCATTCACCTTTCTCATAACTTTAACTGCATGTCAGAATATTGGCAAACTTTTTCAATATCTTGACAATGAACGTCACATCAATGGTATGGTCATCTGTCTGTGTCAGTCATTTCACAGGCTGTGTCACGTTGGACAATTCTTTCACAAGATTTTGCCCCTTACCTAAACCTAATTGTTTCCAGCAATGCTTGGATGTGACAGGTAACAACTTTTTTGTCCTTACTTTATGTAGCACCGGGCCAGGCAATAATTTATCCCTTATTGTATACAATCTCTTATGGAAAGGAAGGCATAGTCTATTCCACAATGCTTATATTTCTAAACTTGTATACAACGTGTCTAGGTATATAATCGTCACCTCATCCATCCCTGAAGTTACCACATGTGTGGTGACATTTCGACGTACATGCAAATTGTTGCCTATGCATGGGCCGGAGGCGTGAACCTATTCTCATATATGCAATTTAAGTTGTAGTCCGGCAATATTATCGTGCTGGTAGTTAATGTCATCGGTGGAGTCGTCCCTCAAAGGGTATTATTATCAATGGTTAATTTCAAAAGGGGCCCATGTCTATTTCTTCAAATATTTCGATCGAACTGTTGCTCCACCATTTAATAGGATAGATTATGTTAAGATGACATTATCTTTCCATGGGATTGATACTTATACCTGACTAAATCACCTTCATTTCCTTTGATAAAAAAGTTCTCATTTCAGGCATGTGATTTCCGTTACCAACATTTTATAACCTATAAACTGGAGGTTCAAGTACTCATAACAAATTATGTTTGCATGTACTTATACAACATTTTCGCGCTGGCTGAGACAAGCAATGAATGTTTCATGGGAACGTGCACACTCACTGCGTGCAATAATCCATATTTCGTAGCCGACACATGTTATGAACCTATTGTTTACATGAAAGTTATATTAAGTGGTCTCCTTATAATATTTGCATGACAAATACTAACTTCAGTCAACAATAAATATCGTCCAATATGATCAATAATAACCCATTGTATTTATTATTTTAAAGGGACACGTGTATATCTATTAATACGAACAAACTTCAAATTATATATACACATATCCCTTATAAAGTAGTTCTAATTGGACACTAACCACCAACGTCGTGTTTTATATCAACCAACTATCGGTGCCACTCCAACTTCCTAATCCTCTTATCGGTGGATGTAAAATGGCAATTGTCATAGCATGGATGTGTACTGAACCCACATATTTCACTTATCCACTGTAGGTTACAACAGCACGAGTGCGTAGCTAATCACTCGGTACGTGGCAGCATTTAAGCTTGGGTATCAAAATAACTGTTTCACCATCTCCAGCCATATAAATATAGAGATGACATTATAATTGGATGTCACAAGTTCGCGAAAACAACGCATTTGTTCATTCGAGTTCATCACAGTTGCCTTTCGCTGACAAGGCACTACCATCAACTATGGCTGACGGGACTGCGGAAGTTTAATTATCCACATTCGCGGTGTGACCTTCAGACACCGCGGTTGCCGTAAGTTCCTGTGGGCACAGTCATTAAAAAAAACCAAAAGTTGTCTTCGTATATTATTAAGGTATGGTTAACAATGGTGTTCGCCATTGGTTGAAACACCGGTAGTATTAATCAACTGTAGGTTTTGTTAAATTAAATTTTATTATATTAATATGGCTTTTTATTCGGTGCAGGTTGAAGCCAAAATCTGGGGATCGTCATGAACTTCCAACTTTTGGTAGATCTGAACGGTCGAACCTGGCACTTGCTGTTGACCTCGTCTTTGATTGACATCCATCTCAGCTGGGATGGTGTAATATCAAACTTCACATTCCAACTTACGGTTAATGAAGCCTCGTTAATATTTGCTATAGCTCGAGCTATTTACCATCGCATGTAGCGGTAATATATCGACAGACGTGTCTAGATGCTGCCACTTATTGTTGTTCACACAGGAATGATGCTTGTTTTTTTAACGTATGGGCCTCATAGGCGCACTTCACATTTTGCTTTTAGTTGCTCCCACCATCGATAAGGGGTAGCATCTAGATTCCACTCACCAAGTGTAATCGGTGGACAAGGTTGTAATTGTTGTAGTTAGTTTGTTATTTTTTGGGTGTTGTAGTCCGTTTATCAATGAAGCACGTCCATAACAAATTTTCTGTCAGTTTATTTAAATTATGCTTAGTTGCATAGTATAATGCTTGCACTTCAAGTTTATTGTGCCGCTGTGGATTGTGGCCGGCATAATATACATACCGATGGGCGACAAATGTTACACATAACCCTCCTTCGTGTGTAGTGGCATATTATAGGTTAAACAACAAACGCACATACGGCCGGGCAAACAAACCACAATTTTAAAACGAAGGACGTTATCTTTATGTGGGTAGATGGAATTGTCGACCACGTGACGTTAACGGGCAAAGTCACGTGGCTATGCAATAGAGACGTGATACATCTGACTTGGGAATCGCTCAAACTTTATTTATTACTGCAAAGCGTAGTTGGTTAAAGTACTTCTGCAACCTTTAAAAAACGTGCGCTAACAATTTAATATAAAATGAAGAAGTAAACAACATCCTGTGTTCATTATCAGCAAAGTGACCCGTAATATTGCACACTATCAATGGACGGGTCGTCGCCGATCTGACATGGCGCTATGGGCTTTTCGAATACAATCAAAAGTACATAATTACCAGTGATCTTGCAATAAGATTGGCTATAATAATCCCGAGAAAACATGCAGCCACATGCACTGGTCGCACATGGTTGACCCTTGTCCTCTCTTGGACATACTGCCGGACACTTTGCCATTCATGGTGATCCGGAGTCCACCACTCAAAAAACTTGCAGGTGATGCAGCAAAACAACAACCGTTGCGGGTTGTTAGAAGACTGTGAAATACGGATGAGTGCTCTGCGTTCGCCGTTACAGTTGCAATATCGGTTTTTTAGCTTGATCCAACTATGAGGGAAGTCTTCGCTTGTGTGCAATCGACGGTTCCGGCCATGTCGACAGCTGGACGATGCCATTAAAATGACAAATTATGAAAATGGATGTAATGAACTACACAATGCCGAGGGAAATAAGTATAAATAGGGGAGAAGGATAGAATAACTGTTTGTAACTATTCCCAACGACTATAAAACGATCACTATCAGTTGGGGAGTTTGAAATTTGAAATGAAACCAACGGTGGATATAAACATGGGTGTGGTTGTTGTTCCCAAAAAAATCCTAATTCCATTAACTCTGTGATCGTTCTGTCGGGAAAAACTTCCATGATGCATGCACACCAATTATTTTTTCCCCCATGGACCGCTGCAGCGAGAACAAGGAATTGATATAATGCATACCAAATACCATGGACATGAGACTACACGGTATTTTGGATATAGACGAGAGAGCGTGTTCTCACTGTCACCTAAGTCATAACACATTAACGTGAATGACGAAAATTACCATTAACTTATCGAGAAAGTAGAAGCTAAGCACGAACGGCATCGACAATGAAGATGTATCCAGAAATACCAAAGTCCAAGTCAATGTATGCACCTACGGGAAGAGACCCCATGTCTGGCAATGGATGCAAGTCAGCATGTGTGAATCTACTACCCCCAAAACGTAGAACATGATCCCCAGCCTTCGCAGATTTGATATGGCACGAAGATTTGAGGAGTGATGTGTGATATCTCATATTGACAGCCGAAGCTTCCTCCTACCGTCTCTATTTATTATTACGGCTATCGATGAAGGACATGTCACATAGGGTTAACAGGGCTGAAACGTGTTGACGAAGCTAAAGATACAGCATGCTCACATATACTTAAGCGCTATGATGTGACAGGCGATAAACGGGACATTTGAACAAACTGTGCAAACAGTTTAAGCGGTGATATGAAACTGTTGATTGAAACCATAACTTACAAATATTCGTGCTCTTGCCACGTGTGAACATACCGAATGTAGACTATGCCGTGGTAACAAGGCGAACACCATATGAAACAGTTTCAGATATAAAATCAATAATGTAATTTCATTTACAAACAGGATAAGACCCATTCGTGAGAATGGTTGTATAAAGTTGAGAGATTTCACACATACTGGTCTATTAAAAACAAGCCAAGTCCCAAGTGGACTCATATATTTTTTTATCGAGTTATAATCAAACTTTCACGAATACTTCCGCAACCATGGCATCGACACCGCAAACAGAGACCCCTGCTTTCACCTTCGAACTCGAATACATGACGTCGGCCATAGCCATTATGACCTTTCGGCCTGGAAGTTATAGTATTTTACGTCTGTGCAACATAGCAGCATTGGTTTTACAAAAGAGAGAGTCTCCGGTTATCCACAATTTCCACCCAAAAGCGGTTCTCCCATGGGCTGGACGGGTCGTGGACGTGAGTACAGACGGCATGTTGAAAAAGGTCATCGACCTTTGTATTTTGCACGGCCAAAACAATCTCCACATTGCGGTAATGTTTGACGCCGAACCTCCATATGGTCGAACAGATCGACACGTTCTGACGAGGTTGTTGTCGCCCAGAGAAGAAGACACACAGCGAACAGATGTGATGGAGCATCTATCCGACGATGCAGCTGTTGGGACCGGGGACAAACCAAGTGAACCAAGCCTTAGGGGTCAACCCAAGAAACATAGATACAGGTGCACTGTATGCAAGGCAGACGGACATCAGAAGCGGACATGCAAAATTATTAAGCCAACTCCAACGGTGGGTCCTTTGAAGGAAACTGCATTGGTAAGAGTTTTATGATGATTTCGAATATTTCAATGGAAACACGATTTTATTTAATCTCAGTTTTGTTTTCCATTCTTCATGCCCATGCACTACAAATATTGTAAGTCACATGATGCATAAGGTTTTAAGTTACATGGTGCACTGTTATAATTGCGGTTACAAATCGTGATGCACCCAGGTTGGAGAAAGACGCAGTGCGACTGGCGACAATCACTCGCCGGTGATTGATCCATCTGTCAACGGAAACGGCCACATTCCAGTTTAAGGATGGGACCAACGATGACATTAACTGTTCTCTATTAAGTACCGTTAGGCAGTAGACGAAGTGGCAATGTATTTTGACAGCTGAATATAACCGTCTTGTTAGTAGGGTCAAATGTAATCCGATGTTGTCTTTTTTTGTAGGTTCTTGAACGCATAATATTTTGTAATGTTGTAAAATCCATCGAACCGTTTAAACTAAGTTGAACACCTTTTGTATAAAGCATACTATATCTATGCCAATCGCAACATTTTCGTAACGCGAGTTATTAAGTGGGCAGTATTATAGTATACACGCAGAATCGATGAACCGCTGCAACCGACGACCGTCTACACAGTTCAATATGGATTGTAAATGTGCACGCAAATGCTATTCTAAAGGGTAATGCTAATAATTATTATGGACAGTCCATATTGTAACATCGGCTTCACTTTCACTAGCGCGAACTGAACATAAGCGATTGCGGTTCTACATCTCCACCCCGGCCCGTTGTAAAGCGGACAACTCTTCAACGTTTTCAAGTAACCCAACGAGCATATTAGGCGCAATCCTGATTGTCATTGTGGTCTATTTCGTAATGGAAGCTGTCGAATTATATGGGGTCAAACAAGGGTCACAATGTTTGACTACCTATACATAATTTTTAATAATAAGTACGTATTGAATCCGATTAGGTCCTCATAAGCGAACGATGTACTGTAATTAAAAAAGTGACCGGACGAAAATATATATCAAAAGAAAAAAAAACCACCATGCATAACATAACGCACCGGCAGTGATACGGTTTTACGCATTAGGAAGTTTGGTATGCTAAGTGCTTGAGTTGGCAAACCTTAGTGTATTCCCAAGAACTTCAGAATGCAAACCCATCTTCATAATACACTGTCAAGGTTCAGTACTCAGTAGGCAACGAAATCTAGGACAAACTTTTACAAACCATCATCAACCAGTATCCCATTTAACCTGTGCAACATCATTGTGGGACTGTACCAGCTGCAGTCCGTCCAATATAGCAGTTCATGAATCAATTTAAAGGTAGGCAAATTGTAGTGGATTCATGGAAAATATCATTTCCATTTGTTCAAATACGTAATCTCAGTACATGTGTGACAAAGATATATTTCTCACGTGAAGAAATACAAAACGAAAGCGGAGAAAAGGCGGGAATAGTTTCCGCTGGTTATAACTTACCGATAAAGAAACCATGCCAAACGAAGCTTCGAAGAAGAACCACAAGGAGTATAAAATAAAAAGTAATGCATAGGGAAAATCGCTAGGCCATTTTCCTCAACTCAATCTCAACCACAATGAATGATTCAAGTGAGGGAACAAATGACGGAGATGATTTACAGTATCCATTAACCGCAGTGGCCGATGACGAAGGACAGTCCGACGCATCCACTGGTGATGGAGGGGAACAGGACAATGCCAGCAATCGAGCCATGGAAACAGGACCGGACAGTAATGGCCTGCAGAGTTACAGTTTGGGCAGCGATTCCGATGACATGCAAAGGGAAAGACAACAATGGCCCGAGGAACAGGAAGATAATATTCGTGAAATTCCAAGTATGTTACGCAAGGAATTCGTGGACGAAGAAGAAGCTGAAATGTGTTACCGAGAGTATGCAAGAATCGAAGGTTTTGGGGTGAGAAAACACAATAAACGTAGGAATGTTAATGGCAATATCACTGGCAGGACGTGGGTGTGCAGCCGAGAGGGAGTAAGGCCAGCAAAGCACATGGAAAAACGAACCAGAATTAGAGAAGCACGGCCACTCACGAGAACAGGTTGTCGAGCCCAATTCCGAATTATATTCAATAAGGACACGGGACGGTGGGCGTGCAGTAACTTTCAAGGAGTCCACAATCACGATTTAACCCCACCACAGCTTGTGCATCACATTAGATCACACAGAAACATCACGGGTCCGGATTTGGATGCGGTTCAGTCGCTGCATAAAGTCGGGGTGACACCAGCTCAAATACACGAGTTCATGGTTGATAGATCAGGGGGCTACAATAAAGTTGGTTACAGTCGGGTGGATGTCCAAAATCGATTGGATGGGAACCGGCGTCGACAGTTGAGGGAATCTGACGCAGAAACATGCTTGTCGTATCTAGAAGGGAAGAAGAGCTCTGATCCATCGTTCTTTTACGATATAACAGTTACGAATTCAAATCGACTTGGGGACTTATTCTGGTGTGATGGCGGATCTCGTGCAGACTATGCTTTATTTGGTGATGTGATATCATTTGACGCAACGTACAAGACGAATGCGTATCAAAAGCCGCTTGTGGTCATTGCGGGGATCAACCACCACCGGCGAACAATAGTTTTTGGATTTGCATTGTTGTCAGATGAAACGGAGCACACGTATACAAGGCTACTAGAGACATTCATGGCAGCCATAAATAATAAACATCCGAAGGCCGTGATAACCGATGGGGACAAAGCAATGCGAAAAGCAGTCAGCAAAACTTTTCCCGACGCCACACACAGACTTTGTTGCTGGCATTTGGCTCGAAATGCGCAGACAAATATAAACAACAGTGAATTTACAAGAGATTTTCGTCGGTGCTTGCTAAACGCTTATACCGAAGACGAGTTTAATAAGAAGTGGAAGCTGATGGTGGAAAAGCACAACGTCGGAACAAATGAGTGGGTTTTAAAGATGTACGAGGACAAACATATGTGGGCTGAGGCATTTTTGCGGGGAAAATTTTTTGCTGGTATGCGGAGCACCCAAAGATCAGAATCAATGAATGCGTATCTCAACCATTATGTTAACCGAAGGTTACGATTGATTGAGTTTGTTAAGCAAATGGATCGACTAATGGATCGACAAAGAGAAGGGGAAGGAAATGATGACTTTCATAGTTATGACGGACAACCGGTGCTAATTACACATTTGAAGCTATATGAGCGGCAAGCAGGAGAAAAATATACCAGAGCGATGTTCCGGCTAGTGCGAGATGAAATAGACAAGGAAGGGACGTTAACTCCGATATTGTGCGACCGAGATATACAGTCAAAAACTTACCGGGTTAGACAGTTAGGGAATTGTGGTAAAGAGATGAAAGTGGTGTTACATGAACGAACAAACACCTTATTCTGTAGTTGCAAGCTGCTTGAGACAAATGGAATTCCGTGCTCACACGCATTTGCTGTACTGAAGGCAGAACATTTATCAGAAATCCCGAGCCAAATGATATTGTCTAGGTGGATGAAAGACGCGAAGATATTGGACCGTGTGTCAGCAAGCACAAGCTCGAGTGCATCCCATTACATGACGGAGCAAGCTCGCGTCGGTCTGATTTATGCGTCCTGCCGAAGTTTGCTAAGATATGCTGCATCAAGTCTGACCGCATATAATGTGGCCGTTAATGATATCCATAATCTCACATTGAAGCTGGAGGCAATCTGTCAAAACCATCAACCAGCTGTGCAACCGAACCGAAGAAGTGAGAATGTGGTCCAAGATCCAGAGGTTGTTCTAACCAAGGGTTCGATTAAGAGATCAAAGGTGGGCCAACCGCAACAACGAAAATGCAGTAGATGTGGTGTAGCAGGCCATAATATAAGAAAGTGTAAAAAGAAATATCGGTCGAACCTTCCTCTGGAGGACTGGTCCAGCAACCACCCTAATTTTTCTGGCGGCAATATCATCGGTCGAGGCCTCAATGACTATCGGGCTTCAGGTCACGTTCGGCAGCAGCACCCCTATGGTCAAACCATTAGCACGTCAGGTGAAAATTCAGTCGTGGGTGCACGAATGGGGGCCTTGTCAGATTTGTGGTTAGAGCATTTTCCTTGCAGTACAGATAGTGCCTCAACCAATCCCACACTTAACACCGTTGGATTGTCAGGACACCTGAACACGATAACAACCTCATCATATCCAGCATCTAATTTTGGCCATATTGGGGATCGGTGATGTTTGTTTG
Organism: Citropsis articulata; assembly: GCA_030449925.1. Lineage (NCBI taxonomy): Eukaryota > Viridiplantae > Streptophyta > Magnoliopsida > Sapindales > Rutaceae > Citropsis > Citropsis articulata. The sequence goes on along the minus strand of JASUUH010000135.1, from coordinate 870,278 downwards.
TGAATGAACGGAGAATGCGCACAATCATGTTTGTAGGAGACATGTTCTTGCTTGCATATATGTTCATGCATAAGGTTGCAGTTTCAATTTAAATTTTCTTGTGACAACCCAAAACGTTATGCATATTTGGAGTTTTATGCTGTTAGTTGATGAAACACGAATGAATGGACCATTTTATAGAAGGATGCAAGTTCTCAATAAACAAAAAGATACGTGGTTGAAGCATTCTGCAGCGTGAAATGGTGAATGTGAACTATCGACACATGTATATCTGTGCATCAGTTACCTCAGCGTTGATATAACTCCGTTGGTTTCAAAGGCATGTTGTGATAGTTGATTAAAAAAGTATATGTAATTAAGGGTGGTTGTCATTAAGAACACATAAACCCATGTATAGTCAAAGCAATAGGCAAACAGGACACACGGTCAACAGTTGTGCCAGCACTGCATGAAAATCAAAAGTTAAAAGCATCTATTGTGTGCAATAGTAAAGTTCCACCCTATACCGTCTTCAAACTTAATCTGTACCACAATAGTTAATTGGGGACATTACATGCAAACACAACTACTGGCGGCGACCGTGCCCCATCCGCCTTGTCCTGCGAAGATTCCGTACCCTCCTTTTTTCGATGGCATGGTGAATGTTTCGTTCAGCTGCATGTGTACAATTTTGATGCATCTCAGCCATTGAACAAACATTCTCCTTCAATTCATTGAGCGGACAAGTGATAAGTTCCACGACGAGGCGTGCCCTCTCAGCATCCGAATGGAAATTGACCTAAACGGAATTAACATCAACTTTAATACTAATCGGTCAACATGATTGAAGCAGATAGGAAATACAACATATTAGAATATCTCATCCAGCTGGTATGGTATAGAACATAAAAATAACCGTACCTCTGCCTCAGAAAGCCTTGACCACATTTCATGCCTCTCCATCATTAGTATTACGTACAACGCAGAATCATATTCATTCCATATACTCGACGCTCGGGTGCAAAACTCAACTGGGAAGTTTCGCAACTTTGCATCGGCGGGCCAGATAATTGGTGGACCATTGTCGATAATCTTGTCAATTGCTGTTAGCTGTAAAATAACATTAATTACACAGATTAACTGAAGTAAACTGACAAGATGATCAGTTTCCCTTCTGTACAGGCAATATCCCAAGTGCATGTGTAGTAAATGATTTATTCTACGCAAGGCTACCCATTGCAGATAAATTAACTTACACAGTTTACTCACCACACGTTTGTAGTCTGCAATGGTATATTCTTCAGACCTAGCAGCTGGAAGCGGCTCCCAAATCTCTACTCGCTTTTTAAAAATTACTGCAACCAACATGTACCATTGTGCCCTACCACAGTACACAGGGACATAAATCTACCAACGATAACACTTTTATGGTGAACCTCCTGTCCAACTTATAATGGAGAGCTCTTTGTAAATAATGAAAAAAAGTAACATTACCCTTTCAATTAATTTTTCAGAACAACCAGAATTGTTCACAAACATTTTGGCACGGCCAGGCTGCCGAAATGCCAAACCGAGATCTCTGTTATCCCCACCTACATTTTCCTGAAACTATATAATATGATGGCTGTTTTCGTTATCATGATGTGAACATAAGATTCTACAAAATACAAGTTCCATCTCAACTGGTGAATATGGATTAAAATCCACAAATGACAAAACAAAGGTTAACGTTCAGGAAAACATGCTCCCCTAGCATAAAATTGTAACTTAAGCTATTGCGAACATAGAAGATGAACAGCAACAAAAAAAACATTTCCTGCTTACGGCATTTAATGGTGGCAGATAGAGGTTGACAGAACTTTGTTCGACGGTTACAGTCGCCTTGGCCGATAGCAATGTCATAACAGCTGAAACAACCTGAAATAAAACAAAAAAAAAAAAAAGACAGCCACTCTTAACTTTTGCTACAAGATTCTTCAAACATAGGCAATAGTTAAATAACATCTTCTATCTTCATCTTCCTCTGTATTTAAATATAAAAATTTATTTCTGTATATAATTTCACTGAAATAATTGGTATTACGATAACATATGATTTACCTTCAGACTAATTGCACTTCTGGGTGACAGCGACAAAATATCATTTCTGCTGATCCCAATATTCTTCGCTTCAAAAACGATCTCCCTAGTACACATCATAATGAATCCCATAAAGTCCACACCCAATATTCGCTTATCATTGAAGATCCAACAATTTTTTTTTGGTGTAACCGAATAAAAATTATCGTTTTAATTAATACAGTTTCAGATGACTATACTACTTGACCAATAACAGCATAAAGCGTACCGTTTATCAAGATTTTCATCCATGCAATATGTAATCAGTCTCTCCTCCGCTGCACTTAACAGTCTTTGCATAAAATATGGTCCAACACGATAACGTCCTCTTCCAGGACAAATCTTCAAAGTGGTTAGCTCTCGATGGCAAAGGCGACTACAATTGTGTGCACAGGTACTCACAGCGGACAACCTATTACTCAGTTCACAATACTTCCGCGTGACCATTGTCACGTACGACAATTGTTCCACAACATTTTATTTTAGTTCAAGGAATTGAAAACATCACTAATAATTATTATAAATGTTTGCACTTAACCCACTGTAGTTATACTAATCTAACTCTGCTTACTAAAAACCAACCTGAGTGTGTCCAATGCTCTGTATGCTTTCATGCCATTGTCTAGATGCGCCGGACTCGATGACATTCACTCCGACAGAAATTAAATCCATTTGCTCTGCATCTTGACATACTTCTTCTACAGCATTTTGTTTATCAATTTCCCTATGGCCCCTTGCGTCACAGACAGCCAATTCCTCACTCTCATAGAGACTGCTTCATCTTTCACCTGCCGCTGCTTCACTGCAGTCGATCGTATGTGCCTTATTGACATGGTTGCTACAGCACAAACAAGTTGTCTTCGATCTACCAATAGATCGTGCTGGCCTGGCTGATGTGGAAATTGGCCTGGTAAAATTACTTACCCAGTTCATCTTAGTCATTTCATTTCCCGTACCCATGTCTGGTGATTCACCAACCGCACATAGTCCTTCTGGAAGCCTATTGCGTCCATCCCAGTTTGTGGTTCCACCTATAATGATCCACTACGCACCTGTATCTGCAGAAGCAAATATCCTCTTACTTCTACCTTCTTGAGCTTGTTACAAAGAAATTAGACGAAGCTCCCCGCAAAGCATTCTCCTCTTCTCTAATTCTTCCATAAAAAACATACCCGACAATCCTAACCTAAATACCATAATTAAAACTTTCAAACAAAGTTTAAAATTTCTTATCAGTAGTTACCTCCTCTGTCCGATGGAAATGCCTGATCAACGGATCAAACAATCTTCTTTTCAACCTTTTCTGTATAATTACATTTGTCTACTTCCTCATGTTTTCGCTCCGCCCAAAGTCGGCCTCAGTTCGCTACCACACCGATACAATCGAGGTCAAATTCTACCACGATTTCATACGACCGCACTTCAATTGGAAATCAATTTCATGATCCGATTTTACTATGTTTGCAAATGATTTCAGATAACTTTCAATTGCTATTACTTAAGTTATTAACCGGCTACAGTATCGGTTTCCAATCGACTACTTTTTTTAATGGGGACTAAACCGAACCGTTGGATGGAAGGGCTCCAAATCCTGCGGCTCGTGCGCATGTGGACAAAATGTGTGGTACGTTGCAACTGTTGCAACGTAGGGAGACCCTATATTTTATAATATTTTTTAAATAAAATACGGGCTCCGAATTTATCAAGTGATACCCAAGACCTACCCAGCTTCATACCCGGACCGGATAATATCCAACCCACAACGTCTGGGTGCTGTCTGGGTCTGGACCGGACATGTATTTTTGCCCGCCCCTAACTAGATTCAAGAAAAAGAAAATGGAGTAATGGACTGAGAAGTGACTACAGGAGAATAGAGATTGCGAGGAAGTGTTGGGCTTTACTCAAATTTCGTTTAAACTGGGCGGCCTCTAGTTCGAGTGGCCCAGCCTACTCGTCCACTAAGCTGATCATTTTATCAAACGAAAATTAGAGACATAATTTATTTTTTCTAATTTAAATTAAAAAGACAATATTTTAGATTTTTTTAAAAAAGAAACAAATAATCAAATTCCTATTAAAAAAAAAAAATTGTCTCGAACTCATTAACTACGTACGAAGGGTTCAAGTCTCTCTAATTGTACACGGGAGCAGATTTCTCTATTCCCCCTTTTTTGAGTGAATTTTAAATCATTGTCACTGTAGTTGTGAACAGTCCAGCCTAGCCCTCTCAAAATTATTTTGTGGTTAATTACAAAAATATTCTTATTGGAACCTATATAAGAATTGTATGTTAATTAGATATGCCATCTTTTCAATTATGGTAAAAATTCTTACAAGAATTCATCTAATTTTCAAACTTCAAACTCCTCTAGAATTTTCATGTCTTCCGGTCAAAGTTTGAGCTTTTAAAATTGAAATCAAGGAGCAATTACAAAATTTCAATAATTTCGTTTGCATAAAACAAATATTTTGAGAAATAAGACTTATTATGCCTCTTACTAAGTGTATCTTTAATTTCTTATTAATAATTTCCTTGGTACAATAAAAAAATTAATTAAAAAAACCCAACTCACCCCAAAAAGAAAAAAGAAAAGGAAAAAAGAATGTTATTGGCTTCGCCACTGGTTGTGGGTGCATGCAGACACTCCATCCTAACTTTATCTAAATTAAATTATATTGTGTGTATAAAAAAAAAAAAAAAAAAAGGGGGGGGTGCAGTGCTTCTATTAACAAAGTATGTGATACCTATTCATGTATCAAGTGTTACGGCCACCAAAAAGTATGACATGATTAAAGACTAACCAAATCACGACTCATGAATATGGTAAAGCAACTTTAAATACCACTTCCATTAAGCTAGGATCCAAAAAGGAATAGTTGTTGTTGTTATTATTATTATTATTATTGGAGTTGTTTGTGGTTTATAATTATTACCGCCACAATGATCATTCTAGTTTCTGGCATGTAGTGGAAGGAAGAATGCATTTGATTTTGATTTCTAGAGAAGGAAATATGAAATTGAAAAGAGAACCGACGGTTCCGAACTAGCGAGTCATTATTGTTTGATTGCAGGGTGGTTATAGGCTGGAGGAGTAGAAAAGCAATTGAAATTGGTTTTGCCCATTGATTTTCAGGACAAGACAGAATTTTTGTCATGCTTGTAAATGCAAGGCTTGTTTGCATTCTCATTGAAAATTAGACAAGGAAAGGGCATCAAGAGTACAACTGACTTTGTCTTCACTGTTCATAACAAAAGAAACTCATCGGGCTCCTTCCTCATCATTCATATAAGACCAAAGAAACTCCAAATTTCATTTTCTGCCTGGTTCCATCCACAGAAGGGTACTTTGGTCCTTTGCCAGTTAGATGATCAATCAATGAAAATGTTTCATCCTACAAGAACTGATGTGTGACCTTGAGGTGTGACTCACTCGGCCTTTGTGGCAAGGAACACAGGGTTGGAAAGAAGAAATGAAAATTAATTCCTCAAAACAGAAATAAGAAATGAAGCATCTCTATATTTAATTGAGAATATTGCCATTTCACATCACATATTTTTGAACAAGTACAGTTCTTCCGCTTATCCTTTTATTGCAACAAACCCTATATACAATAATACAACCCTACTCGACCCCTTTCAGTTTACTAAGTAGGTTATTACTGAGAATAAGAGATCAACTATTTTGCAGGCTTTGGGGGTACTTGTTTATTTAGCATAACCTCTTCAGGCTTAACGTGGAGTCTTTTAACATTTGCCAGGCTTCACTACTTACAAACTCTTCCATTGCATGTCTTCGTTTGACCTAGCTATTTCATTCCTATGCTTCTTCTTCTTACTGATTTAGCTAAGAGTTATTGCTCTTGGAAACATCTGATTCTTCGGTCTTTGCAAACCTTCCACGAATCCTTGGTTGACTGTCAGCTAGAGCCTTCCTGCATGCATACTGCAAGAGAAAAGGTATATCAGAAAATGTCTAATCAAGCAGTCCTCCATAGAGCTGGGTTCCTTTTTGGATTTATAGGGTAAAAGAACATTTATGAATATGCACGAATTTGCAGTTTGTTCTCTAATAAGGCAATCATTATCAAAATAACAAGACAAGATTAATTGTTTTGTTACCTTGATTCTCCTTCCAAAGTTCCTCTTCGTCTTCTTATTCCTGTATCTTGAAAGCTTCTCCCTGCGGTCCTCGGTAGCAGAGCTGCTGAACATCAAAGGCTGCTCGAGAGGAGATTGGATGAGGCTCATGTTACCATTACCAAGAGTCTGCCATAAAAACTCAGTATCAATGACCCAGCCCCATCCTGTGGAAAATGTTCGGAAACATCTAAAGATTTCTCAGTCCATAGACTAGTTTACACAGCTAATACATGCTTTGCATGCAGTTACATAAATCCGGTGGGTTATGAAAGATAAACGGAAAAGATAAAAAGAATTTATGCATACATAAAAATACATAAACATTATCTCCTTATAAGTTGGTTCTCAGCAAGTCATGGCAGAGGCTTTAACTTACAAAATTTTAACGGCACGAGTTGGAGTCATCTTCTTTTTGGAAAAAATGAATTATTGGGAACACAAAGATATATGTCAAAAGCCGTGACATCAATTATTGACAGCCAGTTCTGAGTGAGCAAAGACCATCGTGGTTGGAGTCATCTTCTTTTTGGAAAAAATGAATTATTGGGAACACAAAGATATATGTCAACAGCCGTGACATCAATTATTGACAGCCAGTTCTGAGTGAGCAAAGACCATCGTGTACGTAACAGGCTCTAAGAAGCATATAGTATAGACAGAAAAAAAAAAGTAAAAAACATAGCGTAATTAATTATAACCTTTATGTCTCCATCACTGAATGCCCTCCGCATCCCATAAACAGATCCAAAATCCATTCCTGTAAGTTCCAAAAAACTTGGTTGCAATGCAGTCCCATGCACCCACTCCATTGAGGTTAAACACCCAGAGCTCACACTTTTCTGAAATGGTACATCAGGAAGCAATTTGTTTTCTTGATTTTGGTATTCATCTGTCATCGCAATAGGAATCTTGATATCCAGGACTTCAGAGAGTGATGCGTCCATGGCTGCTTTTTCCATGAGATCCTTGTCCCAGTCATAGAAAACCTCACTCAGAAGCTGCTCAGTGTGAATTGATTCAATATTTGTAACCTTCAGTCCTTGGGAGTTGATGACATCTTCCCCGCAAGACATCATTGAAATGGCTGCTGTCACTGGATCAAGGCTCCCAAGTGTTTCTTCAATGATGGGCTCTGGAGCTTTGAATAGATCCCCTTCACCTCCGAGGTCATAGTCAGATATGGTGGACGTTGCGACAGTGTTGCTCTATATTACAAATCAAGGTAACAAAAATCAAGAAATGAAGTTTAAAATGCCAGTGCACATTACTCTTGACTAGAAAACTTCCAACTATTCAAGTGTCAACGTAGCCAGAAAAATGCTGTAATTTGGACTCAAAACAAGCGAACACTGAACTAACCAGCAACAAATACACCTCATTTAGAATGGCCAATACAATCTCAAAATTATATTCTTAAATTTATGGTCATGCCATTTTAGTGAAAGAAGTACACATCGGCATACACATGAAGTACAAATGTCCACAAATAGCATTATTTTCTACTACAACCACTACACTGCTACCAGCCGAACCCATTTCCAACTTAATTTGTGGAATTTAATTCATAGGAACTCACAGCAATCTACAAGCATAACCATAACACACAGTGCACACTGGCAATAGGGCAACCTTTGAACAAAACATCACTTCAACCTGGCCAAACTTGGCCATCCAAATGAAAAAGAAAGAAGGAAATCAACATCCTTTAATGAAGAGAAATCAGCTGAAATTTATGAAATTGAATGGGGGAACTAATTAATCAACTACAGTGTCAAAAGATTTCCAGCCAACAAAGTCCATATCCTTACAAGAACAAACATGATTACCTTAAATACGATGAAAAATCTTTCACTCAAGAACTAAACTCACTCAGTGAAAGCATAGATGTACTTCTACTCTTGATGGGTAACCATCATATTCCCCACTTTCTAAAAATTAGTTTTCGAACCGAACAAACATCTTGAAACAATAATAAAGTCGGAAATTCAACTTTCTTTTTTCTCATCTTTTAGAACTTTAAAAATAAAACTAAAATTAAAATAAAAGCTTTTGCTTTTTTAAAGTGATGCGAAAAGCTAAAAACCAACTAATAGTCTAATATTTAAAAAAAACAAAAAAACGAATCCTTGAAGAACACGGAACTAGTGACTGTGAAACCACTTACCATTTATACTCTTACTTTTCTTTTGTTTTTCTAAGTAAGTTCCCTTTATGTTCTGTTTGGCTCATAGAAACTTTGGACAAAGGAAAGTTGGGATATTAAAAAGCCTTCTTCTTCATCATATTCCACAAAGATTATAATATTCTAAATTTTTTCATCACTTTTCTCATCAACCAAACAGAGTATTAGAGATTTAACATTAACATCAAACAAACAAATTATCAATAAAAAATTGAATCTTGAAGATCAAAAACCGAACTTTCATTCAACAGCTAAACAAAAATGCAATCTTTTCGTCAAATTTTCAGCAATTAAACAGAGTTTGAGTATCGGTTGAATAGAAAGACCATACTGAAATAAAAAGAGAACCCATTTAGAATAAACAAATAGAAGCATAATTAGAAACTGATATACCAAGTTTTCAGTGACTAAAACCAGTAAAATGAATGCAGATCATCAAGTACCAAAACAGAGTAAATACGCGAACACATGAACAGAGAGCAAAATAGAGCAAGAACCAAAAGTACCATTGAAGAATTGGGCTTGTTGGATTTACAATACTCTTCAAGTAGCTGAAAATCTTGAGAGAAATTCTGCATGTATGGGAAAATAAGACCTGTCTCTGCATACATTTTTCAAAAATTGAACCCAAAATCTTGAAAAAGAGAAAAAGGAAAAAAAATAGCAAAAAACAGAGTCCCTTGTTAAAAAACAGAGCACCGAAAAACCCACTTCAAGTATTGAACACAGCAGAGCAAAATGGGAAGTACAAGTAGGTTTGAGCTCCGATTTTGGACTTTAAAAGAAGAGAGAATTTATATATAAATATAATCATGGGTTGCTATTAAAAATTTTAAAAAAGAAATGATTTGTGTAATAAGGACAAAGTGTAAAAGGACATTATCATACTGTAGGCTGTCCCCATGTCTCTTATCATGCTCATTATTTTATATTTTTTTATAGAAAAGATATTATTATTATTATTATTTTGTGGAATTATTTTTAATTTTTTTTACCAACTTGCCTTTTACAATAATGTTTTTGTATTTATTATAATGCAAATTGTAGAGGTGAATCCATAGAGGCCAGAATTTCTTGTCATGTTCGTGGGATAGACTGTGATAATCACTCATCAGTTTTCATCACCTGTCAGAGATGGGACCACGCGTCTGTTAGGCGCGTGCGTCACGCTTCACATGCATTTGGATGGCAAAGTGGCAAATATACCAAGTTTTACTTGTTTGGCCGAAGCTCGGTTGCTTAACAAAACTCTGCAAGTAGTTGTAGTGGCAAACGACGAAAGAAGGACAAGTTTCTTACATAATTTTCATGCAAAAGGCTTGCTAAGATTGTTATGTTCGATTTTCTCACATAAGAGAGCTCTAAGTTTTATTTATGTTACAATTAATGTGGCATAGAGCGTGACATTATTATAAATCATCATGTGTTAAATTTGTATATAGGGAGGGAACCTCAATCTTTGATCTCAAGCGCAATTTGTTATCTAAAAATAACAGTTAAATTTATAAAAGATATCATGTATAAGGGTCCTAGTGCAATGAATGACGGCCAACTTATGCATGAGTCTATTAAACAAAACAATAATAATAATCTTTTTGTGCAGACATTTAACATTTTTACGCCGTTTTAAAATAGAAATGAGGTAGAAGTATATCGAATGGGCTAACGATAGTGACCACCTTTTTGTAAATTTAAAATTCTTTGGATTCGGCATCCTCATCACTTTGTTTGTAGAAGTTCTCAATCTTTCATCTTATTGACTTTTTTTTTTTCTCCCTATAAAATTCCACTGTTTTATCTTAATCACTTTTGCATAATTCAGAAAGTTATGGCACCTTATCCCAGCGCAAGATAAAGCAACTAACAAATTCAATCCGAAGATTTGGTTTAATTTTGACAAAGGCTTGAACAGCTTATCATCATCTATGTACACTAACCACATTCATCATGGGGAAAAAAAAATCATGGCATTTCGGTTCAACTATATGAGCTTTTATTAATTGTGTCCTTAAATTAATACCCATATCTACTTAGTGGGAAAAGCATAAATTAACCAATGCAATAGCAATTTTATATGATTATGACGCATAAGTTAACATGCACTAAGCATGGTTAAATCTCCTTTCGGCAGTTTCCCTTTTCCATTAGTTTACACACAGGAAAAAAAAAAATGAAGAATTGATTAAGTTTTGAACTGGAGTTGCATATTAAAGTATTATTAAACTGTTTAGAGCTCAAATGTTCCTGATATTAATCAAATATAGCTATTATTTCATGTTGAAAAACCCATAAAGAGAACAAAAGGTCCTTTTATATTCTGATTAGACAACAATTATAATAAATAAAAATAAGAGAAGACCTAACCAACTTGATGAAGTCGTGATATGAAAATTATCTCACATAAGTTGAGATTAATTATTGAGTTAATAATACAAGTTTAAGGTGATCCTTATTTCTTCATCTAGGTTTTTATTATGAGTTAGATTGATCGGTTTTTATAGTGTATTATAGTCGAATTCATTCACGAGTGTGGCCTAACACTATTATACTCTGTGACAAAGATCCGCAAAAAAGATGGTCTATAGATGACAAGAGTAATAAGAAAAAATTTTGGTATCAATTAGTTAGTTATTGGACTAATAACATAAGTTGAATCAAGTCTTAACTCTTGAGCTAGTTTTGCATATAAATTAAGCTGGCGTGCTCCTTTGATGCTTCCCACAATCTTGACTGCAATTTGAGCAGCCTAATAAGTTAAAAATTGATCCATCATAATTCCTTTTAGGTATCAATTTTCATAATCAATACTGTAATGATGATGTTGATGTCATGAGCAACAATTTCAATTAGTGTTATATATTATTTTCAACAAGATAATTAAAAATAATGAAGGCATCTTAGTACTAATTATGGTATGAGATATTTTAGTTGTTTGACATTTATCTTCATGGTAATTTCACCAATGTTACTCGTCTTACACATTTTATATTTTTTACTTTTACATTCAATGATTCTTTGTTATCACTTTTGGTTTTCATTTACCATTTTTATATATACATATATACGTTGTTTTCAATAATAATGTATAAAGACATAGTGTTAAAAAAAAATAATGATATTTCAGTAACTTTTTATCGGAATCGATTGATACATTACAACTACAGGGTAAGTGAAAGCACATGCACCATTCTGCAAACAAAAACAAGAAAACTGGACGTTAGATAATTTATAGTAACAGCACTTGAGCATAAAAATCGCATATCCTTCCAATAAACTTATGGCCAATGCCGCGAAGCAACAATGGGGAGAGTGACTGCTCAACCACCTTCTGTGTTCAATATTAATGAATTGTTGAAATATCCTGACATTGAGAACCATTGTTCCATTATCGTTCAATTTTTCTCTTAACAGCTCTCCCCCTACTTGCTTGGAAGAAAGTTGACTCCTACCATTCTAATTTTAGGGATTGGTCTTTCATTATTATCTTTTTTTAACCTCCCTCTATGTGTTGTATATTAGTTTTTTGCACACTTGAGCCTGACTCTCAGCAGATTGCGTTGGGCTCTATGTTGTATAAATTTATTGTATATATGTATGTGGCTGCTGGTATATAAAAAGGAGTTTAAAAAAAAAAAAAAAACACAACTTTTACATCAGGTGATGCATCTTGCGACATCAAGAATCTTGCACTAGTCAAAACACATGTATTTAATAAACGAAGTTTCTAACTCCAATTAAAATGATGACAAGTTAGTGTTTTAAAGTTGAATTTTATCAGATAAGTGTCTAAGAGCAGTATCAAAGACAAGGTCTGACATATAACTTTATGTAAAATGTGGATGATTAGTAATGGTTATCATCTTATTGCATGGTGGCATACCGATATATCTTGTTTAATTTGTTGAGAAAAAAAAAAAAGGGTTCAAATTCTTAGGTAGTTCCTTATTCATACCGCATTTATTAATTCATACTTCCTTACTCTTAAGGCATTTATTAACTCAACTGTTGCACGGAGCGCATTATAACTTCATTAAATTTCCGTTGCTTATCAGCTTGGTGATTCTTTTTGGTTTTACCAAGTCTATTTTCCGTAGCGGTTTGTTAACTTCGTTTGCATTTCCATATATATATATATATAAATTCTCAAGTCCGAGATCTCTCGTTTGCCCTCACACACATAAAGAAAAGTGTGGTTGCCCTAATTTTTTTTTTTTTTCTTGAAGACATGCTGTTAAGTTAATGATTTAATAAAGTTCGCTCAATTCAATATAAAATCATATAGTTTAATAGCGTGTCTGTACTAATTCTATTAAATCATATGACTTAATAATATATCCATATGAAAAAAATCACGGATACATATAAATAAATACACACACACACCCACTCCCACACATATATTAAATCTAGCCTTTAAAGAAAAGTTTAAGGATTTGGCCTCTGTAATTTTAATAGTCTAGAATTTTGCCCCAATATTAAATGCTATTTTTGAACTCTATCCAAAAACTTTTACTCCTTCAAAATTTGCCCCCCTTTCCCCTAGAATTTCAATCCTAACAAGGGGCCAAGCTAGAAATCTTTTTGTTTGTCTCAATAAAGAAAGAAAATTTCTAAAAAAAATTCAAACAACATTTTATTAGTATTGTATTGAGTAAAAGTTCAGGTGATGATTGGCAGTTAATAGATAAATAAAATAAAGAAGCTAAATTCTAAACTTACACTATCATTAAAAAAAACATGTGGTACAAGATATCTAAAAGATCAGGAGAGCTTAAATCAAGAAACAATCTTAATCATTAATTAAAGGATGATATGATAGACATTACCCCTACAAAATTCATAGTTTATTATACAAATACCAATAGTAAAGAAAGAGTACAAACATAATTAAGCACCATCAAAGTTGTCTCCCAATACTTTAGAGTGTAAGACTGATAAAATCTTGAGAATTATGATCGAAAAAATCAAATAAAAACTCTAAAGTAAATGCATTAAATATTAAGCTAATATCTGGGGGTTGTATTTAAAAAATATCTTGTAAATTAAACTCTTTGAATGAAAAAAAAGTAAGAACATTAAAAACTATAAATTTAAAATGTGTGCTAAATTCTTTATCTTCACAAAATTGTGTATATAAGGAAAAAAAAAAGAGAAAAAAATTTTTAAAAAAATTAGGAAAGAGCTGCAAATTGGAATCAGAAAGGGCACCTCATGTGAAAATCTTATATTCAAAGGTGAATGTGGAAGTAATAGCTTGAAGAAGAGGGAGGTGAACAGATTATGAATAAATTCAAACTTTTGTATCGGGTTTGTAAATTAATTTGCTTATAATGGTAATTATGAATATAGCCCATCCTAGCCCACATTAACTGTTACCCTTGATCACACAGAATATTTCATTAAACTTCTCAAATTTTTCATTACATACCTTAAATGTTTCGCATAATCCCAAGTTTGTCATTACAAATGGTTTACTTAGGTATTGATTTTTGTAGTTTCGTTTTCTCTTCAATTTGTATTCATGCATGGCGTTCACATTTGAGCTGTAGCCCTATGCTATTGGCAGTTTTCAAATGTTAAAAAGAGAGAGGTGGATTTTCTTTCTTAGGTTTTTCATAACGGAAGTTAGATAGAGTCATTAGGATTCTTCATTCTTACCCACTGGTTTAAGTTCTAAGGGTATTACAAATCTATAATTGTCTTATCAAATCTAAAAATTTCTCTTTTTTAGTTATGGTGGTGGTTAAACTAAATAGCACTAATAGAGGGTTGATGTGAACTTTTGATCCATTTTTTATTTGTTCTTAATATAAGGTATTATAGGTTTAGAGGGGTTCACTCAAAGGTGTAACGCGATAACTCTAAAAAGGAATGAGGAAGGAAAAAATTCTTTCAAAAGTGAAATGAGATAAAAAAGAAATAAGATAGTTGTTCGATGCTTGGAAGGTAAAGTATTGACAATTAAAAGTGTCAATAAGAAGTACTTAAGGTAGCTTTGCAACAAGCATGGTAAAGAATTAGAGAAATGAGGATGGAGCTAGACCTTACTCAGAATGTAGTTGTGGAATAACTCATGTATATTGGACGAAAGGACTGGAGTCCGACGGTGGCTTTGCCCGAAGGGGGGATTGTTGAATTGTGTCCCATATTGGCTAGTAAAGGGAAGATACTTGGAATTATAAGGATAGATCGCTCCACCTAATAATTGGATACTTAAAAATCCTAGGTCAAACCCCTCTAAAATGGAGATTAGGCTTTTTAATAAAATGGGTTGATTTAGTAAATGAGAGATACTTGGTATTATAAAGATAGGTCACTCCACCTAATAATTAGATACTTAAAAATTCTAGGCCAAGCCACTCTACAATGGAGATTAGGATTTTAAATAAAATGGATCGATTTAATAATGAGATGAACCTCTACATAATCTTCTTCATTTTTTTATTAATCGAGTGACTAAAAGGCTAATACACCTTCAAAGGGGATTAAAGTAAGGTTGTTCTTTGTCTCTATATTTATTCATATTATGTGCATGGGCTTTTTCAAGTTTTTTGTTGTCTTAAAAATCAAAGTAATTGATCCATAGAGTGATGTTTAATAAAGAACTGTCTATATAACATCTTTTTTTTTATTTTATAAATTATAGTTTCATTTTGACAAAGGTAACCATTGAATACTGCAATAGTCTAAAGACTATTCTTAATAATTATACTGTTGTCTCTGGTCAAATATTTAACTATGAGAAATCATCAATGCTTTTGAGAGGGAATACTTTAGTTGGTTAGATTGCACAATCAATTTTTTTTATAGTCTTTTTAGCTAGATATATTTTCTTGAGAAATATCTTGGACTACCATCCATAGTAGTTAGAAAGAAAGTAATCTTATTCAATGACATCAAGGTAAGAGTTTTGAATAAGATATTTAATTAGCACAGTAAGCTATTCTCGAGTGGTGGAAGAGAATTTGTTTTTAAAAGCGATAGCTCAAGCAGTACTAGTCTATGCTATAAACGTATCCAGAATTCCAATTGGGATATATGACAACATTCAAATAACAATAGCAAGATTTTGGTGAGGTTCTAAAAGAAGTCAAATAAGTGTTCATTGTGCTAGATGACATAAACTAGGCAAATCTAAAGGTAAATAAGGAATGAGATTAAGAGATATCACTAGTTTTAAACAAACTTTAATGGTAAAGTAAGGTTGGAGAATTATTTAATCACCAGGCTTCTTAATGGCAAAGGTTTTGAAGGCTAGATGTTTCAAAAACTGTGATTTTTTAATGCCAAGCTAGGATGTAGGCCATATTTTATATGAAAGAAAAAACTATGGGGAAGATAGGTGCTCCACAATGGACTGAGATAGAGGATTAGGGATAAAAATAGATGATGATCTATATAAGCAAGTGCGTTCGAGGACCAGTGATTTTCAACATTCTGTCTTTCTCAACATTGCCATTGGAGACCATAATATTAAGTTTGATTAACAGGAGCATAAATGGAATTAAAATCTAATTGGTCAAAACTTTTTGCTTGAGGATGCTGATAGGATTTTACTTCCCCTTCCAAGATATCCAAAGACTGATTAAGCTATGTGGTACTATGATAAACAAAGCAACTATTCAATGAAAAATGGGTGTCAAATAGCTCTAAGAATCAAATTTTCTAGACTTTCC
The DNA here is from genome assembly GCA_030449925.1 of Citropsis articulata. Taxonomy (NCBI): domain Eukaryota; kingdom Viridiplantae; phylum Streptophyta; class Magnoliopsida; order Sapindales; family Rutaceae; genus Citropsis; species Citropsis articulata. The sequence continues at coordinate 854,182 of JASUUH010000135.1, read as the reverse complement.
AAGAATGAATATTTGTAAGTTAGAGGTGAGAGGTCTTGAAAATAAGACAAAATATTTTTGGTCTGAATTTGGTTCAGTCTAAAAATATTATAAGAGCTTTATTTTGAAGGGTAGTTTTGTGAATAGTAAAGATAATTCACCTTATAACAATTTTCTAGGATGAACAAAGTTGAGATGGCCTTGAAAATAAGAGAAAGTAGTTGCTAAAAGAGACACCAGCTATGGTTGACATGGCAATATGACAGTTAAGTCCAGCAAATGTTAGAAAATAGGATGGGTTGTTGAGAGATCTTAAAACAAGTGCAAAATTAAGAGTTAGAGAGAAAATGTTGAACTTGTTTTGCTGAGACTGACTTGACCTTATATAAGAAGTGCCATTGAGGGCATCTTAAGTATCTTGTTGGACACGTGCAGGCTGTAATGAGTTGTTCTCCTCTTTAGGTAACGACTTTTTAGTAATTTGACTATTAAACTTAGGTCATTTAGCCTTTTTAAGCTGGACACATGTTAGCTGTGAGATTGTCCCCTATGATATCATGTCTTGATTTCCTATTGGCTTATTTCAAATGAGCCAATTGGGCTGTAAGAATTGTTGACTTCACTGTTGATGGCTCAGATAACAACTGAGTTAGTTCCCTCTCTTTTTTCTTAGTGCATGTACAATGATGATTCATGTAGGGATCATACCATGTTGACATGTAACAGTCTTATTAGAGGTTCTATCATTGTTACAATGGCCCTTCATTGACATGTGGCAACCTTAGAGCATTTTAGGAGACAATTTTTACACCTTTTAGATTAATAGGATGACTCATGCTTTTTACTTGAGATCTTTTCATTTTACTTTGTCTTTTTAATTTTCTCTTTACATTTTGGAAGGGCATACTAGTCATGCGAGCTATTGCACATATGTCATACTCTAATTGTACATAAATTTAACCACCACCAATTATATAAACAAAATTGGCTAGTAGTATATTCTTGTTCTTTTATTTTGGATGCTGACATTCTTCTTCATTTTTGTTGCTGCAATGAAACATTGGGGAGTCAGTGCAATTAAGGAGATTTTCTTTTTTGTTTCATAAAAAAAAAAAAAACTATGATTTTCCTTTTTAAAATCAATGTGTTCCCATTTTTTCTTATCTTTCGAACGGTAATTTAGAGTAAGTTGAAGTTTATAATAATTTAAGAATATTTTGAAGATAATCAATTCCTTAGAGATAAACTAAAATTAACCCATTTTAAACACAAACTTTTTCTAATTTTTATCATCTTAAAGCACATATCAAGGCTCATTTACTAATTGTAATTTGAACGTATAAAAACATAGTATTTTTACCCTTTTTTCTTTTAAAAGAAAGGTCAATTCATGTTTTTGATACAATTGCTGAATCTTTATCTAATAGTTTAAGTTTATAGGTCAAGTGATTTCTGTAATAAGATATTATATTCAAAGTCTTCATTCCATTTATTCTTAGTTAATAATTCACGTGAGAGACTTGTTCAAACTTGTGTGTAATTCTAATGTTAAGGGTATGATAAGACTTATTTTAATACGGTAAAACCTCTCTATAGTCATAATGATGGGATCAAAGTATTTTTATTAATATGAAAAGATTATAACTTAATAAAGTTATGGTTAGGAAAAAAAATTATTGGCTTAGTTATCCTTAATTCAGGTAATATGGAGATAAAGTATGCGTTAAATTGATCTTATAAGATTGGTAATCTGTAAATGCATCTTAAAAGTCTAATTGTTTGCATTCTCTTTAGCGCTTTTCTCTCAATGAAATATCTAAAAAATACTATTCAATAATTTGGTAATAACTCTAAATAATAAATCACTATATCAAGCAACTTGAGAAAAATAATTTATTCTACTGTAAACTTTTAATGTAGTATATCTTTTCCCCCCCTCTTAATACATCTTTAGGAACAAAAGATAAAAAATGGGTTAATATAAAGCATTGAAGAGATCCCTTATTTTCTCTTCTTATACTAGAAAGAGAATTAAGAGAAAGAAAAGGTTTATATAATTATTAGGGAGATTTTACTGTACTCATATTTGGACTAGTATATAATTGTTTAAGCTCTTGGGGTTGAATGATTTATTTCACATTGTGCGTATGCCAAGAATAAAAATATTAAAAATGCGAATGATACTTGTTTATGAAAATATTTTTATTCGGTATGTTCTAAAATTGATACTAAAATTACATAAATGTTTTTAAACTTGCAACTACTCACTTTTAATAGATACTTTTTTACTCATATATGATTATGGTTTTCATTTTTTTCCCCTAAAAGGGCTATAGAAATCCATCAATGCAACCCTCAAATGCCTATTGAGTAGGAAACTAGTAAAACATGTAATAAGATGTGATTAAATTTTTACACTGGTTTTAATATTAATACTGAATAATTAGACATCAAGTTAATATTTAGGTCAAATGATTTGTCCAACACAGTGTCGGATTACTCATCTGTCTATTTTTGAGCTATTGCTTCCTGAATCTTTACCTACAAATTGATTGAATAATTTTTTAGTATCCGTCAAACGACTTGTCTAATTTATTTTATTAAATCAAAAGCTAGTTAAGAGTCTGCTGGTTTCTAGTGAAAAGAACGCATGCAATGCAAAGACTTAGCTGGATTAATTTAAATAAAGATTTAATTAGCTTGATGTGCTAACTTGTGTGCATATACCAACTTACCAAGAAGGCACATACAATATTAATAAACAAAATATAAATGAAAGGTACCGCCAATCCTTTTCCCAAAACTTGGAAGCTTCCGCGTGAATTTTTAAAAGGCGTCTCGAAGATGGTAAGCCTTGGAAAACTTTTAATCAATTATTAGCTGTAAAAATATAAAGAAATCAAGAAAGAGAGAAAGAGAGATTCTGTGCTCCAATTTGATCAAAATTATTCAAATTCTTTTTGGGATGTTGACTCCTATTCCTCCATTGCAATTAGACTTAGGCAGGCGCCTAAGTCCCACAACAACCGTACTACTAATGAAACTTAATATTGTTATTATATAAAGGCATAAATTACGTTAAACATAATTTAAGCTCCCTCTTAGACTTAAGGAAAAAAAAAAAAACTGTGTATATTTTTTTAATTTCTTTACCAATATGTCTCGTTAACAATGTCTTGTGTCAACCGCTAACTTTTCTTTAGTTTTATCAAACTCAAAGCATCAAATAGTGAATAGATGTTGGGGAAGGATTCGACTCCATTATTGTTGGGTACTGAAATTCACGGTCTAGCCATCTCTAAAAGGTGAAAAAATCGTTAAAAATATACATTGAGTAGAAGGCAATATCTACCATACATTCATGTATGGTACACCCACTCACATAAATAGTGAGTGGGTCTCACTCACTCACTATTCATGTGAGTGGGTGTACCATACATGAATTGTATGGTAGGGGGATCCTGAGTAGAATCATTTGATGCTGTCCGATTTATGCGGAATATTGTCCCTGTAACACCGTAGTCACATCGTTGCAGAAATGAAATGGGAAGCAAGGAAACTCGTAAGCATTAGATGGTTCTAGATTTTTTTTTCTTTTTTTATTCTTTTCTTTTCTTCTTGTTCTGTTTTTTTTTTTTTTTTTTTTTTTTTTTTTTGAGGAAGTTCCATGATTCACGTTTTGCTTGGTCAGTTGTGAAACGCAAGACAGTTATGGAGTACAGTGGAGCCACCAATTGTACCAATTTCATTATTGTCTTCGCATGAAAAGCAAGACATTTGGACACGCTTCATTTATGCTGCCTTTTAATTGTATCAATTTCATTATCGTCTTCGCATGAAAAGCAAGACATTGGGACACGCTTCATTTACACTGCCTTTTTTTTTTTTTTGGTTGTATTAAGCATAATGCTTGAACCATGTTTAGAGATAAATGGAGGCGCGTTAATGAGGGATTTATACAAGGCTTTTCACCCTTATTTATAGTACAAGTTGTCCAATTAAATTTAGCCACATCTTAAGAACATGGCTTAGCTATTTATTTAGGCTTGCAATTTATTTGACTTAGCCTCCCAAGTTATCTAGTCAAGCATAGCTAATTAACTAGAGCTATGTGTGTAGCCATACAAGTCCTTGCTCACGAGATTTATCTCCACACTTGTATCAATTGGCTTTGTCTTCATATGTTGCTATGCTAACTTGTTTACTTAGTCAGTTGTAACTAGTGATGCATACTCTAATTAAATCTCATGGTAGATAGCCACCAACTTGTATTGCATTTCCCTTTGAATATCCACTAATTTATGAAAATTGTACTTGCCATTTATAAGGAAAACCTATTAGAATAAAAATTTACCAAAAGAAATACAATTTAATGAATCATAAAGTAGTGTTGGACGTGCTTGAAGATTGTCCCGTTAGAAATTTTTTTCAATAAAAACTCAGTAAAAAACCTAGTCAAAGAAAAAAAAAGTATAGTGTACATGTGTCCAATTTAGCTATACAAGATCTTCTCTTGTAAGATAGTGCTCTCCCTAGTAAGTGCTCCCCCAAATAGTCACTCTCCTTAATGGATGCTCCCCTTGATAATCAACTCAATAGTCTATTTAAATGGCAAATACCGATGTCATATACACATCTGTAAATTTTTTTGTAGAGCGTATCTGGTTGATATCAAACTTCTTATTTCGTTGGAGTTTATGAGTATAGAAAAATTTTGACTAGATATATTTGTCTTTTCTCCTTTAATATATCCTCCTTTCATTAAGCTATACATGCAGCATTATTTTCATATATAACCATTGGGACAATTTCACTTAAGGATAATTTACAGACACTCAATATGATGGATGATGGACCACAACCATACACAATCTACTTACCTCATACAGTGTAAGAATCTCAGAGTGATCAAAGGATGTAGTATAAGAGTCTACTTCATAGATTTCCAAGAAATCACTCTTTTATTATAAGTAAAAACATATTCAATCCTACGAACAAGCTTTACAAGCATTAAAAAAAAAAATGCATCTGCATAATTAACAAGACCTTTATTTTTTGTTCATTAGAATAAAATAAACCCACATTAACAGTTCCACTTAGATAATGAAAAATATGTTTAACACCATTCATCCAATAGTCTTTAGTTGGTTCAAAACTAAATTTTACTAATAAATTTAATGGAAAAGCTATGCCCGATCTACCACGTTAGGTTAAATATTTCAAGAGCACCAATGACATTCAAATATGGTACTTTTGTATCAGGTACCTACTCATTATCCTCTTGAGGATGAAATAAATCTTTTATAAGATTAAGAGACTGGATTACGATTAAGGTACTTAATATGTAAGCTTTATCCATATTGAAATATTTTAACATCTTTTCAGTATAATCTAGTTGATAGATAAAGATATCATTAAATCTATGCTTGATTAATAGCTCAAAACAATATCTATTTTTTTCTTAAATCTATTTTTTTTCAAACTCCCTTTTCAAATAATCAACAATCTTTTATAGATTTTTAGGATTCTAATCAAATTTGTATCATCAACATAAATTCCTACAATAACAAATCCTAATTATGACTTCTTTATAAATACAGAAAGACACTTGGGATACATAAATAATTTATACACATTACCTATCACTACATCCATCAAGCCACTTAGAAACAACCAAACTAATCAAGATTTGAAATTTAATTGCATGCATACCATTGAATACATCTTCCCATAATCAATACCTAGTCTCTATAAAAAAAAAAAAAAGACCCTTGTGCAACAAGTCGTACTTTATATCTAATAGTTTTTTTTTTAGTTTCCAAACAAATACCTCCAGCAGGATTAACACAAGTGTTTGGATAACAAGTCCAAAAACATTAAATTAGTCTTAAAAAGTCAATTTTCCATAGATTGCTTTTTCCAATTTGGACTAGTTATATCTTAGTCTACATTCATTAACAAATTATGGTTTAGTAAATTAGTAGATACTATAAATGAAAAAAAATAAAGTTCATGATTACTCTTTGAGATTCTACAATTTATGTATATAAGCCAAATTTGTGGACTTTTCTTCATTTTGAGTCACATCAAGAGCTTGGTCAACATCTAGGTATTTTCATGTTTAGGAGGCAGTGTCACATGGAGACACAAGTCTTATCAAGGACCTTTTGCTCTAAAGGAGCACTTTCACTTATAATTTAATCATTTATAGTAACAAGATCCAAACTCTTGTTTTTCTTTTTCATGGAATATTATCTTTTAAAAGCCCTCTACCATGTTTCAAGCATGCTATAGACAATTCATCAACTACCTTTTTATCAAAATGTTGCATATGAACTATTACCTAGTTAGGTATATTTGCAGTTGGTACATATAACTTGGATAGTTTGCATCATCTATAAATGCATCTGGGAATTGATTTGGAATTTGCTGTAAGCAAATTATCTTCACACTCCATTTTCACTTTAGGTGGTACAAAAATGCAAGTGAGACAAGTTTCTCACTTTTCATGAAAGCTCATACCTATCATCACATAATAGCTTTTTCCCTCCTAATAGAAAATATTTTATCTCATCAAAATGATAATTTGTAAAATATGGTAAACAAATCACTTTTAATAGGTTCAAGATATCTTATAATAGATAGTGAGTCAAAATCCACATAAATTCTTAAACGTTATTTGGGTCCCATTTTAGTACACTACAGAGGTGCAACAAACACTTGTACGACATAACTAAAGGTGCACAAATAGGACATATTAGGTTGATGCCCCAAAACTAATTGTAATTTTGCATAATAGTGGTGATAATAGTAATCCTAAAGCAGATCAATACCACAAAATGCAAAATAGCATGACCCGTATGCAGAAGTAGATAATTAAGTACGTAATAACAAGGTTCTTATAATTATCTAAAGATGTTTGATGAAAGATTCTGCTAATCCATTCTGAGTATCAACATGTGGTGCTCATCAATCCCAACTGACATGCGATAATAATCAAAAACCTTAAAAATGAATTTACCAGAATTAGCTAGTTGTATATCAGTGATTGGATAATCTAAAAATCACTCTTGTAACCTAATAATCAGTGCAAGTAATCTAGCAAATGCAACATTATGTATAAATAATAAACAAATACGTGACTATTAGATATGTTAGCAGGTCCATAAGTATCTCCTTGAATTTTTATAAGAATGATGAAGATCTAAGATCAATCTTAAAAATAAGTGGTTTGATTATTAATATATCTTAAGAATAGCAGTGTAAGTATTTTTACTGGATAAAAAAATTTCTAAATTCTTTAGAGGGTTTTCATGAGAATTCTCAATAATTCTACACATCATATTAATCTAAAATGATTGAGATGATCATGCCAAAGCATAAAAGCTTTTGGATCATAAAGTTTCCAGTTTATAACTAAGTAGCTTTCAACTTCTTTTATCGTCATATAATATAATTCTGTACCACTCGATGATATGAACAAGGCTCTCCTATAGTACACATTGAGATCTGCAAGACTGAGATGATATTCATATTAGCTTCAAATAATTTTAAACTCATGAAATATTTCTTATTATGAAGAATAGTATGTGTAGTTGTACTGTCAGCTAACACATTTCTTTATCATATAATTGAGCTTAAAAGATCGATGTCCTTTCACAAAAGAAAAACATATATTAGATATTATTATAATATAATACAAAAAAATATAAGCATTTAACAACAATCCATAAAAGTCAATAGTTGATCTTAATCGATATGGACATCTCCATTATCAATTAATCACTTGTCTTCTCATCATAGTCTTCGAAAAAGTCTGAGATGTTCATATGTGTGTTATCAACTAGAGTAGCATAATTCATCTTAATATTCTTTTCTTTCTGCAAAGATGTTTGATAAGATCAACAAGATGCTTAAATGCACGATAAAATCACTAGAGATGGTCTGTAGCTCCACACCTATTATAGGTGCTCTCTTGAACCTTCTATTGTAATCATCACAGGGTTAATAATTGTGACCACGATTGTGATTATAACCACAACCATGATTATAGTTATAATTTTTATAGCGTCTTTGATTATCTCTTTGACTAATGAAATAATATTTCATTGTTTGCTTTAGGAAATGGCTTTGTAAGTTAGATGAGATTGATAATCTTTATTAATAATTTATTATTCTTCTCAACAATAAAAAGGTATGAAATTAGGTCAGAATACTTCTTGTACTCACAAGCTCAATATTATTGTTGTAGAACCATGTTTGCTGCATGAAATGTTGAGAAGGTCATCTCTAACATATATTCATCAGTAATGTTTTCTTCATATAACTTCAATTGTGATGTGATTCTGTAAAGCATAGAGTTCTAATCATGAACTAACTTGAAATCTTGCAATTGAAGTTGATTTCATTCTCTTCGAGCATTTGGAAGTATAATTGACTTTCATTAGTCATATCTCTCATGTGATGTTCCAAAAGACATGTGGGTCCTTTACGGTGAAATATGATGGTGAAGAAAGATTATAGTCTTGATGCATTCTTAAGCAAATTCATTTTTGCCAGGCTTAATTGTGTTGTCCAGGCCCATGGCATCAATGTGAATATTTGGATCAAGGATCTATGTAAAGCATTTTCCATTGGATATATCAAGGGCTTCAAGTGCTATCTCTATTAAGTTTGACATCTTTAAGGGTTTCAACATTTGTTAAATTTATGGATTTAGATGTAAAGGCTTCAGTTTTGCTACCGTAAGGCTTCGATCTAAATTTCACACACTTCAGCCTTGATTTACATTTCAATCTTGATTCTTTAGGCTTCGCTTGTGATGTTAGTAACAAAAATAAACAAGAAAATATAACAGCGTTGATGTTTGCCCTGGGTCAAACCCGAAACCACATGAAATGACGCTGTTTCATCTATTATATTTTTTTTTTGTTTTTATTCACTATGAAACGACGACGTTTAGGGTTTAGAATAAATGGCAAAGCAAAAGCATCAGCGGAACCCAATTGCCCTTTTCTTCATGAATGCCAAATACTTGTGAGGAACAAGCTGTTCAACAATGTTATCAACAGAAATATTTGAAGCAGCGCACACAAGAATCAATCTTTTACGAGGGACAATGCCAAAAATCAATTTGTCAAGAACAATGCTGAGAATCAGTCTTCTAGGGATAATGTTGAAAACTCGTCATTGTTTCAAGCTTTTTCTTTTGGTTCTGCAGCTGGGTTAAGAGAACGAAGAGGAAGAAGAAGTTGATGTATCCTAACCATAATGACTTCGTTCACAATAAATCAGAGCAAAGAAAAAAAATAAAAGCAGAAACGGTGCCGTTAAGAGAACGAAGAGGAAAAAGCAAGGGTTCTACAACTGGGTTAAACAAAGAGGAAGAAGAAGCTGATGTATCCTAACCAAAGCAACTTCGTTAACAGCAAATCAGAACAAAGAAAAAAAAAAAGCAGAAACCGTGTCGTTTAACAACAAATCAAAAAAAAAAAAAAAATAAAGCTGAAACGACGTCATTTCACGCGGTTTTGGGGTTTGACCTAGGGCAAACATCATTTTCCGAAATATAATAACTAGCCTTAGTTTCTAATGGGAAAGATTCAAATTAATGGTGACCACATAGCATACATATAAGCATAATTTTATTAAATAATCAAGTAAAATGAAGAGTAAGGGATAAGATACTTCTTATACCAAAGTAACAGTTGTGCTGATAACATGTTATAGTTTTTGACAAGAAGTGATTGTAATTTAAGTAAATAATATAAAGCATAAGAGAGCTGGCCAGATACGTAAAGTTATAGAGAAAATTGAACTGATTTGGAATTTTATATCATATAGGAGGCTTTGATCCCTTATTTATAATACATGCTGTGCAATTAAATTTAGCCATATCTTAAGTATATGGCATAGCGTTTTACCTTGGCTTGCACTTAATTTGAGTTTTCAGAGCTAAGTTTCCTAGTCAAGCTTAGTTAATTAACTACAGCCATGTCTGTAGCTAAAGAAATCCTTGGTCACTTGATTTACATCCACATCCGAATTAATTGGCTTTGTCTTCGTATGTGGCTATATTGACTTACTTATTTAACCAATTATAACTAGCGGTGCAAACTCTAACGAAATTTCATGATGAAGAGCCGCAAACTTCCATAATAGTTCTACTATTTTCAATAAAAACAATTTTTGTTAATGATATTCATTTGTTTTCATCATCCTTAAATACATTGTACGTTGAATCCATACTCAAATAGTTGCTTATGAGTTAAGGTTGCCTAAGGTTCTACTTTTAACTCATTATTACATTAAAAAAATAGAGCGAATCCTACTTATACGTGAGTTAGTTTTATTTCCATATAAAATTCCGTAAGCATAACTAAGGTGACGTTTGTTTTTTAACTTAATGACTTAAAGTGACTTAACTTAATTAATTAAGTTAATTAGAAGTGTTTGTTTTTATAACTTAATGAGACTTTTTAGATAATTTTGACTTAATAAAATAAGCTAATTTTTTTAACTTTTACTTGAATAGAAATCAATTAAGTTAATTATTTTCAATGTAAAACTATCCATTCTTTATAATTTATTTTTCCTGTCATCCCAAGACCACCCATGTATATTTACCCAACATAATAATCTCATCATTATTTTTTCAATAATCACCTCATTTGCCCTCTCATCTGGGCTTCGAATCTCCCATTAATATATTATTTTACTTATAAATGTTAAAATATCACAGATTTAATATATTATTTATTCGACATTCAAATTTAATAGCGATAAAACGTAAAAGATATTTTCGCTTTTTCGAAACAACAAATAACTTAATACTTATTTTTCAAAATTCAGACAAAAAAACAAATATATTATTCAGATTCAGACTTTCAGATCTATTTAGAATTCAGACTAATTCAGGTCTATTCAGATTTTAGATAAAAAAACAAACGCCACCTAAGACTCAAAACTAGTTCATGAGTTGAGATTCCCTCGAGTTTAATTATATTATTAACTTAAGATTTATTCTCATCCAGTATGAAATAATCTCCTTACCAGGATTTCGAACATAAAATCTTGGATCCTATATTAAATCAATGAAATCATTTGACTTGAGCATAGAGATAAAAGGTAGAAAATCAAAGCTATTAAAAAAAAGAAAAAAAATTGTAATTCAAATGGGAAATTATTTGTAGACAATATTTTATTTACTAAACATTTTTCACTTCACATATATTAATTTGGTTCATACACTTTCGACAGAATCCTTTCATGAAAAGGAATTTAGATCTTAGTGTGAACCCAAAATCATAAACAGCGAAACCCACTATGAAAATTTCCCTTTCAGAAGTTTATTTCAATTAATAAATTGAAACCAAAAATTAATGGTTCAATATAAATCCCTTTAACAAGTTTACTTCAATTAATAATTCGAAACCAAAAATTAATGGTTTAATATAAAGGTCAATAAGTTTTCTCAAGTTTGAAACCAAATTCATTCATTGCAAAGAATATGGAGCTTGGGCTGTAAAGTGAAAAAGGCGTCGAGAATTTCAACCAAAGTTTTAAAAAAGGAAAAGATGCATATGCCACTTTGAGTAACAATGAGTACTCAAGAATGAAATGTAAACTTTGGGATGGCTCACGGGACATCTTCCCATAAAAAAATAAAAAAAAAACCTTAAATTCCCACATTTGGAAATCGAAATTGTAAAGCAGAAGCTCCACAGAATCTGAAAAAAAATTATAAAAATAAGTATCAAAAGTTCCAATTTTTTGTTGGCCTTTTCATGGGAAATGAAATGAGCCAATTGCATTCGGTGCGTATATTTTCCTCTTGACACCTGGCTTTTTTTTTTCCTAGTGGATCTTGGCAGACAAAACAGAATGGAAAATGTTATTGGTTATTATGGCAGCAATAATGGGAAAACAAGAATCATTAAAGGCTGCGGTCAATTAAGAAGATTGAAAAAAGAATTGCAGAATTTGCAACAATTGTGAGTGGAAGACAAATTTGAGAACCCAATCAGGCAATTGGTTGACTTATGAAAAGATGAATTTCATTTGAAATGTTCTCTTAATGGAGAGGGTGAGATGAATCCAGCCATATTCTTTGGTGAGCTTCGCACCTATAGTTCTATGTACTGACAACTTTTTGAATAAGTCCTGTTAAATTGCTTGCTGAGAAGTGCTTTTGCTTGCTGCCCATTTTGTCGAAAATATTGGAGTCCATCGTAATCATTAATGTTTTATGGATAGTTGCTAACCATGAGAGTCGGCAAAACTTAACAAATCCCATTTCCCGTATGTTGATGCTTAGTGGTAAAGAACGTGAGTTGATTCTATTTTGAGGTTTTACATAGAAATACTGACGATCTATTGGGTTAATAAGAGAGCGTGCAATTCTTTTTTATAGTTTAAAAACATGTCCGGTTCTTGAAAATTCTACTCACATAAATATTTTTACGAGTGTAGGTTAAAGAGTACGTTGAATCAGTTTTTTTTGTCATCCTTAGCAACGTATAAGAATTCTTATACTTATTAGTTTATATTGTATAAGAATTTGGAAAAAAAAAAGTGTATACACAAAAATATACTCAGAAATAAATAATAATGCAATAAAGTGGGGGAAATGAAGTATGCCAAACTTATTCCAAGGCGTCAGAAATTCCATCTGACTTTGGGAACTGAAATCAAAAAATTTCTGGCGAGTGTTGGACAAAAATTGATGAAGACAGAGCAGGAAAAACAGCAGGAGTGATTTTGTCATTTTCTAGACTTGTAAGTAACTTGTATATTGTAATGGGAATTGCTTTGATGAAATGGGCCCCTTTCCCACCCCCTTAGGTGGCCCAAACTTGAAAGCACTTTTTGGATTCTTTTGAATGAAATGATGTAACAGAAAGAATTGAGTTGGCTTCTAAGTAGTTGGTGACATTGACAAAAAGAAAGTGCTATGTATTTTATATAGCCTACTCGCTGTCCAAGCCATTTTACACTTTAGTGTTCCTTGTTTAGTAGCTTTGATTATGAATCTTATTTTAGAATTTGTAATTTGGACCTAGTTTGATGTTATAAAAGAGAAAATAGAAATGAATTTTTGATGTTCAGTTTGTGTTTGCTTGTCATAATCATGATTGAAATTAGTATAATTAAAGTGATGCCGACCCAAGAAAAATTCTGGTTCTCATATTTCCACGCGTTATTTTGTTGTTTGTAAGAATAATACAGGAAAATGAGTGAGACTTGCATTGGGTTAATTTTTGGGCCTAATTATTTTGGCATTTTCCTCATTTTTTAAAAAATTTCTCATTTATAGAATAATGGAGCTACTATTTTGAACAACATTACATTTTGCTGTACCTGGCATTTATAATAGAGTCTATAAGATTTTCTTAAATTAGTTTTAAGATACCATAGGCTAAATAATTTTAATTTTCCAGTTCTATAATGACGCAAGTGCAATCTAAATATTTTTTATTTGGATAGGGTCGGCTTTAGAGTATCTGGAGCTCTAGGTAAATTTATTTTATGAGACTTATTTTTATTCAGTAACTTTAATACTAAAAAAAAAAAAAGAGCTCAAAATTCATTTCATCTTTAATTCTTGAATTTCAACAAATAATCAAGAAAATCCTAAAAAATTGCGAAAACAAAACCTAAAATTTACTTTCTTTAGAACTTTTATAAAAATAAATAGACAAATAAATGAGAACCATAATATTTTCAAATAGAATATTTAGAATGGTAGCATATAGAAAGTTGAGCTAATGAATTGATGATTAGATAATGGATATGAATTTTATATTTTAAGAAACGAACTTTTTCTTTTTTGAATGAATAATGCATGTAATAATTTTCTTTTCAAAGAAGAGAGCAAGAAATTTTTTCATCTATAATTTTTTAGATCATGAGGTTCTTAATAGAAATTAAAAGGAATACTCAAAATCAAAGATTCTAATATTAAATAATTAAGCTTTTTAAAGAAACTGAAAAAAGTAAAAAATTTATTTATTTTTCTTAGAAAAACTAATAATGAATGAATCAATGGTTAGAAAATATTATTAATTATATCTCTTTAACAATAAGATTATCAAATATAGATATTTTTTATAAAAAATAATTTTTAATTATAGGATAATTATTAATTAGAGAGATATCTAATAGGTTTTACTGCCATGCATAAATTTTTTAAATCTTTATTAATTATAAAATTATTAATAAAATATTCTTAAAATGAGACCTTTCTAAAATTTAAGGTTTTAAGCAACCAACTTATTCACCTATACTTAAAACCACTCCTATATTTAAAACGAACCAATTTATTTTTAAATGTTTAAAAGAACAAATTTCACAATACACACGAGAGGACTCAGGCCCTGGACTCCAAGAATGCGAGGAGGTGTATATGATTGTACCGAAGAGAAGTTTGCAATGATGAAGCTAGTTGATAAAGAACTTTTTTCAAAGGTTTTCAGGTATTAATGGAACACAAATTGAAGTGATATAATATAATATGGAAAAAAATTTAATGGAGAATAAAAGCTTGTAACAGATTTTGCAATTATTTGTGCAATTTGTCCGGATTCTATCGTGATATCAATCTCAGGAGAATTTGATAAAATAGCTGATGAGAGAATCGCTATCCGATGAATTATGAGCGGCTGATCCAGTGGGAGCAAATAACAAAGTGGTGCCTGGCCCATCATGTTCATGTATATAGACAGCATTTTATGTTTCTCTATATTATCGATATATAAATTTGTTTTCTTCTTCCCATTTTTAAACTAACACGAAATAAGAATTTTTTTTTTTTTTTTGGTTTCTTTCTCTTCGAAAGCTAAAATGCGACCCGTCTAGTTGCCCTAAATAATTGTTTCTAACCCTTCTAATAGTCTTATATGTAAAAAATTTTGTCTTTAATAACAGCTTTTGTGATTTTTCTTTCATCTCAACGGGTAGAATTAAGAGTTTGGTTCAATGTTATTATGTGAATCACAATAAAATAATCACAAATTTGAGGAGGTACGAAATAACATCAATAACAAGAGGAGCCCAACACATAAAATTTTGAAAAAAAGGGGCAAATTTTAATGAAGAATCTTATTTTTGGGTATTTATTTTTTTAATTTTAAACATAAGTCCGTGGTCTTTTTATCCGAACATGAGTGTACAAACACGCCATCCCAACTCGAGTTACTACTCTGAATCATCAATTGCAATACTCAACGAAACAAATATGTAAATATCAATGAGAAAGCAAACAAAAAATTGTGCAAAAAACAAACAAAATGCACGTATAAATTTGATTTCGGGTCAAAATAGTTCAATGAATGGGGGCATTTAGGCATTACTGGGAACTGCACACAACCTGGGTTGGTCGAGTCCAGGTGAGCTCCACTTGCACTTCCGAATAATGTCAACAAGTCGGCTGCCATGTCAAATTGGCATGATGATTTTGATGTGTCAGGTTTCAACTAAAATATATTTATATATACACGGAACCGTATAACGTGATTTGATTTGCTAACTGTGAAATTGAACATGCATAATGCCATTCACTTGAGGCTTTTATTGGACGGATATTAACACACACACACACACACACACTAGTCATGCTCCAAAATTTGCATGGTGACGTTTCGTCGTTTGTGTTGGATAATGCGTGAGATGAGACGTTCCATGCACATAGACACAGACATTTTCGTGAAAGTGATAAGTGTGTGCTAAATTTGTAAACTTTGTAGAAATGACCCACTGATCCTAACTTATAATTTTTATATTTTGTAACAAAAAAGGAGCATTTTGAACGAAAATACCCTAAGTGTCACGGCGGGCATCGATTGCTCGTCTACTAACGTCAGTGGCGGAGCTGCCCTCGCTTGGTCTAGAAATTTCAGATAACATATTCTACATATTCTATGTAGATAGTTATAATTACAAATTTATCCTGTTGGATTAATTGAATAATAAATTTATGTTCAAAATTTAATTTTAAATCACACACAAATCTCATTCATTTATAAGTTATTAGTCCAGTTGCTTAATTAGATGTCCAAAACCCAATTGAATCTATTAAAATGAGGACTAAGAACTAAATTGAAATTTGATATAATTTAACCCAAACATGCAACCTAACATTAAAAACCGATTAAAATTAAATCTATTATTAAAAAGTAAAATGAAAATAGCTAAAAACATATCTGCTCTTCAATCTTCATGATTTGGCTGCCTTCTTAAACTTATGGTTTCCTAATATTCATAAAGACAGTATTCAGAAGATTATGAAAGCAATCAAATAAGGTTGTGAAAATTTTCTTTTGATCAATCACAAATTTTGCCCCCAGTGATATGCTTTTCTAGCTACGCCACTGACTAATGTCAATTACCCATCTGCTATTAGTAATATCTAACCCTCTAATATTGAATGCCTATCTGCCAGTAATTGACCCTTGTTTATTGATCGCATGCATCTACCTGTAAGAATTATTATCCATATCGCTAGCAAGTGACTGTTTGGACGAGTTTATAAATTTTAGGTTATTCTAACTTAATACATATGTTTTGGATTGCAAAGTCTAGTAATAAAATAAAAACGGACTGTGTGTCTAGAGTGGATAATAATTATTTCGTTGTTGGACTCGAACTATTTCACTATTATTGTCTAATCTAACTATTAATGTTGATCGCCTATCTATTGACACTATTAGTCTATCATCATGTGTGGGCTATTTTTGCCCTAACAACCCCTTTTTTTTGTTGTTTTGGAGGGGGGGGGGGTGGGGGGCGGTTTAGAAGAATGAAAAACTTAAGTTGAGCTATTTTGTAACTTGTAAGTTACCTTAATTTTTGTGTCGTTTCCAAAAATTTCCCATTTTATTACTTCTTAGGAATGAAGATTAATAGTAAATGAGAAGTGTTTTTCAATTCAGTGGGACAGTAGAAAATTACGGGCGCATAAACTGGGCTGGAAAATTAGTAGGACAAATTAGTAGTGAGCCCAGCAACCTTTTTCAGGAAAGTGGCATTTGAGAGTGACTCACGTGACTTGTTCAGGCACGTGTCAGCTTGTTGCTCATATAATGAACAGCTTGAAATGAAAGGTGTCCTTGCCTTACCGTAAACTCCAGATTTGTCCATCAAATTTTGTTTTCCCCTTTCTCATTATTGGGTTTATGAAAATTCCCACCAAGACTCATTCCACTATAAAATTATCATGGACTGTCCACATCCTTATGTGAAGACAAATATCACAGAAAATAGTAATTATTTTATTTTATTTTTCATATTTTATTCTGTAGTTCGCTCTTAATTGTATCTATGATGAAGGGACCTTTATATAAGCTATAGAGGAAACTATAATATGAAGGAAATAACACAATTAATAAATGCAATTTCGTACACATATCTAGGGATTTCAAATTTGTGATTTTGGAGCTTTATGAGAATCATGGAGTTTTTTTTCGTTAGCACCATTAATAACAATTATCAAGAACTTTGGATGCATGAGGCACTAATTCTTAATCTAAAAGTTTGTTTAATTTGATGGCCAAATCATGTTTAACTCTAAATAAGATGTATGAAACGCTTCTTTTATCATTGATGTAATTTTTTTTGATAATATCCTAATTTTATGTTATAAAATATTTTATTGATATGAATATTTATCTATGCCATTTTTAATTATTTTTGTAATTCCACAACTATTTCCCTAGATTAAGTTATATTTTCCTTTATATTATCATCATCAATAATGTTAGAGATATCAATACTTACGTCTCAATGTTATTTGTCATTCATTTATTAGATAATAGATTTCATATCTTGTAAAATTACTAAACCATCATTAAATAAATAAATACTAAATCAATTGAGACTTAAACTAATACTTAAATGTTAGAATAGGCTCTATTATCAATTATATTCTCACATTATGCTTCCATGCCTATAAGTTAAAGGAGGCTAGTCTCCACTCTAGTTTGTAATATTGACACTTAAGAGTAAGAGAAGTAAATTTTTATTTGTATTAAAAGATTTAAATATGAATTAAATTATTATTATAATCGTTTTTGAATTTATCACAATAGAGGGGAGGGATTCAAATTACGATTTCTTACAAGAAGGCAGGAATCAGAATTCCTCAAACTAGAGAAAGTAGATTCCTAAATGAAAACCCCATTGAATCCTAAAGTCCATCTCACTCAAATTACCAAACAAAACATGGAAGTAATGTAGCTTGTGTGGGCTTATTGGGCCATTTTGGGCTGCGCATGTAACGAAGAGAAGTATGTAATGTGTAATAGCAAATAATTTTTTAATTTTTGCCCTATTTCGGGCTAGTTATTTAACTCACCACAAGGTTATCTGAAAATACAGAGGATTAAAAAATAATAGTAATAAATCTCCAAATTGAATTGATTTATGAGCAATGGTATGAGCTTAGATCTTACCACTGATGCTGTTAAACGAGAGATCAAAACTTTTTCAATAAATTAAATAAGAAATTTTGAGAAGTCTTTGGCCTCAAATTATTTACCGTCCGATACCATTTGCACTATGAGCATAAAATCGATTTTGTCGTGACATTAATTGGGAAGCATCCAAACATGTATGTGAATATTATAAATAATGAAAAGTTAAAGGACCAGAACGATATTAATGAAGAAAATGGAGATAAAGCTATGAGAGATCTTTGATTGCAATCATGTGCTTCCAAGTTCATTCCTCAATTGCTTTATGAATATATGTGATTGCAAATGGTAACGAGTATTTATAATCAGTAAAACATATTAATTAATCATGCATTTAACAAAAGACTCTTTAAATTTTTAGGTGTTGTGTGCATAAGACCTTATGAGTTAATTAGTAATTCACATCTTAAATTTATTGGCGCCAAACACTCATTATTTTTATCAATAGATGGATAGATATGTTTTATAATACACTCATTTTAATTTGAAGAATATTGTTATTAATTCTTTTTAATTTGAAGAATATTGTTATTAATTCTTTAGAAGCAATGAATTTATAATATCATCTTAAAATGAATTTATATACAGTCATTCTCTAGTGCCAGATACTCACATCTTTCAATCATTTTAATTTAAAAAATATTGTTATTATTTCTTTTGAAGCAATGTATTTATTACATACTTACACACATTGACACATACATATTATACTAAAGTTAACGATAAGATAAGAAATAAATAAACACAAATTCCAATGTAGTGTATTGAAATTTATGTTTTTTAACTCATTTTTTACTTTGATATAGTCAGGGATCCCTAATTGGAAACTCATTCTATATACACACAAAAAATTTTTTTTTATCTAGTGCAGGATATATATCACCATTTTTTACTTTGATGACTGCATCCTTTAAAATACAGATTCGTTGTATATCACCATATGGTGTACTAGTGGTTTTATTATTTTTTATTCAATTAACTAATATACCATACGGTAATTATAGTGAATTTGTATTTTTAAAGATGTCAGCATGCGCACTTGAGAATGTATATATCTCTATGCACATTTTGTTAGGCATTTCCTTTTTTGAGCAGTGTCAAGCTGCTTTCTTGTTTGTCTCGTTTCGAATCAAATTGATTTTTGGATTGGATCGAATTGGTGAGACAATTGAAAAATGATATTTCCTTGTTCCAGGATCTTTTATCTAAGCTTTAAATCATTAGGTTCAAACATTATTTTGGTAATCTTTAACGTTCACTGTTTTAAAAAATGGTAGGAACACACCCTGTTTTGGCTTTTCATTTCTTTCTATTATAAAAGGCAAACACTATCATACAATTAATGTAATATACATACTTCACAACAATCACACAAATTATGTGGACCCATAAATTATGTGGTTGTTGTGAAGTGTGTATGTTACATTAAATGTAACATAGAGACTCCCGTTATAAAATAGTAAGAACAATTGAATGATTGATTCCTACATGATACGCTTTTGGTGGAAAAAATTTCCCAATTCCGACAAAACTTCCCCTTGTTTTTGGATTTCAAAATTGCTCGAATCCGAACCTTTCAATTTTTATATCGAAAATTTGCTAACAAAGTATTTTTTTTTTCAACTTATTGATTGATATTAACCCCAGATCTGTGCCGAGAAATGAATAAATAATTTATACTCAATCTCCCCCTTGTACTAGTTCCACTGCCACCAATCCCTCCCCCCCTCCCTCCCCCGGCCCCCCCAAAAAAAAAGAGGATTCTAATAGAGCAAAAAAAATCAAGCCTTGAGCCCATTCATGGAAAATGAAAAAAAAATGGTGGACGTAAAAAAAAAAATATATTCACAATGGATCATGTCTTTCAAGTCGCACGTTACTTTTTACCACATTGTTTCAAACAAAGTTTTTTCATAATATTTTTCTAATTTGGAAGCGGTATGTAATTGATTCTAGTGTGGAATCATGAATAGTCATAGCCTCGGTCGATACATAACCTTTTTCCCTTGTATATGAAGGGAACATTTACATTGTTAGTCTTTCATTCGAAATATTAAAATTCAAGAGCAATTGAGAATTATAAAAATGGATAATTTCTATATCTAGCAATTAGACTGAACAATTATCGTTTAGAAGTAATTATGTATATTGTATGTTAAATATTTAATTGGAAGATAGGGCTCACAGATCATAGAAAAGCATAAGGACATTATCTCTAAAATAGAAGGATAACAATCCATGCATATAAGCCTTTCCTCAAATTATGCATCGTTTCTTCTGCTTGGGTTCATTAATCTTTCCACCAAATTCAAAATAAAGTTAATAGAATATATGATCACCCTCCTCTCAATTATTATTCATTAACATAAAAAAATATTGAAAAAATTAGGATAGAATGAAAGAGCCTTCATCAGGATTATTGATTAATGATATTTGGACCGACATCATATTCAAATGACATCTTTCATTGCTCACCAATTCTTTTCTACTCCCACCTTGAATTCTTTCTTTAGGAATCCTAAATATATAAAAAAAAAATCCATTTTACGGGATACTAGACTATTATGCATAGATACAAAGCAGAAGGGCCAAATTAAGTCATTGTTTCCTTTATAATTTGTTGTTTTTTATTTTAACCTAAGCTAGTCTTACTTGAGAGAATCAATCCTGGTTTCAATAAGCATCAAGACCACCCTATTGTTTAGAATTATGAGATGAAAGAGAATGATTGGGACTGTTTAAAGATAGGAATAGAAGGGTTTCACATTTCAATTTAGAATGGATCTTTGAAAATTCAACTTCGGGGGGATGGGGCATAAGACTTTTCTACAAAACTCGCTTAAGTACGAAAGTGAATGAAAAAGGGAGGCATATGTAAAAACACCTATATAAGATATCTTAGTTCAAACTCTTGTAATCGATGTTCCCCGCTTGCAAGGAGCACAAATGCAATTAGTTCAATTTTCGTATTATTTGAATTCGATTCAATTTGTCAAAAAAGTTCTAGCTGAGAAAATAATTTTTTTAATTAGAAAAAAGATGTATCTGTCAATAATTATACTTACGAGGGTTGCTTAAAAAGGGGATTGAAAAATTTTTTTTCTACCCAATTTGGGATGAAAGGATTCGGGCCTCGAGACAAAAACTCGTTGCCTTAACACTTGGTGACACCCCATTTCAAGTTCAATTTGGTACTAATAAAGAGTAGTTGTTCGTCAATTTTGGCCCAAAGCCCTAAAATTAGATTGTGGTTTTAATGTTTTAATGTGTAGATGTAAAACACAACTCAATTTATTAATCATTACATAGAATTCAATTAAGATACTATGTGACATGATGATTTTTTCAATGCTCACATGAGAATAGAAGGATATTTGTTTTAATTAGGTCGGTTCCAAGAAGTTCTTTCTATCTATCTTACTTTCTTTTCTTCACTTTTATCTTATATCAATAAGATATTAATAACTCGATCAAAATAAAATTGTCACCAGGAACAAAATGTTTATTATGGTTAATATCAATAATTGATGTATATCTATCTTAATTCTGCCTTATACTTGAGTAGTTTTTTATTCACTAAATTACGCGCGGCCTATGCTTTTTTGAATCTAATTGCAGATATTATGCCAATAATACCTATCCTATTTTTCCTCTTAGTCTTTGTTTTGTAGGCTCTATAGCTTTTCAATGAAATCTTTAATATTGTGCTAGAAAAATCCATGATTTATTAGAGTTCAAACAAATTTTAACAATTAATAAATAAGAGCATATGAGTCTTACAACATCAACAAACCCCGCCTCAATTCAAATAATGAAATTCTTGTGGAATTGTGATTTATTTGGATCCCCCCATTTGCTATTTGTTGATTATGACCCTTTTTCACTAAAACTATCTTATATTATAGCCAACCAAAATGTCAAATTCTAATTGTGTGAATTTAATTTCTAAAAATAATTTTTTATTTAGATAATTAAATTCTAAAAAGAATTTCATTTTTTGAAGTCAAAACTGGATATGAAAATTGGATATGTAGTATAAAAATAGAGAATCTCGTATCTTTTTCCTTTTCCCCAAAAACCTGTTTGGAGATTGTGTAATGCTTACTCCCAAACTCTTAGTTTGCACCATAGTGATATTCTTTGTTTTGCTCTTCATATTTAGATTCTTGTCTAATGATCCAGGGCTTAATTTTGGACTTAAAGAATAAAAAAAAAGGGGGTTCCTTATTTTATTCGTGTGAATATTCTTAGGATTATTTTGATTCCATGTTACTATCTATATCTATATACATATATAAAGCTGGGACTATAAAAGGTAACGTGACATCATTGAAAGACAATTGTGCAACCCAAGAGGGGGGTGAATTGGTATTATAAAAGATATCCTAACAAATCCATACAACAATTCAATCTAATTCCTTAATAAAATTGAAAGCAATAAGTTTAATAACAGTTCAATAATAAATGAGTGAGAGAGAAGAGAAACAAACACACGAAATTTTACGTGGTTCGGCAATCCCCGCCTACGTCCACGCCTCCAAGCGATCCAAGCTTGATATTTTCACTATGCAAGCCTTTCAAGGCTTAATGAACTTACAATTGACTTTAAGGTATCAATAAACCTTTACAACAAAGAGATTTTAACTCAATCTCTTCACTCAAGTGTTTCACTCACTTAAAGACTCACAAATAAGAAGATGAAATGAAAATTACAACCAAAAGCTCTCTCAAAGAGTATATGAACAAGTTTAAGATCAAAGATCACTCAAGGTATATTGATTCACAAATTTAAAGATCAAGATATATTGTATGCCTTTTGTTTGTACTTTCTTGGAACCTTGAAAATAAATTGGACTTGGGTTTTTATAGTTGGAGCTCAAAAACTAGCCGTTATGAATTTTTTGTTCATAACCGGCTTACCGTTTAAGTGGATTTGGTTAGCCGCTTCAAGTTACCGTTACAGCCAATATTTGAATTTTTGAACATCCGATATGCTGGATTTGCCAATCCGGTTAGCCGCTTATGCTTTGGTAACTTACAGCCCACATCCGGACTTCCGGTTTGTCACATCCGGTTAGCCGCTTTTCGTTTGAGTGAGATTCCGTCCGTAACTGGTTTGCCGCTTTCATCAATCCGGTTAGCCCCTTGCTACAGTAACGGCTACAGTGAACTGTTTATAAAAATTACAGTTTTGCCCCAAAATGTTTTATAACTGTATTATGGCCCAAAACGTTATGAAACTTTACAAATAGGTCCAATTTCAGAATTTCTAAATAATTCTTTGTGAATACCAAAACTTTCTTAAATTGTGATAGAGCCCAAATGTATAGAAATTATAGTATGGCCCAAATCGATTTAAATATTTCAAAATGACCAAAATCCAGAATTTAAAATAATTCTTATTAAAAATCAATCTTTTTCATTTTAGCCCATTGTTGAAGAATAAACAAATTTTATAAAACCATTTTCTTGTTATTAAAGCACAATGTGTAAATATTTGTTTAGCTAAAAATATGTTGTTTGTTATCATCAAAATCAATACTAATAGCCATATAGGCTAACAATTTCCTTCTTTTTGATGATGACAAACACATTAAGAAAAAAAAATTGATTTAGTTTTGAAAAGCTCCCCCTTAATCAATGCAAGGTTAAAAATAATTTTAAAAAAATTTAGAAAACTCCCCCTGCATAAATGCCTACAAAAATGTATATGAATTCTCATATATATATATCCTCCTCACAAATTATATCTCCCCCTTCATCATAAAAAAGAATAAAAACTCCCCCTACTAATCATCAAAATCTCAATACAAGCACATTAGTAAAAGAAATTCAAAATATTAGAAAGAACATAATAATCAATCAAAGCAAGTCCATATCATCCAAAATAAATGCATAATCTAAAACAGAACAACCATGCGTAAATATCCATAAAAGAACATAAAACAGTAAATGAAATGTAGGTGCGTCCAGATACAAGCATTAGAGACTACTGAGGAGGTGAGGATGGTAGTGATGGAGGTGGATATGGATAGGGAATATTGAAATGCTTAATGAATATGAACGCCATGAATGATGTCATTGAATCAAGAATATGCTGCTGAAAACTACTCTGCTGCAAAGAGAGAGTTCTCACCTCATCCATAAGCTGCTGAAGAGTAACCCCTTAAGGAATAGAAGACTCGGGAGGTGGTACGGCAGATGCGGAGGCTGCAGGAGCAGATGTAGATGTAGTGCAAATTTTATTGAACTCGCAAGCGCACGAATCTATTGTAGAATAGATTAATGGTGACGAGTGTCGATCCCACGAGGAGGTTGATTTTAATTATGTGTAGAATTAATTTTCTTTAAATGGGTGGTTGGATTTGTGGTGAAATTAATTTAAACTGTGCTAGAAATTAAATTGGAATGGTAGAAATAACTTAAACTAAAAACTATTGAGATAAAGCACTTGGGTATCCGGATCTGCATCAACATGCTCCATAGGCTAAACATTTCTTATTAATGCCAATTAAATCATGAGGGGGGATTCCACACCTCATGAACCACGCTCAAATAAATATGGTGTTAAGGGCTTATCGTGCCAAATAATAATAACCTTGTATTAGGGTCTGGGTTTAGCAGAGGCGGTGTCTGAACAGTAGTATTATTGTCAGCAAAAAAATCAACAATACAAAATATTAGAGGGAGAAAGTAAATTTCATGAATTAAGCCCATGGAACATGTTGAGACTTCATGACCCAGTTTAAAGAAAATTAACTACTCATTTTTGAACTAGGGGTAAAATGAGAATTTATTAAAATACATAGAAAATACAAGAAAGAGAAGGAATTACAAAAATCTAAGCTTAGAAATGAATTCAGGGGTATCAAATTAGGGGGGGAGCCCCCTTTTTATAGATACATTGAGTGAATCGTGACTATCGGATTAAAAACAGTTCGGACGCTCAGGATTGCGCCACGTTATCAGTCAACAGTCAACGTTTGAACAGTACCACGGTTTGACCACGGTTTGCCGCGATGCTTGGTTTTGCCGATATACTATTTGCGATGGTTTGAATAGTAAATAATCTCATGTATGTGCATGTACCGTACACACGATTTTTGCTCCACTGAAATGTTGCCACGTCATCGATCCACAGTACATAAGAAATTTAGCCCAATAAGATCGTGACACATCATCGGTCAATACCACGTCATCGGTCAACGCCATATAAGCAGTAAATGCCATATAATTTGTCCAATCAAAGGCGATGCCACGTCAAAGGCGATGCCGCGTCATCGGTCAACGCCATGTCATCGGACCGTATATATGAACAATGTCGTTAATAGTACCATGAACAGTACCGTATATTTGAACAGTGATATTTTTTCTTTTCTGCTCCTCCTAAGGTTTTTGACCATCCTAAGGTTTTTCAAATGTGACGTCCGTTTTGCTGTCTGATCACTCGTTTATTGTGAAACGATCGTGATGCCCCTAAAATACATAAAATACCTAATTATAATGAAACTCACATAATTAAATAACAAAATACTTAAATAAATAAAAGTAGCAATGTTAGTGAGACTTGAAGTGTAAAATGACGATTTTCTCCTTTATAAATATGCACTTTCTAACACTCAACAGTAGACACTGGAGGATCTCGACGTCTACGTTGTCCCCGAAAAGAAAGTGAGAAAACAGGAAGTTGATCAGCAGGCACAACATCATTGAGTGGCCGATCATCACTCGGAGCAAGAAAAGTGAGCTTGTTGTCCGAAAATCTTTCCCAAGTTCCATTTTGCCACTCAAATCCTAAAGCACATATAGCTTCATCCCCGATACTCTTAGTAAACCTAAAAGAGGGTTCATTTATGGGCACCTTAAAAAATTTAAGGATCCTAGTGATAAAAAGACCATAAGGGAGTGAACGGGTAATCAATTTGGGTGTGGACAACATGGTTCGGACAATGGAGTATCCTATGTTAACAGGACGACGTCTAAGAATGCAATCGATCAGGGCAACATCTATATGGGATACCTCATCCAAATGACCGGACCTAGAGAGTACAATGGATTGAATAAATCGAAGTAAAATTCGAGTTAGGAGACAAAGGCATTGTGTGCAGAAATGAATGGTACAATCCTCATTAGTGAAATCAATACGACATATATTCTTAACAGCATCAATATGAACATAGTCATCGATATCGGGAGATTTCCTAGGTGAAAAGATTTCTAGGCCATCATCAGAGGTTCCTAAAATAGAATTCAACTCCGAATCATCAAATTCAATCGTAACTCTTCCAACTTTAGTGATTACTTGATTTTCTTTCTCCGCGGAAGTGTCCATATTCGAGTAAAAGACTTTCACCAAGTCGGGATATGCATTTTCATCAATCACAAGTGCATTTAACCAACCAACATCCTCCAACAATTGAAATAAAGTACGATTGCTAATACTAAGACTAGACAACCAATCCGGTAAAACAGAAAAAGTTTGGAGTACCTCATGAGATGCGAACTGATGATGAAATCTTTTGACTAAGTGCTTGGTCGGAAAATGCATGGATTCAAATGTGGATTGATTCGAAGAACCACCTGCTGGCCGCGACCGTTTGGTTTGTTGAACCGATTCTTTTCCTTTATTCCGAACCGGCCTTGAACTAGACATGATGAGTTTGATTGATTTGAGAAGAAATTTGGCGATGAGAGGGAAGATGATGAGGATTAGAAGTGATTTTGAGAGGCAATTTGGGTTAAAAATGGCTTAGCGAAAAAAATTCTAGAGAGAGAAAAACCTAGGTTTGATTTTCAGATCTAAGAATTTTGAGGTTGAAAATGAGTTTTAGAGATGATTTTAGAAACAAGTTTGGATGGGGAACAATTTGAATGGAACAATTTTCATAAAAAACAAGTAGGAATGATGGATTTTTGAAGTGAAATCAAGAAGGGGAGGAGACGGTTTGAAGAGAGAGAGCAGAACCGGTTTGTCGAAAGAGAAAGAAGATGAACAACATTTTATCTTTCACGAAACCGGTCTTCCGGATGGAGCTAACTGGCTAACCGGTTGAAGGCAGTAGCTAACATTTGACAATTCGGCTTACCGGTTTGATAACCAGTTAACCAATTTTGACAGCAAGCAAAATAACATGCATTCGGCTTACCGGTTTTGCGAATTCGGTTATCCGGTTTTGGGTAGCAACTAAGTAATGACTTCATCAAGAATTCAGCTTTCCGGATTTACTAACCGGTTATCCGGTTCTTGGCTGCAAGCACGGGCATTGAATCCGGCTATCCGGTTTAAATAACCTGTTATCTGATTTTGAACAGCAAGCATACAATGGCTTTTCCTCGAATTCGGTTTTCCGGATAAATGAACCGACTGTCCGGTTAATGGCAGTGAAACACCATTGAGCAACCGGTTTTCCGGTTATCACAACCGGTTATCCGGTTTAGAAGCAGAAACAAGACTTTGAAGATTCGACTTACCGGACTTCAAGAAACCTAACCGGTTTGGCAAAGGAAAAATAATCCGGTTGACCGGTTGACAATAGAAGATTATTCGATTAAGTCCAGGAAGTGAGCAAAGAGAAAGAGTGCAAAAATTTGGTTTGCCGGTTGTTAAGAACCGGTTGTTCGAAAGTTAACCCGAGAGAGACCAAAGCTAATCCGGTTTACCGATTAATGAAATTCGGTTATCCGGAAAAAAAATCTTACTGAATTGTGACTAACTCTTAAGCTTGTATTACACACCACTTTATTTTTGGCTAAAACAATTGATCAATTTTAAATCATTTTGTGATTTAAAACTTTTCAATGAGCCATTTAATAAAAGGAAACATAAATGCATACACAAACAATCATATCAACAAATCACAAATCAAGGTGCAACAATCATCATTCCAAGCTCATGCCCAATTTTTATAAAATGCTCTTCACTAAGAGGCTTTGTAAAAATATCTGCAAGTTGATTTTCAGTAGAAACAAATTTAATCACAACATCTCCCTTTTGAACATGATCTTTAAGGAAGTGATGTCTGATTTCTATATGCTTAGTCCTAGAATGTTGAATGAGATTATTGGATAGATTAATAGCACTAGTATTGTCATACAAGATAGGAATTTGATCAAGAATTATACCAAAGTCTCTAAGAGTTTGTTTCATCCAAAGAATTTGTGCACAACAACTACCAGCGGCTATATATTCGGCCTCAGTAGTTGAAAGCGCAACCCAGTTTTGTTTCTTACTAAATTAAGAGACAAGTGAATGACCTAGAAAGTGACATGTTCCACTAGTACTTTTTCTATCAACCTTATAACCAGCAAAATCGGCATCCGAATAACAAGTTAAATCAATATGAGTTCCCCTAGGATACCATAGGCCAAGATTGATGGTGCCAATCAAATATCGAAAAATTCGTTTAACAGCAAGCATGTGAGACTCTTTAGGACAAGATTGAAATCTAGCACACAAGCATACACTGAACATAATATCAGGCCTACTAGCAGTCAAGTAAAGTAAGGATCCGATCATACCTCGATAAGTTTTGATGTCAACTTCCTTACCCTTTTCATCTTTGTCCAGCTTGATTGTAGTACTCATTGGAGTGCCTTTTGCTGTTCCATTTTGATAGCCAAATCTTTTGAGTAGATCTCTCACATACTTGGCTTGATTTATGAAAATTCCTTCCTCGTTTTGTTTGATTTGGAGTCCGAGAAAGTACTTTAACTCTCCCATCATACTCATATCAAATTCTTTGCTCATGCAAGATGAAAATTCTTTACACAACAACTCATTAGTAGAACCAAAGATAATGTCATCAACATAAATTTGCACTACAAGAATATCTTGGTTCTTATGCTCAACAAAGAGAGTAGTATCCGCTTTTCCCATTGAAAAACCGTTATCTAATAAGAGGTTCTTAAGCCTATCATACCATGCTCTAGGTGCTTGTTTCAGTCCATACAAAGCCTTAGACAGCTTATACATATGATTTGGAAATTTTTTATTTTCAAAACCAGGAGGTTGTTTCACATACACTTCCTCCATAATATAACCATTTAAGAAGGCACTTTTGACATCCATTTGAAATAGAATGAAATCTTTATGACATGCATATGCTAACAACATCTTAATGGATTCTAGTCTAGTTACAGGTGCAAATGTTTCATCAAAATCAATTCATTCTTCTTGGTTGTAACCTTGAGCCACTAATCTAGCTTTATTTCTTACAAATTTTGTTTCTAAATACCCATTTAGTACCTATAATAGATTGATGTTCCGGATTAGGAACTAATTCCCACACATTGTTTCTCTTAAATTGATTCAACTCCTCTTACATTGCCATAATACAAGACTCATCTTTTTCTGCATCCGCAAAGAATTTTGGTTCAATTTGAGAAATAAATGCATCATGCTCACATGTGTTCCTAAGTGATGATCTAGTTGTAACACCTCTAGATGGATCTCTTAAAATGACATCCTTGGGATGAGAAAAAACATACCTCCACTCTTTAGGGAGTGTTTGAGAAGTACCTTCATTTTGCTCTGCATTTGTTTCTTCATGATGTTCCTCTTGAATTCCATGATGTGTATCCTTTAAGTTGACATTTGATGATTCTTTTTGTTGTTCTTCTTCTGCATTATTATCAACAACGAATTTCTCCGTATAGGAGGGGTTAGACTCATCAAAAGTAACATTCATAGATTCTTCCACAACGAAGGTTATTTTATTATACACTTTATATGCTTTGCTTGTGTTTGAATAACCAAGAAAAATACAAACATCAGATTTTGGATCAAATTTACCAAGATTATCTTTTGTGTTCAAGATAAAACATTTGCATCCAAAAACTTTGAAATAACCAATGTTAGGTTTTCTATTTTTCCAAAGCTCATACGGAGTTTTATTAAGATTAGGTCTAATCAACACACGATTCAACACATAACATGCGGTGTTGACAGCTTCGACCCAAAAATATTTAGGGAATGAGTTTTCATTCAACATGGTCTTAGCCATTTCTTGAATAGACCTATTCTTTCTCTCTACAACTCCATTTTGTTGACGAGTCCTAGGAGATGAAAATTGATGCTCAATTCCAAAATCATTACAAAAGTTCTCAAAAGCATAATTTTCAAACTCTCCACCATGATCACTTCTAATACAAGAAATAGAATAGCCTTTTTCATTTTGAACCTTTTTGCAAAACACTTTAAATGCATCAAAGGCATCATCCTTATTAGCTAAGAACAATACTCATGTGTATCTAGAGTAATCATCAACAATTACAAAAGCATAATACTTGCCATTTAAACTAGCATATCTAGATGGTCTAAACAAATTAATGTGAATCAGTTGAAGCGGTTTTGAAGTAGAAATATTTTTCTTGTTTTTGAAAGAAATTTTGATTTGTTTTCCGAATTGGCAAGCTTCACAAATTCTATCTTTTTGAAAATTTATTTTTGGAAGACCTTTAACTAAATCATTTTTCATGATTTTTGAAATCAAATCCATGCTTGCATAACCTAATCTTCTATGCCACAACCAACCATCATCATGCAATGCGGAGAAGCACTTATCATATGAAGATGCACAATCTATATTAATGGTATACACATTAACACATCTATTTCCTACAAACATAATCTTGCCATCACATGCATTCTCAATAATATATCTTGATTCATCAAAGATAACTTTATATCATTTATCACATAATTGACTAATGCTAAGCAAGTTGTGTTTTAAGTTTTCAACTAAACATACATTTTCAATAAGGGTAGAGGATATATTACCGACATTGCCAATACCAATAATCTTTCCTTTTGAGTTATCTCCAAAAGATACATCTCCACCATTTTCGATCTTGGTAAAGCTTGAAAACCAAGAATAATTCCCTGTCATATGTCTTGAACAACCACTGTCCAAGTACCATTTATTCTTCTTCTTCTTCAAGCCCTGTAGAGAAAATCTCAAGTCTTAAGTACCCAAACCTTTTTGGGTCCTTGAGTGTTAGCAATGATTCCCTTTGGAACCCAAATGCATTTCATATCATAATATGCATTTCTTTTTACTAGACATCTATTCTTCATATGACCATCTTGATTACAATAATGACATACAACTTGATTGTTAGTGGAGTTACTCTTCACAAAATAACTCTTGTAATATCTTTGTTTCAAGTTTGGCTTGTACCCAATTCCTCTTTTATCGAACATACATTTTTGTGAATTAAGTAAATTATCTAGCATTTTTTGCCCATTTGTGAATTTAAGCACAATCTCATTTAGTTCATTACTCTTCTTTCTAAGCATTTCATTCTCATTTTTCAAGTCACTCACATGTGATTCTAAATGCTCATGTGAGGTACTAGAATTCCCAATTAAGGCAATTTTATCATGCAATATTTTATTCTCTAATTCAAGGCATATAATCTTAGCATTAAGAGATTCATTTTCATTTCTAAGTTCTACCATCTTCTTTTTAAGGCAAACATTATTTTTACCAATTTTCATCAATTCATCATGCA
The DNA here is from genome assembly GCA_030449925.1 of Citropsis articulata. Classification (NCBI taxonomy): domain Eukaryota; kingdom Viridiplantae; phylum Streptophyta; class Magnoliopsida; order Sapindales; family Rutaceae; genus Citropsis; species Citropsis articulata. Next base: position 822,224 of record JASUUH010000135.1, on the reverse strand, counting down.
ATTCAGTGAAAGCATTATGTAATTCATCATATGAAGGAAGCTCACTTACCTCATGAAGTTCATCACATGACTCTTCTCCAAATGCCATAAGAGCTAAATTTGTTATCTCTTGTTGCTCTTCATCATCACTTGTATCCTCTTCGCTATCATCCCATGTAGCCACCATAGCTTTCTTCTTGAGCTTGTTGAGAAGAGGACATTCCGATCATATGTGTCCAGGCTTCTTGCATTCATAGCAAGTGATTTACTATTTCTTCTCCTTCTTATTCTTATAACCTCTGAACTTTCTTTGCTCATTAGTCTTCTTGTAAAATTTTTTGAATCTTCTAGCCAACATTGCAAACTCCTCATCATCCATCTCATTTTCCTCACTTTCACGTTTAGAGACTTTGAGAGCAATGCTTTTCTTCTTTTCCTCATGCCCTTTTTCAGCTGTCAAATCTTCTTCATATGAAATAAGAGAACCGATTAAATCATCAATAAGTAAAACATTTAAATCTTTAGCTTTCTCAATGGTAGTTCTTTTAGGTCTCCATTCTTTTGGAAGAGACCTAATGATCTTCTTGACTTTCTCACTATTTGAAAAAGTTTTTCCTCGGGCTCCTAGGGTGTTCATTATGTCCGTAAATCGTGTATACATAGAATACACACTATCATTTTGTTCCATTTGGAACAATTCATATTGACGAATGTATCTACTTATTTTAGACTCTTTAACTTGATTTGTGCCTTCATAAACAACTTCAAGTTTGTGCCAAATTTCATTAGCACTTTCACAACTGGACACTCTATGAAATTCTTTTTTATCAAGTGCACAAAATAAAGCATTCATGGCTTTGGAATTTACAGAAGCTTTTCTCTTTTCCAATTCATTCTATTCTTGTGAAGGTTTTGGAATATCTTCTCCGATTTCATTTTTAGTTAAAGGCATGAAAAGACCATCATTAACAATTTCCCATATTTCGTAATCTAAAGCTTGCAAATAAATTCTCATCTTAGTTTTCCAATACGGATAATCATTTCCATCAAAATAAGGTGGTCTAGTGGTGGACTGTCCTTCCCTAAACGTAGAATCATTATAGGTTGCCATTAATCTTTAGCTCTAGACGGTTAAGTCTAAACAAGAGCACCTCGCTCTGATACCAAATGAAAGACAAGTGTGCAACGCAAGAGAGGGGGTGAATTGGTATTATAAAAGATATCCTGACAAATCCACACAACAATTCAATCTAATTCTTTAATAAAATTGAAAGCAATAAGTTTAATAACAGTTCAATAATAAATGAGTGAGAGAGAAGAGAAACAAACACACGAAATTTTACGTGGTTCGGCAATCTACGCCTATGTCCAAGCCTCCAAGCGATCCAAGCTTGAGGTTTTCACTATCCAAGCCTTCCAAGGCTTAATGAACTTACAATTAACTTCAAGGTGTCAATAAACCTTTACAACAAAGAGATTTTAACTCAATCTCTTCACTCAAGTGTTTCACTCATTTAAAGACTCACAAATAAGAAGATAAAATGAAAATTACAACAAAAAACTCTCTCAAAGAGTAGATGAACAAGTTTAAGATCAAAGATCACTCAAGGTATATTGATTCACGAATTTAAAGATCAAGATATATTGTATGCCTTTTGTTTGTGCTTGCTTGGAATCTTGAAAATGAATTGGACTTGGGTTTTTATAGTTGGAGCTCAAAAACTAGCCGTTATGAATTTTTTGTTCATAACCGGCTTACCGTTTAAGTGGATTTGGTTAGCCGCTTCAAGTTACCGTTACAGCCAATATTTGAATTTTTGAACATCCGGTATGCTGGATTTGCCAATCCGGTTAGCCGCTTATGCTTTGGTAACTTACTGCCCACATCCGGACTTTCGATTTGTCACATTTGGTTAGCCGCTTTTCGTTTGAGTGAGATTCTGCCCGTAACCGGTTTGCCGCTTTCATCAATCCAGATAGCCGCTTGCTACAGTAACTGCTACAGTGAACTATTTATAAAAATTATATTTTAACCCCAAAACTTTTTATAACTGTATTATGACCCAAAATATTATGAAACTTTACAAATATGTCCAATTTCAGAATTTCTAAATAATTTTTTGTGAATCCCAAAACTTTCTCAAATTGTGATAGAGCCCAAATGTGTAGAAATTATAGTATGGCCCAAATCGATTTAAATATTTTCAAAATGACCAAAATCCGGAATTTAAAATAATTCTTATTAAAAATCAATCTTTTTCATTTTAGCCCATTGTTGAAGAATAAACAAATTTTATAAAATTATTTTCTTGTTATTAAAGCACAATGTGTAAATATTTTTTTATCTAAAAATATGTGGTTTGTTATCATCAAAATCAATACTAATAGCCATATAGGCTAACAATCACTATTTCTCAGCTTCTTATATTCTTTATTATCTAATATATTGGTTAAGATTAAAAAATAATTACATTACAAAATATTAAAAATAGAAAATAATTATTAGATTACAAATGATTACATATTTCTTCCTCTTTCTATTTAAATTTAACAATATGTAACCATTAATAATAATTAATTATAAGTCTTGAAACATTCATTTATTTTATTATGCTAACAATTAAACTTTAGTGGCTTAAAATATATCAATTAATTAATATAAGAAGGAAGGTTCCTTCATCTTCCCTCAACAATGCCATTAGAACTTAATTTTAATGCTATAATCTCATATTTAATTATGTAACTTTTTGTTTAGTGCCTTTTGTCTTCTTCAAACTCTATAAACATTAAGTATTTAAGATTTGTGGCCTCATTATTTCTCATCTTTTTATATTCTCTATTATCTAATATATTGGTTGAGATTAAAAAAATAATTACATTACAAAATATTAAAAATAGAAAATAATTATTAGATTATAAAAGATTACACGTCTTTTCCTTTTTCTATTTAAATTCAACAATATATAACCATTAATAATAATTAATTATAAGTCTTGAAACATTCATTTATTTTATTAAGCCAACAACTAAACTTTAGTAGCTTAACACACATCAACTAATTAATATAGGAAGGAAGGTTCCTTAATCTTCTCTCACCAATGCCAATAAGACCTAATTTTAATGCCATAATCTCATATTTAATTATATAACTTTTTGTTTAGTGTCTTTTGGCTTCTTTATTGTTATGTTTGACTTTTTTTTTAATTATTTAACCAACATCCTCTTTAGAAATATTTTTTTGTTTTTATTTTTTGACTTATTTGAATTTTTAGTATTGTGTGCTACATAGAGTACTGTTTTTTTCATGAGTTGAACAATAATAAAGGTAGTTGGATGATAAGAGTAGGTTTTGTAGAATGTGGGAGTCTGTTAATACCAAGAAGAATGTAGAATTTAGCGTGAATATAATTTTTATTGATGAAAATATTGTATAAAAAATTCCTTCTCCCATTGTTTTCTCTAATTTTTTTCCCAATTGTTTTACACTTAATGTAGTATGTTTTTTTTTTTTTTTTTGTAGGAAAATCTAGTACTTGCAACAATAAGGAAAAATTTAGTGACAAGGTTTAGGCATATGTTGAGTGAGGGTTCTTCGTACAGTATCAAGAATTTGAAAGTTGTTTCAACTACAGACGAGTACAGACCACTTTCAAATCAGTATAAGATCATTTTCTTGGTTATAACTTCGCTTAAGATGTTAGAAGAAAAAATTATTAAGATTCCTTTCAATGGATTCTAATTCATATCCCCGAATTTGATTGATATATGTGTGAATGATAACACAATCTTCTTATGTATTTTTTTTAATTATTAATGTTTGTTAATCTTTAAATGAATATTAGAAATTATTGATCATTATATTTTAATATGTTTATGTTATTTTTCCACAATATTACATATGTTGTCGGAAGTTTATGTGGTATGGGTGATATTGAGATCGTTGGAGTTGATTGGAAAAAAAGGGATATAAAACTTCTAATAGATTAGCGAGTTAAATATAATTTGGAACTTATTAATAATTACAAAATGTATAAGGTCTGTACACTTATACTATAGACATTAATATATATTTTTAAAGTTAACAAAAGAATAATTAACTTTCATAAATAACATTAGTTTTATAAGGCTGCCTCATCTTTAAAAAAGAAAAATCAATTCACATTTTTTATTAGTTTCATCATATGCAAAGTAAGAAAAAAGGATAATACTAAATTTTTTTTTTAAAGTCGCGTGAAGTGCGGTTCTATTTCCCAATTAAAAAAATTAAAAGATACCAAGTATTATATGAATGTGTGTGTAATGAACACAAATTTAGGCAAAATTATGGATACAAATTGCCAGTCTTTAGATTCAAACAAAATGAATGGCTGAGATCCAACAAATTAAATGATATTAATAATAGCACATTAATTTTATGATTTCTTTTATTTTCCTCCCTTTCCTCTCCTTAACGATTTTATTCTCCATTTTCTTCTTCTTCTTTTTTTTTTTTTTCTTTCTCTTATTGTTGGTCCTTCAGCCTTCAGGTTTCACCTAAAAAAATTAATTTTTGCTGATAAAACAAATACATGTCTAAACAATTGCATCATTAAAGAAAAATAATTCATTAAATTAAGCATGTGCAAAGGAATTTACAAAACAAGGCTATTTCGAGCATAGGGATGGCAAAATTGAGATCCAAATGTATGTGCATTTGGATCTAGATCCGCATTGAACTTTTGGCAACTAGATTCACAAAAAAATATGTGAATCCGAATGCGGGTAATATCTACACGGATTGCAGGTGAACCTTTTAGATATTCGGATTCGCATAATAATAAATTTAAATATAATTTTAAATTTAATAATTTACCTAATAATATCAAATAAATTCAATTATAATTGAGCAATTAATAGTTCTATATTAATTCGACATAAATAACATACAACAACATCATAAATTCACAAACGATAATTTCACAGCATAAATTAAATATCTAAAAAAAAAAATCTAAGCTAAATAGATTCATTACAATATTCTCTAATAATTATTATTTTTTTAGTTTTTAACATATTTTTCACAGTCAATGAAGATTATAAAGTTAATTATGCTTATAAATATTAAATAAATAATTTAATTTATATATTTTTCAATTAAAATTTAATTAAACAAATAATTTAATTATACAATAATTCAGATCCAAATCTAGGTCCACACGGATCTTGGTTTTTAAGATCCAGCTTTAAACATGCAGATCTGAATTTTTCCGAATCTAGATCTTTGTGGATCCAGAGTTTATTGCCATCCCTATTCAGGCATATACTATGTAACTTTCTACTAAAGACAAATTGAAAAATATTATTGAATTTATAAATTTTTTTAAATACATTTCACTGGATCTTAAATTGCTTTGTGCAAGTCAAAAGCACTCAATTTGAGTGAAAGAAAAATTGGAAATTTGAGGAGGAGAGAATGGGAAAACAAAAAAGAAAGTGTGTTAAAATTTATAAATAAAATGAAAAAGAAAAAGAAAAAGAGTGTTGATGAAAAGCAGGAGAGAGGATAAAGAAAGATAAATGTTATAGCATTAATGTGTTGAAATTAATGTGCTATATCACCTAAATGTTATAGCATTAGATCTCAGTTTTTGATTTTGTTTTATTATAATGGTTAAAATTTTGTGTTTAAAATTATGTCTCTTGAATTTGTCCTTATATATACTCTAGTGAGAATATTTTTATTTTTAATAAAGTGATATCGTCATTAGTATTATAAAAAAAACATAGATATCAATACATTATTTATTGTATTTATTGTATATTGATGATTTAGTATATTAAAATCTCTCTCTCTCTCTCTCTCTCTCTCTATATATATATATATATATGAATTTTGCTACCTTACATGCATGTAAGGTACAACCTCTTACAAGAATGTGGGCCCAAGTGGGACCCACAACTGAGTTTGTGAGAGATTGTACCTTACATTACATGTAAGGTAGCAGCTATATATACATATATTGTATTTTTAATGGTATCATCATTTTATTAAAATAGAGGTTTTTCATTAGAGATTACTCCCCCCCTTCTCTCTATATATAGAGTGCGAATGCTTACATTTTTTAAAATGTGGATCCATTATATACACTATATGGTATATTAATTGATTAAACAAAAAAAAAAATGATAAAACTACTAATATAGTATATGGTATATAAAATGAATACATATTTTAAAAGATGCGAGTATGCACACACACACACACACACACACACACACACAGAAATTTTCCAATCTAGAATTAGAATTTGTGGTTAAAGTCGAAGATGGATTTATGGTGCCATAAATCGAGTTTTACAATGTTGTAAATTGAGTTACAACATGGTAAATTTGCACACTAGATTCTAAATTTAGATCTAATAAGCATTATAACTATTCATATGTATGTATATATATGTATTGCTATGTTAAGTATAATATGTTAAGAGTACTTTTTTTAAGAAATGAATAATATATTTATATATCTTACCCTACACTAAACTAATTAAATTTCTTCATAATTGAAGGAAGAATAATGTGTTAAGAAATTGATGGGTGAAGAATTTAGAGATGGCAATGGATTGGATCTGACCCAAGATCCACGTGATCCAAATCCAATCGGATCGGATTTGGGTCAGTTTAAAATGAATTTGGATCAGATTTGGATATCGATAAGCGGATCTAAGACGGATCTATAGCAGGTCTGAATCTATTTTAATATCTAAATTCATATCTATATCCACCCATTTTTTAATGTTATTTTAAAGTTTCTTAACAATTGTGTAATTATAATGGTAATAAATTTTATTCATAATAGTAATAAATTTTATTCATAGCATATGAGTGGTATTTACCATGCATTTAAACTCGTAAAACTTAAAGGTTAGTTTTGCAAAATTTAAAGGTCAGCTAACCCCAAAACATATACATGCAATATTCAAATTGCAAGCCAAGTAATAAAATCTAGTAATTTATTTTATTATATTGGCTAAATAATTTTTAAGGAATATAATTATTCATATATTTAGTCAAATACGGTCATAATAAAAATAATAAAGCATTGAATATAAATTATATTTAATTTATATATCATTATCTAATATTGTAAGAATGAGGATGAGAGAGAGATGCACACACATGTAACAAAGTGAGAATGCTACTAGAATACGAAAAAAAAAAAATTATCGATACATTAAAGATTGTATTTTTTTTATTTGTTAGTTTAATAAAATCTTTATTATTTTAATCTATTGACGGCATCCTCACTTTATTAAAATGTGAATATCCTCATTAGAGAATTATTCTATATATACACTACTCTTGTTCATTATCTTGCAAGGTTTGAGAATTCCGGTGAAAGCATGACAAGGGTGTCGCATGACATCCTTCCCCATCTAATTCTCGCCTAGGGTGTTGTGCTTTTGTTGGAATTTCTGAACCATGTCCTCAATTTGCAAATAAGGGTGGGCATCGGTTCGGTTCGGTTTGGTTTCGAGATAAATTTTCGATTTCGGTTTAGTTCAGGTCTTAAATTCAAAAAATCCATTAAGTTTTTAGAGAAAATAAAAACCGAACCGGAACCAATAGTTCGGTTCTGTTCGGTTCAATTCGATTTTAGTTTTTCGGTAATGGTTCACTTAGCAGATCGCATTAACAAATCAGTTTTTCGGTTCACCTTAACTTGCACACAAGGCTTACTATAATCAATGTATAATGAAAAAAAAAATTTACAAATTTGTATATGCAAAAAAAAAAAAGAGCAAAATTTGGACTAAACTGAATAATTTTCAAAATCATGGTCCATGTTTTTAATATAAAAAGATTTGGCTCAAAACGTAAATAAAATAAAATAAGTTTCTGCACCATAATATAATTTATTAAAAATATAGGGATCAAATCTTATCTTGCCTTGTTGACTTTTGGTCAAGGGCTCTTTCGAAAAATTTACAAAACATATTAGGCCATAACAGAATTTTTATATGCAAATATTTTCTAATTATTAGGTCATACCAAAATTTTATAAAAGAGAGGGACCCCAATAATATTATTGGTTCGGTTATTCGGTTTTTTTTTAATTAAAAATCCAAACCGAACCGAATTTTTTTTGGTTTCGATTCGGTTTTGCCCGCCCCTATTTGCAACTATGTCGACGCTCTAACTTGCATTGAACAAAGTACTCACAAACCCGACCATGACAAGAATTAAGAACATTGTTTTTTTAATAAACAAATCTATTTGGTTTTCAAGTAGTTTTTTCAGTTCATCTTATCTTTTTTTAAAAAATCATTGATAAAAAAAATAATAAAATTTGTTACAACTCTATGACAAATATAATGTTTATTTGAGTGGGAAGCTATTTGATCCCACTTTTTATTTCATTAAACTTCTATTATTATTTTTATCTTAAATTGGATTTATAACATCATGAAATTACTGGACAAATTCGGTTAATTCTTTGCCAACTAATCCCAATCAAATTCATGGAATTAATTATTGCCAACTTGAAAAAAAAATCAAATTCGTTGCCAAATAATTATTACTTGATATAATAAATTCCATCAATGAAAAAAGTGTTTGGGAAACTTTCCTTAGCTCAAACTGGTCACTCCGTAATCATTTGTATTATTAGCATAACTTTTTTATCGCACATAACTATTATTCTAAAACATATATCATGCATGCAATAAATTGTTACTTTCATTCTAATCGCTTCTATTCATTTTCTCATTATTTCTCTCTTTTACATGTAAGAGCCTGATTTTTACATATTAAAATTTATCTCATTTTAGTAACAAATGTATTCTAATAATATTTGAGATATTGGAGCAAATCAATATAAAAATATTATTTTCTAATTATTCTAAAACATATATCATGCATGTAAGAAATTGTTAACTTTCATTCTAATCGCTTCACTTCATTTTTTAATTTCTCTTTTTTACATGAAAGTGCTTAATTTTTACCTATTGAAATTTACCTCTTCATTTTCTTATTTCTCTTTTCTACTTACAAGCGCTTAATTTTTAAGTATTAGAATTATTTTTATGTATTCGAATTTATCTCGTTTTAGTAACTAATGTATTCTAATAATATTTGGAATGCTGGAACAAATTAATATAAAGCTCTATAAACATATTTTTATGTATTGAGATTTATCTCGTTTTAATAACAAATGTTCGTTTTAGTAACAAATGTATTCTAACTGTTATGCGTGAGTTGGAAGAGGAAGATGCTTCAATTTGAAGAAATTGGGTCTCATGATTTTGATTTTTGAATGAACAAGCGAAAGCGAACAAATGCAATTTTAAGATTTCTAGATTAACAACTAATATATTTATTTATTTATTTATTTTATTTGTTTATTTTAATTTTAATTCAAATAGCTCCAGTCCACAAAACACTGCCCTTAACCTGGAGCTGGAGCAGCCCACTCCCAAGACTGGAAATTTCATCCCTCAAAGAGGACTACAGGCATCGCTCATGGTATCTGTATAATTTCCAGGGCCCCAGACACATGACAATCATATTCCAATTCATCCCCTCAACCGTGTTTCAGCCCTTAAAACGGGCCCGTGTGGAGTCACTACACCCCCAAATCTCCAATGAGCTGTTTACCGCACCTAAAACCCTAAAACCATCTTGCTCGGCCATCAATTAGATTTAAATTCGATTAAAACTAGATTACTTCACATACAAAGGCACCACAGAAGTTATATATAGTTTTATTTTAAATTCAACTCAAACTATTAATTTTAAACTAATAAAATTAAACCAAATCATATGTTTAGAAAACACTTTCTTTTCTTTTTTTTTGAAATATAGAAAATACTCTATAATTGGCTTTTCATGAGTTTTTTTTTCTTTTTTTTTAGTTGGCTTTTTCGTGGGTTTTGATTCGGAACAAAAATATTATACAAAAAAATGAAGCAGCAGAAACAACATAAAAATAATATGTCACAGAAGGCATCGACTCGCACCATAATAATTAATTAGATAGCAATTGTCCAATCCTTGTTAAATATAAACAAAATTCAAAGATCTAATAAGAAGCTTGCGGGGGTGCAAAACAAAACTCGAAATCCACTAGAAACTTTTGACGAAACTTTTGACGTGCATCTACCGCACATCCTAGGAAGGAGACTCTATTTATGATATCTTGGCTCTTGAGAAGTCCATTTCTGGATGCTGCACGAATTAAAAAGTTAAAATATAATAAGTTAGAAGTTTTGCTAGCAAAACTTGCAGACCAGGGTGTAATTATAGGAGATGATGAAATGTGTAAACGGGCATTCACCTCAGCCATAAATTTCTTCAAAATCTCCTGTTTCTGCATCTCATCGCTGGTTGGCAGGCCCATGGACTTTTGCCTCTGGTCAAACTGCAGAACAGCAAAACAAGCACACCAGAAATAAGCAAAGGAGAGAAACTAGGTTATGATTCTTCAAGTGCAAACTGAACAACCAAGATAACGTAATTAGTAAATTCCAATAATAAATTGAAATTCTTAGTCTTAGATACTACTATATATCACCAGGAATAACTAAGATTCAGAGCAGAAAATGAGCAAAGATAAACCAATTACCATCATCTTTTCAACAGTCGACCTAGTCTCTGGATCCAGGTCAGATAATTTACTGTTCTCAGGTTCAACTTTCTGAGTGTCAACTTCAGGGCCTCCTTTTATCAGACATTTCCACCACTCCATCTGATTCTGCTTGGTCAAAAGAATAGAAATGGTTTTCTGGTCCTCTGCAGGAATAAAAGTTTATATTACAAAATGAACAAGCACCGTTTAGAGTGAACAAACATTTAACATTACAGAGAGCATGTTAGTATTATAAACTACAACAAATGAATGCAAAGGAATAAGAATCAAGGCAACCTAAATGCCAAAAGAAAAATGCAAAGGCATTTGGGACAAAATTCAGAATATGTTCAATGTATATCTATATACTGCATTGTAGAATACCTATGCTCCAATAACAATCATCAGGCTTGACGGCCATATGAAGTTCCCCCTGCAAATATTAAAATCCAGAAATTTGAGCCATTAAAAGTACAAAGGACCCGACAAACAAAACTTTGAAGGCTGATATATGCTTTAACACAAAAGCAGGCTGGCAAAGTATATGAACTTACATCAATTATGGGAGGCTGCCCCTTGAGTCCAACTTTAAGATGGTTCTTCTTTATCTCACATACAACAAACCTTGATTTTGTACCAGCAGGAACCGGAACACTGACAGTCACCTCTTGCAGGGTTTGTGTCCAGGAGTAATTCTCCAAATCAAGACCATTGCCTTTATTTGGAGCTGTTGAACATTTACAAGCATTGTTAGATAGTAAGTTAATAATCATAATGCATCATGATAACATAATTCTATAATTTATCAAAATGAACCATCCAGACGGCTAATCACACAAACTGACATGTTTCAGGATCAATAATGCAAGCATGCACACAGCCACTCGTGGAAATCATTGCTACAAACAGGCAACCTGAACTTGTTTGTCTTACAATTAAGATTAAACTTATCCAATCTAATTAACACAAAACCTCCAATTCACAACAAGTCTTAACAATGTAAACTATCAAATAACTCAAAAATTACCAATTAAAACAAAATATTATTCACATTTGTGTGTGTACCCTATGAAGCCTTCTAAAATTTTATACCTACTAATTGTAGATTTATTGATAATACAATCTAAACATTGAAAATATCAACGCCACAAGTAATAAATAAATAAAATTAATACCTCTAGCAGGATTGCCATTGGCATCCAATTGAGGCTCCGGCGGCGGAGCTTTCTGCACCTTCATCGTCGGCAAATCCTCGAATTTCTCCTCCTCCTTCTTCTCTTCCTTCATTTTCTTAGCCTTAACCTCCCCCTGGTGCGGCGACTGGGGCTGCGGCTGCTTCTTACTATTACTACTCTTCTCCTTGGCCGCTCGGATCGCCGCTACGATCTGCTTCTCGGCAGCGTCCTTCGTCAGGAAATCGCTCTCTTTAGCCACAAACTCGAACGCCTTCTCCAGAAACCCTAGCGGATTCGACGGATCCAATGTCGCGCTAAACGACGACGTCTTAGCCGATGATGGCGAAGAAGAAGAAGCGGAAGCCGAAGGGTTCTTCTTCGGGTCAGGCTTCTTCTCGTCTTCTTGGAGATCGGAGATTATCGCCATCGCTGCTTTCTTTAGTTTGGCGAGGGAGCTTTTCGAGCGAGTGACTTGATATGAAGCAGTTTTTTTTTTTTTTTAATTCTTTTAAATTTTGTAATTCATTCTCTGGGGTTTGCGGGTTTATTTATATTCGAGAACGAAGCGCTCAGAAAGAGTTCAAGGCTCAAGAGAGTTCGAGAACCACTTGTTCCGCCGATTTTACAGAGTACTCCTTGTTCTTTTTGGTAATTGTCACTTTTGCCTCCTTAGTTGCGGATTCCTAACTTTGCGCTGATTAATTTAGTAGTTGAAAATTTCCACTATTTCATCACGTGTTTTTTTTGGTCCCCGCCGCCGGGGGGGGGGGGGGGCGGCGGCGCGGGTGGTTTGGGGGAGCCGGGTTTGGACGGCATGGTAAATTCGTAATTAGCAGTTAGAGTTTCACTAGGTTGTAAGATTAGATTTTCACAAAGATTGTGCGAAAAATATTAAAAAGAACTTTATTTTACTAAATACTTTTTAGATAATAAATATTAATTATTTATAAGATACTTTTATTCTCTTTTCTTTGAATAAAAATATGAATAAATGGGTTTTATAATTATAACTTAATTATAAAAAAATTTGAGTAATTTATTCAAAACTATTTATCGACTAAGTATTCCACTCAACGTGGGTGCCAATTGATTAAGTTGATAATTTCTTGTCCTAAAAATAATGGGTTACCATTAAAATAATTTGATTGTCCTTAGACATGAATTGTGATATAAGCGTGACGTTGTCCTTAGTTATAAACTGTAATATGAGTACGAGGAAATTTCACTCCCTGTCTTGCTTTAAATATTAGTACTTACAATCAATAAGCTAGTCAATGTAACATCAACTTCAATTTCAGTATGCCTATTAAGGTAGATAGATCTAAACAAATTACTTGCCGTGGTTGCTTATTAAAAAGCATCAAATCAATGGTACAACACTACGATAAACAATAGTATTACTAACTAGATATTTCTAAGGGCTTCATTTACCTCCGTTAATAAGTACTTTTTACAAAAGTAAAGAAGAGCCGTTGGATATATATTGAAAAAGCCATTAGTTTTTTCAAGGGCAAATTACCCTCACTGATAAAAAATATATTAGTCCGAAAATATATCAGTACTACTGGAAATACATTTTTGTTGTCAAGTTCACAAGATTATAAAGGCCTTGAGTGCGTGAGCTTTGCCTAATTAAAAGCCCGAACATAATTTTAGCGACTAATTAAATTATTATAAATTGAACCTTCAATAATGTCTTACTTTTGCTAGCTTAAAAGATTATATAAGAACACATATATTTCCATCAATTAAAAATAACTCATTTATGTTAGTCCCAAGAAAAGACATCTGCTTATAAATATATTAAATTATTAAACTTTGGTCAAATAAAAGATTTTAGTCCTAACATATATATGCATTTTTTTGTCTTGGTTTTTGGATGACAGTCGTTTCCCCTCAATTAAACCGAATCTAAAGCCAGCTATCACTTGGCAACTTATGAGTGAAGTAATGATAAACAATCAAAGCTTAACAAAATTAAGGAGATGTTTAAACCGACACATTAAGAACTGTAGTCACTCAAACATGAACCTAAAATTTACTTTCCAAAGACTTCACAACTTAGCAAGTGCACAGTCTTTTGGCCCTCTATTGAAGCTATTGGGACTGCTTGAGCTTCTCCTTAAATAAAGTTGATTTTATTAAAAAAAAAATTAAGAAGACATTCACATGATGACAGCTCTCCCTCTCAATCTCCAATCACTTTTTAATCTGACTACATTTTGAAAGAATAGAGATCTTTTGTTCAATCTATCCAGTTACATTTTCACATCCCTGTTGCTGTCATTTCTCAATTGCGTGAAGGCAATTATCTCATTTCTCCATTCTTCAATTGCTTAAATTGTAGTTGATTTCTTTGTTTTTTCTCAAATTAATTTAGGGTTAGGTTAAACTTAGTTTTGGATTAGGTTTTGCTTTCTATCAACTGATGAATTTTAGGGATCTCTTCACTGTGCTCAATAGTTGATAATTATGATTGGTATACAACTACTCAGAAACCAGTCTATTTCCCACTTAATTTCTCTTGTATGCTACAGTGGAGTTATGAATTAAAATAATTATGTTAAAATTTATAGTGTTAAATTTAAATTGCATCTCCTGACAAAAATTCGTGGTATTGTATCTCCTGGCAAAAATTCGTAGTTGACTCAGTGACTTAGTCCCTAATTGTAACATAAATTATTTTACTTCTACCAGATTTAGACTCTAACTATGGCTGGTTGCATTTGTTCTAAGTTGAATTTTTAACTTTAGAAGTGGGAGAAGTTTCTAGTTTCACTATTTTGAAATTTCTTGAATTTTATTTTATTTTAACCTCAAAAAAGACAAATGCAGCTGCCTAGTTTTGAAACTTCTTTAATTTTATTTTATTCAAGATGCAATTGCTTGGTTTTCATTATTTTGGGATATTAACTATTTCTTTGATTACTTCAATCTTGCATGAACTTCGGTCGTAAAGTCACTATTTTGAAATTTCTTGAATTTTATTTTATTTTAACCTCAAAAAAGACAAATGCAGCTGCCTAGTTTTGAAACTTCTTTAATTTTATTTTATTCTAACTTCAAAAGATGAATGCAATTGCTTGGTTTTTCATTATTTTGGGATATTAACTATTTCTTTGAAAATTACTTCAATCTTGCATGGAACTCAGTCATAAGAATTAGAGCTACAACATGATTAATTAATTATATTTACTACAGTTAAGTAATCCATTTTTTCTCTAGCCATTTTTGTTTATTTGATTATGTGCTATTATGTCGAAAGTAGTTCAAACAAGTTGTAAAGCTTAGGTTCTCTGTTAGTGGCTGTAGATTTTATTCTTTTTTACTCTTATATTTACTGTAGATAAATATAATTAATTAATAGTAATGCTCATGTTTCATGTTTTGATTGCTGTACCACCAAATGAAGAAGCTTTTATGCTTTGTTGTGGCTACTTTCCTGATTACATTCTGTAGGTTAGAATCTAATTCTCTATAATCGACAGAGGCTTCTATTTCTAAAAATGATGTTGTATATCTCTTGGATGCTATTGTTGCTGTTGCTTGCATAATGATTATTGATAACTCTATGAAATGAGAGTTATCATGATACTTTCAGATTTAAGTCAGTAATACTTAAAGAGTAAATAATGTTCTTTTATTGCATTTTAGTTATAATTTGCATGAGCATCCATTTTACTTTATTTTTAATAAATGGAGTTGTTTTAGAATAACTTATGCTTAGATTATATGCACAATTGTAAGTGATCGAAAGCTCAAGTTTTAAGGAAGTAATGTCGTTGCAAGACACTTCCAAAGACAATGAAAGAACTTAGCTATAGAGGAATTGAAATAAGTCTGGAATAGTGTAGATGCTGTAGTCGTTGTTGTAGCAATCCTGGAGCAATAACAGACTGGATTTCACGCGCAACAATTAAAAGATTGCGATCTAAAGTTTCTAAAAATGGAGGACACATGCCGCACACTTTCGGTTGCCCTGATTATGAGTTATAAAAGAGCATGCATAAAAACGAAATAGGGAAAGTCATCACCCAAGGAGAATATTAAACATAAATAATAAGAAAACAAAAATTAAGGGATTGTTTTAAGGGCTGTAACAGTAGATTCAAGGAGGAACAAAGGTGAAATCACAAAGACTAAGCATACTTCAGTTTTAGGTGAAATCACAAAGACTAACCATACTTGAGTTTTTCTTTTTATTTTCTTGTTTTCTAATTACCTATGGGGATGTATTTGATGGCTATAACAATTTTATTTGCTGTTCTATCGTAAATTATGAAGTGAATTTGATTCTACTTGAGTGATAAATGATCTTAATGGATATTTGACTGATATACACGTGTTGCTCTGTGTTTGCTATATCATTTTATCTTAACTGTTTTTATTTCAATTCCCTATTTTGGCTGACCATCCATTTAGTGGATATTAAATAAGAAAGAGCCTAAAAAAGGTCTAACTTAGTGGATCAAATTAAACAATACTTGGTTTTAGATTGAGTTTCCTAAGTTGAGTAAATCTTAATTTGAATATAGCCATGTTTGATCCAAAATTAGTGATGAACTAGAAATAGAGATTCACTTTATAAGGTAAATGGAACCTAGAATATTTAATGCTAAATTTAATGTTAGCGTAACAATTGATTACGGTTAAGTTGCATTAGGTATAAGATATCCACGATATGCATAAAGGATTCTGCCCAGTGCTGTAGTAGATGATGCTATAGCAATTGTACTATAATTGGAAAATAGTCAAAGCCATCAAGTGAGTTTATTCACTCAACTACTTTATTCTCATTGGCTACATCCTTGTATTTGACGTGAGAGTTTTCTTTATTGTATTTTTTTTTTACATTTTTAGTTTGATTAGTTTATTAGTTTTATAAAGTATCTTATTTTAATTTAAAACAAATTTGGACTGCTAAGATTGCTATAGTAAATCTATTAACATCAATCCCTACCGAGACGATTTGAATACTTATCAGAATATTATTTGTCGTGTACATTTGCATATTGACACCTATTTTATTAGAATTAACCCAACAATTATGCTTTTCATATATTTTTAATTAAGACACGATGTTAGTTGATAAATCATGGATGCAATTAGAAAGATCAACAAGTGAATATATTAGTGGGGTGAAGAGTTTTCTTGATTATGCTTTTAGGCGCATTAAATATGAAGATAAAAAAAAAATCTTATGTCCATGCATTAAATGTAGCAATAGGTATAGACTAGTTCAGAGTGAGGTGGAAAGACATCTTTTATATAAAGGGATGAGATTGGACTACACTACTTGGTATTGTCATCAGGAAATTAGAAAGAGTAATAGTGATAGTGATAGTGATAGTGATAGTAGTGGTGGTAATGATGATGGTGACTGTTACAGTGATCATGGGGAAATTAGAAAGAGTACTTCATGTTTTGGTTTTGTATGTAGTTTACATTTAGTTCTTTTAGTTCTAATGTCTTGAAATTTACTTAATACTTTTTCTTAAAAATTGTAAGGATCATAACACTGAAAGCTGTACGAGAAGTTGATCTCATCTTCAATAGTAGCATCAATTGGCCATATATTAAAGATCTAAATATCTAAGAGAAGAATTTGAAATTTTATTTGCTCATTTTAAGGAAACACAATTTTGTTATACATATACAGAATATGAGCTTAAAGATGCCATAGAACTTCACGTGAAAATTCATTTTTTTGAATTGGATGTCAAAGCTTAAAAGGGGCATTTTAAAAAAGTATCCATCTGTTTGAGAGCATTATGCACATGCTCTTGAGAATATGCCTCCAATAATATGGAGACACATAGATGGATGAGGAGTAGGAGGTGCTAACAATGATTATTAACATAATACTTTTCTGCCATTGTCTTTCTTAAACTTTGCTATTTTTTTAATTTATCAGTGAATTATAGTTGCTAGAACCATTATAGGAATAAGGAGTTTATAAATCTTATCCATGTGTTTTATACATGAGTTGTTCTTGAGGGGTTCAGAATAACCAAGTTGATTTTGTGCTTATTCTTTTTAACTTATATATAGAAAACAAGCACAACGAACAAAAAGAACCAAACCAAGTCCAAACTTATTCATACTACAAGTCTGATCCCAATGGCCAAGCATAGAAAAGAAATGGTAAGAGAAAATGTTTGACTTTGATCATAACAAAAGTGGTGTATATTTATTATGATATTATTGAATTTCAATTCCTTATTGCAGCAACAAACAGGCACTAAACTTACTCTTATTGATTTATTCAAGCTGTTTCATGTAAGAAAGATTAGGATATGGGCAAGTAACAAGGCAAAGGAAATGGATGTGTGTATTTGATATTAAATTTTCAGGACATTTCTGTTGCATGATTTCATTACTATATGCACTCACATAAATGAATGTATTTATTATAGAAAATAATGGAATCAATGAGATCAACTGTTATAGATCAAGGCTTCGTGGTTAATGAACGTTGAATACCTTTGAGTATTTCTAAGGGATTTTATCCTTGGAAATGACCCATTTTCTTGTAGTGCAATATGCCACCAGAACCGTATATCACAATCAGGTCAGATGCTGGAGCTCAAAAGGTCAGCTGCTTCTCAAGTTGATGCTTTCTTGCATGACTGAAGATACCTTGAGTCAAATTTAGTAATGAATTCTTGTACTTTTTATTTTTCTTGGAGAGCTTTAGAGGAGCATCACAGCTCCTAGTCTAAGGTAGAGTTCACAAATATTAGATATCATACTATACTACTTAGAAAGATGATATTGAGTATAACAAATTACTTCGTTAAAATGAAACCAATCAATATTGATAGCTTGGATTGTCTTAGTAGTGCAATGGAGGATATTCAATGATCCGATCATACATATACTAGGAGGTATAGAATCTGAACCAGAATATGTATTTGAAGCTTAATCAGTTCTAATTGTGACTAGGTTTACTAGGCCTCGTTTGGGATTGAGATTGACAAAAATTAGTGTTTGATAAATGTTGTAAAAACTACTTATTTAATAATTTTCTTTATTTTGATAGCAAGTTTTAAAAGTAGGTAGGGGATTGCTTTTTAAAGTAGCTTATAAAATAACCTATCATTGCTTTTCATACCAGAATATGTATTTCTTTAATTTTGGAGAAGATGATGAACAGTACTAGAATTGATTTTTCGATGATTTCGGCTTATTCTGACCTTCAATTGAAAATATAAAGCCATTATTGGAATCATAACAAAAAATTGAGTAAGAAAATGTTAGACCCGACGTCATCGGAGCTGCAAAAGGTGGCACGCGGGTCACACTCTCTGAATGTGCACGTGAAGGGAGTGCATGATATTGTAGCATACTATAGTGAAACTACATCGCACTATAGCATGCACTGTAAAGTGCATGAAGCGCACGCACCTGACTGTGTGTGTGGGTAATGTGCCCAGATTAATATTTTCCATGTATCTTGCTATTCGAGACTCTGATTTGGGCGTCGTTTGGCTGTTTGATCGGAAATTTAATTTTTTACTTATTTTTAACATAAAATCAAAATTTCTAGTTGTTTTTTAATAAAATTTTGATTTGAATACATATAGTCGCATGGATGAGTATTATATATTAATAAATATTTTGCTCAAGTAGGAGATTGAAAATATTTTCTCATGGAAATTGGCTGAAATTTAATTGTAACTATTGTTTCGTCGTTTGTTAACAATTACTAATATGAATTTTATGTTGTTTGTCCTAGATGCCTCCTATTAGAAAATTGTAGACTAAGGAAGACAAGTTAATGACATATAGAGCTTGGGTAGCACCTATTGATCTAAATGAGATTAACAATGACTTATCTCATAAAGAACTTGTGAAGAAAGTGGAGAATTATAAGATGGACCTTGACCATTTTATGTATATAAATATAGAGGACATATATGGGGTTTTTAACCGCTTAATGTACGAAAAAGTGGATACTAAGTATACAAATTGGAATTATTATCAACAAATCCTCATAAATTCCTTACCTAATTATGAAAATACACCCGTCTTTAAAGCTTGTATGTTAAAAGAGATTGAGAATCTCTCGAGCAAACATCATTCACCGAGGTGTGAAATTGAGCTAATGGAAGAGCGCCGTCTTGCTTAAAAAAAGAGGCAAACTTTAGTACTTAACATTCACACGAGCCTTCAAAATGAAAGACAAGCCAGTCGCCTTGGTAGAGGGCAAAAAATAGTATGGAAAACTATAAACAGAATCATCAAGAAGGAATAATTGTTTTTATATGGAAATAGACTTGAGCATAAATTGGATGAAAGAGTCATGGCTACAAAGAATATTTTAAAAACATATAGAAGATTCTATATAATAGTTTAACCATGTTTGGTCTTTTTTTTTTCATTTGTTAAGTTTTATAATTTTAGAAGTTGTTTTTTTCTCTTAATTGGTTGAACAATATGTTGGTATGTTTTTTTAATGAATTTCTACGTTAGTTGGTGCTCAACTCAATATGCTCTTTTACGATCTCTTATGAATCAATTTGTTAAGTGGGAGTTCTAAATTGAATTTAATTAACACAAAATTAGAACTAATAGTTTTGTGCATCAAAATCAAATTAATGGTGAATATAGTAAAGGGAATTGGATGACGATTAGAAGCTTCAACGACCTTTTGATTCCATTCTCGACATTAGTTTGTCATGTTTTTTAGTTTATGTTTGCGGAAAAATTAATAATTTGTGTGTAATTATTGATTATGCCTTTATTGATTGCTGTTGTAATTTTTTGATTCAAATGCTATTGATGTCAATGTGCAAGTATACATAATAAATAATATAATGATAAGTATTCGAGATCGTCTCCATAGAGATTGATGTTATTAGATTTGCTACAGCAATTTCAACAATGCTGTTTTATTTTAATTAAAAATAAAGCAACTAATAAAATTAATAAACTAATTGAAATAAAATGCAATAAACAAAAATGCAATAAAGTAAATTCTCACGTCACACATAAGGATAAAACCAATGGGAATGAAGTGGTTGAATGATTAAACTCTCTTAATAGTTTTGATTATTTTTTTCCAATTTTAAGTTTAGTTGCTACAACATCTACTACGGCACTAGGCATAATCCTTATGTATTCTCAGCTGTCGCATGCTGGATGTCTTCTATCTACATGTAACTTAATAGTGACCAATCATTATGCTAACATAAACTTTAACATTACACGCTTTGGTTCTAATTACCCTACAAAGTGAATACCTATGTTTAGTTCATCACTAATTTTAGATTAAGCATAGCTCTTTTGGAATCAAGTAAAACTCAACTCAGGAAACCCAATTGAAAACCAAGTATTACTCTAATATGTTCCACTATGATAAGCCATTTTGTGGCTCTTTCTAAGCTAATATCATTAAATGGGTGGTCAGCCGAAATAATAAATAGAAATAAGCACTATCAAAGGAAAATGCTATAGCAAATATGCAACAACACATATAATCGGTCAAAGAACCATTAAAATTATTTATCACTCAACTACAAATAAATTTAGTTCATGTTTTACGAGAGAAAAATAAATAAAAGAGTTTCAGCAATCAAATACATTCCCATAATTAAAGAATAAATGAGAAAACAAGAACATAATAAGAAGGACTACTTTCCCAATTGATCTTGCAATTTTCTCCTTAAGTGCAGCCCTAGATCTTGCTCTTGAATTCTGTTTTACTCTTATTTCTTTTTTGTTTTTATCCTCGGTTGACGGCTCTCTTTTTCCTTTGCGTGTGTGCTTCTTTTATATCTGAAAACAAGGGTAAACAGAAGTCTAGGGCGCGTATATTCCAAATTAGAAACCTCCAGATCGCAATCTTCTAAGTATCTCACGCGAAATCTTCTCTGTCGATGCTCCAAGATTTTTACAACAACGGATGCTACATCAACTGCACTATTCTAGATTTGTTTCAATTCTTCTGTAACCAAGTTCTTTCCTTATTTTTGCAAGCCCATTGTAACAACATTTCTTTCTTGAAACTTGAGCTTCCGGTCACCTACCATTATGCATGAGATTTAAACATACATATTATTCTAAATCAACCAAAATTGAGCAAAGATAAACTAAAATAGCTGTTTATCCAACATATAACTAAAATGTAATAAAAACACATCATTTTCTTTCTAAATAATTGTGATTTAAGTCTAAAAGGGCTATAATAACTTTGATTTCATAGAGTTATCACATCCCCCTAAACTTAAACTATTACTTTTCCTCAAGTAATGACAATAATACTCAAACTTCAATCACACAATCATGCACTAACAAATTAAGCTTTGTCATCAAGTTTGCAAGGATTTTTTAACCCGCATATTACATTTTTAATAATGCCAAATTGCCATGACAGTTCCATTTTTAGACTTAGGCCTTATTCTGTCTAAAGTGTGTGTGTGCCACTTTGATCAAATTCTAAAAATACTGCAGCATTGCACAGATGTTACATATACTTTAGAGGCAGAACATAAGTACATTCATATATAGAGGAGCAGAAGTCACAAACAAAGTTCAGAGTGTGCTATAGCAAAATATGTTTTTTTTTAAGTCAAATTATCTTCAATGTATCATTGATTTTTCATATGAATGTCTATCACTTGTGGTGATGACACCTAATTACTCAACCAATGTACAGATAAGAGTTTCTACAACACTGCTCACACCATGGTCTTATCTAAAGATACATTTAACTCAAGGCTAAACATGGGTCTCATGAATAGACCTGGTTACTCATTTTCCTAGATAGAGGACCTTTATTTCTCTTTCTTTATTTCTTTATTTTTTTTTATAGATATTACAGAAATGTTCATAGCTCTTGTTGCTTTTAGACTCAAATCTACATATAGAGTACATACTCAGCTTTGGTTACTTAGCAACTTAAGCTATTGGAGCAACGTTTATTTCATGACAAACATAGTTTAACAAAAAATTTCCCCCAAACTTAAGTTTTTTTTTCTACCGTTAATATTTTTTCTCTTGGCTCTGCTACAATATACTCATGAAACTCAATGAAAGTCTAAGTGTTAAGACATAATTTCAGCCTTCATCTGTACATTATCCCTATTTTGGCAATCACAAATACTGAATGTCACTCAATTCATCATAATTAGGTATTCCAATCCATACAAAAATACTCGATAGCAGAGGTTCACATGACACTCAACACAAACACATACATTCTCAAACACAAACCCCCCCAAACTTGAGAGCTGCTATGTCCTCACAAGCATATAAACTAAATAAAAACAAACATGCATGCATTAACAAGCAAGAAATGCAAATTAAACAATTATAAGACAAAAAAATAAAAGAAAAGTTTCAAATGATGAAAAAGTAAAATGGGCTGGTAGGGGTTACTCCCCTGTTATTGGATGTTTTGCTGCAGCATGGCTGAGAGGGTTTACTTCTTTGTAGATGCTCTTTGCAAGCGTTCCTTGAGTGACCTTTATGGTAGGATAGCTAGTTGATTCTTTTTTCTGACTCGAAGTCGGGTTGATTGGTGATGTTCCAGCTGGTTCAATTACTTTGGGCTGAGTTGGTCTAGTTCGTTTGTCCGCTAGTTCTTTTGGTGTCGTAGCCCCTCTAGAGGTTTGTGTCCCTTTGCGTTTGTTGGATACCTTGGGAGTTTTGGCAGGAGACTTTCTAGGAGTTTGTGGGGTTGTAGCTGAAGCAGATTTTACTGCAGCAGGCTTCTCCTCAGAAGTGATTTTAGCAATAATATCTAGTAAACTCTTCTTTTCTACAGCTGTTTGAGTAACTCTTGCAGCAACTGCTTCAAACTCTGCATC
Source organism: Citropsis articulata (assembly GCA_030449925.1). NCBI lineage: Eukaryota > Viridiplantae > Streptophyta > Magnoliopsida > Sapindales > Rutaceae > Citropsis > Citropsis articulata. The sequence goes on along the minus strand of JASUUH010000135.1, from coordinate 798,654 downwards.
AATGTCCTCTTGATCTTCCTCTGAGTCGTCATTATGTAGAACTTTTTCTTTGCCCTTGTTGGAGAATACTGAACTAGAGGCTCACCAAGTTGCTCATCTTCTATCTCTTCATCATCATATCTGATGATGTGCTTTTCTCTATGTTTAGGAGGTGCTACTCGAGGTGCCTCTCCCTGCTCTTCTGCTGAATCATCTCCCTCACTTTGCTTCTCCTCTTGTTCTTTGGTGCTTTTTCTTCCTCCTCTCTGCCCTCCTCAATTGGCTGTAGTTCTTTTTAAGACTCGATTTTTCTTGTACCTCGTCATTGCTAGAGCAACAAAACTAAATTATTGGGTATTTGAAAAGAGAGACAAATCGCAAAAATGGATTAAAGTTTGTGGAGAACTATGGTCAACAAAAAAAAAATTAGATGAGAGTGAAAAGAAGCATTATATAACCCTAATTTATAGGTGACGGTAAAAATAAGAATAAAACAAAATTTTAATTTAAAAAGATAAAATTGGAAATAATATTTTGAATTTAAAAATATGTCCAATTTAAATAAGGAAAGGATATTGGTTCGGCAATCTGGGATTATGTAATCCCTTATTATCTTTTATCTTGATTTGTTAAGCTAGTTGTCAAAAATTTATTCCCAATGGTAAGAGAAATGCGCACATATTTGCTCTATCAATAACTAGTTGACGTATCTTATTGAAAAATACACACATCCGAAATATTACATTTTTTAGTCCCTTAGGTAACCAACCTCTTATCACAATTGGAAACAATTGTTGTATTAACATATTGTAATTGTTTGATTTGAGTTTTGTAATCTTACATTCTTCATCTGAGACACAATTCCCAATGTTTGAGCTATATCCATCAGGTAGCTTCATATTGAATAGTCTCTCACAAAATATTTTTTTTTTTCTCAATCTTTGATAACGAATATGGAGCTGCAGAAAGGTATGTTCTCATCCCCTCAACATATGGATGCAAGTCATGTCGAATGTCCCAATCTTTTAAGTCTTTGCAAGCATTAAGCTCATCTTTTGTTTTGCCACTAATGTCTAGTAAAGTACAAAGAATGCTCTCACAAATATTCTTTTCCATGTGCATTACATCCAAATTGTGACATACTAATAATTCCTGAAATATAATTGAAAAATCAGGAAAAAACATTATTTTAAATTGGAATATGAAAATAATAATTTAAATTTAATTACAATTGCAAACTAATCAATGAGATTGCTTAAAGCATGAGAAAAAAGAAGTATTTTCAGAATATCCAAAAAAAAGAAATGTAAATATATATTTCTCAAAAACTAAATGTCAAAAATTAATTTCACTTAAATTATTCATCATAGTAACATAAGAGCAATGTAAATAATCACAATCAATTACAATAAATTAATAAACAAGTACTTTAGCTCACACACTTGCCTTCCAATATGGCAAATAAAAAAAATTGATCTTTTTTTCCACCTTTGATCTCCACTAGATTTCTTTCTTTTCTTGTTCCCTTTTCCCCAATGATTTTCAATTCCTTCAAGTTCTTGTAAAATTTTAGTGCCAGTAATGATTCTAGGACTTGGATCTTCTTCCATCGATCCATCAAACCAATATATTTTACCCGAAAATATATGAGAATGTGGCAAAAATCGTCTGTGACCCATGTACACAAACTTTCTACAAAACTTCAACCAAACAAAGTGCATTTTATTACCACAAATCGGATATGTTAGTTTATCCTTTGTTTTACATCCGGTAGGGTTTCCATAGGTTGGAAAGTCATTTATTGTCCACATTAGGATTGCCCTCAAATTGAAAATTGATTTTGTCAATGTATCAAAAATAAACACTCCATTATTCCACCGCTTATGTAGATATTCGATAAGTAGCTGTAGATACACATCAATGTCATTTCCAGGCTGCTTAGGCCTTGGAATTAACGAAGTCAACATAATATTTTCCTTCTTTATGCATAGCCAAAGTGGTAGGTTGTACGTAACAAGCATCACAGGCCAGCAACTATATATAATGCTTAAATTAGAAAATGGATTGAAGCAATCAGTAACAAGACCAAGTCTAAGGTTTCATGGGTCTGATGAAAAACAAGGCCATTTATTATTAACTAAGTCCTATGCCAAAGAATCTACAAGGTGTTGCATTTTACCATTTTCACTTTAGTGGGTAGAGTGCTATATTAAATCTTCAGCCATTTTCTGAGATCTAAACGTCCTTTTAAACCTCAGTATAATAGGAAAGTATCTCAAAACTTTTGCTGGTACACTTTTTTAATTTTCCTTGTATGTTTATCTACCTTCCATCTTGAAAACCTGCAGGTTGGCGGCTATCTATATTCTCTTTTTCTTTTCTAAACAAACAACAATCATTTACATAGGCATGTATCTTCCCATACCCTAAATCAAATGTCCTCAGTAATTTTCTCACTGAATAAACTGATCTAAGAAGCACATTATCCATAGATGGCATATCATGTTGTAGTTTTAACAATCCATCATAACTCTTTCAGACCATTTTTTTACAACTTTATGTTTCTACCAAGTTACAATGGCTGATAATTTTGTGTATCTTATACAACTTGGATACAACGGAGTTTCTCCATCTCCCAATTTTTTAGTGAAGCCTTCATCTTTTCCTAGTGGACGTGTTATATAATCTTTATTTTCCATATATGCATTTGCATATAACTTATATGTGTTTGACATTTTCATTTCTTTAGGATTTTCATCTATACTTAGTTTTTCCCCATGATGGAACCAAATGTGTAAGTAAGATCCATTCCTTTAAAGATCAAGTGCTCATAAATAGTCTTCGCAAGATGATGACTTAGATTTCGACAATCTTTACAGGGACATAAAATCTTATTTACATTTCCTACATTTCTTTTGTCCAAATTCACAAAATTAGAAGTAGCTTGCATATTCTCAGTAGTAGCTTTACGAAATCATAGTATTAATTGCATATTAGCAATAATTTATATTTTTTTATAGTTTTATTATTTTTCTCAAATATCATCTTTTATTACATGTTAAGGTGGATCCAATCTTTATTCATCATCATAAGTCCACTACTCCTGGTACCATAAATATATATCATTTAACCACTTGAAAATTATTTTTAATTTACATACAAATAAATATATTAACCTAGTACAATGAGAGTCATTTTAATTTATATACTTCATATATTCATCTATGTGAAAGCATATATAAAATCACTACTTCACCTGTGAGAAGTTATCATGAACTATGAAAAAAATTTAAAATTTAAATGATCTATGCTTATTTTTTTTTTAGTTTATGATTCATTTCATCAATTAAAATTGATATTATTTATAACTACTAAGATACAATATAGAATAAAGCCGTCAATGATTAAAGTCTTACATATCTTGTATGACATTAGCCAAACAAACATAAAACACAAAAGAAAAAAAAAGAATTAGTTTAAGAACACAAAACATAAAAGTTATAATATAGAAAGATTAATAATTATTAAAAGATGTTGCCCTTAAACAAATTTTAAAAAATAATAAAATAAAATAAACAGTACTAGAAAATTGTATTGGTTACGCCTTTGTTCTTTGACTTTAAATTTCTTCACTAAACCTGCCTCAGAATTGATATACACGTTGCTGCAAGTCTATTGAGTAGGTAGATGATAATTCCTCAATCAAAGCTAACACCACACCAAACAAACAATAATTTTGAGATTATGCAATTAAAATTCTGTTAATAGTGACAATTATAAAATAAATCAAAACCCAAGACCAATTTGATCAAAAGAGAAAGAAATCATAAGTAGCCAATCTATAATAACGACATATAAGTTAAAAAAAATTAGATTAATGCAGCTAACTGTGGATATTGCTAGAATGCTAGGGATTGAGAGATAAAAAAATAAAAAACTATAAAACTATCAATAATCCAAAACTAAATTAGGAAGATAACATGTCCTTTCCATTTAAATGTTGAACCATCAGACCCATATATAATAGTAAATAATTTAATCATTAATTGCTCAAGTAGATGAAGAAAGAGCACCCAAATTAGGGATGAAATTGAAGTTGCATGAGTGAGAATCCTTACCAATCAATGAAAACACTTCTAAATCATCAAAAGGCCATGTAATCTTTCATCAAACATACGTGAAGTGCCCATGGAATCGTTGTTCATCTTTTTCTATTTTTTATTCTTTCCTTTCCTTTTTTGAGATTTAGTTAGAATTAGAGTTAGAAAGAATAAAGTAATCAAAGAAATTACATTGCAAAACGAGTGAGAATAAGAGTGGAGAAGAGACTCAGAGGGGAATTTTCTAGAAAGATATTACGGGAATTGAAATGGAAATACAGGCATTTCAAGTTTATTAATAAGGTACTCGTTTTTTACTAAAACTACCTGTTTTGTATATCTGTCGCTTAATTTTTAGTTCATTTTTAATTTTTATAATTTTCACTTTTTTATAACATTTTAAAAATGCTTTCATATTTACTCACAAAAAAGTAATGTTATTATATCTGACAATAATGCTAAGGATCCCAATATTTGAGTTCCAACTTGAGGCCTAATACGATGTATCACACATTTATTAGATGATAAATTTCATAACTTGTAAAATTAGTTATTCGCCATTGAATCATGAGTGTTGCATCCTTTGGGATTCACATTAGGACTTAGATGTTAGGATGCCTAGCACAATACTATATGTAATACTATCTTTTAGCAATTTTAGAATGTTAAATTATTAATTAATATTCTATTTAGCATATTTTCAGAGTATCACCAATAGGCATTGATGGTTTAATACTTCAATCCTTTTGTCTTGTAGCAATTTTCAAATGCTATTGTATTTTATCAATCAGAATGCTACCAATGCTATTATAAAATATAATTATATTTGTTACTATTCTTTAACTTTTTTCAATTTCTATTTTATTTAATCTTATCTTGTGGCATTTCCTAGATGCTATATAATTCAATATTATATGTAGCATATACAAAAATGCTACTAGTAATTAGAAAGTGTCATTAAAAACAAAATGTAATGGCTTTCATACTAGAAACGTAGCATCACTTTAGAAAATATTACAATAAATTAATATTTGGTAACATTCTTTAAAAAAATGCTACAATATAATGTTACCAAAGGCCATTTTTGTTGTAGTGAATTAGTTACGAGTTTTGTACTTCTAACTGATTCTCATCCTATGTGGATTGTAGACTCAAGAGCAACAGTCCATATAGCTCATGATTGAAATACATTTGTGGAGTATCATCGAATTAGTCAAGGGACTAAATAGATATATGTGGTCAACAACTCCAAAGTTGAACAAAAGGAATAGGCACCTGCAAATTGACTTTACGTGGTGGATGTATTCTTTTGTTACACGATCTTCTATATGCACAAGAGATTTGACGAAATTTGGTTTCTATTCATGTTCTTCAAATATGATATAATTTAAACTTTCTTGGTGTTTGTTTTTAGAGATTTCTTTAAATTCAATCCTTATTGGAACTAGGCATTTGATTAATGGTTTCATTGTATTAGATAATATACTTGATGATTAAAGTTATAATAGTAGTTATTTTTTCATATATTACTTCTTCTAGTAACAAAGAGATAAACACTATTACTTGGCATGTTATATCAGGTCATATAGGGCAAGAAAAAATGTATAGATTTGCGAGAGAAGGCATGTTAGGTCCACTCACCAAGGTTGAATTGCCCATATGTGAAAATTATTTAACGGGAAAAATAACTAAAAAATCATTCAATGAAGAAATTAAAGCCGAAAAACCAGTGCAATTAATCCATTGACATCTGTGGTTTAATGAATGTAAAAGCTATACATGGAGCCTCATATTTTATCATATTCATTTATGAATATTCACGTTTTGGTCATGTCTACTTGATCTCTCACAAACAGAAGCATTAGATTGCTTTAGATTGTATTTGAATATGATAAAGAATCAACTAGACATTAATGTTAAAATTTTGAGGACTAATAGAGGATGTTAATACCTTTTGGAATAGTTAAAGGAACTGTATAATGGGAAAGGAATAAATAGACAGCTGACAATTCCTGAAACTCCGCAACAAAATGATGTAGTGGAAAGAAGGAATAAGACAACTTTGTTGAAAATGGTTAGGCCAATGATGGCACAATTAAATCTTCCTATATCATATTAGGGAGAGGCTTTATTAACTGCTGCCTATATACTTAACTGAGTTTCTTTAAAATCAGTCATTTCCACTTCATACGAGTAATGGACGAGTAGGAAACCTGACCTATCTCATTTGCGACCTTGAGGGTCTGCAGCTTATGTTCATAACTCCACCTATAAGTTTGGAAAATTAGGAGCTAAGAGTAAAAAATGTATCTTTTTTAAATACTCAGAATACTAAAAATGATATATGTTCATTAGTGAACATACAAGTGGAACTATGATTGAATTGGAATTATGAGATTTCAATTTTCTTGAAAATGAATTCCCTAACATTGGAGAAGTTGATAAAGATTTTTAATTTTATGAATTAGAAGATCAAAATGAGATTGGCACTAGTACGAATCCTTTAAGGATTGCTACTCTGAATGGGAGTGAAACACTAAACACTTTGATTCAAACTATAGAATTTACTTAAAAAGTGATCGTTGGCTAATTCCATGTCATCATTTTGAGATTGAAGGAGAAGTTTTTATGATTACTTTACACAATAGTGAGGAGCCAATACTTTTAATGAGACCCACACATCGTCTCCTAAGGATTTATGGATGAAGTAATAGAGGAAGAGTTGAAGTCCATGAAAGTAAATCATATCTGCGACTTAGTTGATCTTCCACCTAACCGTAAGGTTATCAGAAACAAAAGGGTTCTCCAAATAAAGCGTAAGGCAGATAGGACAATCAAGAGATATAAAGTAAGAGTAGTCGCTAAAAACTATACCCAAAAAAAGAGCATACACTATGAAGAGACCTTTTCTCCTGTGGTAAGGTTTGAATCAATACAATTGATGTTGGCTATTGCTGAACATCTATACCTTAAATTATATCAGATGGATGTAAAAATTGCATTTCTCAATGGAAAACTAGACGAAGAAATTTATATGCAACAATCATAGGGTTTTGTTGTTAAAGGCTAAGAGTGCAAGGTATGCACGCTTAAAGGTCTACATATGGTCTTAAACAATACTCTAGACAATGGAACTTTAAATTCCATCAAGTTATAGTTTATTATGGCTTTCGAAAGGTTGAGGAAGACCATTTAGTGTACATTAAGAGGTCTAAAGACGTTTTTACAATGTTATCTTTATATATGGATGGTATACTATTGGTTACGAACAGTAAAGAGTTTGTCAAAACTATTAAAGATTGACTATATTCAAATTTTAACATGAAAGATATAAGCAAAGCAACTTGTATCTTAGAAGTCAAAATTTTTAGGGATTGTTCAAGGAAACTTCTACTTTTTGTCACAAAAATCTTACACTAAAAAATATCCTTGAAGGTTTAACATGGGTGATTGTAAGACAAAGGACACCCCTATAACCAAAGGACAATCTCTTAGTCTCGATATGTTCCCGAAAACTCTTTAAGAAAAAGAAAGAATAGATAGAGTTTTTTATGCAAATGCCATTGTAAGTCTTATATATGTCATGATGAGTGCAAGGCCTGATATCAGTTATGCTGTGGGACTGGTGAGTAGATATCAGTCTAATCCTAGTCAAAAGCATTAAAGTGCTATTAAGAGGATTTTGGCATATCTCAAAGGCACTGTAGAATTATTTTTTGTGCTATCAAAGAGATGGTTTGCGATTTATTGGATATTCAAATGCCGATTGGAGTGACAATCTGGATGAGCGTAAATCAACCTTAGGATATGCATTCTTGCTAAACAAAAGAGCAATTAGATAGAGTAGCAAGAATCAAACATGCACGGCTTTTTCGATAATGGAATTCGAATATATTACATGTTCAGTAGCAGTACAAAAAGCTATGTGGCTTAAGAGATTTATAAATGACTTGGAGATTAATTAATACTAGTAATACTAGTCTAGTAACTATCTACTGTGACAGTCAAGTTGCTATCTTTTTCTCTAAAGACGCCAAGTACTACAACAAGCCAAAACATATTGAGACTAAATACAATTTCATAAGAGACATTTTGGCAAAAAAAGAAGTAGACATACAATATATATCTACGCATAACATGATAGCTGATCCACTCACTAAAGTTGTAATAAAGGAAGTATTCGCCTCTTACACTAAATCATTAGGGCTGCGTTCATTATAATTTTACAATATTAAGATACACTTATTTGTTGTGAACATTTTTGTTACATAAATGTTTTTGAAATGCAACAATATTCAAAGTTCTCTTATTTCAATTTAGTCTGTGAAAGGCATAATTAAACACATATGAGTGTATGTCATCAGGTTATGACTGGCTTTCTTACACAAGTGGTTGCTTTAGTTGTTCTGGGAGTAAGCTGAGATGAGACAAGTAAACTAATGAAACAATGTGTTTGTTTAAGAGCCAAATAAAATGAGTTAATCTACAAGTTTTATTGCCTTGATTAGAATTAATATGAGGAAATGATTTTTATCGTAGACCGGCTATGATGTATCCCACCATCATAGAGACCTAATTGAAGCCAGATGTAAGATCTTATTTCAATGTTAAAGGAGAGTGTTCATTTTAAGAACCTAGGTCAGAAGTGCAACTGGACTAGGATTTATATAGTGAATTGGAATAATGAGACATACACCTTAAAATAAATGATTCAATGTAACACGTGTATTATATCGCGCGTGCTTTGTGACCAAAATGGAAAATGAAATAATCTTATTTCTTCCATATTATGGAAGTTCTATTGACCTTCTATAAGTCAATCTTGGTATTCATATGACTATCAACTATGTTTCTAAAATCTCAGACTAATGTTTGCTACTTTAGCATGTTATCTATGACCTTGACATGATTCAGTTTATGAAATATGACTAGGAAAGTGACTCTTCTAGATTAATGGACATGAGTGTGATAGGAAGATTTAGTTTTTCTTTTATCAGATTCCCTAATCGACCAATTGTAAATATATAAAGAGATTGCGTAATTTTGGTATACCGAGGGCATTCAGTATGCCTGGATATGAAAGTAAATAAAATATGAGATATAATGAACATATATTAAAATTCTCTTGCATACGGTTGCAATTAAGAAATTTCTTATTTAGATTAGCAATTGAGATATGTTTTATGGCTCCTCAGATGGGGTTTTTTGGATATGCTTATGGTCACACAGTATATCTGCTTGTATGACTAAAGATATATGATTGTTCATTTTTTTTTTTGCTCACTGCTTTTGCTATTTCGATGTTGTCTTACCATGTGCAAGTGAGAGATGCTGGACGGGCGGGTCGCCTACGATATGCCGACCCGACCCGCACATGGTAGTTACCATGTACGTTTTATGGAGATTGAAGGGAAGTTGAGTTTAAATCAACTTCCCCGACTTTGGCTTAACTTCCTCTAGAGATAAAAGCACAGACAGAGATACAAACAATACTACTTCAGTTTCTTCTTTTCTTCATGAAGAGCAAATTAAAAACATAGAATAATCCATAAAAGAGGGCATTTATACTGTGATTAGAGAATGATTTCTACTTGTAATTTCTTTTCGACCATCAACGTGATCCAACACTTAATTATTCCTCTGCCTAAAAAAAAGTATGGCTTCAAGAATCCTTTTTTTTTTCTATCATTTGTAATAAAATTTACTAAATACATGTACACTACTTTTCAAACTTATAACAACCGCAACAACATAGTTTACCAAACACCAAGCTATGTTTTTAATCAATTGTTTATTGTATTTGAACAGTCGAAGCAACTTATTTAATTAGCAACCGTAGTCCCAAACTGACCCTTAATCGTGAGTATAATTTTATTTATCACCGTAGATAACATATAGTGACAAAAATATGGTATCGTTAAATGTATTTTCCAACACCCAAATGTGAATACCAATTTACCGTTGAGACAAGAATTTCACTCATTATAAATCACCAACAAATGATGAAAAATTAATATTGGTAAATTCACTTTTGAACACCTAAATTAACCATTTGAATATTATTTTATGATGTGTTTAATTTATATTTGATACTAAATATTTAGCCACAAAAACATATTATTTTATGTGACGAAACTAATTTTAATCGGTCGAAGCTAGTGTGATACACTTTCCTCGACTAACATCTGGTGATTTTTTTTTGTCACAAAAAATAAGGCGACTAATTTCTCATCTTTAGTGACGAAAATTTTGTTGTAAATTGTGATTTTTCTTATAGTAGTGTGACCTAAATTGGTTGGCCCTTGCATGTTTGGGAGCTTGCAAGGATTTTTTTAAAAACTATTCATTTTTCAAACATTAAGGTGTCGACAAATACATTCTTATATCCATATGACTTACTATTCCATTTGAGTTGGGCTACATGTCTCCTTGGCAAGAGTTTCAGACTTAATATTGATATTTTAACAACAAATCCAATAAATGTTTCATCCCTTTTGATTATGGTAATGTTGCTACTTATATTACTGTTAAGGTTGTTTCAGTGATTTTGGATGAAGCATATGCTGTGTTGGTTGCTAAATAAGTTACGCTTTTGAACAAGAACGTGGTACGTTAAGTACAAGTGTGATTGGAAACATAGTAGCATATTATGCACATATTGGAAATATAAGTAGAAGGGGAGCTTTCATGCCTAAGAATAATACATTTTGTTGTTTATTGTTGTCTGTGAATCAAAACAGAGGTGTAAAAATTGTTACATATTTTGCTTTGATATTTTTATGTCTCAATCAATGAGGTTCAGTTTAGGATTAAAGTTTAACTAATCAGACAAGTACTCGCACGTGACTTACGTGTGAGTCACTTATTTGACAAGTCAAAGGGCAGTTATTCACTATTGCTTGAATCATGAGCCTTGATCCTTTAAACCAGCCTTGTTATTGTCGTTGCCCGCCATGAATGCTCCACTGAAGCATTTCATCTAACACCTTTTCTTTTCAATACGTAGGCCACGCAACAAATCTTTGATATGATTTACTTTAGAGTTAGAGGATTTTGTTGCTGCCAATGCTCATAGGCAAGTAGGCAACCATCAAACAGAGGTTTGAGCTCAGCATTATGTGGCAAATATGGAAAGACCGGCCATAGAGAGCGTGAACATCTTAAACGATTTTATAGGTAATGAAAAATTAGCCATCGGAGATGGTAAAGGGTTGAGGGATAATATCTTTGATACATTTATCATATGTCCCCTGATGAGTGTAACTTGACTTTAGTTATTTAATTAATAATTGAAATTCTCTAGTAATTATGCAATGTTTCCCAAATAATAACAAAAATAAAAATGAAGAACTTATACGTAAGAAAGATAAATACAAGACATACTAATTTTATTCAAAAATTTTCATTTCGAATGATATGACATAATAATTTAATATGTTTAAAATTAATTTTATTTTATTTATTTATTTATTTTGTGTGGATAAAATCTTTAATGTTTGCCGTCACTCTTTTAAAAGCCAATCAACGTTAAGAAATGTCGTTGTAAGGATAAACTATGAAGTAATAAATCCTATCTTAGCTAGCTAGCCATGCGAAGCATTATTAATATCCTTTGATTAATCCTTTTTGAACGGCAGAATCCTTGATGACTTTAAGAGATTCTTCAGTGTCTTGACAAAGCTGGTAGGGAGCAGGAATCACTCTCGGGTCAATCGCTAGACAAATGGTCATCTTATTCGCATAGCTTTGTAAATGGATTGTTAATGCCTATGAAAAATTTTAAGAACGGGAGACTAATTAATTGATATCACATGGCATGGACTTTGAATTATTAATTCATGCAAATATGGCACGATGTGCATTTTTTTTTTTTTGAATTACATGAGACTAATGCTCAGATTACAACTGATATTATATTTTATATGAGATATTTACAACTACTGAGACTCATGCTCAGATTTTAAACCCTCTCAAATATTCGAGGGATGTCAGATTTTAAACCCTCTCAAATATTCGAGGGAGAAAGACTACCTCTCTCAAATATTCGAGGGACGTCAAACTCCCATATTGGGAGAAAGACTGTCTTCACTCGAGCTCTGAGGCTCCAAGGAAGGAAATATAAATTAAACCCCTGCAATGGGTCTGCGGGAGCTCGAACCACTTTGCTCACACTTGTGAGGGAGTGACTCTAGCCACTTGGGCTAAACCCAAGTAGTTGGCACGATGTGTATTAATTTATAACTTACATGCGAGCGACCATAAACAATTGGAGCAAGATATGCAAGTGGACGGCCATAAAAGCTTATTTCCATATTTCAGAAGGTCATTGTGTTGTTTAAAAAAACAAAACTCTATGCGCTATAGCAGCACCTACCTCTATAATTTAGCCAAGTAAAGAAAAACCGAAAAAAATCTAGTCGATTCGATCTTTTTGAAATTAAAAAGCCGATAGACAATAAAATAAAATATCCTTTTAATCCCTAATGTTTTGGTATATTATATGATGGCATAGACACTTATTTTATCTTATTTATAGTGTGGGCCAAACTTTGTGGTATTAGAAACGTGATGATAATTATGAAAATTCTTCATTTTAGTCCAAACTTTTGTCCCTTTTTTTTTTCGAATATAAATTTATAAATTATTTTATTTTTTTTATTATACATTGATTGTACTAGGCCTTGTGTGCAGGTTTAGCTAAACCCGAAAACTGATTTGTTAATCCGAACTGTAAGTGAATCGTTACCGAAAAAACAAACCCTAACCAAAAAACCGATACCAAACTGAAACCAAGCTGAACCGAACTATTGGTTCCAATTTAGTTTTTATTTTCCTTAAAGATCAAATGATTTTTCTGAATATCAAACCCTAAACTGAACCAAAACCAAATGTTTATCCTAAAATCGAACCAAACTAAACTGATGCCCACCCCCAGTTGCATGCATACTAGCCAGTTAAAAGGAGTAAATAAACATACCATGTTCATTGCACTCTTCAAAAGCTTTATGTCATCCAAACTAATCGTTTTGCAGGTGGAAATATCGCTTAGGCACATGCTCAACTCGAGGTTTGTTGTGTAAATTTTATTGAACTCGCAAGCGCACGAATCTATTGTAAAATAGATTAATGGCGACGAGTGTCGATCCCACGAGGAGGTGGATTTTAATTATGTGTAGAATTAATTTTCTAAATGGGTAGTTGGATTTATGGTGAAAGTAATTTAAAATATGCTAGAATTTAAATTAAAATGACAGTAATAAATTGAAATAGAATCTATTGAAATAAAGTACTTGGGTATCTGAATCTGCATCAACATGTTTCATGGGCTAAATATTTCTTATTAATAACAATTAAGTCATGAGGGGGGTTTCCACACCTCATGAACCACACTCAAATAAATATGGTGCTAAGGGCTTATCGTGCCAAATAATAATAATCTTATACTAGGGTGTCGGTTTAACCAGAGCGGTAACTAGACAAGATTATTACTATTTATCGCCGACAAGTCAAAACATCCACAAATATTATAGGGGAACAGAAAATAAATTTACTAAATTAACCTCATGGAACATGTTGAGATTTCACCTTCAACCTAAGCTTGAAAGAAAATTAGCTACTCATTTTTTAACTAGGGGTAAAATGAGAATTTATTAAAATACGTAGAAAATACAAGATGGAGAAAAAATTACAGAAAACTAAGCTCAAAAATGGATTCAGGGTTTCAAATTAGGGAGGGAGAACCCCCTTTTTATAGATACATTGAGTGAATCATAGCCATCGGATTAAAAATAGTTCAAACACTCAGGATTGCGCCACGTCATTAGTCAACAGTACGCGGTTTGAACAGTACGCGGTTTGACCACAGTTTGTACAGTAACGCAGTTTGAATAGTGACGCGGTTTGAATAGTAAATAATCCCATGTGTGTGCATGTACCGTACCCATGATTTTTGGTCCACTGAAATGCTGCCACGTCACCGATCAACAGTACATAAGAATTTTAGTCCAATAGGATCGTGACACATCATCAGTCAATGCCAACTCATCAGTCAACGCCACATAAGCAATCAAATGCTACATTTTTCTCCAATCAAATACTGCCACGTCATCGATCGATGCCATGTCATCGGTCAATGCCATGTCATCGGACCGTATATGTGAATAGTATCGTGAACAGTAACATGAGGGTACCGTATGTATGAACAGTGCCGCACATGTGAACAGTACCATTTTTCCTTTTATGCTCTTCCTAAGATTTTCAACCGTCCTGAGTTCTAAAGTGATGTCTGTTTTGCTGTCTGATCACTCATTCATTGTGAAACAATCATGATGCCCATAAAATACATAAAATACTTAATTATAATACGACACACATAATTAAATCACAAAAGACGTAAATACATAAAAGTAGCAACGTTAGTGAGATTTAAAATATAAAATGATGATTTTCTCCTTTATAAATATGCACTTTCTAATACTCAACACACGTGTTTATTCAAACCTAAAAATGTTTTTTTTTTAAACAAACGTGTTTATTCAATCAGATTAATGATAGCGATCAAATAAAAGTATAAGTATTATCTCAGGTTTAAAGAAACATCACACCCACATCAACCATCCACATGCATCAGTCCAGCAGAGTTTGTCATAACTATAAGAATCAAGCCACTTTCAAGAATGACTTGTCAAACTCCAAAATTTCACCGATAGTAGTGACATTCTCACAAGAAAATTAAACCCAATAAAAATTGCCATTACAATGAATAGTAAATTGAGTAAAAATAATAAAGAAATATCACACACTCTCACCAAGATGAAAGAAATATGCCCATAACTTAGAAATAATACGATCTCCAACAAAATATTAATCAACCCAATGTATTTATTATTATTATTATTTTTACTTTTTTTTTATACACTACATCGTTATAGTCCATATAACTAGTTTCTACTTCAGATTGTAGTTCCTTAAAATCAAGAAGGACTTTTATTAGGACGTAACGTAGGCTAGGGACATGGTTAACAAAGAAGGGGAAATAGGGAAAACAAAAATATACGTTTGAGAAAAAATAGAGATCTTTTGAAAATTAAAAGGTGCATTTTGTTTATTTATTATTATTGTATCTCTTTTTTTTTTTTTTTTTTTTTGCTTTTTGTTTCTTTTTTTTTAACAATTTTTTTTTTTGGCATGGGACAACTTTGCTGAACAAAATAATTATTTATATTTTTTTCTCAAATATGAATAGGTGATGGAACTTGTAAGACATCGGGTAATACTCCAAATTGGAGTGGGTCAGGATGATAGATTAACAAAGAAAATGCTTTTTTTTTTTAATAAAAGGCTCAAAAGAGCTAACTATGGATATTTTACAACAAGGATGACTAGAAAGGCTCAAACGGGTCAAAGGCGGTCTTCTATCGTCTTTTAGGGCTCTAAATAATCTTTCATATCTATTAGTTAGGTGGACCTTCAGATGTAGCAACACACATTTTTTTCTTCTTTTTTAATCATTTCATCATTTTTTTTCTTTTTCATTTTTTTTTCAGGGTTAACTTAGAGGAAATCAAGAGATCATGTATAAAATAATAATCTGCTAAGTTGTATGAAGAATGGGCAAAAAGTGTTGCTCTCCAAGAAAAAATAATAGGCTCAAAAACTCACTTGGAATTTATTATGACATGTGCATTCCTTCAAACAACTCCTATTTGTCTCCAACATCAATATGTAGAATAGCAAACATGGTGTAACATTACTCAAGACCAAAGATAATACAAATACTAAGATTCGAAAGTCATCATTTCATCCAATGTTAAAAGATCACAAGTTTTTTTTTTAAAACGAAATTCTACCCCCTAACCTATTCTAAACATGAAAAGAAAACATACATGCAGAAAGATGAAAAATGATGCAGAAAAATTTATAAGATGATAGAAAAGAAAAATATCTGAATTTTTTTTTTACTAAGAAGATGCGATTCTAAAGTCACTACACTCTATATTCAGCCATTTTCGACTCAAAAACTTGAAAATGTATATTTATAAAGGAGAAGTCAAAAAGAAAAAGTTAGAAAAAACACACTTAAAATAAGACAATTGTTTTTTGTTTTTTTTTTGGCTTTTTTTTTAACTTTCAAACTAAAAAGATGCGTTTTTAGAGTAACTACACTCCATATTCAGCCATCTTCTACTTAAAAAGTTAGTCACAGTTAGTTCTACAACAAAAAATTAGTAAAAACTTAACCAACATTCCACAATTGTCAACTATTTCCTCTCCCCAACCAGAACGAAACATTGTCCTTAATGTTTGAAAGAAAAGAAGTAGAGTTTAGAAGACATCACTTGGGTAGTGCAAAAAAGAAGAAAATATTTACAAGCAGAGAGTTAAATCTAATTTGTACTTCTTACTGCGGCTACTGTTACCATCATTATTTGAACACTCCAACACAACGGTCCTGGGATCTGGCTCTGGTCGATAAGCTTGTAACAGATCAAGTAGCTCATTAGCAGTATGTGCACAAATAAAGAGTTTTTTCACTGAGGAATGAATGAAATAATTTTTTATTGCATGGTTAAGAAATGCGATAAAGCCGTCATAAAAGTTATTGACATTTAACAAACCGATAGGTTTCTGGTAGATGTTCAGATGGGCCCAAGATGCTAATGTGATTAGTGCCTCAAGAGTTGCAAGATCTCCTGGAAGGAAAATAAAAGCATCGGCATGATTTAGCATTTCAGTTATTCTTTCTTGCATACTTGAGACGACTAATTCTTCTCCAGTTGGTGAGTTAGACAAATAGCCCAAAGGTTGGAGAATTGTTGGGATGATGCCTAACACTTGGCTCCCTCTGACATAAGTAGCTTCTGAGACCATTTTGGATAACCCTCGGTCACCTCCTCCATACACCAAGTGTAATTTTCTCTCTACTATTCTTCGACCAAGATCTATGACTGCCTCAACGAACTCTTTATGTTTTCCATAGTTAAACCCAGAGAGCACACAAATGTCCTTGAATTGTTTACTAGGAGTAACTGCCATTAGGATACTGCTAAAAAATAATTTGTGAGTGCTAAAAAAAAAATATCATACTTAAGTATGATATGTGTGAGACATCATATCAGTGTCAATTAACGCGTAAGGCACATAGCTCGAAAGTAAAAAAGAAAACAGTAAAAAGGAAAAAAAAACAAATAAAATATTAAAGACAATAATGCAAATGGTAAAACAACAGTGAAATAAAACAACAATAAATTAAAAGGATATTCATAGGTAATTGTTACTATGGCTCACATCTTCCTCTGGTTTTATATCCAGAAACGGCTTGAACGCCTTCTATGGGTCGAGGATAGGCTTCCCATCCAGTTTTCTTACACACTGGCAAACATGGTCGTTTATAGTCAGATCCCCGAGACTGTATCGCTCATATTCTTTCTGAAATAATGGCCATAACTGGAGAATCGCTCTTTGTACGTATCCACTGGATGTGTTTCAAGAGAGAAATGGATATTATTCAATGACTCGTTATTGAAGCCATCCCAAATGAATTTAATCTTATCTTCCCTGTTATCAAACACCATTCCTAAAGAACATGGTTTTTTATTGCATATCGTTCTGGCACACTTATGACAAGCAATAGAAAATCTTCGAGCTCGTCGTTTTCTCGCATAATTTCCTTTACCACAACCAGGCATGTATGCAATAAATTTAGGAGGCAACTCACTTGCCAAGAGTATTTTGGCCTCGATTAACCAACAGATGTCAGCAGGGAGGTTATTCTTCATTAATAATGGCATGCGTTCGGACCGAGATTTATTAATTGAAAGGAGGGCATTCTGAGGAAGCGAAGGGAATCGTTTGAGAAGCTTTGCTAAAATCTAATCTCTGTCCATACCTTCGTCTCAGAATATCAGTTATTATGGGAAACTAAAGTAACCGACTTGATTATCACAGAGTACCGTTATCCGCCACTTCACCGGGGTGACAAATTTAAACACATAAAACAAAAACAAAAACAAAAACAAAAACAGATAAACAAATTAAAACACATAAAGCAAACTAAAATCGTCCTCTTATTGAATTTACCTCAAGCTCCAATTGGGTGTTGTAGACACTTCTCTCAATATCTCTGAGTTGGCTTTCTAAATCCTCAACATGAAGGACTAACTTTGGTGGTTGCAAAGCCCAAATACGATGTGTTTTACAAAATCGTATCTTCTTTCTGAGATGAGTTTGGATAGGTTGAAGTTGTCTAAGAATGTTCAAGAGGATTTGTCTTATGATTAGAAAATGATAAGAGAAAACTTAATGGTTAAACAAACACACTTATGCAAAAATAATTTCAATCAGTGAAAAAATAATAAAAAGGAAGAAAAGAAGAAAAATCAAATCAAATCAAATCACCAAAAAGGAAGAAAAATCCCAATTCAAATTTGGTGGGTCACTCAAATTTATTTCGATGTCCGCTCTATGTGGTTAGTACTCTAAATATGGCTTTAATCTTTGACCATTAACTTTAAAAGTGACACCGTTCTTTGCATCTTTAATTTCAATTGTCCCATGTGGAAAAACAATGTGAACAATAAAAGGGCCAGACCATCGAGAACGTAACTTACCTAGGAATAAGTGCAAGCGAGAATTGAATAAAAGCACTTTCTGTCCTAGAGTTAAAGATTTTCTCATAATTTGCTTATCGTGAAAGACTTTCATTCGTTGCTTGTAAATCTTGGCAATTTCGTACGCATCATTGCGAATTTCTTCAAGTTCTGCCAACTGTAATCTTCTTTCTGAGCCAGCTTGCTGCATGTCAAAATTGAATTTCTTAATCGCCCAGTACGCACGATGCTCGAGTTCTACAAGTAGGTGGTAAGCTTTTCCATACACTATCCTGTAGGGTGACATCCCAATTGGAGTTTTGAAAGCTGTACTATATACCCCTAATGCATCATCGAGCCTCAACGACCAATCTTTTTTTTCGGGTTTCACCGTCTTTTCTAATATGTGCTTTATTTTTCGATTGGAGATCTCAACTTGGCCACTGCTTGGCGGATGATATGGGGTCGCCACTTTATGAATGATGGAATACTTTGTCAAAAGTGCTTTGAATGATTTGTTGCAAAAGTGGGCACCACCATCATTGATTATTGCTCGAGGGAATCCAAAGCGTGAAACTATGTTGCTTTTCAAAAATCATATCACCACCTTGTGATCATTAGCCCTACATGGAATTGCCTCTACCCATTTCGAAACATAGTCAACAGCAACCAATATATATTGATGACTAAAAGATGGGAGAAAAGGTCACATGAAATCGATGCCCCATACATAAAAAATTTCAACCACTAAAATTGGGTTTAGTGGCATTATATTCCTTCGTGTTATGCTCCCCATTCGTTGACACCTATCACATGAAGAACAAAAGGTGTAAGCATATCGAAATAAAGCTGGCTAATAGAAACCACATTGTAAAATTT
The DNA here is from genome assembly GCA_030449925.1 of Citropsis articulata. Taxonomy (NCBI): domain Eukaryota; kingdom Viridiplantae; phylum Streptophyta; class Magnoliopsida; order Sapindales; family Rutaceae; genus Citropsis; species Citropsis articulata. Next base: position 779,108 of record JASUUH010000135.1, on the reverse strand, counting down.
GAGTAGCTGTTTTCTTAGCGCTGAAATGGCCTCCACAAGCTTGTTCATGGCAGAATAAAAGTATGTTTTGAAATTAATTCTCTAGGACACATCGTCTAACAATTTGATCTGCACAATACTTGAATAGATACGGTTTATCCCAAAAGAAATTCTTTATTTCTGCAAAGAATTGGCCATGTCCTACTTAGTCCAATGCTCTGGAAGTTGACCTGTAACAAGATAATTAACTATATCAGCATACCATGGTACTACTTCCACACTCATTAATTGTTCATTTGGAAATGACTCATTCAAAGGTAATGGTTCCATAGTTGTGTCAAAATGGAGACGAGAGAGATGATCAGCCACAACATTTTCTGTCCTTTTCTTATCTTTAAATTCTAAGTCAAATTCATGTAAAAGTAACACCCAACGAATTAGTCTAGCTTTTGCATCTTTCTTTGTGAGAAGATATTTAAGAGCAGCATGATCTGTGAATATAATTATTTTACAACCAATGAGATAAGATCAAAAATTTTCTAATGCAAACACTACTGCTAGCATTTCTTTTTTAGTGGTTGAATAATTCAATTGTACATCATTCAATGTCATACTAGCATAGTAAATAACATGGGGAATTCGATCAACTCTTTGTCCTAATACTACTCCTATTGCATAATCATATGCATCACACATAAGCTCAAATGGTAAGTTCTAATTTGGGGGTTGAATGATGGGTGATGATGTCAACAGCTGCTTTAGTTGCTCAAATGCCACAAGACATGAATCATCAAAGACAAAAGGTAAATTATTAGCAAGTAGATTGCATAAGGATCTACAAACTTTACTAAAATCTTTATTGAAACGTCTATAAAAACCAGCATGCCCAAGGAAAGATCTTACTTCTTTAACTGTTTTAGGTGGAGGAAGATTGGAAATGAGATCCACCTTGACTTTATGAACCTCAATAACTTTACTCAAAATAATGTGACCGAGAACAATACCTTGTTTTACCATAAAATGGCATTTCTCCCAATTCAAGACTAAATTCTTCTCGATACATCTCTACAGAACTAGTGTTAGATGATGTAAACATTCATCAAATGAATCACCAAAAACAGAAAAATCATCCATAAAGACCTCAAGGAATTGGTTAACCATATTAGAAAAAATGCTTGACATGCATCATTAAAATGTAGCAAGTGCATTACATAATCCAAATGGCATTCTCCTGTATGCAAAAGTGCCAAAAGAACAAGTGAATATGGTTTTCTCTTAATCTTTTGGTGCTATGGGAATCTGATTGTATCCTGAGTAGCCATCTAAAAAGTAATAAAATTCATGTCCTGCTAATCTATCAAGCATTTGATCGATAAATAGTAAAGGAAAATGGTCTTTACGTGTGACAGAATTGAACTTTCTATAATCAATGTATACATGCCACCATGTAGTTACTCTAGTGGGTACTAATTCATTATCAGCATTGGTAACTACTGTGACTCCTGACTTTTTGGGGACAACTTGCACAGGACTGACCCATGAACTATCAGAAATGAGGTAAATGATACCTGCATCTAATAGCTTAAGGACTTGATTCTATGACCTCTTTCATGTTAGGATTTAACCGACGTTGTATTTCCCTAGTAGGTTTAGCATTTTCATCAAGGTGAATGTAATGCATACAGTCTACTAGGTTTATACATTTTATGTCTGCTATGGTCCATCCTAATGCTCCTTTGTGCTTTTTTAAAACTTCCAACAACTTACCTTTTTATTCGTCATTTAGGGATGAAGAGATGATTATTGGCAGAGTGCTTTTTTCTCCCAAAAATGCATATTCTAAAGTGTTGGGTAATGGCTTGAGGTTGAGTTTTGGTGGTGATTCTGATGATGGGCTGAGTTTCTTTTCTGATGGCAGTACTTGTTCAACTCTTGACTTCCATTTATTTGTGTCCATGGATGGCGCTGAGTCAAGCAGGGCATTGACTTCATCGACTGATCTGTCAATATTAAAATCCAAACCAAAGTGAGTTAAACATGTTTGTAAAGGGTCATCACTAAGGTTTGAAAGAAAATTATTATCAACTAATGTTTTTATTAAATCCACATCAACAATTCCATCATCTGCATTGTGAGGTTGTTTAGCAATGTTGAAGATATTGAGCTCTATGGTCATATTGCCAAATGACAACTGCATATTTCCGGTCCTACATTAAATGTGAGCATCAGCAGTTACCAAGAAAGGTCGGCCCGGGATAATAGGGATGTGCTTCCTTGAATCCTGCACTAGTTGAGTGTCAATTACAATGAAATCAATAGGAAAATAAAATTTGTCTACCTGGATAAGCACGTCCTCCACAATACTACGAGGTATTTTCGTGGACCGATCTGCAAGCTGTAACACCACTAGAGTTGGGTGTAATTCTCCCAGTCCAAGTTTCACAAACACAGAGTAAGGCAACAGATTTACACTAGCTCCTAAATCCAACAAAGCATTCTCAATTGTGTGGTTCCCTATACTACATGAGATAGTGGGGGAGCCTGGATCTTTTTCTTTTAGAGGCATTTTATGTTGGAGTATAGAACTAATATTTCTGTTAAAAAAGTCTTTTTCTGAACATGAATATTTCTCTTTTTAGTGCAAGGGTCTTTAAGAAATTTGGCATAAGATAACACTTATTTTGTAGCATCAAGTAAAGGGATGTTAACACTTACCTGTTTGAAGATTTCAAAAATCTCACCTGGAGATTTTCCTTTCTTTCCTTTAGCTAACCTCTGAGGAAATGGAGCTTTAAGAACGTATTCTCTTAGGTTGGTTTCTTCTTTCTTCTCTGATGATGAGTCTTCAACATTCACAGGTACAATCTGAGGTGATTTTGTCACTGGCATCTCTACTTTGTTGTCGACTTCTTTCCCTTTTTGCAAGGTCATAACAGCTTTGACCTCTCCATGTTGTTGTGGTGAGCTGGTACTTGTTTCATGCACACCTTTAGGATTAGGCACTGGTTGACTTAGAAATTTACCTTTCTCAACAGGCATTGCCAAGGTCTGAACTGAAGAGGTAAGTTGTCCCACCATTTTCTCAAGATTTGAAACTGACTAGGCTTGTGAGTTGAAGCCCGCTCTCATCTCATTTCGCAGTTCATCAATGGTGCGGTTCTGTTGCTCAATTCTGGAGTGAGTAAGATTCTTGAAATTCTGGAATGTATCCTCTCATGGTTTGGGTTGAGAGTGGTTTGGGTTCTGATTGTATAGTCTAAATGGTGGCTAAGAGGCTCGAGAAATTTGAGGAATTAGTTAGATTTGTGGAGGTAGAGCTGCTGGTCCATTCTATTGGAATCCTTGAGACCATGAAAAATTAGGGTGGTTTCTCTATCCAGGGTTTTATGTGTTGGATTATCGGTTGTAATTTGATGGTTTTCTCATGACACCAATGGTATTGGCTTGATCTGAATATGAGTCATGGTCATGTGGTTATGTTGATTTGGCAGTCGTCAATGATGCTATTTGTCGGGAAAGACCTTCAACCATTTCTTTGACTTCTTTAATTCCCGAACTTGACTCGCCAATATGAACCTCATTTACTCCCTTAATTCTCCTAATATTCCTGAGTGATCGACTCTGTTGTTGGGAATTATCCGACTGTCGCTGGAAGAAATCTCAAATTTCTGATGCACTTTTTGACATTAGCTCTCCTCCACTAGTCTCCATTAACCATTCTTGTATATGTGGCAATAATCCCTCCAAAACATATTGGCATTGGTGTCATTTCTCATACCCATGATGTGGACACTTTAAGAGTAGCCCATTGAATCGCTTCCATGTCTCAAAAAACTGCTCGTCTTCTCTCTGGATAAACTCTGAAATTTCCTTACAAATAGCATTGGTTTTATGAGCTAGGAAATATTTATTTAAAAATTTGTTACTATTTATTCCCATGATGTAATGTTATTAGCAGGTAATGTTATAAGTCATGAACGAGCTCTATCCTTTAAAGAAAATAGGAATAATCTAAGTTTAATATCATCATCTGAAAAATTCTCATATCTAAAAGTTTGACAAATAGCATGAAAATCATTCAAATGATTATACGGGTCCTCATTTTCTAGGCCATAGAATGTGGGAAGACAATTTAGCGCACTAGGTTTTAATTCAAAACTCCTAGTAGCTACATTTGGGTACCTTATGCATGATGTGCTCAAATTAGTTAAGGTACTGAAGTAGTCCCTGTGGTTCTGGTTGTTGGTTCTGCAAATCCATTTCAATTTTATTTTTAAATGCAATGTGTTTGTGCGTTCGAAGTATTTTTTCCAATTCAAGGTCTAAAGGCTCAAGATTAGGTAATAATGACCTTCAACCATGCATGCAAAGAGCAAAAGAAATGAAAACAACAAAAAAAAAAGCGAACAAAACTAATACAAATAAAGAAGAGGAAAAAATTACGATACTAACCTTGTCACGTTGTTATAACTTTACTCAATTGCTATACATAAAAAAAATAAATTATGTGAAATAAATATTAACTAAAATTAAAATAAATTATAAAGAAAGTTAACAAGGCAAAAAATTAAAAAAAATATGAAAATTAAATTACACAAATTTAAAGTTGAGAAAAAAGAAATGAAATTCTAACCTTAAAATACATATTCACATTTTTCTTTTTTTTTAATTGAGAAAAAAAATTACAAGAAAACAACTAAAATAAATAAATATTTAAAAATAATTAATTCTATAAATTAAAATACTTACCTCCCCGGCAACGGCGCTAAAAACTTGTTGTACAAATTTTATTGAACTCGCAAGCGCACGAATCTATTGTAGAATAGATTAATGGTGATGAGTGTCGATCCCACGAGGAGGTGGATTTTAATTATGTGTAGAATTAATTTTCTAAATGGATAGTTGGATTTGTGGTGAAGGTAATTTAAACTATGCTAGAATTTAAATTAAAATGGCAGTAATAAATTGAAATAGAATCTATTGAAATAAAGCACTTGGGTATCTGGATCTGCATCAACATGCTCCATGAGCTAAATATTTCTTATTAATACCAATTAAATCATGAGGTGAGTTTCCACACCTCATGAACCACGCTCAATTAAATATGATGCTAATGGCTTATCGTGCCAAATAATAATAACCTTGTACTGGGGTGCCGGTTTAACCAGGGTGGTAACTAGACAAAATTATTACTATTTATCGACGACAAGTCAAGACATCCACAAATATTAGAGGGGAAGAGAAAATAAATTTACTAAAGTAAGCCCATGGAACATGTTGAGACTTCACCTTCAACCCAAGCTTGAAAGAAAATTAGTTACTCATTTTTAAACTAGGGATAAAATGAAAATTTATTAAAATACGTAGAAAATACAAGATGGAGAAGAAATTACAGAAAACTAAGCTAAAAAATGGATTCAGGGGTATCAAATTAGGAGGGGAGAGCCCCCTTTGTAAAGATACATTGAGTAAATCATAGCCATCGGATTAAAAACAGTTCAGACGCTCAGGATTGCGCAACGTCATCAGTTAACAGTATGCGGTTTGAACAGTACGTGGTTTGCATAGTAACACAGTTTGTATAATAACGCGGTTTGAATAGTGACGTGGTTTGAATAGTAAATAATCCCATGTGTGTACATGTACCGTACCCATGATTTTTGGTCCACTGAAATGCTGCCACGTCATCGATCAACAGTACATAAGAATTTTAGTCCAATAAGATTGTGACACATCATCAGTGAATGCCACATAAGCAATCAAATGCCACATCTTTCTTCAATTAAATGCTGCCATATCATCGGTCAATGCCACATCATCAGTCAATGCCACATCATCGGACCGTATATGTGAACGATGTGAATGTGATAACGATGCGTGAAACAATGCGTGTGAGCGATCTGTACGTATACGATTGCCATTTTTCCTTTTATGCTTCTTCTAAAATTTTCGACCGTCCTGAGTTCAAAAGTGATGTCCGTTTTGCTGTCTGATCACTCGTTTATTGTGAAACAATCATGATACCTCTAAAATATATAAAATACTTAATTATAATACAACACACATAATTAAATCACAAAAGATATAAATACATAAAAGTAGCAACGTTAGTGAGATTTAAAATATAAAATGACGATTTTCTCCTTTATAAATATGCGCTTTCTAATACTCAACAAGGTCCACCTTTAAGAGGATTCGTTGTGTCTTTAAAAAATATCACTGTTGCCACAAACATCATAAGATCCATAATTGTATTCTAAAAAAATGTAATTATTGACGAGAAAGCCATCAACCACCTAGTGGTGGCACTTTAATGCAGAGCAAGAGATTGAAGAAATCCTAATTAGATTGAAATTTATAATATTTAGGAATATTTTAATTAATTTGTATTCTAGTTTAATTTGATTTCCTATTTAGAGTCTTATTGTTTAGGCAATACTTATTTGAGTAATATTCTTAGTTTAGATATAAGTCTTATTAAAATAGGTTTTCTAATTAAATTAGGATAAATCTTAGTTAGTATAAATAAGTGTCTTTTGCATCTTTTACAAGCAGATATAAATTTTTGAGTTCAATAATATTTCAGTTCTCAAATCTCTTTGTAAGTATTTGACAGTTAATTCTCGGCATTCTGTGGAATCAATGAGTCTTAACCCCTAAATTCGCAGTATTCTTTGAATCAATGTGAATTTAGTTGTTCTTTTATTTCGCTATTCTCTAGAATCAACGGAATACATTGAACATTAAACTTCCGTTGCATCAGCTTGGTATCAGAGTTAAAACATGGTATCGCCAACCTAACTTCATCTACCACTAAACCTTTCATTTTTTTTCCATTTTTGATTATTTCCGTTTAGCCCAAAAAAAAAAAACGAAACAGAAGCAAAAGCTTCAGCCCGCGGCCACCACCCAAGGCTGCCGACTTTAGTCTTATGTCACTGATTCGGACGCAACCGCCACCATTCTGATCATGAATCGTCGGCCATCAAACCCCAAGCATCTCCACCGTGGATTAGCCTTAGATCGCTGGAAAAAAAGACTAAAACCCGCCGCGAAACCGCCACCGACATTCACCACTTTCCGGCGCGATTCAGCCGTCATCACCACCACCAATCAACTCCTCTCCATCAGCTGAACTGCCCTCACCTATCCCCACCGTCGATCGACGCACCGATCGCTGGAAATCAAGCCAACCACAAAACCGCTGCCTTTATCTCTAAATTCCGGCTAAAACACCAACCTTTCGGACAAACTACCACCACCACTATAATCATCAACCCAAAATCTTTCAGATCCACCCATCTTTACTCGATTGCCGACCACTGTCACCCGAAATCTAAAACTTTTACTTAATTATAGTTTCGGCCCAAAGTCTTATTTAACTTTCAGTTTAGCCCCATTACCTTTCAAACCCGAATTTGAAAATGCCTCCATAAAGAGCTCATGATGCTCATGCTGGAACTTACAATCAAGATAATGTTTCTAGAGATGAAGACCTGGTTAGCATGACAGCGAGAATTGATATGTTTACTGCACAAATGGCATGAATGATAGAATTACTTTACAAACGCCATCATACTCTAGAACGAGAAGATAAATCAAGTGAAAGTTTCGCTAACCCGTTCTCTGGGTGTCGGCATAGATCTGAGTCTACTGATGACAGAAGATGGGAATTTGGGTTGAGAATTGACATTCTTGAATTCCTGGGAAGTGGTCAACCTGAAGAATTATTGGATTGAATTAATGGCATAGAGGAAGTTTTCGAATACAAGGAAGTTCCTAAAAATAAACTAGTTTCACTGGCTGCAACTTGATTCCGTGGAAGAGCAGCAACTTAGTGGCAACAAGCTAAGCTCACAAGGATTAGGTAAGACAAAAAGAAAATTGATTCATGGGAAAAGTTGAAGAAGTACTTGCGTGGAGCATTCTTGCCTCATAATTATGCCAAACTGTTATACCAACAGCTACAGAATTTAAGGCAAGGTAATTGATCAATGGATGATTGCACCACAGAATTCCATTGGTTGGTGGCACGTAATGACTTCACAGAGATAGAAGAACAACGGGTTTCCCGCTACATTAGAGGTCTACGATCCCAGTTTCAAGACCAGTTGAATTTGGTTGATCCATACTTTGTCTTAGAAGCACACCAACAAGCCTTGCAGTTAGAGAAGCAATTTAGTTGGCGTACTAATGACTCAAACTTTCGGGATTTTCGAAGTGTTGTGCGTGATAATTTAAACCCGACTTCTTAATTTCGTAATTTCACCCCTCCAAATCCTACAATAAAAACTAGTAAACCTAGTGAAGTTGGTCAAAGCAGCAAAACCCAATCCCGGGGTTCAGGATTACGCTATTTTAATTGCGAAGAAAGTGGGCACCGAATGACAGAATGTAAAAAGGGAGGAAAATATGGTAAAGGCTTGTTTGTTAGCACAGAGGAAAGTGAAGACTACTAGGAGGAAGAAATTGAAGAGGTCACTGAAGAGCCAACTTTTGGTAGTAGTGGTAGCGCTCAATTTGTTGAAGAACATGGTGATAGCGGACCAATGTTGATCGTGAGCCGTGCATTCTTCACGCCTAAAGGTCAAGACAAAGATAAATGGTTAAGGCAAAATATTTTTCAGACTACTTACATAATTGGGGATAAAGTATATCGTATGGTCATAGACTCAGGCAGTTGCGAGAATGTCATTTCAGAAGAAGCCGTAACAAAGCTAAATTTAAAGACAGAACCTCATCAAACTCCATCTAAGCTCATATGGCTGAAGAAAGAAAATCAAGTGATAGTATCGAAATGTTGCTTAGTCTCCTTATCTATTGGTTCAATCTATAAAGACAAAATTTGGTGTGATGTTGCGGTTGTGGATTTGATGAAGTTGTTCATGATATATGTTATAAGGAAAATAGTAAGTTTATTTCACTCGACAATATTATTTCTTTTGAGGAGAATATTCATTGGTCATTCGTATTTGTAATAAATTCTCAACACAAATACATTGATTTAGATCAACCGCCACAATTTGAGGACTATATTGATCTTGTGGAACAAGATGAGGTATCAATTGAAACAGTCTCATATTATTCACTGGATTCAAATGGGGAGAGGTATTATAAGATTTTTCAACAAGTGGAAAATTTTAAGAAGCACTCTTTTGTTATTGGTTTTTCTGAGAGCCTGGAGGAATGTTACCACAATGTTTTCTTAGAGAAATTACTGATAGAAGAATTTATTTTACGCCATTGGAGTGAGTGGATAGACATTATTACAAAAGTTGGGAAATTTAAAGTTCATTGTCTACGTCAAACTTCTGTTTTGAAAATTAATACTTATACACATGAAGATGTTTTTGAAGACTTCAACATACAAAATTCGAGGACTAATTTTCTCCACTCTGGAGGGAATGATACAGAGCAAGAGATTAAAGAAATCCTAATTAGATTGAAATTTATAATATTTAGGAATATTTTAATTAATTTGTATTCTAGTTTAATTTGATTTCCTATTTAGAGTCTTATTGTTTAGGCAATACTTATTTGAGTAATATTCTTAGTTTGGATATAAGTCTTATTAAAATAGGTTTTCTAATTAAATTATGATAAATCTTAATTAGTATAAATAAGTGTCTTTTGTAGCTTTTTTATAAGAAGATATAGATTTTTGAGTTTAAAAATATTTCAGTTTTCAAATCTCTTTGTGAGTATTTGACGGTTAATTCTCAGCATTCCGCGAAATCAACGAGTCTTAACCCCTAAATTCGCAGCATTCTTTGAATCAACATGAATTTAGTTGTTCATTTATTCTGGTATTCTTCAGAATCAACGGAATACGTTGAACATTAAACTTCCGCTGCATCACACTTGAACCAGCTTCTATATGTTTATACCTTGGAATGCTCTGGAGAGATTCAGGCTTAGAAGTTTTCCAAGTACAAGCAAGAAAAGAGAAATGAAAGACGCATCATCTCCAAGTGAGTGGTGAATTCAGAGAACTCCAATGGCTATAGCTTCTAAGGATTTGACATTTAGAAGATAAAGTTCCCATAAGGGTTTTGAGTAATCCATTGTGAAATACTAACAAGGCAACCCAAGAGGGGGGGTGAATTGGGATTTTAAAAAATAAGCAACTAAAATACAATGAAGTAATACTTAAACAATCAAATTCGAAATAAACAAATTAATTTGCAATAAAAGTAAAGAGATAGGGAAAGAGAGATCAAACACAATGATTTTTACGTGGTTCGGCTATCCCTTCACGTCCATACTCCAAAACACCAGGGGCAGGATTCCACTAAGCAAGCCACCAAGGCCTCAAATGCTTACAATTGACTTCCAAGGTGTCAATAAACCTTTACAACAAGAGATTATTCCCAATCTCTTAACCCAAGTGTATCCCAACGCTTACAATCACTCAAACAAAAGATTACAAGTAATTTTTCTCTCACACAATCTTTAAGATTACAAATCAAAGCTCAATGTGTGAATAAGATGAAGCAAGAATGTGTTTAAAGCTCAATGAAGATTGTACAAACGTGTATTAGCTCAATGGTCGTGTTGTGATCAATCTTTGAAATGATTTAAATGAGCTTATTTATAGTTGGAGCCGAAAACTAGCCGTTATAGCCTTATTCTTGAAAGCGGATCGCGTTAACCGTTAACGGTTAGCCGTTTGTGCTGGTCAAAGTTACCGTTATCTTTGGATTTCAAATAAGCGGTTGACCGTTAGTAGTTAACCTTTCGCCGTTAAAATCCGAGACACCGCACAAATGAAAACATCTATCCGTTCTTGCTAAGCGGTCAAGGATTAGCAAATAATAACATCTTGGACATTATCGGTTGGCGTTTACAATTAACGGTTCGTAGGTAAATTCAGAACCAAGCAACACATTTGAGCTATCCTTTAACACTAAGCGGTTAAGGATTAAAAAGTATGTCTCTCGGAAATTAACGGTTGGCGTTATTAGTTAACAGTTCGCGGTTATTTCGATAGCCTTTAAAACAAAAGCAACCTTTAACACTAAGCGGTTAAGGCAACAAAATCGTCTTCTCACGGAAATTAACGGTTAGCCGTTATTAGTTAACAGTTAGCGGTTATTTCGATGGCCTTTAAAAACAAGAAAATCTTTAGCAGTTAAGGCTTAAGACAATAACTTTGTCTCTGCATATTATCGGTTAAGTTAATATTAGCAGTTCATAGATTAGTTCCAGTGCACATTTTCTTTGAGTTTTCTTTCTTAAAACTTGTAAATACTCATAGAAAAATTCTTGCTTTTAAGAAATTATTTGATATTATGAAAACTCCAACAAATTTATCAAAATGTTTGTTATCATCAAAATCAATAAAATAAACATTTACAAGTTAACAATCTCCCCCTTTTTGATGATGACAAACTTTGCTTTTGCTCCCCCTTACTATATGCTCCCCCTACCAATATGACTCAAAACAATTTTGGCATTATAGCAGGTTTGCAAAGACAAGTTTAAGAACTCTCTTTGTTATTAACAAAAACAAGTACAAAAACTGCCCAAAAACAAGTGCGAAATCTGCAAAATCTCTCCCCCTTCATCATCAAAAACAAAACGTAAGAAAAAGAAGTATGAGAGAAATAGAATAGCAAAAATTTCGGCAGAGTTTCCCTTGAAAAATGGCAAAATCTCAAAATACAACCATGAGGACAAAACACTCCCAAATATATCAAGGCAAGCAATGCACAACCCAACATCTCCAAAGTTACACAAATCACACAACAACTCCAATCACACAACATCTCCAAACACATAATATCTCCAAATTGTTTCAAATCATACAACCAGAAAATATAGAGAGAAAACATCCATATCAAATATCAATCCACAATATCAACAATAACATTACATGTAAAAAAAAATAACCACAATATCATGATATAATCAAAATATGAAATGTATGTGCGAAACTTCAAAGAAAATAGAAAACTAAGATGCTGCATGACGTGGGAGGTCGCGTAGAAGGGTCGCAGATGAAGGTCATGAAGCTGCTCGTGTGTAGAAGTGGGAGGCCAGGAAGAAGGTCTTTGAAGATGGAGGTGCGTAGTAGGCGTGAAGAGGGGCTGCTGCGGATGTGCTACCGGTCGTATCCAAAGTACCCAGGAATCATGTCATTGCGTGATGATCTCATCTTGATGATCAATGCTCTGCTCTGAAATGTCTGAATCTGAGACCGTATCTGCTGCGATCGTGAGTAATAAGCGTCATCTGATCGAGAATCATTCTTGGCTCGAAATCTGGCGAACATCGACAACTAACTGCTGCAGAATATCGGTGGTGGAGTATGAGATGGTGAGAGGCGAGAAATTTTCGTTGGGCGGCTCGAAGCTGGAGGAGCTCGGGAGGCGGAAGGGATATCCGTATCCATCTCATGTCTTTGTAGAATCGAAGGGTGATGGTGGAGGAACATCCCGGCGAGAAGGTGGAGGTGAGCTCAGTCGGAAGTCGAGGCGATCGGGAGTGTAGATGTCGTTAAGCATCCGATCATCCTCGTGAGCACCGCGTGGTCCCGATTCTCAAGGCAGAGGTCTTGAGCCAACGCCTGCTCCTCCTAAAGGAACCCAATATCGCTTCATAGCATCCCTACCAATCCTTTTGGGCTCCTTGTACAATCAGATTCCTAATCGGCACTTGAAGTGCCGCAAAATCTGGTAATCGACTACCATAGGAAGCAAACGCAGAAACACCCGAGTGGTCAACATGTATGACAATGATATAACCAAGGTTAACATCCCGCCCACTAAGAAGACTATCTAGTAACCCGACATCTAAACGAAAGTTACCTCATCCGCAGGACCTTCCTTGTGTGTAACAATGTGTCAAGAATGGAAACGGAGAATACGGACCGAAAAGGAGAATGAGAATGAAAAGGAAGACTACAAATGTCATCACCAAATCCCTACGACGACAGATGTTACTGGACTTCATGGTGGACAAACTCAAAGAAAAGATAGATTTTTCGAGAAGTATAAAAGAATAACCTCATCCTAATACCAAGTATGATGTTGTTCAAAAACTCTACATTAAAATCAATAGAACACCGCCAACAACAAGAATAATTCTATCTAGACGAGTGGCGCATAATTCCATATTGAATAAAAAGACTGAACTAGATTCGGATAAACTTTATCATCAAGGAATAAAACGGATTCGTGGTCTAAGCATGTTAGTCACAACCCTATCACATACAATCAAATCCTTAAAATCATCTACATCCGCAAAATAAGAATCAAGAACCCGACGACCCATAAATCGGGTCTCAAAGCTGCCCGAGCAAAGGATGTGTAGGAAATGAAGCCTTCAAATTCGTGAGGCTTCCGTGGTGGTATGGGGTTGACACGAGGTGTATGTTCTTCTCCGAGGTCTCGAGATGATTCACCCATTGATGGAGAGGAGAATGCGGAGGATTGATTTGAGAGTAAACGAAGTGTTTATGGAGTTCAGAGAGTGGAGGAAGAAAGATTGAGGTTCAATTTGGCAAGAAAAGCGAAAAGACGGATCAAATCGAGCAAAACCAATGATCGCCTCTGTGGTTTCGATTTGGGAATTTTTGATTGGGCTAGATCCGAGATGTGAATCGGCAGAATCACTCTAAAGATGATTTGGAAGAGTTCTATCGGAGTGATTTGGGTCCAAAATGGAGAAAATAAGAAAGAAGAGAGATGAAAAGCCCGGGTTCGTGAAAATGGCGAAAACGGTGAGAGGCTAAGAAGACGAAGAGGAAAACCCGTGACCAGTTTATATTTTAAGAAACGGCGAAATGCTTTCTATAAACGGTGAGGGGTTAATTTCCAGTGAGCTTGGAATAAGTAAAAGGTTAACGCTTAAGGGTAAACGGTGAAGGGGCAAGATAAGGGAGCTCACTGATTTTAAACGGTTTACCGTTAAACGTAAACGGTGAGAGGGTAACCTTCACGACACTCTCTGTTTTTAAACGGTTTACCGTTAACACCAAACGGTGAGGGGGTAACGAGCAATCAAAAAATCCTAGTTTCTGGAAATAAACGGTGAGCCGTTTATAAGAAAAACGGTTATCCGTTTATTTCATTTGTTGTTTCGCACACTTGATTCAATATCCGGCCATCATAGATAACACATTAAGATCATGACTTTGATCTAAAAATGCTCTAAAGGCCATTTTAATGCAAAATTCATGAACAAATATGTGTTTAAAACAATTAATCCATGCAAAACATACATACACATTACTAGTACATCATAGTCAAGCATTTCAAGAATATTTAAGCATCATATCATAAAACAAGTTATTGAATAGACTCAATAGCATATCTAGAAATGCTAATGTGAAAATTTCATCATCCCAAGTTCATGTCGAAATTTTGAAAATTGTTCTTCACAAAGGGGTTTTGTAAAAATATCGGCAAGTTGTTTTTCCGTAGAAATAAACTCCAATGCAATATCACCCTTTTGAACATGATCCCTTAAGAAATGATGCCTAATTTCTATATGCTTGGTTCTAGAGTGCTGAATGGGATTCTTTGAAAGATTTATAGCACTTGTATTATCACACTTAATAGGAATTTTATCAAGCGTAATGCCATAATCTCTAAGTGTTTGTTTCATCCAGTGCTTAGCACAACAACTCGCCTATATATTCAGCCTCGGTAGTTGAAAGTGTCACACAATTTTGTTTCTTACTAAACCAAGAAACAAGTGAGTGACCTAGTATATGGCAAGTTCCACTAGTGCTTTTCCTATCAACTTTATAGCCCCCAAAATCCGCATCCGAAAAACATGTTAAATCTATATGAGTTCCTCTAGGATACCAAAGACCAAGATCTATGGTTCCACTCAAATAACGAAAAATTCTTTTAACAGCAAGCAAATGGGATTCCTTGGGACATGATTGAAATCTTGCACACAAACATACACTAAACATGATATCGGGTCTACTTGCGGTTAAGTAAAGTAAAGAGCCAATCATACCTCGATATTTTTTAATGTCAACTTCTTTACCTTTTTCATCTTTGTCAAGCTTGATTGTTGAGCTCATTGGAGTGCCTTAGTATTTGACTCATCAATTCCAAACCTCTTGAGCAAATCTTTTACATACTTAGCTTGATTGATGAAGATTCCCTCATTGTTTTGCTTGATTTGAAGTCCAATGAAATACTTCAATTCTCCCATCATGCTCATCTCAAATTCCTTACTCATACAAGATGAAAAATCCTTGCACAAGGACTCATTAGTAGAACCAAAAATAATATCATCAACATAAATTAAACAACAAGTATATCTTGATTTTTATTCTTAACAAAAGAGTGGTATCCGCTTTACCCATTGAAAAACCGTTATCCAACAAGAAATTTCTAAGCCTATCATACCAAGCTCTAGGTGCTTGTTTTAAACCATACAAAGCTTTAGACAACTTATACACATGATTTGGAAATTTTTCATTTTCAAAACCGGGAGGTTATTTTACATATACTTCCTCCATAATATAACCATTTAGAAAAGCACTTTTAACATCCATTTGAAATAAAACGAAATCTTTATGACATGCATATGCTAACAACATTCTAATGGATTCTAATCTAGCCACGGTGCAAATGTTTCATCAAAATCAATTCTTCTGGTTGTATCCTCGAGCCACTAATCTAGCTTTATTCTTACATAACCACACCGGATTCATCCATCTTATTCCTAAATACCCATTTAGTACCTATGATGGATTGATGTTCCGTTTAGAAACTAATTCCCACACATTATTTCTCTCAAATTGATTCAACTCCTCTTGCATTGCCATAATCCAAGATTCATCATTTTCCGCATCCGCAAAGGATTTTGGTTCAATTTGAGAAATAAATGCAGCATGCTCACAAGTGTTTCTAAGTGATGATCTAGTAGTAATGCCTAGATGGATCTCCAAAATGGCATCCTTAGGTGAGAAGAACATACCTCACCCTTGGGGAGTGTTTGCATCATACCTTCTTGAATCTCCATATTACTTTGCTCATCATGCTAATCCTCTTGATTTTCTCAGAGTGCATTCTCTTGATTATCCTTGATGATTCTTCTTGTAACTCCATCTGCATCATTATTAACAACTCCTTTCTCCTCAGAGTTGTGGTTATACTCTTAAAAAGAAACATGCTTAGACTCTTCTAAAACCAATGTTCTTTTATTATAAACTCTATAAGCTTTGCTAGAACTTGAATACCCAAGAAAAATACCAATATCGGATTTTGAATCAAATTTACCAAGATTGTCTTTTGTGTTCAAAATAAAACATTTACAACCAAAGACTTTGAATATCCAATATTGGGTTTTCTATTTTCCAAAGCTCATGGAGTCTTATCAAGAATAGATCTAATCAACACCCGATTTAAAACATAACAAGTGTTGACGGCTTCGCCCAAAAATACTTAGGTAAACTATTTTCATTCAACATGGTCCTAGCCATTTCTTGAATAGATCTATTCTTTCTCTCAACAACTCCATTTTGTTATGGAGTTCTAGGTGATGAAAATTGATGCTCTATGCCTAAGTCATTGCAAAAAGATTCAAATGCATAATTTTCAAATTCTCTACCATGATCACTTCTAATGCAAGAAATAGAATAACCTTTTTCATTTTGAACCTTTTTACAAAAGATTTTAAAAGCATCAAAGGCATCATCCTTATTAGCTAAGAACAATACCCATGTGAATCTAGAATAATCATCCACAATTACAAAAGCATAATACTTGCCATTTAGGCTAGCATATCTAGATGGTCCAAACAAATCCATGTGAAGTAGTTGAAGAGGTTTTGAAGTAGAAATATGATTTTTGTTTTTGAAAGAGGTTTTGATTTGTTTTCCAAATTGACAAGCTTCAAAATTTTATCCTTTGAAAATTGATTTTTGGAAGTCCTTTAACTAAATCATTTTCAAATTTTGAAATCAAATCCATATTTGCATGACCTAGTCTTCTATGCCATAACCAACTATCATCATATAATGCTGAAAAACATTTGTCATGAATGGATGCAACATCTATGTCAATGGTATAAACATTACCACATCTATTTCCAATAAACAAGATCTTTCCATCACATGCATCTTCAATAGTACATCTTGACTTATCAAACACTACTTTATAACCTTTGTCACACAATTGACTAATACTAATCAAGTTGTGTTTCAGATTTTCAACCAAACATACATTTTCAATCAAGGTTGATGAAACTTTACCGACATTTCCGATTCCAAGAATCCTCCCTTTTGAATTATCTCCAAAGGAAACATCTCCACCGTTTTCGAGTTTTGTAAAACTTGAAAACCATGCATAGTTTCCAGTCATGTGTCTTGAACATCCACTATCCAAGAACCATTTATTCTTCTTCTTCTTTAACCCCTGCAGAAAAGATCTCAAGTTTTAGGTACCCAAACCTTTTTGGGTCCTTGAGTGTTAGCAATGGTTCCTTTTGGAACCCAAATACATTTCATACCATAATATGCATTTCTTTTTACTATGCATCTATTTTTCATATGGCCATCTTGATTACAATAATGACAAACAACTTGATTATTAGGAGATGTGCTCTTCACAAAGTAGTTCTTGTAATATTTTTGTTTCAAATTTGGCTTATAGCCAAGTCCTCCTTTATCAAACACACACTTTTGTGAATTAAGCAAGTTATCCAACATCTTTTGACCATTTGTAAATTTTAGCACAATTTCATTTAGATCATTACTCTTCTTTTTAAGTAATTCATTTTCATTTTTCAATTCATTTACATGTGATTCTAAATGCTCATGTGAAGTACTAGAATTTTCAAATAACTCAATCTTATCATGCAATGTCTTATTTTCTAATTCAAGACATGTAATCTTAGCACTAAATGAATCATTTTCATTTTTAAACTCTACCATCTTCTTTTTAAGGAAAACATTCTTTTTACCCATTTTCATCAATTCATCATGCAATTCTCTAAAAGCATCATGTAACTCATCATAAGTAGGAAGATCACTTACCTCATCTAATTCATCATTTGATTCATCCCCAATTGCCATAAGAGCTAGATTTGTCATTTCTTGATGCTCTTCATCATCACTTGTTTCTTCATCGCTATCGTCCCACGTGGCCATCATTGCTTTCTTCTTGAATTTGTTGAGAAGAGGGCATTCGGATCTTATATGGCCGGGTTTCTTGCACTCATAGCATTTGATTGCTTTCTTTTTCTCCTTTTGATTTTTGAAGTCTCTAAACTTCCTTCGTTCACCGGTTTTCTTGAAGAATTTTCTGAATCTTCTTGCTAGCATCGCCAACTCCTCATCATCCGGTTCACTCTCTCCATTACTCTCATACTTTGTAGCCTTTAGAGCAATACTCTTCTTCTTCTCCTCGATTCCTTTTTGGCTGCCAAATCTTCCTCATGAAATAAGTGAACCGATCGGATCATCAATAGGTAAGACATTTAAATCTTTAGCTTCCTCGATGGCGGTCCTTTTTGTCTCCATTCCTTAGGGAAGTGATCTAATGATTTTCTTAACTTTCTCACTATTTGAGAATGTTTTCCTAGGGCTCTAGAGTGTTCACTATGTCCGTAAATCTAGTGTACATAGAATATACACTCTCATTTTGTTCCATTTGAAACAATTCATATTGCCGAGTGTACCTACTAATTTTAGACTCTTTCACTTGATTAGTGCCTTCATAGACAACTTCAAGTTTGTGCCAAATTTCATAAGCACTTTCACAACTAGACACTCTATGAAATTCTTTCTTGTCTAATGCACAAAATAAGGCATTCATGGCTTTGGAATTTAGAGAAGCTTTTCTCTTTTCCAATTCATTCCATTCCCGTGAAGGTTTTGGAATGTCTTCCCCAATTTCATTTTTGGTCAAAGGCATAATAGGACCATCACAAACAACTTCCCAAATTTCGTAATCTAGGGCTTGCAAGTAAATTCTCATCCTAGTTTTCCAATATGGGTAGTCATTTCCATCAAAGAATGGTGGTCTAGTTGTGGATTGTCCTTCCCTAAAGGTTGAGTCACTTTGAGTTGCCATGGATCTTTTACTCTAGACGGTTAAGTCTTAACAAGAGAACCAAGCTCTGATACCAATTGAAATACTAACAAGGCAACCCAAGAGGCGGGGTGAATTGGGATTTTAAAAAATAAGCAACTAAAATACAATGAAGTAATACTTAAACAATCAAATTCGAAATAAACAAATTAATTTGCAATAAAAGTAAAGAGATAGGGAAAGAGATATCAAACACAATGATTTTTACGTGGTTCGGCTATCCCCGCCTACGTCCACGCCTCCAAGCACACCGGGCTTGAGGATTCCACTAAATAAGCCACCAAGGCCTCAAATGCTTACAATTGACTTCCAAGGTGTCAATAAACCTTTACAACAAGAGATTATTCCCAATCTCTTAACCCAAGTGTATCCCAACGCTTACAATCACTCAAACAAAAGATTACAAGTAATTTTTCTCTCACACAATCTTTAAGATTACAAATCAAAGCTCAATGTGTGAATAAGATGAAGCAAGAATGTGTTTAAAGCTCAATGAAGATTGTACAAACGTGTATTAGCTCAATGGTCGTGTTGTGATCAATCTTTGAAATGATTTAAATGAGCTTATTTATAGTTGGAGCCGAAAACTAGCCGTTATAGCCTTATTCTTCAGAAAACGGATCGCCGTTAACCGTTAACGGTTAGCCGTTTGTGCTGGTCAAAGTTACCGTTATGCTGGATTTCAAATAAACGGTTGACCGTTAGTAGTTACCCTTTCGCCGTTAAAATCCAGAGACCTGCACAAATGAAAACATCTATCCGTTCTTGCTAAACGGTCAAGGATTAGCAAATAATAACATACTGGACATTATCGGTTAGCCGTTTACAATTAACGGTTCGCCGGTAAATTCCAGAACCAAGCACAACACATTTGAGCTATCCTTTAACACTAAACGGTTAAGGATTAACAAAGTATGTCTCTCTGGAAATTAACGGTTAGCCGTTATTAGTTAACGGTTCGCCGGTTATTTCCAGTAGCCTTTAAAAACAAAAGCTTAACCTTTAACACTAAACGGTTAAGGCTTAACAAAGTACGTCTTCTCTGGAAATTAACGGTTAGCCGTTATTAGTTAACGGTTCGCCGGTTATTTCCAGTAGCCTTTAAAAACAAGAAAATCTTTAACGGTTAAGGCTTAAGACAATAACCTGTCTCTGCATATTATCGGTTAACCGTTAATATTAACGGTTCACCGATTAGTTCCAGAATTGCACATTTTTGCTGAGTTTTTCCAGTTTCTTAAAAACTTGTAAATACTCATAGAAAAAATTCTTGCTTTTAAGAAATTATTTGATATTATGAAAACTCCAACAAATTTATCAAAATGTTTGCTATCATCAAAATCAATAAAATAAACATTTACAAGTTAACACATTGGATTTGTTGTGATATATGAGATGTAATCTTCAATAAATCGGTCATTTTTTAATCTAGTTCCAAAACAATAACATGATTTTCTATATTTCCTTTTATTTGTGTCCATTTCTCTCTGCTTCCTTAGATCAACTTCACCCATTTAAAAAATGTAAAGTGATTTAATTAGACAAAGGAAAAAAAAAAGTTCTTACAAGATTTGGGAAATTTACCCATTTAACCACTTTCTAACTTTTAATATAAAAAAGACCTCACTTTAATTTTTCTTACAATAACAACCACTTACAAAGCTCTCAGACCAAACTACCCCAAAATTCTCAAACAAAACATACAAACATTTCACCTAATATTCACCTAAAAACATCGCCCGAAATATGCCCACACAAAGTTCCTTCACTTTGGGCTTTTCTTGAGTTTCGCCAAGTTCCTTCACTTCCAGCGGCGATTTCCTTCACTTAGGTACTTTCTTAATTTTTTTTCATGATTTTAGAATAAATTTTTGTTTAACTTGCCTGGTTGGTTAATCATTGATCATAGTTAATCACTTGGATGTGTATTGGGTATGAAAATATGAGAGTTTTTTTTTTTAATTATGATATCTAATAAATGGCGCACCAAGTTTTTGTTTAAATGCCTCTAAGAAATTATTGATCGAAATTATTTTGAAGTTAAAGAGAAGGTTGGTGTGTCGGGCAATCAAGAACGTGGATGGTTGCTCGTGTTGCCTAAAATTTGGCCATGTCAAGCTTGGGCAAAGCGAGTGGCCATGCACGGCATGGGAGGCTGAGCAACCCGTGCAACACGCTTGCGTCGCCCAGCCATGTAAATAAGTGATAGTATGATTTGGTTGGGTGATACATATTGTCGCCCATGTACCTACGTTACCCGCTTTCTGGGCGACAACAATTGAATCTAGGCAAAAAAATTGTGTCACCCGGATTTTTTTAGGAGATCTATCCTGTCGCCCATGTTTCGGGTGGCGTAGGTACATAGGCAACATCACCTAAATTTGTCCCTAATGGCAATATTCCTAGCTCCATGTGCAAGAGTTTCTTTATACTGAATAACTAACCCATACAAATACCACTGGAATTAGAACCATCAGCCATGTCTGAAGCTACCTAATTTGACGGCACAATTGGAGCCTACAACTGCAGTGGGTCTATTAGACTTGGAACTCTAGACCGACTTCGGCTACAAGCCATTGGATTGACAGACTGACTTTGGCTACAGGTCTTTGGACTGATAAGATGAATTTGAGATTAATCATTAACTTCCTGAAACTGATCTACATCCTCTACAATATTGATTGGACTATTACAATGTCCAAAATTCATTTCCGACTCAATATTATATGTTTCTGCATACTTATTATCTTTATCTATATTGACAACATTGTCATCAATAGGATCATTATGGGAGTAGTATGGGAGTAGTGTTCAAAGACTGAAGTTTAGGAGTTGCCGTCACATAAATAGGAGTGCACCCACAGTTAATTGGATCAGAGTTCATATCCATAATCACCCTCACCATTTCATCATCCATTATGTCTATAGGCAGTGAATCAATGGGTTGCATAGGATGAGTTGATTTTACATTTGTCTTTATTGTGAGGGAATACTCATCTGGACATTTTTTCAGAATTCCATATAACTTTGCAATAAATTGTTCAAATGTTGCATCTTTTTAGAAACAAAATGTAGTAACTTTTCCATTCTCATGCTCTATACGACCATCCTCCAAAGTCTCCTACGCTCCATTAAAATACATCTTAAGAACTATCGACTCCATTAACCTGATGCAAAATAATAATACTACTTTATTAAAAACACTACAAATAATAACATTACTATATTAAATAAATAACTAATTATCAACAAATTCGGGTGATCCGGGTGAAAGCACTTTTGCCCAGGCGACAATATTATATATTAGGCGACGTGTTTTGTCGCCTGCATGATGAATACTAAAATCTAGGCAACACGTACCTGTCACCTGGGGACAAGTCATTCCAAGCTTGGGCGACAGTTTTGTTGCCAATGTGATAGGTACTTGTCGTATGGATTCTGGATTTCATCTTCACCATCGTTCAAAACCCATTTTCGTCAAATTTTGCTGAAATTTTACTAATTTATAAATCTATGACCTCATATTAACTATTTAATGTACCCACATTATAATAAAATAAGCATGAAACCCAATCAAAAAATAAGAGATAAAGATTGAAGAAATACTAACCTTAACTTCTTATTATTCTTTAGTTTGTTGCTTGATTTTGTCTTCAATACTTGGATAAATATATTAGTTTGATGAATGTGAGATAGATAAACGGGAGGTTGAGTGATAGTTGGATAATATGGGAGAGATGAAATGAGGAGTGTGTTTTGTGGGGTGTGTAGATGTTCGGTTGTTGCTTAGGAGATGGATAATATTGGGCGAAATGTTTGTGTGTTTTGTTTTGAGAATTTAAGGGTAGTTTAGTTTGAGAACTTTGTGGTTGCTATCGTACGAAAAATTGAAGTGAGATCTTTTTTGATATGAAAAGTTGGAAAGTGGTTAAATGGATAAATTTCCCACAAGGTTTTGAATACAATACCGAAAATTATTGGAAAGTATTGACTATTAGTGATCGTAGAACCTTTTACGAGTTAGGGCTTTTTAAGGAGAACCTCAAATAGGATAAATTTTGATGAATTTTTATAGAAGAGGGAAAAGCAACCCTAAATTTCTTAATGGGTGGGGTTTGGTTTTATACCCTCACCCCATTCCCACCCTAATCCTCATATTATTATATAAGCATGTATATCTTTTTAGTTATCATTTATCAAAATATTTTATATTTTTATGTGATTCAAAATATTTTCTAATATGTTCGATATTCTTTCTATTTTTAATAATTTAAAAACTTCAAAATATGTTAATGATGGTTTTGTTTGAGTTATTTTAAATTCTATTTCACCAAAATTATGTAAATAGAGAATAGAGTGAGGATGGATAAATTGATCTGCTCGTGGTGATTCTCTGTCCCAACCCATTAAATTTATTGGAGAATATGGGTAAAATGGTGGGGAATGGAGGAGGTCTCTCGACCCCACCCCACCCTAATGTCATCCCTATCATTTATAATAACACATAACGATGATTATAAAAAAGAAAAAGTGAGAGATTGATCACTTTCCCATTTTAATTTTTTTACAACTTATTCTATACTAATTTTCATAATATATTGTTACTTTCCTAATCACAAAATTTTTAATTTAAAAAATAGTTTTTTTTTGTTGAGATTATTACTGTTGTTGCTACTGTTGTTATTATTGTATAAGTTTTATGTAAAAATAACATTATATTATAAAATTGTAAGAAAATAAGTGGTAGAAATTAAAATATAAAAAAGTGATAATTGCTCTATTATATGAATTTGGATTACGTAACTAAAAAAATGAGAGGTAAGAATGACAAGTAAATTATTTTAAATAAATTTTAAAATTCTCCGTGCACAAAGTTTTTTTCACAGGTCTATTTCGCTCAATACCCAAATTTGTACAGGAAGGAAGCCTATATTAATTCTAATTTGGTACATATGTTGATGAATACTACTTCTCACAAAAATAATAATAATAATAATAAATAAAGATAAACACTACTTTTCATGAAATGAACCAAACTAAGAAATATGACACTCTCTCTAATAATGATTTTAAGACAAGGCCCATGTTATTTTATTACCTTTCTATTTTGGATAACGTTATTTAATTATTTTTTGATTTTGTATACCAGACAGATCCATTATTTTCAGTGAGAGTGGAGTTTGGTCAGATGCCTTTGAGAGCCATCGATGCTACTAAGAGGAGGACGCGTGTCAATCTTTTTCATTTTTTTGCATGATTAAAAAAGGAGGTAGCCAACAAACTGGGCCAGTCATCAAAG
This sequence comes from Citropsis articulata, assembly GCA_030449925.1. Taxonomy (NCBI): domain Eukaryota; kingdom Viridiplantae; phylum Streptophyta; class Magnoliopsida; order Sapindales; family Rutaceae; genus Citropsis; species Citropsis articulata. The sequence continues at coordinate 754,769 of JASUUH010000135.1, read as the reverse complement.
GAAGGCTTTATGTGTTCTTATTGTCATGGGCCGCTCAAATCTCCTGTAAATGGAGGCTAATTTGGCCAGCATGGTTGCGCTTAGTAAAAGTCGGCGTAGAAACGGAGTACACTTAGAAGCGGGACGCACTCAATACTGGAGGTGGGATACGCTTGGTAATGGGCCGTCTAATACAACTAGCCAGCTGTGGTGCGCTTATCGATATTTTGGACTTTTCTACAATTGTAAATATCCTAGAGTTTTCTAGAATTGTACATTTAAGTCTTGGGAGATATTTGTGAAAATTGATAGGAATTTTAAGAACTTGGCATCTAAGCTTATAAATACCCCATGGCACTTGCCATTTTAGCTCAGCACACTAAGTACATTTCAGCGCACACACACAACACACACAAGCTTTCACGCTCTTATAAAAGCCCTTTTGTAAATTTTCTTTAGTGAGTAATAAAATTATATTTGGTCATATTTCTCTTACTTCTATCTAGCATTTTTACAAGCATCCTTACTTATCTAGTTTGAGAAATCCTTACTTATCTAGTTTGAGAAGTATTCTAAGCTTACTTAGCGACTTGTGTACTAAAAATTATCTAAGTGCTGCACAGGTTTACTGTGCAAAATACTCATTTCATGACAAGTAGTATCAGAGTTAAGGTTTGCACCTACACAAGCTAGCTCAATGAGCAATGGCCAATTCTCCTAGCACTACACAAAAAGGTGTAGTTGGTGTGGAGTCACTTGAGCAAACTCATGGCTGCCAGGAGGGACGCGCACATGCTAAGTCCCGTGACAAGCCGCTTCCATAAATAGCTTGGAGTCTCATATCACCATGCTCGAAACTTCGATGTCCGCTGTCCAAGACACCTTTGATACTTTGGAGGTAAGGTCAACGATTTCGAGGGCGAGTATGGTGAGTTCACAATAGCAACCAAGGGCCTCATACAAGACCAAGCCGACTCTCTCCGAGGGGAGTTTCGAGCCCTTCATGATGAATTACTGGAATTACGTAGCTTCGTGCAAAGCAAGCTAAATGCAATCCGTACGGAGGTCGACGAAATCCGCTTGGATTAGGCTTGGCACAAACATACACTCTCTGCTAGCCAAGCTTTGACAAGCTTAAGTGATGCACGTTGCATCGATGTGCTAAAACCGGACACTTATGATGGTGCACGCATCACCACCATTATAGACAACTTCCTATTCGGACTAGAGAATACTTCAATGCCATGGGTATTTGTGATGAGGCATCAAAAGTAGGCACCGTGCCTACATTCTACTGAGGCGCTGCACAACTATGATAGCGGCAAAAGCATGAAAAAATGGGCAAGGGCATATGCATCATCAACATATGGGCTAAGTTCCAGCGAAAACTCCATAAGCACTTTTTCCTAAACAATGTGGAGAACGAAGCGCGAGCCCATCTTCGTCAGCTTGAGCAAATAGGTAGCGTCCGCGATTATATTAATGATTTCACCGCCTTTATACTTGATATCTCTGACATGTCCAATAAGGACTCTCTCTTCTACTTTCAAGATGGCCTCAAGGATTAGGCCAAGGCAGAAGTAGATAGGAGTGGCGTACAAATTCTTGATGACGCCATCACTATTATAGAATCATTTACCGATTACACCACCCAATTTAAGATAAGAGGCCCAACCAAAGAAAAGTTGAGGAAGAAAGCCAAAAAGACAAAGGCCATAACTGGAAGGATTAAGCGCAAAAAAAACCTCCAAATGGCAAAAGCGGACAAAATAAATCAAAGAAACAATAGCCGCCTAAGTTTCAAAGCCTATGCTTTATATGTAATGGCCCTTATTAGGTATATGACTATTCGAAGAAGAAGTCACTTAATGCTCTAGCGGCCTAACTTAAGGGTAACTCGACACCATCGATGGAGGAACCCTTAACACAGTATGGGTACCCTCCAATGCCTCAAAGCACTCAAGAGCAACTCGCCAGCACTAACGAAGAAAGAGCTTATGTACGTGAGTACTTCGATTAATAGCCAAACCGTGTGTACATTGCTAGACACAGGAGCCACGCACAACTTCATTTCAGAAGATGAGGTCATGCGCCTAGGCCTCGAGGTAACGAAGTTAGGAGGCACCATAAAGGCGGTAAACTCACCCGCCAAACTTATTGCAGGCACCACACAAGGCGTGCACGTAACACTTGGAATATGGAGCGAAAAGCTGGACTTCTCCATCGTACCCATGGATGACTTCAAGATGGTTTTTGGCATGGAGTTCTTTGACCAAGTCCATGGCTTCCCGTTACCAGCCACGAACTCTCTAAGTATCATCACGGGAGTATAGTGTGCATGGTACCCACTGAGCACTCCAAGACCACAGACAAGACGCTTTTAGCCATGCAATTCAAGAAGGCTTTCTAGAAGGACCCAAACCTTTTTATCTCTATTTGTTGGAGAAGATCACAGAGACTGAGCGAGCTAAGTCTCTCCATTCATTTAAGAAGTCCTCGATGAATTCAAAGATGTCATACCTCTGAAGCTACCGAAGAAGCTCTTACCTAGTTAAGAGGTGGACCACAAAGTCGAGCTGGAATAAAGTGCAAAACCACTGGCGTTGGCTGCATGGTGCCACCTGAACTTGAGAAGTTGCAGAGATAACTCAAATATTTACTGGACACAGGTTACATCTGCCCATCCAAGGCTCTATTTAGTGCACTTGTGCTTTTTTAAAATAAGAAAGATGGCTATTTGTAGATGTGCATCGACTATCGGGCGCTCAACAAGATCACCATTAAGAACAAATATTCGATCCCCTTGATCACAGATTTGTTCGACCAACTTGGCAAAGCGTGGTACTTTACCAAGCTTGGCTTGCGGTTCGGGTACTACCAAGTGCGCATCACTAAGGAAGAAAAGTTAAAGATGACATGTTTGACCAGGTATGGCTCTTTCGAATTCTTTATGATGTCGTTTGGCCTTACCAATACACTAGCCATGTTTTGCACCCTTATGAAGAAAGTTCTCCAACCATTCTTGACCGTTTCGTTGTTGTGTACTTGGACGACATCATTGTGTATAGCACCATACTCGAGGAAAAGACACGACACTTACGACAAGTTCTCCAAGTACTATACGAGAACGAATTCTACCTCAAGATAGAGAAATGATCGTTTGCTCAATGAGAGGTAAAGTTCCCTGTTTATAAGATAGCAGACGGGAAATTGATGATAGAGAACTTGAAAGTGAAAGCCATGTTCGAGTAAGAACCTCCCACCAAAGTACTTGAACTTCGATCCTTCTTCAAATTAGTGAACTATTACCATCGCTTCATCAAGGGATGCTCGGCAAAAGTGGCACCCTTGACCGACTTACTCAAGAAGAATCGAGCATGGCATTAGTCCGAAGAGTGCCAACATGCATTCGAAGACTTCAAGAAGGCTATCTCCGAGGAAATCCTGCAATCCAAAATAAAATAAAAATTAAAAAAAAGAGGACATACGAAATTAAATGATTGAGCAATTTCTATATTTAATAAAAGAACATAGTATAAGCTCCTTGAATTAAAAAAATATATAACAAAAGAAACAAACAAGAATTAAAAAAATAAATGATAAAGACAAACCATCCATGGTAGAAATCCAAAAAGAAAAGGTATAAATTATGAAACAAAGGGGAGATAACAACAAAACTAACAATTTATTTTATAATGGCCAATTGATTTATTCAAAATAAAAAATAAAAAAGCTAATTGATGACAAACCTAGGGATTCAATAATTACAAGGATGGTTTCCCCACCGCCGGTTGAACAATGCAAAGTACTAATGACAACAACGGCTTCAATAGTGAACATGTTCTTCGAAGGTGCAACAATGAGCGTATATGGTGATTTTGTGCCTAAAAATTTATAATTAAATGGTTACTTCAGTAGCGTATACGATGATTTTGGTTTCCATGCTATGGATTTCAAACCAATTTGTAGATTAAAGTAGAGCTTGTTAATTCTAGATTTTGAGGGATTTCAATGCTTAAGTTTCTCAGCCCTTGCCAATGAGTGATGAAGTCAAAGGAGTTAAATTGTTTATTAACACTTAGAATTTTCTTGTGGTTTAAAGTCTTAAATGACAGTGTATGCATGTTAAATAAATATTTTTATTTTTAAAATTTTTTAAATCATGAAAAATCAAGGTACGGTGTCGTTCATGCCCAAATTGATCCATCCTAAACTCACCGTTTCATTAAATATTAATATACTATCATTTTTATCTTTTATATATATAAAATCTATCGCAATTTGTCATCCCTTGTATGAAAACTCTGTCATGTATCTATTATATTCTTGTGATAAATGACTAATTTTCTAATACTTATCACAACAATTCTGTCATGGTAGTCCATTTTTCTAGTACTGACACTTGGATTAAAGCTAGTTTTACATCCCATAATCGCAATGATATGGCAATTAAAATTTGGTGCATGAAACAACCGAGCTGTCGGACTCGAAGGCTCTTCATCCCTCGATGTTTTGCCATCGCCGTTGGCCATTTTTTGAATTGCTCTTCTGCTTTGGTTTCCCTTTACTTCATTCTTCTCTTTATTTGAATGTTTTGTGGCTTAGTATTTTCAAAGATAGAATCCTTAAAATGTTGCGATGCTGTTAGGGTTGCTCTTTAATAACACTTTGGGCCAATCTCTCTCTCTCTCTCTTCTCTTCTTCTTCTTTTTTTTTTTTTTTTGAGAATTAATGTTACATATACATTATGATCTGAAAATCTAGATACACAAATTTTGTAGAACATCGCGCAATAGCTCGAAAATGTACTTTAATAATTATTGGAGAGATATATTCCCAAGGGAATTTTCTTTAAACCTAAATTAATTTTTAGAATTTGTATCTAGTGCTGAGTTGACCTCGCTCAACTTTTCATAATCTTCATCCACACATGTATGTATTGCAACATACAGCTAATATATTAATTTTATGTTCTCATCTAAAAAACTACCAATTGAATTAAAGTGGCAGCCAAATAAATTTGCTTGAAAACTATTAAACTGGACCCTTTGGATGCTTATGTAAGAGAAATTAGTAAGTATTAAATCTTTTACTGTTAAGTGTGCAATAAAAATTAATAGATATAAATTCTAACTACTAACAAAATGACTGAAAATAAATAAATGTTATTCCTATAAACTAAAGTAATCAATCCTATCGCTCGCTAGACCTGGGCAGCAGCATCTTTGATTAGTCCTCTTTCAACAACACAATCCTTGATGACCTTAAGAGATTCTTCAATATCTTTACAGAGCTGATGAGGATCAGGAATCACGTTTCGGTCAACAGCGACACAAAAGGTCATCTTGTTCACATAACTTTGGAAATGGATCGTCAAAGCCTGCAAATTAATTTGTAACGAGAAATTAATATAAAATTAATCATATATAGGATTTATTTGTTAATTAAGCTAATTATGCTACTGATTAAATTCATGCATGCTTACATGCGGATGGCCATAAACACTTGGAGCAAGATAAGCCATTGGATGGCCATAGAAGCTTATTTCTTCTAGAGGACCGACCACGTTTGAGAAGGCCATTGTTGTGTTTGAAAGAACTCTGTGCGCTATAGCAGCAGCGACCTGTTAATTAACCGTGCAAAATATTGCTTATTATTTACCACAATATTTGCACATATAAATCCTTTTTTTAGCCATTTGGGTCCTTGATAGATAAATTTATTGTACCTCATTTCATCTATGGTACTGTCATAACAATTTTGGGGGAAAATACTGTTGAAATGCAGATGTTACATCTTCACATGTAAACTAATTATCTGAGATCACTACCGATTAAACGTAGTTAATTTGTTCATTAAAATGATACATTCACCCTTCAACGATGTTTTTGCTTGCCGTTCATATTTTAACACCAGAAATGAAATAAGGTATTTTGTAAAAATCTATAATGTGTACCTTAGCTCCAAATGTGTAGAGCACAAACTTGGCAGTTGAAAATGTGCAGAAGGCTTCAAGGGAATGCTTTCTGCGATCGATGGTGGCTTTAGCTACACGAATATAATCTAATGGGTCATTTTGTAAAGCAATGGTGAAGGGGAGGAGGATGTATCCGATCCAATTGCCCCATCTGGCCTTCGATTCTTTGGCCATCATATCAGCTAAAGCCTGTAATTATACATTAATGGAATTATATACTAAGGCACCAGTGCATTTGGGGATGCGTGTGATCAGAATACAATTAATAATTAAAACTGAGGGAGATAAATATAATTAATTGACCTGGATCCCTGTAGTTCGTCTAAGGTTGACGAGAATGGCTGCCCGTAGGCGCAAATTCTTTGGTAGAGTATGATTTGACTCATGCTTTGCTCCTCCGTTTTGCATGGCCTTATCACCTGCTGAGCCGGTGACTTGTTAGCCAAAGGACATCGCTATTGTATTGATCAATTCTTATGTAATTGCTGATGGAAAATAAAAGAACTGAAAACAAGTGCGAATTAAAGACTTGTGTCTATTTTAGGTTCAAATAATTCCTTATCTTCAAGCATAAATATTCTAGAGAATTCATTAATATGGTAACATGATACATGTTAGTAAAAGAAATATTATGTTGATAGAAAACTCACCATATCTTCGATGCAGATACCGCGAGAGAGCAGCTTGTGTTAGTCCCAAAATAACATCGTTGATTGTCTGTTATCTCAGCCATGCACAGAAAATTAAAGAGTATCATTAAATTATTTTACCAATTAAATAAACAATTGGAAAAAGGAGAAGGATGGAGCAATTTTAATTTTAATGAGAGAAGGTGCAGTTAGTTTTAGCCTTATAGGGGTCACTTTGACAATTTCATTAAAATTGTGCCTCAGAAAATTAAGTTCGATCCATTCTTCTTGGAACTCTAAAATAGTGTGGAACCTATTATTTCAGGAATCAGCGTGACAATAAATAAGGTCCCATCCCCAAATTGAGATGTGGCCGTAGAGAGGTGACATTACCGCAAACGGATGATTTTGCATTCATTGCCTTATAATTGATCAGAACGAACCCATAAGTACAGATCACAAAGCAAATACTTGCAGTGAACCAACTGAATAATCCTAGAAGGATATTTTGCCATGTGCAATATGCAGCCCATGAAAGTGTGTCAAATAGGTGAAAATCTCCTGATAATATGACAAGTACTATTTTAATTAATGAAACTTATCTTATTTATCAGTTTTTAACATTCAGAATACGTACATAATAACATATCATTAGGCTATTATTCAATTGACATGATATCTCTCATATGAAAAAAAAAAATATATTCATCAAATATGATAATGGCAAAAAAATACTGGCATAACTCAGTGGCCCATTTAATGGGAGGTCGATTCCGGCTTAATTGATTAGGCAGAGTAACACTAAACTCAATTTAATTTAATTTTCTAACTATACCTACTTTCTATCTAAATACACCTATTACCATAATGAAAAAGCCCAATCTGAAAGGCCACTCAAAAACATGCAAGAGTTTCGTATGCAAAATAATTATATTTTATATTGCTAGTTGAACGAAGTGTAATTGAATGAAGTGCAATTAAATAAACATACCATGTTCATTGCATTCTTCACAAGCTTTATGTCATCCAAACCAATTGTCTTGTGCACAAACCGCTTGGGCACAAGCTCAACTCCAGGTCCACCTTTGAGAGGATTCTCTGTGTCTTTCAAAAACAACACTGTTGCCAGGAACGTCACAAGATCCGCAGTTGTATTCCAAATCAATCTAATTGCGGACCAAATTGCCAACAACGGCCACCAACAAAACCACCCGGCTGTGGCAGTGCTTGAGCCCCCACGCTTCTGCACCGGAATGGTCGGTAACGCCTCGGGGTCGGAAGTTTTCCGAGTACAGGCAAGGAGGAGAGATATGAGAGATGCACCATCTCCAATTGAGTGGTGAATTCGGAAAACTGCGGTGGCTTCAGCATCTGAGGTTTTGACATTTAGAAGGTGAACCTCCCACAAGGGTTTTGAGTGATCCATAGGATTTGTTGTGATGTACGAGATGTAATCCTCAACGAATTGGTCAGGATTTTCCATTTTTGGATCCAATTCCGGAACTACAACGTGATTCTCTACGTTCACTGTAGTTCGAGTCCATTTCTTTTTTCTTCCCCGGACCACCTTTAATTTGCACATGCAAGAAATAATAAAGTAAATTAGATATAGAAGTTAAAAAAAAAAAAAAAAGTGTTGTTAATAATTAAAAAAAATACGGAAAATATGTATTATTAATTGACCATTAAGTTTCCTTTAGGGATCATGTGGAAGTGAGCACCCCTATTAATGTCAAATTATGACATTTAATGATTACTTCCTGCTTAGTTTGGCTTCTCGGTCAATAAGCCCAACAAAGGAATAAGACTTCCCTAATTATTTAAACAAGTCTTTAATTTCATTACGGCAGGCGAACAGACCCGCAACTTATTTAATCACCTTTTTATCTTATCTACCAGGGAACTTCTAGCACTCTCATCCATTCGTCCTTTCCAGATTTTATATTTTCTTTAGGCGATAAATTATTGCCTAGAAAATTTATGAGCACTGATATTTGAACAACAATAAAATAGCAGAAAGAATAAAACAATGTTATTGTTCATGCTATAAGAATGTTATTTTGATGTACAAACCCCACCAATAAACATCACTTGAAATTACAAAAAAATTAACGAAACATATATGAACAATTCTTGCATAGGTGGAGTTCGTTGGTGGGTAGGGATGGCGAAAATCATAGTGGGTTTGAGAACAATGAAACAATCAAATAACAAAATTGATAAAATTTTAAATAAACTTTTGGGGAATGGGGTGAGAATGGGGTGAGGAATGGGAGAAAATAATCACAAACTCTTAATGGGGTGGGGTTTGGTTTTGTATTCCCACCCATTATATAGATATTTTTAAATTTTATTTAATAATTTTTGTTTTATCAATTACAATGTTAGTTAATAATTTTTTTTAATTTACTTGATACAAATAGATTATAACTAAAAGAAAACATTAGAATATAATTTTATTCAACTTTAAAATATTATTGTGTTTCTTTTCTCTCTTAAGAACTACTCTCTTCAAATATTTTTTAATTTTAATATTATTTCAAGATATTACTACAAATATTTAGAGATTTTTTTTTACATAATTTAAATACATAGTAATATGATAATGATTTAATTGAAATTTTTAATTTCTAATTTATTGAAATCATATACCTATATTTATTATAAAATAAATAAATGGGGAATGGGGTGGGGATGGGAAACTGCTCCCCATGAGATTAATCCCCACCCCACTAAATTTATCGGAGAATGGGGTGGGGAATGGAGGCAAAATTTTTAATGGGGTGGGGAATGGGGTAGGTATCCCCACCCCCACCCCACCCCATTGCCATCCCTATTGGTGGGATAAGTATCATTTGCCAATATTTTCTTCTGTCGATTTTTTATTATTTTTGTTATATAAGGGGTTTTTAATTAGATATAATGTTGCAACTAGGTGGGATTATATTTAGTACAACTAGAACCAAAACTACAAGCGACAAACCGGGCAATCAAATAACATTAAAATTAAAAAGAATGATAAAAATTCCCCCTATAAATATATAATATCCATTAATTGTGCTTGAATATAGTCTGAATAGTTAAAAGTAAACAAGCCAAGCAAAAGGCAGTTAACAGAACAGTCACTCTGAAAAAAAAAAAAAAAGCTTCTTAATTTTGTCTAGATGAAATTTCAAACAAAGTTTCTCCAATAAAGTAGACTTTTTTTTGTTTTTTAGTTTAAAAAATAATAAGTCCAAGTCCAACAAAGAAAAAGATATCAAATAAATATAATATAATAATATATAATATAAAGCATTTGAAGAAAGCAAAAGGTAACCAGAAAAGAAAGCCGTGTAAATACATATTTTTTTTTTTCCGCCTTACCAGCTTGCTGGAGAAACGAGGATGCTTGATCAAAGTATGCTGCAATCCTTCTTTAATAACACTTGGATTAATGCTGGTTTTGCATCCCATAATCGCAATAATATGGCAGTTAAAATTCGGTGCTTGAAACAGCAGAGCTGCTGGGCTCAAGGGCTCTTCATAAATGTCCCCAGACGATTCTTTGCCACCGTTGTTGACCATTTTTTCAGCAGCTCTCTCTGCAGCTCTTGATCTCCTCTTCCTTAATTGCTTCGGTTGATCTCTTTATGTGAAGGCCTATTGCTTCATTAATTTTGATCCCAGGGATTGAGAATTGAGTTCATATTCAATGAGCTGGAGTTGTCAGAGCCATGGATTTGAATTTTGATTTTTGTTTCCTCAGAAGGTGAATTCAATCACGATTGTCAAAGTTGAAGACAGGCTCCTTATAAAGAAATGAATTAAAAGTTGCAATGCAAGGCGTACCTTGGTGCAATGAAATAATCAGTGAGTAGCTAGCCGATCATTTTTTATTATTACTTGCGTAGGCCTAGCTTGTTAATTAATTAATTGCTTTGTGCACCATAATCACTCTCTACATACAATAATGGGCTACACCAATGATACTTCAAAAATTATTATTTAAAGCTTACTACCTGTTCTTTGGGATCTTGTTGAAAGTGCTGTTTGATATATGTACATGTCTTCTTTGTTGGATTAAAAAAGGTTTTTTAAAACCAAAAGCACGCATCAATGAAGTAAGTGGAAAAGTGATTAGATGATATCTGTTTTAAAAGTTAGATGGTATAAAATGATTGTTAGCTTTTTCCGTAGCTATATAAACTTTCAGCAAAAAACATTAGTGATTAAGAGATAATTTTTTATTTATTTTTTAATAATTATTATATTTTGAATTTATACCAATATAAGTCACTTTTTATAATCAGACGAAGGATTTGTTTGGGATTGAGGTTGAACATCTATAGTTTAAAAGTTACAGTACTCAAGTGTTTAGTAAATACTAACTGTTGTACCTTAAAAGTTATATTAATATAATTTTACACATATATAATATAAAATCTAACATATCTTTTATAATTTTATCAAAATTATTATTTTAAATTTATATTTACTACATATTATTAATTTTTATTTTATAATTACAATTTTTTTCCACAACAACAGTAAAATGTACAACACCTCAATTTCAAATAAAACTGAAATACCGTCGACGTATCTCTAACATAACATAGAAGTGGAATAAAACTACGGGGAGAGGTGGGAAGGACGCTAGCTTCTTGAATCAACTATGTTTTATTAAAAATCATCGTGGTGGTCAACAATAAATTTTATTTTTTTAAAACCAAATTGGTATATTTTTAAGTCAATTGCATTGTAATTAAGAGTTGTTATTTAAATTGGAGCCATCACTCCCAAACTGGGGGTGTAGCTCATATGGTTGAGCGCTCGCTTCGCATGCGAGAGGCACGGGGTTCGATTCCCCGCACTTCCAATTCCTCGGCTTCATTTTATTTTTCATCTAATCATCTTCTTTAATATTTTCCAGAACGCACCGTTTTATGACACAGCTCATTCAGTTCAGAAGGATAATCTAACTCCTTTTCAGTCTGTCGCCACGAAGCCGCCGGGTACTTCAATACTTTTACCAAAAGCCAAATATTGTGTTTTTCTTTTTCCCTTGTATTTTTTAATCTTGAATATTTTAATTAAGCCGGCCATTGACTCTATAAATTTATTATTCATTTTAATAACCAAATTGCCAACTTACACACATATTTTAGCTCTTAGTCATACACGAAACTTCCTTTTCAATAATTTTTCTCTTCCTTTCAGAATTCACATACAAAAGTTTTAGTTCCTTATGGGTGAAGACTGAAGAAGGAGTTGAAGAACGTTCTTTGCTTGTAACACTTGCAAAATCATTTTTCATAACAAGGTGCTTAATTCTTTATGCTTTTAAATCAATATATGCATTGTAGGATCTGTATTTTTGAGGTCTTTGCGTTTCATGGGGTTCAATTTCATAGATGGAAAAAATTTTATGAGCTTATTATTTTTGTCATTTACAAAATTACAAGGCTTGTCAAGAAATTTTACAAGATGAGTAACCTATGATGCATATTGGTATGTTCTGGAGTAGCTTTTATGAATCACTTTTTGAGCACAAGTATATTATCTGCTAGATTATCTAGAAAGCACTTTCTCTTGAAAATGAGCTTATCTTGAATTCTAGTGTCTGTAACAAGAAAATTTTTGCTTATAGTATAACCAAAGGGGTGACATTGAAGAATTCAGAAAATTAAACATTTGGAAAATCTTTATTGCAATGTTCGCTGAGTTGGCTTTTCCTGAGCTTGATGTGCACTATATTCTGTTGTGAAGTCATCTAATTTGTTTTTTAATGGAACATTTCTTTCATTCTGTGGCAGATCCTATTAAACGAATACAAGGAAGAGAGGAAAATGGCAAAACAAGAGGCAGCGGTCTCTGAACGAGAAATTTTCAGTCTTTCTGGACCTTTATACCTCACTGCTGTTGATTGGTAAAACCACTTCTTTCTAACTTAGAAAGACGGTACTTCATGACGGATTAGTGCTTTTATTTTATCTGGAATATCCACATTGGCAATGTGACTGCATTATGTTGTTAGTCTACTTGATATAACAGGGAGATTATTGAAGTTTCTGGGGTTTTGTGCATAAATATTAATGTGTAAACCAGTTTCATGCCTTGTCTAGTATGGGGATAGCAGTTTTGAAATCAGCAGTCTTCGTGGCTCCATCAATGAGGGATTTATGAAAAGTGGTTGAAATTAGTGTGAGCGTCAGAAATGAATTCTAAAGAGAATGATGCAGAAAATTAATTGGAGTAGCATAACCAGTATTATTATTATTTTTAGTTGTAGCAATGATTCATTGCTGCTAATCTTTGGCTTCCTGAGCATGTCTCTTGCACTTTATAGCAAGTTACCGTACGAGTTTGATTTAACCTTTTATTGACTATATTTTTGGATAAGTTATTCTTTGAGTTATTAAGCTATTTACAGGAAAAATCCACGTCATCGAAGATCTGTTGCTGCCAGCTTGGTTCAAGGAGTGTATATTCTAGAGCGTGACCGCCAAGAGAACCGTCTAGGGCATCAGGCTCAAGCTTCTCCCTGGTGGAACTTCTTCCATTTCCAGCTTAGCTGTATGCTCATAGATGATGTTGATTACTCTGTCTTCGGCGCCATTTATGAATATAATTCATTTGCTTTTGACTGCAATGCCCCCAAATTTGTTATTGCTTTCCGGGGCACAATAAAGAAACCGGATACCAAGTCAAGAGATCTTAAGCTGGATCTCCAGTGCATTAGTAACAGACTTCATCAGAGTTCCCGCTTTCAGCTCGCAATGCAGGCTATCCAGAATGTAATTAGTCTGGTAGGAGCTGCCAATATTTGGTTAGCTGGACATTCTCTGGGGTCAGCTATTGCACTGCTTGCTGGGAAGAACATGACCAAGATGGGGCATCCTATGGAAACATATCTCTTCAATCCACCATTCCCATCTGCCCCCATTGAACGTATCAATAACGAAAAGGTCAAGCATGGGATTCGCGTTGCAAGCAGTGTTGTCAAAGCAGGATTTGCTCTTGCTAGAAAGGGTCAGAACCAGAGGTCCCAAAAAGATGGCTCATTTTATGCACTATCTGAATGGGTCCCTAGTCTATTTGTGAACCCGGCTGATCATATTTGCTCCGAGTATATTGGGTATTTTGAGCACAGGAAGAAGATGGAGAAGAATAGAGGAAGCAAGATCGAGAGACTTGCGACACAATATTCCATAGGGAGTATGATCTCTGGTGTGTTTGGGGGGGATTTAGAAGCATTGCATCTGCTGCCTTCAGCAAATCTGACTACTAATTTGAGTCATTGCCCCGATTTTAAACGAGCCCATGGAATTCATCAGTGGTGGGATCCAAATTTTCTTGGTCAGTCTGAGCTGCACCTTTTTAGGTAACGCACGGAGTTTGTTTCCAGATGATTCATTCTTGTTGAAGAATTCTCTTTAACCATACTGCACTTGTGATGTTGAGACCCAAGTTATGTTCTGTGCCAGGATTTACATTTTCATATTTGTAAGTATCTGTCGCTGACTTAAAAAGCTACTAGAAAGCGGATTGGTTGTTATCTAGACTGACTTGACGGTGTAAATCAAAATTTTCTTGAAGTACTTTTAATTATTGTCACGTGGTGGAGAATTTCAGCCATTGGAATGATCATAGCTGAGGAAATTTGAGTCTGAGGATATGATGTTTTTATTACCGTTGCTAACAGATGATATTATACGATCACGTATTCTCGTTGCCTTCCTGTTCTCTGATTTTTACCTTTTAGCTTGTATCAACAGCACAGCATTTCTAAATCGAGTTTCATCGGATAATCTCAACTGTGGCCTTTTATTGTTTAACGAACTGTGTGTGTTAATGAAAGTGGCAAATAATGCTTTGACAATAAATGGTTTTGGCAATAACCATGTTAAAGGCCATTAATATGAGGTTTTGCGGTTGCTATTTATTTAAGATGGTAAAATGTCTTGTGTTAAAATAATAAATTTAGATATTTGAATTGGGTTTACTTGGGAATTGAGTGGTTGTTATTGTTAAGTTAAATAATAATAATAATAATAATAAATAGGATGGGCTCATGGGCAGAATCTAACCGGACCCAAAAAAATCAGTTGGGTTCGGATTTTTTCGGATCCTGTTGGTATTTTCTAATAAAAAACTGAATAGTTTAATCCAAATTCAAACCGAACCATTCTCGAATTTCGATTCAGAATTTCATAATCAGAACCGAACCGAACTCCAATGGCATTTTTGTAATTTTGAAATAATAATTCTGGGAACCCTAATATCCACACACGAATTGCTGCTTCTGCCGATTACAAAACCTTTGTTACTTCGTTCTGGCTTTTCCGCTTTGCTGCTGCCTGCCTTCTTTCTTTGCCTCCTTCTGGCTTCGCGATCTGGCAGCTATCGCTGCTTCCTTAAAGCTTGAAAGCGTCTCCAGTCCACGGTTGCTGCCGCTGCCGTTTCCTTCTGACTTCAAAATCCAGCAGCCACTACTACCGTGGTGCATGGTGGTGGTGAGAGCGGAAGCTCGGCGGATCAATTTAGATAGCGGAAAGACGGAGGAGAAGGTTGTTGACTCTGCTGTGGTCGCTGGTCACCGAGCTCTCTAAGCCCCCCTTCACCGTGTATTGCAGCCTGCAATTTGCAGGTAATCTAAGCCCCTCACCGCGTGACTGTGCTGACTCTAATGCTTTTCTTTTATTTATTTATTTTTTTTTGCCGACTCGCCATAAAATTACTTTCTGTTGCATGTTTTGGCCCGCGATATGTTAGTTTGAAGCATTCCTCTTATCAATTTCTTATTAAAATTATGAAATTGAACTATGTTTTCAAGTTATTGTAGAAATGTGTCACTGCCAAGCTGGGCTAGAATATTTCTCTTTATTTGCAGTAAACGGAATCTCACACTATTTTGAATTTTGCAACGCAAATTTCAAATAAATAAGCAATAGAATTCAAAACATTGGGACAACCTTGGAAACTTGTTGCTAGTTGATTTGAAGAATATTTTCATTCACATTGAGATTAAAATTTAGAAGAATATTAGAATTTTGTATTTTATTGAACTTTTGATTAATAATGTTAAAATTTTATTTTTAGAATATTGGAGTTCATTCTATTAATATATCAAAATCTAATTCACTGAGCAACATGATTTTATTTTTGGGTTTGTACACACTGGTTACACAAATTTGAGTCCATTATGCATGGAAAATATATATAGTCTACTTGCTGTAAATTTTTCATGTATATTTTTTCTTCGCAGATAAAGGGTGTATTATTTTGTTCTGTGCATTCAATAAAAATAAAAATAGTGAAAAAATAAATATATGTTTTTGGAGAGAGTAGATTCCCCCAGTTTTAATTGATTCGTATGTTATCTTGAATGATTTTTAGTTCTTCCTGTTGGCCCTTTTGGTTTTGCCTGCACAAGATCATAATGCTCTGAAATCTGCAATATCTACTTGGTATGATTATGTTCCATTAAAAATTTATTATATGTTGGATTAAAAATTATGTTTACTTATTTCAATTTGATATATTATTTTTATAGTTATATTTATGTTTACTTATTTCTAGTTTACTTGTGTAGATTTAAGTTGTTTATCCGAATCGTTAAGCGAACTGAAACTGAACCGTTAAAGTGAACCAATACCAAAGTAAGACCGAATTGAACCGAATTTGTAAGTTCTGGTTTGGTTTTCATTTTTCGTAAATGTCGTATCGGTTTTTTTTGAATCTCCAACCCAAAATGAATTGAAAATTTCGTTTTATCCCAAAACTGAACCAACCCAAACTATGCTCACCCCTAACAACAACAACAACAACAACAACAACATTGTCTTTCGCCAAGTGGCCAAGCTGTTGTGTGGGCATCAGATTGAACTCCCATAAAGCATTGTGGGAGTTAAATTCCTTCTTTAATTATGCCAAACAATTAAGTGGATATATTCTTCTCTCTCACAAAATGTGAATGGGGTGGATCATTAAATCCCACAATCATGAAAATTATTGTGTCGAATGTCTTTAAAACCAAGTGAATTTCTTTTTTATTTTACTGAATACAGAGCATTATAAGTATCTAATTTCATATCTTTTGATAATATGATCATTGCTCTTCTAATACCTTCAATAAGATCTACTAGACCTGATATTATATTCGCATTTGTTTTAGTGAAATTTAAATTTGAAAATTATCTCTAGTTTTGAGGAATCGTATGTGTAGATGCATTATTAGCCAAACATATTTCTCTTTCAAATATTTTATTAAAATTCATATCCTTAAAACAAATATAAAAAGAAAATACATATCAAATAACATGAAATTGAAGTTGAATTTTAATTATGATGAATATTTTCATCACTGATCAAGTGATCAATTTTCCTATATTTGTTTTCAAAGAAGTCATAAACATTAAGATGTGTAACATCCATTGAATTCGAATCATCAACATAGTTTGTTTCAACATTCTTTCCTTTTCATTTTAGGGATGCTTAAAACATGTCCACATGATGATTTGGAGTACGACATTATAAGTATATTCACATTTGCTTTAGTTAAATATAGAGCATTATAAGTATCTGATTTCGTATCTTTTGATAATATGACCATTGCTCTTCTAATACCTTCAATAAGATCTACTGGACCTGATATTATATTCGCATTTGTTTTAGTTAAATTTAAATTTAAAAAATATCTCTAATTTCGAGGAATCGTATGTGTAGTTGCATCATTAGCAAAATATATTTCTCCTTCAAATATTTTATTGAAATCCATATCAAAAATAAAAAAGGAAATACATATCAAATAACATGAAATACAAGTTGAATTTTAATTATGATGAATATTTCCATCATTGATCAAGTGATAAATTTCTCTATGTTTGTTTTCAAAGAAGTCAAAAACATTAAGAGTGGAACATTCACTGAATTCGAATCATCAACATAATTTATTTCAACATTCTTTTCTTTTCATTTTAGGGATGCTTAAAACATATCCACATGATAATTTAGAGTACGACATTGTCTTAAAAAATGACAACACGTTTCTGATAGGACTTAGGGCTAAATTAGGGCTGACTTTTATTAATTAAATCAAAAGAAACAAACAATCCTGACCTACAATTCGAGAGGTAGGTCAATCTCTCCCAAAGCTCCTAATAGTTCCTAATACCAGACAAAACTCAACATAAACCCTAAATGACTCCATAATCACTTATTTATAGCTGAACCCTAATTAATAATAAAATTACTAAACAGCCCCTGCCCATAAAATTACTAAACAGCCCCTGCTCTTAAAATTACTAAACAGCCCATGTTCCTTTATATTTGCGCCTAACATAGGTTTTCATGGGTCTAACATTACTCCCCTCCCAAAAAGACACCTTGTCCTCAAGGTGGAATTCAGGAAATTGCTGTTGTATCAACGTATAGGGTTCCCATGTCGCCTCATAGTCTGGCAAGTCCTTCCATGTAATCAGCACTTCTTTTTCAGCAGGTTGTCCTGTTACTCCCTGGCGTACTCCCTCTACAGTAGCTGGTTCTAGAACTACCTCCATATCCTCAGTCAGCGTTGGCGGAAGCAAAGGAGAGGCTGCATGTTCTCCAATAGCTTGTCTCAACTGAGACACATGAAACACCGGGTGAATGACCGATGTTGGTGGCAACTTCAACCGATACGCTACCTCTCCAATCTTTTCTTCAATCTCATAGGGCCCAAAATACCGAGGGGAGAGCTTCTCACTCCTCCGTCGGGCAAGAGATTTCTGTCGGTATGGCCGTAGCTTCAAATAAACTCGATCTCCTACTGCAAATTGTACGTCCCTCCTATAACCATCGGCCTGTTTTTTCATTATCTGCTGTGCTTTAGATAGATGCATCTTCAACTCATCAAGTATTCGATCCCGTTCCTCCAAGTATTGATCCACCTGTGACACAGGTGTCGAACCTTGTCCATAATACACCAAATGTGGAGGATCTCGTCCATACAAGATCTTAAAAGGAGTGGTTTGTGCAGCAGTATGATAAGAAGTATTGTACCAATACTCTGCCCATGCTAACCACCTCGTCCATTGCTTAGGCTTGTCCAACACAAAACATCGCAGATAGGTCTCTACACATCGGTTGACTATCTCAGTCTGCCCATCAGTTTGAGGATGGTAAGCAGTGCTCCTCTTCAAAATTGTACCTTGCATCTTAAACAACTCCCTCCAAAAGTAGCTCAGAAAAACCTTATCGCGGTCCGTTACTATCGACTCCGGAATTCCATGTAAACGTACCACCTCACGCATAAACGCCGCTGCAACCGTCACAGCAGTATAAGGGTGTCGTAGGGGTATGAAATGAGCATATTTGCTTAGTCGATCGACCACCACCAAGATCACCGTGTATCCATCCGAACGTGGCAATCCTTCAATGAAATCCATCGTCACCTCCTCCCAAACCTTATTGGGTAGCGCTAATGGTTGCAACAACCCTCCTGGCGCCATTGCCATGGCGCTGACACACATCACACCTCGCAACCATCTCCTCATCATCCTTCTTCATCCCAACCCAATCCCGCTCTGCGATAGCAAATAAGTTTTAGAAACCCGAATGTCCCCAATAACACTCTCGTGAAACTCCGTAATAACCCGGTATTTGGCGTGATGTCCTCGGTAGCCAGCGCCCACGATATAACGATCGCTGTCCATCCATGGAATAACTTCGAGTATCCCAGGTTCCCCGTAACAACGCTGTCGGATCTTTTCCAGCCCTCGTCCGCTTGATCTCTCGTAACAATGCGTCCCGATCCATCACCAAAGGCCGATAAAGCTACCTGGCGGGGTTCCTCCTTCGTCGCGATTGGGCATCTGCTTTATTCTCCAACCCCGTCGATCACGTATCTCAAAATCATAGCCTAGTAACCCGACAACCGCGTTGGTGTTCCTCGATCACCATTGCTCAGCGAATTTGAGACTTATTTGGTCGATTCGGACGATAAAGCGTCGCCTCAAGAGGTATGGCCTCCACTTCTGAATAGCTAACACAATTGCCATGAGTTCGCGCTCATAAACTGACTTGAGTCGAGCTCTAGCTGTTAATACTTGGCTGAAGTAAGCGATTGGGCGTTGATTTTGCATGAGGACCGCTCCTAACCCATATCCCGATGCATCTGTCTCTACGATAAATGATTGGCTAAAATCTGGTAATGCTAGCACCGGAACATTAGTCATGGCTCGCTTTAGTTTCTCAAAAGCTTGCGTCGCTGCGTCCCCCCATTGGAAACTATCCTTCTTCAACTGCTCGGTCAGAGGCCCTGCTATGGTGCTATACCCCTTCACAAACTTCCGGTAGTATCCGGTGAGCCCCAAAAACCCCCTCAACTCCTTCAGTGTCTTAGGTAGAGGCCACTCCAACATTGCCGCTATCTTAGATTGATCTCTTTGAAACCCTTATGTCGACACCACGTGCCCCAAGTATTCCACCCTTATCTGCGCAAACAAGCACTTTTTCCGGTTGGCATACAACTGATGTTTCTGTAACTCCTTTAATACTAATTCCAGATGACCCACATGATCCTCCAAAGTGCGACTGTAGACTAAGATATCGTCAAAGAAAACAAGGACAAACTTCCTTAAATAGGGCTGAAATACCTTATTCATCAATGACTGAAAAGTGGCTGGCGCATTTGTAAGGCCAAACGGCATAACCAGAAATTCGTAATGTCCCTCGTGAGTCCGAAATGCAGTCTTATGCACATCCTCTGGTCGCATCCGTATCTGGTGATATCCCGACTTCAAATCTATCTTTGTAAATACTGACGCCCCATGCAACTTATCCAACAACTCATCCATCACTGGGATGGGAAATTTATCAAGTACCGTTTCCTTGTTCAGCACTCGGTAGTCGATACAAAATCTCCAGCTTCCATCTTTTTTCTTCACTAACAAGATGGGGCTCGAAAATGGACTCACACTTGGTTGTATTATCCCAGCCTCCAATATTTCCCTAACTAGCCTCTCAATCTCGTTCTTCTGTATCTGAGGGTATCGGTATGAACGGACACTAATAGGTGAAGTCCCTTCCTTTAACACTATTAATCATGCTCATGTTCCTGTCGCGGAGGTAAGCCACTAGGCATCTGAAAAACCCCCTCAAATTGCTCCAACAACTGCTGAATTGGTTCCGGAATAACCGTTGATGCCTTTATCCGTCCTCCTTCCATGCTATGTAGCTCCACCAAGAATCCACACTTTCGAGTCTGAATTGCCTTTATCATGGTTTTAGTGACACCAAATTTTTGCTCAAACTCGAATCACCCGTAGCACTACCATCGATCATTTACCCAAACTCCATTGTTAATAATTTCCAATTCACTTTCATCTCCCCAGCGTCCATGACTTCATTCGAATTACATCATGCTTCCTAATTACAACGCAAGACAGTCCTCCACCACTTAAATCCAAGCTAATAGTAAGATCAGCCCTCTACATATTTCCCTACACTGTTCTACCGACCCAGTACCCATAACTAACCCAAAACTACCATTGTCCGTCAAACAAAGTCCCAATAGATCTACTACTTTATTAGAAATAAAATTGTGGGTTGCACCACTATCGAATAACACCACGTCTGCTCCCTATTCTCCCCTTATCTTCATTGTATGGTTCGATTGTAAATCCACAAGAATTAAGCGAAACCTCTGAAACGTCTAAATGAAGTTGTTCTTCCTCCTCAAACTCCTCTTCGTCGACGTCTCCTCCGCCTTCCTCCTCATCACTCACAGTCATAACTTGTAGTGATTTGTCCTTTATCGATGCCACAGGAAAATTTCTCATCACATCGAAAACACAATCCCTTCGACCTCTTGTCCTAAATCTCCGTCTCCGTGAGGCGTTTGAAAGTCACCCCCGGTCGTGCACCACTAGCCCGATCCCTTTGGGAATCTCTCTGTATCCCTTTAATTTGTGTTTTCTGACCTCCCGGTGCTGTGCTTTGGAACTCTCGCTGGAACCCCAAGGTTTGGGTTTTCTGACCTACCGATGGCGTGCTATTTCGGTATGAAAAACCGACTGAATTACTCTTGTTAATCCGTTTTGCTGTGTTCTTGTCCTCAATCATCTGCGCCAATTCCATTGTCTCCCCTAACCCTCTCGGCCTCAGCAAGCGTAGTGCGGCTAGGATTTTCGGTTTTAGTCCTTTCATAAAATTTCCTTCCAACACTGCCTCTGAGACTTCCCCTCGACGCCCGGACAGCAACTCAAACTTTTCCCGATACTCCATGACCGTTCTCTCCTGGGTCAGGGCAAAAAACTGTTCATGCAAATCCTCTTCATGAGTGGCTCGAAACCTCTCCAACAACCGGTCCTTAAATTCACCCCACGACCTCAATGGTTGTCGTTGTTCTCGCCATTTAAACCATAGCGCCTTTCCTCAAACATCGCCTCTGCCATTAACTTTTCCCTCTCTGAGAGTCCATTGATGGTAAAATAGCGTTCTACTCTATACACCCATCCATAGGCATCCTCGCCTTCGAAAATGGGCATTTTCAACTTCCTTACCCTAGAATCCGCTCCAAATTGAGTCTGACCAGCCCAAGTTCGTGCCATCGGAGGTCTCCAACCTCCCGAATCTACTCCAGTGTCTGCAAATCCCGAAGATCCAGCCCAAAATTCTCCTTGCCCAGCACTATAGTGGGCTGGAATCCCTTGTCCAGCCGTATTTCGGCCATAACCGCTCCCTTTCTCACCATAAATACCTCCTCCTGACCTACCGCCCCCAAATCCAGCCTGTCCAAACCCAAATCCTCCCTGCTCGGGCCCAAATCCAGCCTGTCCAGGTGGTGCCTCACCCCCAAACGCCCCCGATTCGCCCTTCTCAGTCACCCCGACTCCTGCACCGTCGCCCACCTCGATTTCCGTGCCACCAGATCCTTCTCCTGCCAAACCGCCATAGCCCTTCGATGCTACCGGTGGTGGGTTGAGGTGAAGTTCAGTCAATTTCCGCAACATGGTTTCAAGAGATGAAAATTGTTGTTGAACGGTGTTGAATCGCTCATCAATCGTAGCCTTGAGCGATCCGACCTCTGCTTCCAATTTTTCTTCAAGCGCATCCACCTTCTTCGCTGCCATTGTCTCAGGATTCTTGCTCTGATACCACTTTGATAGGACTTAGGGCTAAATTAGGGCTGACTTTTATTGATTAAACCAAAAGAAAACAAACAATTCTGACCTACAATTCAAGAGGTAGGTCAATCTCTTCCAAAACTCCTAATGATTCCTAATACCAGACAAAACTCAACATCAACCCTAAGTGACTCCATAATCACTTATTTATAGCTAAACCCTAATTAATAATAAAATTACTAAACAGCCCCTGCCCATAAAATTACTAAACAGCCCCTGCTCTTAAAATTACTAAACAGCCCCTGTTCCTTTATATTTGCGCCTAACATAGGTTTTCATGGGTCTAACAGATCACTTAATAGTTGGGTCTGTTAAAATTACTTCTTAATATTTAGCATTAGTCACGTATTAATCTAATAAAACACAAAATTACTTCTTAATATTTAACATCAATCATGTATTAATATGATAAAACATAAAACAATTAAAATGATATATGTTAGTGCATAATATGTGAGAAATAAATCTAGCAGATAATTAATAACCAAATTGGCAACTTACATGTATTTGCTCATAGTCGTTCATCTAGTCAGTCTAATGCATTTTCTTTCTGCATTTCACGAAACTTCATCATTTAATATTTTAGAATTCACATTCAAAAGTTTCTTCTAGTTAAAGGAGTTGAAATAACGTTGCCTTGTAACACCTGCAAAATCTTACTTCATAACAAGGGACATAGTACTGGGTTTTTATTTCTTAATTATTATTCTCAAGTACATTTAGGCAAATTGGGTCCTTGTATTTGTGATTATTTGTGCTTTTGAATTGATGCAGTGCAAGATTTGTAATGATTTGGTTTTGCATTAGGAGGTCATATGCATTTCATGGGATTCAATTTCATGGCAAGAAACAATCCTATGAGCTGATTATATATTTGTCGTTTACAAAATTACAAGGCATGAAGGTTTAGTTAAAGTATTTTAAGAAATTTCAGGGTATATACTGGAGTAGTAGTAAGCACATTTGACCAAAAGTGAATTATGTGCTAAGAGTATCTAAAAGCACTTTCTCTAACCGTTAATTTACCATCAAGTGACACTTGTTTTGAATTTTTTTTTAAAAATGTCACACATTTTAAAAATAATCGATCAAGTGACAATCTATTAACTTTCATTATTAACTTCAACGAAAGCAGTCAATTAATTACAAAATAATATTTATTAATGTTAAATCT
Organism: Citropsis articulata; assembly: GCA_030449925.1. Taxonomy (NCBI): domain Eukaryota; kingdom Viridiplantae; phylum Streptophyta; class Magnoliopsida; order Sapindales; family Rutaceae; genus Citropsis; species Citropsis articulata. Next base: position 730,862 of record JASUUH010000135.1, on the reverse strand, counting down.
AATTCTAGTTAACAGGGATTTTTTTCGGTTAAATCAAACTATTTTTTTTAAAAAAAATTCTTGTTGAATCAAATTGCTACTTTGGCTCCACGAATTCTATTGTGTTATGGCTGTAGAGAAGATGAAGCTTAGAAAAGACAAGGATAAAAGGAGAAACAAAAAAGAGAAAGAAAAAGAGAACCAACCATCGAAGACGAAGAAAGAAGAAAAAGAGGGGGAAAAATGAACTAAAGAAGATGAAGAAAGAAGGAGAAAAAGAATTAGAGAAGACGAAGGAAGGAGAGAAAAAGAAATAAAAAAATAAATATATTTTTTTCAATTTTACCCTTAGTCTATTAAAATTAATAGTAAAATTAACGGATTATTTTCTGATTAAGTATTTTTAAAACATATATCATCTTTATGAACACCTGATGGCAATTATCCCCTTTTTTCTTAACATGAAAGTTCTTACCTTACAACCAAAGGGTTGATATTGAAGATTTGATAAAAATCAATCTTTGTATTAATTGCCACTCCTTCTAACCATAATTAATGTCTATGGAAAGTCATCCTAAATAAGTGAACGAATTAACATGTGTGGACAAGCTAAAGCTACAATATGAGGCATTGAGGCCCGGCATTCTTCCAATTTAAAAATGCAGCCGTTGGATTCAACTAAATAAATCCAACAATTGAAAAATTAAAAAAAAAGAAAAAAAAAAGGTAACTTATTAAATTAGTCCTAAGCATTTGAAATACCTAATTTTTCCATAAAATTGCATCTCTGGCCTCCCTCTCTCAAATCACTAATTTCTCTCTAATTTTTGTCTTGGATTTGTTTATTAATCACATGAAATTGAAGCCATTATCTCGCTCACGGTGGAGAACAAACTAAAGCCATCAATTGGTTGCTATCATCTTGAGCCATTGAAGTTGAAAACATCTCCCTCTCGTTCTCTTTCATTTTTGAGTTGAGGAAAAGGTGAGGAAGAACATTCTCTATTGGATTTGTGTCATTGGTTTTCGTGGTGACTACAGAAAATGATATGTGACACAATGAGGGGTTTATAAACTTTCGGTAGAAAAAAGGAATTTAGTTGATGAAAAAATATTGTTTAAGAGAAGTTAATGATTTGAAAGCATGAGATTAGGAAGAAAAGCATAAGAAAATGCTAGATTGTAGCGAAAGAGAGGTCAGGTTTAGGGTTTTAGAGAGAAAAGATGAAGAAACAAAGGAACAAATTGAGGAAAGATAGGTGAAGTGGCTAGTCGAATTGAATTAAGAGGCTAGTTGATTGTTTTATGCATTTCAAGAGGCTAGCCGCTTATTGTAAGCGGGTAACTACTAAAAGGTATAAACCAGGTGGTTAGTCGATATTTTTAATTTGGCTAGCCAATTCCCGTATCTTTCCTCATCGTTTTTCCTTTACTGGTAGTAATTATTGTATTTTTTCTATTGTTTTTTATTAAATTGACACTATATATATTTGTGTGTGTGTGCGCGAGCGCATGCGCTGTCTATTACAGGATTTGAAGAATATAATCCAGTTATGACATGGATTCTACAAACGATCCATGTGCATGGATAAACTTTTTGTAAGTATAAATTATTTAACTTCTAATTTGTGTGAAACGTTAATGATTAATTTTGTTTAAGTTATTGACGTAATATTGAATGCTGTGTGCAGTAAATATCAAGGGCTATAATTGTTGAAAAATGAAAAAAAATTAATGAAAGAGGAGAGGCATACCTTTAGGATGATACTTAACAACCTAATTATAGATGTTGGTGAAAGCATCGTTGTAAAAATGGATGAAGAACAAAAGAATAAGGATAAGCATGAGTAATTTATTTTATCTCATTTTCATGTGAATGCATTTACTAAGGTCATTTCTACATTGTTGCCTGAACAACAAGCTACAATTAGAGAAATTGGCTTTGGGAGCATGTTAGACTTACGATGTAGTTGGTTGAGACAAGAGTTTTGTGAAATATTTATCTAATTGTGTGACACAAAGAGGCTTTGTATAATTTTGTATGCCAGATATTTTTGTTTAAATCCTACTACCTTCAACATCATAATAGGGATCAAAGATGGAGGTGAACCTGTAGACATACGGGAAAAAGTAGATGATATTATTGAATTGTGTGCCAAGTATTAAACCAATCAAAGAGGAATTGAAATAACTATACTTAGTGATAAATAGATAGGTAGTGATAGTTATGATGATGATTTTAAGATCCTTTTTTGCATGTTTCTTTTAGGAATTGTATTACGTCTGACAAATGTCGTTTACATTAATCCAATGTATCTCCATGCCCTAAAAGATGCATAGTCAATCAGGAGAAAGAATTGGGCTAGATAGTGCTTCAATTTTCTGTTGGAGGTTATAGCGAAGTATAAAGAATAACAAGTGAGGTTGGTTAGTGGCTATCCTATGTTCTTAGAGGTATGTTTAACAGATCTTAAATGTCATAATTATTTTGCCAAATAGTCGCGTATTGCCATGAAAAATAATATGACATGATAATTGCTTTTGTCATAAACAATTGTTCTACTTCACCACTGTTCTATATAATCATTGTTCTATTGATAGAACAATATGTTCTGTTAGTATATGGACTAAGGAAGAGAGCCATCAATTCTTGAATTGACAGAAAAATTAGGGACATGAAGTAAATTTTAAGAACCAAATTGCATGTGTTTTGATTATTGGTTTCTATTATTGTTGTTCTTATTTATTTTAGGTTCCGATACATGAAGCAAATTTTCTGTAACTCCAAAGTGATTTCCCTCATTCTCACCCTATTGAAAGTGCTAGGTTGAGTGTTGTTAATAAAGACGGCTTTAAGGGTGCTTTTAGAGTCAATCTAAAGAATTGAACACAAAATGGATTCATTTAATGTGAGAATGGAAATAATTGAGAAGTCTTTGGAGGAATTGAGATCTAAGTGCATGATTGATGCACCATTAAAATAATCTTATGATCCATTGCCACCATTTCTGATCTTTAAAGGTCCAGAGTTACATGTCTAGTTGGGAAAATCTAGCCAACCATTGATGGGAAAAAAACAAAATGATTTTGGTCAGCAATGAGGACTCTGTGGACCGCAGATTGAACCTCGACAAACTAATGGCTTGCACTGGGACAAGTGAAGTAGTAGGTGATTTCCATTATAGCGTATCACACCTTACCCTCACTAAGCAAGCAATGGAGAAAAATATGCCAATCAACTAGTATTTGCCAACCAGATATTCTATAAGTATCTTCGGTACATATAACTATTTGTTTTACTTTCTTTTGGTGATAATTTGCTTATGTTTATGTCTTCATTATGTGTAGCAATTAGTTCTAATGGAAAAACCCACTTGAATTTGTTTTTAATACAGTTTTTTTACCGATTATGGCATAAACCCATGCTCGAAAAGGACAAAAAAATGTAAATATATTCTATATTTTAGTTTCGAGCATGAGTTTTCCTAGGCCATGTATATGTTGTCTTTACCACGAATTATTTTCTAGTTAGAATTGAAAAGAATTATATGCAACAGTTGCATAGGTGTTAAAATGTTACCTTATCAACCTTTTACTTATTACATTTTTATAATAATGTGGTTTGTCTATGAAATTCACAACTTTAATGAAAGATTTATGTTTCAATAAACGATAAATTATTGCATTGGTTCCTATTGATCCTGAATTTGAGAGATAAAAAAGCTGAGATATAAGATCTTTTTCTATATTCCTGCAGTAATAGAAAAAGGTACGATCAAGTGTTGAGCATTGTATGTCACTCATTTTTTTAACTAATCTGTTTCATATTATTACTTATGTCTATTATGTTATGTTCACATCTATAATCGACTTTGTTATTCGATATTTCTAAAAGCTGCATTCCCTAGATTCGAATTTGTAGCACTAAATGCTAACAAATATAGAACATGTGAAGTTTGTTAACTTTCCTGTCAACCAGGGCATTGGAGTTTCGAAATAAAGGAATGGATATCATTGCGAGATTTATGTGATAAACTTTATGCACAACTGCAAAATTTATTGCAAAGAAGTTGTTAGCTTTAATATATCCTTGCTAAACTTGTTTAATGGCTAAACTTGTTATTTCATAAACTTGTTAATTGTATGAAAGTAATTTTTTCTTTTGAAATTGACTTGCATAGTTCGAAAGATACAGGGGGTAGGCTTACATTCAACCGGTTGATTCTCCATTGAATCAAAATCGAGATAAATTCCTAGAACAAGCCAACGCTTAGTTCGCGAACCATGTTGCAATGGCAAGCCCTATATCGTTTCAAGTGAAAAAGCTATCTCACTAACAAAGTAGCAATTCGCAAGAAGGTTAATAAGAGAGTGCGCACTTAGGTATCAGACCATAATTGGGAATGATCTTTGTCGATTTGAATATTGTTCGTTGTTAGTTTTTGGAAAGGTGGAAGGATATAATAAAATGACATTTTTGTGAAGCACAACAAATAGTCGTCTCATTATTAATGATGTCAAAAGTAATATGCATTGTTAGCATCTTGATGATCAAATACTAACACTTGATTGAAATTGAAATATATAACATAGTTATATATTCTTGATTCATATAGTATTTAATGGTGATATATGTTGATATGTGATCATTTGATATCGAAACTGCTTATCTAGGTTGGTATATGATTGGAGATTGAAATGGTTATATATATATATTGACATGCGATCATTATAGCAAATAAACTATCTAATGAGGTCACCAAAGAACACATTAGAAAATTAGTTATTTGAAAAAGCGAACAATCAGGATTGACACGACCAAAAGTACCAGAATTTTGCATACTGGACGAAGTGAATGTAGTAAAACAATTATCATCGACTTTGAAAATTGATAGATTAAAAGTTATTTGTAATTATGCCAATATGCAACAACTACTCATAAATTCGATTATTATAAACATTAAACAAAGGACAACGAACCTAGGATAAGTAAATTGTGTGCCTTCATTTCATGTGATAGGACAAGTTTTTATTGTATGCCCAACCTTATGATATTTCCCATGCTTTCTAGAGCTTTGTTTTGTAAATTTGGCTTTAATGATAGCACTTTTGGTCTTGATAATTTTTTGATTATGTAGCTTTGGTACTACCCGTACCTTTTTATTTGGGAACTCGCCCATTGAGGTAGTTGTTCAAAAGCTAACATTAACCAATTAATTTCGACCAATGCCTTTTCGTAGGCTTCGACATTTTTTGCTATATTATAGCATATTTTTATTGCAAGCTACAAATAATACAGCACATAGACATGCAATTGGTCAAGTCAAAATGTAACAATTAAGGTCAAACATGCAACATGCATATCAAACATGAAATGGTCGTGAAAATCCTTAGTTTTTGGCTTTATGCAAGACACACAATAATCCAAGTGAAATATGCAATAACTGAGGTCAAACATGCAACATATAAGATCAAACGTGAAACCTTGTGAACAGGCAACAATTTATATGAAAGATACAACAACTGAGATTAAACATACAACATAGACGTCAAACATGAAATAGGCAGGAAAATCCTCAAGTTTTGGTTTTATTTAAGACATGCAACAATTCAAGTCAAACATGCAACATAAAATCTACCTATAAGAAAGTCATATAAACGTACAACAGCTGAGATCAAATTGATGTTAAACATAAGATCCATGTAAACATGCAACAGGTCATGTCAAACATGCAATAACTAAGGTTAAAATACAATATGGATGTTAAACATGAAACAGATGGGAAAATTCTCAGTTTTTGGCTTTATTCAAGGCTTACAACAATTTAAGTGAAATATGTAACAACTGAGGTAAAAAATACAACATGAAATCTACATGTAAAAAAGTCACATGAAACATGCAACAATTGAGGTTAAACATGAGAACCATGTAAACATTCAACGAGTCACATTAAACATACAACAACTGAGGTCAAGCATGCAACACGGACGTCAACCATGAAATAGGCAGTAAACTTTTTAGTTTTTGGCTTTGTTTAAGGCATGCAACAATTCTAATAAAACATATAATAACTAAAGTCAAACATGCAACATCAAATCTATCATGTAAAGAAGTCACATGAAACATGCACAACAAAGGTCAAACTTGCAACAACTCATATTAAACATGAGTACGATTTAAACGAAACACATGGTATATGTGACAGATGTCAACATGTGACATGGATGTCAAATCTGAAATAGATGGGAAAACAATTTTAGGGGTATTTAGAATAATAAAGTTGAGATAAATAACAATATATATTAAAATTTTAATGTTCAGTACGAGACATCATATTTAAAATATGGAACAAATGTTTATCTTATATTATATATAATTTTTTATTTTTTTTTCTATCGATTATGATAAGATGAAACCGATCATGAAATTGATTGCACCAAGTTTTTGGTTGCTATTACAGTTATCTCTCTTTTTTAGAGCTTGGTATTATACCAAATTGGCATAGTAGCCATGCCAAACCCATTTGAACAAGATTAATGGGCAAATTGAGTATTAATGCTTCTTTGGATCTAAACTGTAACTAAACATACTTGTTTACTGGCCATTTGTCTTTCTAAAAAATTTTAGACTATGAATTAATTACACATCAATAAACACACTATCTTTAAAGTCTGTATAGTTTGGGTTTGGCTTTTCTATGCCCCTAAGCTTTCCATCATATATACGGGCTTTGATTAAGATATTAAAATTGCAGCGATAAAGAGACTTTCATTTTGTTTTCAAAGTTTACATCCATTTCTCAAGTGTCGATGGTGAATCAACATTGCAAGTGCAAAATCACAATGTTTTGCCTATTGAAGTTTTGCGTTTTAATCGTTTAACTCCAAGGCAAGTTTGTTTTTATACTTTTGCTGTAGATAAGTTCTCACATGTGACACACGTGTGAATCACATATTCTGACCATAAAAAACTTTTATCAAGTTTGTCAGGAAGAGTGGGAAATACATTAGAGGTAACACATACAATTAATACATGTATAAAATGTGTAGTTAAATTTAATATAACCACCACTTATATTATATTTTTTTAATATACAATGGGCCTCTCAAAAAGAGCTAAGAAGGGACTAAATAGAGAAAACCACCATATATATCTCATGAAGCCGTAAAGGAAGAGCGCCAATTAAATTTGCCATAAAGTTAGCTGCAAAGTTTGCTTCTCGATAAACATGGGTGATGGTAATATTCCAATTCTGCTTGAACTCTTAAATGGATCGAATAATAAGAGAAAATTTGTTCACCAAATCTAGATGCTTAGTAATCATTTGAGTCATGTATAAACTATCTATTTCAACTTGCAGCCAAAGAATTTTGGATTACCAAACAATGTTCAAGCCTTGGTAGGAACCTAGATTATCCATTCCTCTTAGTTGCACCATCCGTATTAAGTTTACACCAAGGCTAAATGGGAGAAGACCAGCCAATCTATCTCTCAGTCTTCATAAACCGGTATTTAGAGGCGAGTTGTTAATCCGTTGAATTTCCTCAACCTTCATAGTGATATCATTAACCAAAGCTCCACTATCTTAAGTCACATGACTAAAACAAAAATGGTTCACTAAAACCAGAGTCTCCAAATTGCTACATTAAAGAAACACCTTCAGTATAAAACTTATCAATCAACCAAAAACTCTTCAGGTTTTGACTTATCAAATCCCAAAGATCAAGGTTATAGAATTCATAGCAATGCGACACATGAATAATTCAATATGGGCCTTGCCAACTCCAAGCAAGGTTCCAAATCTGATCTTCTATATTATTTCCATAAGGGCTATTAGCATGTTATGTAGATTTGACTGTAAAAATGTCTTTATCAAAAAAAGCCTAAAAGACTTGATCATTACCTCTTTAATCCAAAAGAAGAGGGAAATCATCTATTCTAAGGATGATGTGATTAAGAAGAAGATAATTGAAATGGTCCCATCACCAGTTTCCATTACAGTTAGTAAAGTTAGCAGCAACATTATTAAGGATATTTTCGGGAACAATACCAATTGCATGAAAGAACAATGGTTTTTCTTTTGTAGCCCAACGATCCCACCAAAACTGATCCCTTCTATCACCTCCTATATTCTAGGAAACACCTAATAATATATCCTTCCCAACATTCGTTATACTTTTCACAAGTGAATCCTATTTCATGTAGGTAAACTTGAAGGAAAATTAGAGGAATCCATACTATATTTAATTATCAATACTTGGGCACAAAGGCTCGAATGAGGAGAAATAATGCCCTATCCCATCTTCATCAACTAAGCTCGGTTCATCATACCAGGATTTTGAAGCCCAAACCATTACACACTTTTACATGGCAAATTTTATCCCAATTAACCAGAGTCATTTTGGTTGATCCGTTACATCGCTTTAAATGAAGATTTTACAAGCATGCTTAACTTGTGACTTAACTTTTGAAAGAAGAATTGTCGTTTGCATGGCATAAATGAAGAATGCTTGAAGGAATGACTGAGAATGGTAGTTCTTGTAGCCAGGGAAAGATCTCATCTAACTAGACATACTTTTTTCTACCTTGTTGATGATCTTTTGACAAGTTCGCTTGGAGACTCGAGAGTGAAGGAGTGGCATACCACGATATTTACCAAGATCATTAGTTGTTAGCATATATGTATCCATAATATTGGTTTTGATGATAACAAACAAGATTAAGAATGATTAAGTTTTTAAAAGCTTAAATTATTTTTATACGTTTTAAATAAATCATTATTTTCACATTATAAAGGTTTTATATTTCATGGAACAATGATTTTATGAAATTGGTTGTTTTTCAAGTTGTGAACTAAAATGAAAGAATTTTACAATCTTTGATTTTAATAAGTATTGTTTGAAATTCTGCAGAAGGACTTATTTGAAAAGTGTCATAGCATTTTGGGTCATTTCATAATTTTAGAAGTTTGGGATTAACGAGTATTATTTAGAAATTTCAAAATTGGACATATTTATAAAGTTTTATAACGTTTTGGATCATAGTACATTTATAGAAAGTTTTGGGGTAAAACTATAATTTTTGGTAAACAATTCACTGCAGCAAACGGCTAACCGTTTATTAAAAATGGGTAACCAATACTTTCCAGAAAGCATGTTTTACAAAGGTTTGTTAAAATGATGTTTCTGGAAAATAACGGTAAACCGTTTACGAAAAACGGTAAACCGATTATTTTCAAATTGCTAACCTTGAACTGTTTATTATGAACAGTTGAGCCAAATTTGTTTTGCAGGTCTCTGGAAATTAACGATAAACCGTTTACAGAAAACAGTGAACCGATTATTTCTAGATTGCTAACCTTGAACCGTTTAGTAAGAACGGTTACGCCAAATTTATTTTGCAGGTCTTTGGAAATTAACGGTGAACCGATAATGACAAACGGTCAATCGTTTATTTGAAATTTAGCCCAATGGTAACTTTGTTCAATCCAAACGGTTAACTGTTAATGGTTAACGGTGATCCGTTTTCTGGCAAAAAGTGAATAACGGCTAGTTTTTGAGCTCCAACTATATAAACTCAAATCCAATTCATTTTTGGTAATCTTTGCAAGCATAAACAAGTGCACACAACATATATTGATCTTCAAATTCAAAAATCATCATAGATTAAATCTTCATTGAGCTATCATTTTGTATATCCACTCTTTGAGAGAGTTTTTGTTGTAAGTTTCATTTCCTCATCAAATTTGTGAGTGTTTAAGTGTGTGATACACTTGAGTAAAGAGATTGGGAGATAATCTCTTTGTTGTAAAGGTTCATTGACACCTTGAAGTCAATTGTAAGTATTTGAAGTCTTGGAAGGCTTGGATAGTGAAATCCTCAAGCTTGGGTTGCTTGGAGGCGTGGACGTAGGCGGGGATAGCCGAACCACGTAAAAATCCTTGAGTTTGATTTCTCCTCTCTTACTCATTTATTATTGTGCTTTTATTGAATTTATTGTTTTCAATTTTGTTAAGGCATTAGATTAGATTGTTATGGATTGTTGTGTGATTTGATTAGGATAATTTTTAAAACACCAATTCGCCCCCCTCTTGAGTTGCACACTTGTATTTCATTTGGTATCAGAGCAAGGTGCTCTTGTGTAGACTTAACCGTCTAGAGTTAAAGATCAATCGCAACCTAAATTAGCTTAACCTTCATGGAAGGCCAATCCACCACTAGACTTCCATTTTTTTATGGTAATGACTATCCTTATTGGAAAACTAGGATGAGAGTATTTTTACAAGCCTTAGACTATGAAATATGGAAAATAGTTTGTGATGACTCATTCATTTCTAGGAAAAATGGTTTAAGTGAGTCGAATAGGAAAAAGATGTCTTTAAATTCAAAGGCTATGAATGTTTTATTTTGTGCCTTAGATAAAAAGGAATTTCATAGAGTTTCAAATTGTTCTAATGCTTATGAAATATGGAGAAAACTTGAAGTGGTGTATGAAGAGACTACAAATGAGGAGGAATCTCATGAGGTATCAAATTTGGCACTTATGGCAATTGGAGATGAATCAGATGATGAACTTAATGAAGTAAGTGATCCTACCTATGATGAATTGCATGATGAGCTTATGAAAATTGGTAAAAAGAACGTGTGTCTTAAAAAGAAAATGGTAGAGCTCACAAATGAAAATGAATCCTTAAGTGCAAAGATTACATGCTTAGAATTAGAGAATAAAGCATTGCATGATAGAGTTGCATTATCAAATGAGAAATTTAACACTTCACATGAACATCTAGAATCAAATGTAAATGACTTGAAAAATGAAAAAGATGTCCTGCAAAAATCTAATATTTTATTAAATGAAATATTACATGATAGGATTGCATCATTTTCATATAAACAAAGTACTTCATATGAGCTTGAAAAATCACATGTTGATGAATTGATAAAAGAAAATGAAGTACTTAAGAAAAAGATTAATGAGCTCAATGAAATTGTGTTAAAATTCACAAGTGGTCAAAAGAATTTAGAAAAATTACTAAGCACTCAAAAATGTGTGTTTGATAAAAGAGGACTTGGGTATAAGCTTAACTTGAAACAAAAATATTATAAAAATTATTTTGTTAAGGCTACTTTCACAAGTGATCATAAGATTGTTTGTCATTATTGTAATGGAAATGGTCATATGTGTTATAAATGCCATGTTAAAAGAAATGCATATTATGATATGAAATGTATTTGGGTTCCAAAAAGAATCATTGCTAACACTCAAGGACCCAATAGTATTTGGGTACCAAAGGGCACAACGTGAATGTTTTCTTTGTAGGTACCACAATCAAAGAATGGTGGAGAGTTCCTTGGTGAAAGCTTGTGAGGATAATCACTTGATCATGATCTAAGAGAAAATTATGAGTAAGATGATTTAATTGCTTTGGTGACAATTCTTGCCATATAAATTTTGTTGAATGGATCATGATGAATGGATAATAGCTTGAATTTGCGAAAGCATGCTTGTATGTTTACATGATGGAATTATCATTGTGTATAACATTGAGTGATTTATCATGATGCCTTTGTTTGATTTTGATGGTTGAATGGTCTTTGATTTCATCTTCTTAATTGTCTATCATCGTTGTTCATCTATTAAGTATGTGTGAATTCATATGTCATTTATTGTGTTATATCATCATTCATTTATAAAATTCTCACACATGACTTATTGCATTTATGGATTTGATCACTTGTTCTTTACTTCATAATGATGGCTTTTCTTAATGGTTATGTTGATTTTGATGATCTATTTATTGCCATTATGTACTTATGCTTTGTTCAAGATTTGTGATAAAGAATGTGCTTTGGTGATTACATTGTATTTGATATGATTGTTGGTTATGTTCTTTACTTATGTTTTGGATAATTTTGAACTAATATGCTTATTTTGAGATTTTAATAATTGATAGGGGGAACTTTTTACTCTCTTTGATGATAAAGAGGGAGATATTATTTGTAAGGGAGAAATACATTTATTTTGAGATTCTTAAGCATATAAGATTTTTTTTAAATGCCACATTAGATCTTTGATGAGTTTCGTTGTCTTGATTTCTAAAATATGATTAGTAATTATGGAGCTTGAATGGTTGATAATATGTTCTTAAAACTTTTGTATGCCCATTTGGTAAATAAATCAAAACCTCTTTACGAAGAACAATTTTCAAAAAAAAAAAAATCGGCATGAACTTGGGATGATGAAATTTATTAATATCTCTAATCATGTTATTAATACTATTAAAATTAATTTCTTGATGATTTTGATGATTGATGATTATTTGAGTGTGGCTTGATGAATTGATGGAGTTATTGGTTTTTATAATTGTTTAAGCTTATATAGAAGTGTTTCTAACCATGTTGTGTATTTGAGGATTTCTTCATTTTTAAAGGGACACTTTGCCGAAATTGTTGCTCGCACAAAATGAGTAATATCTTCATCTTATTTCGATTACATCTATTTATCTTTTCATTTTATGATGAAAGGGGAGATAAATATTATATGTTTTTGGATAAAATTATTTTGGTTAAAATTTTAAATTGGCCATATATTTAGGGGGAGCATAAAATATGATTTTGGATAATATGCATTTTGAACTTTTTTGTTGTCCAAAGGGGGAGACAAAGTAATATATCTTTTTTATGTTTTCAAAAGGAGGAGAATAACATGCACTTTGAGCATTCTTTTAATGAATGATTTGTTCTTATGGTGATGATTTTGAGATATGATGATGATTTGATTACATGGTTTTTATATGATGATTTTATGTTTTGAGTTGTTGATTTGATAATTGATGGAATCATGATTCATGATCATTTTATGGTTGATGGATTATATGATAATGATAATTTGGGAGTGATATTATTAAAACTTGTATTTGAGGTGATGCTTGTTGTTAGGGGGAGATTTTATCGAAATTTCTACTTAGACAACATAAGCAACAAATTTACTCCTCTTATTCTTTTCCTTTAAGTTTTCTTTTTTATGATGAAGGGGGAGAAAAATACATGTTTTTAAATTTATAAAGATTTACTTTTTTTTTTCTTTTCCACTAAATTTTCTTTTTTATAATGAAGGGGGAGAAGAATACATGTATTTATATTTGTTAATTTACCTAAATTGTAAGAGAAGCTTACATTTAGAGGGAGTAATTTGTGAAATCATTCTTTAAAGACATGCAAGGTTTGTCATCATCAAAAAGGGAGAAATTGTTAGCATATATGTATCCATAATGTTGATTTTGATGATAACAAACAAGATTAAGAATGATTAAGTTTTTAAAAGCTTAAATTATTTTTATACGTTTTAAATAAATCATTATTTTCACATTATAAAGGTTTTATATTTAATGGAAAAATGATTTTATGAAATTGGTTGTTTTTCAAGTTGTGAACTAAAATGAAATAATTTTACAATCTTTGATTTTAATAAGTACTGTTTGAAATTTTGCAGAAGGACTTATTTGAAAAGTGTCATAGCATTTTGGGTCATTTCATAATTTTAGAAGTTTGGGATTAACGAGTATTATTTGGAAATTCCAAAATTGGACCTATTTGTAAAGTTTTATAATGTTTAAGGTCATAGTACAGTTATAGAAAGTTTTGGGGTAAAACTATAATTTTTGGTAAACAGTTCACTGCAGCCATCACTGTAGCAAACGGCTAACCGTTTATTGAAAACGTGTAGCTGATACTTTTCCAGAAAGTATGTTCTATAAAGGTTTGTTAAAATGATGTTTCTGGAAAATAACGGTAAACCGTTTACGGAAAACGGTGAACCGATTATTTCCAGATTGCTAACCTTGAACCATTTACTATGAACAGTTGAGCCAAATTTGTTTTGCAGGTCTCTGGAAATTAACGATAAACCGTTTACAGAAAACGGTAAACCGATTATTTCTAGATTGCTAACCTTGAACCGTTTAGTAAGAACGGTTAAGCCAAATTTATTTTGCAGGTCTCTGGAAATTAACGGTGAACCGATAGTGACAAACGGTCAATCGTTTATTTGAAATTCAACCCAACGGTAACTTTGTTCAATCCAAACGGTTAACTGTTAATGGTTAACGGCGATCCGTTTTCTGGCAAAAAGTGAGTAACGGCTAGTTTTTGAGCTCCAACTATAGAAACTCAAATCCAATTCATTTTTGGTAATCTTTGCAAGCATAAACAAGTGCACACAACATATATTGATCTTCAAATTCGAAAATCATTATAGATTAAATCTTCATTGAGCTATCATTTTGTATATCCACTCTTTGAGAGAGTTTTTGTTGTAAGTTTCATTTCCTCATCAAATTTGTGAGTGTTTAAGTGTGTGATACACTTGAGTAAAGAGATTGGGAGATAATCTCTTTATTGTAGAGGTTCATTGACACCTTGAAGTCAATTGTAAGCATGTGAAGCCTTGGAAGGCTTGGATAGTGAAATCCTCAAGCTTGGGTTGTTTGGAGGCGTGGACGTAGGCGGAGATAGTCGAACCACGTAAAAATACTTGAGTTTGCTTTCTCCTCTTTTATTCATTTATTATTGTGCTTTTATTGAATTTATTGTTTTCAATTTTATTAAGGCATTAGATTGGATTGTTGTGCGATTTGATTAGGATAATTTTTAAAACACCAATTCGTCCCCCTCTTGGGTTGTACACTTGTATTTCATTAGTGATAGAGTAACCGAGAACTCTTCCAATATTATTCTCCTCTCTAGCATTAATATTCTTTTATAAGAATACTTTGGTCTTGGTCCTATTAAATTTAGCCTCAGAACTTTTACAAAATATGTCAAGGACCGAATTGATTACTCTCGTCTACTCACAGGATGCCTCAGGTAGCAGCAAAAGATTATTAGTAAAAAATAGATTGGTGAGGGGGTTCTTATTACAAGTCAAGTAAATAGGTTTCTATTCCCCCATGTCTACTGCATTGTAAATACCATGACCTAGCCTTTCAATACATGAAATAAAAATATACAGCAAGAGGCGTCCCCCTAACGAATTCCCTAAGAAGGCACAAATTCATTTGTTAGCTCTTTATTTTAAAGCACGATCATTTTCAAAGTTGTGATGCATTCCATAATAATATGTAGAAGATCCATTGGAATGCTTGTTTCTCTTAGCGTTGTATGAATGAAACTTCAACTAAGACGGTCATAGACTTTCTCCAAGTGAACTTTAACCTGCCATGTTCCCCGTCTACTAATTTTCCTCTGCATAGAATGAATAATCCCCTGGGCTACAATAATGTTTTCAATAATATGTCGGCCTGATACAAAACTAGTGTGATGGGGGCCAATAAGCTGAGGAATAATGGTTTTTAACCGATTTGCCATAATCTTAGTCACGGTTTTATAAGCCACAATACACAGGCTTATGGGATGATACATCCTAAAATTAATAGGATTTATCATTTTTGGAATCAAAACTAGCAAAGTTGAGTTAATCTCTTCAATAATACTAATTTTATACGCAGCAGTGCGTTTTTCCTTTCCGCCACGCCGCCGCTATGCCCAATTTTTTTCGTGCACGCCCACTGCACGAGTGCTCTTGCGTGGCCGTGTCCAAAGCCCACCAATTATTTTTCACGCGCCTAAGCGTCTTTATTCGTCACATGCATGCTTTTTTAAGCCCATCAGTCTACTAAAATAATAATAATAATAATAATAATAAAAACAACAACAACAACAACAATAATAATAAATTCATAATCATATTAATATTAACATTTTATTATTAGTTTATCACAATTTCACAACTATATATTTAATTTCAAAATAACCAATAATTCATAATACAACAATATATAAATTTAATTCCATAGATCATAATAATGATTAATTAAAATTAGACATACAATTCTCAAATAATAATTACAATAAGCGATACTTATGAGATACCAACTTAACAAATCACAGATCACAAATAAAATTATGATTAATTAAATTTTTTATTTATCACTTATAAATTTATGATGTTTATAATTTTATTTATTAAAATCATGATATTTACTTATCCATTTAATAAATTATAAATATAAAAAAATTAATTAAATAAATATAATAAATAAAATTATTAAAATCATGATATTTACTTATTCATTTAATAAATTATAAACATAAAAAATTAGAATATTTATTTAAACTAAGATTTAAATTAATTTTTAAAAGTCTATGATAAAAAATATATTAAAAATTTAATTTCAAGATATTTTATTTTAATTTCATAATATTTTTTTTTTACTTTTTATTAAAAATTTTATGCCTAAATTCGCCGGCGTCACGTGCATGCCACGCGTGCTCGAACGCGTCTTGAGTGCTGCCGTCTTTGTGCCACGTGCCGCTACTTGGCCATACTTAAATACAGCTACTGCTAAAAATCTCTTTCACAAAATGACGAAAAAAGGGATCAACAATATTCCACTGAGATTGGTAAAAAATGCATAAAGGTCATCAACTCCTGGAGCTTTTAACAGCTTCATGCTGAAAATAGAATTCTTGATTTTGGTATCATCAACAAGCCCTTGAAGCATATGAAATACAATCTTATCAATAATAAAAAAACATCCCACAAGAGGGCAAGTGTCTCTGCTATCTTCACAAGTGTATAAAGATAAAAAGAAATTAACAGCATGTTGTTTAATTGCCTCATTATAAAATAACCATTATACAGATTCATTTTGTATTATTACAATACAATTTCTTCGTCTTCTAGTAATAGTTTTTTGATAGGGCTAAGTAGTGTTTCGATCCCCGCGTAACAGCCAATCCTTGTGAGACTTCTTAAGCCACAAATTTATTCTTAAAACAAAACTTCTTCAAGCTCTTTTTTCAACGGAATCTCAAGACAAATAAGGCTCTTAGAATAGTGATCTTCAAACACTTTTTGGATACCCCCCCAACCAGCCAAAATCTAACGCTTTCTTCTAAAGATGTTTCCAAAATAGTCCTTATTCCAGATTGAGACCTTACCAATGAAATAATGACCCCTTTAAAAATAGAAAGCACCAGAGTTCCATGTATCAGCAATGAGATCACTAAACCTATTGTCGGTAAGCCACGCTATAAGAAAACGAAAAGGCCTCTTGCCTGACTTATTCCTTTTATTCCTATTAAAAAGGAATAAAAGTGACTTTCAAGAGGTGCAACACTGTACTATCAGCAAAATTATAAAACCTGTTAACATATATATTTCCATAATATTGATTTTGATGATAACAAACAAGATTAAGAATGATTAATCTTTTAACCTCAAATTATAAGGTGAGCTTACATTTAGGGGGAGTAATTTTTGAATCATTCTTTAAAAACATGAAAATTTGTCATCATCAAAAAGGGGGAGATTGTTAACATATATGTTTACATATTGTTGATTTTGATGATAACAAATAAGATTAAGAATGATTAAGTTTTTAAAAGTTTAAATTATTTTTTATACATTTTAGATAAATCATTATTTTCACATTTTAAATGTTTTATATTTAATGGAAAAATGATTTTATGAAATTGATTGTTTTTCAAGTTTATGGTTTAATTGAAAGTGTTTTGAAAACTTGAAAATCAACAAGTATTGTTTGAAATTATGGAGAAGGACTTATTTAAAAAGTGTTATAGTATTTTGGACCATTTCATAATTTCAAAAAGTTTTGAGATTCACAAAGTATTATATAGAAATTATGAAATTAGACCTATTTGTAAAGTTTTATAACATTTTGGGTCATAATACAGTTATAGAAAGTTTTGGGGCAAAAATATAATTTTTGGTAAACAGTTTACTGGAAATTACTCCTTCACCGTTAACAAGAAAACGGTGAACCTTTTATTTCCAGAATATTAACCTTGAACCGTTTAGTAAAAAGGTTAAGCCAAATCTATTTTGCAGGTCTCTGGAAATTACCCCTTCACCGTTTACAGGAAAACGGTGAACCGTTTATTTCCAGAATGTTAACCTTGAACCGTTTAGTAAGAACGGTTAAGCCAAATTTATTTTGCAGGTCTCTGGAAATTACACCTTAACCATTTACAATAAAACGGCGAACCGTTTATTTGAAATTCAGCTCAACGGTAACTTTGACCAGCGCAAACGGTTAACCGTTAAGGGTTAACCTTGATCCGTTTTCTGGTCAAAATGCATAACGGCTAGTTTTTGAGCTCCAACTATAAAAACTCAAATCCAACTCATTTTCAAGCTCTCTAGCACGCACAAGCAAAAGGCATACAAGATATCTTGAGCTCTCAATTCGTGAATCAAAAATCCTTGATCCATCTTTGTTCTTCATTTTGTATATCTACTCTTTGAGAGAGTATTTGTTGTAAATTTCAATTTCTCATCAAATTTGTGAGTGATTAAGTGTGTGATACATTTGAGTGAAGAGATTGGGAGATAATCTCTTTGTTGTAAAGGTTCGTTGACACCTTGAAGTCAATTGTAAGTATTTGAAGCCTTGAAAAGGCTTGGATAGTGAAATCCTCAAGCTTGGGTTGCTTGGAGGCGTGGACGTAGGCGGGGATAGCCGAACCACGTAAAAATCCTTGAGTTTGCTTTCTCTTCTCTAACTCATTTATTATTATACTTTTATTGAACTTATTGCTTTCAATTTTATTAAGGCATTAGATTGGATTGTTGTGTGGTTTTGTTAGAATAATTTTTAAAACACCAATTCACCCCCCCTCTTGGGTTGCACACTTGTATTTCAAAACCATTCCTCATTACACACCGCCCTATCACTGTGTTTAAAAAGAAACTTCGAGACTAAGTAAACCTTGGTCCATTAAAAGGAAAATCATATATTTTTTTAGAATGAAACAAGTTGTGAAACAAACCACAAAATCTATTAGTTTTTACAAAACCACTTTTTTTTTCTCTTAAGCATACAAGAAGAATTAAAATCACCACACATTAGCCAAAGGCCTTCAACTGCGTTAGCAAAATTATCCAAATGTTCCCAGTAGGCCTGGGTAAATTATTCGACCCGACACGATCCGATCTGAAAAAAATCAGGTGCGGATCAGATCGGATAATTAGCCTAACCTGATCAGATGAATATTAGCCAACCTGATCGGATTGTGATCGAATCGAGTTAAACCCGATCCGATCCGAAAATCCAATCAGATTTGGCTGAAAAAAAAAAGAAGCAAAATCATGAAATTCAATAGTGAAAAGTGAAAATCCTTTACTCTTGCAAGCTGTAAAGCACACACACAATCTCATCTCCATAATTCCACTTACACATATTACACTCACTTTTAAATCTCATTCACATAATCACTCTCTAGTCTCTTATTCTCCATCTCTGCAATCTGACGTCTTTATCTCCAATCTCCAATCTCCAGTCTTTGCTCTTCAAAAATCAAAATCACAGCCTTAGGCAGAAAGAAACCGATGCAACATAAAGCACACCGCCAGTCCACCAACGCAGCACACCACGCCCGCAGTCAACGCTGATTTTCCTACTCGATCTGACAAGCCGATCATCATTTACAGATGCAACCACCGGCTTTGCTACTTCACTCGTCCATCACGATTCACCAAGTTCCTCCAAGATCCACTCTAAGTCTCTAACCCGGCAACCCGATCTTGAATATGTGTTTTGACTTTTGAAATTTTAATAGTTATTTACTAATTTTAATGTAAATTTCATTGATTTAGGGAATATTTTTAATATAAATTACTAAATTTTATTTATTATCACATATATATCTTATCAATCCGAACCGTTTCTAATATAAACCCGATTCGATCTAAAGTCAACCCAATTTTTTAACCCGATCTGATCCGATCCGAATACATTTGGATCGAATCGGGTTATAGATTCAGATTGAGTTCGGATGAAATATCTTCCAACCTGATCAATCCGAAATCTGATTGGGTTGATCCAAACCCGATCCGAACCCGATTTTGCCTAGCCCTAGTTCTCAGAGATGCTTTCTAGAGATGGCCAATAGGCTAAACAGCACAGGCATGACACGTGTCCACACAGCACAACACAACACTAGTACATTTTGGTGGGGCATACAGCACGGTACGGCACGCATGTGGGTAGGCTGCGCTTAGAATTTTAGGCATGTTGGCCTTAAAAGCACGACACGATTAAAGATAGATTAAGCATGACATGATAATAAAGACCGCAATAAGCACGTTTTATTTTTTAATGAAAGAAAACTTAAAATTTTATGATTTTACAAATAACTTGAAATTGAATTTTTAAATTTATTTAATTCTTAGTTAAAAAATACTATAATTTATATATATAATTTATTAAATAAATAAATGATCATGATTTTAATGAATAAAATTATAAATATCATGATTTTATAAATATGCATTAATATTATTATGAATTATGATCTATGACTTTATGTAAGTCCAAGTTAACAATTCAGTTAACCCTTAAAAAAAATTTATTATTATTGTTGTTGTTGTTAAGTATTAAAAAAATTATAATTCTATAACGTCAAACTTAGTAATTAATATTACACTTTCTTACTATTATTAGTTTATTATTAGTGAATATGGACTTTAGTTTTGAATTTTGATTCTATTAAATGTGAATAAAGGCATAAACAAAAAAAATGTATATAGACTCAAAAAAAGTACCCCAATAGCTTGGCATACACTATTAAAAAGTTTTAAGAAAAGCTTATTGGGCTTTTCTTATTAGGCATGGCACAGCACGGCACCGGCACGAGCATGTATGGACTTTGCTTTGATGGGCCGGGTTGGCACAGCACAGCCCATTAGCCATTTCTAGTGCTTCCTGATAATGGGATAAGACTAGCGTAGATAGCAGTTATCCTTGATATGAAGTTGTTATTCTTAAAAACTTTGAAGTGAATAAATTGTCTATGATTGGGAACAATTTCTATATCAAAAGGTCCTTCTATAGGATCCAAATCCCCTAAAAGAAACCAGTAGCTTCAACTCTATGGGATTTATCAAAGCTAATTCTTTTAATGAAATCATCTACTTTATACCCACTGATTCTAGGCTCTAGTAAAACAACCATGACCGGCTTATAATTCTTGATAAAAGAACTAAGAAAGCAATAGAAGACTAGCGATGTCGCTCCCTAGACATTCCAAAATATAATTGATAAACACATAAAGATATGTACGATAAAAGTAAGAAACACCTTATAATTTTGGTCCTGATGCTTTGATCTCCAAGTCCATAGTTAATTCATCCACAAAAGATATACCTCCATCAGAAGAACCAGACTCGTTATCACTGATATCTCCATCAGAAGATCCAGACTTATTATCATTTTCTCTTATATAATTGTTGTCCTTCCCATAATCATCCATGTCGCTAGTGATAATTAAGTGCCAGTATCAGAGGGATCATTGGCTAGTTTATATGACTTATCATACCGCAGACTAGTTAAATTGCCCTTAGCTTGGCCATTGGAAGAGAAAGCAGAAGAATTGTTATTGGTAGAGGCAACAATGGTGAAAGAGACAGCAGAGTGATGTAAAGGATTGAGGCTAGTTAGGACGATGGTGGGTGCAGGCTGGCTAGTCTGGTTTACATAGATGTTTGTTTTGTTATGTAAGGTGTGTGGGAGTTGTATGGGAGTAGCATCAATATCATTCGATTGGTTGCCAGTGTTGGGACCATGAATAAAAAAATCCACATGTATAAGGATGTATAGGTTGGGGGTGGGATTCTTTTCAAGGTTTATTCTTTTTCAGGCTGGGTGAGCTAAAGATTTTTACTACTTGTATCATAGTTTTTCATAATAAATGTACAATGTTATAACATTATTTGCTTATTGTATGGTTGATATAATACCTTTAATATATTCTAAAATTTCTCGAGTTTAGCTTTTGGCATAACTTCAAGGACAGATTTATGAATTTAGAAAGAGAATCAGAAAGGGGTTTCTTCTTGTAAATTGTTTTTCTAAAGTTTATAATAATAAAGAAATCGACGTATTTTTAGTTGGAACTACGCAACTAGGAGGCTGAACGATCAAAACCTGTGTACTCATCTTTTTATTTTAATATGTTTCTTTGATTCTTATTACCCTTACTGCGAATCTTGTGAGCATCATCTTGTCCTAGGGTGTTTAATTTCTATTATAAAAACATATTCAAACCCAACATCAAAGAGAAAGGCCTTTTTTTTTTTAGGTGTTTTTCCCTGCTTTTTTTACAATAAAAACAAAAAGTCCTTTTAATACATCAAACACTAGGTCAAGTTCTATTATTTGTGGTGTTGCTGGGTGACCGAGGCTTCCTAGACAAACATAAACTAGAGTAAAATACAAGATATGCAACCCAAGAAAGGGGGTGAATTAGTATTTTAAAACTTACACTAATAATTCGCACAACAAACTAATCTAGTGTCTTAATAAATTCGAAAACAATAAATTCAATTAAGCATCATAATAAATGAGCTAGGGAAGAGAAAACAAATACAAGAATTTTTTCATGATTCGGTAATCCCCGCCTACGTCTACACCTCCAAGCAACCCAAGCTTGAGGATTTCCCTATCCAAGACTTTCAATGCTTCAAATGCTTACAATTGACTTCCAAGGTGTCAATGAACCTTTACAACAAAAAGATTGTCTCTCAATCTCTTCACTTAAGTGTCTCACACACTTAAACACTCACAAATTGATGAGGAAATGAAAATTAAAATAAAAACTCTCTTAAAGAGTAGATATACAGATTGAAGAACAAAGACGATTCAATGTACGATGATTTGCGAAATGAGAACTCAATATATGTTGTGTGATTTTTGTTTTTGCTTACAAGAGAGCTTGAAAATGAATTGGATTTAATTTTATATAGTTTGATCTAAAAAATTAGTCATTATTCTCTTTTTGGTGATAACTGGCTTGCCGCTTTTGTGAATCCAGTTAGTCGTTTTATGTTACCGTTATAGTAAATATTTGAATTTTAGAACATCCGATATGCCATTTTCGGAATTCGGTTAGCCGTTTTCATTCTAGTAAGCTTCTGCTCAAATCTAATCTACCGCTTGTCAAATCCGGTTAGCCGCTTGCTACAGTGACGACTATAGTGAACTATTTTATAAAATTATAGTTTTACTCTAAAACTTTTTATAACTGTGTTATGGCCCAAAACGTTATGAAATTTTTCAAATAAATCCAATTTCAGAATTTCTAAATAATACTTGTTAATCTCAATACTTTTTAAAATTATAATATGGCCCAAAATATGTGAAATTATAGTATGGCCTAAAATATTTAAATATTTTCAAATAAGTCTAAATCTGAAATTCAAAATAATATTTATTAAAATCAAAGATAGCAAAACTCTTTCATTTTAGTTCACATCTTGAAAAACAACTAATTTCATAAAATTATTCTCTTGTTATAAAAGCATAATGTATAAATCTTTGTTTATAAAAAACATGTGGTTTGTTATCATCAAAATCAACATTTATAACCATATAGGCTAACTTAGAGAACCGATGTCTTGTAAATCAAGTCATTATAAACATTTGGTTGTTGAGAATGTCAAATAAAACAACATTGAATGAAAGTTGTCAAAGACACGATCTGCACCAAATGACATCGACACAGTTTGTGAAAATCAGTCCGTATTACACATTGATAATGTTTGAAAAATTGTAATCTCTGCATCTATAAATATGCTCAATGTATAATGTTTATTCAGGAAATGAAAAACGTATTTCTTCATGGTATCAGAGCCACGTTCGCTGCTCTATTTGTAACAAAAATAGAAAAAACCAAATTCTTCCCACAACCATTTTTTCACCATTTTTCTTCCTTAAAATCATTCCTATCATTAAAGAAACCTATGCCAATAAAAAAACAAACCACCCATATGTAAAAAACTTAAGTTTATAGATCGATCAACAGTCCCATCAATTTTTCCATAAAATGATCTTTAAAAACCAAGAATATCATCAATTTGCTCAGCTTCCAGTAAGCAAACTGTAAAAATTTCACATTCAAACATAGCCACAAGCGCCTCCACACGCTTCTCGAAGTCACGGCCAACCACTACTCACCTCCGTCACCACCAACTCGCTCTCACGCGCTCTAAAGGTTGAAGAAGACAAAAAATGATGTAATGTTTTTCTCTAAAAGTGCAACAGCCTGTAACATGACTTGTCGTTTTTTATTCTGTCATAAACGACATGTCGTTTTATTAAGCAGAAACAAAACAACTTGTCATTTTTGTCCTAAAAATTTTTTCCCCCATTTGAAGCTACACAACGTTTTTTCCTAAATTGGTTCCCAAAAAAAAACAAAAAGAAAAAAAAGGAAAAAAAGAGATATAGAAAAAAGGAAAAGAAAAAAAAAGGAGAAAACTCTTATTGTCATTCAATCTGTTCAATCTGATGGAGTATTTAATGCCAGTATTATGGTTATTGAGACTAACTATGATGTTTGGTCTCTAAAAAAAAAATAGAGATGCATCTCGTAGAAAGAGAAAATCTCTCATATATTCGTTGGATATCTGACTAGTGGGACACTCGAAAGAAGAACACCAAGCAGGGATAAAAAACTGCAGTAGCTAAATCCACATCCACTACAGATCTTAGAAAAGAATCTTCAGTGTAAATTGCAACCTCTGTCAATCCAGGTAAGGCCCTTAAAACTCTTACACCTGTTATTAATAGTACATGGATAATTGATTCTGGTGCAACTAATCATATGACCTTTGATTCTCGACAAGTTTTCCAATTGAAGTCATCTTCACAAAAACATGTTTCCACTGCAAATAGAACCACAATCTCAATTATTGGGGAAGGATCTCTACGACTCACAGATAAATTAAATTTGAACTCTGTGTTAATTATTCCATCTTTAGATTATAATTTTTTATATGTGTCTCAAATAAACACTTACTTATCATGTGTTGTAATTTTTTTACCTAATCATTATGTGTTTAAGGACATCCAAACGAAGCAAACGATTGGTTATGCTATTAGATGAGACAACTTGTATTACTTGGAGATAACATCACAAACATTGAAAAGCTAACCCCCGCATTAGTAGCAAACAATTCTATGAAAAAAAGGAAATCAGAAATTTGGTTGTGGTATAGATGTTTAGGGCATGTGTCATTTCGTTACTTAAAAAGATTGTTTCCTAGTTTGTTTATGAAATTTGATGTTTATAACTTTAAATATGATGTTTGTGAACTTTCAAAAAGCCATCAAAATACTTTTCCATTGTCCTTAAATAAGAATTCAGTTTCTTTTATGGTAGTACATTCTGATTTATGGGGACCATCTAAAGTTTCTACAATTAAAGGAGCTCGTTGGTTTGTTACATTTATTGATGATTGTAGCAGAATGACATGGATTTTTTTGATGAAATCAAAAGACGAAGTAAACACTTTATTACAAAGATTTCATAAGATGGTGACGACTTAATTTCAGACACAATTTCGAGTTCTACATACTGATAATGGAGGCGAGTATATGAGCACAACAATTTAATAATTTTTGAAATCACAGTGAATTGTCCACCAAACGACCTGTGTAGGGACACCTCAACAAAATGGTTTTGTTGAACAGAAAAGTAGACATTTACTAAAAGTTGTTCGAGCATCACTAATCCAGGTACGCATGCCATTATCTTATTGGGGAGAAGCACTGGCATCCGTAGCATACTTGATCAATCGAACACCTTCAAGCTCTCTTGGATTCCAGACTCCTTTTCAGGTTCTAAATGAAGCAATTATGTCACCATGTGCCAAATTTACCTCCACATGTGTTTGGTTGTGTTGCCTTCGATCATTTACCAAGACAAGACAAATTATCTCCTCGAGCATTACGTTGTGTGTTTGTAGGGTATGCCTTATATCAAAAGGGGTACCGATGCTATCATCCTCTATCAAGAAAAATATACATTACCATAGACGTTGTCTTTCATGAAGATATTATGTACTACCCATCGGAGCCTCAATTTTAGGGGGAGTATAATGAAGAGGAAATTCATACTCTTACATATCTTCTACCTAAAGAAGATCTATCTTCTATTGAGGTAGTAAACCTTCAAGATACGGGAAAAAAATGGCGATGATTCTCAGGCTGAGACAAGTGAAGTCACATTTGGGGAATAACTCAGACACAACCACAATCGAGAAAGAGTCCCATGAAGAAATACCCAACCAATCGTCTGCAAAGGATGTTCCTACCACAAATCTCAATCTAATCAGAAGAATACTTCCCCAGCATTAAAATAGAGGTATCCCTAAACCCACATATGAGCCTAGCCTCTCTAGTAGAGTCAAATACCCTATGAGTCATTTTGTGTCTAACCATCACTTATCATAATCAAATCAGTCATTTATGAATCAATTATCTATTGTATCTATTCCTAACAGTGTGCATGAAGCCTTAAAAGATCTAAAGTGGAAAGCGGCTATGAATGACAAAATAAGATCTCTTCAGAAAAATCAAACATGTGAACTAGTTGATCTTCCACCAGGAAAGAAATCAGCGAGTTGCCAATAGATCTACACTATAAAGCACAAGGTAGATGGCTCTATTGAACGATACAAAGCAAGGTTCGTAACTAAGGGTTATACCCAAACCTACGGGATAGATTATACCAATATGTTTATACCAGTAGCAAAAATTAATACTATTCATATCTTATTATCATTAACAGCAAACTTAGATTGGCCAGTGCAACAGTTCGATGTAAAAAATGGTTTCCTCCATGGAGACCTGTCTGAAGAAATTTATATGGATCTGCCACCAGGATACAGTGGACCAAAACGACTCAATCAGAAAGTATACAAATTGAATAAATCATCATACGAGTTAAAGCAATCCCTAAGAGTATGGTTCGAGAAATTCACAAAGATTATGATTTTTTTTTTTTTTTGCTATAACCAAAGCAATTCAGATCATACCTTATTCATTAAAAAACGACAAGGTAAAATCACTGCCCTTATCGTCTATATAGATGATATGATAGTAACAGGCAACGACGAGAAAGAAAGAGAGGCTCTTCGGAAGTATTTGTCGAGAGAGTTTGAGATAAAAGATTGAGGAGCCTTAAAATACTTTCTCGGAATTGAGGTTTCTCGATCTAAGGAATGAATCTTCATGTCTCAAAGGAAATATGCCTTAGATCTATTGCACGAAACAGGAATGAAAGCTTGTCAGTCTTGACACCCTAATGGAAGAAGGACTGAAGTTCTATATTACCTCAAACTACGTTCCAGTATACAAAAGAAGATATTAAAGGCTGATTGGAAGATTGATGTACTTGTCACACACAAGGCTAGATCTTGCTTATGCATTGAATGTTGTAAGTCAGTTTATGCATAATCTCAGAGAACAACATATGAAAGCAGTAATGCGGATCTTGAGGTACCTGAAGTCAAATCCAGGAAAACGAATCCTTTTTTCCAAAAATGAAAATTACAACAGCATAGAAGTTTATACTGATGCAGAATGGGCCGAGTCAGGTAGTGATAAACGTTTTACCTCAGGCTACTTTACCTTTGTGGGAGGCAACCTTGTCACATAGAGAAGCAAGAAACAACATTTTATTGCCCGTTCGAGCGCTGAAGCAGAATATCGAGGCATGGCCCTTAGGGTCTGTGAAGGGCTATAGATAAACTTATCTTAAAAGATTTGGCCTATCCGTCACAACAACCAATACAACTATATAGTGACAACAAAGCTGCACGAGATACTGCTCATAACCCAGTTCAGCACGATCAAACAAAACACGTCGACGTAGATATATTTTTCATCAAGGAGAAATTAGATGAAAAAATCTTAGAACTGCTAAAAATTTAGTCAAAAGATCAACTCGCAGATATTTTAACGAAGGCCATTTCTAGCAGAGCATTTACAAAATTCCTAGACAAGCTGGGTATGCAAGACATCTATGCACTAGCTTGCAGGGGAGTGTTGAGAATGTCAAATAAAACGGCATTGAATGGAAGTTGTCAAAAACACGATTCGCACCGAATGGCATCGACACAGTTGGTGAAAATTAGTCCATATTATGCATTGAGAATGTTTGAAAAATTGTAATCTCTGCATCTATAAATATGGTCAATGTATAACGTTTATTCAAGAAATGAAAACTTATTTCTTCATTGGTCCTGTGCACCAAATTTTATCCCCTCCTACGTTTCGAAATTCTTTGACATAGGCTTTTCCAATTCCTCCAATGTTTTCACCTAGCCCTAATATCTTTGTGAAATTCTTTCGTATCTCTAATGATCCCACATTGACAGCACTAGGTAGCTGAGCTGGATGTGGGAATTAACATAAAGTGGCCTTGTGCCAGATGTAAGATCAAGACAAATTGATGCAGAAGGTTTACAGAGGCCATATGGAAGCAGAGTTTAGTCTCTGCAAAGGTGAAGCTAATACGTCTTTGAGGATTTCAGGTTGAGTGTCTATCCTTTGTTATATACGACGTCATGAGGAAAAGTTCCTTATAACTCAGACTAATTGTCCTTTATTTTTTCTTCGTTGGTCTACTGCTCTAAATTGCTTGATACAAGTATGACTGAAGCGCTGTTGATAACTTATTTTGCAGAACATAACATATTGAATAATCTTGGGAAATTTAGCATATTAACCAAAAAACTTTCTCAATTTTCACAATTAACCATTTAACTTTTTTCTATCAACATTAGCCAAATCAACTCACTCCTACCGAAAATACCCCTCTCATTTCTCCTCACCCTTGTCCCTCTCCTTCCTCTCTTCCTCTCTCTCTCTCTCTCTCTCTCGGTTTCTCTCACCCGTGACGGGATCCGTCTCATAACTCTCATAACTCGATAGCGGTAACGTGACGGAGTTATTCCTAACAACGCACTTCATCAAATTTTCAATCAAGCGCTCAAATTAAAGGTTAGGGCAAAAATCCTTAAATTTTGATTCTGTATTTTTTTTTCATGGTTTTGTTGTGTTTGTGTATTGTTGAAAATTTGTTGGTGTTGTGAAATTGGTGGTGTGTATGATGTGGTGGAATAATTGTGAAGGGTTTGGGGAGCGTCGCGATGGCCTCGCATGTGTGGCGTCTGACGGCGGGCGAGGCGCTGTCGCCGCCCGCATCGCACCGGGCAGTGCGGCGAGCGCACGCAGGCCGAGTGCGGCGGGCGTGTCGCACGGCACAGTGCGCCCAAGACCAAGTGCGACGGGCGCTGTCGCGCCAACCCAGTCTGACGGGCTCTGTCGCCTTATCCAATCGCGACGGTGCGCCGTCGCGCAGGTCTTAAGCGCCGTCGCGCGGGTCTTGGGCGCCCGTCGCACTTGGGTCTTGGGCGCCCGTCGCACTTGGGTCTTGGGCGCCCGTCGCACGGGCCGGTGCGACACGCCCTGTCGCACCGGCACGGTGCGACATGTACTGCCGCGCTGGCACAGTGCGGCGACGTGACAGCGCTCCCGCCTCCGTCGCCGCCCAGACAGCCGCGAGGCCATCGCGACGGCTCCCAAACCCTTCACAATTATTCCACCACATCATACACACCACCAATTTCGCGGCAACAAACTGACAATACACAAACACAACAAAAAACCATGAAAAAAAAATACACAAACACTTGGGATAAGTGCGACAGGAGCCCGTCGCACTTGGGTTAAGTCGACGACGCCCGTCGCGCAGGTTAAGTCTGACGGCGCCCATCGCCGCTCTTAGGCGCCCGTCGCGCCAGCCTTCTGACGGCCTCCGTAGCACTTATCGCTCGCGGAGTAATGTCGGACGCCGCAGGCTGTCCGTCGCACCATTTTTTACTTTCCGTGCAGTAAATAATAAAATAATTCTTACCAGTAATAATGTCGAATGTTATTAGATCTGATGGAAGTTTATTTTTTCCGTCGATATTTGTCGCCTTTTGCCGTCACCAGAGTGCAGTGATTAAGAGTGTAGGGTTGTTTTAGTTGGTCTCAGAACAGAAGAACGAAACGAAATTTTTGAGGGTAATTTGGGAAAGAAACTTTACGTTTGGCTAATGTTGATAGAAAAAAGTTAAATGGTTAATTGTGAAAATTGAGAAAGTTTTTTGGTTAATATTGTAAATTTCCCAATAATCTTTGGATTAATGCAAAATAATTAGTTTTCTATCATACTGCTTTAAGCTGGACGACTATTTTAGGACATACGAAATAAATGACATGTTATATTTTGCCATTACATGATAGTTAAAGGAATTTCCTTTTTGAAAAAAAAAAATCCCGGTGTAACTAAATTGCAAATAAAAACTGAAAATATTTTGGCTGCAACTGTGATGACTCTGGAATCAGCGCTACAAATTCTTTGTAGTTGTAACATACTCCTTGTATTATTATTAATCTAGCGCTAGACATGGTAGAATATTAAGTACATTCGACAAACACTTATTAATAAAAGTCGATCACAAGTTAATATTTGCAGTATGAGAATTATTATAAATCAAATAGTTAATTATCAATAACAACTGATACACCATTGTAATTGCAATTATAATGATAATTACAATCACAATTAAAATAACGTTTACAATTAGGATTATGATAACAATTAGGATTATGATAACAATTACAACTGCAATTGTAATTCGTAATTATAATTATAACATTATGTACAAACTGCAATTGTAATAATTATTGTAATTATAATTACGAATACAATTGTCAATGTAATTCCAATTCCAATTACAATAATTGTAATTGTAATTATTTTGGTAATTGTTATTTCATTTGTAATTGTCATTGTAAGAGTTATTGTAATTAAAAATGTAATTGGTGAGTGTCATTTAATTGAGATATTAAAATCTTTTGTATCGGAATTTGGAAATAGGAGGCTTGAGTTCGAACCGTGCTCACATGGGGTGAGAGGGGATTGATTTGCCATTTGTTGAGATGTAACACCTCTTGTGTTGAAAATAAAAGGATTGGAGGTTTGACTTTCGTTCGCATGAATGGAGAGGAGATTGGGTTTTCATTAGGTTAAATAATAAAAAAATTGTAATTGAAATTATTTGCTACAAAATGACTATTAGCAAGTGATACAAGGTAGCTCACATTGTAAGAAAAAATAAATTAGTTAGATATTAGACGGTTACAAATGGTCCTGTTTAAAATTTAGATTCTTTAAACAATGTATCATGAAGTATTGTGAAAGCTGCTTAACCAAAGCCTTTAACCAACACTTTCCAAGATCCTAAATTAGAATCAACAAGAAGCTTAAGAAATGATCTGAATTGCTAATAAAGAATCTATGTATGAACAAAATAACAACTAATTCAAAAAAGATCAAAGAACTAACCAACAAATCAAAGAATCATAAAACAAAGCTATTAACGTGATTCAATTAATTTGCATTGACCTACATCCACGAGAGAACAAGAACACGTCTCTCAAACAAGCTATCTCTCTCTCTGTCGAATGCTCTGGAATTCTCTATCTCTCACACCGGAATTAGCAGTGTAAATAGTCTTAACGAACCGGAAAACTTTTCCAGAAACGCACGTGTTTACCATGTCACTTAACGGCTTCATAACAACTTTTCCAAGTCACGGGCGTTGCACATGCTTCATAAAACTAAAAACGGCAAAGCTTCTGGTCGTTTAAGCTAGCAAACTTAATACACATCAAACATAGATCTTGCATGTCGTTTTGCCTTAGTCATGGATATACCAAAACGCAAATCACCTCTGTCGTTTTGATCTCTTTAATTTGCTTCGTGGATATACCAACATATGACCTTTATGATTGAACCTTTCTAACTAATTGAGTTTACTAATAAACCACTTACATGTCATAAGTTTATAATAACAAATTGATAAAGTATATATTATTAATTATAAATTACAACAATATGTGCTAATAAAGATAAAAACATAAATATGAGACTTGGAAAGGTATAGTATTGTTAGAAAAGATTCGCCACCTTCTTAGTGGTGCTTAGGTTGTAACTTAGGTTATATTAGTGCCTGATTACCTGTCTTCTAGGATTATCGAATTCATATAATCTCAATAGTACAATCTTTCAATTTTAGCGAACTTCAAATAAGTACTCAATTAAGTGTTTGAATTCTATCACAAGCGCTAGGGAGAATTTGTTTTAGAGGGAGGAGGAAAAATCACTTTGAAAAGGAGGTCTCGCCAGAGATTTATAAGAGATGAGGTTTCCTCCAGAGCCCGCAATTACGATGTTCATCCTGTCGATGTTGTCTTTCAAAGACAGAGAGGCTGCTGCCGCCGACGTACTACTAATTATTTACATGCTGCTGAATGATAAAATTACTACTAGTGCTGAAGAGAAACCGACGAAGACAAAATGGTTGGCTCCTGATCATGATCAATGGATTAAATGATTTCTTTCTTAATCCTTTGTACGTATGTGTCGTCAGTTTCTGTTGAAGTACTAAAAAAATAATCTGCCATTAAAAAATAATAAATAAAGAGATAATTAATGAATAATAAATGAATGGCTTAAAACTAATTTTGTCCTTCGATTTGACTAGGACCAAAGGCTTCACTTTCGGTCAGTTGACACGGACAGAAATTTTAAAATATCATTAAAGTATCATGTGAATTATATAATAAATAAAAATATTAATATTTATTTATTTTTAAAAAATTAATATGTAATTATTAATTATATAATATATATAAATTTTTCTACCTTAATTAAAGTAGGATACATTCACAAATTACTCGTGAATTTTACTTTATTTAAAATAATACGTGAGTGCATGTAACTTACGTTAATGATAAGGTAGCAGCTACTAATATATATATATATATATATATATATATATGGGTCCGCCTACGTTATGTAAAGTAACGTACATTCAGCTTGTAAAATTTCGTTCAGATCCTTATATTTTGTGTTATTTACAATTTATTCATAAGTATTATAAAAAAATTTTAATTGTAAAATTTCATTTTACTCCCTTACACTTAATTTTATTTTATTAATTCGCCTCATATAATTTTAATTTTCAAAATAACATTCATTTAATTAAAAAATTTATTTTATAATACTATAATTAAAAAATTTATTAAAATAAAATTTTATAATACTTTCCTATATTTTATGAATTTCATTAATAAAATTCATATAATACTCCCTTACACTCAATAATACTCTCATATATAACATTCATTAAAATAAATTTTATTTTATAATACTTTCATATAATTAATAAATTTTATTAAAATAAAATTTTATAATACTTTCCTATATTTTATGAATTTCATTAATAAAATTATAATACTCCTTACACTCAATAATACTTTCATAAATAACATTCATTAAAATAAAATTTATTTTATAATACTTTCATATAATTAATAAATTTATTTTACTTATGTTATAAATTTATTTTATAACATTCATTTAATAAATTTTTTCATATAATTAATAATAATTCATTTTTGGAAGTAGGATGATATCATAATAATACTCATTTTCGGAGGTAAGATGAATTATTATTAATTATATGAAAAATATAATAAATTTATGAAAAATACTCATTTTCATATAATTAATAATAATTCATCCTACCTCCGAAAATGAGTATTATTATGATATCATCCTACCTCCGAAAATGAATTATTATTAATTATATGAAAAAATTTATTAAATGAATGTTATAAAATAAATTTATAACATAAGTAAAATAAATTTATTAATTATATGAAAGTATTATAAAATAAAATTTATTTTAATGAATGTTATATATGAATATTGAGTGTAAGGAGTATATATAATTTTATTAATGAAATTATAAAATATAGGAAAGTATTATAAAATTTTATTTTAATAAATTTTATTAATTATATGAAAGTATTATAAAATAAATTTTTAATTAAATGAATGTTATTTTGAAAATTAAAATTATATGCGAATTGACTCATAATTTTAATAAAATAAAATTAAGTGTAAGGGAGTAAAATGAAATTTTACAATTAAAAATTTTTATAATATTTATGAATAAATTGTAAATAACACAAAATATAGGAATTTGAACGAAATTTTACAAGCTGAATGTACGTTACTTTACCTGTAACGTAGGCGGACCCATATATATATATATATATATATATTGCCTATTGGCTATTGGCTTGGACAGACACAGAGACCAGCAAACCAATCAAGTTGTAACTAGCTAGCCACATAACTAGTGACATATAGTGGACCTCTCAATTGTCACTGTGATGGCCATGACCAGCACAATTCACGCATAATGTTGTGGTGGGACATAATAACTGACTTGCTCAAGTCGTCGCGGGTGGCAGTGTTCAACTTTTCAAAGTCTTGTGCAGAAAACATACGAAAGCATTTGTTTTCAACAGTAGACTTTTTTTGTTCTTTATAGAGCTAATTCTATTATAAGCTTTCCAATTCGACTAGACTTGGCTTAGCAAGCCTGTTTTAATTTTAAGAGTCACCGGCAAAATAATTTTGTAACGATTTCCAATTTTGTTCTTATCTTCATTGATTGTACTTTGAACGGAAAATCTTTTACACGTCCTCGCCTTTATTGTTTGTTTCGTCTCCATCCATGGAATTTCCTCCTTGGAAATGAATGATAACCAAGATCCGGTGGCCCTTCAGATTTACAAAGACATGCATATGCAATTGCTACGAATTAATTAAACGTTATATCTTTTCTTTATTTTAATTAAATGGTTTCATCACACCGCATTTAACTCAATTGAAGATTCGTCAATGGCCAAAAATAATTACATTTTTTTTTAAAACGATAATTCGAGTTGTACTCAATTATGATCTAGATGATTGTTGTAGAATCAGACAGAAAAACTCACATCATGATTAATTCTCTCCAACGAAAAAAATTCAAAGACTATATAATTTAAAGTAAAACCCAACTAGAGATCTAGAGACAAATTAATCTAAACAACTATTCGTCTCCAGCTCGTTACAAAAGTAATTAAAACTATCCCGTAGCGTATGGAATATGGTCACCTTTGCTATGCAACTCCCTCAATAGGATGCCTAAATATAACTATCTAATAAGGTTATCTTGTTAATGGATGTACCATAACAGATCTATCTGCTATATATATATATATTATTAGTGCTTTTTCATTGATAAAAAGGGTAAGAATATTATAACAAAGAATTAAACTCAGACGCATTCTGAAATCAACTCAATTACAAACAAGATGCAAAAAAAGAAAAACCTAAGCTAGCACTTAATGAGGCTAATATGATTTGGCAATATCTGGTCATAATGTATCATCTCGCTTTCGGATTCAGGATCTCAGAGAACACAGCTCCAGAATACTTATCAGAACTTTCAGTAGAAAGACTTTGATCATCAGTAGCAGTAGTAGTTGATATGGTAACCGTACTAATGGTTTTTGAATCTGAAAGTACATGTTCACCAACACCAGAGAAAACGGTACCACTACCATCGGTTTCGTAGTTGTCAACAATTTTTTTTTCCTCCTCATTCTCATCAATCTCCTTTGCAATTGCAATACTACTTTCCTGCAGCTGCAATGCGAAATCAAGTCCCCAAACCACATCGCTCATCGAGGGCCGTCTGATTCCGTCATCATTCAAGCAGCTCATCGCTACCTCAGCAAATTTGTTCAAGCACTCTGGCTTTATCTTGCCCTTCAAGAATGGATCAACAATCTGATCAATTGTTCCATTTTGATAACATTGCTGCGCCCAAACGGCTAAACTCACTTGTTTCTTATCTGCTATCCGAAGAATAGGTGGCCGAGCACACAATACTTCGAACAACACAACACCGAATGAGTAGACGTCAGATTTTTCAGTAAGCTGCTGAAGTCGGTAATACTCAGGATCTAAGTATCCGACGCTGCCCTTAACAACCGTACTCACATGAGTTTTGGACACCGAAGTTGGTCCAAATTTGGAGAGTCCGAAATCAGAAACCTTGGCCACCCATTTCTCGTCCAACAAGATGTTGGTTGTCTTCACATCACGATGAATGATAACAGCATGGTTTGCCCCAGTATGCAAATAGTCAAGCCCACGAGCTGCACCAATGCAGATTTCAAGCCTTTGATTCCATGGAAGAGGGGAATTGTCGCTACGGTAGAGATGATCACGTAGAGTCCCACGAGCCATGAAATCGTATACAAGGATCATCTCCCTGCCATCGTTGCAATAGCCGATGAGAGAGACTAAGTGAAGATGCCGGAGCTGCGAGAGCATTCCTATCTCAGTTTGGAATTCCAGGGCGCCCTGTTGCGACTCTGGTCCCAGTCGTTTGATGGCAACAGGGGTAGTGCTGCCATTGATGAAGCCTTTGTAGACATTACCAAACCCTCCAACTCCAATTACGAGATCATTGTCGAAGTTGTTTGTAGCCGCTTGGATTTCAGATAGTGAAAATTTGGTACAAAGATCGGAAGGAAGGAATGAGCCGCGTGATGACTTGGTTGCCGTGATAGTCTTAGAAGAAAAAAATGTCCCCAAAAGTGAAGTACCTGTACCGGAACCCGAGTCCTTGACTTTTCTTCCTCGCCAGAAAATTAACAACAATAGAAGAGATAGCACAACAAAGCCTGATATAACACCAGCAACGATCCCGATTACATTACTCTTCTTATTCGATTTTGTTGTTGGAGACACATCCAAATTAGGTGGGATCGTCCGAGGCTCAGGATTAGGTCCGGCAAGATTTCCAGTGTTGTCCACTTTAAAGATTTCAAGGCCGTTCAAGATAGCATCAGAGTATTTGGTCCTCCATCTGGGGGCAGGGTGCAATTGAATAGAAAGATTCTTCTTAATATTTTCTTCATTTGGTTTTGATCCTATCATCACAGCATAATCTCTATATACGGGAACACCATTCGCACGACTCCAAGCTATCACATCTGCTTGAGTTTCAGCAGTTAAATTAGCAATAAAGATCTGGAACACTCTATCGCCCTCTTCAGTTACCTCTATTTGAAACTCACAAAAATGAAGCCTCAGAAAATATGTAAAGCCGGAATCCACTTCGAACTCCCAAGTGAGATTATACTTCTCGTTGATTTCCCTGTCCAGCCCCATCGTCCTGGCGGTGGTGTAGACCACATCTGGAGCAGAGTAATTACGTAGCCAAGTGAGATGAATACTCCGGTTAACCGGAAGAGCACTTGGTCTGGCATCTGTCAAGTAGGAATCGTCCATATCCCAAGTTCGGAACAGGCCCCCCGTGTCGCCTGGCGGTGAGATTTGTTTCCCGCCGACGTTTATCCGGTATAAAGTCGCCAGAGCATTTCTGTTTAAGATACTGTATGGGTTGTCCTGGCCAACAAACCTGAACCCGCCGGGATCATCGGCCGCGGTGTAGTAGAAATTGAGGGGCATGGATACAATCTCAATTCCATTGATAAAAGCATATGAATCGTTGTAATCCGGACTTGGAGTGAAGGTTATGTTCAATAGCCTCTGATCGTCTTCGATGTTAATGCAGAATTCTTTGAAAAAGGTGGGGCCGCCGTTGGCATCTGCTGTAAGTGAAGCGCTGAAGTTTCTTAGCAGAGTGAAAGAAGCTGCTTTAACAGAGAAGAAAGCTGCAGAGGCGTTGAACTCCGGTTTTGAACTTGGATAGAAATGCAGGCGGACGAACTTTTGACCGGGGTTGACGTTGAATATGTAGGTGAATTGCGAATGAGAAAAGCGTGATTTTGAATATGGGACTTGCTTATTTTCAGTGAAGGTTTTTGACTTGGAAGCGGATGCGTTTTCTTGTGGGGCGTACTGAGACTTAACATCTCCAACCCAAGTCCGGCTGGGAGTACTGGTGGTGCCCTCCCAGCCACAGGCAAGAAATATGCTGCTTTCTACAAGAGGGTAATTAGAGTCACCGGTGACGACAACAGCTAGATGATGGAAAGAGAAGAAGAAAAAGAAGAAGAAGAATAAGTGGAAGATTTTCCTGTATGTCTCCATTAATTTTTTGACAATTAATTAATAGGCAGGCTGCAGCTATAGCTTTGATTCTTTGGATATCTAGACATTTAAAGTTAGCAAATTTTGTACCAATATGTCCGTCTCTGTCAGTTGGGGGCCATAGGTGCCTTGGCGTCTCGGACATGATAATCAAAATGATGGAAAAATTAAGTCTTCGTCAACTTCTTAGTCTTTGCCCTTTGGCATCAGTCCAATCTACTATCACCCGTAAGGCACTTTCCATGGCTACTATTACTAGACTTGTTTTGAAATATCAGCTTATATACAAACATACTCTGAAACTTCGTAGTAACCACAAATCAATCAACTGGATTCCATAATTAAATATACACTTTACAAATCCAGATTGGACTTGAATGTTAAATTAGTGTTCGGTCACTAAATTAAAAAAATCTTCAGCCATAATTGTTTATTTTAGAAATACAGCGTGTTTAGCAGTTCATCGAAAGGTTGAAGTAATTATATTGATGGTGCGTTTATTAATCAATCATCGGACTAGGTTGGTATCAGAATTAATCAGAATGAATTGAAATCGAAATGGACAGGAATCGGAATCATAAATGTGAATTAAAATAAGTATTTACTTAAATTGTAGGAATTGAAATCAGAATGGAAATGAGATTTATTTCCATTGATATGTTTATTTTGTCTTGAAATCAGGATGAACTATCATAATTTATTAAAATGTCCTTTGTTAATTATTGTTAATTGGTAATAGTAGTAATAATAATAATAAAATAGATAAAATTATAGCAGTAGTAATAACTTATTATAATAATTATTATTATTATAAATTATATTATAGTAATATTCTAATAAATAATAATAATAATTAACAAAGGATATTTTAGTAATTATTATCATAATTATTATTACCGATCACTATTTTACAGGTGAGTTCATGAGGAAAATAATTAGGAGTTGCTTTCTATTGACCATGGGACTTGCACGGCTGCTTGACTTGTACAATTACTGTTGTTGAATTTTGCACGACCATGGTTAGCATGCTAGAATTAGATTGGATTATATTTGCTTGTGTCTTATATTTTGCATGGTACAAGATTAAATTGGATTGATAAGTAATATGGATTGGATTGTAAAAGTAATATGTTATTGGATATTAAAATCACTTACATATTTAGAAGTGGGGCTACTTACATTTTAAAAATTACTCTGAACACACTAATTTTAATAAAAGTATGTACTTGAAAAACAAATTAAATGCCTATAAATGCCTTTACAAAGAACATATATTGATTCATTCACCTGCTTCCTCCCAAATCGTTCATGTATTATTGTGAATTACAAAGTCACGTCGTAAAGAATTTCAGATATAATTTATAATAATAATCATGACTAGGAAATTTTGATGAGTTTGGTGCTTTTATATGTTGTCTTGATGCCCTCTAGATTTTCATTTGAACCTTGTAGTTTGTATCAACAGCACATAATTTCTAAATCGAGTTTCATCGAATGATTTCAGCTGTAAACTATAATGTCTAACGAACGGTTTGTTAATCAAAGTAATGATTTCAACTCTAAACTGTATGTTTATTGGCGATTACAACATACAATATGATATAATGATAAATAGAGTTGAGAAAATAGATTAATGGGTCATATTCGTCTCATGTCAGCTTCATATTGTGTCAAAGTTAGACTAATCCAAACACAATGCATTTAATAATCGTGTGAAGATACTGATACCTAACCCGTCATTAAAAAAATTGGTATTAACCTAGACCTGACTCATTTAATAATTATGACAAATTTGACAATCTATGTCTATTTATTCGTGTCCTATTCGGTCGAATAATAGGATCATGTCAAATTTTAGTAGCTCTATTGATGAACATGATTTCTACTTCTAGAGTAATAAGATACATACTATCACTCTTGTAGATGTTTAACCTCAATTTCTTACTTTTACTTCTTAATTGAAAGTGGTGAAAGAACGTAGAATGCTGTTATGGTGACTACCTTCTCACCTTATTCTTAAGATTTAAAATTCAAGTTACAGTGAAAATATATTTCTTCTACATTTTTTAGATTGAGTTCCTCGTTCATGATTCAACAATTGTAATGGAACTTAACTCAATTATTTGTATTACACATAACCATAATTTTCAAAATTTAAAAAAAAAAAAAAAGATTTTGGATGGCATTAGCATAGATTTTGAAATGTAACAATCAACTTTAGAAATAATTTGATTACATGTTTGGTAATTTGAGAATAGAACATAATCACTCACCAAAGAATTTACTAACGGATTTGCATCCTTTTTAGTAACCGATTTAATCTTTTTTTTTTAATATTTTAAAGAACTCACGACATTTGATAATTTTGTGCTGAATGGTCAAGATTTATTTACATTCATTTTTTTCCATAAATTGGTTTACCACTATATTAATATGTTTTGTTTTCCCTAATTTTAAAAGATCGAGTCCCTCTAACGTAGAAGAAAAGGAAGAGTTCTAATTAAACAACATCAATCATGATGGTTCTATAAAATAACTTCCATATTTTTTCTGGTTCTTCTAGTCGAATTGACAAGGAGGAAGAGTCAGCCAAATAAATGTGTTAAAAATCGAACTTTGAAATAAATTAAAAGAAAAGTAGCGAGATTACACAATCAATTCACAAATCACTACCCAATGATTTCTAATTAAGATCAGTTAGCAATACATGATACATATTTGATGAAGGATAAGAAGCTGCAAGTAAGTTTGTAGATAGTGGGAGATTTACACACAAGAAACTACTCTTGCATGACATTTTTACCATATTTATTTATTTTCAGATAAATTTCAAGTTTCCCATGAGAATTTTCCGTTTGATGGATTTTCCATTTGCTTGGAGAAAAGGCTTCATGAAAAAAATGAAAAAGAAGACGATAGACATTAGGAAGAAAAAATAAAAATTAACTCTTGACCATTGAATATAAAACCGCCATGTGTATAAAGATCTTCAGAAGATTAGAAAAAATAAAAATTTGGAGAGGATCCAAATCCATTAATATGTGTGTTCGGTAAATTATTATAAAAGTGGACAAGATCATTAAAATGACTTAAATGAACAAATTATGTCATTTTAGTTATAAGATAGGGCTATTTGCACAAAAACATTTATTTCAAATACTTTTTTACATCGTGCACTCATTTATTAAAATTTCAAAAATAACTTTTACTCTACACGACCTAAAAAATTCCAAAATAGTCCTCCATCAATTAAACCTTATTCATTTGATTTTTTATTTTCTCTTTGCGCCTATAAAATAATTCATCACCCTTGCAAAAATTTAGCATATATCATTAACTATTGATTTGTCTGTGCCTATCTTTGCAATGTCTTCCGTGTATTTGTTACTTGATTTGTTTTTATTGATCTTCAATCTCACTCGAAATGAAAAAAATACACATTTTTAATAAATAAAAATCTTAGATAGTTGAGAGAACTCTAATTTCAAATCAGGCCACTTCCTCACTGCTTTTTTCCCATTCTTTATTCTTCTTCCTAGTTCCTACAATAGAAGTTTTTATTCCTTTTTTTTTTAACCCTGAAACTTGAAGAACTATGTTGGCTTTTCTTTTTCTTTCTTCTTCTGATATAACGTATGGTTGAGCATCATATTTTATCATTTATGTATAAACAATTTCTTTTATATTGTGTTTACTAAACCGGAATTAGAATGACCTAAAATGAGAATGGGTAGGAATGTCAGTGAGCTGGAATGGGAATGAGAACATGAATCAGAATAATTTATTTACTTAAACTATAGCAATCAAAATTGAACTAAATTGGATTGCCATTAATGTGTTTGCTTTGTCTTGGAATCGAAATCAGAATGAATTAGATTATTACCAATTACCAAAAAGTCCTTAATAATAAAGACAATAATATTAATTAAAACATTAAAATTAATATATTTTAATAATAATAATAATTAATATAATAAATTTAATATAATTTAATAATAATAATGACATTTAAATAATAATAAATAATAAATAAAATTAATAAATTTTAATAAAACAATATTAAAATAATAATAATGACATTATTATTATATTAATAAAAATAATAATAATAATTAAAATAATATATTTTAAATAACATTATTAACTAATTAATTAATTATTATTAAATAACAAAGGACCTATTTGTAAATAATATAATATTTTTGAATATTTTCATAAATTATGTAAGGATCAAAATGAAAAAATAACAAAAGTTGATTGAGGCCAATTTGTGAATTATAAAAATTTAATAGCGGTAAAATATCAAATTTAGGGAATGGGAGATTAATTCCCAATGCTTGGGAATCAATCTCCCATTCCCCATTCCCACATTTGGGCGGGGTTCATGATTCCAATTCCAGTCTCTATTTTACGAAGTAAATGCTGTAAATGATTTTGATTCCAGATTCCAATTCCCTAATCCATGAAGTAAACACTGCCTTAGTCCACAATTTAATTTGTTGGTTAGGTATATGATATTGAAGAAAGGTACATTATCAATGGAACAATTTGAGTTTTTTTATTTTATTTTATTCATTTATGAATTTAGATATTATTTAATGTTGCTGTAAGTGTGTTTCATGAATGACATTGTTGTATTGTATCTTACAAGATCCGATCCTCACAAAATTAGATTTTAAGATGGTAAACACTCCTTAGCTTGAAGTTTAATGGTAGGGTTAAGTTTATCATTCTTCATCCAAATCAATACATCGAGAGAGAAAGAGACTCCCAATGTTGCCAAACTCTTTCGGCAACTTTCCTATACTATCTTTGGAAGTCAAGGGAGGTCCATTTCAAATGATGCCTAGTTAAATAGGCCCAATGAATCTTATTATATTTCTTTCCTATACAAATACCAATTCTCAAAATCTAAACAACCGATTTTTTCACTGGCTACAAATACACCTTCTCCTTAACATTCTCTCGCACGTTTCTTGCAAACCCTAAACAAGAGTTAGATGAGCAGAAAGAGATCAAGAAGTCAAGAGGCCATGACCACCAATGACACCACCACGGCTTCGTCTTTTCCACTTGTTATCATCACTGACATTCTATTACAGTTGCCCATAAAATCCATCGTTCGCTTCAAGTGCATCTCCAAATCTTGGCTCGTTCTCATCAAGTCCTCAGAGTTCGTAACCGCACACCTCAATCGCTCCATTCGAAACCACTCTCTTATCGTCCGTTACTACAATCACGCCTTCAGGAATGATTCCGGTTTGATGCTGCTTCGCAGCGACCTGAAGCAGCACAAAGTAGAGTTGCCACCTCTAGAAGGTTTATCAACCTTCCCGAAGATTGTCGGTTCTTGCAACGGATTGCTCTGTCTCGATGTTTCAAGTGCTTTCGGGATGGCTTTCGTGCTGTGGAATCCGGCAACAAATGAATTCAAAAGTCTCCCCCCACCCTCACTCACCGAAAGCCGTCTGAAAACGTTTTGGATGGTTTCTCTTGGATTTGGATTCAACCAAGACACCAATGATTATGTATTGGTGAGGATTGTCAATTTTCAGGCTCGTTATGATGCAATTGTCGAAGTGTACAGCACGAGTTCCGGAAAATGGAAAGAAGTCGCCGCCGGCACGGGATCGTGTGTGATCTACGGAGGGCAAGACGCGGTGACTGTGAAAGGAGTTCTTCACTGGATTGCGAATGGAATTGGAGTTTTGGTTAATGAGAAATTTGTCGTGTCGTATGACATGAACCTAGAGCTATTCTGGAGGACAGCAATGCCGGAACTTCCAACTGATTGTTATGTGAAAGCACTGTCATATGACCAATCACTTGCTTTAGCTGTTTATCCAGGTCTAGGGTTGAGTAATCGGTTTGAATTGTGGGTGATGAATGAAAAAAAGGGGTGGACTAGAACGTTTAACACTGCATTCGAAAGAATAGCTTGGCCGGTTGGAAGTTTTAGAGACAGCAAAATTATTATGAAAAGTGTGGATCAATTCTTTTTGTTTAATCCTAAGAATAAAAGGAATTTTATTCTCCCTATTGATAGTGGAATGGGATATTCTTATAAAGTTTTTACATATGTGGACAGCATCGTTGCCGTCAATGGAGAAAATGATGAAAAAGAAGTTGAAGCACAGATCGAAGGCGTGGTGCATGATGGATCAAACTGAAACTTATTTGAAAATTTGCTTGTGTCTAGGTTATAGTTTCTGCTAGTATTTTTAGGCTTAGTTAGGTTTGTTCTAATTTTTAAATTTTGTAGTGTTTATGTGGTTTGTTTGGGATACTATTGACTAGTTTGCTTCTTCAATTTAATATTATTTTCATCTTTTTATTTAGTTTTATGTTATATACAAGTTGCTTCAAGGGTGAAACCCACTTGTTTTTAATTATACTCATTTGGGTTTTGTTAATCCCTCTAACTATTTCCATTGAAGATAAAAAAATTTTAATTATATGTACGTGCCTTTTCTACTTCGGCCCCCTTATTTTTTTCAGACTACAATGTTT
This sequence comes from Citropsis articulata, assembly GCA_030449925.1. Taxonomy (NCBI): domain Eukaryota; kingdom Viridiplantae; phylum Streptophyta; class Magnoliopsida; order Sapindales; family Rutaceae; genus Citropsis; species Citropsis articulata. Next base: position 686,483 of record JASUUH010000135.1, on the reverse strand, counting down.
AACAGAGTCAGTTTTTAATGTTATTAAATCACATGATTTTATACTATATTGAAGATTAAAATAAAGGCGCGCCCCTACTTATGAATAATTATATAATTCACTATAAAAAAAAAATGTTGTTTCCAGGGGCAAATACCCTCAGAAATACACAAATACCCTCAAGAAAAAAACTATTTCAAGAAAGTCATAACGGAAAAATACAATTTCAGATGAGTTGTTGGAGAAAAAGTCTATTTTCCAACTGCAATTTGCCCTTGGTTGGAAATAATTAAAAAGCTGTTGAAAATAGTCATTCTTTTTTTTCAATGTTTTCTTTATTTATTCTTATTTAATCTTTCATTTGTGGTAAATTGTTTTATTTTATTTAGTTGATTTCTTTTAAATATAATATAATTTGAATCTGATTTATTGAGAGCTTATGACATAAAATAATAAAATAAAAGTTCAACATAACCAACAAAATATTATACTACAAAGTACAATTTCTGTAGTTTCATTGAAAATTTCTCACAGGAGAAAAATGAGAGAAGAGAAGTACAAAAAGAAAGTGACTTTGAGTTTTTAGCCCAATTTAGGTTTAGCTTGCACTTACCCATGGAATTTACTCCCTTTTTTTATTTTTATAAGAAAGTAAAGCTTTCGATTAAAAGAACTTTGAAAGTAACAACATAATTTGAACTGGAAAGTCTTCCAACCATAGAACAGGATGCTCATATTCTAAAGCAACTTTGGCTAGAGAGTGGGCTATAGTGTTACATAATCTTGGAACAAAATGAATTGACGATTGGCTCTGATTCTTCATACTTGCTTGGATTTCTTTAATTGTCCAGATTATTTCAGACATGCTGCTCTTCCTATTCTTTGATAGCTCCACCACTTTCAACAAATCAGATTCAATAATGAAAGGCTCAAACTTTGCCTGACAAGCTGCTTGAAGACTGTAAAGCACCGCTTCAGCCTCCATTAGGGGTGGGCATTTTATCCGACCTGACCCGATCTGATCCGAAAAAAATCAGGTTAGGATCGAATCGGATGAAGGATAATATCCGATCGGGTGAGTTATTGCCAACCCGATCGGATCGTGATCAGATCGTGTCAAACCCAATCCAATCCGAAAACCCGATCAGGTTGGCTAAAATAAAAAAAACTCACGCCACTCACATATACACTCACCACACACTCATTCACACGGTCACACCACTCTCAGCCACTCAAACTCAAACCTACAACAGTGAGCAGCCTGCACTTGCAGCCAAGAGCCAACACTCTCATCTCTCTCAACTCTCAAATCAACTTCTCATCTCACTCTCATCTCTCTATAATCTCAAGTCTCAACTCTCAATATTGAGTTTTCATCTCACTCTCGTCTCTCTTTCAAATCTCAAGTCTCGTCTCTTTCTCAAGTTTCAACGCTCAAGATTCAAGAAGATAAGAAACAGAACAGTGACACACGAGGTTGGATACATGCACACACATTGGAGAAGAAATTCAAGAAAGCAATTGTGATGCCACCAAACGCAGCAAACCCATTCTGCCCGCAGTCACCACTGCCGATGCCAAGCGGATCTGCTGCTACCGCCTACAGATCTACTACTTCATGTCTTCATATCACCAAGTTCCTACAAGCTCCATCTAAACCCGGCAAGCAGCAACCCGAACCCGAATTTCCTTTTTGAAATTTGAAGGTTCTAATTCCATGGTGTATATGTATTTGATTAGTTGTAATGCGTTTCACTGGATGGGTAATAATTGAATTGGTAATTAATTTTTTTTTAGAAGAATTGATAATTAATTAATTAGTTTAATAACATATGTATTGTTAAATTAGTAATTTTCTTATCCAAACCGAAATCAACTGGAGATTTTGACCTGATCCAATTCGATCCGAATTAAGCTCAAATCATATTGGGATGGGTTAGGGGTTCGAGTTAGGTTCGGATAAAATTTTCAGCGACCCGATCAACCTAGAATCTGATCAGGTTAACCTGAACCCGAAAATGCCCAGCCCTGGCCTCTATACATGCTACGTTTCCTCTATAGCTGATTCTCTGAACCGCTGCTCCTACTATTTTGCCACTTGAATCCCTGATCACGACCCCCAAACCAGCTTGCAAATCTGATATTTTAACAGTAGCGTCAACATTGACCTTGAACCAACCTTTTGGGGGAGGTTTCCAGTTTATATTATTTGATTGCCTCTGACATGGCATGACTGAATTTTTTGGCTATTTGATCCTCCTATAAGATTCCACAATGGTTGTTGCTCTTACAGTTGTTATTTGCGGGCCATTTTATTTACCTTCCAAAACTGAATGATTTCTCTCATACCAAATAGCCCAGCAAACTGCAAAAATTTGTGCCAAATCCTCTTTCCTCTTTTTTAAAGCTATTTCTTAAAGCACACTCAACATGTCTTGATGAGCCATCTGTTTCAAATCTTCATAGAATTTTGTCAGCTTCCAAACTTTACGCGCAACCTTGCAATCCAACAGTGCATGGAAGGAGTCTTCACTTTTCCAAAAGTGGTTGGCACCACTTTTTCTTCCAAAGGTTGTCGGCAGTTGAGAGCAAATTTTTTGCAACCCTCCATATAAAAATCTTAACCTTTTCTGGGATTTCATTTGACCAAATGACTTTCCAATGAGTTTTAGAAGCATCAGAGCAGCCTGGATTATCTGGAAACTTGGGCTTGGCTGCCAATTGACAACCACTTTTAACAGAATAGGTTCCATGTTTATCATACCTCCAAATTAAAATGTCTTCCTAGGGGGTTTTCAAGAGTGGGAGCCTTACAACCCCCTCTGAGATCTCCTTTGGATAGAGTTGGGCAATCTTGTGTTTTCTCCACTGGTTTCTGTCATTGATGATCAGCCACCACGACATCATTTGATAAATTTAAAGAGGGTATTACATTACAGCTGCCTACACTCCTCATCCAAATTTTGTTGCATACAGAGATCTTGTTTCCCTGGCCTATTATCTACCGTAATCCCTCCCGAAGCAGTTCCCTACCCCATAAAATACTTCTCCACACAAACAAAGGTTTTGAGCCGAGCTTAGCCTCTATGAAGTCACTGTATTTGAAGTATTTAGCTTTTACAATTTTGGCCATTAGGGATTCTGTATTTTGCAGTATCCTACACCCTTGTTTCGCTATGAGAGCTTGATTAAAGCTCAAAAAGTCCCCGAAGCCTAAGCCCCCTCTGATCTTTGCGTGGCACATCATTTCCCACCAGCTCAGTGAATGCACTTATGATTGTCAGAGGAGCCCCACCAAAACTTGGCTAATGCTTTTTCAATATCATCACATAGCCCTTGAGGGATTTTGAAGACGATCATTGTGTAAGCTGACACTGCTTTAATAAGGACTTCATTTCCTCCACTAGAGAAACACTTGTGCTGCCAACTGGACAACTTGCTTATAACTCTTAATTTTACATCGTTGAAGAAGTTGATTTTTTTCCCCTCCACCATAGAAGGTAACCTAAATATCTCTCATGTTTTGAGACAATGTTCAGCCCAAAGATATCTCTGATCTCATCCCTTTGTCTCTGGCTTATGCTAGAGCTGAAAAGCATGGAAGATGTGTCATAGTCAAACACCTATCCCGAGGCTGCTGTATAGCAATCGAAGATGCTCTTTAAATTTTTACAGTCAGTGGTTGAGGCCCTTGAAAAAAACCAGGCTGTCGTCTGCAAACAAGAGATGGGAAACTGAAATGTCTCTGCTTGCTCCAACATGTTAGCAAAAACTTCTGCACACATAATGAAAAGGTAAGGAGAAATGGGGCATTCTTGTCTCAATCCTCTTTGGGGATGGATGAGATCTTTGGCCACTCCGTTTGTTAACACAGAAAAACTTGTTGTAATGATGCAAGACATGATCAAATTCACCCATTTTTTAGAGAAGCTTAGTTTAAGCATTGTACATTTAACAAACTCCTACTCCACCCTATCGTAAGCTTTATTTATATCTAGTTTCAGTGCTACAAGCCCTTTTTTTCTACCCTTGCTCTGTCTAATCTTCTTCAAGCACTCATAGCCTATGATAACATTATCAGTGATGAGCCTATTGGGAACAAAAGCACTTTGGGTGGGTGATATAATGTCATTTAGCACTTGTTTTAGTCTATTAGCCAATGTTTTTGCTATGAGTTTGTAGATAACATTACAAAGGCTAATATGCCTAAAATCAGTCACATTCTTAGGCTTATTCACCTTTGGAATTAGAGCGATATATGTATGATTAAGTAGAGCTAGGTTACCTCCCTCGTTCAGGATATGCAGGCAAGTTCTGATTACTCCATCTTTCACTGAGCTTCAATGCTTTTGGAAAAAAGCTGCTGGAAATCCATCCAGGCCGGGGGCCTTCATCGGACTCATCTGAGCTAGGCCTCCACTATTTCCTCCTCTGTGAAAGGTTGATCCATATAATTTGCCTTTTCCACTGTGACCTTCGAATTTAGTCCGGATACTGCTGCCTTCATTTGGTTTAAAGATGGCTTTGATGAGGTAAACATATTTTTGAAATATCCACAAATCATATGCTCGATCCTTTTTGCATCCTCAATCCACCTTCCATTTTCTTCTTCTAGGCCGTTGATTCTGTTTTTTCGCTTTCTTGCAGAAGCTTTTGAGTGAAAAAAACTTTGTGTTGTTACTCTCTTTTATTAAAGAAAAGTAAAACTGAAGACTTTGTTTCATATCTGTCACTTTCTTGGCAACCTTACAGAAAACATAAAGTAAATATACTTATTTTTTTCATGTCAACACGCCCTTAAATCATGAAATTTAAAAAAGTATTCGTATTTAAAAATATACAAGTGCTTGTATTAAAAATTATTTCATTGTCTCTATCCCCTTTTAAATTCTGGATTAATTTTTAGCTTGCCTAATAAAATACATAACTTTTGTGTTTATAATTGTGAGTTATCCCTTAAAAGGACAAACAAGTATGTGTTAGCCCTTTAAATATGGTTATAACTATTTATAAAGTTTAAAACAGAATGATCTACTCTATCCTCGAAAAAATATCCACTTTATTAGTTTAACATAGAATTGTTGCTAACTTGCTATGATATTCATAATCGATCCTTTTAGACATGTACTTGTACTATACTCATTGTTCCTTGTGGCAGGACAGAACTACCTTGCTCTCGTTATACCAAACACCTAATTTTGATATTTTCTTTAACAGTCCCCGTTGTTTTTGGTAAATAATAAAAAATATAAATTTAAAAAATTTTACACAATAAAATGTAGGGTCCAGCTACGGTACCACAGTGGTACCGTACCACAGCTGGATCCAGCCATTGGATCCAACTACGGTGGCAACTATAGACTGGATCAAATGACTGGATCCAGCTGTTGTACGGTACCATTGTGGTACCGTAGTTTTTCCCTAAAATGTAATAATTTTATAATTCAAAAAAATTTATTTGACATTTTCTTCAGCAGTCTCTACTATTTTATATAATATTAAAAACTATAGATTTCAATTATTTTAAATAATAAACCCCAATTAAAATATGAAAATTCTAAAATTCTAAAAAATTATTCTCTTTCGGTCTTCTTTTGAATCATTTTGTTCTACTTTGATCTTAATTTATTCATTTATCCACCATATAGTTCTTCTAAAATATAAAAAAATAGAGAGTCTTCTAACCACATAACTACATTAATTTCTTCAATACAAAATCTCATAAAAATAATGCTTGCATTCTCTTAAAAGAAATCTATTGTATTTATTTTTTTTTTCCTACAATAATAGGGAAAGAACTATGTCTTGGTCTCTATAACAAGATCTAAACAATTAGTGTCTGTTGAATACGGTTAAAGATGTTGACATAGGCTTATTTCACTAAAATTTAATTCCAATATAGTTTTGACATGAATAAGTAAATTAAGAATAATACAGTTTGTGCCAACTAAATTATCATGTGATAATTAATTTTTGCCCTGAGGGGACCCTTTGAATAAATTTTTTAGACTAAATTTATATCTTATGCTAACAATTATAAGGTTATTTGATGTTGAGCAAACTTATAGAAAGAAAAGTTAAGTTTCATTTATTTAATTAAAATAAATCTTTATCCTTATATGAAACACTATCTTAAATGGTAAAACATTAAATGGGCATTTTATTTTTTAAATTATACTAAAAAATGAGATTTTTTGTAATTGATATTTTAAATAAATGGGTGTGGGGAGTATTTTAGCAAGTTAAAATAATCCATCCATATTTTTGTATATCTAAATATATTCATTTATTAAATTACCCTAGACCCATATAAAGATCATAAAATATTTTGATGGACTTATGTGTCAAAATCTTGAAATTTAACCTTTACTTATTGTTTTATGAAACAGGAGGGGCTGCAGCATTAATAACTAAGTAATTACATCCTTGTCGTTGGAATAACTTTTGCAACTCTTGGGTTGAATCCAATGGTTGGGTCACAACAAGACAAAAAATGAGCTACCAAACCACGGTTGCAAGCTAGCTGGACCCCCTTGTGGCATACGGTTGATTCAGAATATTTCAACTATTTAAGATTTTTTTAACATGATTTGTTTACTAGGTTTTATAATACGGAACCAAATAAAAGATAATCGTGTATTGAATTATTTTTTCAATTAATTATGTAGAAAGGGCTTTGCTTCTTGTTTGAGGGAATGACCTTTACAGAGGTTCTTAGAAGATTAATTCAGGAGATAATAATCTTTTGGTATCTATGTAATATCTCACACGGTCAAACTTTAATTTATGCGGTAAAGCTAAAATTGTTATACGTTATAAATCCTCATAAACTTTTTCCTTGCCAACTAATTTATCAATACTGCCCACTAGGATTTAAGATAAAGACTACTCTTCACAATTCCGAGCATGATGTTGATACACTCAAGTCATATGGGTGAAATCACCCTGTGATTTTCAGCTTCAAATTTAATAGCGTGGATGATGAAGCAAAGTTCTCAAGTGATGTGATCAGAAAAGATCAACAATACCAACATACGGGAATTAACAACTTCAATAGTGGCACAGATGCCAAAGAGCGACAACATTAGACTAATAACTAGCCAACTTCAATCTCATCTGTCGCTAGAAACTCAACGACTTAGACATAAATCTTATTTAAAAGTTAAATCATTAGAATGCGTGGTAAATACCTATTGCTGTGGTTTGAAAGTTCGATTAATTTGATCTCACACTTGTATGATAAAAAATTTGTAATATTTTATTATTTTTATCAAAATAGTTATTTAAAGTCACAATACAATACCTTTATAACGTCTATTTAATAATCATAACATTTTTCTACAACAATTGTAATTTTTAAGTCATAGCACTTTAATATCAAATAAGTCACAGTGTACGACATGCTTCGACACACTAAATGTCGTCTTCCTCTTATGGACATGATCGAGTTGTTGAAGGCAATGATAGCGCTCACTGCTAAAACTCAGAATGGATTTTCCTATCTAGAAAAAAAAATGAAATAAAATAGCATAAAATGGACTTACCTGCTACATAATATTTGTGATGTGATCATCTTTTTGATAAGGAAAATTATCATTTATATACCCTATATTTACTCTATTATCAAAAATACTACAACAGTTTGAGGGTGTATCAATTGTCCACCCTAAGTTGATAAAATATATCAATCGACCACCAAACCGTTAATGCTTATTTGAAAGTTAACTAATTACGAATTGATTTTACCCTTAAAATTATCACAGATACCCTTAAATTCTCTTATTATCACAGACACCCTTAAATTATCACTTGTATACCCTTAAATTCTCTTATTATCACTTGTGTACTTTAAATTATCACTTGTATCTATAAAAAGACCATATTACCCCTCTAACGTCATCATATTTAAACGGCAACTCTACGGTTTGGTGGTCGGTTGATACATTTTGTCAATTTAGGATAGATAATTGATATACCCTCAAAGTATTGTAGTATTTTTTATAACGGAGTAAACTAAAAGTATATGAATGATAATTTCTCTTTTGATAAATTCAAAGGACCTAATTGAAATTTACAAAAGTTAAACTATCATAAGTGTTGGAGATGCGGGGTATCGATCCCCGTACCTCTCGCATGCTAAGCGAGCGCTCTACCATCTGAGCTACATCCCCACTTTGTTTACTATTCAATTATTCAATTTTAATAAATAAATTCTTAATGGGTTCCCAACGAGTTTAGCACATGAATACATGATTAATACACAGAGTAGACCTTCGGACACCCCTCAAAATTTCTTATAAAATCTTCTTTTTAATTGCAATTATTTAAATAATCAATTACTCCTTTTTTATTTTGAATGAAAATTCAATTAAACACTTGAATCTAAATTATTGTTTTAACAGTTTTTTTTATACCCAGCCCATTTCATAATATATATATGGAGAGAGAGAGAGAGAGTAAATTTGAATAGAAAATATCTTTTTTGAGAAAAGTTTTAGAATTTAAAATAATGAAGATAGAAATTATGTAAGAAGAAAATAATTTAAAATTTTAGGATTCATATGTATTTTAAAAAATAAAAATCTAAAAGAAATACGTACTCTTTTTAAGGAAAAATTTAATGACAGGATAATTGATTTTAATTTATGGTTTAGTATTTTATAAATTAAAATGAGAAATTTTAGGGGAAAAAAACTCAAACGGGGTGTTAAAAGGATTTTTTTCATGGTGTTAAAAGCTCCAGTGTTAATACAGTAGTGTATGGGCTATAAGTAGCAACGTGTAACGGCAGAAAATCCGGCCCAAAAGTCTTGCTCTCGTAATTGCCTTAGCTTATTTGTAGGAACATGAATGGTCACTTCATCAAATTCTATGGTACATACCATTACCATCGTAACCGGATTTCTCTATAATACTATTAAAAGAATTACAGTATTAATACTGAGATTATTACGAGTAGTTTAATTTAAAATGAAACTCCTCTAACCTTAATTTATTTTTAATGGATAGTGGTCAGTTATCCGAATGATGGGTAATTTCATAAATCCTAATTTAATTTAGGCCTAACTTATAGCTTATTATTACAAATAATTTTTTATATAAAAATAATTAATTACTTATTTTTAGTTAATGATTCACTGTAAAAGATAAAAATAAAAAATAAAAATACAATTGGACTTTTTTTTAATGAGGGATATATAGTGAACAAAATCATTATAAAATTATTACATAAGACTCCAAATTAAATCTTTTCTTTTCAAAAAACACTTTCAATTATATGCATTTTATTGACATTATTTAGATATACCATTTCATTTTGTTGTTTACAATACCGATCTTGAAAAATGTAAAACATTAATATGCAAATTTTATATGAATTATACACTTCAACAAAATCTCATCAACTAATTATAAATGGTTTATGGATTGAATCACAAAGATATAATAATGCCCATAAATAGATAGTTTTTATTATTAGTTATTTTAATAATCTTAGACATAACATATGGTGAATGATATAATATAAAATAAGAAAATATAATGAAAATTATAAAATCACACACAATGAGAATTGGAGAATTATGTAATGATAAATATGTTCAAAAAATTATGTAATCGTACATTAAAAAAGATAAAAAAAATTTACAATCATTATTGAGATTTGAGAAGAAAAAATAATAATGAAATAAAACGATTTATTATAGTTGTCTTTATTATTCAATATAAAGATTAATTGTCAAATCAACGTAAAGATGGCTTCAATCTTCGTTAATCGATTAAATTCCCAAATACTGTATCAATTGTATTATTTCCATTTTTATTTATTCATCTTTTGAAAGAATTCTTTCACTATAGAAATTGAGCATTTGTGCTTATTAAGATGAATTTTATGAGTTTATGTTTTTCATCAATTATAAAGATAAATCATTATATTGAACATTGATTTTTTAACTTTTCACTATATGTATAAATTATCAAAATGAATAGTTATGCATTATGAAATATGTATCAATCAAGTAATGTAATTATAATTTAGTGATGTAAGACAAAAATACAGTTTGTTATGACTGGTGAAATTTATTTAACAAGTGACTTATAAGAAACAATTTATATAATGTAATTTTTATATTATTTATAAATAAATAGTATAATTAATTATATTTTGTACTTATAAAACATTACATAATTAGGTTTTCGTAACCTTTAATTGTTGTGTTTGAATTAGTTTTTTTATAAAACATTACATAATCAAGTTTTCATAACCTTTAATTGTTGTGTTTGAATTAGTTTTTTCTTCTTTCGAAGTTGTAAATCTCTCTATCCTTTTAACTTATATGATTTCTTAACTTTTATGGAATTTTTGTTATTTAACCGGTAAAGAGTTATCAAATTTTTACACTTTAATTTTTTTATTTTATCTTATTTAATTATTATAAAAGGTAGATTTCATTCAATGATCCACAGTATTCCCACCATTGATATTAAAAAGTTTTTAACAGTTTTATGGAGGGACCTTTACTTAAAATAGACTTATGAGGAAATTGTTCTCATATATAACAAGAAAGTGGAGGGCCCACAAGGAAATTAAGCAAAGTGGGGTTACTTTTTCAGTTCACGGTTTCGAAACTCAAAATACTTGAGCTCATACAAGTATTTACTAAATATATTTCTTAATTAAATTTATAAATAAAATTTAAACTTTTAATTTTACTCTATAAACTCACTTATATATATTCAATATAATCTTATTTAAATAAATTAGTTATTCTAACAATATTTTTATTAAAAAAACTTATTAAATTTGTATGAATCCATTCATACGTTTAGATTTATCAAACTAATGATTAAAATATTTTCCAGTTAATTTTACCAAAAATAAATAAAAATATGTGAGGTTATAACTATTTGATCAAAATTAAATTGTTCAAAGTTAACTAACTAAACACGCATGTAGAATAAAAAATTAAAGAGAGCAAATTCAAATGTTTTTGCTTGAAAAGGACGAAGAGGATAACTGGATGAGAATTATACTCCTACTTACAAATCCAATAAACCTTTTTTTTATTAACTCACTTTTATGCTTGTCAATCTACCATATCTTTTCCATTATTTATATTTTGTAGTGGACCTTCGCATATATGGTTATGCTTTACTAATTGTTATATACATAGTTGAAAGAAATTTGAATGCAGCTGAGTGCAGCCCTAAAATCATTGACTCAAGATTCAAGAACAAAGATATCAGGTCCTAAAATCATGGGCAAGTAGCTCCACCGTAAATCAATTAACTAGAGAGCAAAAATATCTCACAATTGCTTGGGAAATAGTATTAAACTTAAGTATTAAAAAAATCCTTTTGAAACAGTAGAAATGAGTAAACTCTTATCTTGTTATTACTTTTGTACATAATAATAATATGCTTTTTTGGGCATTTTAATAATAAAAAGTTAATTTAAAACTTAAGTTTAATGAGCACAGTCCCATCCTACGTAAAATTGTCCGAATTTTTCATGACAAATTAAACACTAAAATTCCCCGTTTTGGTGGGGTTAATATTTGGAGTGACTAGGCACAAAAAAAAGAAAACAATCACAGACACCTCTTAAATTTTTTTTTAATATTACTTGACTGATTTCTATATATCTAATTTAGAGATAGTTTAATATTGGTGATTATACTTTAAATGAAATTGGAAAAGAGAGTAGGCCTTACAAAACTAAGCAATTGCATCCTAGAGCTACTGTTATTGTTAGGAATTTTTAATCTCACTCAAGATCTTGCGAGTAAGAAAATATCAAACAACTAATAAGTAAAAAAATTAATGGGGAATAAAATCTGTTAACATATATGTTTACATATTGTTGATTTTGATGATAACAAATAAGATTAAGAATGATTAAGTTTTTAAAAGCTTAAATTATTTTTTATACATTTTAGATAAATCATTATTTTCACATTTTAAATGTTTTATATTTAATGGAAAAATGATTTTATGAAATTGATTGTTTTTCAAGTTTATGGTTTAATTGAAAGTGTTTTGAAAACTTGAAAATCAACAAGTATTGTTTGAAACTATGGAGAAGGACTTATTTAAAAAGTGTTATAGTATTTTGGACCATTTCATAATTTCAGAAAGTTTTGGGATTCACAAATTATTATTTAGAAATTCTGAAATTGGACTTAATTGTAAAGTTTTATAACGTTTTGGGCCATAATACAGTTATAGAAAGTTTTGGGCAAAACTGTAATTTTTGGTAAACAGTTTGCTGGAAATTACCCCTTCACCGTTAACAAGAAAACGGTGAACCGTTTATTTCCAGAATGTTAACCTTGAACCGTTTAGTAAAAAAGTTAAACCAAATCTATTTTGCAGGTCTCTGGAAATTACCCCTTCACGTTCTGAAACCGTGAACCGTTTATTTCAGTTGCTAACCTTGAACCGTTTAGTAAGAACGGTTAAGCCAAATTATTTTGCGGTCTGAAATTACCCTTCACCGTTTACAAGAAAAGCGAACCGTTTATTTGAAATTGACTGGCGGTAACTTTGTCAAGCGCAAAGCGGTTAACCGTTAAGGTTAACCTTGATCCGTTTTCGGCAAAATGCATAACGGCTGGTTTTTGAGCTCCAACTATAAAAACTCAAATCCAACTCATTTTCAAGCTCTCTCGCACCAACAAAAAGGCATACAACATATCTTGAGCTCTCAATTTGTGAATCATAAATCTTTGAGTGAGCTTTGTTCTTAAATGTGTTCATCTACTCTTCAAGTGAGTTTTGTGTGTAATTTTCAATTACTCATCAAATTTGGGAGTGATTAAGTGTGTGATACACTTGAGTTAAGAGATTGAGAGATAATCTCTTTGTTGGAAAGGTTCATTGAAAACTTGAAGTCAATTATAAACATTTGAAGCCTTGGAAAGGCTTGGATGAGTGAAATCCTCAAGGGGTGTGCTTGGAGGCGTGGACGTAGGCGGGGATAGCCGAACCACGTAAAAATCCTTGAGTTTGCTTTCTCCTCTCTTACTCATTTATTATTGTGCTTTTATTGAATTTATTGTTTTCAATTTTATTAAGGCATTAGATTTTGATTGTTGTGGATTGTTGTGTGATTTGATTAGGATAATTTTTAAAACACCAATTCACCCCCCCTCTTGGGTTGCACACTTGTATTTCAATTGGTATCAAAGCGAGGTGCTCTTGTGTAGACTTAACCGTCTAGAGTTAAAGATCAATTGTAACCCAAATTAGCTCAATCTTCATGGAAGGACAATCCATCACTAGGCCACCTTTATTTGATGGTAATGACTACTCATATTGGAAAACTAGGATGAGAGTATTTTTACAAGCTTTAGATTATGAAATATGGAAAATAGTTTGTGATGGTTCATTCATTCCTAGGAATAATGCTTTAAGTGAGTCGGATAGAAAAATGATGTCTTTAAATTCCAAAGCTATGAATGCTTTATTTTGTGCCTTAGATAAAAATGAATTTTATAAAGTTTCAAGTTGTTCTAATGCTTATGAAATATGGAGAAAACTTGAACTTATGTATGAGGAGACGACAAATGAGGAGGAATCTCATGAAGTATCAAATTTGGCACTTATGGCAATTGGAGATGAATCGGATGATGAGCTTGATGAGGTAAGTGATCCTACCTATGATGAATTGCATGATGCTTTTAAAGAATTGCATGATGAGTTTATGAAAATTGGTAAAAAGAATGTATGCCTTAAAAAGAAAATGGTAGAGCTCACAAATGAAAATGAATCTTTAAGTGCAAAGATTACATGCTTAGAATTAGAGAATAAAACATTGAATGATAAAGTTGCATTATTAATTGAGAAATTTAGCCTTCATGCAAGCATATAGAATCACATGTAGATTACATGAAAAATGAAAATGATGCTTTACAAAAGCATAATGATTCATTAAATAAAATGATTAAAGGACTGAGTTAGATAATAAAATCTTGCATGATAAAGTTGCATCATTTACATGTAAACAAAGTACTTCATATGAGCTTGAGAAATCACATGTTAATGAATTAATGAATGAAAATGAAGTGCTTAAGAAGAAGAACAATGAGTTAAATGAGATTGTTTTAAAATTCACAAATGGTCAAAGAACTTTGAAAAATTACTCAACTCTCAAAAATGTGTATTTGATAAAGGAGGACTTGGATATAAACTAACTTGAAACAAAAATATTATAAAATTATTTTGTTAGCTACCTCCACATGTGATCATAAGATTGTTTGTCATTATTGTAATGGAAATGGTCATATGAGTTATAAATGCCATGTTAAAAGAAATGCATATTATGGAGCAAAATGTATTTGGGTTCTAAAGGAACTATCGCTAACACCGCGATCTGACCCAAGGGTATTTGGGTACCAAAGCGCACAACGTGAATGTTTTTTAGAAAATACCACAATCAAGGAATGGTGGAGAGTTCCTTGATGAAAGTTTATGAGGATAATCATTTGATTTTGATCTAGAAGAAAAGATGAGGCAAGATGATTTAATTGTTTTGGTAACAATTTTGCCATGTTGATTTTGTTGAATGGATCATGATAAATGGATAATAGCTAAATTTGTGAAAGTATGCTTATATGTTTACATGATGGAATATCATTGTGTATAATATTGAGTGATTTATCATGATGCCTTTATTTGATTTTGATGATTATATGGTCTTTGATTTCTTCTTCTTAATTGTCTATCATCATTGTTTATCTATTAAGTATGTGTGAATTCATATGTCATTTATTGTGTTATATCATCATTAATTGAATTGGCCTATGTGAGCATTTGTAATAATGGATTTGATTACTTGTTCATAATGATGGCTTTTCTAAATAGCTATTTTGATAGTCTAAAGATTTGAGATAAAGAATATGCTTTGATGATTACATGGATTTGATGACGTTTGATCTTATGTGATCTATGATTGGTGAATGCATACATTTATGTTTCATGCACTAATTGGATTTTTGAAAAGTTTTGAATCACAAAATGACTTTTAATTGATCCATTTTTTTTGGTAAATTTGTGTGTACAATATGAGTTTAAGGTTAAGCAAATTTCAATAAGAGGCAAAACTATTTCCAAGCCTAAACTGGTATACCACTTTCTCTCTTCCGGAAATCCATTTTCTTAAGTGTTGGCTCTCGGGATAACTTCCGGCAAACCGGATCTCAAAACCGGAAACCCGAATTTGCAAAGCTTTACAATTTGTTTCTAAACCGGCAAGCCGGTTCCATCAAACGGTAGGCCGAATTTGAGAAGGACAACTTTCGGAAAACCGGTTCTCTCCAACCGGTAAGCCGAATTTGTTTTGAAATTTTTCTGGAAGCCAATCGGTCAACCGGTTATCAAGACCGGAAAACCGGATTCAATGTTTGTTCTTACTGCTAAGAACCGGATAACCGGTTAGCTAATCCGGAACGCCGAATGCAATAGGAAGCCTTTACAATTTTGCTGCCCAGAACCGGATACTCAAAACCGGTAAGCCGAATGCATGATGTTTTGGTTGCTGTCAAAAATCGGATAACTTAGGATAACCGTAGTTTAATTCAAGATAGATGCTTGTGCCTTCAACCGTTAGCTGGTTAGCTAAATCCGGATTGCCGGATTCGTGAGACTATTTATCTTTTCATGCTTTCTCTCTCTCAAGTCAATGCTTTCCCTCTCAAACCGGTTCTTCCTTCTCCAATCTTACTCATAATCAACCATTTTTCTCATCTTTGATGAAAATCTAGAGTTAAAACTTGTTTCACATCATGTTTTATATTCAAAGTCATCTTCAAATTCATCTTATGCTTATATTTAGACACACCAACATTTACTACTTTATGATTTTTCATTTTATATTTTGATTATGTGGATATTTATGCATGCCTATTATGATTTTGGACTAAGTGTCTATTTTGGATGACATGGATTTGATATGGTTATTTATTATCTTCCTTATTCATGTTTTGGATAATTTTGATCTAATGTGCTTGTCTTGATGATTTTGATGATTGATGATCATATGTGTGTTGCTTGATGAATTGATGGAGTTGGCTTGTATAATGATTTATAATAATTTGAGAGTGATATTACTAAATCTTGCATTTGAGGTGATGCTTGTTGTTAGGGGGAGATTCTATCAAAATTTCTACTTGGACAACATGGGTAATAAATTTACTCTTCTTATTCTTTTCCTTTAAGTTTTCTTTTGTATGTTGAAGGGGAAGAAAAATACTTGTTTTTAAACTTATACAAAATTTTGCTATTTTTTTTTCTTTTCCATTAAGTTTTCTTTTTGATGATGAGGGGGAGAAGAATACATGTATTTAAATTTGTTAATTTACCTAAATTGTAAGAGAAGCTTACATTTAGGGGGAGCAATTTATGCAATCATTCTTTAAATACATGAAATGTTTGTCATCATCAAAAAGGGGGAGATTGTTAACATTTATGTTTTCATAATATTGATTTTGATGATAACAAACAAGATTAATTTTTGAATCATTCTTTAAAAACATGAAAGATTTGTCATCATCAAAAAGGGGGAGATTGTTAACATATATGTTTACATATTGTTGATTTTGATGATAACAAATAAGATTAAGAATGATTAAGTTTTTAAAAGCTTAAATTATTTTTTATACATTTTAGATAAATCATTATTTTCACATTTTAAATGTTTTATATTTAATGGAAAAATGATTTTATGAAATTGATTGTTTTTCAAGTTTATGGTTTAATTGAAAGTGTTTTGAAAACTTGAAAATCAACAAGTATTGTTTGAAACTATGGAGAAGGACTTATTTAAAAAGTGTTATAGTATTTTGGACCATTTCATAATTTCAGAAAGTTTTGGGATTCACAAATTATTATTTAGAAATTCTGAAATTGGACTTATTTGTAAAGTTTCATAACTTTTTGGGCCATAATACAATTATTGAAAGTTTAGGGCAAAACTATAATTTTAGAAAACAGTTTGCTGGAAATTACCCCTTCACCGTTAACAAGAAAACGGTGAACCGTTTATTTCCAGAATGTTAACCTTGAACCGTTTAGTAAAAAGGTTAAGCCAAATCTATTTTGCAGGTCTCTGGAAATTACCCCTTAACCGTTTACGGAAACCGGTGAACCGTTTATTTCCAGATTGCTAACCTTGAACCGTTTAGTAAGAACGGTTAAGCCAAATTTATTTTGCAGGTCTCTGGAAATTACCCCTTCACCGTTTACAAGAAAACGGCGAACCGTTTATTTGAAATTCAGCACAACGGTAACTTTGACAAGCGCAAACGGTTAACCGTTAAGGGTTAACCTTGATCCGTTTTCTGGCAAAAATGCATAACGGCTAGTTTTTGAGCTCCAACTATAAAAACTCAAATCCAACTCATTTTCAAGCTCTCTAGCACGCACCAACAAAAGGCATACAACATATCTTGAGCTCTCAATTTGTGAATCATAAATCTTTGAGTGAGCTTTGTTCTTAAATTTGTTCATCTACTCTTCAAGAGAGTTTTTATTGTAATTTTCAATTCCTCATCAAATTTGTGAGTGATTAAGTGTGTGATACACTTGAGTGAAGAGATTGAGAGATAATCTCTTTGTTGTAAAGGTTCATTGACACCTTGAAGTCAATTGTAAACATTTGAAGCCTTGGAAAGGCTTGGATAGTGAAATCCTCAAGCCCGGTGTGCTTGGAGGCGTGACGAAAGTGATCAACCACGAAAAATCCTTGAGTTTGCTTTCTCCTCTCTTACTCATTTATTATTGTGCTTTTATTGAATTTATTGTTTTCAATTTTATTAAGGCATTAGATTTTGATTGTTGTGGATTGTTGTGTGATTTGATTAGGATAATTTTTAAAACACCAATTCACCCCCCCTCTTGGGTTGCACACTTGTATTTCAAAATCATATCAAACAAATAATGAGCCAAAAAAATTAATGGAGAATAAAATCAATCACACAACACAAATTTTATCTACACTATACTGGAGAAAAATCATAAGTGCCAAAAGCAATGAGAAAATTTATTGATGAGATTGACTGATTGAGGATAAAACTATCACAAGCACATGGGATAAGACATATTCAGATCCTATTTAAGTTTCCGTCAGACCTGTTATAAGAGCTCGAGCAAAGAAATTCAAAGAAGTGCTTAATGGATTGATTCAAGCAACTTTGGCTCAATTAAATTCATGGAGGTCCGTTAAAGGAATTGCACATGATAAATGCATGATTCAGGTTCTTGAAGTTTCCAAATAATCACTTCTATGAAATAGGAAGTTGGCTTGCACATTATGGGAGGAAAAATATATTATTTTCCTTTTTCGGATACTTTCCCATTTCTTGAGGAGACTATTAGAGAAATAAATCAGTTAGTTCTATTTTAATCATCTAATTTCCATAGTAATTGATATAAGGCATTTAAACCAATTAGGATTTTGATTTGATTTAGATTCTTTCTCATTTGCTTAGATTAGGATTTTGATTTGATTTTTATTATTTCCTATTTGTTTAGATTCATATTCAGATTTGATTTTGGTTTAAGATTTATTTTCAAAAATTCTTATAACCATCCCTATATAATGTACTCATATCCAATAAACAAAGATCAATTTTTGATGCAATTGGTGAGAGAGTCAATTCTCTTTAGTTCTTATACGAACTTTTTGAACTTATTGGATTTCCTTAGCATTCAAACTCTTGACTTATCAATCAGACCATCCATAACTAATTGTGGCGTCTTTATATACCAATGTTTGTGCTTTCATTAAGCATTGGGTTAAGGTTCTATTCAATTTATGGTTTAAATTCGATCTTAGAAACTAAATTGATTAGGGTCACATTAGTACTTGACGGAGTTCATATTTTTTATGCATGTAAAAAATTATTACAATCACACTTTAATATTTTTTCTAAGAAAATATCCTTACAATTAAAATACAAATCTTTACATAAAATGAAGCACATCTCCTAACAATATCAATATGAATCAGGACATCATCCTTATTAAGGCAGAATCTTTGTTGCAGACAATGCTTTAGCATGCCTTGACTTAATTAGAAAATTAAGAGAAAAATTGAATCAAGCATCCATCCATGCATGTGAATTATCAACGTGAGATACTATCAAACCATACGAGGCAAATAAATGAACTGAGAATTTGATATTGACAAAAGTCAGCACTATCCTATTCTCTCTATAAGAGCGTACATTGTCCATCTTAGTCATGGGTTCATTATTCTGATGTGATGGTGGAAATATTAGGTCCATTATTGTGGTTGTGTAAAAACAAAAGTAGCACATGCTGTTGTGCAAAAACAAAAGTAGCACATGCTACATCACGGAACATTTTTTATTTTTATAAATTGATTGACAAAAATATTAATGATATGATAATGACTTTTTAAAATTAATAATCCCTTGAATTTATAAATTTGCCGGTTGCATCTACCAAGAAAAAAAAATCTTGCAACAAAAAGGTTCTTAAGCTTCTTCCGAGAAAACAAAAATAATTTCGTATTGGTGAAGTAACATGTCATCGACAGTCTATGCTTTCAATTTTTCATCACTTTTTGCGGACTGGTGTCCAAGATTCCTTTAATGAGACCCAAGAGCTCAACAAGAAAATAACGTCAATTAATTAATTTTGGGATAATCATCTTCACAAACTTTTCTAGAGCCGACAGGTTATGAAGTTGATTAAATAGGGTTGGCAATTTCAGATTCTAATTTTTTTGGTCTCACAAAAATTAGTAAATTTTGAGCAAAATTTTATAAAGATGGCCACTGAAAACGTCGTTATCCTCAATGAAGTGCCAAATTTAATAGCCTTTTTTAATTTGAAAAAGGTGGAATGAACAAAAAATTTTGTCATGAGACCAAAAAGGTCAACAACTGTTGGTACAATGCACGCATTATGAAAAAGAAATTTAAATCTTTACAATCAATCATCTTTTCCAAGTACTAGTAGAAATATTTTCAAGAATGCACAACAAACATCAAATTATTGAAAAACAATGGCCATTGCCTTTACATTGAATTTTGGATTTATTTAGTTCCATACAAAGGCAATGGCTATTTATTATTTTCCTTATTTTAGGTAACCTTTTTTTATATTAATTAAGATAATAACCTTAGCTCGCTATAATTCTTAAGTTAAAATATATGGATTTGAGACAACCTTTAATTCATGACCATATTTTATGAAGATGGATCAGATTTTTAATCTTTTTAAACTTAGGTGTTACCTATACTATCTTTTAATGTAACAACAATATATCAAAAAGACTAATTTATATGTGATAATATGGGTTAAGTGAAAATTTTTACAATTCTACTGAACTTTTACCAGAAAAATATAAAATGTAAGGACCGACAGCTCAATTCAGCACATAAAATATGATGATGAAGTGCTAATTGTTCCAAATACACGTTAAAATGCTGTAAATATTTTAATTAAGGAATAATTGTTCTTTAAAAAGTACTCACAATCCTTATGAATGTGGTTAATGCATACACCTCAGCTTGAAAATTAAATCACGTCACTTTCTTGACGCCTACTTCATGGGGTCTAGCAATAAAGTAGAAGACATAGAAATAGAGACAAAATTACACTGCATCTGCTCTATATAATACGTAGCACTTAGCTTTTCTTCTTTACGTCTTTTCGTTTTATATTTCATTTCATAAGCTTTTTATTGGAGGTCTCAAATTATGGGGGTTATCATAACAAGTCTCTTAAAATTTAAGATATGCAGTAAGAAAACAAATTGTGACAGAGACAAAACACATAAAATGTGTCGTAAGAAATTTCAAAATTGCGATGAAAGATTTAATGTGATACATTTATTCACCTAAATGCACCGTAGGCCTGACTTCAGAAATTAAGGTATTTAATATGCTTTTTGTCCATATTCGGTCTAGTCGATAGATTTTAATTACTTTAATCCAACAGTTGTGATTTTTGTCATAAAACAACGATGTGCTGTCCGGCTAGCTCCCATGCAAACCGGTTGCAGCGAATTGGTTATGGGGTTCTGCAAATCTTTACTGTTAGTGGAAAATTCGACAGCGCTCGGCGACTAATCATAAGCAGCTCTAGTTGCTGAAGTCTGGGGGACAGTAACTCGAGCAGCGACAACTTGTGAATTCGGATTCGACGATATTCATTTGTTCAAGCCATACAATACTAATATAACTATTCCATGGGGATGTCAATTATGCAGCTGGTAGTAATACCAATAAACTACAAGTAGGAGATTATGGAGTTTCCAAATGCTAGGCCATAAGGTTAATGCAATCACAAGTTTTGAAAATACATGGGCTATGCCCATTGTTCGTCGAATTTAGTTATGAGAATGTGATCCGCATTTGATAATGATAGGCGGATTTAGAAGCAAGAAGGGGGATTTTGCCCCGAGGAAAATCCAGCACGTGAATTTTTTTCTTTTTTTTTTAAAATTGAGTTATCGATGAATGGTGTTTTTGGATAGAAGAAACCTGGAAAGCGTTTTCTTTTGCAAGCAATTTCGTGATTAACTAAAACAACTCTAATTAATATGTGGGCGACCCTCTAGTTCTTTCTTTGAGGCCGACCCTCGCTACTACGACTCGTCCTGTCCCGTGACCTTGGTATGTCATTGTTAAGGAAGTTAACTGTGCTGAGCTTACAGAGGATACAAGCAAGAAGAAGAAGAAGCTTTCAATCTCAGAGAGTTAAATGTTTCAAGGATGCCAGCTCATCAAAGTTAGTTAAGCAAGCTGCCAGATCAGCATACTGTTAGAGTTTGTTATTCACGTGTATGTAACAGAATTAAAAGTTAGCTATAGTTCTGATCTCGTGTGTATATAAAGCAAATAGATTCAGTTGTAAAGGTGTGGAAAAATCAGAAAGAAATAAAATTACTCTTTCTCTGAGAATTCATTTTCCTTTAAAACAAACAACTTCATTTTCTTTTACATGGTATCAGAGCCAATAATGGCTAGTTCCAGTACAACAAATCAAATCCGATCCAGCGTTAATCAAATTCATTCCACACAAACCTCATTTACTTTTGCTACAACTGTAAAACTTGATCGTTCGAATTTTCTTCTCTGGCGTAAACAAGTACTCACTTCCATTCGAGGGAATCGGCTTGAAGGATTAATCTCAGAGAAGCAAAATATTCCAGAGCAATATGTTTCTCAGTCACAAGCTGATGGATCTGTGGAGAGGATTGAAAATCCAGCTTATGTTAATTGGAGAGCTCAAGATCAAACTTTACTGAGTTGGCTACTTTCAACGATCAGTGAAGGTATCTTAAGTTCAGTTCTTAACTATGATACTTCCTTTGATATATGGAGATCTATTGAAAAGCAATTTGGAGATAATCAAAGATAATGCAACTTAGATATGAATTAGACATTTGAGAAAGGAGTCAATGTCTATTGAAGAGTATTGTTCGAAATGAAAATGCTTGCTAATAAACTTGCTTAGCCGGTGATAACATAACCGAAAAGATCATGATAAGAACTCTTAATGGATTGTGATCGCTATTTGGATCTGGCTTCAATAATTGCTTAATAAGATGAGCTATGATGCATATGCACTTTTATTAACATGAATGGGTTAGAACAAAATCGAATCCTCAGTGTTTAATGCAAATCATAGTATGATGAATGCAAATTATTCACATATGAGGTGCTCCTAGGAGAAATATGTATGGTAATGTTTCTTATGGACAATTTGGAGGTAGAGTCGAATGTTGGTCGAGGAATGTATTTGGCTTTATCCTAGAGGTTTTCCAGTAAGAAGATCACAAGTAGCTTCAGGAAAATGTTGCAGTCTTGAAGGAATCGGTTTATGCAGCTTCAAAGACCACCACAACGAGGAATATGTTTTCTCGCCACCATCTAAATAACTCAGCTGGTGAATCTAATGAAATAGGTTTATCTCACAATATGTCACAAACAAGGACATATCTTGATGCTTGTACAGAGTACGGTGAAACCTATTTCTCTTCACCTATAAATCTGCAGGAAAAAATAATGGGACCAAGGGTGCTTATATGGCTAATTTCGAGCCACTTTCTTATCAACCATCACTATTGAAGATCACAAGCATCGTAACTCAACTTTCAACAAATGAACTTCTCCTGCTTTCCTCTTATCCATCCGAGGCTTTCACCACCAAGCCTATATTGCAAATTTTGAAGGCTCAACTAATGAAGGTGGTATCTCGACAGTGGAGCCACACATCATATTACCAACAACATGGCAAATATGCATGTGAGAGAAGAATTCAAAGGTTCAGATCAACTGACTATTGGCAATGGACAAGGTTTGACTATTACTCACATTGGTGATGCATGCTTCACTCACAAAAGTTTTATTCACCCTACAAACACACATATAGCACTTTAAGGATATCTTATTAGTTCAATTACCAAGAACTTAATAAGCATATCTAAGCTAACAACCCGATAACAACATTTCCATTGAATTTGTTGGCAATATCTAATATGATAAGGATTCACAGAAGGGACAAGTTCTTCATAAGGTCTTCGAAAAGGATTATACAAGTCATTGTTAAAGTCAACTCACCATCATCTTCTTCTTTCATGTGTCAAGTTTCTTCAAATCAACCTGCTCATGCTTTCAACATGTCATCTTCTTTCCAATTACTAATAATGTTCAGAATAATTACTCAAACTCTAAAGCTTGTTATCAAACTGCTGTTTCTTCTTGTAATTCACTAGTCCAGAAAGTCAATTTGTTTCATAGACGATTTGGTCATCCCTATCATGATGTCTTAATACATTTGCTTAAGAATGATCAAACTAGAATCTCTACATCCTTTACTAAGTCGCATAACAAATATGAGGCGTCAAATGGGTAAAAGCCATGGTTGCACTTTCCGTCATGTAAACTAAAACTTCTAAAGTTCTTGAGCTAATTCACACCGATTTGTGGGGACCTTCACCTATTCCTTCTAAAGCTGGTTATGCCTATTATATAAGCTTTGTTGATGACTTTAGTAGATACACCTGGATTTATCCATTAAAGCTGAAATCAGAGGCCTTACAAGTTTTCAAATTATTCAGATTGCAAGTGGAAAAACAATTTCAGTGTTCCATTAAGATGTTGCAATCTGACTGGGGGGGAGAGTATCGAGCATTCACTGATTTCTTGAACCAAAATGGAATCATATTCAGACATTCATGCCCTTACACACATCATCAAAATGGGGTAGTCGAAGGAAACATAGTATATTGTTGAGTTAGGCCTCACACTTTAAATTTCAAGCTACCCTTAAACTTTTGGGAAGCTTAAACATCACCATCATATTAACAGATTACCTTCGCAAATCAAGTTTCTTCACCATATGAAAAGTTGTTTAACCACAAACCGATTACAAAATGCTTAAAGTGCTTTGGTCGCATGTTATCCATATTTGAGATTACAACAAGCATAAGTTTGGTTATCATTCAGTAAGTGTATCTTCATTGGTTATAGTCCTCTCATAAAGGATACAAGTGTTTGCATCCATCCGTCAAATCTATGAAGACATGTCATCTTGATGAATATTCTTTTCCTTATTCTTGAGATTCTGAGTTTGCTTCTTATAAATCAAACTTATGTCAAAATCATTATTAACTCTCAACAAGTGTATCATCTATACACTTTGCCATCATGTAACCTCAGATGATAACAAAGACTAATCCTAATTTGTAAGTTCCTCAAGCGAGCTCTCATCATTTAGTTGATCCTAATCATAACAACAATTTTCATTCTACACAACAATTTGAACCACAATACGTAACCTTACATTTCTCTACCCACTCAACCAATCATCCCTAATAGAGTTCCCACAATCCAAACATCACTAGAAACTGCTCATTATATATCGACCAAAATACACAACAAATACTCACTGTAATACACACTCTATGACACTTAAGTAAAAATGGTATTTTCAAACCTAAACTCTACAGTGTAGCTCTTGTTCATAAAGAACCAGATTCTGTTGAAGAAGCTATGCAAAATCCTGGATGGCTTGAAGCCATGAAAGAAGAGTATAATGCTCTACTCAAGAACAACACATGGTCTCTAGTTCCAAGGTCACCGATCGAAACTTGGCAAAAATGGGTGTATAGAGTTAAACAAAACTCGGATGGAACTCGGCCAAATATAAGGCAGTTAAGAATGGCGGTTGGGAGGTGAATTACTTTGAAACCTTTAGTCGATGGTAAAGTCCATTCTGTAAGAGGTGATTAGTTTGGTCATATGAACCAATGGAAAATTAGACAAGTGGATGTTAATAATGCTTTCCTTAATGGAGAACATGTAAGAAGTTTTATGGAGCGTACCCAGGGTTTATTGATAATCGAGACCGATTTTGTGTAAATTACACAAGTCACTCTACGGTCTTAAACAAGCTCCAAGAGCTTGGTATGAAAAGTTAAAAGTTCTGCAATGGAATTTTGAAAACTCAAGAGATACACCCTTGTTTATAAAGAAAACCAGCTCATGCATAATATTGGTGCTAATCTATGTTGACGATATTCTGATCACAGGTTCAAGTAGTGCAGAATTAGAGTCTTTCATTGCCAAATTTAATGATGCTTTTGCATTGAAGGATTTGGGTAATCTCTCTTACTTCGGGCATAGAAGTTTTGTATGACACAGTTGCATTATCTCAAAGGAAATATAAAAGACCTATTATCTAAAGTTCAGTTGCTTGAGTGTAAAGAAATTGACACACCTATGAGTACTGGACTTAAGCTGCAAAAGGAAGCTCAAGGTCATCTTGGCCAATATGTTGCTGATGCTACACATTATAGAAGTATTGTAGGGGGAATGCGATTCGGTTTTAACAAGGCGTAAATTGCATCATTGTAAACAAGCTGAGTCAATATGTTTCAAATCCTACAATGCAGCACCTTATAGCATGCAAGCGAGTGATCAGATATCTAAAAACTACACAAGATTATGGACTTAAGTTTGTTCAGCATGGGGAAATGAAGATTACTGGGTTCACTGATGCAGACTGGGCATGTGATTTAGATGACAGAAAATCATTTATTGCATTTATTTGGGGAATAATCGATATCATGGTCATCAAAGAAGCAATCAGTCATTGCTAGATCAAGTAGAGAGTGAGCCTTAGCTTCAGTGCGTAAATCTACAATCTTTGTTCTCTCGAAATTGGTTTATGTTGTTCAAACACCTACCATTTGGTGTGTGACAACATCAAGCAAAGCTAGCTCATAATCTCGCTTGCCATTCTAGAACAAAACACATTGAGCTTGACATACACTTTATCAGAAACAAAGTGATTGCAGAGGAGTTGAGGATTCAGTACATTCCTAGCGAAGAACAGATTGCTGATATCATGACAAAGCCTCTCTCGTTTGTTCACTTCAATTACCAAGATCCAAACTCAATGTGCAGCCTTGCTCCTCGAGTTTGAGGGGGTCATAAGGAAGTTAATCACCGAGCTTACAGAGGATACAAGGCAAGAAGAAGAAGCTTTCAATCTCAGAGGTTAAATGTTTCAAGGATGACCATCAAAGTTAGTTAAGCTGCGCGATCAAGATAATCGTTAGAGTTTGTTATTCACGTGTATGTAACAGAATTAAAAGTTAGCTATAGTTCTGATCTCGTGTGTATATAAAGCAAATAGATTCAGTTGTAAAGGTGTGGAAAAATCAGAAAGAAATAAAATTACTCTTTCTCTGAGAATTCATTTTCCTTTAAAACAAACAACTTCATTTTCTTTTACAGTCATCAGCTAGGATATGAACCTTTGTGTGCATTACGTTAACCAAGTTCTCATTACTTGTTTTCTAACTTTAATCCTTGTTATCAATATAAAAATATTTCCTCGCTGTTATTGACAACTATATATTTTGCTGGAACATCTTTTGTGTCTAATCTAAATGTACAAATTGCTGCTAATGTCAAGTTTTTTAGTTCTCACAAATCATTTGATTCATGAATAATAATACTATATTTTGCCACTTTATTATGGTTAATAGATCAACAAAATTTTGGCTTGCGTTTCGATTTGTTATAAAGGCCAACAAAGTGGAACAGTCCTGTTTCCTTTATTAAATAAATATTGTTGTTGGTAACTATTGAGTTGATTCCTAATTGGCTAACCAATATATTGTTAGATTTTACTTGGACTCGTTACACAAATGATTACCTTTTTCTTCACCTCTTTGACTGGTTTATCTGGCTTTTCATATGTCGTCTTTCGCACTGTTAGACTTATTCTTATCTCATCCAACCATTGCTTGCGAAAATGACAGAAAAACGAGGCATGGTGGAACAGGTGCATTGTAGATGGAGCCGAATTTCATTCAACAAAAAAGAAAATAAAAAATGATATCTAGTAGTAGTACAATAACAGATCCAACAAGAATCAAAAGATCTATTCGCAGACATATCCAGTTCTTTTCCTTCACTTCCCTTGGCTAATTAATTTCGAAAGTGATCATAATTTTTTATTATCATTTTGTAACTTCAATTATTGGGGATATATATGTCCAAGAATTTTCATAACATGCCATTTAATGGCTCTTCAATCAACTTCCAGAACAAGAACTAGAATTAGATGCGAAGTAATAACCTCCTTCCAAGCCAACAATAACTGTACCAACTTATTCGCAGAACCAAAAATTAATTTCTGATGAATGAAAAGAAGAACAATAAGACAGCAACATTACAGTTTTCGCAAATGCAATAATGTGACATTCTGACCAATAACATATCAACATGGGCTCTCTTTTTATCTAATAAGCTTTACTTGGGGCAATAATCAATGGACGCATATATACATTAGCACTAGTAGCGGACACCAGAATCCAGAGACAATAGGCTTTTGGTTAGCTTGTGAAAAAATAAAATAAAACAAATAACAACAAGAAGAGTCGAAGGGGGGGCAATTAAATTAATTGCTTGTGTTTCATGCACAAAGGGGCCCATACGAGTTACAAAATGGTTCAAAATTCATACACCAGTGCTCTTTTTTTCTGTCCACAAGTCATGAATTTGATTATCAGGGAAAAATGAGATATTATAATTTATCTGAAGTAACGGCAAGCACATCCGCACAAAATTTTTACTGTTAAATAACTTAAATTCAAGATAAAACGCCATGAACTTTGATTATTTATGATATAAATATTTTTATTAATTAGCTAGGTTAAGATGTCAATGTCTTGCATAATGGTGGGTTTGTATTTGACAAGACTATGATAATTGATTCTCATGCATAGATAACGTCAAGAAGGAAGATGATGTGTCTTTTCCACGCATATGGAGATAAACAGTGAATAAGTTGACATATTTTATAATAAATTAATTTTGACATGGCCCCTTCTTTGATTCTTATTTTTGGGAATGATTCTTGTTGTTTAATTTGATAGAAAATGCTCACTGAATTGTCCATTTCGATTTACCAATTTCTAGAATGAGCCGATTTGGTGAACATAGATGATGATCAATCAATAAATAATATATATGAACTTGAAAGACATTATGGAGCTTATATTAGTATCTATCAATTTAAAGAAACGCATAGAATCCCCAAATTTATCATTTTTTGCTCTCATCGTTTGAGAAAAATTTGGATACTGCTGAGATAGTAGGTCTCAGCCACTACAATTCTGTTATTTGAAAGAGTAGTAGATGTTAAGATGGAAACCCACTGCTCTGTTAAATCACAGAAAATTAGTAACTAGCAGATAGTAGACCTATCGTATGCAATTCTTTCTCCAACAATATTTGTAACTACAGGAACCTCTCTACATCAAAAGGCTTAGCTGGTGAAGCTCATGCAAGCATTGACATCGCATCAGATGATGCAACCATTGAAGAAGTAATCAGAAAGCGAGAGGTTTCACGGGAAGAAAAACAAAGTTTAAATGATAAGTCTCCTCTCACTTTCTGATATTTGTGACAAAAATTTTGAAACGTGTAAAGGAAAGTGGGACGGGATCATATTCATTGTTGTATCGTGGCATTATACATGCTTAAATCAATCAATTAATATTTAAAAAATTGACTGAGTGCAACCTCATACTAGCATTGAGATAACGTCAATGAACGAAGTTTTCTTTCCAATTATTTAACAAATTTGCAGATTGGTAATATGTTGGGGAGGATACACATCAATGATCAGTCATAAAGTAGTACTGGTCTATTTACCTTTTTAAAAATATAACTTTCAAGAAGATTTTTTCAGAAAAAAAAAAAAAAAAAAAAAAAAGAAGCAGCTGCAGCCTACAAGCCAGTACTCGTGTGATGTTAATTAACTATCCATTTCAAAATAGCTTTTTAATTAATGCGATTTTTGAAATGGACTTTACAGCTTGTGACCAACATTCACAAGATATTCCAAGTAGCTAGCCTCTCATTTTGCTGAAATTTATTATGATCTTTTTTATCCAGTAATAGAGACTTGTTTATAATAATATTTATTATTTAAAAATTTATATAATTTTTATTCTAATTCATTACTCTTGTTTATTTGTGGGCTTCTATTTCAATGTTCGCCTATTTTCAAGCCTTGATATAGTTGGATCTCTTAAAGTTTCAGAGCTCCCAAACGGAGCTTAAGGGCTATTTATTTATTTTTTTTAATTTAATGATTTAATCAGCTTAATTTTAATCAATTAAATTTGTTTTTTTTCTTAAATTAATGAAAACTTTCATTTACTAAGCCATTAAATTGTCAAGTCAAATTTTTAAGTTATTTAATTGAAAAAGTCTAAGAGTAGTGCTATTTGAATCCATTAAATACCTCTCTGCATATATTTAAAAAAATAAATTCATTATCAAAATTTTATAATTTTAAAATTTCAAAATTACTCTTCACTATTCACTTTCTCTCTTTAGCATACAATAACATATTTTCTTTCTATTCTCACATCCTGCAAACTAAACATTTAGTTTCACTCGTTTTTAAGTTTATTATTTTGGTCTTTTTTTTTTTATATCATGATCTATATTTTATATTATCTATATATAAGAATTTTTTTCTTGATATTCATTAGCTTTTTTGTTTGGTGAAAATTAATTTCTTGATGTTCATTAATTTTCATAGCTGATAAAATTTTGTTGATATTTATTTTTAAATGGTGAGTTTTGTTCCTTTTATTTAGTGATAACAGTTATAAAGAGTATATCTGAATAAATTGATGAGAATTTGTGAAATAGAGAAACGAAGCAGAAGAAAAGGTTAATTAAGTAATTTTAAAAAATTTAGATAATAAAATTCTTCATTAAAAAGAGGTTATAAAGAGAGAAATTGTTGGGTTCAAATAACCCCACCCAAAATCTAAATCACGTTAAAGATGTTCTTCAAAATATCCCTATTTAATTAATTTATTTTCATCCTTATCTAAACAAAAACTTACTAATTTACATACATTTCTATAACTTGTGATAATATATTAGTAGATTATTATTATTTTTATCCTTTTATTTTTCAAACTAGTATTATTTATCTTTACAATTTCTTTTATGAATTTTTCATATATAACATCATAAACTATAAAAATTGTTTAAAACGATCTAATTTAGAATATTAAAGAATTGTATTCAATTGAATGTTATGATAAAATATTGTCTTATTTATATTTTTTGATTTATTTATTATTTATTTAACATTTAAATTTTGTAAGAGCACAAATGCAAAGTATTGGTTTTTAAATATTTTTTAGGTTGAAAAAACTTAAATTCTTACTTTCAGAGATTCAAATAACAAAAATGTATCGTTCATATTCAGACATGCAATTATATTTAATTCAAGTTTGTTCAAATTTTAGAAAAAAAAATGAAAGCCGCCTTAATTCAAATTCAAATAGTACATATTTCAAGTGAGGATGATAATTAAGACTTATCTTTTATATTATTTTGAGACTCTTACCTATTAGATTTAATTGGTTTTTATAACACCTAGATTAGCATTGAATCAAATGAAGTCAAAACTAATAGCAAATAGATATAGAGAATTGAAAGTAAAAAAAAAAACTAAACCAAACTTAGGGAGTGGTTTGAAGTAATTAGACAAATTGTTTTCAAATTTTAATACCTACGAAATAATTGAGATGAGCTTCATTATCAATGATTTTTGTTAAGATCTTGGTAATAGGTATGTAATGGGTGATGAAAAGAGATTAATTTTTTAAATCCAACTCCAATTCTTTTATGGAATGGATTTTTATGAGTTAATTTATTAACACATCGATCTAATAAATACCGATTAAACAACTATTTTTATCTTGTGGATGTATGTTATGTCAATGATCGTGAAAGCTTTTGTTAGGACTCATTTGATCTAGTTTCTTGAGGCCTCATTAATCTAGTTTCACTAAATTCTATACAAACCACTTATATAATCGAAAATTTTAACAATTTCCAACATAACTTTTGCCGGACATTCAATTCGCTATCAAAGAGTTGTTACAGTTGCTCAAAACTTGTTTAATTTTTATATTTTAATTAAGTATTCTTTTGTTTCACGTATTTTTTTAAATATTTCAAGATATCTCTATTATTAAAAATGTTACGGTCACGTCTTCCTTTTTCTTTATTTTTATAATAATATTTTTGTAACAAATTTTTTTGCATTAATTCTTTATTCTAAAAAATATTAATTAATAAATTAAACAATAATTAATTATTAGAAAATTAAGAAATAAATATCAATATAAAAAAATTGGTGTTTTTCAAACATGACAATAATCTTACTAATTATTATTTATAAATAAATTAATACCAACCAATTTAAAGTAATTTTTAATATCCTTGCAACAATTTTACTAAATATTTTTTTGTAAAAAATTAATTTATCAAATTAATCCTTAAAGTAAAATGATAACAACTAACATTTATTTTACTTTTAATGCTAATTTGATAAATTCACTTTTTTTCTTTTCAAATAATATCTCTAAGAATATTATTGATAGAGTATTATTGTAAAAGCATAAAAAGAAAAAAAAAGTGAGGGTAGAATTGTAATATAATTACCAACAAGTGTGTCTTAAGGCATTTTTTAAAATATAAGGATTGAACGGACTCTTAACTTAAAATATAGAGATTAAAAAATTATTTATCTAGGGGTGAGACTATTTAAACCCACCAAATTACTCATTAAATCCACTTTTGAAAATAATTTTTTATGATTAAAACACTCCTAAATCAAATTACAATTATGGACATTAAAATATAATTTTTTTTTTTTTTTTTACTTTTTCAATCCATCTTCATATTCAACACAATTTTATTAAACCCTAGTCATATTTTAATTAAACCTTAATCAATAAAGAGATGTGATTCTTTTGCCAAGCCATATATTTTTATATTTGTTCACTATTTAAATGTTTCTTTCTCATGGTATTGCTCTATAACATGAAAATTTTATGAGCAATCATTTGTCAATTTAAATTTAAATTTATGAGCAATCATTGTAATATATACAGTCCTTAACTAACAAATCAAGCCTGAACAATAAAGAAGCATCCCTTCCGACTCCTTATGCCTTGTTGGTTGAGCATTCATCATTTCAAAACTTCTGAATTGGTACATAGAAATTATATTATTGTAAACCACCAATAGATGCACTGCGAAATCATATTCTTGCGTAACTTTCTTCAGAAAAAACTTTTTCAAAAAAAATTATTCAGAAAAAAGTTTCAATAAACATTTATCATAAGGGTTTAATGAGTAAAATCACTATTATTATAAAAATTGGGTTTAGTAAGGATATATTAGGTATTTAAGTGTGTTTATTGAGTAAAATTTAAAATTTTAAAATTTGAGTTGGATTTATTTAGTAAATGGGTTTAGTGAGTAATTTAGTGGGTTCAAATAGCCCCACCCTTTATCTGGTCAAAAGCACCTGACTTTTCTATTTCTAATAAACTTATCACCAAATTGTTCATTGTTGAAATCTTAATGTCACAAACGTATCTAAGGTAATTCATTCATCAATTCCTTTAGGCCAAAACATACCATTTTAATAATAATAACCCATCAAATACGTTTTTCCCGAAGACATTCTTTTAATTTCAGTTTATTCAAATTGATAAATCTATTAGTTTTATGACTCAAATTTATTTTTTTAATTTATTTCTTACCTACTTAATTTATTTGTATTCTTTTTATTTTTCTCAAAATTACTTTTAGGTTGGATACCTGTATATGTTAACTACAACACGACGTCATAATAACATAAAGTGAAATAATCATTGCACCATATTTTTTTTGCCCTATGTTCATCCAACCACCACAAAATTTTAACATGTTCTCTACACTACATTTCTTTTGAAATTTATATCAATTAGCTACTTTTGTACTAACACCGTTAAATAATTTAAATAAAATGATAATTTTATCTTTAAATAAATTAAAAGATCATTTTATTTTATAAAAGCTTTGAAAATAAAAAAATTATAATTTTAAAAATACCCCTCCATTTAATAAAGAAATAAATCCAAAAATTAGAATTTTTATTTTTAATAAAAATTACAATTATAAAAGTAATTACAAAATTTTCGGATTTAATAAAAATCCCCTAAATTATTAAAATTTTGGGATTTGTTTTTTTAATACATAAATTGAGTTATTTTAATAAAATTTTGCAAAATTATAATTTTTAATAAATGAATTCAATTATTTTTTATTAAAATTTTTCAAAATTATAAATATTTAATAAAAATAATTATTAAAATTTTCAAAATATGAATTTAATAAAAATTAGCTGAGCACCTCTATTTTGGATTTTTTTAAAATTTAAGGGTATTTTTATAATAATAATTTTTTTATTTTTCAAAGCTTTTATAAGATAAAATAGTCTTTTAATTTATTTAGGGATAAAATATCATTTTATTCAAAATATTTAACGATGTTAGTGTAAAAGTGGCTGATGGATATAAATTTCAAAAGCAAGATAGTGCAGAAAACATATTAGAATTTTGTGGTGATTAGATAAACATAAAGTAAAAGAAAAATGGTGCAATAATAATTTTCCTAACATAAAAAAGTAAAAGATTATTTTGAAGAAGGGATAAAACTTTGTTTTAGTGATAAACAAATAGTAAAAATATGATAAAAAAGCTAGAAAAACTTTTAGTAGCGTTATATTTATTATTTAAACAGAGCTTTGTCCCAGTTGCCCCACCTTGGCAAAACCTAGTTGATGAAGTCCTCTAATAGGAGAGATTTTCTTAATTAATTAACGAAAAAATTTATAATGTCGTGATTAAAATTATAGTATCATTGTTATGATAGACATAAATTTCGTAAATTACTCATAAAACGAGTAAATAGAAAGTAAAATAAGTAAATTAATGTAAGACTTTTAATTATTAAAAAAATTAATACGGATTTTATAGAATTTTAGTAAAAAATAGTTTATTCATTTACTTTAATTAAACAAAGAAAAAAATAACTCATCAGTTGAAAACAAAAAGTTGTACTAAAAACAAGTGGAATAAGCTTTATTGTATCTTTTTTAATCATAGATTCTATTTTCATTCTAGAACATTTATAATTTTTTTTTCCATTTACTATAATAGTATTTGTTTAGTACACGGGTTAGTTAAATGAAATTATCTATTTTGATGCAGATCAATTCAAATTAAGTAAAAAAGATATCTCATACTAGATAGATATATGATATATCGATAAAATTAAATATAGTTTTGCGCCTTATGCATATTATATATAGTTTTAAACTTTGCTCCTCACTTGTACTTAAAGACCATTTGGAGTTGCTGTTAAGATGATGTAGAAAGTTGTAAAATCACCTCATCTTACAATAGCTTTGAAAAACATTAAAGGAATAGTTTTTCAATACGAAATTTTGAGAATAAGTTTTATCGTTAATAAAAAATTAGGTGTATTACATAAACTCAAAACTAACAATATTCAATTTAAACACAAAATTAGTAATTATAGAATAGAATCAATATTATAATGAGTTTTTATTATATTTTTAATTTTTTTATTTTTTAAAATAAGTCTTACATTAATTTACTTGTTTCACCTTTTATCATAAGTTTTAGGTGTAATATGGAAACTTTATATTTTATTTTACACTTAATATTGATCTACAAGTTTTTATTATGTTTACTAGTAAAATATCAATTTACCACTCCTATTAATAAACTTTTTGCAACCTTCCATTTATAAATCTTGTGCTTCATTTCAAAATTTATG
The DNA here is from genome assembly GCA_030449925.1 of Citropsis articulata. Taxonomy (NCBI): domain Eukaryota; kingdom Viridiplantae; phylum Streptophyta; class Magnoliopsida; order Sapindales; family Rutaceae; genus Citropsis; species Citropsis articulata. Next base: position 651,279 of record JASUUH010000135.1, on the reverse strand, counting down.
TTTTATTTTACGCTTAATGTGGATTTATTAGTTTTATCTTATATTAATATATTTTTGTTTTGTTTACTAGTAATACTATTAATACATCAATTTACTAGTTTTGCATTAATTTATTTCTTTTACCTTCTATTTATAAGTCTTATGTTCTATTTCTAAAACTTATGTTCTATATTATACTTAATGTTGGTTTATTAGTTTTATGTTATATTTATAAATTTTTATTTTGTTTAAATAATACATGATCAATTTACCAGTTTTATATTAACTTATTAGTTTTACCTTCCATTTACTGGCCTTATGTTCTATTTTTGAAATTTATATTTTATTTTATAATTAACATTGATTTACTAGTTTTATATTATATTTATAAGTTCTATTTTATTTACTAGTAATACATCTTAACCAATTTTATATTAACTTATTTGTTTTATCTTTTATTTACAAGTCTAATGTTCTATTTTTAAATTTATGTTCAATATTGATTTATTAATTTGTGTTATATATACAAGTTTTTATTATTGTTCACTAGTAATACATCAATTTACTAGCTTTTTTTTTAATCAATTTACTTATTTTACTATACATTTGCAAGTCTTGAATCCTATTTCTAAAGGCAAAAAAGTTAAAAGGATACCTATACTCCTAAGGTTAAGGAAAATAATCACAAAGACCCTACATTTTTAAAAGAGACATCAAGACTCCTTTTTTACCTTAATACCCTTTGAGTATAGTTATTAGAAAATTGACTTTCAAATCTTTTAATTAAAAAAACTATAATAAAACTAATATAATCTATCTAGTAGACTAATAATATTAAATTATTTCTAATATTTAAAATTTAAACTATTATATTGATTTTTATTTTTTATTTTTTAATAAAGATTTTTAATAAATCTTTGGATTAAATAGATTTTATATTAACAAAATATCTCCTTAGTAATAATACTAAAATTATTTTTACATAATATTCAAAATAATTTTATGTCTAACAGGTTGTAAAATATAAAAATATTTTTAAATATTAAAATTATTTTAAAATACATATATTATTACATTTATTTTAATGCTATACTTCTATTTATATAGTTAAAGAATATTATGATAAAAAAAAAGGGGTCTTGGTGTTCCTCATTAAAAATTTAGGGTGATTTGTGACCATTTACTCAAATCTTGGGGATACATGTGTCCTTTTTCCTTTCCAAAATTTATGTTTTATTTTACATTTAATGTTAATTTCTTAGTTTTATATTATATATATAAGTTTTTGTTTTGTTTACTAATAATTCATCAGTTAATAGTTTTATATTAATTTACTTTTTATTTTACCTTCTATTTATGAGTCGTATGTTTGATTTTTTAAATTGATGTTTTATTTGGCTTTACTCGTGTTATATTATTTTTGTAGGTTTTGTTTTATTTACTAATAATACATTAATTTATCAATTTTGTATTAATTTACTTGTTTTATTTTACATTTACAAGTCTTATGAACTATTTCTAAAATTTTATTTTATATGACAATTAATGTTGATTTGGAAGTTTAAAGTTAAATTCATAAGTGTTATGTTTAATTTACATAATTTAAGTCTAGTTATAGTACGAGGAAAATAATATATTTTAACTAGCTCATCACATTAAGCTTTTAATATGTTATATTTTAAAATATGTAAAATAAAAATCCTAACATTCTTGCTGCTTTTGGAAGGTTATATTCGGTAATTTTGTTCATTTTATTATTATATAGGAATGAATATCAAATCTCTTCATTATCCATTGCACTAACTAGTATATACACTCGAAGAAACACAAGAATTTGACTGTCATTTAATTAGATAAAAAAAAGGTGTAGTAAATGTTCTATCAGTTTTAATCAGAGGATCGGAGTGCATTTCGACTGTTGTATCTATGCTATAATTTGACCATGATGCAGTATAAATATTTAGAACTATACCCAGTTAGTGCTAAACACAGAGCAGCTCGAGCCTATCTTCCCCCACTCTGATTTAGCGTCCTGCTATTAGATATATAGGTGTAATGCATGCATGTAATACGTACATTTATTCAAAAGAAAATACATTTGTATGACAGATGTATGAGTAATGAAATATCAAAAATCTTCACTTGAAGTTGATGGCATATCGTCAAAACATGTGACCATAAGAGATTGAAACTTGAACATTCAAAAGGATCGATGCAACTTGTCCTTCATAGTTCCAGCAGATAGCTAAGGCGCACTACTCCTTTTAACGTTTCTCAATGGATTTCAAAATCATCGACCCCTCTCGTTGCTTTCAATATCACAATACACGGCTTTATGGTTCCCTTTGTTTGATCCACAATTTCTGATTCTAATATGGAAATTAATTGGCAGCTGCACAAAACCGACGTACAATTTCTTGCCACAAATTTTTTTTATGGAATTGAGATACTAAGTTACAAACTTAATAGCATTTTGAAGCCAATAAAATCTAGTCTCAATTAATATGACTCTCATGTTCAGGAGCTTACGTATCTAGACAAATATTGATATTGATCATGAAGGGACGGATGCATGCTGGTGATATGTTCCACAAATCTCTTATATATTATGATTTGTCCAAATCTAACGGCCTAATAATTGTTTCTGAACACATAATAGTTCCTAGATCGTTAATAATGGTGATCGGCATTGTTTTAAGATTTAGGGCAAATCATGTGATAGACTAAGGATACTTGGCCCAAATGTTCCCTACCCTAAAAGAAGAAAGCACATGCTTGCTTCTACACCAATTTGGTTGTTAGATCGGACCATTGATTTTAAGTGATGAAGACAGAAAATTGACTTCAGGATATGAGCAATCATAGTGCAATTTGATGTCGTGTAGGAAATTAATCTCATTGCAAATGGTGTAATTAGTACGTAAGATAAAATAAAAACAAATGACATCTTCTTTTTGCTTATTAGGTGAGGATTAATCTTATTTATCCTTGGTGTTTTGGCATTTTTCAACTTCTTCCAATCTATTGAAAACACCAATGCAATCGTTGCTTTTTTTTGTTAACTTTACCTGTTGTCTCTCGTTGGCCAATGAAAGTACTGTAATATCCCTAATTTATATTGATAAAAAGTAATTAAAATGTAAAATAAAAAAATTAAAATAAAAATATAAGAGAATAGAAAAAGACATAAGAGTTAGCTAAAGAAATCTTTTTTGGGTTCTTAATAATAAGATTAATATTGATTTATTTTTATAAGTACTTAATAATTCTTAGCATATAAATTTGTTAATTATGTAAAGACGAAACCACCCCTTTGTCTGTTAACGGCAAATGGAGATCTCATTGATATTTTAATGAGGTTCGTCGGTAAGCAACACTGAAGTATGTCAAAACATTTTTGGTTAATAAAAATAGCATTAATGAGGAAATTTTGGAGTAAAATTTCGGGATGCATAGTATTACTCAAATAAAGATTAGCCCATTGGTTAATTTACAGTTTGGTATTTATGATGAACGATGATGATGATATGAGGTTTTCTTTTTCTTTTTTTTTTAATGAGATAAAATTTTAATTTATGTTTGAAAGAGCATAGAATCTCAAAATAATAGGGTAGTGGGAAAGAAAGATCCTCTATCCATAAATGATAAATATAACAGCAAAAAGCAAAGGGGGAGCCAAAACAATTGATGATGATGCGAGCTTAAATTGCACGGCACTCGGCACTCGGCACAAGAAGAAGACAACAAAACGTAAGAGAGGCAAAGCCATGTGTTTATCACATGTCGTGGACGCATGATAAAAGAGGAATCAACCGCTGCACTTTCCTTACGGATTAAGCGACAGCATTCCCTCGATCACAAATGCGATTTTACACGTGGCAGAATCAGGCCCTCCGAAATTTGATCCTGTTTACGTGAGTCTTGGAGCGCTGTGGGGCGGACCCGTGGAAAAATGGTCGTGTTCGTTCTTCCCGAACGTTATTAAAAATTAATGATAAATTCTGAGCTCCTTTTTCATTTTAGAATTTTCCTAATAATAATAAGGAGGCTGCTTCTTACAGCTGCCGTAAAATATAATCTCTTACATAAACAGAATTTGAGCCCACAGTTAATATTATGGATATACCTATATTATAATTATTGTACGATACAACAGTTACTTTCAGTTATTAAATTTAATTAATATAAATATACAATTATAAATTTAATAACTAAAACTAACTATTATACCATATAATAATTATAACATAATTTTATTCTAATATTATTAGTGTAAGAGACCTGTACCTTTCAGCAGCTTAAGGTAACCCTCACCTCACTTAACGATAATAATAATGAGGAAATTTAGATCGTGATGAGTTCAATTCAAAAGTTAATGATTAAATTAGTTAATTATAGCATGTAGTTTCCTCAATTTCAGAGCCCTTCAATCGGGGAAATGAGGAGCTGCTGACGCAGATGAATTGAAAGAAAGGATTCTCATAATTCCCACTCCTCACGCACTGTCGAGGGCAAAATAGGAAAAAAAAAAGAAAGTTTTTTGTTTTTTGGGACACGGCTTTATTCTTTTTTATTTTTTAGTTTCTTTGCACTAATGATTGTGTTTAACAAACTAGATATGTAAAATCGAAAATTAACCATTTCCATTCTTACCTCATCTTCCACACAATTATTATACCACTCACATTGTTTTTAATTTATTAATACATGTTAAAATTAGGAATTAAAATACATGTAATGATTGGTAGTTAATAAATAAATAAAATAAAAAAAAATTAAACCTTATTCATACCCTACACTTAAATACACATGGTACAAGATCTTTAAAAGTTCATGAGAACTCAGATTATGAGAGGATCTTTTTCCTAAAATTAGGATATCATTTCTCTCTCTCTTTCTTTTTAAAGAGTTTTAAAACTTCTCTTAATCGATCTAAATTCTTTTTAAATTTTTAAAATTCTTATATAATGTACCAGTCATGATAGTGAATTGTTTAAATGTATTACACTACACTTATTTTCTTACCTACGATAAGAAATCTCAATCACTCATAAAATTTAATTAAAAGAAATCTTAATTTACATGCATGTCACGTGCATACACTTGCCAATCTTGCTCACCTCTCATTTTTCCTCAAATGTTTTTATCGTAGGACAAGTCTTTTATCCCCACCAATATTCTTCTATGTTTTTCTTCTTCTACATCATTTGCCCCTTTTTTTTCAGTTTTTTATTTTTATAAAAATCATGAACCTAATTTACCGTCTGACAAACGAATCAAAAGTACAACACCAATCAGAGATAACAGAACAAAGTGCGAAGTGTCGAATGGGATCCATATCTTTCTCTCTTTCATTCCCCACTTGGCAGACTTTGTGGGCAGGCATTCACTTTTGCGAGCATGACATCACAATAGTAATAATATTAATAAAATTTTCATTTTAATATTTATTTTTTTCACAAAATATGAGTTTTGTTTAATTATATCTAATCTAACTTCACAGTCAATCAAAATTTTTTTATTGGCCTATTTAATTCCACAACCTTTTATTGACGGTAAGTTATAATAAATATAACTTAAAAAAATTAATCTTGATTATACATAAAGAGACCTCCTCGAGTAGACACTCTCTCCATCTATTCTCTCACTCACTCTTACAACTAAATTGACTTTCATGCAGTAACATTAATTTGCACCCTTTTTCAGTTTTTCTTACTCTCTTGCATTTTTTATAAGACATCATTACTCTTTTGAAATTAAAATTATAACAAGAAAACGGCGACGATGGCGACGACCGTGTCGTGACGAGTTAACGTTCCAACCTCGGGCCGGCAGAAGTGGTTTAAACTAACTAAACTGTCGCGTTTGAGGTCGATCTTCATAAATAAAAGTTTTACTACGACGACGATGCATTTGATACGACCCGCTTCACGAGCTTCTCGACAGCCCAACCTTTATTTTTATATTTTAAATGGAAAATAAAACCAAACATATGCTGGTCTGGTCGATCCTAAGCACCAAAGTTATAAAGAGAGGGGTATTGCATATGTGTAATATAGCAGTACTCATAAATATCAAATAGTATAAGGTGTTAAACTCTAATGCTGATAAGGATGTAAATGAACTATTACTTTATGGAAGAAAGATCAAATAAAAATAAGTGAAGGAGCTTAATGAAATTTTACACAAAAAAAACAAAAGCAGTGGCATGGTGCCACTGTTGTAAGGTAGGCGGACCCAGAAAAGTGACACCTTGTTTATGACTACACTAAGTTTTTTTTCTTTTTTTGAAATTTTTAATTTTAAGGATATCTGAGTGATGCCCGGTGGCTCAGCCTCATGCGAAATTTCTTCATGAGATATGAGAGGCCTTTTTTCAAATTGAAAGTTTAAAAAAAAAAAAAGTTGTTTCTTCATAAAGAAAAGGTCCTTTATTTAAATTAATATTCTTACTTTTTAGATGCAGAATTATAATTTTAAATCTTATATTATAATTTATCTAACGTATGTCTTTTAATAAATAGTATAGTTAATCTAGTTAATTTTTCCTGTGATGTGTTAATTATTAAATAACAAACAAAGAGAGAAACACAAATTCCTATAATGTAAGTCATTTCGCGTATGACTACATATTAATTAAATTTGCAAACAAACATCAGTAATCATACTTTAAAAAAAAAATGCATATAAAGTGATTGCAACTCGATTACTTGTCCTGTGTCCCTAGAACTTGTGGGGCCTTCTTAAAATTTTGTCAATTTCTAACATGTTATTGTAACCAAATAGAGAAAATATATTTTAAAGAACTTAAAATTTGAATAGAAATATTTATAGGGATATTAAGAAAAAGTTATCATGTATTGTATGTGCTCCAAAAGCTATCATGTATGTGCAAAAAAATATTAACAAATGTTATGAACATATGCGTAGAAGCTCAAAAATTAATGTAAGTGTATTATACATAAATATAAATTGATGTACATACTTTTTAAATTTAATACCCTGGAAGATATATAAAGTGTTTTGGATGCTTACATAGAACATAAATTCTATAAATACATTGTCTTTTAGTTTTATTTTGAGTCTCAATTCATTAGATGTGTGCTTTGGGGGGAAAAAAAAAGTTGAATTGAGAAAATTGAGTGTGAATGAAAAAAATTCCTTAATATTATAAATTTTACATGTTATTTGTTATTAGTATTATCTGTATTTGATTAATTATTAAATTATATTTTATTGGGCCCTAAAGGGTTGAAAAAAAGTTATTATCTTATGCATTTAGTGAGATTATTAACTTCATAAATCGGTCCAAGTTGAAATATAAAAATTTTATTATTTAGTCAAGTTTATTAATTTATTGAACATTATTTATTGAGGTTTTATTGTATATTATTGTAATGCTATTAATTTGTAAGAATATATGAATGTACTAGATATTTTTTAATTTATACATCACAGCCTTTTCTGCTAGCCAAAAGGTATATGCCCGAGTCATTTTTTAACCATCAATCTTTTGTATTGCTCTTTTTTCTTTTCCCCCCACCCTAAGATATTAAAAGACAGTGATTATTACTCTTCCTGCTAATTAGAACAAAAAGTATGTATAAAGAAGAGAAAAAACGAAATAATAAAGTGCTAAAAAGTGAAGAAAAAGAATTCTTGAAAGTGGAAAGGATGAGAAGAATCTCTTCTTTCATGCATAAAAGGTGAGAGAAGTGGTTAACAATATGCGCTTAAACTTTTGGTAACAAAATCCAACTTTAATTTATATCGCAATTCTTAGATTAATTTAACTCTGTACCGAGTATTAATTTTTACTTGAACCTACTATAAGTATTAGGTAATTATTTTATTAAAAGTAATTCAGAACCTAATATAGGTATTTAAAATATTAATTATAATGTTAATTATTTTATTCATATCACTACGGTCTAAACCCTTGGAGTAAAGATGACGTTTGTTTTAAAGACAAATGATTGTCTCAATTTAGCATATCTTTAATAAATCACTGAATAGATTAAGATATCCTTTCTCCTTTGGCTAATGTTTCCAATTGAATGGATGCTTCTTTATATTATTCCATGATTCTCTAGATGCCAAAACAACAAGACAGCTAAAGATATTGAATCAATTTTGCAATACAACATCTATATTTTTAATTATTTTTTTTATTTTTGATCTTTTGATTTAATTATAGTCATTTTTAGGAATTTTGATTTTCTAAAAGAAAATTCATTTTTTGATCATTAGGTTTAAGAGCTCATCTCCAGAAAATGCAATAAAGAGGAAAGGACCACTAGCCTAAATTGCACTATTGTTTTTAATTGTAGTTTTCTTTGAATTGTTTTTTTATCATAGTCTTTAAATCTTAAATTACTACCGCATTATTTCTTTTTTTTTTTTTATTTCTTTTGAAGGGGCGGCGGGGGGAAGCAGATTATTGTATGGGATGTGAATTGGCAACTGCAATTGTCCTGTTTTCCAGTGGATTCTTTTATTAGCTGACTTATTGCACTTCAATTTATTTGTTAATGGTACTGTATGAATAAAATGAATTAATAATCGCGAAAATAACATTGGCTTTTTGTTATGATTACAAATGCCTAAGTCAATAGTCAAGATTCCAGCTGTAGTAGGAGTTGCCGAGGAAATTACAGAATAACTCCTGCTAATGAATTGAAATTCCTTTTCTCCTCTTTTACTTCAAAGTGAAACATTTAAACGGCCTTTTGCTTTCAAAAAGCCCCTTTACAGTAACCGAAATATAATCCAACAAAAATCATATAAAAGTTTTATAAGTAAAACCTTTTTCTAATTTAGTATCTTTAATCAGTTTAAATCATATAACTTTCCTAAAAATTAGTTATGCCTATATCTTTACTTTGGTTCTGAACTTTATAGCAAGTCGATGAAGTTGTAAATATGGTGCAAGCAAGAAAATAATAGTGTCATAACAACTTTAATTCTGAAAAAAAAACTTTCAAGTCGCTGAGTTTTAGGAAAACCATTAGTAAAGATGTAATTTACTTTTTTAATTTTCTCTTAAGGTAATCAAATTTGTTTGGTCCAAAGTCATTGATGTCTAATTCAGGACCTGAATTTCTTTTTTTAATATTACAATACAGCTGTACCGTCGAAATTTTACTCTAAAAGAAAGTATAATAATATTTTTTAATTAGGATAAATTCTATTCTCACAATAAGATAGAAAGACTTGAACCATTAACCTCAAGGATTATACAATGAGATGTTAACCACCACACACAAGAAGTTATTGATCATAGTAAAACTTTATTTTTTTCTATTTTTCTAATATGGATATGTTACACTTATTCACACTCTGCTATGAGATCTATCATTGGGAGGGAAATAAATAACTATCCCCATGCCATCAGGGAATAATTAATAGGGAAAAATGAGTCCCAACCCTAGCCAGCAGAACAAGGACTAGAACTCAAAACGTGTGTTGTTGAGGACACATGTTGGTATTTCACTTCTAGTTAAAAAAAGCAAAAATTACAAATTATATCCTTAGTTGTAATTTTGTTAAATTGAGGAACTCAAATGTTAGTTACCCAAAAAGAAATGTCATAGAAGTGGAAGAATAGAAGCGTTCAGTGTCTTTTCATCTCTCTGCTTTTTACTAACAACAAAACGCCATTCGCCAAGCTGCTGTGGGAGAAGTAGAGTACAGCTAATTCTCTGGATTTGGACTTCACACCAACCTCTCTATTTACGCACACACACACACTCTCTCTCCTCTCTCTCACATATCCCCACTCCACCACCACCACCACCCCCTCCTCCTTTTATAAAAACCCCACCTGCATTTTACACATTAGTTCTCACTTCCACATATAATTTGATTAATTATATTTATATGCAATCCCTCCACATTCTCCTCGAAAACCCAACCAAATAAAAAAAGACTAACTGAGGTCATCCGTACTTGAAATCTTATGGGTTACGGCAGGCTCCAGCCCTCCTCCGACCCCGGGGGTTCTTCATTCCGCGAGGACCAACCAGGGCACGCCACGTCCGGGCCCCAGCCTTCCTCCCACAGCAGGAAGAAGCTCATCCTCCTCTCCGTCCTCTCCTTCGCATTAATAATTGCCTCCGCTGTCTCCGCCGTCCTCCTCGTGGGCCTCAAGACGCGTGCCGCGGGCCCCACCATCGGCCACAAGCCCACCCAGGCCATTTCCCGCACGTGCAGCAAGACCCTCTACCCGACCCTCTGCGTCAGCTCGCTCCTCAACTTCCCGGGCTCGCTCACCGCCTCCGAGCAAGACCTCGTCCACATTTCGTTCAACATGACACTGCAGCACTTCAGCAGGGCCCTGTATTACACCTCCGGGATCTCCTATCTCCAGATGGACCCGCACGTGCGCTCCGCATTCGACGACTGCCTCGAGCTCCTGGACGACTCCGTGGACTCCCTCTCACGCTCCCTCGGCTCCGTGCTGCAGCTAGCCGGAGGCGAGACTAACAAAAGAGAGGACGTGCTGACGTGGCTGAGCGCAGCGCTGACCAACCACGACACCTGTTCGGAGGGATTTGAGGATTTGAACGGGCCGGTGAAGGATCAGGTTTCGGACAAGTTGAAGGACTTGTCCGAATTGGTGAGCAATTGCTTGGCGATTTTTTCGGCGGGTGGCGAGAGCGACGACTTTTCGGGGGTGCCGATTCAGAACAGAAGGAGGAGGCTGTTGGGCTCGGAGGAGGAGGATATCTCGGGAGAAAATGACGATGATGATAATGCGCCGAGATGGATGAGTAGGGAGACGAGAAGATTGTTGAGCTTGCCCGTGTCGCACATACAGGCCGATATAATCGTGTCGAAGGACGGTACTGGGACGTTCAAAACGATTGCGGAAGCGATTAAAAAGGCTCCTGAGAACAGTGACCGCCGGACGATCATTTACGTGAGGGCAGGAAGGTAAACTCACTAGAAACCTGGTAATAAAATCGATTGTCGATTTAGTCAGTTAATTAATAAACGAAGTAATTCGGTACCAATCAATTTTTATCTGTCTCTGTCGACGCTCTCTCAGCACGGCGTCTCATTACGGAAAAATTTTTCGGGTTCTAATAATGTTTGTGATTGCTTTATTGACTTCAGTATAGCAATCATGAGATTATAGTCATATGGTTTTCATAAAATTATTTACGTGAACCAGTTTGCTTGTTACATGTCAGAAAGATATCTAATTTTTCTTTTTTTAAAAAAAAAAATATTCTAGAAAGCGTAATAGATAAATTATACTTATCAGAAAGCTTGAATTTTCAGGTACGAAGAGAGTAATTTGAAGGTTGGGAGGAAGAAAAGGAATTTGATGTTCATAGGAGACGGGAAGGGCAAAACGATAATAACAGGTGGAAGAAATGTTTTCGACAAGTTGACGACATTCCACACCGCATCATTTGGTAAATAAATTCCCATATTCAATCAATATTCACCTTGTCATCTCTTTTCTTTTTCCTTTTTTTTTTTTTTTGGAATATATCTATATTTTTTTGTTGGTCTTGTTTTCTTTTCTGCAATGAAACTATGGGCCATTGCCATGCATGATGTGGAAATTGCATGTGTCGTGTTTCTGTACACTACCATGCACCTAACTTGATTCATGTTTTTATTTTTTAGATTTTGAATTTCTACATTCATGTATTTGATCAAAACTTATTTTTCTTTTTCTAAATTTCCCTTCACATGTTTCTTTTTTCTTTTTTTTTTTAATTTTATCAAAATTTACTCCAAATTTTTAAGTTTACAGCACATAATTAGATTTCAAATTTTTTATGGTGTCAGCAAAATTTCTTAATAACCGCTAATCGTTTTCATGAATTTAACTTAAGAGGGTTTAGACTTGAAGAGAATCTTGATCATAAAATAAGTTAGAACTGCTGTACCCTATCACTTGAACACCATCAATTAGCAGCTAAAAATCAATAAAATTTAATAACTTGAGCACCATCAGATAATTAAAAACCAATAAAATTTAATCATTTGACGGTGCTTCTACTGTGATATATGATATCCAAAATTATTTCATAATTACAGCCTTTAAAAATTTTTTTTTAAAAAAAAGAATTATGTGAGTGGTTTTGTCTTTTGAAAGAAATTGCTCTCCAAAACTTTCTGTGTGCTTTTTGGTAACGGGCAGTGAAAGCATAAGCATCCAAAGAAGATCGAAATCAAAGTAGAAAATTCATGAAAATATGAGAGATCGTGGGAAGCCACGTAATTATCCGTAAACAAATTCAGAACGTCGCCACCGAGTCATTTTCCGTGTACTCTTTATCGTCTATCATGCACACAGGGAAAGTTTATTTATTCATTTTCTACTAAAGTGTTGGATAATATTGTCTTAAACTCATCGATGGCTCCAAATTAAAGAAAGCAAACGGCATCACATTATTGGACCGTGGGTCACGCTTATCGCTTGAATCCTTGCCGTATTATATTAACTGTAATTAAAATTTTTTTTAAAAAAATAAGCTTTCAATTTTAATTTGTGCATTGTGCATAATCAGCCAAATTATCATGACATGACACGCGTAATGATAATAATTTCGCAGCGGCGACTGGAGCTGGCTTCATCGCTCGGGACATGACGTTTGAGAACTTTGCGGGACCGGCGAAGCACCAAGCGGTGGCCCTCCGCGTCGGCGCCGACCACGCGGTGGTGTACCGCTGCAACGTGATCGGCTACCAAGACACCCTCTACGTGCACTCAAACCGGCAGTTCTACCGCGAGTGCGACATCTACGGCACCGTGGACTTCATCTTCGGAAACGCCGCCGTGGTCTTCCAGAAATGCGGCATCTACGCTCGCAAGCCAATGGCCAATCAGAAGAACACCATCACGGCGCAGAACAGGAAAGACCCTAATCAGAACACGGGCATCTCAATCCACGACTGCCGCCTCTACGCCGCGGCCGATCTTCAGTCGTCGAAAGGCAGCATCCCCACGTACTTGGGCCGGCCGTGGAAGCTCTACTCAAGGGTTGTGTACATGTTAACGTTCATGGGTGACCACATTCACCCCAGAGGCTGGCTTGAATGGAATGGAGCATTCGCACTGGATACTTTGTACTATGGCGAGTACATGAACTCCGGCCCGGGTTCGGCCGTGGGCCACCGGGTGAGGTGGCCGGGTTACCGGGTTATTACGTCAGCGACGGAGGCAAGTAAATTCACTGTGTCACAGTTTATCTACGGGTCGTCGTGGCTGCCGTCGACTGGGGTGGCTTTCTTGGCTGGGCTTTCGGTTTAAAGTGAATTTTAGTTAACTTTTAGTAGTATATTATATATATATATATATATATATATATATATAGGTGGGTCTCATGAGTGTTGAAGGATCAAATGGATTTACTTACTTACTGCACACACGGGGGAGGTTAAATTCTAAATATTTCTTTCGCAATTGTATAATTTTCTGGTTTCATTTTTTTCGTCTTGATGTTGTAATAAGTGATGATATTTGTGACGGTCTTTAAAAATAATGCTGTAGATGTTGCAACTCTGCGCATGGTGGTGGTTGGTTGGTGAATATTGGAGGTGTGGATGATGATAATGATGTACGTAATATTGTATGAAAATATGTTGCGTCAATGAAATAGAATGCCAGGCTCAGAATGAATGCATAAAATAATATTAAAATTGTGTCGGTGGCGTTATTGTTGCTACTTAAATGCTGACAGCTAGAGCAGTGACCCCCCCACGTATTCTTTTAATTTGTTGGACATTAAAGCGAAAGGCCAAACAAACACCCTCAATTCCGCCCACCTGTTTTAAATATATTTCAAATACCCTTTTTTTTTTTAATTAAAAAAAAAATTATTATTCATTTCACCGCACCATTATTTCGAGATATTCTCCCAAGACCGGTTTATGACTTTTTATCTTCCACTGTCAAAAAATCGTGGCTTAAAGATTTTGACCTAATTGACGGGTATGCTTTTAATTATGCACCCAAGTTCACAGGTACGCTTTTAAGGACACGGCTAAGTTGCAGAAGCTGCAACTAACAGCCCGGGCATTTTGACCTTGCATCAACAGCTCACTTGCCTAGGTCGCATCAGCACCAACACCCGCGGAAGATTCCCATTGGCTGTGTTACTTGCAGAAGCTGTAAGTCATAGTTTTTATACCCAAGTCATTATACAAGGACAATCATTGTGAGTCATAGTTTGGAAGACTTGATGTATCTACAAGTATGACAAAAAATTTACATCAATCGTCAGAAAAATACACTTATAAGACTTTAGCTCGTGAGAGAATGCATTGTAAAATGGACTAATGAACCAATTAACTCAGAGAACCTAAGATACAAGGGGCTTTATAGCGGTCTGAGAGTTTAGGTGCAAAGATTTGGGTTGCTATCAAGCAGCGGCATAATAAGTGCTACTGAAAATCTAGATGCATATATTTATAATACTGCTGCCCAAAGGCTTATTGAGCATAGCTAAAAAATTTACTCCTACTAATATCGGGGGAGAAATCTACCCCTCTTCCACATTTAATAAAAAAGAAGAGAGCCCCAACAAGGACCTAAGCTGGTGCCCACAATATTATTGATGGCACCTGCCTATCATTAGATTGCAAAGGCAGATGGCTTTCTACATATGTGCGCGATTAAAAATGGCTAAGAGTTAAAAGAAATGGTTCTACACATGTTTGTCACGAAGTGATTTCATTTTTTGTTTTTTTCCTGTTAACAGCGCCATTTCATATTCACATTGACATTCCAAATTTATCAAAAGTTTGCCTTGTTTACGATATCATGTCCATAAATTAATAGGCTTAATCAATCTACCCATAAGCATGAAACTATGAACAGGAAAAAGGAAAATTTGAGATGCCCCACCTTATACTACCTCTACTTCAGTGATTGCAAATGACAGACACCAAAAATTTGGAGCAAGTCAATTCATTTACCCCATTATATAAAATCCAATTTCATGGACAAAATATTCAACCTTAGTGACTAACAAACTACTTGTAAGTGTTAGTACATGTTTTGTATTTTCTTGGGCTAAATGGTCAAATAAAATGTGCGAGTTTGGCCTCCCTATGAATTAGAGTTAGGCACACAGGAAATGACCCGCAGCCAGAGACAAATAGGCAATGCCAGCTATGGTGGAATGGGAATATGGAAAATTGTCCTGTCGACTTAATCTGCCGGGCTGCTCATGTCCCCATTGATATGCTGCCATTTAATGCGTCACATGTTTCTTGCTCCTTCAAAAACTAACTTGATCTTCTCTATGTCCATCCAATTGTTTCGAGGATGGAGTTATTTATTTGTGTATATTTCTTTTCCAAAAAATAGTAAATTTTATTAAAACGGTCAAAATAGTCAATAATACATCGCCGCATTGAGTTCTATGACATCAATCGGGAACTTGTAGAAAATAATCTGGGGGCACAATTAGAAGGCCACATTGAGTTCTGTGACATCAATTTGGGACTTGTAGAAAATTGATTTGTTATGACTTCGTTCTCCAGCATTATGAGATCAGACTTGCACAGATTATTTCGGTTCACATCGCGGTACATATGCACAAAGGCAGACTACCGTGGAAAATAATTCCAAGAATGGGAGTTTTATAGAAACTCTTTAAACAAAGCAAAGTGCCAGTTTGTGGAGGGACTCAGAGCATCCTGCTGTACTTGTAAATTGTTTAATGCTTTAAGACAATTTTGTGCAGCAAATAAATATGCTAAAAGCAAGCTGCTTGTGAGATGTGGTGAGGTAAGGGCTATAGTTGGTGAGCTGAGCATGAATGTAGCTTATAGCTTCTAAATGTGAAGAAATTGCTGTAATCTGGTGCCATGCCATAAGGTGTTGCTGAAGACAGTAAAAGATTCGAGTGCTGCCACGATACGAGCTTCAAAAGGCATCTAAGTGCAAGGAAGCTTACTGACATAAACACTAAAATAATAAATTCATTTCAAAGTGACAGCTTCTTTTCTTTTCTCACAGTGGCAGCCTGGACTATACGAATGCCATCAACAAAAGAATAAGATCAAAGAGACAAACATTCTTAAGCCATCCAACATTTGGAAAATAAACCGTGGCAAGTGAGACAACATCTAGAATGCAAAGAGAAAGCTTCCTTTTTTTCCTTTCAGAGACAATGCAAGCCGAGGGTTTATAAATGCCATCAATTACGAAGGAAGCTTCAAGGGACAAAGCAATCTTAAGGCATTGAAAACAATCATGAGTTGAACATGTTAGCGGTGAAACCTATGCACTAAAAAATTCAGATCCCTGTGCCCTATGCTTAGGTAAACGAGATGATAGAAGGGGATTCCAAGTTCTGAAATACCAAATGTTATCATCTGCCGTTCAAAAATTAGATGAAAAATGGTCAGCTTATCCAATGATGGACAAGACTTCTTGTTCTTTCTTGAAGTCATTGCTGGTGGCATATGGTAAATGAGATGGTTGCTTAGTACGTAAGTTTCACCTTTTTGGTGGGAAACCACACTTATTTATACTATGGCCCCTATTTGTTATCGTTCTTACAAAATAATCCAAATGTTTTTTTACAAGTAACAAACTATTAATATGTTGCGAAGAATTTAGTGTTAAGTTGAATTTTTACAGAGAACTGAATCAAGAGTAGTTAGATAAACTAAATAAAATAAAATAAAATTTAAAATAATTTTAATTATTAATTCAGTACTTAGTAAAAATTTAACTCAATACTAAATCTTAATCCGTTGTGAAGACCCTGTTACACTTTTTTCTTTTTCTTTTTTTAAATAATCTAGTTTTTGTGACTTTATTGTTAGTTTTATTTAATATGATTCTAATTGATATTAGAATCCAGTCAATAAGACTTAAGATAGTCCATTCGAAACCAGCTTGAAAATCAACTCCCAATTTAGGCGGTATGAAGAAGTATGCCTAGCCTCGCACTGATATAATTTATATCTAAAGTGACCAAAATTTTCTCCCCCAAAAAAGAATTCCAAGGAAAAATTATATTTCCACAATCACAGCATCACACCAAGAGACGACCTCAAGAATGAGCACGAAGAGTGGTCGAACCTCTGATATCCTTAAACCCAAGCCATATTTAGAACAGTACCTAATTAAAAAAGAAAAAAAATAACAAAGTAAAATTTCAGTAACTACAAAATTTCAAATTAATATTTTAATTAGAATTTTAAGTCATTCATCAGATACCTAATATAGTATTTAATGATTCCAATTCATTCACCATTTGAATTGACATAAAGGACATTACCAGTTTCATGAAAAGTTTTAACTGGTCACACATTACCATTCATTTTCCCCAGGCTTCAACATTCTGCAATATCTTTTTAATCTTAATGCTACAAATAGACATGCATTTCAATATCCACAAAACCGTTGTACTGAGAACAATTATAAACAATTAAGTGCCACCGAATATAACTTGCATATCCACAAAACAATAGTAGGTCAGTGCTTAAAGGACGGGATTGCTGCGCAAAGGGTACCCACATATGAACAAGGTTAGGCAAGTGATGTTGAACAAGTTCAGTTAACAAACGAAACCAAATAGAAATTGAAGACCTACAAATGATAAATGTGCACTACCGAAATACCAA
This sequence comes from Citropsis articulata, assembly GCA_030449925.1. Lineage (NCBI taxonomy): Eukaryota > Viridiplantae > Streptophyta > Magnoliopsida > Sapindales > Rutaceae > Citropsis > Citropsis articulata. The sequence continues at coordinate 633,693 of JASUUH010000135.1, read as the reverse complement.
CTATCGTCAATGGCCAAGTGCAAGATATGCACGTGTTATGCAATCACTCTACTTGGCCACCTTGTGGAGTTAAGATCATCAAGATGACGATCCATGATCGATGCCACAGATTCAAGAAATCCATCCTCACTTGTTCCTGGGAGCACAGCATCTTGTGCTTCACGGACAATCTGCTCAATCACAGACTCATCTTTCAGCGTTTTCCTACACATGATGCAACCAATGTCAAAGGGAGTGAGTCCCCTCTCTACACCTTTCTTCAGGAGCATGGTGGAAATACGAAGAACCTGGGCACACTCAGGGGGTATGTCCCAACCATGAAACTTCAAAAGTTTGATATCCTTTTCAGCATCCAGTGCGTTGATGTAGTTAATGGTTTCAGGAGAGTAAGGCTGACGAGCTTGTGGCCAGTAGAGCCAGTCGAATGTGCAATCTTCAAACTGCAGTGAAAAGAAGCAAAGATCAGTAAGTGATGGAATTAATGGCTGAGAAGTCCGGTATCCAAGATCAAATGATACCTACACTGCACAGGATAGTCTGTTGTCAAAGAATCAAACAGATCAATATGGATGGCTTGTCAAAAGGATAAATTTCTTGATGTGTTGGCAAGAGTTTAAAATTTTTTAACATAAACTTCAAAAACCAAGCATGATTGCGCCATTAGATGAGTTAAGGACATCTGATCAAACATAAGTGTTATGGCAGAATATCAGGAGAAATGGAGCTTCGAATTTGAAATTCTATGGCTAAGTCTATTCATTTATTTGTGCAGCACATTAACAGCATAACTCACACTAATAAGAAACAATGTCTGACCATTAAGTCATCATGCATTTGCCTTTGTCAAACTGACAGTAAGGTTCCAAAAGTGTTGATAACAAAGTTGTTCCAAAGCAATCACCATAAAGACGTTTAACAGAAAACACTAACAAAGGTCTAATTCATACCATGAAACGTCATTCCATAAAGAGTGTAATGACAATGAGCAGAGACTATTCAAACAGTATCAAGCATTATGGAAAAAGAGAAAAAGAAAAAGGACATACACTATAGGGCAGGCAGTAGCCATGGTCAATTGGAGTAAGCTTGATCTGACCTCCTTCATCTTTGCTAACCAATATATTCCCAGCATGCCTATCTGCATTTGCCAATCTTATGTCCAAAACAGAGATCTTGTGCACCTCATCCACTGGGAATGCACGAGGGCCCATATCCTCACAGCTTCCAACATTTTCCACAAACATCTGCAGTGATCCAATCTTAACATTCTCGAGATCATGTTTGTAGCCATTTGGATGATTGAATCCTTTGTGCAAGCACCTGACCATTGCAGTAGGGGGAACCCCAGCAAAGCCCCTCTGCTCATCATGAAGAGAGTAAGTTGCATCCCTTGGATGATCCAAAATGTATGCTGCAACTTCCCTCAATGCTCCTTCTCCCGCTCGTGTGCCTTTCTTCAATCCTTCACCATCTACAGACATGGGCAACCCTCGCGGATTGTTCACAGACATTGGCTCCTCATCCATTGGCTTAAAGACAGAAATGTACTTCTGACCAGATGAATCTTGCATAAAATAAGCCCCTCCTGATCCCTCTGAGGAGCGAATGGGTTCATTACCTCTCTCTAGCCCATCAACAGTAGAGCTAATTAGCCTTTTGATCATTAATGGCAGTTTGAAATTGGACTTAACAATTAAAGGTTCCAAAAGTAAATCATTTTGTAACAGCTTCCTTTCTCTGATCTGATACCCCATGAATAGCGTCTCGAACTGGTGTTCACCAACAATGTCAGCCCCCTTTTCATTTAAATCTGTCGCCTCGATGGAGACTTCAAAATCTTTCTGAACAGGTTTAGCCCTTACTTTAGCAGACTTCCGAACAAGCAAATGAATCACAGCTTCATTTGTTTTACATATATCAGTAATAAGTTTCTGATCCTCAAGTTCCTCACCATCCCATGTCAGTTCTTGATCCTTAAGATCAACAAACTCTCTTCCTTTTTTCGCAATCTGCTGCTTCACATAACCAACATTTCTACCCCTCTCAACATGAAACTCAAACACCTTCCCACATACGGTGGTCACGGTGATAGCTTGGAGATCTGAAAGTCTAAGCACTAAATGCAAAACATTACCATCAGCGAGCCCATAGTCCCTGACACGAGAATTGCTCCTAGCCAGTTCTCGTCCTTCAAAAACCAGTTTCAGCTTCTTCACAAAAAACCCTTTATAACTCTGAATCCTCAATTTCACAGAGGCAATTGAATCTGACTCCATGACACGCATGGGAATCACAGAGCCACAAACACTCAGAAAGATCAAGATCGAGTCATTTGAAAGCTTCTCAGATCGATGGGTGAAATTACCAGGAAAATTCAAAGACTCTTCAAGCACTGGACTCAGAGCTACACTGGCCATCGACATTGTTCCTCCTGAAGATCTAAAACCTGTCTAAATTATATTATTGTCCAACTAATGCATAGAACTTCTAACCTCCCTATATCCCAATCACAGAAGTTCAACAGCTTCTAAAATGTCAAATCCAAAACCCTAAGTCAATGAACTGTGAAAACTCTAAATTTGTACCTAAAAAACTAAACCCTAAAACGTTATAGGAAATTGAAAGTCATATTTAAACAGAAACACACGAAATCTCAAGAGCAATGTAAGAAATCTTCCACAGTAACAAGATTTGTGTCGCTTGTTGAAATCCTGATAAAGGATTTCATTCCATTTTCAATATTGTGCACGGTTTCCCCCAAAAGGCTAGGGTTTATGTGGCCTCTTCGAGACCAAATCCCTACAATAAAGATGAAATTTCAGCTATCAGAAACGGCAAGACACACTACTATGTCCAACTTTTCAGAAACAAAATGCTTGATGAAAAAAAAAAAAATCCAAGCTGCTCATTTTCTATTCAATTCTCTTCTTTTTCAAGCGAAAATAAGTTTTTTTTTTATTGGTAGAGTAAAATGAATTATATTTCTAAATATAAAAGAAAATAACATGTAATTTGACCAAGCAAAACTGCTGAATCAGACTCGATTTAGGGTGACTTATTTAGGGAGACTTCTCAAAGCATAATATCCTGATCTCTGGAATTAATAATTTATTTAACAATTTCTCAGCAGTAACAAATAATCGAAATCTAAGCTTATTTCCATTAAATCATAAAAAATAACAGCTGATTCAAGCGATCAACAAAGATGTATAAAAATCTTAATTATTCTATATACCAAACAGATTAGAACAATGTAGAATCCTTACAATCAAATCCAAAGGCAATAAAATATTAAAATAAATTAAAATAAAAAAAATACCTCGGAGGAGCTGAAATGAAGAACTGAAACTAAATGATCAAAAAGAGGAACATTGAAACGAATATGCGTGAGAAATTTTCCGAGAAATGAGAAATTTTCCGAGAAATGAGAAATTTTCTCGAGAAACTTCGGCTTTGCAGAGAGAGAGAGAATATTAGAAACTGTCGGCGTTAACGTGTTGAACTTACATGAATCAAAAATATAGTGCGGGATTAGATTGACTTTCGATACTTTGACTCCAAGCTTGGAGGACAATTAACGGAGTTTTCAAGTGAACGTAACGGCCGTTAATCTGCATCCAGATTCCAGATTGAATTTTACTTACCCTCATCAGGTCTAAAGTCCGGATCCGGATCGGGTAAAAAATCTAGTAAAGGATAACTTAATCTGAATATCCAATACTTTTTAACAGAAGAATTATGGGAAATTTACATAAATAGCCAAAAAAATTTAGTTATTTTCACAACTAACCCCCTAAAGATTTTCCTATCAACATTAGCCAAAAGTCCCCCCCTTTGCCAAAAATACCCTTCCCATATCCTCCTTCCTTCCTCCTCTCTCTCACTTTCCTCACCGCAATTCCCTCCCAACGCTCACCGCCACAACGGCATGAGTCATTCTCGACAAAGAACATCACCAAAATTAATTAATCGAAATTAAAGATTGTCAAAACCCCAGATTTATTTTCTATTCTTCTATGTTATGGTTTTGAGTTGCGTTGACGATGACGTGAAGATTGAAGAGTTTATGACGTTACGCAGATGAAGTTAGCGTGCACGGACGGCGAAATTGACATGGGTGTGGAGGAGGAGACTTGATAGTTGTCGACGATCCGCGATCGCTATCGCACCGATCGCAATGACTCGCCAGTATGACAATTCTTCCAGTGCGATGCGCACCGTCGCACAAAGCTTGGTGAGACAAGCAGCCTGTCGCACCAAGAGAGCTTGTCGCACGTTGCGCGCGCGACTTCGTGCGAGTCACTGCGACAGGTGCGCCTATTGCATGAAGCATGTGCGACATGTGCTCCTGTTGCACGAAGCATGTGCGACAGACATGTCTGTCGTATCTGATCGCAGATCGTGCGCGAAAACAACTTTAAAGCCACCTCCTCCACGCCCACGGCAACTTCCTCACCCATGCACCACACCAACAACTTCACCCATGCACACAACATCATAAACTCTTCAATCTTCACTCACCATCGCCAACAGAACTAAAAAAATACAATATAGAAGAAGAATAAAAAATAAAAATCTAGGATTTTTGACCTAATCTTTAATTTCAGTTCTTGATCAGAAATTTGGTGATGTTCATTGCCGAGAATGACTCCGGGAAGCTGCCGGCGACGAGTGAATAAGTTGGAAGAGAATTCAACAGTGAGAGAAAGCGAGAGAGGAGAGAGAGAGAGAGGAAGGAGAGGAAGGAGAGGGAGAAGTGATGGGAGGGGTATTTCGACAAAAGAGGGGAGTTTTGGCTAATGTTGATAAAAAAATCTTTAGGGGGTTAGTTGTGAAACTAGTAAAATTTTTTTGGCTATTTGTGTAAATTTCTCAAGAATTATGCTGATGAATTTTTACCTTAGTATACTGGAATTAGCTCAACAAGTAAACAAAATAATTAACGAATCGAAAATTAGTTCAACAAATGAACAAAACAATTAACTTAATAAGTTGGAACATAATTGTTTTATTATTATTTTTTTTTTTGGTGTGGTGCTTCCGAGGAAGATTCACATTTTTATTAATATGGGCGGATAAAATCTGGTATGAATAGTTCAAATCCAGGCCGGATCCGATTGTTTTTTGCCATCCCTATTCTCCAAGGTTCCCTTTTATAAAAGTCCTATTTTTATTTTAACTGTTTTTAAATTGAACTCTACAATCTTGTCCTAATTAATGTGACATAACTATGTTATACTTATAATTTGATGATTCATAATATGTTAGGTCAATTTTGCTTTGTCAAACATTATTTACTACAAAACGACATATACTTTTTGCGAGCTATATATGCACAATGGAAAGGATTTATACTTTATGAGAAGCACAGTCCAAAACGACAATTCACGGGCTATATTTGATATCCAGGCACGACGCAAGATGCATCATCAAGAAGTCATTCAAACGACAAGGCTGACATCCCGGATTTCATAAATGCAGAAGGAAACGTTAAAAGAATCAATTCACTTGGAGGAAGACTGAGGCCAATAATCTTATCTAGTCTAAAAAAATAACATCATCCTAAAAAAGGAAAAAGAAAAATTATTTCACAAAGTCCTCTCTATGAACTCCCAAATTCTCTCTTCCATATAAATTCTGTCCCTATGACGACGTGGCATGTGACGTTCATCAGGGAAGATCAATATATCATAAGGCTTTCTGGCTGCCACAAGTGCGTTGATAAGCCTTGCCGTGTGCCTAAAATGCACATTTTCATCAATCATGCCATGCACCAGTAACAACTTCCCTTTCATCTTGTGAACGTGGTGCATCACAGAGCTGTACTCGTAACCAACAGGATCCTCAGAAGGCAATCCCATGTACTTCTCAGTGTAAAATGTGTCGTATCCATCCCAGGATGTAACGGGGGCACCAGATACAGCACACTGGAAGACATCTGGAAACCTAGCAAGAGTCATTGCTGAGAGATAACCACCGTAGCTCCAGCCGTACAAACCAATATGGCCGACTTTTGCCAGCCCTTGTTTGATAAGCCATTCAGCTCCAGTCAGCTGATCCTCAGCATCAATACGTCCACAATTGTGTTTGATAGAGGCTTCAAACTTCAAACCACGTCGAGCAGTTCCTCTGTTATCTAGCTGCAAACAGTGAGAAAAAGCAAAAATATTCAATTGGTGAAGATAACTTTTACCTATTGTACTTGTGCAGCAAATGAAATTCAAACAACACAAACGGAGATGACAAATAAAAGTCTCATGAGTCAGCTGTAAATGTATGACAGTAAGTGGAAAAGACTTAAGTTGACACCTAAAGTCATGCAGCCTCATTAGACATGTTCACAAATGCTCCATGTAGCAAAGGTTGCTTTCTCACATTTGTTCATTTAAAATCAGTGAGTGAATAAGAAGCAGGCAAAAGGGTTTGCAATCAGAAAATGGGCTTAGAAATCTTGATTATTCTGGAAAACGGTATTTAGTTTAAGGTGTCTAGGGAGGAATACAAACCTTCCACACCAAAATGCCTTTGCTTCGTAGATATTGTGCTCTCATGTCGACAGTATTTATCCAAGAATCACATACAAGCTGAACACATGGACCACCATAAACACTTATCAAGGTTTTGTATGGCGGAGGTCCATATCTTGATTCATCAGGCTTATATAAAGCACCATAAAGCACGGTCCCATCATTTGCCTGTATCTGAACTATCTCTGGAGGCTCAAGCTGAAGCCTTTTTATTCTAGGAACAGTTAATGGCTGCTCATACAGAGGCAGCACTAGACTTCCATCTTGCAAAGAGCAAAGTAAAATCCTTGGGGGAGAATCAAGGGAATCATGAAAATCAACAAAATTGCGCATATTATGATCAAGGACAGCAACATGTTTTCCCTTCCCATTAGTTAGTTTCACTGGGGTCTCTAAAGTATGGTTCCAGTCTGGGTATAGTTTAGCACAATAAAGGTGCGACTCCAAAGGCCCATCTAGAGTTCCAGTGAAATACACATGCCCTGAAGCCTCATTAACACCAACAATTTGCTCAACCATCCAGTCACCTTCTGTGATCGGTCCTAAGCAAGTGCCATTAATATCGTGCAGATAAAGATGTCTAAATCCAGTTTTCTCACTAGCCCAGATAAATCCTCCAGAATATTTTGTGACACCTTTATCTAGAGGTGTGAAACATTCATGTAAATTAACCCAAGAATCAAGTTCTTCCACCAATATAACTTTTCTTTGGCCCGTCTTGATATCAAACTTCAGCACCTTTAACTTAGTTTGAGACCTATTCAAAACCTGAGCTGTTAGAATATTACCATGCATCCAGTTGACTCTGGCCAGATATTCCTCGTCATAATTTTGACCGGTTCCCCCACATTGAAGATCCATCCAACTGACAGGACCTCCAGCAGCAGAGACTACACCTAGGCGAACTTTGACATTTGACGCTCCAGCGAAGGGATAAGCATGATCTTCCTGTGCCTCTGAACCAACTGAACTTTTACCTTGGTGCATAATTCTAAAAAGGGGTATCTCAGAAGAATCAACTTGTGTAAAGGCAATAAACTTGCTGTCAAGCGACCACCAATACCCAGTCTTCCGATCCATTTCCTCCTGCAATCAGCAAAATTCAGAAAGCTTAGTACTTAATACACAACCAAAGAGAAACAATTAATCACCATTGATCATAATTTTTAATTGCTTTCATCTTCCTAAAAGCAGCAATCTATCTGCAAGCAGGAAGTCATAGCATCAATTTTAAAATAAAAACTAATTAGAGCCCAGAAACAAGCATATGGAAGGTCACTAGGTAAGAGATTTGAAGAGATCGTCACCTGTGCTATATACTCTGCAAGGCCATGAGTCTGCAACACATGAAACGCGAGTCACATTCAAGACAACAGAACTTTAAGTCGTCTCATTCGCCAAAAGTCATAGCATAGACATCCTTAGAAAATCATGAGCTATAAGAGTTGAAATACATAAAGCCACAAGAGCTTTAACAAATTGGTGACTCGCACTTGGCAACCTTTTATCCTGATCTTGCATAAATTTGGGACATAGGTTAAATTAATCAAAATCATATTTGAAGTTTTAATACAAGTTGATTACATAGTTCCAGAAGACTATGGGAGAATGCAGCCACTAGAATGCCATGGCCAACTACTCGAGCTTGAAATGCATTCTTCTTAGGTCTTATGGCTATGTGTTATTATTATTCAATAAAGATTAAAGGGTCAAGCTAAGGAGAAGCGCACATTGTACTTGGACCAGCAAATCCGCCAGATTTAAAATTTGGAAAACTGATTAATTGAAATAATACAGATTGGTCAAATTATTAAAACACATACATAGAGATTATCCTCTAATCTCTTTAATACAGCAGATATTCCCCCTTGCAATTACTGATAAATTGGCACTTACCACCGTGTTTCCGTTAGCACCGTGTGTTAATTGTCTCTGTTCATTGATCAAGAGATTCAGCACATGCAACTCACAATCTCTAACAAAAGCAATCATAGTACCATCTGAGGACAGATGTGGATCAATGACTGGTGAGCACGATGAACTTGATAGCTTCAGCTCTGGTTTCGAACAAGAAAGATCCTGAAAATAAATCTGTGCGAAAAAAAAAAAAAAAAAAAAAAGAAACAGAATCACCATGGTAACTGGATAACATATAACATTTGTGGCAATAACACGAGGGATGCAAACAATTGATTTCAAAGTTAAATGCTAACATATAGAAATTTACCTCATGAAAGGGTTCTAAAAACTAAAATAGTAATGTAAAAAATGATTGTCGTAAAGCATTGATTCAACAATTATTACAATATAATGGATTTGAACTAACCCCGTCAGGCAAAGGAACCATGATTATTTTCTTCTTCGAGCTGGTCTTCACCCATTCATATCGCGTAACTCCCAACCCACGCTCCCTTAACCTTTCCCTCCTTAATTTCTCTTCTGGTGATATATTATTCTCGTCAAGCCCTCCATCTGGAGGGCTAAAAACCAATTCTTGCTTGCAAGTCTTGGGATCAAAAGAAAAGACCTTCCTACTCAAGGAGTGATCTGGACTTAACAAGTAAGTTACTAGATTATCATCAGGACTAAAACCAATTGAAGTCGGCGCGACATATCCAGGCAATGGCGATTGTACTATCTCTTCGAGAGAGAAGAGAACACAGTCATCAATAGTTTGTGGGGCGGTGTTGTCCGTCAAAGGCATGTCGCAAGAAGGTGATCTTAATCGCTTCAAACTCCTCTTTTCCTCACTCTCATCAACTGATTGCATTACAGATGAACACACTAACTGGTATTGACCAAAATCATAACCCAATACAAACCTAATACATGCCACAACAACAGCAAAGAAAAAAAATATATTTACTCATATAAACCAATACAAATACATACACCAAACCAATAAAGATGTTATATTTTTTCTAGTTAATAGTACATAAATCAACAATCTAATACAATACTAAAAAAGGCTGCATTGTAACACATACATTTTATTTCATTTTCCCACAATTTCTCAGCCAGCAATCTCCAAAAGTTAACTTCAAAGCCAAAATTATCCATGAATAACATTAGAACTAATGAAAAAAATTAATTACCAGCTAAGAATTAACTCCAGAAATCAGTTCCTGGACAAAGTTCTTGAAAACAAAATCCATTGGATCCTGTCAGAGCAACAAATTCAAAAAAAATTCAGCTTTCGAATAAAGCAGATTGAAAAAGATAGAAATTCTATATACATATATATTGATAAAGGGTATTGGATTCGAATATTACTTGCTCAAGAATTTGATTAGGTAACTCTAAAGTCAAGAAAAAAATTAAATTAAAAAAGTATACAAATTTGATATAGCTTTTAGACTTGGATTCCTGGGATAATCTAATTTCTGTACTAAGAATCGGAATCGGAATCGGAATCAGATTCTGTGGATCGAATCTAATGGAAGTGAAGTGCTCTGTTTTCGTTGTTTGTTTTGCTGTGGAAACCGGAAAATACGAGAAGAAAACTGGGCTTTTGTCCGCATCGTTTTATACATAATCTGTTGAATATAGAGGCTGTGATCGTTACACGCGCGAGTAACTCGCGTGAAGCTGCAGCTCTACAACTCTTGATGTAACTCTTGCCTACGGAGCTAATCGGGTCATCTTGCGTGTGGCTATCATTGTTGTTTCGGCCTATTTTCAGGTGTGCACGTGGCCTGAATACTTATTGATTGATCTCTCCCGTACACTTACCAAGGCTTACTAAACCTAACCCAATTAACCCAATCGAACTATGAACAGTCATTCACATCATCTCCACATTTATGCTTATAATAAACCAATCAACAGAATTAATCAAGAACTGCCACCGGATAATAAAGCCTAGATCATGTCATCAACAATTATTACTAAAAATACTTAATTCGATTATCATTAATTATAATTATATTAACTTATTATACTAATTATATTAATCAATTGTAAAATTTATTAATTAATTATTATAATTATATTAACAATTATTATAAAAATATATTAACTAATAATATTAATATTAATTAATTAATTATAATAATATATTAATTATTGTGATTATTCATTCAAAATTATAATTAAAAATTATTAATATATTATTAATAGTAATAATTATATTGTATTAATTAATTAATAATAATATATGAATTAATTATAATAATAATTATAATAATATATTAATTAATTAATTAAAATAACAATGTATTAATTATTATGATTATTTAATCGAACTATAATTATTAATATATTATTGTTAATTATTAATATATTATTGTTAATAATATATTATTATATTATTTAATAGTAATAATTATATTAATTAATTATAATATATGAATTAATTATAATAATTATATTAATAATTATTATAATAATATATTAATTAATTAATTAATTAAAATAATAATATATTAATTATTGTGATTATTTTCTTGAGAACTATAATTATTAATATATTGTTGTTAAATAATATATTATTATATTATTTACTAGTAATAATTAAAGTATTTAATTAATTAGAATATATGAATTAATTATAATTATTATATTAGTAATTATTATAACGATATTAATTAATTATAATAACAATAATAAATTAATTATTGTGATTATTTATTCAAAAATTATAATTATTAATAATTATTGTTAATAATATGTTAATATATTAATTAATTAATAATATATTAACATATTATAATAATTATTATATTAATATATTAATTAAAATAATAATGTATTAATTATTGTAATAATATTAATAATATATTAATTATTATGATTATTTATTCAAGAACTATAATTATTAATAATTATAGTTAATAATATAATTAATCATAATAATTAATAATATATTAATTAAATGGGCAAAATGTTTTTTAAACGAATTCGAAATCCAGTTGGGGAATCGATCTATTCAATCAAATTCTATTCCCATTCCCAAATATACCCACCATCTGATTCCGATTCTCTTATTTTCACAAGAACGTCCAATCATTCCGATTCCGGATTCCGATTCCCCAATCCGGTAAGTAAACGCACCATTAATCATGGTTATTATTTTTTTTAATATTAATTATAATTAGTTACTTACCTTATCAAGAGCACTTTGAATTGCATTTAGTCTATCCAATCATTTTGTGAATATCAATTTGTTACTATGTTTACTAAATTAAGTTGCACGCATCCTCTCTTCATAATAAACGATTTGAATGGGTACTTATGATATGAAAATAAAATTTATAGTTCATTTAATTTTATTTCTAATAAAGTATCAAATTATTTTTATAAAATATTTAAATACCATCCAATATGTCTACAAAATGCTAAAACTCGACCTAATAATTACCGAGACCTGCTTCAATGTATCCAAATTAAATCAAGTTCAGAAATATGGTTTATACATGGAAAAACTTAAAATTCAATCTAATATCTTTTTAGAATTATCTAGATGTATTAAAGTTTAACTCATAATTCTAAAACTAAAGAAAATAATAAATAAATATATACGATTAGATTTGAGCCTTCGAACTTAAGAATGAATAAGTATCCACCAACTCAAATACAGAATTGTGGTCGATTGCACAATAATTTTAACATTAAAAGAATTTAATTTTAAGAATTTCATGACACCTCTATAAATATCAGAATTCAGACATTAGTTTACTAACCCACAAAATTATTATATTCAATAACATTTTTAATATTTATTTTAAGAGAATTTTTCTACTAAGAATATTTATAACTTTTTTTTTTTGAAGTTCGAACACTTTTAATGTTTAAACACAATTTTTATAAAATACTAAAACATGAAATTCTCTATTTTCACGTAAATAATTGAAATAAAAAAAAATAATGATGGGTATCGTAACTCGTTAGGGTTCTTCAAGTGCAGGTCATTTTCATTAAAAACAAAAACAAAAAACTGCAAGTCAATTTCTTTATAGCAGCGACGGCTCAATCGCACTAAAGGCGCGTGGGTTCAAACACGTTTCAATTTGTAGCAAAATTCGCTTACTATTTATGTGAAAAGAAAAGAAAAAAAATTCACACTTATCATTGAGAAAGTAAAGACAAATGAAGAGAATGCTCAGTGACGCTGAGCGGCAACCATTGTTAGCTATGCTGATTCACTCTCCGAACGCCACGTGATAGCTTGGCTTTTTGGCAGCCATTATTATCCTCCCTAGGTGTTACTGTTTAATGTGCTCACGAGCAGGAACTAATTGACCACTCAGAGACTGCCACGTACATGATAACTTCACTGTGGAACTTGGGTCTCCCAATTCGAACGATTGCTTTGCTTGCTCCAGTCCATGACTCATTTTGTCACTAATCCAATTGGATAATTATGAACATAAACAATTGTTTTTTTGGGAACACGATTTGGGTAGAATTTCTAGTAAAACAATAATTGAATTCCTTAAGATAATGACATTGCAACTGAAGAATTTAAAAAAAAAAAAAACACACATTTGTATAATGGGAGTGAATGTCATAGATATTAGATCGCATAAATCTGTTCTCAAGTGCGAATGTTCGTATTTTTTTTAATCAAAATATTTTTTTAAATCGTACAATTTTAAAAATTAATTAGTGAATAAATTATAAAACTCTATAGTTTAAGAGAGTTAAAAATTAACTTTTTTAAATCTTATAGTCTTAAAATGTATCCGTATAAAAAAAATTTGTGAATACTCACATTAGAAAAAGATTATGTTTATTTATTTTTTTTAATAAACAGTCAACATTAAAAGTGGGGTCGCTCTTACACCTATAAATACCCAAGCCAATCTTTCTTAGGAAAGCCATGTTAACAAGGGGCTAGTTCTTCTAACAGTCACCCATTTTTCTACAGCTAATCAACTTGAATTTCCCCCAAAACAAACTATGCAAAAATTGTTTCTACTTTCTAGCAGCATTGTTTGCCCAAAACGACACGGAGAAAAATATATATATATTAAACAAACGCGGACTGAGCTACAAATATACCTCTTCTTGGTACCTCATCAAAAAGGAAATTTCTCATGCTATTACCAGATTAACCTACACAAAACCTATATGTGCAATTTGGTTTGTACCAGCCCCACGTTATGAGAACGAATTAAGGTTGCTAAATAGGGCCAGCTGGGCGAACACATCTTGCCGGTTGGCTATGCTTGAGGGAGCCGTAAACTTGAGTTATAGGCTGGCTTTTCTGCTGCCCTTGTATAAAAAAATCAAGCAAAATTGAAAGCCAAAGGTCTCTCGTAGCAATGCTACTGATGATGCCACTGCGGAGCAAGGAGGTTGATACCCGGTAGATTTGTTATGAGCCTACATTTCTGAGTCTTCAACTTCAGAACTTAAAACGAAGCTGGGAAATGCCAAGGTTATATCCCTGTAAAACAGAAATGGCTCCTTAAGATTCATTCTAGGTAAGCAAGTTTTCAAACAAATGGCCTCAAAGCAATAAAATTCCATCACAAGAATTTGGTAAATCACCAAACCACATTTGAAATTATTCACGTTCGAACTTATGATTTCTGGTGTGCTGGAGAGTGTATAATTTTAATTTTAATAAGGGAACAGATGCACAAGCGATGTAATACTCACTTTAAATATGGAAGAGTCATGTTCTTTATCAGAGATGGATTCTTCTTCACAAACTCTTTCCACTCTTCTGGGTCAATTTTTCCATCACCATTTGTATCAGCATCACTGAAGCTCTGTGTAATGGACAGAAAAATTCAGAAATTTTGGGCCAAATAATCACGAAAGAGCATAATTTATAAGTTTGAGTTATCTGCACCTTATCCACAATAGTTTCGATCACATCATCTGAAAGTATAAGATCCGATTCATGCAGAAGTGCCAAAACCATCTCCTTTAACTGTCAGGTGGTATCAAATTATAAGCATATTTTGCTGAATGCACATTTCGAGAGGCATTGGTGCACCCCTAACAAGCTATTATAAAAGATCTTGAAATATGCTGGAGATAAACATAATCAAAGTAATTGCAACACTTACCTCCTCCCGCTCAATAAACCCAGTTTGTCTTAAATCATACAATCTGAAAGCAACTGGAAAAAGATTTTTGCTAACTTAGTAGATAATAATGCACTCAGTGGCAACAAAAGCATGGTAATATCATAACCAGAAATATGTGTAAGGATTCTATCGAGAGAAATTGATCTTACAAGCAATTTTGTCCTCCACAAGTGCATGCGGATGGAAGACACCCAATGATCGAACAAATTCCCCAAACTCAATAACCCCATTGCGTTTCAAGTCAAAAAGATCGAAAATCTACAATATTGTCAAAACAATAAAATAACTTAGAAACAGAAGTAACGCCAAGGAAGAATATGGCAGCATTTGTAATGCTAAAATTACAACATGGTTTTCAAATGTGAGAAAGTCGTAGAGCTAGAATTTTATAAGATCTTATAACAGAGGGAACAACTTAGAATCATCGCATTATGGTTACAACTACTTTTGGAGTTCTGATTACAAGTCATCAGCTCAATACAATACATCTAACCGGCTGAAACATGAAAAGTGACAAAAATGCATCTAATTGCATGCCTGCCAAGCCAGCAAATGAAAATCAATATTAGGAGCCAGCACTACTCACTCTGTCAGCGAAAAGATTCTTCTTATTTTTGTTCCTAAAGAGGGCAAGTTGGAATTCTTCCTGCTCAGAGAATAGCATAGAGTTAGCTAGTCTTAATAGATGAACTCATTAAAATGTCACAATAATTGTATATTACATTATTGTAAGTTAAAACCACGCCATGCCGAATAACCATCAAGCTATCAAAACTAACAGAGGAGAATTTATACATCAGTTCAAAAGCAACAATAGGAAATATACCTTGTGAATAATCCCATCATCAAAAATTGAACTGCTTAATTTCTTAAAAAGCTCATATAAGGCTTCCACTTCACAAACAGTAACTGCAAAAATGAGAAACATGACGTTATTTCCAATAATCAGTTTAATTAAAAATCCTTAGCTGATTCTAAACAATAGATATCCAGGTTCATCCTTAGCAGTATACTAACAACTGAAACTGGACAAGCTAAACACTATTAGGTTTCACTACTTAAAATATTATTAACCCAGGTTCTACATTAACTACGATGCTGATGACTTTGGGACTATTTCTAATAAACATTCACATCATTCATAAACTCAATCATCCCCAAGTAGGGCATTCCAGAGCCTGCAAAACCAAAAATATGCTCACAAACATCCATTACGTCACATGTTCTAGAAAACTTTAAGTTTGTTATTGTCCCACAGGAAAATCAAATCTTGAACATATTCCATTATCCAAGAAATCCTATTCACTATTTTACTTTTAGAGATTTATTTCAAGGTGCAGGTATTTTGATCCATACCATTCTAACTTTCAGAAAATAAATGTCTGATTATCACTTTAAAAGCACAAAACAATGAACTCCTAGAGACAGACAATGAAAATTGTGATGTGGATCCATAAGCAACACAAATGCAATAAATGATTAAGCATAGGTAAAATAAGTATTAGCAGGAATTGTACAGGAGCAGGATGATGACTGACAAGGTGTTTCAGCAGCAAGAACAGTAGGCTCCTCGTAGCCCGGTATTTGTTTAGTTCTCTTCGTCAAGACGCAACCCATGAGAAGAGAGCATAAATCAATGATAAAACATTATGACAATCAGCAGTACCTGAAAAGCTCCTCCTGCCAGTATCAAAGAGAAATGTATACTGTGTCGGCAATAGGTTCCTTCACACAACTGGTTCTCAAAATATCACAAAAGCATTTTATGTACATCCCACAATAGTGTTTGGAGTTTATGTTATTAAAGAACGTAGTAGATGAGCTAATTCATGACCACTGCCTTGATGTCTGATAAAAATTCTAAATGTTGAGACCAAAGCAACACAATGGGCAAGATCAACCTGACTGTTGTAGGGAATGATCATGGTAAATGCTTCAAAGATACATGACGCTTAATTTCAGACCTACTGCTTACCCATATGATATATCAATGAATTCAAGAAAGCCAATGTATATTGAAGTCAAGTGGATCTCTATAAAGCCCAGGACTAATAACTACACAAACATATATAAGTGATGATGACTAAAAGCACCGACTATATTTGAATGATTAAACTAGCAAATGAATGATTAGTATGATCATGAGATCCTACATGTCAATAATGTTTCAATGGACTAAATGCAATTCATGACATTTTTACAAATATACACTAGTTCACTCCGTAGCTGCAATTCACGCGGCATGGAGATGAAGGGGCCAAGGCTAGGGAACAACCTTTTTCTTTTGGTCAAAGCTATACAAGAACTAAAGACTAATTAGAGGTAAAGAAAGGATTGCATCCAGAATTTCAGCTCTAGCACATAAGCAATTTGCATCCCACATAAAGTCTCTAAAGGTCAATAGGACATTCAGTTCTGATGATAACCAAACTTCTACAGTATAACGTGAAGACGGCTCGATTAGCCTTCCGAAATGACCTGCCTGAATTATACTAATCAACTCATCTAAATAGACATTTGAATAAATTCCTCATTTTAAGAAGAGAAGACACTAAGAAAGGGAGTGCAATATACAGTAAAACATCTCTATATTCATATTGTTGGGACCAACTAATTTTATTATTATAAGGAAGTTAGAACTTAGGGTTTAGTTCAAAAATTATTATTTTGACTTTGTTATCCTTAGTGTAAGTAATATAGAGGTAAATACATCAATTATTAATTAATAGAGCATGTCAATTTTCATTAAGATAGAAATATTTTGGCTTCAATAAGAAAGTGTTCATACTAGTAAGTTATTATGTACCTACAAGTTAAAAAATACGATAACTCTTAAGAATAAATCATTGTCTCAGATAATTGTAGAAGAAATATTTTATTTCATGTTAAACCTTTAATGTAACATATAAATTTTTGTAATATACAAATAATTATTATTATGTGAAGGCAAGTTATTTACAACAGAATTTAGAAAACTTATTATTTTATGAAATTCATTCTTATTTATAATTGGCCCAAATTGGAACTAGAATTTTTAATGACTACATGAAGATTATTCTTAAAACCACTTGCAATTAATCAACTATGGTCTTGGGCCTCCAGTTACACCACATATGCAATAGGACCATCCAACAAATTAATCAGCAATTTGAAAGTTGTGTTTTGTATTCAAAGGCATAAATACAAAGAAGTGGTGGAAAATACAGAAAGTTCCAACATTTGAAGAATTTGAAAATAATTAAAACCCTAATACCACCAACAAAGCCTTATGCAAGCAGATCGACCATCACTGATTAATCCAAAAAATATTTGATACTCGAAGGGCTGAAGCTGCCAGTCAAGCTCAAGATCTAATCAATTGCAATAAAAAATTCCATCCACCCCCAACCACAAAAATTAAAAAAAAAAATTAACAATGAAAAGATCAATTTAATAGAGACCAAATTCTAGCCCACCCTGTAATTTAATAACACAAGAGGTAAAGTTTAAGGATCCTTTCTTACGTCATGAAAATTTGAAGCTTATACCACCAAAATCGAGTGATGATACCATAATCCAGAAAGGGCCAAACCAAGATTGTCAAAAGGTCAATCCAATAAAGATGGCAACTAAGACATTAACATCAACAAACTTTTTTCCAGCACAAAATTACATTTTTGGGTGGACCACAGACCTATGACAACTAACAACTGTATGGCTTAGTCAAAATGATCTAATCACATTTATCGAAACTGAAGCGCATTTCCATTTTCTTTCCCCTTGCCCTTGGTTTCTCACCAACCAAAAACAGGTACACATGATCTTGGTCAAAATGTAACTATTTGATGCATATACTCAAGAAAATTGTTTTAAATACAAATTCAACAAGACATCTCTTAAACATTGTTATTTGTAGTCAACTAAAATTTCATCATTAACAACGACAATTACTCATTATCAAAATATTAGAGATAGGATCGGAATGAAATATTTCTGACCTCTGAAAGTATACAGAAACATAAGAGCCCATCTCCCCAATTTGGTTAACAAGAAAATGTAAGAAAGAGCAAGAAAATTACAGCTTATTAGTCCTTAAAACTCATAAAGATTGTGATCATTAGACCGCAGAAAACAAAGGAAAATACCAACCCTTTCTATTAAAAACATAGAATTTTGAGTTCTTGAGATGAAAAACCTCTCCTTTCTTTCCCCAAACTTTCTGAGTCGTCAAAAAAGAAAATTCAACGCAACCCCACGTAAAGGAAAAGGCAAAAAGAATAAACTTTCATAGTTGCAGGATTTAAAAAGAAAAAAAAAACTCACTTCCATCATCAACACAGATGCTGACTCAACGGCAAAGAAGACAATGCAAGAAAGGGAAAGAAACATGATCAACATTAAGCACTACAACGGTCTGCCAAAAGTAAAGAAAGAACTCACCTTAAAGCCGAAAGCTTGTCTGTATAACTTGGTCTTACCTTCTTCTTCTTCTTCTTCTTGTGGTTTGTACATATGAGATAGAGTCTTCTGCTGTTTGTTTGTATTCAGAGCTATTGTTAGATTCAACGTTAAAATCTTTTTTGGCTTTGGTCTGCAAGCTGCCCACCAACTACTATTTATAATGGCAACCGTGTTTGGCTTTCGCAGTTTTGCTTTTGGGGAACTTTCTGTCAACGGCTATGAAAAGCCAACCTTTTGGCCTTTCTTGTTCCGTCGTCACCGCTGTCCCCACCGTATCTGCTGTGTACACCCCTTTATGTGTACAATTTATTTTCTCCTCTTTTGGTAAATACAATGGAATAATGCGTCGAAATTTTTCTTTTTACAGCTCAGATCCTTTTTAGATACAAAAAATGACTTTATTTAAAATCAATTATTTATTGACGGTATTTTTTTACATTTAGGGTATTTTTGTCCTTTTACTGGCATATTTGTGTAACATGATTTAGTTACCTGTATTATGAGTGTATTTAAAGGATTGGAGTAAATTAAAATTAAAAAACAAAAAATTGAATCTAATTATCTAACGCGCATGGCCTCGTTGATTTGCGGCCGTAGTGGGAGCGGCTGAATCTTCATTCAATTTATAATCGTTTTTATCGTCGTGCTTATAATTAATTACGAAATAATAATAACAATAGTAAGTGTAATACAAGGGCTCTTCATTGATGCTCAAGCTTATAATAACCATAATCATTTTTGTCCTCAAAACCTTATAACGCAAAGCGATACAAGACTTAGTTACATTATCTCGTAACTTAGTCAATCTAGAAGTGGTATCCACAAACTCAATTATGATTTGGTTGGATAGTTGTTTTTGGGTTATTAGACATGACTATTTGTGAGACGTAAGCTATATATTAATGTAACTTAAAAGTACATTATAAGAACCTTGTATCCACAAAATCAAGTATGGTTTTGTTGCTTACCAAAAACAAATAAAGTATGGTTTGGTTAGATATTGTTTTTGGGTTATTGGGCACTACCGAATATGAAATTAATTTTGATTTTCGGTTCAATTTGATTCAACTCTTTGAATCAATTGGATCTAAATTCGGTTTGGGTTGCAACTGAATTGAATATCAAACTGACTAGGTTACATTTAATAGAAAAAAAAAAAAAACATAAACCAATTAATCTAATAACCGATCTCCAAATCCCCATTGTTCGATTCTATTTAATCCTCACCTTAAAAAAAAAAGGTTAGAAACCCTAACTCTAACCCTAAGCCTTTATCTCACTCGCTAATAGTCTTAGCTCCTGAGCTCGCCACCATACATCGTCACTCTTTGGTAGTCGTCAGTAGTCGGTCACAATCAGTTATCAATCGTTGGCTCGCTGCAACTTGCAACTTTCATTTTGTCAGTGTTGAACATCTAAGCAAACCCAAATAACTTTTGACTCGTTTGGGTTGAATTCTCAAATCTGAACGGGTTATAACTTATAACCTAAACCAAAACCAAAAACTCCTGCCCCTGGGTGTCATGTAAGTTACATTATAAAGTAACTTGACAACACCTATAACCAATCTAAAAATGACAACAAATCAAATCCAATTATATCAACTCCTTAACTTACGTCAACCAAAAATTAGTTTTGGATTATGGGGCATCGCCGTTGTTGTGATGTAAGTTTTAGTATAACTTAACAGTACTTAGAGAATTTTTAATTTTTAATTACGAATTAGGCTTATGCGTTTCCAAAAAATTCGATCTAATTGATATTTATGCGTGATGCACCGTGGTCTCAAGAATGAGATATTAATATGTGGGTGATTGAGGCCTACATTGTCAAGTTAAACACCATAGGCTTAAATTGAAATACAAATTATGCAATCCAAGAGGGAGAGTGAATTGAGTTTTTAAAACTTAAACTAAGCAAATCACACAATAATTTAATTTAATGCCTTAATGAAATATAAAATAATAAATTCAACAAAGCACGATAATAAAAGAGTATGGGAAGAGGAAAACAAACACGAGAATTTTTACGTGGTTCAGCAATCCTCAACTACGTCCACGTCTCCAAGCACATCGAGTTAGAGGATTTCACTATCCAAGCCTCTCGAGACTTCAACAGCTTACAATTCACTCTCAAGGTGTCAATAAACCTTTACAACAAAAGATTATCCTCAATCTCTTAACCCAAGTGTATCTTGACACTTACAACCTCTCAATTTGATTTTACAAAAAAGATTATAAAATTTTCTCTCACACAATGTATTTGAATACAAATGAAAGCTCAATATGTGTGAATAAATGAAATAAATACAAAGTTTTATGCTTTTAGATTTGCAGCGAAATGCTCAAAATTTTGATTGTTGTAACCTTTTAAATAAATTATATATGAGTCATTTTATAGTTGAGGAAAAAAACTAACCGTTATTGACTTTC
This sequence comes from Citropsis articulata, assembly GCA_030449925.1. Lineage (NCBI taxonomy): Eukaryota > Viridiplantae > Streptophyta > Magnoliopsida > Sapindales > Rutaceae > Citropsis > Citropsis articulata. Next base: position 612,252 of record JASUUH010000135.1, on the reverse strand, counting down.
TGGTGATAACCAGCTTGCCACTTTGGTGAATTTGATTAGGCGCATTAAGTTACTATTATAGTAAAAATTTGAATTTTTAAACATCCGATATATCACTTTTAGAACCTAGTTAGCCGCTTTTCTTTTAGTAAGTTTCTGCCCAAATCTGGTCTACCGCTTTGTCAAATCCGGTTAGCAGCTTGCTACAGTGACGACTACAGCGAATTATTATTTAAAATTTTAGTTTTATCCCAAAACTTTTTATAATTGCATTATAGTCTAAAACGTCATGAAACTTTACAAATATGTCCACTTTCAGGATTTCTAAGTAATACTTATTTATCCTAAAAATTTTATGAAATTATGATAAAGCCCAAACTTATAGAAATTATAATATGGCTCAAAATGATTTAGATATTTACAAATTAGCTCAAATCTGGAGTTCAAAATAATACTTATTAAAATCAATCTTTTTCATTTTAGTCCATTTCTTGGAAAATAATTTATAAAACCATTTTATTATTGTAAAAGCATAATGTGTAATTCTTTAGTTATCCAAAAATATGTAGTTTGTTATCATTAAAATCAACATTTACAGTCGTATAGGCTAACACAAATGGCTGACAATAAATTAGGTGTGGTAACTCTATCCTTGTTTTATATCTATATGTCCCACATAGAGATATAAATCATGTTACGCTTGTTGACTTCACGTGTAATAAACTTTGAGTAATTATATGATTGCATACAAACTTGATATATAAAGTTTATATCCTAATTAATGTAGAATTGACGTATATATCATTCACCGCATGCTAACATGAAATTATCTTATTTATTAATGGTAAGATAAAAAATCAATTATTACTAAATACATAATAGTTATTGATTAATACGTGACATTTGATATACAAATTAAATTTGTATGTCTTGATCCTTCGGATAGTACAGATCTTTTAAATTTTTTTTTTTTTGATATACTATACTCAGAGCTCTATTGAGATTGATATTTACAATCATTAATCACTTGGGACTCATCCAGATAATTCTATTACAGCGCAGCCCGTATATTCACCCTCACTTTAACTGGAGGGAGATCAATTCTACCCCGATATGGGGAGCCGACTACCCCATTTTATTTGGGGAGCACGTCCCAGCGCTACACCTGCGCTGGGACTCGAACCCACGCCCTCAAGAAAACTTGAGGGTGTGGGTTTGTTGCATATCATATGAACACAATCCCACCAAAGCAATAATTAGGTTTCCTGTTTAAAATTGTGGAGCAGAACTAGTGATCCTGCAACTGGCCTAATAGTAGGTTTTTGACATTTATTATTTGAACTTTCTAGTGGAGCATTAAATACTACAGAAAAAAGATTTTAATGACAAAAATAATTGTCGTTAAAAAATATAATTTTCATCGCTAAAGGTTATAGCAATAAAAAAAAATTATCGTTTTTTTGTCATAATAAGAGTGTTACGTTAGGTTTTTAGTGATGGATTTTCAAATTTCATCACTATAAATTTAGTTTCATTGAAAAAATGATAAATGCGACAAAATTTTGTCAATAAATTCATATCAAAAGGAGTATTTTGTGCTCTGAATATGTTTTTAACAGTGAATTATTTTGTTAAAATATTATCATTTTATCATTAAATTACAATGATAATTAACATCATCATGACAAAGAGAGTTATTATCATTTTTACCGCTAAACTAATTCAAAAATAATTATTCGCATTGATGAAAAATATTATAAACTTACAAAACGTAATATTTGTTCTTTTGAAAGAATTTTTATAAATGAATGTAAATTTCCTGATTTTCTTCATCTTGGTGTAAGTGATCTTCAATGTTTCCTACAAATAAACACAAATAATAATTAGTTAACTTCTAAAAATAGTAATAATATAAGTTGTAATAAATAAGATAAGTAAAAACCAAAAAAAAAAACATTATGTTAAAAATGAAAGAGAAAAGAAGTAGAGATTAAATTAAGAATAAGAATTATATATTAGAGACGAGAGAAACAAGGTAGATATTGAATTAATGAATAAGAATTACACATTAGATATGAGAGAATAAAAGTTATAGAAAGAATGAAATAAATGATATATAAATAGCAAATTGGAGTTTTTAGCGGTAAAATTTAAAGTTCATCACTAAAACTTAATTTCGGTGAAAAATAATCTACCTTTAATTTTGAAATTTTCACTTGTTTAATGACGAAATGAAAATCATTGTTAAAGGTTTAAAATTTTGGCAGAAAATTAGGGTGCATATGGCATTGTTTTTGTTTGTTCTTTTTCATTTTTCGAGAATGAAGAAGTTTAAAATTTATTTCGTTCACTTATTTTTAAATAATATTTAATTCTAATAGAGAATGATTTGTTCTCATTCTGTAACTTTATAGAAGAATAATGGAGAACAAGAAAATGTTTTTTTTTTTTTTCAAATGGTCCCATAATCCTACTTGCATAATAAGAAACAAAAAATCTATCACTTGTCATGTTGGCCGATTACCAATATTAAGTTATAATACAATTTTTTATTTATTTAATCTTTTTAATTTTTTCCTATAATGGTAATGTATTATTTTAATAACTTTTAATGATATTTAATATTCTCTAAATATATATATATATTGTCTCATTTTTACAAAATAAAAAATTTACAATAATAAATAAATAAAATATATAATGATTAAAAAAATTTAGTTTATTAAAAAAATTTCATTATAATACCCTTTTTTTGTTTTACTTGCATCCAATGTTTTCACTTTTCTAGACAAAAAAACAAACATATGTTCACTTTTTCATTTTCAAACACTATTTTAAAGACAATCAAGCAAACATAGTTTTATTTTCACTAAAAATTAATTATTTCTAGTTTATAAAACAAAATACAAAAAATCATTTGAAAAACAATACCAAATGCACCTTTAACTGCTTTAAATATTTAAACAAACATTTTCAGCAATGAAATGATATTTTTATCACTAAAAATACCCATTTAGTAATGAGATTTAAATTTTGTTACAAAAAAGTCTAAAATTTTGGTTGTTCTTTAGGTCTTTAAATGAATAATTTTAGCAATGAAAACATAAGTTTGTCAATGAAAATACACATTTAGGTGCGAAATTTAAATTTTGTCATTAAAAATACACATTCAGCGACAAAATTTGAGTTTCATTGCAAAAGGTATAAAATTTTGGCATTAATTTAAGATTTAAATAGAATATTTTCAACGACGAAATTATATTTTCGTAGCTAAAAATACCCATTTAGAAGCAAAATTAAAATTTACAAAAAGGTCTGAAATTTGGCAGTTTTTATGTATTTAAACGAATATTTTTAGTGATACAACTATAAGTTTGTTGCTAAAAATACACATTTAGCATCGAAATGTAAACTTCATCGCTAAAAGTCTAGAATTTTGACTTTATGTCAAATTTTTAAAGAAATATTTTTAACGAAGAATTTATAATTTCGTTGCTAAATGTGTATTTTTAAAGATGAAATATAAATTTCATTATAAAATGTCTAAAATTTTAGCACTAATTTAAGATTTAAACTAAATATTTTTAGCGGCGAGCTTAGTATACCATCGCTATATGTATATTTGGTGACGAAAAACTTCTGTCGCCATTGCTCACTTTTCTCTTATATATTTGGCGATAAAATGAGTTTTTCATCACTAAAACGTACTTAAATGAGAACAGATCCAAATATGTTATCTTACATCAATTTATGAGGGAGATAATTTCAAGATTATCCTGTTCTAAAATATGACAAATTCTGCAGCACAAGCTAAGAACGTTGTAATGGATAAGGACTGACTCTTGGATTAGTCAGATTTCATGGTGGCTCCAATTTTATTTATGGTTTTAGCTCAAATTGACAATTATATAAAAGAACGTGGTCCATAACTAATCTTGCCTATCAATTGCGTTGTACTATAGCATTTAAAATCGAACCCAAAAAAATTATTATGAAAAATCAAATAGATTTAATATATTTTACTTTTTTAACATTACTCCAAATCTCCAATAGATATTAATCTTAATGTCTGTACTAAATCACTAAATTTATTTTAATTAAGAGACTTCCGGAAGAAGCAGACTACAAGTGGACATGTGTATTATTTTTTTTACAATTAAATCTTGATTCTTGACTGACGTATGCAAAATACAATAAATTAAGCTGGGCTAGCTGTAACCACCTTTGTTTATTAAACTAATTAGCGACTTTGATGTCTTTCCTTTATTAATTTATTAAAAAATAACTATATAGTTGTAGTCAATGCAATTTATATATATATGTAATGCCAAAATATATAGTCATACCCACATGTCTAAAAATATTGTAAAATATCTTGAAGGATAAGTGAAGTTATTTTGAATTTAAACTAAAGTAAAACCAGTATGTGATCGCACCAAGAATTACATGATGAACTAAATGAAACTCGAAAAAGGTTGTTAATTTAATCCAAAAATATGATGATAAGTGGCACAAGATTACTAATGTGTCAAAAACTCGAATATAGCACCCAAAAAAAAAAAAAGATATAAAATTTAAGGGTATAGAATATAATAAAAAGAAGAAATGATGGAGATTTTTTATCTAAAATCAAAATTTCTGTCAGTCTGCTCTTTCCGTTCTATAAATGCAGACTAAAAGATTGAGAAAAAACTTTTGAAGACAAAAGATAAAAAAACCAAAATCCAGATTTATTAGAGTTCACTATGCACAAAACTACCAAGAGCATTGGAATATCTATCGCAGAAACAAGACGAGAGGAAATTTTATACTTTCCGAAGAATATAAGCATAATCCAAACCGTTACATCACTTATATTTATATTATATACCAGACTATTTGAGGATTTTTTATCCTTCAATATATATCAATATGAAGCCACTTGTTCATATTTTTTTGCAGATTAAAAAAAAAAGAATTTAACAAAATTTTGGAACAAGCAACTACAAATTCTGAGCTGTCTTGATGGTTTAATTAAAGATGAATAAAAAAAAAATTATAATGTGGACGGGGAGGTCATATCATCTAATTAAAATGAAATAGATAAGAGGTGGTGTCACAAATATTTCTCAAAAGCCTATCAAATGCCGTAGCAAATTAGACAATACAAAGTCAATAACGATGGATTACCAAGGATTCCTACTGAAACCACGTGAGTCACGATGAAATGTCCTCATACTATTCATGATTGATTAAAATATTAAATGAAAATGTAGATTATTTATAAAATAAATAACAAAAGCTATGCGACGTTTTCACTCCACCTATCATGTTTTACAATATCAACTTGTACGAGAATTTGTAATGTTTAATTATCTTACTTTGGATTTCAAAAAGGAGCAAACAATTAAAATATTAATTTCATCCGTGGCACCAAGAATCTTGAATATCATGATTTGCAAAAAATCATATATTTTTTAGCATGAATTCTTAACGCAACTTTCTTTCTATGATTTTCTGTTAAGATTTTAACATATTCTTTAGTTTATTATTATTAATCCAAGACATTTGTGCCTAGACCTAAATAATTGATACTTCGTTCTTCTAAATTTTAATATGTAAACGGATGTTGCAAAAGTTAGAGACGATTATGTGGAATTGATTTTAATTATGTGGATTAGGTGAAAATGCCACTAATACTCAAGAAATTACAAAGACAAATGCATCAAATAAAAAACGCAAAAATAACTACAAGTACACATAAATTGAGAAAATAATGTCAAAAATGAAGAATATTAAGATTTTCTTTCATTTTATTAAATATTTTAAGAGCTCTGTTTTTGTAAACTGTAATTTAATTTGTGTTTGTGTTTTAAAATAAAAATATTTGACAATTATTTTGATCGTTATTCTAAATTATAAAAAAGAACTCAATGTGTCGGCATGGTTCGGATACAAATAATAATAATAATAATTAAGCAATGTGTTTGAATATTTAATAACACGTGAACCCGCTTAAATACAGCCCATTAAAAATAAGCTAATAATTCTATGCATCAAACGGGGTCATCTCTATCTATAGTAGAGAATTCATGTGCATATTCCAAAAATGCATAACTATTTTATTATTATTTGAAAAAAAAAAATTGTTAATTTATTACTCACTCAAGAAACTTTTGCTGTGAGCTACCGGGCTGCCATCACTCTCAGAATGCCCAGCACCACTTGGATAACGATGTATGGCATTGGTAGAAAAATCTTCAGGATTCGCAATTCCGCACCAATATTTTGACGCTTTTCTTTTTCTTTCTTTCTTTCTTTTCTTTGCTCCCCGAACGCCACCAATAATTTGATGTTGTCTAAACAAAAGGCAGCCATCACAGTTGGACTACTTGCGCGAAGAAATTAACTGTTCATGAAATTTCAAAACGATGCAATTGTCATGCCCTGATTTTGATTGATGGACGTCAATTGTTAACCGCATGTTAGCAACTTAGGACTATCCATAAATGAATCCAAAAAAGATGACTGACTAAATCCACCCATCTCAACTCTTCTGAAAAGGAAATATCATTATTGTTGCTTTGGTGGGATCATGTTCATGTGACTTGTGCCCTACCCTTCACTTCACTTTAAAACAACTTGTGTCTTGCACTATCCAAAGGATCGATTAAATTCCAGTGGAAAAAGTTGGGAAATAAAGTTAATTTGAATTTCAAATAGTGACACAATAAGCGCCACATCATTAATTTTAAACAATTTTTTTTATATGATCAACTTTGCAATTATATTATTACTCAAATTTACAATAAAATTTATACATCTAATATGTAATATGTTAGAAATAAAATAAGAATATAATGGAGCAGTGCAGTAGAAGCATAATTGATTGAGTAAGGAACTCTATATATTGTTTTAGTACTGAACGTCTGAACCAAACCAACGTAATTAGGTTACACTCTAATCAAAACGTGATTAGATTACGTTCTAATCTAAATAACACAATGAGATTTTTAATCTTAATAACATTTAAAGCGAGATTAGTGACACTCCAATCCAAACAACTCTACAAGGGAGATTTTTGTATTCATAATCTTAGAGGGAATTACAAAAGAGGAAATTTATTAAATAATTGAATCTAAAATTATGAAAATAATAATAAAACCTCTTTATTAATAATAGAGTAAACATACTTCCCTAAGTTAACTGAAAAAAAAAAAATTAAATAAAAATTATAATCGAAATAAAAAATTAAAAATTCCATAATCTAAAAATAACGCCTCACATTATATGATTATAATAAAGTGAGAGACAAAGTTACTATACCTACACTTTTGTTAGTTAACGTAAATAATGCTACCTAGCTTACTGCCATTTAAGTCTATGGGGTTCGACCTGCCCACAACCGCCTGAACCATCCACATATAGGCTTCATAAGATAGTAGTTCTTTTAAAAAATTCTTCTCACAACAACTAAACTATATATATATATATATTTTTTTTTTTTGAAATAAAAATTCACAAGAGTAATTCATACTCACAAATTAACTAAAAATTAGAGAATTACCTCAAGCAATACATATAACATTATAACCGATATCAATTCTCAATCGCTGTAAGATTATTCCCTTGCCATTCTCGGACAGGACAACTGAAACAGTGTTGTGAGTGGAACCATGACTCATGTCTCATGAACAAGTAAAAGATATTTGGGATATTATCATTTTACTACTAAACTTATTCTGACATTTCACGTCTGTCTTGAAAGTCAGATTTTACTACCAAACGTATCAATTCACTACCATTCCGTTAAGAACGTTAAAATTTGATGATCAAAGTTAAATTTATAAGAAAAATTTTCATAATGTGATATAAATTATCATTTTACTACCAAATTTTTTAATTATCATTTTACTCATCAAATTTTAATTATCATTTTACTACCGAATTTTTAGGAGAATTATCATTTTACTACCAAACTCTTAGGGGTAAAATCGATTTTTAACATAATTTCTGTTAAACATTAACGTTTTGTTAACGGAATGATGTATGCATTGGTAGAAAAATCTTCATGATTCGCAATTCCGCACCAATATTTTGACGCTTTTCTTTTTCTTTCTTTCTTTCTTTTCTTTGCTCCCCGAACGCCACCAATAATTTGATGTTGTCTAAACAAAAGGCAGCCATCACAGTTGGACTACTTGCGCGAAGAAATTAACTGTTCATGAAATTTCAAAACGATGCAATTGTCATGCCCTGATTTTGATTGATGGACGTCAATTGTTAACCGCATGTTAGCAACTTAGGACTATCCATAAATGAATCCAAAAAAGATGACTCACTAAATCCACCCATCTCAACTCTTCTGAAAAGGAAATATCATTATTGTTGCTTTGGTGGGATCATGTTCATGTGACTTGTGCCCTACCCTTCACTTCACTTTAAACAACTTGTGTCTTGCACTATCCAAAGGATCGATTAAATTCGAGTGGAAAAAGTTGGGAAATAAAGTTAATTTGTATTTCAAATTGTGACACAATAAGCACCACATCATTAATTTTAAACAATTTTTTTTTTTATATGATCAACTTTGTAATTATATTATTACTTAAATTTATAATAAAATTTATACATCTAATATGCAATATGTTAGAAACAAAATTAGAATATAATGGAGCAGTGCAGTGGAAGCAGAATTGATTGGGTAAGGAACTCTATATATTGTTTTAGTACTGAACGTCTGAACCAAGTCAACGTGATTAGATCACGTTCTAATCTAAATAACTCAATGAGATTTTTAATCTTAATAACATTTAAAGCAAAATTAGTGACACTCCAATTCAAACAAATCTATAAGACAGATTTTTTTATTCATAATCTTAGAGGAAATTACAAAAGAGGGGATTTATTAAATAATTAAATCTAAAGTTATGAAAATAATCATATAACCTCTCTATTAATAATAGAGTAAACCTACTTTTCTAAGTTAACTAAAAATTAGAGAATTACCTCAAGCAATACATATAACCGATATCAATTCTCAATCGCTGTAAGATTATTCCCTTGCCATTCTCGGACAGGACAGGACAACTGAAACAGTGTTGTGAGTGGAACGATGACTCATGTCTCATGAACAAGTAAAAGATATTTATATCCAGGGAAACGATAGATTCGCCGACAGCACTGACACTTGGGTAAACAAATTTTGACACGTGCGATTACTCTCGAGCTGGCCTGCTAATACTATACGGAGCATAACTGTACAAGATCTGTAATTTTCAATATTGATTTCAACTTCAATAAATACATGGCAAGAAATCAAGATCATATGCTTATCATAAACTACGACTTTCGTTTGGACGTAATTGAAAATATCGCTCATGATGTAGCTTTCCATATTAACTAAGATTGAGCTGTAATCTGCAAATCTAGTTGAAGATCAAAATCTTTGGCTGCTCTGCATGTTTAAGTGTGATGGCGATTGAATATTGATGGATGGATAAGATCCAAGGTTATCATTTAATTTGTTCTGTCAATCACATGATAAAATAAACATGCATGAACCCTAAAGTCAAAACAAAGAAAGATCGGCAAATAAAGCGAGCTAGGCCAACGTGAAATCAACTCTATGCCGCGCACACAGATGTGAAATTGACAAGGTGCTTGTGAAATTTACAAGCACTGAAAATTTTTAAAAAAAAAAAAAAATTCCGTGCAAATGCTTACCGATGATTCCCAGCTAACTTTCAATATATAGGCATTAGAATATGAATATTATAAAATAATGAAATACAAAAATATATGAACTATCATATGATGATATAAGAGTATAAAATGTGAATTCGAGTCGCCTCAAACCCTAAAACCAAATGTTTTAGCCCATTTTTCATAAGACCTCAGATGGACTAAAAACATTAACGGGTTTGTTTTTAGGATGGGGACCCTCATTGAGCTGGAGCAATCCTGTTGTTTTTCATTGCTGAATTGGAGAAAATATAATGGAAGCCTCTCAAATCACTTCATATTTTGACTTAAGAAAATTAAAACAGGAATATCTCTTTAGAAACCCAGGATGTCTTAGGTTACCTTCATTGATCCCCACCTCACTTTCATTGATTCCCACTTCACTTTACTCTTGTAGTCTTATAGGCTCATACTTTCTCTCCCAAAGATCCCTTCAGGAGCTTAAAGATTGATCGTATTCAGAGCATCGCATATGACAATCGATGTCTCCTTTCCATCTGTTTCATACCACCTGACTTGTTACGCCATCATATTAATGCAAATTTAACCCTTAACACTAAATTGAATATTAAGGAATCACAACAGTTTCTCACCAAAAAAAATAAAAAAAAATAAAAATTTAATAATTTTAAAGTCTAACAACTATCTACTCCATATTATAGGTGTTGGGATTATGTGCTCTTTTAAAGCATATTAATTTATTTTCTGATTAATAAATTATTTGAGATGTTTTCAATTGCATAAATATATTAAAAAGGTCTGTTTAATCATATTATATGTATTTATGTGATCATCATACGGATTCACAGAAAATATAAATACAAGTTATCTTATGATTAAATAAATTAAGTTCACAGTCGATAAATAGAGTTGGACGCTCTATTTATATTTAGACTGTGGTAAATTCATTGAATGATTTGTCTTAATTATGTATGAATTTACTGATGTACTTTGACTACATTGAGCTGGATCACATATGAGATTTAATTAACGTTGAAATGACTATCAGACTTATTAAATCTCACAGACATTGATTTTACTGTAATCTTAATCTTAAGTTAGTTATGATTTCATGATTATAATTGTTATTCCATTTGAGTTACCAATGGGCACGACACACACTTGTGGCCAAGATTATCCGGTATCTTGGTGGGAGCAATTATGAGTATTGGAGTTATAGATTAACAATATAAAATTTGTACGACATATCTCTTAATGGGCGTTCGGCACTTGATTATAGAATTATCTGGCCAGAGTGTGTCAACAGATTTAGTATATTAAAAATGATCATTAGAGAAAACCAGCAAGTATCAAGGAACAAGATGTAATTAAATCGATTGGACAGTTGAGATATCGATTTAATTAACGATGTGGTGCAAAGGATTGAGCAGTAAAGAAATCAATGTGGCTTGGGACGAATTATTATTCGAACATATAATTATGGAAGTCAGTTTCAATCTTATAGTGGAGTAGAGTTGGAATTAAATAATTAGACTTGTTTAATTACATGCTTAATTATTGCAGCCACTACTGTATGTTCCCAAATGATCCCCGGGTTAGCTCACTTAATTGACTGCGCAGCTACTGAATTAATAAGCAAGATAACTAGCTATTTAGATTAAAAGCCTAAATATATTATTTAGTGGGAGGCTCCATGTAATGTACTTATGTCTGAGGAGCTTTGTGTTATTTTATAAGGTGAGCCCCTATGACAAGATGAAGTAACGTTATTTTTTATTTTATTATTTTTTATTTAAATCAAATTTGATTTAATATAATATAAAAATATTAAAATATGGAGCCTAGGGTTTCCACTAAGTGAGAGATATAAAATGACTTATTTTCTCCCAAACAGAGAGAGCAACCATTTTATACAGATCAGAGAAAAAGAATTTTTCTCTCTAATTTTGAGAGAAAAATTTTCTCTTGCTAGTTGCTTATTGTGGTGATAAAGGCACCCACACGTCAAGTGCAGATCAATCCTGAGTCATAACCTGGAAGATTGTTTGGTGACGAATCGTGATCTAACCAGCGCAGTGGTGATGGATTGTGATCCAACAAGCGTGGTGGTGACGAATCATGATCTGGGAGCCTAGAATAATTTTTATTGTTCACTTCTCAAATTATTAAGGTACGATTTCTGTATTACGAATTCTTATGTATTATATGAGATCGATCCTAAAAGGTTTTTTTTTAAAAAAAATTGATTTTTCTCCAACAATTAGGTGTTACATCCAACATGTTGCACTTTGTCGTTAAAAAAAAAAAACTATTAATATACACGTGTACTCGATCACTTCACCTCTGTTATCATGGTTAATGACGGGGAGAGTAGAGGTGGGTGTTTTAGGTTTCGATCTGGTATTTAAGGGTTTTAGTTTGGGTTGCAACCCGCTCTGTTTAAGAAGTCAACCCAACTAGATTCAAAAATTATTTTAGTTTAAGTTTGAGTTATAAGTTCAGGTCAAAATTTAGTTTGGATTGAAATTTGAGGAAATTGGGCTTTTATTTTTATTAGATTTATTTCTTTTCAATATTTAGATGTAACTCGATCAGGTTTGATATTTAGTTCAGATTTACTTGATTGATTTTCAATTCTTAATCCAATAGATTTTTAGGAAACTGAAATAAATTTCGGGTTTACAAACCGAACTGCCACCCCTAATGGAGAGGTAGGGTTCACATCAATCTAATAATTTTATAATAAAAATAACGTGTTCATGAGTAATTAAATTTAAATTGCCCCAAAAAAATTAAGCACGAAGTTATAACGTTGTAATCAAATTGCAATAATGGATTTATTTAATCATTATGCTCACTGCAAATCTATATATATAAAGCTGGGACTAAAGAGTTGATATAGCATTATTATTTCTCATCTTTTTATATTGTCTATTATTTAATATATTTAACAATATGTAACTATTCAAATAATTAATTACAAGCCTTAAAAACTTTCATTTCTTTTATTATGCCAGCAATTAAACCTTCGTGACTTAAAATATAACAATCAACTAATTAATATAGGAAGGAAGACTCCTTCATCTTTCCTGAACAATGCAACTACCAGAGCCTAATTTTAATGTCATAATCTCATATTTAATTATGCAATCTTTTGTTTAGTGCCTTTTGGTTCTTCAAGCTCTCTAAATACTAAGTATTTAAGATTTGTTATGTTTGGATATTTTTTATTATTTAACCAATATCCTCTTTAGAAAGATTCTTGTATTTTTATTATTTGACTTATTTAAATTTTTAGTATTGTGTGCTTTATGGAGTAATCTTTTATTGATGACTTGAACAATGATGGAGATTGGATGATAAGGGTTGAACAATGATGGAGATTGGATGATAAGGGTTAGGCTTTGTAGGATGTGGGAGTCTGTTAATACCGATAAAAATGGAGAATTGACGTTCCCTATATTGTGATAGTAACTTCTACAATCATTAAAAAATTCCAAGGTGATTATTTTATTTAGATCTCGCTAATTAACATTTTCAAATGCAATGTGGCTATCTTAATATTATACACAAATTTGGATTTTGTTCAAATTTTGTTTTAGTTTACATTTACTCTAAACGGATGAGGTTAGTTTTTCTACTACAAGTGCAAGCAAAATATACATAAATCTTCAAATAGATTATGTAGCATAATTAATTGTAAGATTTTCTACCATATCCAATGTTGTGCAAGTTATTGAAAGTTCGAATGTGAATAAGATTACTTTTGAGGAAGAGATGTTCCTCAACAAGATGAGCATTAAAGAACTATTAAAGGCTTATTGGAGTTCTCAAGAACTGTTGGAGGCTTATTGTTTTATCATAAGAATTAACCGACAGTTTGACTTCACTAATCTTATTAGTTATTACCTAATTTTTAATTTTCTTTTTCAATGAATACATCTAATATTTGTTGAAAAAAGCCGTTAAAAGTACAATGAAAAAGGGTATAGCCCTTAGAGATTATTCAACGTATTTTCAAGAAAAATTAATTCGAAAATATGTTCTAGGCAGCCCAAGCATCTTCTCATAGATGCAGTAGGATAAACAATAATACTTGGCGGTTAAAATAATTAATGTAAAAGAAAAAATTAATGAAAATCGGTCTAAATCCAATTGGAATGTAGAGTGAATAACCTCAAATCCTTGAATTATTGCCAAATTATTTGTTCTAATTCTTAAGAAAAATATATTTCTTTTAATTTTCCTCACACCCCACCTCTTCAAAAACACAAATAAAAAAGTCATATTCACATTGAAATAGGGAATAAAAATATTGGTGATTTAGAATAAAAGAACTGTATAATAATGTAATTCGGGACTTTCGAATTTAATGATAATACAATATCCTTATAATGAGTTTTTCCCTTTCTATTATTAACTTTTGTTAACTTTTATAGATAATTTGGTGACAACAAAGATTACGTTATGCGGAAAATTAAGAGACATATTTGTAGGAATAATTTTTTTTTTCAAAACCGTGCAAAATGCAGATCTATTTCCTAGTGTAATATTAAGCCTAACATCTCCGACAGCTTGACTGGCTCTTAGCTTGCTCGCACGGGCCCTTTGGCATTTACACATGTCACGCATTAAATTTAAATAAAAGGATTCGCAATTATAAAATTGAGCTAATAATCAAAGGGCTTCCTCGCTCTTTGCCACCTAATTTGTCAGCCGGGCATACAACAGTTAAACAAGTAACGTACATTGTTTAAGTCATTTTCTTCTGTAGTACTAGTATATGTTTTCGGTTTAGATATACAACACGACGATTTAAATTATTTTCCCTACAATAATTGTATGAACTGTTTAAAAGTCTGATCTTTAATGTTCTAATTAAGAACTCATGGCTCTGCGCAGGTAATGATTCAAGCAAGCTGGTGAAAACGATGACCGCACGCACTCTTGAGGCGCTTAATTTATATTTGGGAAATGAAGGCAATTTTCTCCTAATACGAGTTTGACGTCCTCGAATATTCGAGAGATTTTAACCGAAGGCCATATCGAATCATGAACGTCTCAGAATAAATATCTCATCTAATATGAATAATCAGATTACCATGTAATTCAAAAAAAAAAGTGAACTAATTCTCGTAAATAAAAAAAAAAAAAAAAGTGGGACTAGCTAAGATCAATAATTTTGCTTTTAGTAAAAATTGCCCCCCCAAGTGATGTCGATTTATTGATGGGCACTTTGATTAATTGTGAAATCATGAAAATATGAACCGTAAGCTAAAAGTAGGAAAGAGTTAGGGCAACGTGAAACCAAACTTTTAAATTGCCACGTAATGACGTGACATGAGTGAAATTAGGCAACCCCATTTTGATTTGGCAATGCAGTTAGCATTATTAAACCCTAATAATTTGTAAATTTATGCCTTTAATCAACGAAAGATCGTACAAATGCTCATAAAATATTCCAAAATTTCAATGATGTAAGCCATTATATGAATTGTTGTCCAGTCTCTGTCTGTTGCCACAAACCAAAACAACATAATCAACATTCGATCTAATTATTCTGCTTTAATTAGAATTTAAAAATAAAATAGTGTCACTATATCTTGAATCATCTAAGGATCCAAGATTCCTCTCAAATAATACTAATCATTATTATTATTATTATTAATAAGAACCAAGAAGAAGAGGGAGAAGAAGAACCCAAGATACAATTACCTCAGATCAAGAATGCCTCAGTTGCAAACTGTCAAATACTAAATTGACTCGAAAACTAGTTCTAAATGTTGAGATCTAAAGTTTGTGAACTTTTGAGTCAATAATATCGCAAGCAGCACTCTCTGTGATAAATAATATAATGACTACATTAAGTTATTATATATCTATAATTTACCTTTAAGTCCACCCAGATCTCATACTATTGAAATATAATAGTCATTTTATTACCCTGTATATATATATATATGTTACATTAGTTCATACACTTGTAAATATAACATTACTTTTCAAAGCATTCCCCTCCAATTGGTTTCACCACCATGTGTTTAATTTTTTTCCTTTAAGAGTACTAATATTCAGCCCAAAGAATGACACATGATTTCGTTTATGTCATCCCTGTGTTGCCCTATGCAATAAATATCATTATTCTTCTTTATTGTAACTTAATTAGTAGCATATATAACCATTTGGGCTTAAATTTCTTGCCGACTCTCGAATTTAATTCCCTCACGTCGTTGGTGAAGGTCGAATTAATCGCTTGTATTTAATTTAAGTGCTAATTTATATTTCCTAGCCTCGTAGCCTGAAAGAGATGCCTTCTCTCAATACGAGTTTACTACGCTCGAATATCTGGTATGCTTAAAACCAGCATACCTTCTCTCACTTTGTACTGGACTAAGGCTTCTTAAATATTCGGTATAGGGCTTAAAATCCGAGCCATTACATCGTAATCGAATAAATATTGGGCTAAACTTACATAATATCCGAATACGCCATATCAAACTCGACGAATATTTATCAGAACTTCATATAATACGAAATAATCTGAACATTAGTCTCATGTAATTAAAAAAAATAAATTAGTAGCATATATGGTTAATGATTTTTCCAATGAACGTTGAAGAACCGATCGCCCAATCTTCTTTCTTAGCTTGGCCAATAAAATCAAGCTAATCCCATGAATTCTTCGCTACTCGCCACACAATTTGTCAACTTAAAAAAATAATAATACTGAAGCAATTTCCGTGTCGCTTTCTAGCCGTTTTCTTAATTAATTAATCTTGGTTGCTTCATCAGTGATGCTAGCCAAAATCCTTCTGAAAGAGATAGGTTTTGAGAACGTGGACAATTTCAGTGCTTGATCAAGATGTAATTTAATATATGTTAATTTGGAGTTTTATTATCTTTGGAATATGACTTGTCTTAGTGATTAACAACTAGCTTTTCCCTAATATTTCAATTTTTAAATTTACCACGTTTTCAATCGCATTCACAAACCTATCTCTTGAACTTGGCAACCGTAATTTAATATTTTAAAAATCAGAATTAGGTTAAATTTGATTATATAAATGAGAGAAGCTACCAAAACTCTGCCAAATACCTTTCAACATTCTTTTTTTTTTTTCACCACATTAAAATTTATTTAAGATTACAAAGTTTAGGAGCAGTGATAATCCCTCAATATATTTCATTAGCCCTCAATTCTGTATCAATTTCATTAATTCCTAAGGGTACCGTTAATGAAAACAAAATAATTAAAATATCACTTTCACTCTCATCTAAATTCTTCTCTCTCAAACACCACCATAACTACCACCACTCGTCTTCGTCACGACAAGTCTCTCCTCATCATGACACCATTTTTTCTAAGAAAAAAGATAAATACACCCCCAACGTTTAGATAAAGGGACAAAAATTCCCATAACGTTTTAAAAAAGACATTTACACCATCATTCACTAACGAAAACAGTAACTTTTAACAGAAATTACCGTTATACCCTTCTAGCATATAAAAAAATTTGTTGATTATTCAATTTGTCCATATATTATTAATAAAATTATAAATAAACTATCATTGCTCAATTTCTCTATTTAAATTTTTATCAAATTCCCTCTTCAAGCCAAATAAATTTAATTCATTACTTAAGAATAAAAATAAATAAATTGGTTATTAATGTTAACTTGTACTTCAATTAATACCATAATAAATAACATAAAAATTAGTTATAAATATACAAGTTTAAATGATAACATGTGGAAAATTATTAAATATATAAGTTTCAAATTTTAATAAATTTTTATGACATTAATACCATAAGTTAAACTTGTATGTATTTTTTTTATATGCTAGAGGGATATAACGGTAATTTCTATTAAAAGTTACTGTTAAAAAGGTATAACGATAATATCTATTAAAAGTTACTGTTCCTGTCAGTGAATGGGGATTTAAATGTCTTTTTTAAAATATTAGGAGAATTTTTGTCACTTTATCTAAACGTTGGGGGTGTATTTATCATTTTTCCTTTGTTCTATTTCAAAAAACAAAAAGGGGGCCTTGAAAACACCCATAGAAAATCCCGAATTTGTCCTCGGTGTTTGGAGTTCTCATTCAATTTACTTAGCAAATTCATGGATTCCAAAGCCCAGCCTGCATTCTTTTTGCTTTTGATTTCTTTGTTCAAATTATTATGTTTAGATGTTTTGCATTCAAATGGAAGATTTTACCTTTCAAAATTCCCTTCTTTTTTTTTCAACACCATTAAAATTTAGAAATTATTTAACAGTTATAAAGTTTTAGTGACACCTTTTTAATTTAAAAAATAACTCTGATTTCTTTACTATTTTCCTTGTAACTCTCTTAATTGAACAAATTGAGACTTGTAACCATAATAATAATTCAGATTTTGCGAAAGTCGTAGAGTTGCTTGGTACTCTTGATTTTCTAACAAAATAATTTTCATTTTTTTCTTTTGTTAATGTAATAGTAAACTTGTAAATTTTAAGTGGTGTTTTATGAGGATGATAGAGCGGTGCTATCCATGTAAAATTGCATTACTGTTTCCAAACAAACGGAGAAGCCTCTTGTGGGCTTATTTTGCTAACACAAAGCCCTGAAATTTGCGACCTTATATCTCTCAAACACGCTCACCTTCAAAGGACGCCAACCCAATCGAATGGCAAGGGGGTTGGAAAATGAGCCGGGCTTTTTTAGACTTGTTTTATTTTGTACTCGCTACTACTAAACTTTTGTCATTGGAAATTATTTTTTAAATAACATTTTTTTAATATGTCTATATGGAAATACTATAAATGATTATTTTTTAATTAAGAGTAAAATTAATTATTAATATAAATAAAAGAGATAAATTTTGTGATGGATGAAAGCTTATATTCTTTCACTTAAAACCATAACTTAATTTTTCATCAATTAAATCTATTAATCCACGATTCCACGTGCATATACACATATATGTATGCGTGAATGTATGTATTAGTCTTGTTAACAATTAACACAATCCTCCATTTCATATAACATAGAAAGGGGTTAATTCCAGATTATTTCTCGTGAATGGATAAGGGAAAAATGGGGAGGGGGGTGGATTGATGAACTCTTTTTTTTGGGTTCCTTAACAAAAATAAAAATATATTGAGATTTTCAAAAGTAAGAAAGTGATTTAAATATAATTAAATTCACAGGGGAGGATAATTCGAAATTTACTTAAAATATTAAAATATAAGTCCATAAACATGTGAATCAATCTACAAGCAATCCATTATAACAAATAGTATGGCAAATCGATAAGATCATATTGCCTATTAGGAGTATCTTTGACAGATATTTTCATCAAACATGGACATAATAAATTTAATCACCAGGATCTACTGCATGAGTAGACTATACCAACTAATATGATAATGAATTTTATGCAAAAAATTAAATATTAATATATTTTTAATAGTCTAAAAAACTATAAATTTCAAACATATAAAGAAAACACCATGTGCATAATAAATAATAAAAAAAAAAAATCACCATAAAAACAAAAAAAAAAAAACTGAATAGCCATTTAAAATTTTCCATTCTAACTTAAAAACCGAACTGAACCAAGCTACCCGATTGTGTTTCCAAGATTAAAAATTCCCTAAATTGATGAACGGATGGTCCGACTCGGATCGATCAGTTCGGATTAGTTTTGAAAAAGCTTTTATTCGGGTTCAGTCCTAAATGGAAATACAACAAAGCCTCTCACCACTCGTTGAGCCCAATACGCAGCGTATCGACCGTCTCCTCCTCAGTCCTCTCTAAACTAAACCCCTGCAGAACCCTATCTAATAAAATCTCATTTCCATTTCCAGCGAACGAACAATATCACTAATCCTCAAAAAATGGCTCTCTCAAAACCAATCTTTTTAACCCACCTCAAAACCCTTACAAACCCTCACCGCCGCCGCCGACACCCACCTCCATTCGCCACCCTTCGCTTCCTCTCTTTCGCCACACCCGAAGAAGCCGCCGCCGAGCGCCGCCGTCGCAAACGCCGTCTCCGCATCGAACCCCCGCTCTCGTCTCTCAACCGCTCCCCCAACCAACAGCAACATCAGCAACCCCCGAAACCCATCCAAAACCCTAATTCTCCCAAACTCCCTGAAAGCGTCGCCGCCCTGTCCGCCAGCCGCCTCAACCTCCACAACAAAATCCTAACACTCATCCGCCAAAACGACCTCGACGAGGCCGCCCTCTTCACCCGCCACTCCGTTTACTCCAACTGCCGTCCCACCATCTTCACCGTCAACGCCGTCCTCAACGCCCAGCTCCGTCAGTCTAAGTACTCCGACTTTCTCTCTCTCCACCGCTTCATAACACAGGCCGGTATCGCCGCCAGTGTCATCACTTACAATCTCCTGTTTCAGACTTATCTCGATTGTAAGAAACCCGATACTGCCCTTGAGTATTACAAGCAGTTCCTAAACGACGCGCCGTTTAATCCGTCGACGACGACCTACAGGGTTTTGATCAAGGGTTTGGTTGATAATGGGAGGATTGACAAGGCTCTGGAGTTGAAGGACGAGATGTTTGTTAAGGGTTTTGTTGCTGATCCGGTTGTTTATAGTTATTTAATGCTGGGGTTTGTCAGAGATGGGGATTCGGATGGGGTTTTTCGACTTTTTGAGGAGTTAAAGGAAAAATTGGGAGGCGTTGTCGGTGATGGGGTTGTGTATGGGAGCTTGATGAAGGGGTATTTTATGAAGGGAATGGAGGAGGAGGCGATGGAGTGTTATAATGAGGCTGTGAGAGAGAATTCCAGTGTGAAAACCAGTGCAGTTGCATCTAATTCAATGCTTGATGCTTTGTGTAAGAATGGTAAGTTTGATGAGGCTTTGAAGTTGTTTGATAGGATGAAGAATGAACATAATCCGCCTAAGCGATTGGCGGTGAATTTGGGGAGCTTTAATGTGATGGCCGATGGGTATTGTGGGCAAGGGAGGTTTAAGGATGCTATTGAGGTTTTTAGGAAGATGGGTGAGTATAGGTGTAGTCCTGATACATTGTCGTTCAATAATTTGATTGATCAGTTGTGTAAGAATGGAATGTTGGCTGAGGCTGAAGAGCTATATGGAGAAATGGGTGACAAGGGAGTGAATCCTGATGAGTATACGTATGGTCTGTTAATGGATGCTTGTTTTGAAGTGAATAGGATTGACGATGGAGCGGCGTATTTTAGGAAGATGGTTGACTCGGGTTTGAGGCCTAATTTGGCAGTATATAACAGATTGGTTGATAAGTTGGTTCAAGTGGGGATGCTTGATGAGGCGAAGTCATTCTTTGATATAATGGTGAAGAAGCTGAAGATGGATGATGCAAGTTATAAGTTTATGATGAAGGCATTGAGTGATGGGGGGAAATTGGATGAGATACTTGAGATTGTAGGTGGGATCTTGGATGATGGTGGCATTGAGTTTAGCGAGGAGTTGCAGGAGTTTGTGAAAGGGGAATTGAGCAAGGAAGGGAGAGAAGAAGAGGTGGTGAAGCTTATGGAGAACAAGGAAAGGGAAAAGGCTGAAGCTAAGGCTAGAGAAGCAGAAGCTGCAGAAGCAGCCAAGAGGAGTGCAAGAGCTGCCATCGCTTCTTTGATTCCATCGAAGTTTGGAGATAAAGTAGGTGGGACAGATGTGGCTGACAATGCAATTGAAGCCGCTTCTGCGGCTGAAGCACAGGCTGGGAAAGAATCGGATCTTGAGGAAGCAACTGCTGTAGAATCTGCTTCAGCTGATGCAAATACGACTCAAGAAGCTAAAAATGATAGCACAACCGAGAAAGTAACTGCTTGAATATTTTGATGGGGAAATGATGTTCCTTTTTCTGCACTGAAATTGTTTGGAGCATGAACCCTGTGTCATTTGCTTCTGTGAATCAATTAATACTTTGTAATTAGGAAATGTTGAAAGGGTTCATTTATTTTATTTTGAGCGTAAATTTTTCATCTACAAGAGATGCAAAATTCCATTCTAAATTTTTCCTCGGTTGCATTTGTTATGTGCACCAAATAAAATCTAACAAGTCGCCATTAATGGATGGATCATTAGCAAGCGCATTCGCATTATGCATATTGCATGCATTTAAACAGTGTGTTATGATTTTATTAATGATGGCTAATGGGCCGTGTTGGCACAACATTGGCCCACGTGGGTTCGTGAGCCGGCACAGCATGGTCCATCAATTTGGTGGACCGTGTTGTGCCGTGCTCACGAACTCACGTATAAAGGCCGGCACAACCCATAGTACGAGTGAGTTGGATAATTTTTTATTTATAAGGACCCATGAGACGCTAGACAAGTCCACTCAAATGTGCGTTAAAAAATCTATTAATTTTTTCTTTTATATGTCCATTGTACTTAAAAAAATTCACGAAACCCATGTTTTTTTTTTTAATCGCGTTTGTTTTTGTTTTTTAGAGTTTTTTTTAATAATAATAATTTCATAATCATAGTAATAATTAATGAAAAATAAAATTTTAATTCTAGAATAACAATTACACATAATTTTATTTAAACTACTAATATTATAATTGCACTTGAATTTCACTGAATGAAATTGTAATTTTTAATTTATCATAAAAATATTTTGTTCACAATTTTATTTTTTTGTGCATAATGTTTTTTGTGAACAAAATATTTTTATGAAAAATTAAAAATTACGAATGAAACATATTTTTTTGTGCATAAATATGAAAAGTATTTCATTCACAAATGAAACATATCTCCATTAACTATTAACTAAGTTATGATTTCATAAATAAAATATTAATGTCATAAAATTTTTTATTTATCATTTATAAAATCATGATATTTATTTATTCATTTAATAAATTATAAACATAAAAAAATTATAATATTTATTTAAACTAGGATTTAAATTAATTTTTAAAAGCCTATACTAAAAAAATATATTAAAAATTTAATTTTAAAATATTTGTAAAATCATGATATTTTATTTTTATTTTTCATTAAAAAAATTTACTTTGATATATTTTAGTCCACTAATAAAGCGTGCTTATTACGTATTTTTTCGCACTGCATCTTTGGACCCATCTCTAATCGCGTATTTTTGATGTCAAATTTGCGCGACACGGTCCACGTGCCGTCGCGTCACGAACGCCGTCGTGCCGTTGGCGATGACACGCCAACTCAGCTTTCGTGCTTCAATTTATTCTGTTGTCCTGAACAAGATGAAAGCTGATGGGCAGAGCTTAAGTACATACTGCCTTAATTTTGGTGCTCCAGGACTTTTTGGAAGGAGCCTCGAGGGTACGAGGAAGATTTTATTGATTAAAAATGAAAGGATACACCTAATAACTATTAGGGGTTGTGTGTATGAAGCTATTACTAGAAAATAGAATATTAAACAAAATGAAAAAACAGATCAAATCTACAAATATGCTCATAAAATGTAAGATACAAATCAACTAATGCACAATTAGAAACTTCACAGAACTTGTTGCTAGGAAACCTCTGGCTCGACATCATGTGAAATGTATACTTAAGGATCAATTACATTATTACTTTCAAAGTGTGCTTGATACAAATTACAATAGCTTCAACCAATAAGCAGCCCATCGATCATGTAACCATGGGAACAGTCAAAGAGAGGTGAACCTGAAAATTGAATACCCAACATAGGATTAAGTTTTCATTACAAAAATCCATACTGGCAGCTGTATTGTTACATAATTAATTCACTAATCAATCAATTGAACCAATTTAAGAGCTTGATTATGGTTTTATTGCATAATTAATTGACTATCAATACTTAATCAGATAAATGAAACGTTAACAACCAATGAGAGTTACTCCAGAATCTTCAGTTGTCCATTGCAGAATTTCACAATCTGGTTAACAGAAAATCACAGGTTCAAGAGAGAAGATATCAGATTAACATGCTTTGAAAAAGAAAATATATGTATTAATAACATTTAAGCATACCAACCTATTTAAAATTGATAGCATCCTCATGCTTGAATGCCCAAATAATCAATTTCAATATGTGGGATGTGAGCAATCTTTGACCAATCACATGTTTCGCCGTATCTTTCAGGTAACTTGGGACTGTCGGCAAGGATCAAGTACTGTAATTGCATTTCTTATGGGAGAATTATCAAATTAGGACAATCCAAATCCAGACAGCATCTAGTGCGGGAACATTTTTAAGCCCTTGTGGGAGAGAAACCGAGTTTGGAACATTCCACAAGTCTATAGAATGCAGGTTCTTAAGGTCTCCGCAAATGTGTTGCTTTTGATCCTCAATACCATTGGACAAGTTAAATTCTTCACAATCTCCAAACACCAAATTCTCAAGAGAGAGAGAGAGGAGAAGTTAGACTGGGGCATGACCAAATCTTTCTGCCCGTGATAGAATAGAAATTGCAGAATCATTCCCCCGGCCAAGTTTGTACACGATCACAATGAATAATGCTCAGAGTCTTTAATTTGATGAATGTTGGTGCTGCAGTACTAGTACTAGGACTTGCATTAGTCGTTGTTAACATCATTGTCTGTTGCAATGGCATCAAACTGGTATTCTCCAATTCGAGTGTTTCCAAAGATGGGTACAATGGCATCAAAATCAACTTAGGGCAGCCTGAAATGTCTAACTCAGAAAGACTGAAACAAAGGAGGCTGTAGCATATTGATTTTTGATCCATCAGCATCATTGTCTATCCTCCTCAACCATCCCTTTAATTTAGGACAACCAAGGATGCTGATGTACTCGAGGTGTGGAAATATGGTCCTGGATGGTATTGAAGAAAAACAAATGTACACCAGAGCATCTAACCAAGAAAGAGTCAAAACTCGTTAAAGAAGGTAATTGTTCCAACTGCAGGATATATTGACATCATCTACAGTTTCTTACAAATTTCAGTTAGATCGGAGAAAGAGGAAAGCCTACTAGAAAGCCTGACACCCCAAAATAGAATATTGAAAGTTTTCTCAGATTTGGTGTGGTTTTAGGCCATCTAACAAAGCCTCAACATCTATATCTGTACTCTGGATCAGCCCACTGGAATGTTAGAGACTCTAGATATTCCTTTGCTTCTAAGTTGGCTAAACCTGCTGCATTTTGCTTGTTACCCAAGTTTTTAATGCTTAGGTGTCTCCCCAAGTTGTTCAGCCCATTGAACTGGCTCAGCTCAGTCCTCCTGCTTACAATGAAAACTAAAGTACAAAGACTACCTAACCGCACAAGTCCATTTGGCATATCACCCAATGATTCACACCCATCAATTATAAGATATCTAAGGCTCACCATCCTTCCAATATTCTTGGCAATTCAGCTAAAGATCGACAACCATTGCAATCTGGTCTTTCTAAATTCAGTAGCTTTGACACTGAATTAGGGAGTTTTTAATCCCATTTCCAGAAAGGTTGAGATATCATAGATGCTTCAAACACTATCTTAATCCCTGATCAACTCAAATTTACTGTACTCAAACACGTAAAATTTGATCAAATTTTGTTAAAATTTGACGTATTTATTGTTCTTTCAGATCTACCCAACAAATGAAAGGTTCTTAAATTCTTAGTTCTACACAATGCAGTTGGAAATTTCAAGGAAGAACCTAAATAGAGCACAAATGAATGTGACGAGTTCCTTCATCAATATTACTGGCATCCAATTTTGACTAGGTGAACTCGGTTCCTGCAACTGACTCTGCGAGATCATGCATGAGATCATGAATCTTGCATTTGACTATAGTGCCCTCACCATCAGATGCTACATCTTGAAAAAGGCACTTCGAAAGTAAACTCATAAAATACTCATTACCAACATCTTCTGAAAATTGATTGTTGGTTGACAACGCAAAAAACCCTTCTGCCATCCAAAAGAAAATTAATTGTTTCTTCTCAAATCTAATAATATTTCAGAAAGAGTGCACAATAAGAAAAGCATGGGTTCAAATGTGACGGCAGATGGTTGTAACTAAGCTCAAGTATTGGTAAAATATCATTTCCTTCCTGTTTTATTTTTGATAATTCCTCTAGCCTAAACCATAACCTATTGGTAAGGGGAATTCTGACACATTTTTCTACAATATTTTTGTCAATCTCTACCCCTTGTTCATATGCCATTAGTGTTAACAAACACAAAGACTGATCTTTAGAAAGGCTTCTTGCAACATGTTCACTACAAATGGAGGACTACACCATTCCTCAAACGAGTTTCTAATTTGAGCCATTCATCACAATTTTCAATCCATACATCATCCAAAACTAACAAATTTTTTTTTCTTTTCTATCTATTGTTTGGTGAAGGATTTCTTGTAATTATTTCAAATCATGTTTTGAAAATTCTCTGTAGGCTACAAATGGTATGATCTTTTCTAAAGTTGCTTTATTATCGAAGACATTAAAAATACTCATCCCTATTCTTGAATCAAAATGATTTTTAACTGTCTCATCATTATATACTAGCTGCGCAACTGCAGTTTTGCCTAAACCACCTATTCCCGCTATAGGAACGATTGAGACAGCATGAACACCATTTGAGGCCAATAAGTAGTTTATAATTTCATTTTTATCGTAATCTCGCCCACTAATCTCTTCCGCCGACACATATTCTCTCTAAAACTTTTCTTTCATTGGGATGCTCAGAACGATGAAACTGTAGATCATTTTCTATCGACTCTAGTCTCTTCCTAATACTCTTAATTTTATGACCCATCTTAAGAACTTATGCAAATTTGTTGTCCTTTGAGAAGAAGTTGCGTACCTCTTTTGCCACTATATTCCCAGTCATTGTCTTTTGTCGCAAGAATCCAGTGGAGAAATTATCCAGCAGATAAGTCTGCTGTTCCGCTATTCGGCATCAAGAAGTACAGCATGGATGGTTTCAACAGTCGCCCTGAGCTTGCTGATCTCATCTTGAACGCCGCAGGCCGATCTGATTTCATAAAAAAAATCTGAGAAGCCAATAGTTCCAAGATCTTCCCGGCAGTGTCAAAGAGAAGTGGTTCGGCCATTTGTTCTCGCTTGCTGGGCTCCAAGTGGATTAAAAAGGATGAATAAAAGGTACTGGAAAGAAAAGATAGTATGAGCAAAGCATATAGAGCACCAATATTTACGGAAAGCCATTGAGACTCGCTCAGAGCTATGGTGATTGGTATGAACTTGGAAGCATTTATATAACAATAAGAAATTAATTAGGCCCCAGCAACTATTACGAAATAACCATGGAAAGAGCAAGAAAGGCTAAGCGTAACACCCGCTGGGCAATTTTACATTGCTCGAAATTAAATTCTATCCGCACGACAGGTTAGAATAATTCAGAATAAATGATCTTTAATGGAAAAATGAATGCAAAGCAAAGTTTTTTTGTTTTGGGGGTTATTGCTTATGATATTTACAATCATACAAATATTACTGAGATTTATTTACATTAATTCTGATATGACACCGCTCATATTTTAAATCCTCTCCAATATTCGAGAGACGTCATACTCTTATATTGGGAGAAAATTCACCGAAACATTGGAGGCGTCATACTCTATATTGGGAGAAAAATCGCTCTTTCAGGCTACTGTGATTAGGAAGTAAATATAAGTTAAGCACGCAATCTGCTCGCGATACTCATATTGGAAATACCTGCGTTCACTCAACATTGGAGAGGGCGTCATCTTTCTATATTGAGAGAAAAGCCTCTTGCTCGAGTTACAATATAAATTAAGAAATATAAAGTGGCATATCACTTCAATGATATCAAATAGTATTCAAAACCCTCAATTAGGGGGTGGTTGGTTATTGTTGTACTACTTTTGAGGGGAGATTTTAATCATTCCACGTGTTTCCCGCTCTGATAGGCGGATGCGGTTTTGCTCTCAAAGGAAAATGTTATTTGAAAGTTAGGTTTAAAGGCGGGTGCACCTTGAAACTGGATGCAATTATAATTCTTAACACTCAATTTTATGTTGCTTTGCTTTCTCTTCTATTTGATTGTGGAATCACTGCAGTCAGTGCTATTTATTCATTGTTTCTAAGTGTTTGAGGATAAATTTGGGGCATTAATTTGGGTTAATAGACAGGTGACACGTGGTAGCAAAGAATAAAAGAGGTGAAAAATCAATAATTTTAAGTGAACGGAGGATAACTCAAGACAAGTTAAGGCCTAGAGATAATCTGGTAGAGAGAGAAGATGGCTTTAATAAAAGGAATAAATATTTTTGTCCTTTAGGTTAAAAGCAAGAGATTAATGGAATAATAATTAGTTGAGTATAATAATAAGGAAATGACATGTCAGCACTCCTTAACTGCCCTTTGAGAAGTAGGAAGACCATTGCATCAGCTTCTGTCACGTGGCAAAGCACATATATCGCATTATGGCTGGAGAAATTACTTGTTCACTAAGTTTATTTAGTTACTATTAAATTAATAAAAGAAAAAGATGATAATAGCCTCATTTATGGAGAACAAACTAATAAAAATTTATCAGCTGTCTAAAAATACCAAAGTACCTTAGGAACACTCCTATATAAGTTCCACATATTCAATTTTATAAGGAATCAGTCTCTTTTTGCTCTATTTCAATCCTTAGGTCTTTTCAAAATCTAAATTCTTGAGAGGTTGCTTTATGTTCTTTTTCTTCCATTTTTATACTTTCATGGAAGATCTTACCACCTCATTTCTTAAAAAAGCTTTTCTCTTATTCTTATTTTACAAAACTCTCTTCATAAGATCTTCATTTCATGTATGTTATTATTCACCATAAACCACTTTTAATAATGTTTTATTGATATTATGAAGTAAACCATGTAATACTTCATTTTTATAATAGATAAGAGATGAGTTACTCCTCCAGACGTTAGCCAAAGGGTCAGAGCACATAAAATCTTGTGTATTTTTTATTTTTCATGTTTATTTTCTACTTATTATGATGATTTTAGTGCTCGTATTATATTTCATATATGAACTCACTTTAGACATGCCACAAGCTTTACTAATTCCCCAAAATAAGTTCTTTAAAGTTATCTCCTAACTATACCATAGGCACCCTTGAGCTCCTTATGTCAACTCTCTAAATTAACTCCCACCGGTCTCATAGAGGTCTTCGTATTCTTGCAAATTTATAAAACCTCAATTCACCTCCCAAATCACTTTAGCTCACCTCCCATATCACCTCACCTATGTCCTCTGCGTGAACATTAGAAAAACATACCCAAATCCAAACTGAGCACAATCTTTCCCTAGATATAAACTTGTCTGTTTAAATCGGATTTGACCTAGATGATTGAGAACAACTAATGAGTAGTTCAAATCAGATCTGAGCGAAAATCTGGTTAAAACACAAAGGATTAATTCAATGCAGTTTGCATACCTCTTGCCACCTATCGCACAAAGCATCATAAAAACAATTCAAGGGAAAATATATAGCTCCATGATTTTTTCTTCATTCATCTATCATAAAATAGGATCCCCAATCCCAGCGACATCAAATGAAGTTTTAAGGGTCCGCTTCATGTAGGACATTCCATTGAGTTACAACCCAGTGACGCATTTCCTCGAACAGTTTCTGTGCATCACTCAAAAATTTTTACACTTCGAGACAGTCAAACAGAGGCGGTTTGCACTCGATTATCAGATAAAAAGACTCCGTTCTTGAGCAGCCAATAGAGATTCTGACTTCTGTGAACCACCAAATCGGAATTTAGAATCAAACGAATGATTATCTTCTCTACAACATGAGATTGAATTACATGGAGTAAAGCTCTAATCTAATGAGAGTATTGTAAATGAATCGCTAAGGATCTTTAATTTTCTCAAAACCCAGAGACTCCCCAAAAATGAAGTGTGTTTATATTAAAAAATTAGAGGATTTAGTGTGACTGTAATTGGAGAAGACTGAGCTTTTGAATAGGTAGTTAATTTTGCCGCCATCTCATAGTTACATCGTATTGTCGTCTAAAAGAATAATACAAACACGACTTCACGATTCTGTGCTGGTTAATCAAGCGCCTTGTCGTCCAATTTTTGCGGCCGAAATTGCCCTTCGTCCAGCTTTAGAATCAACTTCTGCTTTTTAATATTTGCTGGGGGTGGGGGTTGGGAGAGCGGGGTGTTAAGAGGGGAAAAAAAAGGTTGTACAATTTACTGAAGATGAAAAAGCCATTCTCAGTTCTGTTACAACGCACCAGAAAACTTGACACAGCTTCAACACACCAGAAAAATGTTCCAAACAAATCACAAAAAAAAAAAAAAAGAATTTGAATACAAAAATCACCTCTCAGCTACATAGGTTTGGTATGCACACGCCAGCATCTGGATTCTGTTGTTCCTTCCATATCCTCCCAGTAACTCTTAGCTTCAGCTCCTTCCTGTCCCCACCAGAGAAGAAGAGTGCCATGTTACGTTGGATGATAAGACCATCATGGCTATCTCTGACCTTCCGGTGGCAATCCCGGATACTTCGGGGTGTTCCCTCCCAACTGAGCTTCCTACCATTTCCCCCAACCTCTAGGCTGTAGCTATAGCTTCGAGCTTCAGTCTCATCACCCATAAAACGGAGGAATGCCATGTAAACAGGAGCTGTCCCAAGCTGGTATGCTTCGAAATGAAGGCAGAAGTATTGACCAAAACAATGGAAAACCTGGCCCAGAAAAGCGAAAAAAAAAAAAAGGGAAAAGGACAGTGACACTTCCGTAGCTTGGCAATATGATCAAGAAGACCCCTTAGAAATGGTCATATAGACCTCGTTTTAGACAATTATTCCAAATGAAATACAGTTGGGTCACTATAGTCATAGGGCATAATTGTGCTAAAAGGAGGCTATGTGACAATTTCTGAAAATAAGTGGGTTCCTATAACCATTTTGCCAAACCACGGGGTGGCATTGTCATTTTCCCATTAAAAACAAAAATATAAACATATGAATAACGGGTTTAATATGTGATTTCTTTAGGTGTGTGCTTGGAACCAGTCATGAAATTGTTTTCACAACAGGCAGGGATATGGATGGTCAATGCACATCCTCAAATAAGCCACTAATCATCACACTGATGGATATAACAAATGCAAGCAGCCTTGCCAACTGCTTCATAATAAGATTTCCCTTAAATCCTTTTTAACCGAACAACAAAGCCATAAACATACAAACCACAGAACACCCCAATCAAAAGAAAACACATAATCACCATTTATACATGAAGTGAGATTCTAGTCTTGGATAACTGAAAAATAAAAGCAAATGCTTTCGAAAATGAATGTGCCTGAAGTTTTGAACAGTTGCATAGAAACTACTGGGGCATTTCTACCTAAAAGGTGTTAATTGTGAAGTTTTATTGCATAAGGTTTAATCAGAAATCCACACAATGAAAAAATGTTAAAACACTATATTTGCCAGGAACCATCACACTTATGTCAAATGTATAGAGCAAATTAACGAATCTTTAATCAAATACACTTACTGTAAGCATCCAAGTAGCATTCTCTACTTCACGAGGATTGGACTTCACATAGCGATGATTGAATGTGCATCCTGTGTGCATATCTACTTTGTGATCGTCCCTCAAATGGGCAACCAAGTATGGGATGTCCCCAACGACAGAGCAATCTGACCCAGCATATGGGCAGTTATACGGTCTGAAGGTGCACATAGCCTCATGTTTAAGTTTGCTGTAATATGGAAATATCTCTGGGCAACCCAGGTGGTAATACTTGCATGGCAGTTCAAGTGATTCAGCCACCTTCTCCAATGCTAAACATCTAATATCTCCGAGCTCCTGTCTACAAGTGGGGCACCGGTTGTGTACCCTTGTTTTACAAGTGGAACAAAGTGTGTGTCCATTGTGGCACTGTAGGAGAGATATATTGCATAAAAGAGCAGCTCATAATCCAAGACTTGCACAAATATAAATATCAGATAAAATTCAGAATCTAAAGACAAAACCTATGTTCCTTTTTCTCTCAATATTTTAATGAATATTTGAACTAATATAAGTATTTTAATTAACCTCCACATAACATGAAGTCTTCAAAAAGGAACCTTTAATGGTGTTAAACAATACCAAGACAAGACTCATAACATATAAAAGGAAAAAGTATTTTAGAAGATGCTACGTGCTGTGAAAATGCAATAGGGTGCGAGTCATCTTAATTCTTACATATGTAAAAGTAATGTCGTCACCACCACTTAGAAGGGACCATGCATTGCAAATTGGCAACAAGTACTAATGAGCACAGAATACTGTTAAACAGGATGAGCATTGACCTCTACATCACACATCCTGGACCCAAAAAAAAAAAAAAAGAGCTCAAATAGGAACAATATATGACTCTAAGGTTATGCAGTGAACATTCTTGAGCGAAGGATGCATTAACATGAGAGACACTTATAACCATCTAATGCACAATTGGAATTGCATAAAAAATTATTATTTTGCAGAAAAAAAAAACAACACAAATACAACCATCTAAGTTATTCTATTGGTCACTACAACTTTTCTTTAACAATAAACTACATATTTTTCCAAAACCTGCAGAAATAGACTTCAGCAGGAGCTCCAGTTGGGTCCTCTGTTTGCATTATGAATTTAGAATAAATATCCCATCTGTGACAGTCTTGTTCAGGTTCATTCCTAGGTAAAAAGGAAAGAAAAGTACCGTATGAATTAGAGTCTTAAGTTCAAATCCTTCCAATTGACCTTAATCTAGTACTTGCTAGAACTCCATAATCTAACACCCAAAGGTTCTATCTTAATCAACATACTTCATTAACGGACATTAAGAAGAATTCATCACTTAAACAAATTCAATATTATTCATCCTAAGAAGATCCAAGAAGTCTACGAATCAAACTCAAATTCAGTTAGACAACAATCCGAAAACCAATGCACATGCAAAATCAAGTCATCAATGCCATCAAAAATCCATCCAAGCCAACTAATTACCAAAGATAATTTTTTTTTTCAGAAAAAAACCTACCTGATGGATTGGTGGGTACATAGAATTGGTGCAAACAGGGCATTCAAGCAACTCATGAACACTGGTGGCAGGGGCGGTCGCCGTGGGACCCACAATACCATTGATGCCGTTAGTGTTTGCTGCATTATTGTTGTTGATGGCATTATTGTGAGGTTTTGATGATGCAAATTGATGGTGATGAAGAAGAGGAGGATGGTGATGGTGGCTGATCTCATCCTCTTCCGTCAACCCATCCACGGATGACACACACTCAATACTATCCAATTCCATCTGACAATGAAACAAAATCAGCAACAATTTTTTTTCAATTTTTAATCAAAAACTTTTAATGGGTATCTTCCTTTTCTCTCTTCTTCTCCAAAGTTTTTTTTTTTTTTTTCTTATGAAGAAGAAGAAGAGAGAAAAAAAGATTTGGATTTCCCAGAAACCAAACACCCACTTAAAAAAGGGCAAAAAAAAAATGTTCTTTTCTTCGTCAGCGCTTTTTCTTTAATTATTTTGTTTTTTCTTTTTTACTCTCTCTCTCTCGCGCGATTTTGTGAACTCTGAAAAGGAGATGTATAAGGATGACCGTTTGATTTCCAAAAGGGCGCTGGATTTGTAATCCGACGGCTATCTAAATTTTTATTTTTTTATTTTGTTTTTTTAATTGTTGTTTCCGACAGGACAACCTTATGACATCGACTTCAACAGGAAATAAAACAAACAAAAATAGTAAAACATGGAGATGTTGTACTACTCTACAACCAACTTTTTACTTTTATTTTATTCTATTTTTGTTGTTGTTGTATTTACAATTCACTTAAGAAAGGTTACCTAATATTTGAAACTTGTAACGAGGAAATTGGTAGTTACTTTTAAAAGGGTCATTCTACAATTGGATCGTTAAAGTTGTGGTATAAATACCGTAATTAAATATAAATTATGTAAATAAATATAAAACATATAAATATAATGTCAAATTTATAAATTAATATTAAGTATAAACAAAACATAAATTATGTAAACGAAATATAAAATTTGTAAAAGAAAGGTAAAAATAAATTAATTAATGTAAGTGTGATAAATTATTATATTATTGGTAAATAAAATAAAAGTTTATATATATAATATAAAACTCGTAAACAAATATTAAGTACAAAATAAAACATAAATTTTATAAATGAAACATAAGATTTATAAATAGAAGATAAAACAAGTAAATCAACATAAGAGTTGTAAACTGATGTATTATTAGTAAATAAAATAAAAAATTTATTGATGTAACACAAAATTTGTAAATCAACATTAAGTATAAAATAAAACATAAATAGTATAACTGGAAAATAAGACTTATAAATAAAAGATAAAATAAGTAAATTAATATGGGAGTGGTAAACAAAATAAAAATAACTTATAAATTAACATTAAGTGTAAAATAAAATATAAATTAAGTAAATGAAATATGAAACTTATAAATTGTGTTGACCTAAATGACTTATGACTTTGATTTTGATAGTAATAAACAATATGTCAAGGGTTTATTGGTAAAAGTTTGTTAGCAAATAATCTCACTGGCTCTTGAGGAATAAAAGCCAAAAATCATTTAAGTGAGAACAAGTTCAAATAATTCAAATGGATAAAGGCTCAAAGCTCACCGGATCAAGGACATGCATCAAAAATATTAGCTTAACTGATTTCTCTTGCTATAGTTCTTGTAAAGCTAGTATGATTAATGGAATGCATGTCTAAGCACTTAAAAACTCAAATTATTTTCATTATTTTTTAAAGAAAATCATTCTCCTAAAATAAAGATTCTTTTCTTAAAAAAAAAAAAAGATCTTATGAAATGAGTAGTTTTCAGCTTATGGAAAAAAGTGGGCCAATTTGAATCTTTAAGACATTTTTAGGAGAAAATTATTATTTTGATCAATTACGACTATACCGGTTGTGACAAATAATTAACCGATATCTTTGAAAGAGGCTCTGAATGCAAACGGTGAGCCGTTTACTTCAAGTGGCTAACCCATAACTTTTGGGAGAGTCTTTAGATTAGAAGGCAGACTGATAATTTTTAAGTAGTAATCCGAATTTGCAAAATTTTCAAAATTATCTCAAAATGGTAGTTTGCCATAATAAACGAAGGTCCATTTCAAATTAACGATAATCTAATAATTCCTAAAAATAAAATAATAGCTAGTTTTTTTAACTCATACTATAAAAAGCCAAGTCAAATTCATTTCAAAAGTGCTTGCTCACCCTATTCATTATCTTCTTCAATTTTTATCAAGCTTAATATTGTTCATACAAAACGCCTGGAAAATTTCATTTGCTTATTCATTTACATTGATTTATCATTGAGCTATAATTTACAAATATACTCTTGTAAGAATGTAATCTTTGTAAACTTCAATTTCATTTAAAAAATTGAATGCTTGTAAGTGAGGGGAAACATTTAAGGAAGAAGCGTGTGATTATTTCTCATTGTAAAAGTTTATTGACACCTTGGAGGTCAATGATAAACGTTTTGAAGCCATGTGTTATAAGGCTTGGATAGTGAAATAATCAAACACGGTTGGCTTGGAGGCGTAGCTGTAAGCAAATTTTGTCGAACCATATAAAATAAAATCTTATGTTTACTTCTTTTCCCTTACCTCTTTGAATTCACTCATTGTTATATTTATTGTTAATAGTTGAATTACAAATTGGTATTGGATTGCTTTTTAATCGTTTAATATTTTTTAGAAACTCAATTCACTCCTTCTTCTGGGTTGTTCAGCTTGAATTTCAAATAGCAAGTGAAACAAGTAAATTTAAATATGAGTAATAAATTGATTTATCATTGGTGAACAAAAACATAAAATTATAGATATAATATAAAACTTGTAAATCAACATTAAGTGTAAAATGACATATAAATTATGTAAATGAAATAGAAAATTTATTCTCAAAATTATATTTTGAAAAACTATTCTTTTCATATCTTTCAATACTATCTGTAAAATAAATGATTTTATATCATTTTAAAACCTCCTTAACAGCAATCCTAAATGATCTTTTAGTATAAGTAAGAAGCAAAATTTGAAACTTTATGAAATATGTATAAAACTGAAAATTAGATAAATTTTATTGATATTTCCTATATGTCTAGTAAAATTATTTTTTACTTAATTAACATGTGTAGTAAACAAATACTATGGATGAACGAAAAAAAGTTATAGATGTCCTATGATGAATATAGAATTTATGGTTAAATCAATTTAATTAAACTTATTTCAATTGTTTTCAATACAAATTTTTATTTTTAATTGATGATATTTTCTCCTTTTTAATTAAATTAAATGAATAAACTATTTTTTAATTAAAGTTTAATGTTGATTTACAAGTTTTCTGCTATTTTTACAAGGACTTTGTTTTGTTTGTAATTTTAAAACACTAATTTACCACTCTTATTTACCTTATATTTACTAGTCACACAAATACTATGGATGAACAAAAAAAAAAAAAAATTTATAGATGTCCTATGACGAATATAGAATTTATGGTTAAATCAATTTAATTAAACTTATTTCAATTGTTTTCAATACAAATTTTTGTTTTTAATTGATGATATTTTTTCTTTTTTAATTAAATTAAATGAGTAAACTATTTTTAATTAAAGTTTAATGTTAATTTACAAGTATTTGTTTTGTTTGCAATTTTAAAACATGAATTTACCACTCTTATTTACTTTATATTTACTAGTCGTATGTGTAATTTACAAAATTCATTTTGATTATAGCATTGATACTATAATTTTAATCATGGTATCATAGAATTTTCCTTTTTAAAAATTTGTTACTGAGAAAGTTATCACAGATACGTTATTATTCCAAGCAATGTATAGTAATTTTTTGTAATCTCTATTTTTAGAAATTGACACACAGGACTCTTTTACATGGATATTAGCGCATGTCCTCCAAAGTATATTTTATTATAAAAATATTATAAAAATTTAAATTTATTCAATTTTGAATCCAAAGTATATAATTTGTATAAATCATTCTTATAAAATGACAGAACAAAAGCAAACACAAATTATAATAGTGGTCATTTTGTAACGGTAGTTATATTTCTTTCACTAAACAATTGGTACAAAAGGTAAACAATATATATAAAATTAAATAAATTCAAATTTTTATAATATTTTTTACGATAGAGTAATTTTTGGATGGATGAAAAATAATTTCCTTTTTTTTACTAAAACACAATGGGGGTCTTAAAAAAGAATCTATGTGACAAATTCTAAAAACAAGAGAACTTTTATAACTAGTTTTGTCAAATTACAATATTACATGTGTCGTTGTCTTTTTTCTTACTTATAAATAATTTATTTATTTTTTTAAATTTCAAACTAATTATAAATCTTGGGAAGGGGAACAAAATCTTATACACACACACACATACATATAGTAATTGGATACTTGTATTGATTTGTCGTGTGTTTTGTATGTAGTGGGATAGATTCTGTTTGAGCATGGAGACAAGATAAAAGTTAGATTCGAAAGCATTTTAACATTAACAAGGCATGTTTGATGTTTCCATAAAAGAAGATAAAATAAAAATAAAAATAAAAATAAAATAAACAAATAGGCCAGAGCAGATTCAATTCTACTTGTGACGGTGAGCTCCAACCTGCGGGGTTTAGAAAATATTCCACACCTTCAACATCATCAAATCATTAATTTTTATTGATTTTATTGACTACATGACGGTGCTTAGACTATATAGATTACATTATTGCAGTTGGATCCGTTAACAAAAAATAAGTGTTCACAATTTTTGTAAAAATATAATTTTATCAATTACTCTACAAATGTATGCACAATAGTCTTCTAATCCTTACAAGAAGGGAAAATGATAAATGCACCCCCAACGTTTAGGTAAAGGGACAAAAACACCCCAAACGTTTTAAAAAAGACATTCACACCCCAATTTATTATAATTTTACCGTTATACCCTTATAGCATATAAAAAAAAATTATTAAATTATCTAATTTATCCATATATTGTTAATAAAATTATAAATATATCCTCATTACCCCATTCCTTTATTTAAATTTTTATCAATAACCAATTTTTTTAAAAAATATACACACAAAAAAATTGTAAATAAATTATAATTTTAAAAATAAAATTGGTTATTTAATAACCAATTTTATTTAAAGTTTAAACTTGTATATTTAACAATTTTTCACATGTCAATAATTTATTATGGTATTAATAACCAATTTTAAACTTGTACATTTGTAACCAATTTTCTATATTATTAATTTTATTTTTATATTAATAACTAATTTTATTTTTAAAATTATAATTTATTTACAATTTTTTTAGGTGTGTATATTTTTTCTTGAAAATTGGTTATTGTTAAAAATTTAAATAAAGGAATGGGGTAATGAGGGTATATTTATAATTTTATTAACAATATATGGATAAATTAGATAATCTAATAATTTTTATACGGCCTTAAGCTATAATAAGAAATTATAATAACAGCCAGAACGTAAATGAGGTGTCTCACAAAAGCGTTTGAGCTTATTCCTGGCGATGAAGTGTCTTCACTTCTGAAAATGTCTGAAATCAAAACAAATGCGCGTAGAGATACTGTTTATTTATCTATTGTGACATTTAAATACAATTACGGTATGTGAATTAAGGATTTAATGTTGATCCCACCTCGAGCTAAAGAAAATACAAAGTTGTGTTCTAAATTCTTCGATTATTATTTATTTTCTTCTGCACACTGAAAACGTGAATCGTGAAACAACGCCACATAACATTCTCATCAATTTATACAAACTACAATATGCACTAGAAGCTCTAAATTTGTAATGAACTTGTGGAAACTTTGTCATTTTCCTAAATAATATTCACCATTAAACGTTACTAACATTTGACGTTAAATCTTGTTGGCTTCTTGGGCACAACTCGATTAGCAATAAATGCGCTTCGCACATACAATCATCCAAGTTCAAATTCCAATTATAAAGGTAAGAGTTAATATTTCTAGTAGGTGAAATTTTGTACGCCCACCAAATTTTCTTTCTGTGAGAAAAAGAATGGAAATATCACATATTACTAAGAAACTTTTAAAATGCCTTGAGTAAGGGTGGGTAAATTGAGTTTCGGTTCAGATTGTCTGAGTTTCAGTTTGAGTTACAATCCTATCATGTTGAAAATGCAAACACAAACTGAACTGATTAATTTGGTTTGGTTCAGTTCGGATTCATAGCTCAAATTTGATTGGTGGATAATTCGGGTTAAGTTCGAGTTAGAACAGTTCACTCTTAAATCTAAGCATTTTTTTTTTTTTACTAAAAATCTAAGCATACTTGACAAAAAAAGATTATAACGAAACAAAACAAAACAAAACAAACCAAACCATTTTACACCAATTTAAGATGCCAACGGCTTTTTAGTCAAAGCATTTTCTACAATCGAGTGAGCCGAACTAACAATAGAGAAAGTAACATTTTGAAGGAGCAGTTATTTTCGTACACACACACACACACACACATGTTTAGACTCAACCAGATCGGGTTGCAATGTTCAACCTATTCAGATTTTAAAGATTAATATGATCCAAATACCCACCCCTAATTATAAATTTTAAAAGCGGTTATATATATTCAATAAATTTTATTATTAAACTACCGTAAGAACATAAATAACTAAATTTAATATAATAT
Organism: Citropsis articulata; assembly: GCA_030449925.1. Taxonomy (NCBI): domain Eukaryota; kingdom Viridiplantae; phylum Streptophyta; class Magnoliopsida; order Sapindales; family Rutaceae; genus Citropsis; species Citropsis articulata. The sequence goes on along the minus strand of JASUUH010000135.1, from coordinate 572,917 downwards.
TAAATTCAATTTATTTAAACCTTATATATATGTCTGTGTAATATTTTTTTATTGTGCATGTATAATAATTGATAACTAAAATAATAATTTACATTACTAATTTTACTTTTCATTTTGAGTTAATAATTTTATTTTTTAATTAATAAAGATATTTTTAGACTTATATAATTTTATATGACATTATATTAAGTATAAAAATAATTTTTAAAATTAAATTTTAAAAAATTACTCATCTTACCCGTCAAAATCTACTGTAAGACGACATAATTTTATCAAAAATTACTTGTTAAAAAAAAAAATAACAAAATACTAAAATTAATTTTTTTATTTTTCAAAATCACTTTTAATCCTTTCGATTATTAACTTTTTAACTTTTCAAAATCACTTTTAAGCCCTCGCATGAGCAAAGTAAACTACCTAAGAAGCTCAAATTCGGTCTATGGTTTTAGATACGCAAAGAGATATACCTACAGCAAAAAATATTTTCAGTACCTTCTGTTTTTTGGAAGGAATGATAATATAGCTTCTTGTATAATTACACAATTAATTTACTATATTAATGTAAAACTTCTTATGTACAAGGATGAAGTTACATGTAAAAATCAAAAGTACGTCACATTACATGCTGGCAACAATGGAAGGAATTTCCGTTTCCATCTCAGGCTCTCCATCTGCTCCCGCAACATTTGTCTGCAACTCATAATCAAAGCATTTGTGAGAAATAAATATAAATGGTGATCTCATACCATGGTGCATCCAACGTTTTAAGTAAAACACACCTCCAAGTCCTTCCTTTTTTGTTGAGCAAGATAACGATCCAATGCACCCTTGCCGTAAAGAATCTTAGCCCCACAGCCACGATCCTCTGACCCGACAGCCTCTTCATCGACTACAACAGCATCAATTACATCATCTCCTGCCCTAACATCAGGAATCTACAAAATAGATCATAAAATTGGTTACCATGTTTCCCAACCACGCAGCTGGAAAGGCAGAAGAATTAATTGCAATATAGCTTGATCTGTTCAGATTTTTAGCAAAGTGTATTGATCTGCAACAACACCACTAAGGCTAGCTACCTAATTGTCTATAATTAGCCGCTCAGCTATAGTCCTACAGATAACATCTACGGTTCTACAGGCTCCACAAATGAGATACTGTTGTTCAAGCACGACATACCTCATACATGGCGTCCATCAAGATGTTCTCCAATAGTGATCTCAGTCCCCGAGCCCCAGTATTTTTACTTATAGCCTTTTTAGCAATTAACCTCAAAGCATTATCTGTGAAATGCAGCTTGACCTGAGAAAAGCAGTAACTTAGCAAAATCAGAGAGACAAGAGAGAAATCATAGGGAAAAACTTCTATTAACGTGCAAGAACTTTAGTTAGCATAGTAAAATAACATTATAACAGTAAATATTCTTCAATAAACCAGCTAGAAAGACACTGAGGCACTTACGCCATTCATTTGGAACATTTTTCTGTATTGCTTCCCAAGTGCGTTCTTTGGCTCCGTCAGGACCTACAGAATGTCAGTGCCAGTAAGATTACTGAGGCTCAAGGGTAACTTGTAAAACCGAGGAAAATGGCATTTCTGCAGGAGTAAAATTGATGCAAGTAATTACATCAATCCCATTATTACCCACTATTATAATAATGGCAGAAAAGGAAGTATTCAAAACACAAGCATACCAGTAAAAGTATAGTTGTCATGAATATGAGAAAGCATGTCAGCTGCTCCTCTTCATCATGCAAATAACAACAGAAAAAACATTGAATATTACCTGAACAAGTTGATTTTCAGTTAGAGCTGACAAGCTCACAAGAACAGGAAATCGTCCAACAAATTCTGGTATCAGACCATATGCAATTAGGTCACTGCTTTCTACCTGCCAACAAGGGAGTTCACAGTAAATACGTATATATCTGAAATCTAGCGAAATTACAAATGCAATCAGCTGTAAATTTTAACAGTGACTGGTAAATCACTTACAGTCTCCATTAAAGACGATGTCACAACAGCATCTGTAACACCACCAGCCCTCATATTTGCACGTACTGGGGCACCAAATCCAATAGAAGAATCCTGCCGCCTACAGTAGACTCAAAGCGCTCTCAATTTCCAAGGAAAAACTATCCACATCTTATACAATGCAACAACTTTGAAATTATAACTCCTAAACTGGTATTACCTTTCCGAGATTGTTTTTTCTATGTCAACAAAGGCACCCCCACAGATAAATAGTATATCCTTTGTGTCAATCTGTGGAAAACATGAATAATGAGAAGGTCAAACACAATCTTACACCTAAAAGTAAATGAGATTGAAAATCTATCCAAAAGAAGTCCAGCACCAGCCAATCACCCAAAAATAATCATCTAAGAACGTGGTCAAGGCCAACTCCTCACAGATTTTGAAAAATAATAAATAAATGTACCTCTTAAACTCATATGGCTATGCCTGTGTGCTTGTACCATGAGCATATTTTATATGCAAATAAGTCCACATCTATGAAACATTTTTAGAAACCGCATCATATTTACCTGAATGTTGTCACCTCTAGGATGCTTTCGAGCTCCCTTCTCAGGAACATTGACAACCTAGATCACAAAAACATTAGTGCATCAGAATACAAATAAATCAATTATGTTGGTTTGTGAAATAATGACCAAATGTTGAAATTTGAATATTGTTCATCCACGTCTAGAGGTTAACACATATACAGCTTGTTCTGTAGCTGCTTAAATGGCACCATGCCACCTCCACAAAGCTCAATGGTCGAGATCCAGAGGAACAAATAAAAATTCAGTCTCAATTCATGCAAATAAAGCACTTACAGTTCCTTCCAGCATTTTCAGCAGAGCTTGTTGAACACCCTCTCCAGACACATCTCGACTAATATTAAGGCTCTCCGCCTGCCCCAACAAAAAAGGCAAAGCATGAAGAAGTGTTCATGTCAAAGAAAAAAATATCTCAGATAAAAATGTTTTGATCATGAAAAAGTGAGGGGAACCTTTTTGGTGATCTTATCAACTTCATCAATATACACAATGCCCTGCTGAGCGGCTGCAACATTATAGTCAGAAACCTGTGAAACGAGAATGATTTTAGATCTGCAATCCAATATAAGCATAAAATGTCATGAATTCCAACAATTTCCCAAGGGACATAACACTTTCTGCCCATCTTACGGGAACATAAGAAGTATGAAGCCTTTACTAAAAGCACCTTCCATATTCTACCCCAAAAACACCACACAGAACCTAACTAGTACCGGGTTCACCTTCCTACTGCACATCTACGACAAATGGACAAAAGCTGAACATACAAGAGAAACGGACAAATTCTGATGATTCCATCAGAAACCAAGTGGCAAAGTTTGTCCTTTGATATTTTGATAATATAGCAGCACCCTATTTCCCGCAAACATAGCAGAGGATCATCTACTTCCGAGGCAAGTAAGTTAAGAGAGAAGTACAGATACTAGAAAGTTCCATTTGTGCTCATAAGGACATAAGTTAGGAGATTGGCCAACTTAATGTGGAGACAAAGTGGATCAGAAGAAAGACTGGTCGAAACAATGTTAGAAACTAACAAAAATATAGAAGGCACTGCACTTTGGAAAAGGCTATTAAGCAGAAGATGGTCCAAAAAGAACTGCAGTTCAATGGTTTTACATACTCTCACAACTCATCCATGTAAACCAGTCAAGAGAAGCACCCCGCAAAGAATCCTTTAAAACACATTTACTGATTTTTGGTTAGGAAGGATTGCTGTTTTTACAGAATTATAAAAGCCTAGTTACCAGGACAGCAAAAGAACCAAACTGACCAGAAAAATATCACAATAGCTTGATAAAGAAAATGCACAACAGTTCATATCCTCTGTCACTAAATCTACAGAAAGACTCAATTTTCTGTTTCCTGGATGTTTAAAATAAAAAATCTAACTCAGAAATACTCAAACCTTTAGCTATTACTTCAAAATATCTGGATTCCACTAAGAACAAAATGAAAAAAAAAAAAAATACACAAATTTGATTGAAATTTTTGAAAAACTATCAACTGCAACAATCACTCCAGTAGCAGAAACCAAAAGTAGAAAGCATAACTCATGAAATGATGCAAGATCATACACATGCCATCAACAGGTGACGTGCATTTTAAAAACAAAGTAGCTCTTCAAAATCTAATTGATGCATGCAAACAAAATTATGTTTCTGAGAATTTACTGTGAGAAGTTTGTATAAGATGGACTCCACATCTTCTCCAACGTATCCTGCCTGCAAATAAAATGCCAATGCCACAATAAAGTGAGTGCCAGTCACAATTTGCGCAGATTTCCAACTCAAGTACAGCAACCAAATATCAAGAGTTGAAACAATTACAACAAGAAGAACACAAAGAACAATCCATAGAATACTTTCATCACATAAATCAAGTGCGCATCTGAGTGCTTGGCCGCACATGCGCTTGTCTATGTGCATTCATGCGCGCAGTTGTATTTGTATAAGAGAGAACATGAATATAAATGGTGGATCATATACTCTGAAACAAACGGTAACAGGAAGAAAATCCCAAAATAGAAAGGTTTCTGGTCCCCCCTCTCTCTCTCTCTCTTTTTATCCTCTTCAGCTGGAAATCATACTCCATTCAGACAGGCTTGAATGTCCCAGGTATTAAACTTTAATGTTTTAAGCACACCCACATAAATACTAAATACACGTATTGAAAAAATTAAAATATATTTCATATTCGGCCTAAGACCAAAGCTCAAACGTAAAGAGCCACTTCCAAATATTCAAATTGGAAGTGGCATGGCAATAGCTATCAGCTTATTTGAAAGAGCCATTTAAAAGATGGAAAAGAGGCATACGTGAACTTAACACTAGTCTATTTCATTTAGTAATTCTTAGCATAGCTGTCTTTTCTATTCACCCCAATAGGAATTAAGTGTCACATAACTTACACTAGTCCTTTTCATTTAGTAATTAATAGCATAGTTGTCTTAGACTTTTACATGATGATTTAGTAATTCACCATCAATTTAACAATAATTTGCCTTTTTATCTTAATAATTTAGTAATCATGCCATTTCTTGTTTACATACAACCAAATTGAATATGGAATCAAAAAAGAATATTAATAAGGAATTAAGAATTAAGGGACGATAAAAAAAATTGATTATAAAAATAATAACCCAAGCTCGGGACAACCCTGGGCAAGCAAAACCCAGTCTTTTTCCCAGGCTCAGGCTTAAATAAACAACAACTGCCCCATTTGTCTGATCTAACTCAGAGCTTCAAAACATGAAACAATCTCATCAATTTTTTAAATATTATATTTCTGGCTGTTATCAGTTCTGTTTTCTGTAGATCTTCAGTCAAACAGAAGAACAAAGGAAAATACCAAGCATCAGATGCTACTAAAACCAAAATTATGCGTGGCTAAACCTAGATGCCAATTAGGTAATTAAATAACATTTCCCTGGAGTATTACAATATCAAAAACTAAATAGAAATTTCCTGTAGGCCAAAAGGGCAATTCCTCTCAACAAAGCAGCAGTTGCATTACTTATTGCTGGCTTTTCAGAAGGAAAGTGGAAGAAGGAAGTAGAAAAAGAATCCAACTAAAACAAGAGTCAGTGACTTGCCTGAGTCAAAGTAGTAGCATCTGCAATAACAAAGGGAACATTCACATAGCGTGCCAAGGTCTTGGCAAGTAAAGTCTTCCCTGTCCTTGAAACAGATTTAAAAGAGAACAAGTGAGAGTATTAATATACAGTAGCATTATAATGATCATTAAACTTAAATTCTATGACAGCACAGTTAGGAGCGAAACAATACCGCAATAAAAGTCCAGTCAAAAGAGAAAAAAGAAGAAAGAACGAGAAGGAAGGCTAAGTTTAAAAAAAAAAAAAATCGGGATGGGCCCTTCTCTTATAAACATTTTTTAAGCAGTAGTTACCCCAAAGAGGAAAATGATCCAACCTCATTAATTACATAAGCCTGGACAATCAAGGACAAATAGAAATTGCAATGCATCCAAACTAGACCGTTATTAGCAACCACACGTAAAACATCTAAAGAAGAGAGAAGGACTATACAACCAGGATAAAAGGACTATACAACCAGGATACAAGGCTTACAGAAGATTTTGAAAAAAAAAAAAAAAAAAGAGGCAAAACTGAAAAGGTTGGAAGTAGACTATAGATTATTAAAAAAAGGACAACACCAAATTACCTGAGCCTGTTGGCCCCATTAGGAGAATGTTACTTTTCTCCAGCTCCACAGTATCGTCATCTGCTCCATCTGTTGCGCAGCTGCTAGATTCTCCTGCTGACCTAACTTCCCAAGTGGTCATAACCATGTTAATGACTGAGTTCCCTCTTAGTGAATGTGATCAATAATAACAAACAGCAATGCACATACGCAAGTGCACAGGTACACGACAGCATGCATAACACACAGAAACTTACATTCATTCAGAAATTAAAATTATTGTTACACACCTCGTGATCCAAGATAGCCATGATGCACCCCTACCTAAGAAGATCAAGTCAACAATTTGACGCGTCAAGCCTAGTAATAAATGTACAATGACGGTCATATATTTTCTGTACAAGCTTCAAAAGCCTACATGGAGCTGATGTTTTCCTTTGCTCTTTTGAACTACATATAGCAAATATTTTTACTATTTGAATCTCAACGTCATTAAATCTAAACCAACCCACAACTTGTTTCATGGTCTGACTTCAATTTCCAAGATATTGGCACATATGGAGGCAGGCAATTGATGGACTGCCCTTAATGATATTTTGATGAGTAGCCTCAAGCTTTCTTCCTACTTTCCTCTTCAACTTATGAACATGGCAGTAAAATGAGAAAAAAGGATTCAAACAGCGTGTGCTTGCACTTTCTTTTTTTTTTTTCTTTATTTAAACTGAGGTGTGCATGTACCGAAGAAAAAGAGCTAACCGTTTTTGCGATGACTCATTATAAATTCTCATATAGTGATTGTACACTGCCACAGACAGCACCTGCATTCAGGGAAAAAAAGAAAAAATATTACTTCTTAAGATAACATTGAAATTGAGTTCCTCGTTTATACGTAGAGACATTAATCATTGAAAATATAATTTAACTGAATCGTTCAACTGATATGCAGCTTCCAAAATTGGCTCAATTCACAAAAACATGATAAAAGCCCCTTCCTTTTACGTAAATAGGAGAACTGAAAGCATTTCCTAGGAAACCCAATTAGGAAAAGTTAAACCCTCAACAATTTGCATTCTCATATTACATTTTTCATCATGAAAGACATACTAACCATCACATTTTTATAAAAAATACCACATATTGAGTTGTCAAAATAAAACTTCTTCCCAGCTAAACTACTTCTAATGAGTCTTGACAATTATAAAAATTCAATAAAACAACATGCTTCACATTCAGATGAAAATAAAATTCAATGACGAAATAGTAAATTAGAACTTGAAGCTAGTCTTGTTGCTTCTAGAATTCTGAGAACCAAACTAAATCACATATTACCACCAAAAATACAAGGAACACTTGACAACCAGCAACCAAACAAAACAATGCCAAAGACAAATAAATAAACAGAATAACAATCATAAAGACAATTGAAAAAAAATCACCTTCTTAGCTCTCTCCTGTCCAATCACAAACTTATCGAGCCCCTTACAAATCTCCTTCGGAGTTGGAAACTTGTTCCCCAAATTTGAGCCGCCCCAGCACCCATCCTTCGAACCCGAACCAAACCCACTTCCTGAACCGCCTCCGCGCACCAGATTAGGACCCTGTCCATTGACCCGAACCGCAATTCCATCCCCCGGAGGCTGCCATACTTCTGGTGGGTCCCCATATGAGCTGGTAATACTACTACTGCCACCCGTCAATTTTTGACATTTCGCATTATCTGTGCATAATTGAGAGCCCTTTTCGACCAATTCTCCACGAAGAGAGACGGGTCTGAATGAAGTGAAGTGATAAGGAGTGTTGATGAAGTGATCGTCCCACTTTGAACGGTGCGCACAGCGAGAGCTGCTTGCCACACGACCAGCATGCATGTAACTGAGCATCAGGTACCTAAACTGGGATACCGTTAAAGAGGTTGTTCCCACCGTGGCGGGTTTGGATCTGAGTGCAGCAGCAGCAGCCATTAGTGCGGGAATTATCAATTTTTCCCGGGGGAAAAAAAAGAAAAGGAAAAACAGAAAATAAGGGTTTAAAGATGGGATTCAGAGGATCATTCAAAGAGGTCAAAAGGGAAAATTCGTTGAGGGATTTGAGAGAATTTGAGGTGAACTGAAGTAGGTATCTGTTAGAATGTGAAGATTGGGAACGAAGATGAATTAAATTAAAACAACAGTCAACAAAAGGGACAACTGAAGATAAAATATCTTTTTGATATTTACAGGACATGAGGTTTCCAGAGAATTTAATAAAAATATTTTGTGTAGAGTTGAGTTGTTAGAGCAAACGATGTCGTTGTGACTTGGCAAATTGCGCACCAACAAATTTGTCATAACATATCAAAGGTAGATTCTATTCCTTCCAAGTACAATGAATTATCATTCCATTTTTTTTTTTATCTTAACTTGAAAAAAATAAAACTGTAAAAAAAAACTTCAAAAAATAAAAAACCTTTTTGACCTTTCCTCTTTTCTTGTCGTATTATCTTTTTACTGTATAGACAATACGGTGATTTGTGTCTATTTTTTAATTAAAATATAATTTTTTCTCACAATAATTAAATTGGACTTGGTTATATTACAACTGTGTTACCGTAATACAGTTACAACCAATCGTTAGATTCACTGTTGGATCCTTCATCCAAGTGAATCCAACTACTGATTGCAACTATAGTACTGTACTACAATTATAACATAGCCAGACCCAATTAAATTGGGTAAACTTTTCTTTCAGCACAAAAGAATCCATAGTGAGCCAACTTTTATAGTTACCGTTCCATTTCGTCCTAACAAAAAAGTCATTTTTAAGTACTCTCTTAAGTATTGTATTGAGCAAATTGACTTCATGTTTACACTCGAGATGGCATTTTATGGTTGTTTCTTTCTTAGTTTGATATTAAACAAAAAAAATACTTTATTATTTCCAAAAAGATATGAAATATCAAAGTTGCAATGAGACAAAATAAACAAGACCAATCAATTAATAGATTTATTTTTTAGGGTTTAAGATCCTCTTATTGTTTTTTTTATTCCTAATCTCTCCTTGTTTTTAAATTTAATTAAAAAATAAATCGATTGTCAATACCAAAATTTAAAATTCAATCTTGGCTACTCATTAACAAAGAGAGACTAAAATTTAAAGTTCACTCTTAAATACTCATTTAACAAAGAGAAACTAATTGAGAAAAAAAAAATAAAGAAAAGATCATCATCCATTTATGAGAAATGCTGATTGACCAAGACTTACGAGAAGGCAACTCTTTTGATGTTCTAACACATGTCGAATTATAAAGTTTTTTTAAGAGGTCCATGCATTATTATATATCAGACTTTTGGATTGATTGTTGCATTCGACAAGATTTGGGGAAATTTATAAAAATAACCTACAAATTTTATTATTTTTATAATTAATCTTTTAAAATTTTTTTTATCAACATTAGTCAAACACAAACAGTCAAATTCCCTAAATCTCAACCCCATACCTTTTTACAAACCAAAACCAAAACCAACTTTCCTTCTCCTCTTTTATCAAACCAAAAGTAGTCTACACTCTGGAATCATCACCGATTTACTCAAAGATAACACATAACGATTTACTCAGCACCCATAAACGCGGTACAAAGTAAACCCGTAAAGACAATTCATTCGAAGATAATTCATTCCGAACACAACATGAATCCGCAGACCGAACCGAGTGGTAAGAAAGTTAGTTATTTTTTCAACTCCGATTCGATTCACCCGCTGATTCATCTTTGGGATTCATCTTCGATGCGCATTCGACGTGGACATAAAATGTCTGCAACAGGCCATCATGTCGCACGAAGAAATGGCACTGATTGTCGCACCAAACGTTCAGAAACGCTGTGCCACGTATTAACCGTCGCACACAGAGGTAGATTTACTTTACCTTAAGGCTTAACTGGTGGATTCAATATTAGTACTGAATCAGGTTATTATACTATGAGATGTTGTAGCATCATAATTTAGGTTAATACGGATTCAGAATAACCTTGAATAAGTTGAAAAATTGTCTGTTTGATATAATGCGGAGACGCTAGGCGACTACCGCATTTTAACATTTAACGTATATAATATTACAATGAAGATACATTTTGAGGCCCTTGTCAACACATTATATCGCAAGGATCACCATTGATATTATTAGCAATGACAATACACGAGGTGTTACAAATAAATGGCATGTAAATGACAATCTAAGACACTATACCATGGACGAAGACCTTATCATTCGATATACTGTAACTACACCACCCTAGCTTGTGCGCGCACCTAATTGGCTGATATGTGGTTTGAGCTAATTGAAACGGTGAGGTTGGAAGCGTCAGAGTGCTTATTTCTCGTCTGATGACATTCAAGTATGAGGCCAACTACGGATGTATATTCGCTATCAGAAAGTAATATTACATTCCAATCCACAACAATAACGACATGATTACGACAACGTATATTACGTTGTATAAGCCGGTACATGTGATACTATCAATCTATATCACGGAGCACCAGATTCAGACATAATAATGATTTTACAACGATGATCCCGTTAGACACGTAGGGGATAATGGCCTGTGCGTAATCTTTGAATAGTATAAGGGGCAATCATTTTAATACGTTGGTAATGACTGGAGAGCCATTCCAATGGAGCATTTGAGCAATTAGAAGTTCGAATGAGCAAAATGTTCCTTGGGTGGTGAGGAGAATTGACAATGTACACACTTGTCATAATGAGGTATTGGTTGATGGTCGTCATCAAGTAAGGAGTCGAGTTGTCGGTCATATTATCCCAGATAAATATATTCAAGAAAAAAGATTTACACTCTGAATGATATCAGAGCAGATATGCAGCAGGAGTACGGTGTTCAGTTAACATACCAGCATGCATACTGGGCCAGAGAAGTTGGTCTTGAAATAGTTCGAGACAACCCTGTAGAATCGTACAACTTGCTCCATAAATACTCTCACGTACTCACTAAAACGAATGATGGTACAGACACTCACCTCAAGTGGGATGGAGATGGTAATTTCTTATACTACTTTGTAGTACTTGGATCTTCCATCAAGGGTTTTATGCAGTACATTCGGCCTGTTATTGCTGTAGATGGTAAGCATCTAAAGGGGCTATATCGTGGAAGTATGTTCGTAGCAACATGTCTGGATAGTAACAATCAATTGTATCCGTTAGCCATTGGGGTCATGGATTCAGAAAATAATGATACTTGGGAATGGCTTATGAAGAAGTTACATGAAGTGATTGGTGATATGCCGGAGTTGGTATTTATCTCTGATCGATGCACTGCCATAAGAAGAGTTGTTCATAAAGTATTTCACAATGCAACTCATGACGTTTGTTTTTATGATGTGAAAGGTAATATTAAGTCAAAGTTTAGGATTTCCAGAGCTCTTTGGGATGAATTTGAGCATGTCTTTATTAATGCAGCAAAAGCATATGGACACGAGGAATTTAAAAGACAACTTGAAGGGTTATGGATGCTCCACTCAGGTGAGTCTGATTACTTAGAAAATATTGTGGGTACGTGTAATTGGGTAAGGTCTCAGTTTAAAGGTAGGAGGTACAACATACTTACCACCAACATTGCGGAAAATATTAATTCTTTCATGAGGGAATTGCGAAAATTTCCTGTTACTCATCTTGTTGATTATTTTAGAAAAACATTGCAGCAATGGTTTTATGATAGAAAAATTATGGCTAAATCAATGAGTACTCGGCTAACAACATGAGCGGATGAAATAGTCACTGAGATGAAAAAAAGAGAACTTGCTCCTGTAGAGTATTTCAGCTTGATCAGCTTGTATGTGCTCATGCAATTGCAGCTTGTCTAACTGTCCGAGTGGATTTCATAAATATTTGCTCAGACTTTTACACCAAGGAATCATTGGCGATGGCTTATGCACAATCAGTGGAGCTGGTTGGTGACGTGGCTGATTAGGAAGTTTCAGATGAAATTCAAGAGATGCACGTTTTTCCACCAGTTGAGGCACCACCACTTGGTCGTCGTAAAGAGCTCAGAATACCCTCGGTTGGCGAGGATGTTAACCGGAGGATTGTTAGGTGTGGGCGGTATAATGAACCAGGACATAACCGTAAGCGATGTAAAAATCCCATTGCGTCAATCGAAGTTAGTTGAATTATTTCAACGATTCCTTGGTTAAAACAGTTGTTGATTTTTGTGTATTGTACACTTATATGTCATGAAGTTATGAAATTTTATTTTATTTTATTTTATATTTTATATTAAAATATTAGCATTAGAATAAACTTAAGTACGCAAATTAGAATAAAAATCCATATTTCAACATTCAAATTACTACAACAGTTTATAGTATAATATCGTCATTAAATATATCAACTGCAATTTTCTTTCTAAAGTACTCCCCATGACTACCGTTAAACTCTAATTTAAGTCCAAACTTTAAATACATCGTAAACATCAATAAAACAAATACCGCAATCGCCAGTTCCGAGCTCTTGTTGTGGCACACTCTTAACTGGGATAACTTTCCAGGGGTTGGCACCCCGCAACTCAGGTCGGATATTATAGAATCCAACATATTCCAACCATCGAGGGAAGATAACTTCAAGCGGCTTGAATTTAAACTTATATTTTTTGTCGTCTCGAAATATCAATAACGAGTCATAAATCCAGACTTTGTTCTTACGAAAGTCTACTCGAGGCAGTATCCAATGCTCACGGTCTAGGTTAACAGGGATAAATAACTGCATATAAAAAATTATCGTTAATTTATCATTTTTATTACATATGAAATTGAAAAACAAATAACAAAAAGTCACATCCACGTTTTATTGAGGTTGTGAAATGCAATAAAATACACACCACATCGACATCTGTCAGTGGTTTGGACATAATGTGCTGCCGCCCACCAATATAGCTATTCAAGCTATCGCTATGTATTAACGAATTGACTACACAATCTCTGTTGTTCCATAATTGATTCAAGAACACCTAGTCGTACGTAGATAACCCCAAAAAATGCAGAAATTAACAAAACTTTAAGCTATTACGAGATAATAAATAAATAAAAAGGGTAATTATAAGTTATGTTAGCACGTTACCTAAAAACATGTGTCAGTATATGTGACACCTTGAACTAAGGCATTCGGATACTGCTGTTACTTTTCGCTAATCAAGCAAAAATGCTCGTGAATATGTTGTAAAGGAACAGGAACCTGTCGATTTAAAAGGAAAAAATTATACACAAATCCACAACACTCAAAGAAATTACAAAAAAAAATTACCTCGTCTCCTAGCTATCCCATAAAAACATGACCCAAAATTACTTGAAAGAACGACCGTGAGATTGGATTCTCCGATCCACTGTCATATCGCCAGCAAACCATCGGTCAAACTCATCATACAGACTTAGATCCTCCAATCCTCTAAGTGGATTTATATTCATACTCGTACTCATGTCAATCGCATGGTCCACGATTTGAGGTGGAGGTAGAGGCCGGACGTTATTTCCTCGCCTGAATGGAGGGATCATGTAAGGACTATTAAAAACATACGACGATCTATACGCTCGGCCAAACTTACTAATGCCCGGAGGTACCTCAATGAAGACCTGCACGCTCTCCCCACTAATATCTTCGTAGAAACTATATAATGACGTGGGAGTAGAAAAATTTTGATTGCCCACATCAATATACACTCCATAGTCATCTGGGGCCTATCCAATCGGCAAAATGAATATATTAACCAACTATAAAATTAAAGGCTAAACGAACACAATTGTTAAATTTAAATTTACTCACCGTATACAAGCGTCTAGTCAAAGAATTTTTGTTTGGACGTTTAGACATCGAATCGATAAATCCCACCACGGTTTCTTTAAAATTTTTAAATTCTGACTTAAGTTTATATACGTTATGATCAATCTTGTTCAGCCGTCGTCTCATATAATCATTAAATTGCTTTGTCATCATCTATTACAAAAAAAAATCTTTATAATAACAAATTATTATAATGATTTATATATGAGGAAAAGTAATTATTTATAACCTCCGAATCACGTGCGTCATCAGACTTGTCTGTCTGTTCCTGATGGTCATCCACATGCACCTCTTCCTCAGATGCGGCGTCACACTGCTCTAGTGTTGGACTCAGTATGTCGTCATGCTCGTCTGATTACGTTGTAACGAGCGTCAGCGCGTTGATTGAAGGTTGGTGCTGTGTAAAGTTACATTTAAAACAAGTGAATGAAAGGTCAAATTTTTTTATTAAATAAATAATATTACTTATAGGATACCGACCTTATGAACCCAACTTGAAATACGTGGCATGTAATCCTTCACAGTGAGCCAATATTTTTTGTGACTCTCCTTTGCATCCGGCTTAAGGGTTTGTAAAACGTCCGCCTAATATGAATTTAACTCAAAATTTTTAGTAAGTGTACAGAACTCGAATTTAATAATGTAAAAAATAGTACTTTAAGTCTTCCAATGCATATTACTTACAAGACGAGATTCGTCATTTAAGAACGAATAAACCTCAGCAAAGTTTATTTTAGAAGAAGCCATAGGCTTCTATTGCACGATGCAGGAAAGCTTCTTCTTCATTTTCACGACCCATGCTGGCGGCAGACCTCCGATCGCTTCGTAAATCCAAGCCTGCAATAACCAAAGTAAGAAAGCTATTAAAACTACGATTAAATATTTAATGTTACAAAACTTATTAATATAAAAAAACAACACACCTGAACCCCGGACGTAAAGCCGTAAATATTGTACTTTTCTATTTTATGATTTGGCTTAAACAATCGAGTCGCCTTATATTTCTCATTTTTCTCGTACAGTGCATTATCAAGACTCTCATATATCGTTTCCCACAATATACGATCCCATGGACAATTTTGGAATTAATGTATATCATCTATTTTATTAAGCCATGAGAAATTAATTTGACAGTGACTCTTTCTTCCATTTAGAACTCTGTCCGCAAAATAAAAGAGTGCGATCTTTAATGCTTTAATGTCATCTATAGCCTCGAAACCCAACTCCTCAAATAATACATCGAATTGCTTAAGATTGATATTGCGAAACAAACCATTAAAATAAGTATTCAATAGCATATGCCTTGTTTTATTATCTGTTAATGCGGTATCTACGCCATAAGAAAGTCCAGTAACCAGGCACCATTCTCCAATTGACAAGCGTATCAAATGCTCACCAATTTGAAACCACAACTAATCATCCTCCTCGTATTCTCCATGAGTCACTTGTCTACGCAAAACATTGTGCAAACTTATACCACTGAACGGGAAGTTTTGGCACTTCAAGAAATACCCAAATATGTCTTTCTTGAACATATGCAGCTGCCGTTTTGTTAATTTTCGCTCGATGACTTTTACGACCATAGAAAAATTACACATGCTCGAAATTCACCCCGGAAAGTGATCAGCATAGGCTAACTTCATCCTGCCCAATTTGTTTCTCGATATTTCTGATTTCGCCATATTTCTATAATATTTATAACATTATTAGTAAACATCTAAAAAAAAAAAATTAACTTCACGACAAAAAAAAAACGTTGTCATTTGGTGCGACAGGCTGCCTGTCGCACCTGTGTGTCGCGTGCGACAGGCACACACGCGTATGTCGCAACCACCTGTCACATGCAAGTCATGTGCCCCCGGGTGCGACACACGCGCATATCAAGTGCGACTGACGGCGTGCGATCTATCGCGACAAATTGCGCGCCATCACTCCCCCCCCCCCCCCCCGCCAGCTCCCGACGAAATCTACACCCATGCACCACACCGTTAACCATGCAATCAACATCCTTCGATCTTTATTCATTATCACCAACACAACAAGATAACATAGAACAAGAAGAGAAAATACAAAGTTAGGGTTTTTTTTAACTAACCTTTAATTTGAGCTCTTAACCAAAATTTTAGGGATGTTCGCTGCCGAAGATAAACTCCGAGAAGCTGCCGGCAATGAGTGGAAACCGTGGCACCGTAATCGTCGGTGAGAGAGAGAGAGAGATCGAGCAAGAGAGAGAGTACGGTGAGGGAGGAAGCTGTGGAATGTGAGGGGTAGTTTCGGTAGTTGGGGTGTTTTTTAACTAATCTTGATAGAAAAAAATTGAGAGGATTATTTATGAAAATAAACAAAAATTTTAGGCTGTTTATGTAAATTTCTCCAAGATTTGACACATGTTGAATTGATTATTGGTAAGCTATAGCAGCTTAACTTAGCAATTGCCTTTAAACACATAATAAATATAATTAATTGTATTATTTTATACTTTTTTAGGTATTGATAACGAAAATTGTTGTAAAATACATCTTTCATAAATCATATTCAAACAATTCATCACCGCATTAGCCAAAATGCTCGTGGATAAACATATTCAAACAATTCATTGATGATTTTGAAGATAATTATTTTTTCTTCTTTAATTCACGAAGGGATGATGCCAAATTGCCAATTACTTGTTGATAAAATTTACTAGGTAAACAAAAGATTGGAGTTCGAACCCGTTCACATTAACACTTGTTTCTCTTTAATTTCAATTTATAAATGTACTCTTGTGTCCTACTGAGAAAAGAAGCAAAGAAGAATGCTGAATCTAAACAAGATTTCACAAATTACCCGCCAAAAAATGACAATTTCCTCGGTAACTACATGAGAATTTCTCAATGAGAAGTACAGATGTCTGTCAATTAAGGCATACATTTTTAAGTTGTAACAATTTTGAATGCCACCGCAGCTGTTAGAAAGACAATTCCAGATTGCCAATTACATAGATCTCCCAGAAAACAAGCTCTACCAAAATGGAGACTGTCAGTAGATGGTAGTGAGGTAAACAACACAACCAGTCTCACTCGAATTTCGAAGTAAGAATTTGTGCTTCACTTACAGCTGCGCTTACAGCATATAATGCCATCTTCTTTACCTATAACAAGAAAGATGCTGTGAGTGTGCTGCTGATTCACGTATACTAGCACTTCTGAGTACTCACTATAACATAACAACCCAACGTGATTCCTTCAGAACAAGTCAGTCATCATTGTCATGCATGGTATTGATGCCAGAAGCTCAAAGCAAGACTTGACGAAGTCTGTTATTGGTAAAAATCCATCTTGTTTCACGACATATTATGTAGCAAAAAATAATACTGATAATAAAAGAAAAAAATACCTCTAATTTGTCTTCCTTTGCTCTGTGACCCTTTGGAAGCAAACGAAACTCCTCAGTCAACTGAATGCATTCTTGAACATTTTCAGGGGATACAAAGTCGAGGGCCACTTTAATGCAGGACTGCAAAAGAATATGATACAGTTTAGAACTTAATAATTAAGGCCCAGCGTAGAAACTTAACATCATGAGAATTGGGATCTTACTGGTAGTTATTATAACATAAATTAATATTAAGTCCCCTTCCGAGGTTGTTACAGGGGGGACTGATCCTTAGTTGTAATAACAACTAGGCTAGTCTATTGGGACAACTACATCCTGACAACTACATCTTATTCTTTTTCATAATTCCTAGATAAATTCCAAAAACATATGGATAGTGGCTACTAAATTTCTTATAACAATGAAAAATCTGACTTTCATGCAATTACCAAGAGAAATGGGGCTCAAATTGAATAACCTATACAGGAATGAAAATTTTAAGTTTTTTAATATCTATATGGGCTGATGACAAGCAATCAGCACATCAACAAGAGATGACTAAAGGAGGGAGTAAAAAAAAAATTGCCTAGATTCCCAATTGAAAAGAATCTCACCTTTCTATTTCTCACTTGATGTGGGCATCCAGCAGGAATGAAAACAGCCTCACCAAGATGTTGCTCGAATGTCCAAGGTTCAACATCTGAAAAGTTATTGAAGGTTACACACCAGTATGGCATCTTTGTATAAAGGTAAAAATGGCTTGATTGATAATATATCTTACTAAACTCCTCCTTCAGCTGCTTTTTATGTCTCTCACTTAGAAAAAGGGTCTGGTCATGAATGGGGTGAATAACCTGAGGCAAGCACAAGACAATCAACTTAAAACAATATTGATGGCAATGATATTGACAGCATTGGTAGGGAATGATACATACAGAAGTCACAGGAAGATTATTAATGTGGCGGAATTCTTTCTGATGCTTCTGTAAGTACTCAATCAATTTGGGTACATCCTGCCTACGGAAAATGTCCCAAACAGCACCACCATATACAACATCTGTCACGTGATTATCCAGAAAATTATCTCTTTCTGCATTCACATTGGACTCACTTGATGCTTCATTATCAACTCCATCATCTGAATAAGTTGCCTCCAAAGACCCTTCACCCTTGAAAAGTTCTGTTTTCCCTGCTACATCATAAGGATGGTCTTGATTGTACATACTTCCCTCAACTGTTTCATGGTTACCCTCAAGTGCATGGGCAGGTTGAAATTCTTCAACTGCAGCACAGCTGTGCCTTGTATCCATCCCATTCGAAAAGGAGGGATTAGCCCCAGCATCATCCAGACAATAATTATAGCTCTGAATCCAGTTGTCTGGTAAGGAGTCTGAAGCTGCATCCCTCTCACCCTGGTCTGGCTTTGGACCATGACCATGAAAATCAGACTGCCCCAGGGCAGATTCTCTCCTTTTTGGAGGTAACTGCAGGGCATCCAACCCTTTAGAATATTCTCCCGATTGGGATGTGTTTTGTATGCCATCTTGTTTCTTTTCCTCTAAATTAAAATGTGCCATTAAGGAGTCACTCCCAGTGGTGTTCACTTTAGGGTTTTTTTCTTTTGGAGGTTTTTTTCGTGGCTTCCTTCCCACTCTACCTGATGCATTTGGCACACGACTTGAAAGCTTGTCCAAATCTTCAGCATCATATTTCTTCTGTAAATTTTTAATGATTTTTTGTTGCCATGGGGGAATCTTCACTTCAGCTGTGTGAGTCAGAACATTGACCTAAATGGAAATCCAAATAGAAGACATGACTTTGTAATGCCTAATAGTGGAAAGAGACCTTAACCTTATGGGTGACGCTGTAAATCATTTATTAGCCAATACCCATAAGAGTATGAAGAAGAAAATTGTAGTGCCCAGAAAATTGTAGTACCCACTAAATTCTAAGTATCAGTTATATTAAGAATTTAAAATTAGTATGATTGACCAAATTTAAGCTTTTAACAGTGAACCCCGATTAAAAGCTTCTCCAAGTCAATAAATAAAATCACCATATTTATTCTAATTGGTTTTGTCAGTCACCAAATATTGGCTTTATTTAATATAGTCCAAATATGCAACTAACATCTAGTAGTTCCCCGCAGGTGAAAGAAAACAAGGCTTATCCTCGATTTGCGAAACCGTATCTTACTGGAAAAGACAAAGAAAGGCTAGATAAGGAATTGTACTGTTCGTAACAATAACAGAAGATTCTCATCAGTTATTCAACCTCCAAACTATCACCACCACAAGCATCTCTAAGCACAATGCAACTGGTAACTTACTTTAGGACATCTCTAAATCTTAAAAACCATGTTTTGAGTTAGATTTTCAATAAATTATTATTCTATAGTGACGGAAGAACTAGGAGCATGTAGAAACCAGGAATAATGCCAAAACAGGACCATAATCATGAAGATAAGGTTCAATAATTTATACATAAAAATAGCATACCGCATCAGAAATGTCACAATGTAGTTTCGTCACTGAATCACCTCTTCCAAGTTCTTCCGAAGACCCATAAGCAATGTATGCTTTGGGTCCCAAGTCAGGCTTTAAAACAGCAGGAAGCTTTGTGGCAAGATTCAATAGACCAGATTTTGGATGGGTGTAATCAGCAAAGGGAAGCATAGCTATGAATTCAGCACCATGCCTTGGCAAACACTCCTCAAATGAATTTGATGGAGGCCAATCCTTCAACTTCAGCATTCCTGGCCATCCACTCCTGTACCTTCGACCTTCTAAGTACCCCTTAAAGAACTGGAAAATATTAATTTCAACCTGTAGTACCAAGAGGAAATATATCCTTAGATTGTAGTTAAAACTGGAGGCAACTTCCAGTAGAAAAGTTTTCAAGCTATTAGAACCTGATTGAGCAACATGAAAGTTAAAGCTATTAGGTGGAATCGTCCAACAAGAAAATGAAACTATGTCAAACTCAAGAATTTGTCAATATATGATTCCTAACAATCTCTTCACATATAGGCTCAACAAAAGGATAGGCCTAGCATGTGGAGCCCAAGAGGACAAGAAGAGATCCGAGAAAAGATTCTATTTTGGATAGGCTCAACCGGCAAATGAAGGCATATCATTTTCAGATGACTACCAAGATAAAAGGATATATCATACAAAAATTCATCATTCAGCATGCATCACACCGAAGGAAAGAAAAGAAAATTCATAAATGTATGATATCAGAAATTGCAAAAGTGCAGCTTAGCATACAAAAATCGAAATGCATACCTCACACCACTCCAAACAATCAATGGCTTTAACCTTGTGAGCTTCCTCTTTTAATATCCTTCGTGCCCCGACAAAGGCCCTCCACATGACCATCGGATCCCAACTAAGTCCACAAGTCGTTTCAAGTACGTTTCTGACAATAACAGGTTCCCCTCTCATCCAGTGCATTTGAAAATGCTCAATTGCACTGTTTCCCAATTGGATCGCATTTGGGCAGTACAGATAATTGTCCTGATTGTTCTCTCTATAAGCTGCCTCCCTTACCTCAAGAGGCTTTGTTCCATTTTCAGCAGAATCAATAGGATGACACAAAGAACATCCTTGAGAAACATTGACATCCAGTGAACGATAACTGAAAGTCAGGTCTTCTGCAGTCTTAATCAATTTGCTAACCCAATTAGCATCAAAAATGCATCTAAGGGCAAGCATTTGAGTCCCACAACCTCCCCGTGCTTTGGGAGGACAAGGGATCCTACCATGAGGCTCTGCTCTCCAATCAAGAAATTTACATGACATATCAGCCACGCAATCATCTGTTCCAAAATTTACAGAATTTTGGCCATTCAATTCTGCCACTTGACCACGCATTTTTTCAAAAAATTGCTGTTGAGAAGATTTTGCTTCCTTATCTCCAGACTGAATATCTTTTCTTATTTCCCAACAACAAGTGAGACAGAGATCATAGGAACAATCAGGATTTGGACAGCTTCTGTGGAAATTGACAATGGATGTACTGCAATTGTCACTGCCATATGGGAAAAGATTATGGTTACAAATTTTATATTGCAATATATTAAAAAGTTATGGATGCAGATGTTTACTCTAACACACAATATTACCACCTAACACAGCAAAAAGAACAGCTGTGTTTCAAAAGAGAAAATAAGCTAGTAAACAAAAATGAAGGAACATATCTCTAATGTACAATTCGTACATTAAAAAGAGGAACAAGAAATCTGTTAACAGTCTGAACTCCTTTACATAATGTTTCCGCAAAGCATGGATATATGAAATCACATTAGTCACTGCCACTTCGGGAAGCAGAAATCTACCGGGATCAGCAAAGAAAAGCAAGAATATTTCATCAAAGATAGACAATCCTATGCAACAAATCTAATCTTCCACCACGATAGAAAAAAATTAAGTAGAAAAGACATCAAAGAGTAGATATAAACAAGGTATTAAAAAAAGGAAATCTGAAAGGAAAGAAAAAAAATCATTTCCTTCGAACCTTTCTATCTTTAAGGTAAAAGAAATTAAAAATTGCTCTTAAATGGATCTTTGATCCTGATTACTAAGTTTAATTCAATTCAACAGCAAACAAGGTCACACTAATTTCCTTTAGCATGTCTACCCAGTTGACACAGTACGGGCACTAAATAACATAGCATCAACATACTAAAGACAAAAATGTGTTTTCCTCTGATAAACCACACTTTTCCGACAATTAGAAGCTGATGCCAAACAAAGTTTTAAGGATGAAGACACTATGCATTTCAGAGATCATGAGATGATACCAATACACTCGATCATCATCGTCCAGTACAGATCTCTTCACATGATCTTCTGTCAACTGGATACCTATGGAATGAATGGAACAAACACAATGATAAGAATTTCGGTAATCTATCTAGCGAAAAGAACAAAACTTGCAATATGTGATCTTATCCGACTAAAATACCACAGATTTTGGATTCTACTTCCAATTCAGAGTTCTGCTCCTGTTGAATATGCCTCAGGAGAGGTAGCGTCTTTTGTAGCAAGTAAAGTAACTTTTCCAACTTGATATTTTTATCCTCTGCTTGATGCCCAGCCTATCAGAATCGTATATATTATTTGAAATTATAAAGGAAAAAATGCTCTGAATTCAAACTAACTTATGTTGACCAAATAAAAGAAAAGAAGAAAAAGAATCTGAACACACGAACCAGAACATCTAAATCTTGTTTAAGGCATACTCTGCAATTGCAATTGCCCCTGCAGAAAGGACATGCAATCGCTATGTCCTCTCTTGTTTTCTCTGGGTACCTAATTCAAAAACAGTATCAGGAGTTGCACAATAAATTAGAAAAAAAACAAATCGTCATCTAAAGTAACACTTTCTCGCAACTAAGCACTAAGCATCAAATAAGAAGCAATTCATACCCTTGATTAACTTTGTTGAAAACTTGACATTAACGCTATTGTTCTAACCAAAAGATGCTGAGAGAAATTAAACGATAAACAAGTAAATTTACAGTTCAATAGTCATGTTTAAACCAATGGTTGTTTAACTGCACTTTTCAAGAGAAAAAAAGATTTGCAAAATGTAATTATCGTTTTGCGGAAATGATACCCTTTTTCTCTCTCCCATAAAATCAAATAATCTACCGTCCAGGAGTCCTGGTTACATTTTTTTTTTTTTTTTAAATAAGAGTCAGACATTGTTACCACTTTGCAACACATTGATAGCAATAGCGTTTCCTTCTGCAATTGGCACAAACGACAACATCACTCCTATCATTCCTCAAACATTGGTGGCACATCAAACCCCTCTGCTCCTTTTTGCAGCTGGTAGCATCCTAATACAGAAACCCAGTCACAGTAAATTACAAATAAAAATTGGAAGGGTGTGGCATTGACATGGAGAATTAACAGATACGTCAATAAGAACTATATTAAAAGTAGATAGAAGATAATTCTTCAATCTGCAATTAGAAAAGATAGAATTATAATTCTGTTCTTTCCCCACTTCTGCGTGCAAATAGCACTCCTAGCATAGAAAATCCAATTTCCACCAATTTAACCATTATTTAAACAATCTCTCATGCTTCTGGCAAGAAAAAGGTTCAGTTCCACTCATGACATGACATCAGAATATCACAAAGGGGCAGTGATAGCAATAAAGATGTCTGGTTACTTGTATGATCACATATACTTATTGGACAATTCCAGCTGAATGGCCTACAGGATCAACCAGAAAACAATGCCAATATCTGTTCCCACAACAAAGCCATTCAAAAGCATGGGAAACAATGATCACAATAAACAAAGACAGAAAGGAGGGGGGGGGGGGGGGCACATAAGAAAACATGATCATTCAAGCTGCCGCGATTGAACATGATCAATTCACATCATAACTGCCTTAAATTTGATATATAGGCTGTAATCTCTGCTCTAGGGTGAGTTGACATTGGCTAAGTTATGGGTTGCTTTGAGTTTAGTTGGTGAAAACTACCCACAAACGCACTACCTCAATGATTAGTCACACCAATAGAAAATGTTCTATCGGGTATATAAAGAATTTGCTCTCAGAGAAT
This sequence comes from Citropsis articulata, assembly GCA_030449925.1. Classification (NCBI taxonomy): domain Eukaryota; kingdom Viridiplantae; phylum Streptophyta; class Magnoliopsida; order Sapindales; family Rutaceae; genus Citropsis; species Citropsis articulata. Next base: position 548,933 of record JASUUH010000135.1, on the reverse strand, counting down.
TGTTGCATGAAAAATTTTAGATATTTACATTGTATGATTGACAAATCAAGGAACAGTATCATGTTATTGAGCATTAACTTACTAGGAATGCCAAAACAGAAGGTTTACTGAGTACATTTTTCCCAATTCATTAGTTTAAGAAGTTAATTCACCGACAGCACTAATTGACCTAGCCTCTAAATGTTTTAGCAGTGATAAGTGAATATTAACAAGCCGCACAATGGCATATGAGAAATGATGAATTTGGAAGAACTCACTATTGACTCTGAGTTTTCTGATTGGTTGCAAATTTTCCTTGGTCTTCCTCTAGTCCTCTTTTGAATTTTGACAGAGTCATTTGATAAGTTGCATGTATTTATATCTCCATGGCCGATATCACTTCCTTCTTCAACCAGACAACCCCGTTTCATTTTCATATATTTTCCCTTTTCCTCTCCTATCTTAGTAGGAGGTCTCTGATTTTGATGCTTCTTCGCTAAAATCCTATTCAAAGCTTTCCCATAAAAAACTGCTCCCTTATTCTTTCCATCCTTTGCTCGGCCTCGCTTGCATGGCTTCTTATTATCACAATCATTCTTCTGCACATCCCCAACCTGCTGTTTTTCTTCTCCTTTTGCCATGCTTGTTCTCTCTAAGCTCACTGGAAGTACATTCTTATGACCAGAACCATTATCACACATAATATAGCCAGGCATTCCGCAATTTGCTTCACTGGTAAGAATTTTGTTCCTTTTTTTAGAACCCATAGGCCTGCCTCGCTTTTTCTTTAACAGTACAATATTGCCTCCGCCTGACAGCTGTTGAGTAATTTCTTCAGCACCAACAATTTCCTTCTTCTTCTTCCAACCTTTTGGCCTGCCTCGCTTTCGCTTTAACAGTACAATATTGTCTCCGCCTGACAGCGGTTGAATAATTTCTTCAGCACCAACAATTTCCTTCTTCTTCTTCCAACCTTTTGGCCGGCCACGCTTCTTCCTTGGCATGGAAATCACAGTTTCACCTTCAGTTGCTTCAACATTCATTTTCCTATTTTCATCACCTTCACATGTAGTCCTCTTATTCTCTAAATCCAGAGGCCTAAAATTCTGATCACAGGGATTATCACCTACCAAAATTTCAACAGGCACCTCATAAAAAACGCCAGCAAAATGGTTCTTCGTATTGTTAAAAACCTGTAGCCAGGCAGGCTTATCCTTTGCCCCAGCTGTCACACAATCAGCTCCATCACCATTACTAGCTTCAACGTTCACTATCCCGTATTCCTCATTTACAGCAGTAACCCCCTGGTTCTCCAAACCCTCAAGTCTAACATTACTATAATAATTGCCAACACCACATACAATATCACTAGAAATTTCTTGATTACCTTCAGCCAACTTCTGCTTCTTGCTCTTGGAACCCTTTGGTCGTCCACACTTTTTCTTTGGCTTGACATTCTCTCTAACCACTCCATCACCAAATCTGGCATTAACTGGCATTCGCTTATCCCTTTGAATCTTCAAACCTATCGGCAAAATAGTCCCAACAATGCCATTGTAACCTCCCACACCTGCACTGTGCACTTCACCAACTGCAGTTAAATGTGCTTGCCTATACTTAGGCTCCACACTCCCATCTCCAATAATTGACTGTTCAATATTGCAAGTAATTTTATCATCACAAACTTTAGCACTTGCAATTTCTTGATTACCTTCAGCCAGCTTCTGCTTCTTGCTCTTGGAACCCTTTGGTCGTCCACGCTTTTTCTTTGGCTTGACATTCTCTCTTACGGCTGCATCACCAAAACTGGCGTCAACAGGCATTCCACTATCCCTCTGAATCTCCAAACCTGCTTGCAAAATATTCCCAACAACACTATTGTAACCTCTCTCAACTGCACTACACTGACCTTGCCTATACTTAGGCTCCGCATTCCCATCTCCAGTTGACTGTTCAATATTGCAAGTAATTTTCCCATCACGATCTTTACCCCTTGCAATTTGACCAGGAAATTCTTGATTTTGCTCGTCAAAATTTTTCTTTCTCTTATTCTTAGAACCCTTTGGCCGGCCTCGCTTCTTCATACGCCTCTCAATCCCATCCTCACCAACTTTGGTTAACCCTTCGTTACCAGCTTGGTAAGCAGGAACCTTTTTCTTATTCTTTGAACCCACTGGCCTGCCACGCTTACGCTTTGGCATTGCCATAGCACTCTTACCATCATTTGCATTTCCACTTGCTGCTATTTCACCAAACAGACGCTCCATTCCATTACCATCATCAACACTTGCAAACAGGCCGCCAAACCCTTCTCCACAAAATCCCAAACCCCCATTTCCATCACCACAACCAGCACCATCACCACTACCATTAACTTGACCAAAAAGGCTGCCAATTCCTTCACCACCATTTCCACCACCACTGACTTCACCAAACAAACCCTCAAATAGCTCACTAGCAAAATCCAGACCACCATTTTCACAAGCATTGACACTAGATTTACCCACCTGTAAAAAATCTTCATTCACAAGATTTCCACCTCCGTCCTCACCAAACAACTGATGAAAAGCTTTGACATCAAGAATTTCACCAGCACCACCATTGCCACCAGCGCCAAACCCACACATAGCTTCTTCTCCTCCTCCACCTGCAGAAGCCAAACCCACTTGATTTTCCCGATCCCCACCCAAAAGCTGCAAACTCTGTTCATCATCTTCAATTCCACAACCATTTTCACTCTTCTTCTTGTTCTCCATTCTCACTTCTGGTCTCTCTTTCTCACATAAAGTCTTAGCCTGTTTTCAAAGCTCTTTCACTACAACACTGTTCCACTCACTCACTCACTCATCATCATCATCATCTCAAGGCTATGAATTCATTCTTTCTCTCAACAAGCAGAATCATCAAAACTCTGTTTTGATTCATTCTATGAAAATCTTGATTTTTTTTTTAAAAATCAAAACGGTACGGGTGACACTGTATGCAGTGAGTTAAATGCTTGCCAATGATACCAATACAGAAAGGTTACGGATTCTAGGCTACCAGTACTAGTACTAGCCCCACTAACAAATTTAAAATATTGCTGTCCAGAGAGAATCCATGGAGGCTTCTTTTTTCTTTACCTTTTATTGAGTCGTGAAATTAAAATTAAAATAAAATTGTGGTAAATTTGAAACGGAAATATTTGGAAGACAAAGTCTGAGGCACTGACACCTCATCACATAAATGTATGACTTTGTGAGGAGTGAAGACAGAACAGAGGTAAATGAATGTGTGCGCGGGCCGCGGGGTCCCCCCCATACGTTCAACTCGACGGCATCTCCATGATACCTTTGCAAGTACTTCACTTCCATTTTTACGTACACTGGTTTTTTTTTAATTCTTTTTTCATTTTTTTATTTTAGAAAATAATTTATTATAAATTTTTTCATGAATATAATAATTTTTTTTAAACAGAAAGGATAAACGGACTATTTTTCTTGTACACGTGCATATCGTTATTCTTGCATGTAGTCATGTGGCACAACTCATATGATATCGAACGTGTGTTTATCTTATTTGTTGCAATTCACGTGATATCTAACCTGTAAATAATAATTTTATTTATGGAGTAATAATAGATATTTTTAATTTTTAATTTTTTATTTAATTTAAATGATTTGTTATTGATTAAATAATTGATAATTATTTATAAAATTTAAATAAATTAATTATATTATCTCATCAGTAAATTGTTGAATGTCATACCATTTAAGATAGTTTTTTAAATAAAAAGTTTAAAATATACACCGCTACTCTTATTTATACAACTCGTACGACATCTAATCTAATGTGTCATCGAATCATTTGACTCATACAATATTTAATGTGTCATCAATTTTTTTGTCTCAACTCACGTAATATTTAGAGTAGTGATAATTGACTCTCTCAATTTATCTTATCAAGTCCCACTTTTAATTTAATTTGTTTGAATTATAGAATTTCTCTTATTAAAAATAATTACTTATTATTTTAATTTCTCTCTCAGATCTCTCTCTCAACTATCAGCATTACCGCAACTTGTCTTTTTCACCACCAAATTCACCATCACCATCAATTGGAGGATGTTCCTGTGAGTCTGAAGTGCTGTAATTCCATTAAAATAATTTGTTCCATTAACTGAAGAAACTTAATTTAATATCTTTGAATCAATAAAGAATGCAGTCTGACTATTTTTTTTACTTTTCTTTTAATTCTCTGATGTTTATAGCCATGATCAAGCACCAGAGACAAGGAAGGGAATAAAATAGATTAAAAAAATATATATGATGAAAATTGTACCAAACATTGTGATTCACTTCATTTTTTCTCACCTATACTTCTATTACATCTCTCGGTTGATTCACTCCCAAGCTCCCACTGCTTGGGAGCTTACGGTTTCATGTTCTATTTCACTCCCCGATGGGGGTTCTTTTCACCCTTCCCTCACGGTACTACTTCGCTATCGGTCACCCATAAGTATTTAGCCTTGCAAGGTGGTCCTTGCTGATTCACACGGGATTCCACGTGCCCCATGCTACTCGGGTCAGAGCGTAAGCTAGTGATGCTTTCGGCTACTGGACTCTCGCCATCTAGAGTGCAGCACTCCACCGCTTCGCCTAGCAGCACGACGCTTGTATCGCTCTCCCACAACCCCGTTTTCACGGTTTAGGGGTATTAGTTTTACTATAATTATTGGATTTGATTTCTGTGGATCTAGTTATTTCGTAATCTTAATTTGATTATTAGGTTTTCGTTTCAATTGAAAACATTGTGTTTTGTAATTTTAATTTGGTGGTAATGGTGATGTTGAGGTTAGAGATGATGAAAGTAAACAGTGGGGATGAAGATACTGCTGAGAGAGAAAATACTAATTATATTTAACGAGGGTAATTTAGGAAATTAGTTAAGTAAGAGAGAAAATACTAATTATATTTAATGAGGGTAATTTAGGAAATTAGTTAAGTAAATTTGTAAAGTGGATTTTAAAAAGGTAAATTAAGGGGGTTAATTATCGCTACTCTAACGATCAATGTGTAATCAAGTAATGGGTTAATTAAAAAATAATCCACTGTTCAAAATATAAAAGGAAGTTCAAACTCAAAATTTTAAGAATTAAATGATGAGGTGCCAAGTGGGAAGAAATGACCAAAATCAAACCACCAAACCAATTCAGCTCAAAATTCAGTTTTGATTTGACCCACACACATACATACACATACATATATATGGACGAAATACTAAGGAAAACCAAAATTTTAACTTTCAACTGAGCCGAACCGAATTGGATTCGAATTACAAGTTCAATTCGATTTAGTTGTCATTTAATTGAACGGGCTCACTTCAATTCTTGTTCTGAGAAGACCATTTTGCCAAGTGGTAGTTGACCGTGAAAATTCAGATTAATATTTGTAATTTCATATCCTTGCCCAAAAATAGTGTGAACTCAGGTTGGTACAATTTTATTTAAAACAAGCAAGAAAATTTAACATGAATAATCATAATAATAAGCACATTAATGCCAAGTCCAGTCTGAAACAAGAAATGGGAACAAAACATGATTCTAAAATGCCAAGTTTCCTTATCTTTCTTTTGCTTTATCCTCTTCTTTCATTTTCTTCTCCCACCTGCGCTTCTTGTAGTCCAACAAGATTTCGGGCATTTTCTCCATCAATTTGGCAGTGTTTGCCCGTTTCTCTGCGGCTATTCTATCAACCTTGTGCCCTTTCCTCTTGGTTTTCATCTCTTTCCTCTCTGGATCATACGGCCAATCCTGCCCTGCCATGAGAACTTCCTTGCGGAGTCTGGCTCTGCGACGAGCACTGATGCCGAGCGGCTTCCATGCCCCTAACTCCCAGTAACCCCACAGACCCTTGGCTAGTTCGTCTTTGTACTTTGCCAACTTCTCCCGCCATGGGTACTGGTACTCTGCAACAGCCTTCGCCACAGAACTTGCTGCTTTCCCTGCCATTAACTTGCTTGCTGGTTACGTCTATAAGAGAGAAAACAAAAACACCCGGCTAATCAGTCTGACATAATCATTATTATAAACCAAAAAATTAAATTTACGAAACAACTAATAAACCTGCTCAAGAGGACAGAAAAAGTTCGAGGAGACTTTTAAAAAGCACATATTTGACTCCATATCAAAATGTCCGCAACAATAAGTCTCATCCATGTTTGTGGATGCTTAAAACAGACAACTACTCCTTGAGAGCATTCAATAAAGACCAATATAATTTGGTCAATACTCACGGGGTCAAACCAAACCAATTTACCTTCAAGTTTCTACAAAACTTTGGCCATTCTATCAAATCATTAGTGCAATTTTAGAGTTGAAACCCATTTCCCTACCAAAGAAGGACATCTAGAAATTAAACATGCATGTAAACAAAGTTGCCAGAATACGAACAAGCGGGTTCAATGTCCAGGATAAGTCAGCTACATAATATATAATGGCCAGCATTATTACTTATATAGGGAATTAACAGATATGACTATAAGCGGTGGAAAAAAAAAAAATGTAACCGAATCAATAGTAGCTCACAAAGTTTTAGAAAGACTTCATGATGACGACTTAAAACTCTTTCGGGCATTTTATCGAACAACTTGAGCACAGAAAGTGTTAAATTGTTTTACATATAATTAATTTGTAAATCCGCAAAACGCAATGTTGGGGTTTCCTTTTTACGGCAACAGGTCGACGACTACGTGCGATTCCAAATTAAATTGAAGTAAATTAATATATATATATATACACACACACTACGCAAAAGTTGAAATTCATAACCTAAGATTCTGTTTGGTTGCCTAGAAAACGGAAGAGGAAACAAGCGGAGGCAAATAATACTAGCTTTCGGAACGAAAAGAGAAATGTATTGAGTGTAATGAAACTTACAGAAACCAAAGATGTTGAGCTGTTGAAGATGGAAAGCCCGTCCCTTGGAGCTCACAAAAACCCCTTTTGCGCTTCTGGACTTCCGTATTTGTTTTATGGACTTTTTTTTTAACCAAAAAAAAAAAAAAAACTTAGGAGGAGTGTGCGGTCAATTTTCAAAATTACAAATTTTTTTTCTTTATAATTTTAGATTTTCCCAAATCTAAAAAAAGTGTCACGGTATCACAAGTACAACACAGTTAAATTTAAATAACAATATATTTTCAATATTTTTAAAGAATATTTTGGGCGGCATTTACCATAAAATCAATAAAAGTAGCTCATGACTAAAATAACCCAAAGTACAATATTTCACAAATGATCATGTCTTATTTGACTTGTAATAACTTCCTGACAATTCAAGAAGGTCTCCTGACACCACATAAAGCTTTAAAATCTAAAGCTTAGCTTTTCACACGAGGCTCTGTTACTTGAGGCTTCGCGCTCTCACAAATATAAGAATAGCTTATACCACACTGGCAACGCTTAAATGCTTATACTAATTTCTCTCATATAAACGTGAGAGTCTTTCTTCACCCATGAGCATATTATTTTACGATTATCATGTAATCTAAATGTAATAATATAAGCCCCGCAATATATACGTTCACCGAATATCAGAAATCTGATCAGGCAGCTACCAGAAAGAGACATGCAAGATGCAAAGATTTCTAGATATAACCCGCCTTCAAAAAAGTATTTCATGAGTTAAATTATTACCAACACACTACATAAACTTTCATGTCATGTAGATCCATCGAATGGTAATGTAGTAGTGGCGAAAGAGAGAATAAAAGTTTATGTTTGATTAGAAGTATATTCATCGGATAAATGTAAAGTTTAGCTTGAAAATATTAATATGTCAAAAAAAATATTGCAGCAAAAATAAAAAGTTTTTACTATTCAAATATTTAATATGTGAAAAAATACGACAATGTTGCATCACTTCAATCACTTATCTACCTTGAGGGAAATTTTTTTTTTTTTTTTGAAAAAAACAATCAAGAATTTTGCGATATCGCGAGCCTTTTCATTATCTAATGGAGTAAATTGTCATACGTGCGTACGTGCGTCTCAAATTGTTGTGGGGCCAACAATGATAATTTCGCAACGTGCATTATTTCCTATTCGCTTCGCTTAACTCCAAAAAACAAAATTTTCCAATTTTCAAAAAATATTTTTGGAGGTGGCCCCCTTATCTTAATTCTTAGGCTTACAAATAGTTTCGCAAGTCGCAGCACACAAATTAAGTAGCTATCTTTTGGTCTGCGGATTATTTTTTTTGATCGGTTAATGATAGCTAAAATAGCATAAACTAAAATCCATGATAAAGTAACTTTTTTTACTGTCAAATGGCTTATCAATTAGCTAAGTTGGTACAATTTAATATCTAAAATGGGTATCAATGAAATTTTAGTTCAGTAGGAGACCTCTTATACTTAAAATGTATCAGAGTAATGATTCAAGTCTCTATAATAATATTATGGGGTTAGTTTTAGTTTTTTGGATTGTAGATATTAATTTTAGTTTTTCTTTAATTATAAAATAATTGCGTGAAGATAATCTCAAAATGTGAGTGTCCAATCTTCAAAAAAAAAAAAAAAGATTATGGATGGAGAGTGAATTGTGTTGTTATTAGGATAATTGAAAAAAAAAAAATACCTTCTTAGCAATTAGCCCCAAAAAAAAAAAAGTTAACAACAAACTCTTATTTTAAAAATAATAATAATAAAAGTATGCATATACCTTTATAAAATTTATTTTTAAAGTAGAGGTAGGGCAAAATTTTAATCCAGCTCCTTGGATGTTTATGAAAAAACCTACCACCACAAGTAAGACAATAAATTAATTTCTTATCAATTGTAATGTTAGAGTTCAATATAGCTTATGGGTGCATTTGACACATTATATTGCATTACACTATATTAGCTATATTGCATTAGTGTATTGCATTAATTTGTAATGTAATACTATATTTGGTGTAATATGAATTGTATTATATAAAATAATATAATTTTATATTAATATAAAAATTAAATGAATTTTTTTACTTTATTAATTTTTAGGGTTTTATTATTAATTTTTTTGAAATTAAGTATTAAATAATAATATAAAATGATTTAATGAAATACTATTATTAAATAATAAAATATTACAATATTAAGTTATATTACTAATGATATCATATTATAATATGATTTATTTCTATATATTATTTATTATAATGTAGCATATTCTTATTATATTATAAAAATAACGTAATATTAAATTATAAATATATTTTTATATTTTACATAATAAATAATTAAATAAAATTTTAGATATTTAATTATGTATTACCATTTATTTATTAAATATTTAGGTTTATTACTATCTCATATTATTATTTTGATTAAAATTTTTTATTTAAATATAATAAAATTAACATATAATAAATCTACATTTATTATAATTTATTAAATAATAAAAGTTAAATAATTATATTTAAAATATGAATAATATTTTAATACAATACAGTTTAAACACTACCTTTTTAGGGGTGCCAAAACAATCCGCCCAGTCTGGACCCAGCCAATCCAATCCCGACGCATACATTAAAAAAAGGGATCCGGGCATGAAATTCTCAAACCCGGACATTTCTGGGCACGGTTCCGGGCTCAATACCAAAAACCCAGAACTCGGACCTGGACCCGATTTCTTAATAAAATTAAAAAAATATAAATACAAAAATAAAAACCCAAATACCCAAGTACCCAACCCAAATTGTATGAGAGTATTTTAACTCTTTTATGAACTATTTTTTAAGTTTTTGAACATTTTAAGATTTTCATATGTTGTATTGGTAATTGATATCATAGTTATGAACTTATGATATGTTGGATATTATTTAGATTTATTTGGTGATTATTGTGTTGTTGAATTTAACTTTTTTTTATATAGATTGAATGAGTTTAGGTTAGAAATTGGATGAATTTAGGTAATAGAAAGTAGATTGAAACAAATTTTATTTATTATTTATGTAAAATTTGTATTAACATTAGTATAATAATATGTTATCACATGCGGACTTAAAAGCCTGGATAAAAAACCCAGGTTCGGGCAACTGCTTCACTCATCGGATTCAGTCTCCGACAACACCGAACCCGGATCGAACCCAGAATTTTGCCAAGCCTATACTTTTTCATGAGTTTATTATACACCTTTCTTTGTTTCACCCACATTTTTAATGCTGTTGAATGCAACAAAAAATTACAACTAAAAGTAAACTAACATAAAAACAGTGTTCTAATGCAAACTATCGAAAACACGCTTTCGCTTTGAGACTAAACGCTACTTACGAAATAGGACGGACTGTTGCGAAAACATTGTGGCTTATCAGCTTATGATTGTCTCTAGTTAAGATATCCAGAACCCAAATGACAAAACGCCAGAACCGAGAACCAAACTGTAGACTAGAAATTGTCACAAACCTTGCAAATGTCGAAAGTTGAATACTTATTTAAAAAAACAAAAACGAAAATCACTGATACAACCTTTTTGATATCAGGTGTTTTCCACAAAAAAACAGATGATGGTTAAGGCAGGGCCGGCTCAACAATATTTGGGACCTTAGTCAAATGATTTTAATTAATTCTTTTTAAAATTTAAGACTATATATATATATATATATATATATATTAGTTATATATTATTTATTGAAAATCAATTCTTTAAACACTCAAAAATGTAAAATTATTAAATAAAATTCTATTATACTATTGGGAACCCATAAAATTTTAATTCAATTATAACATTTTCACTTATTATTTTTTTAACTCAAATTACACCTTTTTTACTACTCCTTTTCTAAATTAAACTAATTTTTCTATTCTTCTATTTTCTAAAATTTTTCGATATAATTTTATTTCAAAATAGATAAAACAGCACACACAAAAAGTAGTAGATTAATAAAAGAATATATTTAAAAAAAAACAAATAAATAACACAACTAATTAAGAGAATAGTAAAAAAATAAAATCTAAAATTTGTAAGAATTAAAACTACTAAGTACCATATTAAATAGACTTTATAAGAATTTGATAGTTTATTTAGGAAAAGATAATTACAAAATAATAATAAATTAAATGAATAATAATAACTTTTAAATTCACTTTTTCTTTTATATATAAAATAATTATTTTATGGGGTCTTCATAAAAAATGGAACTCTAAACAACTGCCTAAGTTGCCTAGAGGTCGAGCCGTTATTGGGTTAAGGTTAATACAAAAAGACAATATTATCTACTAACTATATATGCCCATGAGGCCATGACATCTTTCATTTCTATGGGATTAACAAAAGTCACGACAATATGACATTTTACAGTCTTTACAGCCATATAATTACAACTAGTATTAACAAAAGCAGATCACTTAAGACTGGTTTGGCAAAGATCCATAAACCAATTAAATTTATCTTTACTATTTTTAAGCTTCTCCAAATATTTCTCAAGGGCATTACTAGATTCCTGTATCGACTGCAAGATCCCATCCAACTCCAACTTCTTTTCTTCAATTTGCTTCAATGATTCGATGCTTTGAGTAGATATTCGGGTCCTGACAACGGGGAAACATATTGTAGGATTCCTGAAAAAACAATCACCAGACCACTTCATGCCCAGTTGCTCACTTATTGTGATCCTCATTTTATAAAAAAGGATTGTACTTGATTCATAAAAGCAACCAACATAATTGAAATAATACGTACCCACATCCAAGAGAGATGATACCGTTCTCTTTCAAGATCCCACCATCCAGAGATACAGCACCATGTCTTATACAAGTATGCGCCTCTATCATGTCTTTACGGGTTTTGTACACTTGAAGCTTGCCAAAGAGTCGATACAATAAAGTCTCCCGAAGACCATTCCCCGCAGTTGTTCTTATGTGCATGAGGTGGTCATCTAGGTTAACCATATTAACTGCATATCCCACAAAACCTGTAGGGATATTTCCTTTTGGTAAGGTAGGTGGTGGCAAGGCTAACTTCCTTTGTGGGTCATTGCTTTCAAACTTCCCAGAGTACGGCCTGCCAAATCAATTGGAAAATTTGAATCATTACCACAAATTATTAATAACTTGCAATGTATGCATACAATATATTGATTTTTTCTTCTCCTTTCAATTTTTAGCAACTGGGAAGCTCAATATCGTACCTTATACCCTCAAGGCATATAACAAGGTATCTGCCATCAATAGACTTTCCGAGTGCAGCTGCTGTGGCATGTAGCGCACAGTTATGATCGATAGTTCCATCTTGTTCATACTTCTCAAGAGCAAATGCTGCTTCAAAAGATCTACACACCAAAGCAAGCATTTGATGTTCCCCCAAGTACTCTGCTAATGTCCTGAATACGAGGAAATCCAAAGAGTCAAGGATTGCAGACAAATTAGTGAGTTTTCTTTTAATTTTAATCTAACAAAAAGAACTGTAGGGATGACCTGCTAAGCTTGTTGGTGCACACTGTACCAATTAGAGCAACTGGACCAACTACATCTTCCATGAAATTTGACCATGGTTTGCTGCACAGAAACTCCTTGGTAGAACAGCAGATAACTGAGGCAGCAGATTGATATATACTTTTAATCCGTCTTATGATTTCTTCTTTTGTCAACAAGGAGTATGGCTCAACTGAAACTGTCAAAACACATCAATTTTGAGTCTTCTGCTTTATTTTTGCAATTTTCACAGAATACCACATTAAGCCAGCAACAAAATGATAGGAAACAGGGTCGAATACGATCAGGTGTTATAATCTGACAAAAGCAGGTACTAGGTATTCTAGCTTCTAGGCTTCTCTAGTTATCAGGCAAACCAATTTCCTTATTAGGTCATCTCCAATAAAATGTGATAGAACTTTTTCTTGAGGATACTTATCAAATCATCCTAATACAGGAAAGAGATAACCTTCGAAATCATTGCATCTAAATTATTTCCAGCTATGTTCCACATTAAACATCAAGATTCCATCAACGTTGCAATGACACCTACTTTTGCAGTAGTACAGAAAATGACATATCTTAGTCTACAATGTAGAACCCAAAAAAAGGCTACAATTCTCGATTGTCTATCTAAACATAACCCAAGTGCAATGAACCTATTGTCAGCAATGTCCAATATTTAAGCACATTAAACTGATTAAATGAAAAATAGGTGGTTATCTATCATTTACCATGAAACAAAATTATTTCAGTAAAACTGACCTATGAAATAAGACACATTTATATAACTTCAATGAATAAATAATATATATAAACAATAAACCAAGAGGTAGGAATGTTTTGAATCACTGTTTTGCATAAAATTGTTTAGCGTCATCAACTTCACAGGCAAACCAACATAACCTTGTGTGGTAAAACTTAGTTTTCAGACTCAAGTTTCCTAAAAGTAAGAACAAATAATGATCAAACTTTATTACTACAAACTGCAGCATGCATCTAAGTTTGGGTGGTGAGCAGGGTTAGTATTAATTGAATTTCATCAGTTTGAATATCTGTAATATTTGTATCTTTTAATCAACAAAAAAGATTTCATCAGCCAAAACCTTGCAACTTGGATAGCGCTTGCTCAACTTCTATCTTCTGACCATTGAGCAATTTCAGTGCCTTCTCGTGACGCCCGATGCATAAACCATAGTTGCGCACTTCACTCTCAAGTTCCTGCAGGAAAAGCAGCCCCATGCACAAAAGAATGAAACTTGGGGAACCAATTATCAGTACTTGACAAGTGACAACAACTCATCTAAGTACTAACTTTGAACACTACTTATGGAGACTTTAAAACTCAAAAAATAAAGCAAAAGTCATTTAGGTGAATGAAAATTGGAAAAAATTGAAGATTCTGATTGACATGCACTTCGAAAATCAATTAAGGGAATTTCCTTCTTTGAGAAAATGATAAAAAATAATGATGCCTCAACAAAAACCTAAAATGGATTTACATCTTGTACAAGTTAAATCACTAACATCCACATACGTTCACAATTTTCATGGTGGGCACCATATGGTTTCCAACATGTTTGATTGGAGATGGACCCTCAAGTAGAAAAACCTTTTCATCAGAACATGGAGTTCTAATATCATCAGACTCCAGCTTTGGTCCTCGGACAATAGGAACCTATACATACAGATAAGCGATTATCGCTACAGAATGATTGTTAAAAATGATCATGACAAAGTTCATTACAAGTTGCAACCTTGATGCTTATATTTAGCTCTGTATATTGAGAGTGCGTGGCTACAAAGCAAAAGCACCCCTCATTCTGAGGTAGGGAAATAGCAGGGACAGTACATCGACCTTGCCTGAAAGCATACCGAATTGAATCCTCTGAGTTAATTGAGTCTGACTTTATTGTAAGAGTATGGGACTGCCCGCTTTTATCATCATCATGAATAGTTACATCAACATCACCCTTGGAATCAACAATTTCAAAAGTTATATCTTCCAGTTGAGAACCAACGGTACAGCATTCAGGCACCTGGCACCATAATCTATTATGAAAATTATATAAAATGAAGATTAAGAAAACTGAGGATGAAAGCAAAGTGCACAAACCCCTGATATGATTCTCAGCTCTCTTTTCTCAGTTTGAAAATCTTGCTTGAAAATAACTTCATTATCAGATAAAACAGAAAGTGACACTGCAAGGCAGCACAACTTGGAATGAAATCACTAAACAGCCATAATTGAAAATACAATTGACGATTTTTTAATTTTTGAAGTAGAACAAGTGATAATACACTTTATGAGGTTCTAATTTGTTACAATTTTATAGTAATGATGTTAGGCATGAGAAATTAAACAATCATTTTGTCTTTTCTGCCTTCAAGCAGGACCAACAGATTATGAGGGAAGACACCGTCAGATGAATGCACATACCATTTTTGCCATAACCAGCCTTTACTTTCAATAGGCCACTAAGATCGATGCATCCATAACCATCCACCTATGAGATATATACAGCTTGTCAGATATTTAAATAATGTTAAAAACCAAAATCATAAACTCTCATGCAAAAGAGCTTCCTCAAAAGCACAATTACATTCAATAAGTTTATCATGCCGTAAATGTCACAAAAACAAAGAGGATTACATCGTCCCCTTCAAATTTCATTTAAGAAACAAGATGTTAGATCTTCAATATTGTTGTTGGGCCAACCTGATAGCTTAAAAATTTTTAGGTCAAAGCAGTAACTGGACAGTTAGACCGAGTAGTCTTGGGTTTGACTCCCCACAGTGTATATTAATTAAATTATAATAACCTGCTTTGTGCTTATTATTGAGTTGTGGTGGTTGTTTTCAGCTCTTTGACCGTTTGAACACAATTAGATACAAACAATTATATCCCCACAAGTAATAAATCATAAGAGGATAAGACAATGGCTGAAGGGTTGAGTTGGAACGATGTTTGCACTTATTCACCATATTTTCTGTGTCAATTACATGCGAACCAATATAGTGACATAAAATCTCAAGCTCTTCTAGTTTTTGTGTTACAGAGACATACAATTAAAATTGGACAAGCTAATGTTTCAACCAGGCAATCTTTAATTGCTTTAAAAAGAGTAGTCCTTGGATATTGCATCTTTCACTTCATATGGTCAAGCGGAATTTGTTCATTGAATTAGCTAGAAGGGAATGGTTTATAGTCACTTGCTCACTCAAGTTCATCTGTCTGCATCTAACTAACTTTTCTTTATTTAGGTGCCTTAACAATTGCAAAATCAGCTATCCCTCACTTGTATTAGCAGATTCATGAAAGAAGCAATGCACAAGGCATAAATAAATCATCAGTCGAAGTAAAATGTAATTTTTTCAAACAGGGCACAAAATAATAAGAGATTTGGACAACAGTACAGACCTTTCGCCTTAAGCCCAATTGATCTTCGACACAAAATCCATCAACGCTAAGTTCAACCTCCAAGCCTTTCTTAACATTATTATTAAAAGCATCAAGCATCTGGAATATTGACTAGAAATGTTAGCAAGTTCAACTATAATGACTATGCAGCAGTCAAACAAAGATCTGCTTATCCTAAAGATGATGCTTTCTTGCTTTAATGTTTAGCTAAGTTGAGCAAAAAATCCTTTTTCTTTCTTTTTTTCCTTTTTCCTGTATCTCACATACCCAAAATCCCATACACTACACCATCCCCATAAGCAAACAGAAACTAAAAAATTTTCCCCTCAAAAGGCTGGTCCGAATCAATTTCTTCATCTATTGCTTCCATGGCAAGAGGTCAACTGACTAGGCTATCCCCTTGGGGATGATAAATCCTACCTCAAATGTGTCCGATGAAGTGTTTGAATTTCCAAAAGTGTATCAAAATCTGTAGTTAGCACTATAAAAAGATGCACAGGGAATACACAATCTATAATGTTTTCAAATCAAATCAATGCAAAGAGGAAGGAAAAAAAAAAAAAAGATCTTAAACTTGAAAACTATTCTCCATTTACCTGCACTAAAAATGAAAACCATGAACTGCATGGTAAAGAAAAATGTTATGATCTAAGATGAGCAATTTAAAGAATTTGATACAAATTATCAAAAAGATATGAAGGATGCCGCTGATATGCCTAAGAATGACAATTGATTTTACATTACTACATCAAATAGCAGGTTTAAGATACATTAAACAACAGTTGTTAGTTTCTTTCCTTAATCTTAGGCATTTGGTATTAATGATTTCTCAACCATGCAAATCCCGAAAACACAACAAAATCAGTCTAGCTTTGCAAATGATAGCATCCCCAAATACCTCCAATTTGAGCATTTTAATCACAGAGCCCGGAAGCAAGATACCCAAATTTTGTGGATGGACTGCTACATACTTTAAAGATCCAGGAGTGACTGTTTCAAACAAACATATAAAACCAATTTTGAGAGTTAAGCACAATCACATGAAGAGAGTAGAACAAAGATGATAGAACCAACTTCTTATATCTATGTCTTTGCAGGCAGATGATTCAAAATAACAATAATACCTCGACATGGAATCGATACGGACACTGGTTTATCTTTTGAAGATATCACCAAAGTAGCTCTATAATCTGGCCGAATCTCATCCAACTTGGAGCTTGCAACCAGAATGTCCTATAGATTTAAAAAACTCAAGCAAGTAGTTAATACATATGAAAAGCCTACTAACCCTATTTACGAAAAAGGCATAAATGAGCATAATCGAAAATATTAATCTGTGAATCAAACCTGAATATTTAGCATCAATTTATCAGGAGAGAGGTTCCACTTCAACTTGTCTTCAACCTTAATAATCTTGCTTGGCTTAATTTTGACCAAAAATTGTGGCTTAGACTCGAACGGAATCCGATTATCATAAATGTCATAGCATGCAACAGATAACGGAGGTAAGAATGAACCAGCTCTGTGCAAAGTAATCATTTCATGAGGAAAAAGATAAAAAAGGGAAATTGATAGCAGCAAGAAAGTTACAATCAGAAATGTAGGATGACGAGAACGCGGTAAATGATTGAACTTGAACCTTCTTTTTCAGCTTATGAACAGAGACATCCCATTTACATGCCGTTATAGTGAGAACTCAAAATAAATTAGCATTCGTGAAATAATGGATTTCATAAGGAGTTTAGGGTAAATAATTACTATTAACTCTCATACGGTTATCTACAACAATGGAGCTTCAGTGTTTGTGATAGATAACAATGAGAAATGCAGCAGGACTAAGTTTAGACTCACTGGAGGACAAGTTATTGCTTTTACCATGCTTTAACATATACTATGCATTAAAAAAAAAAAAAAGAATAAAACTACGGTTACATAGGATAAGTAGCTTGTACCCAACTGATGTCACATCTAAAGTTGTATCAATTGGTAGGTGTTATGATATTAGCCCATTAATCATAAACAATAAACTCAGATATCACTTAGCACATAGCTAATAATGATCTGTGCCACATCTTTGTATCCCAACCAAGTGTAGTAATACTCTTTAGAAAAAGCAATATTTTATAAGATATCACGCGCTTGATTTTAGGTCTCAGCGAATAAAGTTAAATTTTTGGTCTGTCTACAAGATACTCTAGTTTTAGGGCTTGACAATAATGTTATGAAAAACATTCTCTATGTTGGGCTTGATCAGTTATGTCATTCACAAAAAGAGTTTTACTCTAGTTTCTCGAGTAGAAAATTGATCAGCCAGATCCATAAAGATCTCAATTACCTAACACGTAACTCTGGTCTCTCGTTAGTATCCAAAAGTTTCCATTTTCCAACCTCAGGAGATCCCTTAACTAGCACCTTTTTCTCACAACTCTTGCAGCTTGTCTCAGTCTGAAGCACCAAATTGCAGAACATCATGTACATGGTCATAGAACCCAAAACAAGATCATATTATATGACGCAATAGAAAACAAAATTAAAGGAGTTCCATTGTAGCACTTACAAGATGGAATGAAAATGTATATGCACCAGCATTCTGAAATAATTTAGGGAACTTGCAACCCAATTCAAATATATATAAACCCTGGTATCCTTTCCGAGAAGAAGGTGCTACGCGAGCTGTGTAAAGGGTGAGTACATCTTCAAGATTCTCATCTTTACATTTGAAATTGACTTCCATGAGCATCTCTGAACTATTCTTAACAATATACTTCTGAACCAAGTTCTTTGAAGCACTAGAAGAAATAAAACTGGCAGGTCGAACAACAGCCACAATTTCTCTAGGAGGATTTTGTCCAGCAATAGCACTGCTAGGTAAAACCTGAAAAAAAAAAAAGTTAGTGAGCTTTATATATGCTTTAAGAAAAGAATGAGCAAGAAATTGTATTTTTATTCAGGAACAAGAAATCTATTAATATGAAGAGAAACCACAAAAGAGTGGACCAGCAGTCCACAAAAAATTACAAAAGATAATCGAAAGCCTAAACATCATTTGAAAAGCGGCTTCCCAATTTTGATAAATAAAAAAAAAAGAAAGAAAATTCTCTTTAAACTCAGTAGAAACTGAAGCCCATAGATACCCAAGAAAATGCACTGCAAAGAGTACCGAAAGAAGTTAAAAATAAATACATACACATAAACATAATATATGTATATATTGGTTCAAATTTCAAGGAATGACAATCTATTATCAGTGAACTTCCTAATAACAATTTCATTGTTCTCTTGATATATCGAAAGCAACCAGGCAGGTTTACACAGACCCCATCAATCTCCAACTCCTGACATTGCGTCTCCTTCAACAACTCAATTGTAGATGGAGACTTCTGGCGATATTTCTCCAGTTGCTGATCCCAAACATTTTTGTTAACAGCTACACACTGTCCATGATAAAAAAATCAGCAAGTCCATTAATTCATGGAACAGTTGCAAAGTAAAAATGAAATGGAAATATCAGAAGCAATAAATGGCAAAACAAGAACTAAACAACAAACCTTTTCAGAATCAATGACATCAATAGGTAGAGATAAGGAGCTTCTAATATGTAAACTGGCATTCCCATCATTCACTGCAAGGACACAGCCTTTCTCATCTGGGACAGCTAGCGGCCTTTCAGACCAGAAATGAGAACATAAATTACATTAAAAATGGGGGAGGGGGAAGAATTTGATTTCAAAATTAAATATATAACTTTATTACAAATGCAGAAAACAAGATACCTGCATATAATTCGAGCTTCCCCTATTAGATAGAAACAAAAGAAAGGGTCAATTTCATAAAATTGATGAGAAATTGAGTTGTGTGGACATACCAGTTATAAATCTATTTTGTTGTGGTAATGAAAACAAACTAAATCAAACTCAATGAGTTTAAGAGTTAGGAAAACATCACTCACCACCAGCATCCCCTTGCAATCCTTCAATTACAAAATATTCTATTGTCGCGTACACATCATTATTATGGATTCCAGCATATGCTCCCTTTAGTAGTTTGACTTTTTGGCCAGATTTCCACATTGCTCCCTTCTTCTTTACTACTTTATGCACCCTGGCAACTATAGTTAAAAGTAAAAGAACACATGATTAATCCATCATAATGGCAGCAAATAAATCAAAGATAAAATATTAAATAATACATAAAGACCTACATCAGTTTAAGATGCATGAACACAAAAAACTTATCGAACTAGAGAAAGATAATTAATAACTTCTCATAGTATACATATGCCATAAACTGTTTTTCAATCAAAACCAACCATCAGTTGAAATGCCTAGTGGCTTATTGTTTTTGTGGCCGACAAGAAGAATTGGTTGATCCACTCCACAATCCTTTTCTGCATCATAACGATCATGCATATTCAGAAGCCACTCTTGATAGTCCTTCTCCAGTTGAATGGGAGTTAACAGTTTCCCATTTCTACGAATTTCAACATTAACATCTGCAGATTTTGAAAATTTTCACTGAAGAATGCTGATAACTGCAGATTTTGAATTATTTCATAGCAAAGATAACCTAACAGTTAGGATAAAGTAATTATAACTGTTTCCATATTTAAAATTCACAAATAAAAGTTACCTTTTTCTTCCTTGAAAGTCTTAGCACCAAAATTCTTCAGAGCTATCGTATATAGATTCTGATGTGCTAGATCAGTCTGTTAAATGTAAGAAAAGACAAAGATGTTTGATTTATTTTTCCTTTTATCTGCATCAAGTATAATCATCAGCAAAAAAAACTTTGTGACAGATAGAAGAATGGAAGAAGCATAAACTAAGAGTACAAGGAGTGACCTAATAATATTTCATAATGATATTTATAACTGAAAGCTTATCTTGAGCATTTAAAATGCTAATCTGCCACAATAATTTAAACAACTTAGAGTAACTGTATTAATGATGCCTTAGCAAACCAAAGTCAAACATAAAAGTAAAAAGGACAGTTTGCAGCGTGCTTTGGCATTACACATGGATGTTATTGCATTCTTTACCTTAGAAGGTGTTGGATTGAAACCAGCATCGGTGTCTGCAAGAAAACAGTGTTTGCTAAAATATGTGTGATTATAGGAGTAAAAGCAGATTACGATCTGAAGACTAAAAGGTAAGTATGCAGTGAGTTATTGTTATAATGTGCACTACCAATGAAACATTTAACTCTCAAGCAAAATTTCTTCAACAAGTGGGCTTTTTCTCCTTTCCTCTGCCTCAGATCCATTAAAGGAAGCCATGCCTGGTGTGAAGCAGACAGGTCAATATTGCCAGAATAGCTAGATATATAACTATAAGCAAAAGCAAAAAGCTTAAGAAGTTATACAACTTAAGTTCACAATGTGAGTGATAATTCTTTATAGTCCATGTGGATGTGTATATATAATATAGATAACTGGTGTGTTATCATGTGGCCAAACCAACCATATTTTCCCATAGTTGAGAGAAGTTCTTTTACTGATAAAATTCAAAACTTACCCAGTGAACATCAGGAAGTAGACGACCAAGCCTACGAATAGATACACGACTATGGGGATCATAATTTGCAGCAGCTACACATCCTTCAGAAATCAGCTTATCCATAATTATGTCGATGCTCTCTCTCTCCTGTGGTATACGATTTCAGAATTTTTCTAGGGAAGATTTCTTCTTTTCTTTTTTTCTTTTTGAGCACAGTAAACAGAAAAAATTAGTGCTGACATGTCACAAACCTCTGTAACAGGAAAATAAACAAACTTGAGGCGTGTATTTGCTTCTTTTGATGGCTGTGAACCTGACATATTCCAATTTTTAGGAAATGGAATTACTCAAAGACGACATTTTGATGACAAATGATATGCCATTGCTAACCACAACAGAAGAAAGAAACTGCAGACGCTACCAGGACTGTTGATAGTAGCACTAGCTTGCCCAAGGGAAAAATGAAGTTGTAAGATAAAATCAGGGCCATTGCAAGAGTGCATGTTGGTTATTGCAACCTCCCCTCCAGCAACTTCAGCTAAATCAATGCCATTAACCTGGAAGACATGGCATTTCTTCTCAAGACTTGTAAAGTTTACTTTAGAAAATTCCAGGCACTCTGATGAATGGGAATCAACCACTCAGACTTGGAAAAAAGAAAGGTGCAGGTAAAACAACAGTAACATGTCAAACCTGGAACTCAATTGGTCTGGTGGTCTTCCCTGTACTGGAAATTTCATCACACTGCACCTCAACAAGATCATAAATGAGACATTATAAAATGAAATATCTAAAAGACTACGTAACGGCAGCATTTATGACTAATTGAATTATGTACAGTTTGCAGCAATTATAATAACAGCATTACAGAAATAACTTTTTTCTACGGACAAAAACAAAACTTTAGTGAGTGCATTTGATTGTGTGTGTAGAAAAGAGAGAAAAATTATTATTCTTATCACAAAGGTCAATGCCATGTGCATGCACACATTACACTGTCAAACATGCAATGGACACAAGCACTTCGATAAAATTATTTGTCTCACATTTAAATTACTGAACTTGCCTACATACACCATTTCCCGCCCCCCAAAAAAAAAATCCCATAAAAATAGTCATAATCATCTAAAGCATAATAAGCTCATATGAATTCATATTTGGTGAATATTATCAAACAATATCACTTGTCAATATATGAAACAGAAAGTCAGCAAAATGCGTTAATGATTAGATGTAAATACACCTGAATATAGGGGAAATAGATATCCTTTAATTTGCATCCGAGTTGCTTTACGTCCAAGCTTTTTAGTTTAGGCTCCAATATCTCCACCTGTTAAGTGTTTTGTAATATTAAGCACTACAAACCAATATAATATGACCACCTAGGGAAAAATAAGAGAAGTAAACATTGATGCATTGCCTGACTATTTAAGCATTTTATGGCCAAGCAACAACAATTCAGATATTTTAGGCCAATTACACAGGTTCCTATTAATTAAACGAGATCAAGAACAGAGTTAAATTATTCAAACATGTAGACCAACCATTTAAAAACCAAATCAGTAACTAGGAACTGAACTGAACAGATTTAAGAAATCTCATATTTAGAGTCATCTGTGATTTTTATGTGACCATATCTGATTAGCAAACATAATAATTTGTTACCTGAATATATCAAAAGAGGTAGAAATTGAGTGGAATGATTGGACAAACTAAGTTATGCCTCTAAATATTTCAAAAATCAAATAAAAACAGACTAGAACCTATTTGACTTGGGATAGGGGAAAAAAAAGGAAAAGAACCAATCAAAAAAAGCTAATCAAACTCAAGGAAATAGAAACAGAGATGTTTACTAGTCCATAACAGCGATCACCAGCTACATGCACTTAGTCGAACATTCTTACAGAACCTTGCATCACACAGTTTTAACAAATTTTATGCTTTCCGTTTTTTGCTTGTCTAATCACACAGTTTTAACAAATTTTATGCTTTCCGTATTTGCTTGTCTATGGCTTCTTAAGGATTCCCTATCATTCCTTGCACTTCCTATTAATTTCAAATGCCTATCATTATAATCCCACTTGTTCGTCTTTTAAAGTTACCCGAGCAGCTGTATTTTTGTTCGTACCGGCTAGGCTATGAAAAAGAAAGTGAGTCTTTTATTATGAAGTTTGTACAGATGAATATGGATCTTAAAGCCAAAAGACTTAGAAAGTTTACTCTATTTGCACTGAAAATAACTATATTGAGCCGTAATGACCCACTAATAGGCCTATGCCAGAAAATGAAACAAAACATTCAACTAAAAGAGTTATAAAGCAGAGTTAATATCTCATTAAAAATTCATTGTCACAACTCGAGCTGTCTTTCATACTCTTAACAACCATAAACCGTGACAAAGCAACCATTCAGAAAGGTGAAAATGTTTAAAGTAAAAAGACAAGAACATCCATGCTACAGATATTTTGAACTCTGGCAAATACACAACTAGATCGGATACATAAAATTCAGATTTGTAAATTCTTCCATAAGGGTATATAACTTGGAGTACTGACGTAGAAAACTTCCCATACAGACATTTCTTTGTTTCTTAGAGGGAAAATAAAAAGAACGAGGTATTAACAGTTATTGATCGATTAGAGGCTTTGCAAATTGATATAAACAAGAATATTATGTTAGATGATACATTTCCCTTTGCTTATCGACGATTAACCATGGCTCATCTCAAATATATTCCAAGATTACATAAAGATTATCTGAGAGTAAGAAATATATGCAACAGTTGACTCCAAAAAAGAAGATAAAGAACCAGGAAAATTCAACCAAGATAACCTTTGTAAAACTTCCATGAGGTGAATCCGCAATTTCATCTTTCGAAGGAAACCTGATGCCGCCATTAGTCTAATAACAAATAATACACAATATTATTGCAGCTAAAAGTAAGCCACATTTAAAGGTAAGTAGAAGCATCTAAAAGAAACTAAAATCTTTTTAGAAAGAAAACAATAAGGCAATGAAATTTAATTACCCTCCAAGTGAGTTCAGCATCAGAACACCTCATTAAAGCCTCTTTCTCAAGATGCAAAGTGTAAACTTCCTTAGAAACTTTTGTCTTTGAAGAAACTAAGGCACGCCTATCAAAGGTAGTAAGATTTGTCAAGCAAAAACAAGCCCAAGTCAACTTCATAGGCACACACTCTCTTTCAGACGAAAAGAAGAGAGCAAAAACAATTTTAGAAAGATAATACCTTCCTAGATGCATAGACGCTATGGGTCCTCCATATCCAAACATGCCAAAAAATGGCTGCAATATTATGAAAACAAGAGCTTGTAAGAAGCAAGAATAATGATTACTGACAGAAAATATCACTGATATTGAAATAAGTTGACAATGTTAGAGAGACTTCATTAAACATATACAATAAGAATGAAATTATGCACAATATGCATATATTAGAAAAGCAAGTTACAAAGTTACTTAAAAGATTAAAATCTACCGTTAAATAAGGAGGTTTGCCCCCTATTCCTTGTGCTTTAGAAGCTCTGTGAAGTGAGGCACCCATCTTTCCCCTAAAACAAAGAACAAATGTAGAATTTCTTCGCTGAGGTAGGCAAAAGAAGTTGATTATCAGGGAATCAAAAAAAAGTGAAGCAGTAAAAAATGTGGTTACATAACGATGCAATTATTATTTCAAAATTACATCTATGTAAACTAAAATAGAAACATATGCAGTAATTGTTAGAAGTGCTTATGTAATGTACAGTGATTATATATAAGAAAGTAGCTCATAAAATCTAAAATTGATAATCACCTATGCTGAGATATTCGCATTTCCAGATTTTTCTTTCCTTTTAATGGGGAGAGCAGAGACAAGGGTGAAGCTGCTAGAAAACTTTTATTCCCCACTTTAATAGGTAAAACACATCATAACATTTGCAAAACAAGTTCCATATTCAACAAGATGACTGGAAATTGAAATAGTGGGCATTAGAAATTTTCATTTAACTCATTTCTTGGATATGAAGCTTAAAGCCACTTGTATACTTCGTTTTCTCTAATTGCCGAAACACTGCAGTTTTGCTTGTTAATGAAGAAAGAATACCAGTACATACCATTTCACAATAGAGTTTTCATCAGTGCCATCCATTCCCGGGCCAGTGTCAAAAATTGAAATCTTATCCTCAGCAATATTCACACTGTAAAGATATTAAAAAAAGCATCCCTTACGAATCATTGAAATCTACGAAGACATTTGAACAAACAATGTCAATTAATGGGCAATTGACTTGTAAGTATGTATCAAAATCCATGTGTAACAAATAAAATAGAAAGGCACTTGAAGATCTAGTTTATAGCAGAAATAACAGCCAATGAATCTAGAGCTCAACCCAGAGTCCCTCAGTTCAATAGAAAACAGAATGGCCAAATTCTAGGGGTAGTATGTAGTCCATTGCTGTATTCTTTCTAAACCAGTAACATCCAGATGTTTAATGATAGAAAGTATGGTGTTTAGCAAATTAATAAACCATGAAGAATCTTCAAAAGCAATTCCGTTACGACTAGCAAACAAAGGCCAGCGCTAACAACCTTCAGAGTGAATGACAAATCATAAACAATGGTACATTGAAAAGTTAACGGAGCACATCTAATCATACAAATTCCATAAATGCTTAATCTAAATGTCAGCAGGTCATTTTGAAACCAAGCCAATCAAAAAGTTCATAATTTAGTTCATAATATTTGAAAATCAATAAGTTCCATTGAAAATAAAGTAAAAATAATTAGGAAAACGGGAATAGAGTAAGTAAGATAAAAACAGAGCAATTCACATAAAGTACTATAATCAAAACAATGTCATACCTAATGAGTCTCCGCTCATTTTTGGCATTTGTCCACACAGCTTGCAAGGAATTATCCTGTCAAACAAGCAGCAGAGTGTAAGGGCCCAAATTGAACCCCACCCCCCCACCCCAAAGAAAACAACAGAAAAAAAATTACAAAGCACAAAAGCCAATAAATTCCATTTTCTTGAATATTTCAAGCTGTCTTACAATTAAATCCGCAAGAGCAGTTTCAAAAGTGTAGTCTTCAGGCAGCTCCCTCAGCAAATCAGTATCTGGAGTCAAATCCCACATGTTCTGAAAACAAAAACAAGTTCATTGCAAAACCCAAATGAAACAAGTAATAGAACCACAAAAAATTAACAACCCCACTAGTACTAACCTCAAAAGTCTCAGCTATCTCACCAGACCCATCCTAATCAAGAAACAGAACAAAATGACATAACCAAACAGAGCACTAGACACTAAAAGTCTAAAACAACAACAGTAGAAACAACACTCACATATAGCTTTAAAATGTGGCACTTGGAGGGCTCAAACATCTCAAAATCTATTGTATCACTTATCTTATTCAAATGTGCATCTTCCACATATAAATTTCCACCACTCCAATTTATTTTCCTTTTTCCCTTCATTGAATCGTGTCGCATCCAAGACTTGAAATACTCATCTTTCACCAGATAAATAAAGTCCTTAACGGCCATATTATGCTTGGGATCTATCAGAAGTAAATCTATCGTAGCCCCATTCGGAAACAATATTTTGAATTTATACCGACACGGTCCTCTGATGGCTTTCTTGTTCGGTGAAGCGTTGTCTTTATCATATGGTGTAATCTCCAATTTCCTTTTCGTCGGTTGCTTCAACGAGCTTTCTGCCGCCGCCATAATTAACTACACACAAAAATGTCGTTAACAAACAAAGTTCCTTAATACCTTAATCGTGAAGCAATTGCTAACCTTTTGAAAGAAACTTGATCAAGAGACAAAATCTAAATGCATTTCTAAAAAGAATTGCTAAAAAAAAAATTTTATACCCGACTAGTAATCTGATGATGCCGATGATGATTACTTTCAGAAAAAGGGGGAAAAAAACTTGGAAAAGAAGAAGGCGAAGAAACAGAGTGTTAAGGTACTTTTAAACTAAAAGTTAAAGTTAGGGTTCTTACATTAAAGCTGAAGAGGAAGAAGTGAGAGGGAGAGAAAATGGAGAGTCGTTTTCCAGAAAACACAGCAAAAACGATTTTTGAACTGACCTGTACGTAGAGAAGCTACTGACGCATTGCATAATTGCATTACCATGTACGTTAGTTTTATACTGTCGTGGCTCACTGGACTGCTAGTGTGCTGGTCGTCTTAATTCTTGACACGTGGATTGTCTTGCTGTGGAAGTTTTGGGATATAGAGGTAATTTGACAGGTTCAATAATGCAGTGGATCAATAACGCTTTTGCGTTTGGGGGAATTGCGCGGGAGAAAGAGAGTAATAGAGACTAGAGAGGTGTGGAGGTGCTGTGCGCCTGGTGTGGAGCTCAGCAGGAAAGAGGTTTTTAAAGCAGCGTACGGATTATAGCAGTACGAGGAGCTAAATCGGGACCGCATTGGTGTGAAACTTATGTACAGCCACGTGGATACAAAGCATTGCTGCTTCTCTGTCCGGAAATGACAATTATCGCCCAGCGAAAAAATTATAAAATATTCGTGGATGGAATTGATTTCTGTTTTGCTTGAAGGTTTTTTTTTTTTTTTGAAGAATTTGCTTAAAGGTCTTAAACACGTGCTTTTATACAAAAACATGTGTTGGGTTGTGATAGCATATTATGAGCTAAAATTTTGCATCAACAGTGTCCAAACTGATGTATGGAAAGAAATTATTAGATGGATTAAGGATGCATTTGTTATTGTTTTTTAATTGGTATTTTTAATCATTATTTTAGAGAAGGAAAATAATGTTTTTGATGTGAACTTTTTAAAGGTTAAAATGTGTTTGATAGTTTGTTTCTAAAATTATTATATATGAAAATAAAAAATCTGAAAGGTTGTTTAGTTGTTTGTTTGAAAATAAGTAAAATAATGTAAATATGTTTGGTGAAATTTTTTATGAAAAATGTGTTTCAATATATTATGCAATACATAGTACTTAAACATGCAAAAAAACATTTAAAATGATAAAAGTATCGTTAATTAGTGGGGATGGAAAAAAATCCAATCCAATTTTAGGCTTGCTTGACGCAACATAAATTTTTTGTGCTTTGACTAGAATTTAAAGAGTTTGGTTCGGGTTTAAATATTGAGGTCCGATCAAAATTTGGTCAAGATTAGGCCCCTACTTAGCCCAACCTAACCCGAGTTTAATCCAAAAAAAAAAAAAAAGGAAGGGTATGTAGTTAGAAGATAATCATTTGAAAAATAGAGAAAAAAATTTAAAGCCTGTGTAAAACTTTATTACCAAGAACGTAGTAATTTATGATGAGTTTACTTTTATGGAATGTGAATGTGCTGGAATGGGAATGAGCTGGGAATGCGAATAGACTGAAATGAGAATAAGGAATGGGAATGAGAATATGCTGGAATGTCATTGATGTGTTTACTTGGCAAAATAAATAGGAACGAGAAATGGGAATGAGAATTAATTTACCAAAATACCCACAATATTAAAGAATGTAATTTTTATTAACTAGATACATGTATAAATATTATTATAAAAATGATATTAATTAAAAATAAAATTAATAATAATAATAATAATAATAAATGTTAATAATTATTATAAATATTATTATTAATAATAAATTTTATTAACTTTATTATTTTAGTTATTATTAATTATTGTTATTATTATTTTTATTAATATTATCATTATTAACATTTATTATTACTATTATTATTATTAACTTTATTATTTTAGTTATTATTAATTATTGTTATTATTATTTTTATTAATATTAATATTATTAATATTTATTATTATTATTATTAAAAAAATTTATTAACTTTATTATTTTATTTATTATTAATTATTGTTAATATTATTTTCATTGATATTATCATTATTAACAATTATTATTATTATTATTATTATTATTATTATTATTATTATTAAATTTTATTAACTTTATTGTTTTAGTTATTATTAATTATTGTTATCATTATTTTTATTAATATTATCATTATTAAAATTTATTATTATTATTATTATTATTATTAACTTTATTATTTTAGTTATTATTAATTATTGTTATTATTATTTTTATTATCATTATTAACATTTATTATTATTATTAAAAATTTTATTAACTTTATTATTTTATTTATTATTAATTATTAATATTATTTTCATTAATATTATCATTAATTAACATTTTATTATTATTATTATTAAATTTTATTAAATTTATTGTTTTAGTTATTATTAATTATTGTTATTATTATTTTATTAATATTATCATTATTAACATTTATTATTATTATTATTATTAAATTAAAAGTTTTATTAACTTTATTATTTTATTAATATTAATTATTGTTAATATTATTTTCACTAATATTATCATTATTAACATTTATTATTATTAAATTTTATTATTAATAATAACTTTATTATTATTGTTAACTTTATTATTATTATTAATATTATTATTATTATTATTAACTTTATTATTTTAGTTATTATTAATTATTGTTATTATTATTTTTATTAATATTATCATTATTAACATTTATTATTATTAAATTTTATTAACTTTATTATTTTAATTATTTTTATTGTTAATAATGATAATATTAATAAATTAATAATTAAAAGAGTATAAAAGTAAATTTATCTTTCATTCTCATTCCCACATTTTCATTTTCTACCCCCCCATGAGAATGAGTTCCCATTCTTTATTCCCAAATTGTGTGGGACCTACATAATTTATTCTTATTCCCAAATTCAATTTTGTCAAGTAAACATAAATTTAATTCTCATTCCTCCATTTCCATTCCTTATTTCAAAAAGTAAACACACCCTTAGAGTAAAAGGATGATGAAATTATGGAAGCACAAGCATTGGCTGAGGAATCATCAAGGGGTACAAATACTGTAACATCACAATCTCTACAGACTTTCTCTCAATTCTTGAATCCTTCCATGTAGGAGTGGACAAAATTCGGTTCGGTTCGGTTCGGTTATATAAAAAACCGAACCGGTTCGGGTCTTATTATATCACAAACTTTCTGTAAACCGACCTTTTATGGGCTGAACTGAACCGATAAATCTGGTTCGGTTCGGATCAAATTTTAATAGCATCTTTTTCATACACTCAACTGATTATTTTTTACAAGAACGTAGCCAGAAAGATACTCAACTACCAAACCACGTTAAAAAGCAACAAAAACATAAATAAGACAGATGAGAAAAACCAAAATCCTGCATATTTTTTTCTACTAAAAAAAAAAGCAGTCCCAATTCAAGCCACGCC
Organism: Citropsis articulata; assembly: GCA_030449925.1. Lineage (NCBI taxonomy): Eukaryota > Viridiplantae > Streptophyta > Magnoliopsida > Sapindales > Rutaceae > Citropsis > Citropsis articulata. The sequence continues at coordinate 518,304 of JASUUH010000135.1, read as the reverse complement.
CAAAGTCTATCAACAACACTAAAGCCAAAATCAAGCATGCTTTGCCTGGAAATCCTTCATAAAAGCAACTAAAGCCAAACTCAACTTCCAAATCAGACTTCTCTAGAGTAAACGGCACATTCATCAGTGACCTCATAGATTTCTCAACTGGGCATCTGCAGAACCTGTTGCTTCCGTCAATGACGTTGTATAATAACTCAGCCTTCTTCCTATTCATCTTCTCAACTTCATTCAACACCCAATTCTAGCAAATACTCAAACTAATCCACAGATTTAGATACAATAACAAGGCGGTGTATTGTAAAGCGAATTGTTTTCAATGCTTACTTAAAAAATTAAAAAAGTTAAAATACAAGTCATCAATTAAAATACTACACAATCATCCACTAATCCACTAATAAAATAACATCCTCTAATAAGAATAATTTGCTACAAATTAAAACCAAAGCTTTCAATATCTCAATCCATGACTTATTTTCTTCATTTCTTAAAAGCTTCCAGCTGCCATAGTTGATGAATCCAATGATGTAAGTGCAGATTTCTCAAGCTCTATATAAAAATAATTTAATAAATTAATTTAACAAATAAAAACTAAAATGCATAAATTACAATCTTCAAGTTGAAAGACTTACCAGATTGAACTATTTGATAAAGCTCTAAGTCTTGAATGCATGAATCATCAATGTTAACATGAACCTCTTCACTGCTACCGATTGAAGAGCGTAACCAATTTTGTGAATAAATCAAGGCTTCCACCATTCGAGGAGTCAATGAACTTCGGAATGGATCAAGAATACGTCCACCGGTGCTAAACGCAGACTCGGAAGCTACCGTCGAAATAGGAATCGCAGGCACATCCTTCGCAATAAGTGACAAAATTGGATATTTGGTGCAATTGTTCTTCCACCAACTTAAAATATCGAATTTGTCATTGCATGCATCCTCACTTGGGTCAACCAAATACTCTTCCACCTCACTTTTCCCCACAGTCTCTTTCTTTCTCTTTTTTCTTTTAAAAGCTTCTTCCGTATCATAAGTATTTTCCTGTGACTCACTTCCTCCCACATTCACATTCACGTCACATGACAAGATACTAGGAGTTGTAGAGTACAAGGCATGATAACAGTTATAAATCGCTACCAATTGATCTTTGATGCTTGCTACCATTGCTTCAACTTTACTGGTATCATACAAGGATTCAAAAAAAAATGAGACATACTCCAACTTATATCGAGGATCAAGAACAACCGCAATAATCAATAATTTGTTCATGTAATCTTCATCTCTGCAAACACAGCAACTGTGAGCAAGCCGTCAAAGCTGGCATGGTGAGATCTCCATATCTCTTAACATTCAAAATCCTAGCAAGCTTTGATAACCCCAGTTTCAGGAGCCGTAATCCTGAAAAATATCCCGCCACAACTTTAACATAAAAAACACTTTGAAAAAACATAACAGCGACCCTGAAAAAGGCTTTGGCTGTTGGTGGCAATGCATCATTGGTTTTTCATATGGTTTTTGTTTATGTTTATTCATATAATTATATGGTCGAGATTTCGAGTAAGTAATTTTTATGTTTATGTTATGTTTATGTTACTTTAAACAATTTTTATGTTTATGTTACTTTAAACAAGTTGTAAAATTTTTAAATTTTTATATATTAGGGGAGATTATGTTCTTTTTTTAATTTAAATATTTAAATATCAAAATTTAAAAAAAACTTCAAAAAAAAAATTATAGTTCGGCTTGGGCTTCGATTCCGGTCGAGTCAAGTCAAACTTGAAGTTCAAAGGACCGAGTTTTTCGAGCTCAAGCCCTTTATTTTAATTTTCAGTTATGGAATGAGGCTTGGGCTTGGCCAATTAAACACCAATTAAAATAATCTATTCTTATCAAGTAAAACTTGGAAAAAAATCCGCAATTTTTATATTTTTATATCAAAAATATTATACAAAATTTTTACTAACTTTTTAAAAAAAAAGTTGCATAAGGTTGGCTTCCCTGAAATTGCAAGAGAGAAATGATAGATAATTTGGCAAAGCACAAATTGCAATGGTGAAAATGTAAAAGTGTAAGTGGGTCCTAATGTTTTCCATCTATTTAATAAATAAATTATTTATTTATTTTATAAAATAAATCACTAATTTCAATTGCCAAAATAATAATAATAATAGAATTAGGGACATGTTTGAAAATAAAATAAAAACTATAAGGGTAATTAAATTAAGGACATATATGAAAACAATTGTGTTACTATATAAAATTGATAAAAACATTAAGGGTGTGTTTGGTGCATTGATATTAAAATATTGTTCACATTAAATACATACTAAAACTATGTTTGGAAGAACATGGGAATGGGTTAAAGGGCTGTGGAAGAACATGGGAATGGGTTAAAGGGCTGTGCCGATGTTTAATAATAAAACTAAAACTAGGTTGCCGCATTTGCCTGACTTTTTTTTTCCTTTTTTTGCTTTTGCTTTTGACCTTTGCTTTTGTTTTATGATAATATTAATAAATAAATAAATAAAACTTTTAATTTAATTTAATTTTTTTATTTTTTTATTTTTACATTATAATGTATTAATAAATTTATAATTTATTATAACTAATAATAAATATTTAAATATGAATAAATTTAAATAATATTAATTTAAAATTAATAATAATATAAAATATTAATACAATTTAAATATATTAATATAATATAAAATATTAATATATTATAAAATTTAATTTAAATTAATCACAAAAAATACAGTGCAGTATGGCACCAAATATTATACAGTAATATTATCATACAGTGCTAATACAATATAGCATAATACAATACAGTATACCAAACACACCCTAAAAGTATAAACAATTTTTTTTTTTACTAGAGCCGTGAACAAAGTGGAGAACGTTTATTATAAATGATAAAGTCATTAGTGTTTTGAAATATTCTCCATAAATGCATAACATTAGGTGTTAGAGACCAAAATAATTGATTATACATTACACATGTGTTAAGAAGTGCTTTGAGCAATAGATTATCAAAAGTGTAAAGATTTGTATTCCGAGCAGCTTTTCTTCAACTTTTACATTACTCTTCTAGTTAATAATTGTTGATGCCGAAATATGGTCGAGCTGATGATGGCGACCCGATTGTCTCATCAACGCTTGAATTTGTTTTGGTGAGATGCTGTTACTTGCTATTATAATGGAATTTGAACTATACTGATACTTCCTTTGATCTGCAACAAGAGAAAACTCTCAGAGGGCGCTGGATTTTTCGGTGAAAATCCTTCGACGCTCAAGTCAGCAATCGAGTTTTCCTTGTAATGAAAATAGTCATGTCACCCTTGTGATTTTAAGTATTTGGTATTTTTTATCAAAATTCTTCATTGTCGGTCGCAGAAAAAAGGTCCTTTTTTTTTCTGGATCTCCCTCAGTTCTTATAAACAACTGTACAATTCGCATGTTATTGCTCATTCTTTAATGCGCGACCGTTATCAAGTTGAATGCGCCACTTGAATGTAAGAGTTAATGTGTTCATTTGCGTAGTTATTGAGCTGTCATTATAAGGTCTAATCATACTTTAAATGTTATAGTAGAACGTGCCTAGATGTTATAGGTAAACTTTCGAGTAAAGCTCTATGACCTAAGTTATAAACCAAAATCATGTGACCTGATTCTGGTTTCCTCGCAGCACGCTGGTCGTGCTTGTATATGCGATCAGTTAACCTTCTCCTCGTTCTAAGTGGTTTTCTTTTTATTCCCCAAATAACAGTCCCCTAGTTTCCAGTATTTAGAGTAAAACGAAACAAGATTAGAAACTATAGACTTAGTCAGGAAGTAATGACCCAATTTTCAATCTTGTTGCATTAAATAGATACGATGTGGCTAAATCTAGTCCAAGCGTTTAAACTTTGAAATGGCGGCTTTTGGGTTTTGTAGCGCATCTCTTCATACCGGCGTGTCCTTTCAAATCATCATGACGTCATTCCAAATGCCTTTTCCCCATTTTATAAATTATGAATTTCTCCTTTCTTTTTCTTCCCTTTCTTTTTTCTCTCCTTCTTAGACTTAGTCCTACTTTTAATTTCTTGATAAGAGTTTCCCCCCTTGTTGCCATAACTGCCGCACTTATCACACCGATTTTCTAGGTACTCTTTCCTAAACTCATTACCCTAATCTCAATGAGTTATTTTGTGTCACTATTTTTCCCTTTTGTTTGGGTTTTTGGCTCTTGTTGTTACAATGCCTAAAGGAAAGCACACGGCAATAAATCTTGATATTAGAGAGAAACCGAGTGTATTGCCTAATCGGTCTAAGTGGCAAAACCTTAACCTACAAACTCTCGTAGAAGAGTCCGATTTATCTAGGTTTAGAGGGATTCCTAAAAGGATGTCCCCAGAAACCTTTTTTTCGTTCGGGGATGACAAACCTCATGAAGGGGTTGATGGGGAAGAAACTACTTTTGATGAAAATCTCGGTACTAGTACATCACTAAGTGTTGGTAAGGATGAGGCTAGTGAAGGGAGATCACTGGCATAATATGTTTAAACTTATAAGAAAAATTATTTTATGAAATTAGTTGCTTTTCAAATTATGGACTAACTTGAAAAGTTTTGAGAAGTTTACAATCAACAAGTAATGTTTTTAATTCTGAAAATGGATTATTTGCAAATGTTTAAAACTTTTGAGCTATAATATAATTTTAAAAAGTTTTAGGCCAATTCTATAAATTCTGAAACAATAACGACGAACCACTTAACCAATAGCAGTTAATCTTCAGGTCTAGAATGATAGCGGCTAACCGATTAAATCAAGCAGCGAATCGGTTAAGCCAAATTTTGCATTTAATTTGTAACAGTAACTTGCCACATCAATATAAAGGCTAACTACCTCATTTTAACAGCGATTTGGCAAATCCTCAGAAAGTCAATAACGGCTAATTTGATTTTTTAAACTACACCCAAATCAAACTCAAATCTAATAACTTTTTCAATCTCTATAAAGCTTAACCGTGTTCGTACAATTGATCTTAAGCTTTTATTTTGCTTATCTACATACATTGATTCATTATTGAACTATAATTTTTCTATACACTTTGGTAGAGAGTAATTCTTGTAAACTTTACTCCAATATCAAAATTGAGTGAGTGTAAGTGTGAGAAACACTTAGGAAAGAGGTGTGTGTGTTCATATCTACTTATCAAGGTTTATTGAAATATTAGAAGTCAATTGTAAAAATCTTGAAACCTTAGAAGGTTGGTATAGTGGAATTTGCTTGGAGCCGTGAATATAGGCAGGTTTTGCCGAGCCACTAAAAAATTCATGTGTTTGATTTCTTCTCCCTTATCTCTTTAAATTTATTGTTATTGAATTTTTTGAAGCATTGATTTAAATTATTTTGTGATTTTATTTGTGTATTTTTTTAAATCCCCAATTCACCCCCCTCTTAGGTTACTTAATTAGGATTTTACTATTTATATGTTTACTTTGTCTTAAATTTAGGGTGAATTATTTTAAATAATAGTTTTACCTTTATTTTAAGAATTGTAGTTTTTAATTATGAAGTAAATAAAAAACATATCTATGAAATAAACTATTTATTTTATTATTATATAAATTAAAAATAATTAATAATATTTTTAATTATCTAAATCATAATTTTTATTAATTTTAATTTTAATTATGTAAATTAAAAATTATTGATAAAAACAACACAACTGAAATATTATTATTAATAATATAGTACAAAATTAAAATTTTCTTATAATAAACTATTTATTATTATCAATTATTAACATTAAATAAATATAATAATATTATATTTTCAAATAAAGATATATAATAATAATATTATTTTTTAAGTAATTTTAAATTAGAATCAATGTAAATTATTATTTTTAACTAAATAGAATAATATTGTATTTAAAAAAGTTTAATATTACTACTTAATAAATGTAACAATTATTAAATAAAATAATATTATTATTTAAATAAGTATGATATTATTATTTTTTTACATAAAGGTAATATTCTTTTATTTTAATAAACATAATTATATTATTTTTGGCAATGGAACCCAAAAATGCTTGAGAGTCTTCATAGTATTACCACCAAAAGGAAAGGTTTTGTTACGAAGCATGTGCTGAAGTATAATTTCTGCAACATTAATTGGTTTATCTTTTAAAATGCAGTCTAGCAACGTGACGTCCAACTGAGTAACCTCATCGGCATGACTTATTTGGGCGTTAATAACATAATGAGGTCTAGGATACAAAATTCAGACTTGGAGACACAGGCATTTGAGTGCAAATTGTCACATCTCAAAGTTTATCAGAGGGCTCATATCTCCTATATATGTTTCTAACTGCATTCAAAAGACTAAGGCCAGTTTGGGAATGCTGTATCTTTTAAAATAATTATTGTTAGTTGTACTATAAAAATAATCAGTTGTGAAGAGAATTAGTTAAGTGTTTGGTAAATTTTATTTTCAGAAGTACTGTGAGTTTTGAAAACAGTTAGGATGTTTAGTAAATTTTACTGTTAAACTATTGAGAGAAAATAAATGACTAAATACACATAATATAAGATAAAATTTACTTATACATATAAAAACATGTAAATATAATATTTTTAATTGTGTATTATAATAATTTTTAATAAAAAATAAAATTTATATTATATTGATTTCACTTTTTTTTTAAATCTTAAAACAATTGATAATTAAATTAACAATATAGTGAAACAAAATTAATAGTAATTCGACCAACAAATTGATTTTAATAAATTTATATTGATGATTAGAATAAAAATTTATTAAAATATTTATTTTATCTCCAATTTGAATAAAAATAATTTTAGGTTTAAATAATAATTATAAGAATATTTATGAAATTTTATTAAAGGATAAAATTGATTATCAAAATTAAAATTTAAAAATTATTTATTTTTTACTTTTTAAAATTAATTATTAAAAAATTAATTTTTATAAAAGTAATTTTTTATTATCAAATATTAAAATTAATTTTTAAATTTTTAAAAATAATTTTAAACCTTCTAAAAGTAATTCCAAGGCTTAAATCTTGCGTATTCTTTTTTTATTTTTTTTAACAACTAGAGCACTCAATTTGGCGACAGAGAACCTAACGTGAGCTTAGCGAACAACATCGAACTCAGCTAGGTTTGGGTTTAAAATAGGGTTTTTCAATTTTGGGAGAAATTTGTGAATGTGGACCAATTATAGTAAAGATATAGGTAAGCTAAATCATTGTATGGATTCGATTTGGGAAAAATGAAACCGAAAATGGATCAAATTGAAGGATGATAATTAGGCTAGGGTTTGGTTTTTAATTTGGGATTTGGTCGGGTTTGAGTGAATGATGAGGTTTAGATGATGAGGGAAGATTGCAGGAGTGGTAAGAATCAATTTTGCATCATCAATTTGTAACAGAAGCACATACAAATCATGAAATTTTAGTGAGATATAGAATGTTTGCTTGGTTTAGAGTGAGAAAGTGATGTTGCAAGGAAGATGAAGAAAAAAAGGAGAAACAAGGTGGGGAAAAAAAAAGCAGCCGGACAGCTGCTCGAAAATTAGCAGTAAGCCGCTCCAAGTACCGGTTGCGAGCTAGCAGTTAGCCGCTACAAATTGGCATGCTCATTGCCTTGGGTTCGGTTAGCCGCTACAATGGAGCCGGTTAGTCGTTTTCTTTGTTTTTTGTGCACCAATTTAAATTTTGGTCAGACATTGATCTAATCTAAGATATCTCTCCATTCATTCCCACTCTTTTGTTATCCCTCTTACAGCCTATTTGACGACCTTCTCTTGAGTAGCAATTTATTCACTTCCATTTTTGTCTCTCCAACAGTGTCGTAAACTGGAGGTTTCAGGGTTGAGCTGATCCACCATGACTCCCAAACGTCTCCATTTTACAACCTTAACAAAACCTCCTACCAATGGTTGAGAAATGTTCTGACCAATTCTGTCAATGGTCTCAAAAACTTTTTTCAAAACTCGTCAGTCTCTTCATCAAAAGCTTCCCAGGCAACTATTTTACCCAATATAGATCATAATCTCATGCATATATCAGTCACTACTCCTCTATCCCACGTAAGAAGTAACTTCATACGGATACAATGCAAACTTTGCCCACAATCATAAAGGAAGCTCACTTTTTTATCTTTAAATATCTTCTACTTGTAAATCTTTTTATTGTCCTTTAAGCCAATGCATATCTTTGTATAAAAAATCTTGCTTTGAGGGACATTTTTGGACATTTTTAATACTGGGTCCAATATGGCAGTGGGTACTTCAATTTCAGTAGGAAAATCGCACCTTAACTTTTGACCTAACATTTGCAATTTCCCTACAACGCACATTGTTTGATAAAAAAGTCTTGCTTTGAGGGAAATTGTTAATACTCAGTCAAATACGGCAGTGGGTACTTCAATTTTAGTAGGAAAATCTCCACCTTAACTTTTGACCCAACATTTGTAATTTCCCTCCAAACAAAATTTTTGTCAAAAGATGAACATTAGCTTGAGGAGCAAGGAAGAGATTTGTAAGCAGATTTTTAGGATAAAAAATTGAAGGTCTTGCTTGTAACATTGTGATTGGGAGCAAGGTTCGCATTGTGTCCATATGAGGTGACTTCTTGTGTATATAACGGCTAATATTTCAATCAAGAGAATACTAATTGTTATACTAATGAGATAGTGAATCATATTGGGTGTTATATCTAACTTGAGAAACTTATGATAAAAAGACTAATGAGTATTAATTAAAGTGATTGAAATTATTGTCAGATCAGGTCAAAATATTTTTCAATCATTGTAGGAACTTTCATTGGGACGGTAAAACAAAGCCTAAAGCTTGAAAATGTGATAAGAACTTAGGACTGAAAAATCACTCACCTATTCATAGCTAACACATACATTTGTCTATGGGGGTGTTTGGTACCCCTCATTACATGGATGTAGGGATGGCAATTTTACCCAGACCCGGATGAACTCGGATAATCCGGGGCTGGTTGAACCGTCTTAGGGTGTAAAAATCAGGATCTGAAATAAATTTTAATAACAGATATGATGCAGATGCAGTTTGGGTTAACCCGTATATCCAGAACCCGGACCCGGATAGCTTATTTTTAATATTATTTTTTAATATAAATAGAAAAAAAAAACCCCTAATTTCACACTTTCACAACTCTAACCTTGCTGCCACCTCTTCTCTTCTCTTCTCTTATCTTCTCATTCTTTTCCTCTCTTCAATTTTTCTCTTCACCAAATCATCCTTTTCCTCTTAGGCTCTTCTCTTCATCAAATCATCACCGTCCCTCATCATATTTTCGTTGTGTTCATGTTCATCAGCACCATCAACCTCCATTTGGCCGCCGTTTGTCCGCCTTTGCCAATCGTAATTACGGCTGTGATGTTGTGGTCGTCATCATCGTCCTCGTCATCATCGTCATCGTCGTCGTCATCATCATCATCATCAAATTTGCTGATGTTCGTTGCTTCGCCGAACGCCGATCCTTGAAGTTCATGAATTGGATTTTGTATTTTCTAATGTTGTGTTATAGATTTGTTTTTTTGAATGGTTTATTGCTTTGAAACATTAAAAATTTTAGAATCAGTGTTTGATTTTTAGGAATTTGGGGTGTATTTGATTTTTGTAGATCTGAGATGATATTTTTTTATTTTTTTTAATTTGTATGCAATCCAGGTTAAAAACCCGCAATCCAGAAACCCAAATTTTTTCGGGTTTACCCTGTACCGGACCCGTACTCATAAAAAGCGGGTTTAAATCCGGGTCCAGTACGACATTTTGGTGTTCGAGTCCAGAACCGGAAAGGTCAAACCCGAACCCGAACCCGGACCCGAAAATTGCCATCCCTACATTGATGCAATGCAGCCCCCATGTTTGGAGCACCAAACTGCTGCTTTAGTGTGCATTAGCATTAGCTTAGTTTTTTTTTTTTTTTTACTTTGTAATAATAATAATAAATGGATATAATTTTTAATTTAATGTTATATTGTATAATATTATATTATATTTTTACTTTTACATTAGCATTTTAATATAAATTAATAAATTTATTATTTAATAATATTATATTTTTTTATTATATTAAATATAACTAAATAATGTATTATTTGATTATATTATATTAATTAACATATAAAATTATATTAATTAATATATAAAATTGATTAATCTTTAATAAGTTAATATAACTAATAATAAATACTTAAATAATATAATATAATATTACATTATTTAATTATATTAAAATAATTAAATTAGTTATTTTTAAATAATTTAATATAAGTAATAATAAATATTTAAATATGAATAAGATAAATTGAAAATTTATAATATAAATAATTACTAGATTATTTAGCACAATTTATTTTCTTAATGAATATGCTATAACCATTGTATCACTTTATTATTTTGTAATTATCTTGTGATATGTATAAACTTTTATTCTATCATCCTAAGATGATTTTTGAACTAATCTTGAAGATTCTAACTATTTTTTTATATCGTTAAATTATTTAGAGATTATTAGATTAAATAATTTGCTTTGATCTTTATTTCACAGGTTATATATTTAGAAAATACTAAAAAATACACTTTCGAAAACTTAAGGCTATAAGCTTTGGAAGAATTATAACATTTTTAACATTTTTTAATAAAAATATTAAATTTCTTAACTTGAAGATTTTTATATTTAGTATTTTTTAAGTACTAATAAATATTATTTTCTAAATATATAATTTAAATTAGGAAAATTATTATTTTACTACCAAAGTTATTCTGACATATTATGTCGATCTGTAGTTCTTAGAAAAGTGCGTTTCTACTAGCATTTAAACATTTGCTAATTACTATTCTATTAAAAAAAAGTTAATGTTTAATAGAAATTGGGTTAAAAGTCGATTTTACCCTCGAGTTTGGTAGTTAAATGATAATTCTCTTAAAAACTTGGTAGTAAAATGATAATTCCCTTAAAAACTTAGTAGTAAAATGATAATTTATCTATCAAATTAAGAGACAATTTTACTTTTCCAGCTGGAAATGTCTTTGATGCCCTTATGACATCGGTAAATTTTTAATGTTCTTAACGGAATGATAGTGAATTAATAACGATGCAAACGTTTAGTATTAAAATGCACTTTTCGGCAAACTATGGTACTGATATGATATGTCAGAATAACTTTAGTAGTGAAATGATAATATTCCTTTAAATTAATCATAAAAATTAATACAGTACAGTGCAGTTCTAAATATAATATAATTAAAAATTAATACAGTGCAATGTAACATCAAACATTGTACAACATTATTATAATACAGTGCTAATGCAATATAACATAATGCAATACAACTGCATTAAAATAATATAATATAACATAATACAATATAGTGTGTCAAATACACCTTATATGTAAATTATTAATAGCTGACTTTTAAGCATTGTAAAACAAAGATTTACTTCAACACGTCCAGCATAAAATGAATCAAATGCTCCATCAAAGCAAATTATTTGAGCATCAAGACAAGCCCTTCCAAGCCTATAAAACTGCCATCAATAGAATCAAAGGTAAAATTTTCTTGGAAAAAATTTAAACACAAATAAATCAATTAATTTTCATTAAACCAATTAATTAAGTTCTACATATCTACTGGACTTTGATTTATCAATTTGAAAGCAACCATGTGGCATTTCCCAAATATAACAAAAATCGATTACAGTTTTTGTTAAAAAGTTAAAATCTCTTCTGACTTATGCATGTGTGGCAATGGCTTTAATGCATGAAATTTTCATGCCACCTAGGCTCCATGTGTAAGTCTGCTGACTCCGCCAAATTTCAACACAAACTCTAGAAGACTAGAGGACACGATGAAAATAATAATTTTTCCCCACTTGATTCGGCATTAACTTACATCTCATTGGAGACCATTATTCTCTCTCATTTCACTTTGTTTCATATCATCAACGAAGCAATCATAAAAAAATGGATCAAGAAAAATCTTAAATTTCGATATTCAAAGAAGCAATCATCAACGTTCCCGCTCAGCCACATAAAAATAAGCATTGCTGCAGATGTTCCTGTCTGTTGACGCATATTTTTAGTCTAACTTAGAAAATTAATTTATGCGGGGGGCGATATAAAAAAAACACATAAGATTAACGTGGTTCGCCTTTTGGCCTATGTCTACGGGCAGAGAAAGAAAATATTTTATTAAGATCACGCTTACAACTTGACTCTCTCTCTTTTTTGCTTTTTTTTTTTCCATCCCTTCCACTCTGAGAGACATCTACTTTTACAGCCTTTATAGATACAGTCCTTTTCTAACTTGAACTCTATCTAACTCTCCCCTATTATCTAGGATTTTAATTACAAAATATTCTTCCCTTTTCAAAGGTTGTATCCGTGTCAAACTCTTATTTACTTTGCTTCTGGGCTAAGCATGTCCGGAGCCCCATTCATGGGGACATACTTTCTCGGGCCCGATTCATGGGGTCTTGCTCCCCATTCTTGGGGGAGCGCACTTTCTGGAGCTCCATTCTTGGGTTTGCACCCCTGCTTCCCATTCTTGCGGGAGCATACTTTTTAAGGGTCCATTCTTGGGTGTTGAACCCCTGCTCCCTATTCTTAGGGAGCAAACTTCTAGGGCATCATTCCTAGAGTTGAACCCATGCTCCTATTCTTGGGGGAGCGTATTTTCTGCTGCCCATTCCTAGGGGTTGAACCCCTGCTCCCCATTCTTGGGGTTGAACCCCTGCTCCCCATTCTTGAGAAGCATACTTCATGAAGCCTCATTCCTAGGGGTTGAACCTTGCTCCCTATTATTGAGGGAGTATACTTTCTGCAGCCCCTTTCTTGGAGGTGAACCCCTGCTCCCCATTCTTGGGGAGCATGCTTCCTGGGGCTCCATTCTTGGAGGTTGAACTCCTCTTCCCCATTCTTGGGGAGCATACTTCCTGGAGCCCCATTCCTGAAAGTTGAGCTCCTGCTCCCCATTCTTAGGGGAGCATACTTCCTGGAGCCCCATTCTTGGAGGTTGAACTCATTCTCCCCGTTCTTGGGGGAACATACTTTCTTGGGGCCCTTCCTTAGGGGTGAACCCCTGTTCCTCATTCTTGGGGGCATACTTCTGGAACCTCATTCCTGGAGGTTGAACTCCTGATCCCCATTCTTGGGGGAGCCTACTTTCTGGGCGCCCTTCTCTGGGGTTGAACTCCTGCTTCCTATTCTTGGGGATCATACTTCTTGGAGCCGCATTCTTGGAGGTTGAACTCATGCTCCCTATTCTTGGGGGAGCATACTTTCTGGGGGCCCTTCCTTGGGGGTGAACCCCTACTCCCCATTCTGGCGGAGCATATTTCTGGAGTCTCATTCCTGGAGGTTGAACTCCTGCTCCCCATTCTTAGGTGGGAGCATACTTTCTAGGGGCCCTCTCTTGGGGGTTAAACCCCTGTTTCCCATCTTGGGGAGCATATTTTCTGCTTTTACTGACTGCAGCAGTTGTAGAAAAAATAAAGTAGTCAGTAAAAGCAGAAAATATGCTCCCTCATGATGGGAAGTAGGGGTTCAATCCCTAAGAAAGAACCCCCAGAAAGTATGATCCCCCGAGAATGGGAGCATGAGTTAAACCTCCAGAAATGGGGCTCTAGAAATATGCTCCCCAGACCGGGGAGAAGGGGTTCACCCCTAAGGAAGGGCCCCTAGAAAGTATGCTCCCCGAAAAATGGGGAGTAGGAGTTCAACCTCCAGGAAGTATGCTCCCCAAGAATTAGGAGTAGGGGTTCAACCCGAGAGAAGGACGCCCAGAAAGTATGTTCCCCCAAGAATGGGGATCATGAGTTCAAACTCCAGGAATGGGGCTCCAGAAGTATGCCCTAAGAATGGGGAGCAGAGGCTCACCCCCAAGGAAGGGCCCCTAGAAAGTATGCCCTCAAGAATGAGGAGCAGGGGTTCACCCCCAAGGAAGGGCCCCCAGAAAGTATGTTCCCTCAAGAATGGGGAGAAGGAGTTCAACCAGGAAGGGCCCTCAGAAAGTATGCCCTCAAGAATGAGGAGCAGGGGCTCACCTCCAAGGAAGGGCCCCCATGAAGTATGCTCCCCCAAGAATGGGGAGCAGGAGTTCAACCTCCATGAATGGGTCTCCAGGAAGTATGCTCCCCAAGAATGGGGAGCAGGAGTTCAACCTCCAGGAATGTGGCTCCAGGAAGTATGCTCCCCAAGAATGGGGAGCAGTGGTTCATCCCCAACGAAGGGGCTCCAGAAAGTATGCTCCCTCAAGAATGTGGAGCAGGGTTCAACCCCCAAAAATGGGGTTTCATGAAGTATACTCCCCAAGAATGGGGAGTATGAGTTTAACCCCCAGGACTGGGCCTCTAGAAAGTATGCTCCTCTAAGAATGGGGAGCATGGGTTCAACCCCTAGGAATGGGCCCCCAGAAAGTATGCTCCCCCAAGAATGGAAGTATGGGTTCAATCCCAGGAATGGGGCTCCAGGAAGTATGCTTCCCTAAGAATTGGGAGCAGAGGTTCAACCCCCAGGAATGGGCCCCCAGAAAGTATGCTCCCCCAAGAATGGGAGCATGGGTTCAACCCCCAGGAGTGATGCCCTAGAAGTATACTCCCCAAGAATGGGGAGCAGGGTTCAACCCCATGAATCGGGCCCGAGAAAGTATGTCGCCATGAATGGGGCTCTGGACATGCTTGGCCCAGAAGCAAAGTAAATAAGAGTTTGAGACGAATACAACCTTTGAAAAGGGAAGAATATTTTGTAATTAAAATCCTAGATGATAGGGGATAGTTAGATAGACTTCAAGTTAAAAAAATGACTGTATCTATAAAGGTTATAAAAGTAGAGGTCTCTCAGAGTCGAAGGGATGAAAAAAAAAATAGTAAAAAAGAGAGAGAGTCAAGTTGTAAGCGCGATCTTAATAAAATAGTTTCTTTCTCTGCCCGTGGACGTAGGCCAAAGGCCGAACCATGTTAATTTTCTGTGTCTTTTTTATATCGGCCCCCGCATAAATTAATTTTCTAAGTTGACCAGAAATCTGCATCAACACTGTCCATTAAAATGGATCAAGAAATCAAAAAACATATGCCGAAATTTTCAGGGACAATAAATAAGATCACGACATGTTCGGATGAAGAGATTATTGGGATCACCTGCTCTTTAAAGTATATTGATTTATTTACTTGTAATAAACACAATTTTTTATTAATAAAATATTTGAGATATTTTTCAGACATCTTAATTGAATAAATATTTTAAATAAAGTCCATTTAATCATATTATATGTATTTATATGATTACCATATGAATTCACATAATACATAAATACAAGTTATTTTGTGACTAAATAAAATGAGTTTGCAGTTGATAAATGTAGTTGAGCACTTTATTTATATTTAGATTGTAATAAATTAATTGAATAATTTGTCTTGATCATGTATGAATTTACTGATTTAGTTTGACTACAATGAACCGGATCATTTATGATATTTAATAAATCTTGAAATGATTGTTAGACTTATTAAATCTCATAGGCATTGATTTTATTGCAATCTCAATCTTGAGTTAATTATACTTTCATGTTTGTAATTGTCATTTCATTTGAGTTACCAAATACCAATGGGTGCGACATAGATTTGTAGTCAAGATTACTTGGTATCTTGGTGGAAGTAATTATAAGCTGTGAGATTATAGATTAACAATATAAAATTTGTATAATACATCCTTTGACGGGTTCTCGATAGTTGATCATAGAATTCTCTAGTTAGAGTGTGTCAACATAATTAGTATGTTGAAAATGGTCATTAGAGAAAATCAGTAAGCGTTAAGGAATAAGATGTAATTAAATTGATTGGACAAGTTAATATATTAATTTAATTAGTGATATGGTACAAAGAATTGTTCAGTAAAGAAATCAGTACAGCATGGGTCAAGATCACTACCCTAGATGACATGCAATTATGGAGGTCAATTCCAATCTTTTAGTGGACTAGATTTAGAATTAAATAAATGGACTAGTTTAATTACATGTTTAATTATTGTAGCTACTGTTATATGTACCCATATGGTTCCTGGGTTAGCTTATTTAATTGATTGTACCACTACTGGATTGATAAACAAGATAATTAGCTATTTAGGTTAAAATATATTATTTGGTGGGAGGATTTATTTAATATGCTTCTATATGAGAGGCCTTGTATTATTTTAAAAGATAGCCCTTATAGCAAGGATGAGTGAAATGCCACTTTTAGTTTTATCTTTTTAGTTTAAATAAAATTTGATTTAATAGAATTAAAAAAGAGATAAATAAGAATCCTAGGGTTTCCATCAAATAGGTATAAAAAGTACTTGTTCTTTCACAAAAAAAGAGGATAGGGGCCACAATATATAGAAAAGAGAAAAAGAAGATTTTTCTCTCTAATTTTGAGAGAAAAAATTTTCTCTTACTAATTACTTATAGTAGTGATAAAGACGCCCACATGTCAAGTCCAAATCGAACTTGAGTCATAACCTAAAAGATCATTGGTGACAGATTGTGATTTCGAAGCCTAAATTACTTCTACGAACAAGTAAATGTACAATTTTCTACATTACGATAATTTTATATATTGTATCAGAATTGCGATCTAAATATTTCCATTTTTACACCAACAAAGATTAATGACAATGGAAAGATACAAAATATGTGATGTTATTATTTACCTGGGCATGATCAAGAAGCTTGGGTGGCTTAAAACGAAAAGTACGTATCATTCATTCAACAATAAGCTTAAAACCCAAAAGCCATATGCCGAACAATACTCAGTTAAGGTAATGACTAACTAGATATTGTATTGATCTGATCTCTGAGAAATATTGGCTGCTACACCCTATTAGCTAGTGCTTTGCAATAACCAGTGGAAAAAAGGAAAAATTCATAATATCCACTTAGCTTTCTCTTTCACACAAGCAAAAAGCCAACACCAATTTCATCTTCTAAAGCTGTGAAGGAGCAACTCCTTTTGCCTGCAGCTTCTTATCAAGTTTAAAATTATTTTAGCCTTATTTATGAACGAGATGAGACCTGGTGGTGGCCAAAATCTTCCCTGAAATGAGTATTGGCGGTGAATGGCTTCAGTCGGACTAGAATTAGAGTGAGAAAGAAGTTAGTCCTCATTTATCATAATTCGAAGATGCAAATTAGATGTAATTAATTGTTTGTTGATTTTGAGTTACTTACAAATGAAAATGGATTTTTTGTATTTTGTATTTTTTTTCTATGCATGTTGATTTCTCTTTGTTGATATCCTCAAGGTCTAAAATTTTTATCGCTTTTACTCAAGTATTATCAATTATCAATTTTTGGGTTTTGATTTTTTTTAATGATCGGTTGTGATTTTCTTCAATGGGTTTGTTTTAAATTTGATTTTGGTATATGCGTATGTTTTTGATCTAATGGATTTGTTTGCTTTGATCAATCTGATTCATTGTTTGATGTTCATTTATTAAAGATTTTTATTTTTTAAGTTGTGTAGATCAGTTGGTTTTGTTAATTATGGATGATGATTAGTGGAAGAATTGAGTAGGATTTTAGTCTCTGTTAAGAATCTAAATGGAATTGTTATATTTAATAAGTTATTTTAGATTGTTATTTAGTTAATTGATGTTCACTATGTAATTAATTGAATTTAAAATAGTTGATTATTTTCGGTAAATGAATTTTGTTCTACTCCTTAGATCTCCAGAAACCAAATCAATCTTTCTCTTAACCTGAATAATTTATAAAATATAGTATATGCAACATGCATGAAAAAAATCAATAAGCTCACAATAATAATAGTAACGATGACGATGATGAGGAGTTGAGTGGATGATGATAGTAATAGTAACGATGAGGATGATGAGGAGTTGGGTGGATGATGAGTTTTAAATAGATGCAAACATTTTTTAAGAAGAAAATGAAGAAGAGAGTGTGCTACAGTGATTTGTTGACTAGCAAAAGCCTCTATGAATGGTGGTGCTGCTTAAAATATTATTATTTATCGATTTTTTTTTTAATGCTTTGTGATTCTAATAAATTTTGTAACCCATTGATTCTCAAAATTTTATTTAATAATTTATTATTTTAACTCTGAGGATATTTTTATAATTTTATCTAACTCTCAAATACTCAACCTTAAGAGAGGTGCCTGAAAATTATCTTTTTACAAAATATAAAATGTCTTAAATATTATTACTTATTTAATAATTTTTTTTAACATAATTAAAAAAATTAAATAATTTTATAATTTTTAATAAAAATTTTCATTAAAAATTAAATAACTAAATTTTTTAATAAAAACACAATCTATAAAATCTCTAATAAATAAAGCTATAATTTAAATCAATCCCTTTTAAAAAAACTATACCGAAACAAAGCCTCACGTAGAGTTCTGCTGAGGTGCGAATAAACTCCATTAAAAAAAAAAAGTGCATTGGTGTGCGTGTTTTAATAATTTTCTGATTATCATGACTCCCATCATCATAATCATTGATTCCACCCAATTTTTTTTAAAATGCATTGTTCATTAAAATAAAATTATATTGAAATGCAAACTTGAAGGCCTCGATCTCACCGAAATTTAAATGGAAGAATAACTATAATGAGAAGATTAAAAGAAAAAATAAAAAATTACAGTAATAGAAGATAAAAGCGATGAGATCTGGGGAGACGGACTAGAACTCCAGTAAAAAATTACTGTCCTTTTCCAGCGGCGGCAGTTAAGGGTAAATTTAGAAGGCTGTAGCTGTTTATGGCAGCCGGAAAAACTATTCGAGCCGCCGGAAAAGAATACGAAGATGAAAAGCGTTCGAAGAAAGACGGAGAGATCGGGATCGCCTACAGTTTTATGATTTTATTTTTTTCGAAATTTTATATGATTTAATATTTTTTCAGGAAAAAAACTGAGATTACTATTAATTTATTTTGGTTAATCACAAGGCTCGCTTTCACACGTGTTTTTTCTTTAGGTTGCGCTTTTTTTTTTTTCCAAGAACCTCAACGTTATGTTTAAAATCTGAATATATTTTGTGCTTTATTTACTATTTTTGAGATAATATATGCTCGCATTCATCTATTTTTTCATTTATATAAAACTCACAAAACCTCACTTTTTCTATTCACATAAAAATATTTAAAAATCATACATAAGTTACAAAATAAATAATAAATTAAAAAATTTTAAAATAAATAAAATTTCAAACATTAGACCATTAATAAACAAATTCTAAGGCCTTATTTAACATTAAGGTTGGGTTAAAGTATTAATAAAGTGTTTAGTTGTGAGATTGGGGAATTGGATTATAGAATAAGAATAATTGATGGTATTTACTTATTAAAATAGAAAGGAAATGAAAATGAAATATGTAGAATACTCATATTTTTTATTAAGAAATGAGAACTTGATTCTTAATTCTTTGGGAATCAAATTGAGAATCAAGTTTCAATCCCTTGATTTCTTTATTTTATCCTACCCGAATTTCATAATTTCACTTTTGTAAAATATTATTATATTATTATTATTATTAAAGTTATTATCGTAATTGTTGTTAATAATAATAATAGTAGCAGCAGCAGCAGTAATAAAAATTAACAACAACAAGAATAATTTTAACAATAATTTTTAAATAATAGAGATCACAATTATAATAAATAAAAATGACAATAGTTAACTAGTAGCATTTTTGTAACTTAAAACAGTCCATTCAATTCTTCGATAAAGTAACACATCAATAAGAATGCAATCCATTCTAATTTTGAAAATGAACAACTTATTCTATTTCTAATTTTTATTTCCATTCTAGCCTATTTTGATCACTGTCCATTGTGATTCAAGTCTACTCCAATTACAAATTAGTAAATGAACCATAAAGTGTTTTACAAACACTTGTTGTTATAGATTAAAATATAAGGTGATTTAATATAATGACTTTGAAGATTTTAAAATAAAAAAGCAATAGGCCATTGGATTCAAATCTTATGACGCCAATACTTTAGTTAAAGTACAAAATTTTTTATTAGAATGCAATGTTAATATTTTTACTACTTTTGTCAAAATCATTATTTAAAAATTATATTTATTATATATAGTCAACTTTTATTTCATAATTATAATATTTTTTCCATAATACCTCAATACTAAATAAGGCTTACAACTTTGTGACCATGCATTTGATGAATAAGATATTCGGGTGTTAGTAGAGATGGCAAAACCTAAGTCTGGTTTATTTACTTGTAATAAATATAATTTTTTATTAATAAAATATTTGAAATATTTTTCAGACATATGAATTGAATAAATATTTTGAATAAAGTCCGTTTGATCATGTTATATGAATTTATGTGACCACCATATGAATTCACATAAGGTATAAATATAAGTTATCTTATGACTAAAAAAATTAAGTTCGCAATTGATAAATATAATTGAAAAATTTATTTATATTTAGATTGTAATAAATTAATTGAATAATTTGTCTTGATCATGTATGAATTTACTGATTTAGTTTGACTAGGTTGATCCGGATCATACATGAGATTTAATAAACCTTAAATGATTATTAGACTTATTAAATCTAATAGGCATTGATTTTATTGCAGTCTCAATCTTGAGTTAATTATACTTTTATATTTGTGATTGTCATTTCATTTGAGTTACTAACGGGTGCGATATAGATTTAGAGTCAAAATTACCTAGTATCTTGGTGGGATGAATTATGAGCAGTGAGATTATAGATTAACAATATAGAGATTATAGTTTGGCTACATTGATCCGGATCATTTATGAATTTAATAAACCTTGAAATGATTGTTAGACTTATTAAATCTAATAAGCGTTGATTTTTTACAAAAATATAAAATGTCTCAAATATTATTACTTATTTGATTATTTTATTTTATTTTTATAATATAATTAAAAAAAATTCTAAATAATTTTATAATTTTTAATAAAAATTCTCATTAAAAATCAAAGAACTAAATCTTTTTAGTAAAAATTCTGTCTATAAAATCTCTATTAAATAAAGCTCTAATTTAAATCAATTCCATTTAAGAAAGTATACCAAAACAAAGCCTAACGTAGAGTCCTGCTGAGATGCGAATGAACTCCATTTAAAAAAAAAGGTGCATTGGAGTGCGTATTTTAATAATTTTCGGATTATCACGACTCTAACATCATAATCATTGATTCCACTCAAAATTTTCAAAATGTATTGTTCATTAAAATATATTGAAATGCAAACTTGAAGTCTTCGATCTCACTGAAATTTAAATAGAAGAATAATTATAATGTGAAGATTAAAAAAAAATAAAAAATTTACAGTAATAGAAGATAAAAGCAATGAGATCTGGGGAGACGGACTAGAACTCCATTAAGCGGCGGCAGTTAAAGATAAATTGAGAAGGCTGTAGCTGTTTATGACAGCCGGAAAAACAATTCGAGCCGCCGGAAAAGAATACGAAGATGAAAAGCGTTCGAAGAAAGACGGAGAGATCGAGACCGCCTACAGTTTTATGATTTTATTTTTTTCGAAGTTTTAGATGATTTAGTATTTTTTCCCAAAAAAAAACTGAAATTACTATTAATTTATTTTGGTTACTCACGAGGCTCGCTTTCACACGTGTTTTTCCTTTAGGTTGCGGCGCTTTTTTTTTTTTTTTTTTTTGTCCAAAAAGTCAAAAACCTCGACGTTATGTTTAAAATATGAATATATTTTGTGCTACATAAATAAGATTTAATATTTTTGAGATAATATAAACTCGCATTCAGCTATTTTTCCATTTATATAAAAGTCACAAAACCTCTTTTTTTTTGTCACATAAAAATATTTAAGAATTATACATAAGTTACAAAATAAATAATAAATTAAAAAATTTAAAGTAAATAAAATTTCATACGTTAGACTTTTAATAAACAAATTCTTAGCCCTTATTTAGCACTAAGGTTGCATTAAAGTACTAATAAAGTGTTTACTTGAGGGATTGGGTAATCCGATTATGAAATAAAAATAATTGATGGTATTTACTTACTAGAATATAATGGAAATGAGAATGAAATATATGGGATACTCATTTTTTTTTATTAAGAAATGAGAACTTGATTCTCAATTCTTTGGGAATTAAGACGAGAATCAAGTTTCAATTCTATAATCTCCTTATTTTACCCTACCCAAATTTCATAATTTTATTTTTTAAAAATATTATTAATAATAGTAAATTATTATTATTATTATTGTTGTTGTTATTATTATTATTATTCCTGTAATTTTTGTTCGTAATAATAATAGTAGTAGTAGTAATAATTATGACAACAACAACAACAACAACAACAATAATTTTAACAATAATTTTTAGATAATAGAGATCACAATTATAATAATAAAAGTGACAATAGTTAACTAGTAGCATTTTTGTAACTTAAAACAATCTATTCAATTCTTAGACAATGTAACACATCAATAAGAATACAATCCATTTTGATTTTGAATATTACAATTTAAGTAAATAATTTATTCTAATTTTTATTTTCATTTGCATTCTAGCCTATTTTGATTTTTGTCCATTTTGATTCAAGCCCATTTTAATTACAAATTAGTAAATGCACCATAAAGTGTTTTGTAAACACTTGTTGTTATGGATTAAAATATAAAGTGATTTAATCTAATGACTCATAAAACTTGCACGTTGTTGTCCCTACCATGTGAGAATTTTAAAATAAAAAAGCAATAGGCCATTGGATTCAAATCCCATGGCGTCAATACTTTAGTTAAAGTACAAATCCTTTATTAGAACACAACGCTAATATTTTTACTATATTTATCAAAATTATTATTTAAAAATTATATTTACCATATATCATCGATTGTCATTTCATAATTATACTATTTTTCCTCAATACTTCAATACCAAACAGGGCCTACAACTTTTGTGACCATTACTTGTGCATATGAATAAGATATTGGGGTGTTAGTGGAGATGACAAAACCTGGGTTTTGTTTAAGTATAGCAATGCCCAAATATAGCCAGAATATATTTTTTAGACACCTAAGTTGGACTTAAGAAGCCCACAACTAGGTTGGGTTCTTTTTATCCGACTTTAAAAGTCTAGATTTTATATTTTATAATATTATATATGTATATTTCCTAATTTATTTTTTAAATTTATAATTCTTAAATTTTATTTTAATAAAATTAGATATGAAAATTTTAACTTTGAATATTTAAAATTTTAAATGTGATTATTTAAAATAATATATGTTTTATAATTTTTTTTAAATAAAATTCAAGTTCTGAGTTAGACCCCAAACTTATCAGGTGATGTCAAGAATTGGTCCGACCTCATCTTCGTACTGATATTACTGGGCCCATATTACCCAGGTTCTGGTCGGATAGGTAACTTTGACATCCCTTGTGTTAGTTTAGTTTTCATAGAAACATCAAATGTCATTAAGTGTTAGTTTAGGTTTCATAGTACCATTAAATGTCATTAAGCAAATCAATTCAAGGTTGTGGTGTTTCCTTAAGATTATATATAATCAAGATAACTTGAAATAATTAGCTTATACAAAACTTACCTAACTAAGAATATAAGAATTAGAGAAATAATTAGTTGATCAAAGCATAAACTTTGATTGTTTTATTTTGTTTAATGATGTTAAAATATAACTTACGAACAAACAGAATGAAGATAAACGTTTTCAATATCTTTAGGTGGTTATCATGAGTATAAATAAATACTCCAGTAAAAGTGAGATTTATAACAATGTTAGCTTAACCTAAAAGATCGGTCAGACACTTGCGCAGTTGAGAAACAAACTCACGCAATTTATACTCTTGTTTAAGGAAGTCAATGGAATAACTTCTTGGTTTTGTTGTTAGAATGAATCATACGCTGCTTCAATTTACATTTTTAATAATGTGAGAAGTAATATTAAACATGTAGTTGCGGAGCAACTACATATTTTCCATTTTAATTTAATACAGTTTAGGCGTATAAACCAGCATGTTTGACTTTAACAAAGCTTTTCATTCTTGCAATGACATGACATACCAACTCCAATGATGCTGATCTTGCTGTTTGTTAGTTGTTATGTCAAAAAATATTCCATGTTTTGGTTCTACAAATAATGTGAAATGAGCCGAACATATGCATCTTCATCTTTTTATTTATACGCACGTATAGAATACAAATAGACAAAGCTATCGATAATGGCCCAATTGGCAGGTGGTGATGAATCCGGGCTGCTGAGAATTGAGTTAGCTGAGATTGGCAGGAGCATGAGATCCTCATTTGGAAATTCCGCGTCAAGTTTTTGTGGCGTTATACATGACAACGATGAAGATGATAACGATCATGATCATAAAGAACGTGACCCGCAATGGGCAGCTGTTGACAGGTTGCCATCTTTTGAAAGGGTGACTACAGCTTTGTTTGATGACAAAGATGGCAAACGACTTGTTGATATCACCAAACTTGGAGCTGAGGAGCGGCATATGCTCATAGAGAAGCTCATCAAACACATTGAAAATGATAACCTGAGATTGCTGCACAAGATTAAAAGGAGAGTTGACAGGTATATATATAATATATTTAACCTTTTTTTGTTTCTGCTTCTATGCATGTACCTGTCAACACTCTTTCTAATCTTGTGCAATAATTTCACCGAATACCTATACACGTAGGTTATTACACTGATTTGTTGTTTATATTGTGTTTTACAGAGTCGGTGTGCAGTTGCCTACTGTGGAAGTGAGATTTGAGAATCTTGGCGTTGAAGCAGAATGTGAAGTAGTTCACGGGAAGCCTCTCCCCACTCTTTGGAACGCCACCAAGAGCATGCTCACTGTAAATATCTATGTGTTCATCAACTTCTCTGACTTATCGGCGGAGTCAGTGCGTGGTCTCCCATGTTGCTTGTAAATGGTAGCTTGACTTCCAAGTTATTTATGTTTGTGGCAGGGTTTCACCAATCTATTTGGTTTAAAACAAGAGGCGAAGATGAAAATTTTAAAAGATGTCAATGGCATCATTAAGCCTGGAAGGTAGACTCTTAAAAGTTCTAAGGCTTTTAACATCTTTCGCTTCTCTAAATTTTTTTGTGAGTTATTTGTTTACGTAGGTTTGCTCTTGCTCATTGTAGGATGACCTTACTGCTCGGTCCCCCAGGGTGTGGCAAAACCACATTGCTATCGGCACTCTCTGGAAAATTAAGTCATTCTCTCAAGGTTTTATTTCTCGGATTTGCTTGCATCTTAAGATTCTTTTTTTTTTTTTTTAAAATTTCCCCTCTCCTAAATTTTGTATTCTTCTTTTATAGGTTTCAGGAGAAGTGTCTTACAACGGATACAGACTGGATGAATTTGTTCCGCAGAAAACATCAGCTTATATAAGCCAATATGATCTGCATATTGCAGAGATGTCAGTGAGAGAAACAATTGATTTCTCTGCACGTTGTCAGGGTACGGGACATCGAGCTGGTAAGCCCACTCTCGTCACAAAGTAATTGGGATTTTTCTATACATTGCTTCAGAGGTAGCTCTTCCCCTAGGTAACTTAGGCGGTTGCCTAGGGATCCACCATAAATGAAGGCCCCTAATTTTATTCCTAAATTATAATTATTAATTATTGATTTATATTTATTATTATTTTATAATTATATTTTCCATAAACAAACTACTAAATCCTTACAAAGTCCCCTTTTAACTTTATAATTAACAATTTTAATCCCATTTATTTCCTCCATCTATTTCATCTAAAACTCTATAAAGGCCACATATTTTTTAAAATTATTATCCATTAATATCTTTTTCCAATTAAAATAAAAATGAAACCTTCATTGCTTTGGTGAAAAAATTACTTTCTCTACCCTACTTTTCACTTAAGGAAAAAAAAAAAATCAATTGTTTTAGTTTCCATTGATCAATACTACTCAAAGTCTCAATCCATCAAACTTAAAGTTGTCAAATTTCTAGGTTCTATCTTTCCATTCGCTTATTAATTAATTATATTATTTAGTTTTTTTGTTTCTTTTTAAAAATATTATTGTGTTCATGGGTTATTTTTTTTAATTATCTAGCATAATTGTTTGCTTAATTACTCTTGTTTCACTAGAAAAAAAAAGAAAAACTATCTACTAAAAAAATCTGCATCAGGATATAAAAAACTTCAAAAATAAGAGAAGAATAGAAAAGTTAGTTTAATCTCAAAAAGGAGCCATTGATAAAAATTTATTTAAGATCAACTATGTGATAGGAAAGATTAAATATATTAACTATATTGTCTATTGAGAACGATATATTAGGAAAATTAGAATATAAATTTTTGATTAATTATTTTGCATCTCAAAAGGTAGAGAAATTGATTTTAAATAAATAAAATTAATATATCCATTTTAAGTCAAATTTTTTAAAAGGTCTAATTAAAACGATTTGACTAAGGTCTAAAATATGATTGAGCCGTCCCTGCATTGCTTGCCATACCATCCTCTCAAATTGTTACAAATGGAGTAATTTTTTTTGGTTTTAATTTAAAGATATCCTGATGGAAGTCATTGAACTAGAGAAGCTGGCAGGGATTTTCCCAGATCCTGATGTAGATGCATACATGAAGGTACACATATAACATTTCTGAATTACATTATTTCTTCACCCTGCCGCTCAATCTAATTCCTTTAGAAAGTAAAGCACTTTTGCAGCATGTCTATATGAGCATATCAGGTATTGAAAAACTGACTGTATGACAGTGGATAACTCAGACTGATATTGTTTTTGACAGGCAATATCAGCTGAAGGACTGGAAAACAGCCTTCAAACAGACTACATTCTTAAGGTACTTCGCCAAGCCTCTTCCACGTGACTAAATCTTTGCCTCTTCTTTGCAACTTGTTGAGATAGAGTTTTGCATTGTAATATTTTTGGTAGATTCTTGGCCTTGATATCTGTGCTGACACAATGGTTGGAGATCCCATGAGAAGAGGCATCTCAGGAGGTCAAAAGAAACGGTTAACTACAGGTAATGTACCAATGTGGGTTGATGAATCTTGTTATTCAGACTGTATTGGTTTTAAAAGACTATCAATTCTTTCCCTGGTCGTTTTATGCAGGGGAGCTGATTGTAGGGCCAACGAGAGCTCTATTCATGGATGAGATTTCAAATGGCTTAGACAGTTCCACAACTTTCCAGATTGTCTCCTTTCTGAAGCATTTGGTGCATATTACTGACGCAACTGCATTGATCTCACTACTTCAGCCAGCACCAGAGACCTTTGATCTCTTTGATGATGTTATCCTAATGGCAGAAGGCAAGATTGTGTATCATGGGCCACTCTCTTATAGTTGCAAATTCTTTGAGGGCTGTGGTTTTAGGTGCCCGGATAGAAAAGGAGTTGCTGACTTCCTTCAGGAAGTAGGTTTAAACATTTCATATTTGTCTCATTTGTACAATTCTATGAATGAAAATTGTTTTGCTAACTTAGTTACTGCAGGTTATATCTCGAAAAGATCAAGCACAATATTGGCACTGCCAAGACCATCCTTACAGTTACGTTTCTGTTGATCAGTTCATTACAAAGTTTAAAGCATGTCATCTGGGCCGGATGCAAGATGAAGAGCTTGGACATTCATTTAATAAGTCCAAAGGCCACAAAAATGCTCTATCTTTCAAAAAGTACTCGTTAACAAAATGGGAACTACTTAAAACTTGCGCAACAAGGGAATTCCTTTTAATGAAGAGAAATTCTTCCCTTTACGTGTTCAAATCCACACAGGTAGCTTCCTTTATGTTTAAATGGTTCAATTCACATGACATCAATTTGAACTTCTCATGTAAATGTATTTGGATTCTTTTGTTGCTGCAGCTGGTCATCATAGCTTCTGTAACGATGACAGTTTTTCTGCGCTCAGAATTGGCTGTTGATATCATCCATGCAAATGCTTACCTGGGTGCTCTATTCTATGCACTGGTTATACTTATCGTAGATGGGTTTCCAGAAATGAACATGACAATCTCAAGACTTGCAGTTTTCTACAAACATAGAGACTTGTGCTTTTATCCTGCCTGGGCTTATGCCATTCCAGCTTCTATTCTGAAAGTTCCACTTTCACTTCTAGAATCATTTGTTTGGACCTCCCTGACATACTATATTATTGGTTTTACCCCTGAGGTTGGAAGGTGAGTCTCATCTACAAGCTATATTTTAACTTTTTTAGGAACAAGAAAGGCTTCAAAGATGGATACTGATGTTCTAAAACTTCAACTGAGAAGTACCAAAATTTTACTTCTTATTGAGCACGGCTAAAATCTTGCTCATGAGTGCATATTTTGATTCTCTAACAAGCATAAAAATGTTGCATTTCCCAGGTTCATTCGCCAATTCCTTCTCTTTTTTACTGTGCACCTAACATCAATATCCTTGTTTCGTGCTATTGCCTCAATGTTCCGAACTGTGGCTGTATCTTTTGCGATTGGGACTATGGCTATATTAATGCTTTTGTTATTTGGAGGCTTTATTATCCCCAAAAGTAAGATTTCTTATTGCCCTATCAGTATTTTATGTCATTGAATAATCATACAACAGTTGCACTTATTGGTTTATGATGCAGAATCCATGCCTTCTTGGCTTGAATGGGGATTTTGGGTCTGTCCTCTAACATATGGGGAGATAGGCTTGACTGTCAACGAATTTCTTGCTCCTCGGTGGGAAAAGGTAATATTTAACTACTGATTACTGAATATATCTGCACACAAAATCTGTCTGGCGTTATTATCTAACAAAAATGAGAAGTTGATGAATTCACAGGTAATATCTGGAAACACAACTGCCGGAACGCAGACACTGGAAAGTCGCGGATTAAACTTTGATAGTTCTTTCTATTGGATATCAATTGGTGCTTTGATTGGTTTCACAATGCTCTTCAATGCTGTTTTTACCTTGGCTTTGACATTCTTGAAGCGTGAGTTTTTCTTTCCACTGCTTACTCTGCCCTTGAGAATGATTTCTCATAATGTTCAGTTGATAACTGATTCATTGATCAATATTCAGCCCCGGGGAAGTCCCGCACTATGATTTCTTATGAAAAATACTTAGAACTACAGGATCAGAAAGATTGTTTTGTCTCTGATAGAGATAGGAGCCCTATTGTTGCTCCTTTAGAAGCTGCTACAGGACCAAAAAGGGGTGAGCGACCATTAGCTCACAGTTTGTCTCTATTTTCCGTCTATTTGTACATTTTCTCAATAGTACTGTCACTTATGGATCTTGCAGGAAAGATGATTTTACCTTTTGAGCCACTAACTGTAACATTTGAGGATTTGCAATACTACGTAGACATCCCTTCGGTAATCATATAACTAATCCTGAATTTTAAGAAGCAAATATGGCTGATGATATGATCGGTTAATTAATTATATTATTATTTTCATCACAGCCAATCAGAAAAAATGGTTTCAATCAAACAAGGCTTCAGCTTCTATCTGATATTACTGGTACATTTAGGCCTGGCATTCTTACAGCATTGATGGGTGTCAGTGGAGCTGGGAAAACAACTCTAATGGATGTTCTCTCTGGAAGAAAAACTGGTGGTATTATTGAAGGAGATATAAGAATTGGGGGTTACCCCAAGGTTCAACACACATTTGCTAGGATATCAGGTTACTGCGAGCAAAACGA
Organism: Citropsis articulata; assembly: GCA_030449925.1. Classification (NCBI taxonomy): domain Eukaryota; kingdom Viridiplantae; phylum Streptophyta; class Magnoliopsida; order Sapindales; family Rutaceae; genus Citropsis; species Citropsis articulata. The sequence goes on along the minus strand of JASUUH010000135.1, from coordinate 488,581 downwards.
CATACATTCTCCCAATATTACTGTTGAAGAATCAGTAGTATTTTCTGCTTGGTTACGACTTTCAACTCAGATCGACTCAAAGATTAAAGCGGTATGGTTTCTTTGTTGGACTTAAACACTAACTGTTATAGTTTGAAAGTTAAATTAATTTATTTTTATCCTAATATAATGAAAAATTTATTTTATTTTTATTAATTCTATAAAAATTAATATTAAAAAATTATATTTACTACATAATATTAACCTTTATTTTATAATTATAATTTTTTTAATTGTAGTTATAGGTTAAAAGTTACAGTATCTTAATCCCAAATAGAGCCTAACTAAATTTTTGTTTCATTAATTGAGAGTAAATACACTAAACTTTTTTGTTGACCTTCCCTCAGGAATTTGTGAATGAAGTCCTTCAAACTATTGAGCTTGATGGGATTAAAGATTCATTGGTGGGTTTGGCAGGAGTTAATGGTTTATCCACTGAGCAACGCAAGAGGCTAACTATCGCTGTGGAGCTTGTTGCCAACCCTTCTATCATCTTTATGGATGAACCCACTTCAGGTTTAGACGCTAGAGCAGCTGCAACTGTTATGAGAGCAGTGAAGAATGTTGTTGAAACTGGAAGAACAGTTGTTTGCACCATCCACCAACCAAGCATCGATATCTTCGAAGCATTTGATGATGTAAAATAATAAACTGAACGACATGTATATGATCGTACTTTTATATTATTCAATGAAAATTCTAATGCATCTTGATCTCATTGCAGTTAGTTCTAATGAAGAATGGAGGACGCATCATCTATTTCGGGCCACTGGGTCAACATTCATGTAAAGTCATCGAGTACTTTGAGGTTAGTTTTATTGTACAAATTTTACAGCTAAAGTTCGACATTGATCTTGATTCTGCTTGCTTTTAACTCTTGCAATAGGGTATTCCTGGGGTATTGAAGATTAAGGACAATCATAATCCAGCAACATGGATGCTAGAAGTTTCCTCTAACTCTATGGAGGTTCAACTTGGTGTTGATTTTGCACAAATCTATAGAGAATCAACCTTGTACCAGTGAGTAAAAATTCTCAAGATGTCTTTTAAATAATCAGATTCCAGTGTTTATCTTATAAATTACTCTTACTTCTTTTTACTGCAGAGAGAATAAGGAACTAGTAAAACAATTGAGTTCACCATCTCCTGGTTCAAAGGACTTGCATTTTCCTACCCATTTTCCTCAAAATGGTTGGGAGCAGTTCAAAGCATGCATGTGGAAACACAGCTTATCTTATTGGAGGAATCCTTCCTACAACTTAATACGCATTGTTTTCACATGTGCTATGTCTCTGTTGTTTGGTATACTGTTTTGGCAGAAAGGAAAGAAAATGTGAGCCAATACAATCTTACTAATGTTCTCTCATTACCATGAAATCTAAAGGCATAAATTTAACATTAGTAGTAGTCGAGTCCTATTGCCGTTTTGCAGGCTAAAAAAAAAAAAAACCTTTGAAATGGTAATCTTTTTCTGTTTCTTTCTCAGAAAAAACCAGCAAGACGTATTTAATATCTTAGGTGCACTGTTCTCGGCAGCAGTATTTTTTGGCATAATTAATTGCTCGTTAGTTATACCACTTGTTACAACAGAGCGGACAGTCCTATACCGAGAAAGATTTGCAGGAATGTACTCCCCATGGGCGTATTCATTTGCACAGGTTCTAATATACTTTTGCAAAATGCATTATCAAGGCAGTATAACTCTTTCACTATTTATTCAAATTGCTGAGATTTTGTAATTGCAGGTGCTAGTTGAAGTTCCTTATTTGTTCATTCAAGCAGTTATTTATGTGATCATCACATATCCTATGATCGGTTATCATTGGTCAGGATATAAGATATTCTGGTCATTTTACGGCATGTTCTGTAACCTTCTATACTTCAACTACATGGGCATGCTGATTGTATCATTGACACCAAACATTCAAGTGGCTTCTATTTTGGCTTCCTCTTTCTACTCAATGCTCAATCTATTTTGCGGGTTCACCATTCCAAAACCAGTAAGCTCCTACATCTTGTTGAAATGCATCAAAATGATTTTTAAAATTTTGATAGGAAAAAAAAAAAAAAGAGTCATCAACATTCATTATAAAAAATCTATCCCTTTGTCTTCTGAGCCATGACAACATTCTTTTTTTTTTTTCATTTTGTCAAAATTCATAGACACATCGTGACAGATTGGCCAACTTGGATCTTGCTTTCATTGTCAAATATTCAAATCTTTTCTGACCACTAACTCTCTTGTTCTGGCTATGAAGCTGCCATATTATTACTAATAATTACTGTTACCACCAAATGTTTACTACTGTTGCGACCGAGATGTCTCAAACTTGAAATTCTAATATGTGAATCATAAAATATTCCGTTTCTTCTTGCTTCAAGTTAGAAGCAATTCAATGTTTAAGTTGCATAAGCAAGTCTGTATTTTGCAAAATATAGATGCTCGATTAATTAAGGCTATATCTATATATCTATATATATATATATATCCGATTCAGGTTCTGAACTTTGTTAACGTCCAGGATTAATTCATATAGTTTAATAGCATACATGGCATTATACTATTAAAGATCAGTACTCAAATATAAGCATATTACTTGCAGCAAATTCCAAAGTGGTGGACATGGGCTTATTACTTGTGTCCCACATCGTGGGTACTAAATGGGATGCTATCCTCACAATATGGAGACACAGACAAAGAAATATCGGCATTTGGTAAAGCCAAAACTGTTTCTGCTTTCTTAGATGATTACTTTGGATTTGATCATGATTTTTTAGGTGTTGTTGGTATTGTGCTTATAATCTTCCCCATTTTATTTGCTTCTCTTTTTGCGTACTGCATTGGAGAGCTGAACTTCCAAAGGAGATGATGAATCTTGAACTTTCATTGTAGTATTCATGTGTCTACTTGTATACAATCTAAGATTAATTTATTAGTTTATTAATTTAGTGCAGTTTTAAAGCTTGAAGAAATAGAATGGACAAATCTTGTAGCAAACTTAAGTTGTATAATGGATCCTTCTAAATACTAAGTGACTTAAATTTATGAGTTATTGCATTTATAATTAGCAGCTCTAATATGTATGGTTAGTTTTTACTTCGTATTTTTACTTTTATGCTTGCTTCTTGTCAAACATTTCTTCATATTAAAAAGTATCTTCTGAATATGAGTTACTATGCATTGCTCATTAACATCCAAATTTCTTGCAAATAAATTGTCAATATATATCAGTATAACAGAAAAGGGTTTTACTGACAAAAATAATTGTCGCCAAAACATTCAATTTTCATCGTTAAAGGCTATAGTGATGAAAATTTTTGTCGCCTTTGGTTTTTGGCCATGAATTTTCAAATATCATCGTTGAATGTTTTAGCGAAAAAATTAGTTTCGTTAGTAAAAATGTTAAAAGCAACAAAATCTTGTCACTAAATTTGCAGAAAAAGGAGTATTTTACGCTATGAATATGATATTTAGTAGCTAAAAGTGTTTTGAGGATGAATATTATTTCATTGCTAAAAATGTAATTTTTCTAACATTTAATTATTACTTCTATTGTCAAAATATTATCATTTTTATCACTAAATTACAATGATAATTAACACCATTATGATGAAAAGAGAATTATTATAATTTTTAACACTAAATTAATCTAAAATTAATTATTATTATTAATGAAAAATATAAAATAATTACAAAATTTAGTATCTATTTTTTGAATGAAAATTTTTACAAATGAATATAAATTTCTTGATTTTCTTCATCTTGGTGCAATTGATCTTCAATATTTCCTACAAAAGGACACATAATTAGTTAATATAATAGTAATGCAATTTGTAATAAATAAGATAAGTAAAAAAAAATCCACTACATTAAAAATAAAAAGAGAATAGGAGTAGACATTGAATTAAAGAATGAAAATTGCATATTAGAGATGAGAGGAAAAAAGGTAGAGATTGAATTAAACAATGAGTATTATATATTAAAGATATGAGAATAAAAGTAAGACAATGAGAGAATGAGAAATAATGAAAAAAGAAGTAAATGATATAGAACTGGAGTTTATAACGATGGAATTTAAAGTTCATTGTTAAAACTTAAATTTTGCAGAAAATAATTCATCTTTAATTTTCAAATTTTCATGTTGTTTAGTAATGAAATGAAAATTGAGGAATAAAATTTCATTGCTAAAGTATACATTTAACGACGAAATCCAAAATTTCATTACTAAAGGTATAAAATTTTGACGGAAAATTAACCTCTTTAAATTTTTAAACGAAAATTTTCAGCGACGATATTTAAACTTCGTTGCAAAATGATCTAAAATTTTGGTGGTTCTTTGGGTCTTTAAATGAATAATTTTAATGACAAAATCATAAATTCATCGTTGAAAATACATATTTACCAACAAAATCTAAATTTTGTCTCTAAAAATACACATTTAGCATATACATTTAAATTTCCTCACAAATGGTCTAAAATTTTGGCATTAATCTAAGATTTAAACCAAATATTTTCAGAGACAAAATTATATTTTCGTCACTAAAAATACCCATTTAGTGGCTAAAAAGATCTAAATTTTTTGCAATTTTTAAGTTTTTAAACGAATATTTTTAGCAACGAAACTATATCTTCATCATTGAAAATACACATTATGTAAGAAATCTAAATTTTATCACTAAAAATACGCCTTTAGTAACGAAATTTAAAGTTTTAGAATTTTGAGGTTATTTCAAATTTTTAAAGGAATGTTTCAGTGACGAACTTATAATTTTGTCGCTAAATGTGTATATTTAAATGTCTAAAATTTTGGTAGATTTTAAGCCTTTAAACGAATATTATTAGTAAGCAAACTATAATTTTGTCACTGAAAATACACATTTAGCGATGAAATCTATAATTTGTCGCTAAAATACACCTTTAACAATGAAACTTAAGTTTCGTTGCTAAAATTACATCTTGAGCTGTGAAACTTAATTTTTGTTGCTAAAAATACACCTTTAATGATGAAATTTAAAATTGATTGCTAAAGGTCTATAATTTTGACTTTATATCAGAATTTAAAGGAATAGGTTCAGCGTCGAACTTTAATTTTGTGGCTAAATATGTATTTGGCGAGGAAAGTTTGCATTTCTCTTATATATTTGGCAAAGAAATGAGTTTTTCATCATTAAAACATACCTAAGGCGACGAAAAAAAATTTTGTCGCTAAAAAGTTTGCCACTAAGGGCCTGAATTCTTGTAGTATATCTTGGTAATAAATTTAGTTTGTTGCCTCAATCATGGATGCACCGTCTAATTACTTGGCTGAAAATAGACTTGGTTATAAATTTCATAAAATTATTTTATATATTCTTTAAAATGAAAACTTTTAGATTTCTACTATTAATATAAAATAACAAATTTCTATATGCAATGTTATTTCTAATTTTTAATATAGTAATTAAAATCAATTTTGACATTCGAAAATATGTATATTTGAGTATCCTCTTTTTAGAACTATGCTAGTGGGCCTATTCAGGAACCTTTTGTCCACACCAGAAGACATGTAAACAAAACTAGAAATTTTTAGAAACAAAAAGTCCATATATCAAGTATGAGGGGAAAAAAAAAAGTATGGGGAAAAAAAATCAGGCAAAGAAAATCAATCTTCATTTCACGTAACAAGTAATGCTTTATTCATCATTAGTTGCCATGAGGTATCTTTCATAAAATTGTACACAAAATACATGATCGATCAGTCAATCAATTAATGAATCAAAAACATATGTGCATAGCAGGTTGAAGAACCAATCAATTAGAGGACATGAGGAGGATGAAAAGATCCTGCTGGGTAATAAAGGAAGGGTTTGGGCCTGTTTCAAATGCAACGTCAAAGCGTAAATCTTGAGTTGAAGAGCTTTGAGCAACTCCTTGGAACCCTGCTTCTCTTTCTGACTTAGTTTGAGAAAAAGAATAGGGTAATAAAGACGAGAGAATATTTTGAGAATGCACAGTTTTTCCATTTCTTTCAGCTTGAATATATACTACAGTTTACATTACTTTACAAGCTTGCTTTATTATTTTATTTGACAATCACATGATCATTCTCTGCACTACGCTTTGTCTCCACTTGAGTATTCTTGAGTGCTAACTGAGTCACAAGGCACCTTATCATGTCTGCTGAGCTTGCCTGTCGTGATGCTTTGTTCTAACAGTTTGATACAACTCTGCTGCTCAGAATTTATATCAACGACTTACACTTTTCGAGTAAGTGCCAACTCCAGCAAAACCCAAAGAAAAAAAGTTGAAATTAGATGAGGAAAAGAGAAAGAAGATGAGACCGAGAGAAAGAAGAAAGATTCGTGAATTTTCATTAGTTCCTCAAGGGCGTGTTTCTTTGTACATATACCTTTTACCCCTCAATAATACTTGCGCAACTAACCAGCAATCTTAATGATCAAAAAATAAACAAACAAAATAACAGAATCATAGCTGTGATCTTCTCCCCCTCGTGTAGTTCATTCTAGAATATTCTTTAGGTAATGTAATCTTTGAGGTATGTTGGTGTCCTACGAATACGAGTTGGACCTTTTCAGGGCTCCTCGCCAAGCTAGGCTGCTTCCTCTGTTTCAAGTGCTGGTTTATCATTAATCTCGATCAACTTAACGGGCCAGGTTGTATCATAGTTGATGTTTCAATATCCAGTTTTCTTGCATCAACCTCTCTTCAGCTTCTGCCTTCTCCTTGGACCTTGGCTGTGATTTCATTGTAAAACCCTTGCACCACGTCCACGGCACGTGCTCCATGCTTTGGGCGTTCATCAACTTCTTTTCTAGCAAGTCTGCCATATTTCCGTGAATGCATCTTTTTTCTCAATAGTAGAGGTACCAGATGAGTTTTCTCTTGGTGATGATGATACCGTGGCCCTGGAGTCTACTAAGCATAGTTGTTGCAGGCCCTTGATGGCCAGCTCTATATGTTTCAGGGCGCTGTCTACAAATTGATCGTCATGCTGCTGCTGCTGCGTTATTGCATTTGTTTTCGACAGATTTTGGTGGGTAGAAAATGGAAAATATATGTAGAACAATAAATTTATATTTTCGGAAAACGGGGTACCTCACTAGGTCATTGTGTGTTTTTGGTGTTTCTAAAGTAAAAGGGGTGAGAAGGTGTATGGGAGGTGGTGACAGTGGTGAAGAGATATGAGCCGAGATGTAAGCCCCTTGGGATAAGCTTCACACCTGCAAAACAGTTGAACTGAGGTTAGAGGTGAAGCCGGGGTACCCCGGCGTTCACACTCCGACACTCAAGTTAGCAAACTCGAGCTTTTTTAGAGTAAAGAGAGCTTTCTAGCCCTCTGTAAATGGAGTTTTGAGGTTGAAGAAAACTTATTTTTGTGGAGTGTGAGTGTTCATGAGGTGAATCAAAAAGTTATGGAGAATAGAGCTTAGGCACCTTTATATATGAGGTACTCAGCGGCCACATGGTGAATTTCCATTGGTTCTTGACTGTCCTTTTACCTTTCTATCATTTTGGGCCGTTTGGGGAGCATGCTTGGGAATTAAGAAGGTGATCGCGGTGTATCCCGTCATTTTGGGTGCGTGGCGCATGCTGGCGGGTGGTCCAGGGTATCTCAGCAGAAGCTGTCGGGTGAAGCAGCTAGGGGACCACTTTTTGGCAGGGGTAGCAGGCGGCTGTCTCCTCTTTTCGGTACACTGTTTTGATACGTGGTTTTAACCGAATCAAGCCTGATCCTTTAAGCGATAGAGACGTCTCTTATGGCGGATTTTTAGAGAGTTTTCTGGAATCCGATATGCGAGGTACCCCCACTATATAGGGTACCCTCACTCTGTGGGGTACCCAAAGTTATATGGGGTACCTCCAATTAAGTGGGGTACCTCAATTTATGCGGGGTAGGTCGAATTGTGCGGGGTACCTTAAATTATGCCGTGGTTACTCGGGGTACCTTGACCTGCTCTAGACCCACGCGAGGTACCTCTTTTATGCTGACGCTAGGGGTGGGCAAAAGTAGCTGATTAATTAAAAATCGAACCGAACCGAACGGTTCGGTTCGGTTTTTATGCGGTTTTTTATTTTAAAAAAACCGAATTACTATTATAGTAATTATAGTAAAATTAATCGGTTCGGTTTTTGATTTTTTTAAAAAAATCAAAAACCGAACCGAAGAAACCGAGTGAAATAAGAAAAACCCACGTTACAACAACTTACAACTTACGAAGGCAATTAGCATTTAGCATTTCATAAGAGCCCGTGAATCGCACCGCAAATCCTTTATTCATCTTCTCGAATTGGCAACGGTGACCGGCAGCAGCAACGACAGACGCATAGACCGCCAAGACGCCAGCGACGTAGCACGCCAACTTTCGACGCCAGCCGCCCGTCAAAGACGCCAAAGACCTTTCACCAAGACGCCAGAATGTTAGATCTGGAGATCAGTTGCAGTGGTTCATCACGCGTGCTTCAGGTTCTAGCGGAGATCAATCTGCACGATATTTGACGGAGATGGGTTGCCGGCCAACGTCAATCTGAAGCGATCTTCATGAATTAGGGAGATTCAATTTGGTTTGACTGCTTTGACTGAGGTGACGTGTAGCATTTGCGTTGGCTCCGGTAGATTTTACCTGTATGTCCACAAGTCTATAATGTGATATATTTTTTCGTATTAAAATGTATATAATTTTTCATTTTTTTATTCATTCTCGACTCTAATATAACTAAGGATATCGGGTTAAAAATCTACGATACATATACAGATATGTGTGTAAAAAAATAAATAAATATTTATAAAGAGTTCGATTTTTTACTAAATTTTTCATAATCGTAAACTAGGGGTGGGGTAGATTTATATTATATTTTTCATAATCATATTTTGATACATATTTTAATTTTTTATTTATCAACTTTTTATGTTTGTGGTAGATTTATTAATTTAAGATTTTAAATTTAAAAAAACTCAAAATAAGTCCAATAAGTCCATAATCGAAATAATCGAACCGAATCGAATCGAATTATTTTGATTAATCGAGTATTTGATTATGTCGGTAATTTGATTAATCGCGATTATGATTTTAAAATAATCGTAATCGAACGATTATGAAAAATTTAGTAAAAAACCGAATCGAACCGAACCGCGCCCACCCCTAGCTGACGCCGCTTCCCTTGTCGACACGTGGCGTCGTATTATTCTTCATATTTATCCCCAAACAGTATTGTTTGCTGATTCAAGGTTTTCTGAGAGAATTTGGTGATGACAAAAAGATTTCAAGTACATGTCTGTGTGTATATATATTGAGGAAGTAAAATTGTTCATTAATTTCCTAGATGGCTTTAATATAATCTATTTCTGATTAATATTTATGTGTCTTTTCCTTGTTACACAAGAATTTAGTAATCGGTAATCCTAATGGATGGGTCGAGTTTGAATCCTTATTACACAAAACTGAAGTGGCATAACGATAGTTTCCTCAATTTTAATTTATGAAGTACAAGATTGATCACATATTTTATCTTGCAAATTAAAATCAAAATGTATATTTAACATGAGTTTGATTCACACTTCATATTTTGAGAAATATTTACCAACCAAAAAGAAGAAAAATGGACTATTTATCGAAAAAGAGGGAAAAAAAAGGACTCTTTGTCTAAAGAAATGTATTGAGAAAGGTATTGAGAAAGGACAAATGATGCGTTGTCATTATTCTACTTCAATACAATCTGATTAGGAATTGGACTATTGACATCCCTTCATTAATCTAATGACACTTCTCATTAATCTTACAATCTCTTTAGGAATTGGACTATTGACATCCCTTCATTAATCTTATAATACCTCTCATTCTTACCATTATAAAAAAGTACACATATGAGTGTAACTATCGCCATTTCTCCCTATAAAAAGAAAATCATGTTCTCCCTCATAAAACTATTTACAAAACCACACTTTCTTTTTTTTTCTTTTTTTTTTCTTTTGTGCAAACTATCATTGTAGAAGAAAAAATTTTATGTTACCAATTAATTAGCTTAAATATTACAACAATTCGTTTTCTCATGGTTCTTTAAATGTTAGGTACTCATATACTTGAAGATTGGGCTTAATCTCTAATTAAATTTATTTTGGATTGAAATCAATGATTGCCTTAAAAGCTTTTATGACCTATAAATTTGAGCACGGTGGGTGAAAAAACTATACAAGAAGAAAAAGAAACAAAAACTGAATTCTATAAATTTTGTTTTTAGAAGAAAGTTACTATTCGTATTAAAATGAGTGTTATTAGCAATAATGGAGTTTGCAGTATTAATCAATGGGGTTTATTTAAAGACGGGATTTCAAAATAATATTTTAGTCTTAATGAATTTATATTTGTTCTTGAAAACCCAATTGAAAACTTAGGGCCTGTTCGGTAGCTTTTTTGGGCCAATATTTTCATTTTTATTTTTGGAGTACTGATATGGTACATGTTCGGTGGATTGCATCTAGAAACAAATTATGAAATAAGAAATCCAAACACATAACTAGTAAAGTAAAAATATGTTTAACATGTTCTCTACTTATTACAAAACCAAATTAAAAAACAAATTAAAAACAAAAGCCAAAATCTCGTTCGCTAACGACTCCAGTGCTCTCTTCCCCCCTCTTTTCCTAATCTACGCACAACGAAGCTCTCTCTCTCTTCCCCCCCTCCCTCCTAATCTCTGCCGATCTACACACAACAACACTCTCTCAGTCCTTTTCTCTGTCGATCTGCTCTCTCTTGGTGTGGTCATCTCGGTTGCTGCACTTCATCTCTGGCGCTGTTGCTGCTTCATCTCAATCAACGTTGCCGCCACTGCTTCATCTCCGTCCCTGCTGGTGTGCCATCTCACCGTAACCACTACTGGTCCATCGGACTACCTTGACTGTTATTGCTCTCTTCGACTCCCTATTTGTTATTGTGAGTTGCTGATTTATTTTATTTAAGGCTTGCACATAATTAAATTTGTTATCCACTGGGTTTTAATTTGCTTGGGAAAGTAGTGCATGTTGAGAATTTTTTTTTTGTTTTTGGTTCTAATTTTTTATATGGTTTTATTTTTATATCATTCCCATGCCGATCTAATATTTAATAATTATTTTTTATTTGGTAAATATGATTTTATTGGTTAGAGATTGATTAAGTTGGTGCTAGTATAAGAAAATTGTCCAATTTAATTGGATGTTGGCAAACTGCTATTGTGAATTATATTTGATTGGTATTTATTTTTTAATATGTGAATTAATTATTATTGGTTAATGTTAGTGGGCAAAATGTGGTTTGCCATTTTGTTTAATTATTATTGGTTAATGTTAGTGTAAAGTATTAAATTTACATGATTATGATCGGTTTCTTTATTAGCAAATGCCATGCACATGTTTGCCTATAGTATGTATGGATTAGGAAAATGTTCAAAAGCTAGGGGAGCTGTTAGGAGAGGTCCTGGAAGTGGAAACGAATGATGATGGGGAATGCGTTGGTTCGTATGCGAGAGTCAGAATTTCCATCAATATTATAAAACCATTAGGAAAAATGGTTTTCTTGGAGTTGGAAGATAATGATGAGGTGAAATTGCCGGTCTTGTATGAACAACTTCTAGACTTCTGCTTCTGCTGTGGTATCATTGGGTATCGGTTTAAAGAATGTGTATTCTATGAATGGCAATCAAAAGAAAATCCGCCTTATGGGTTTTATATGAGGGCTCTATCAAAAGCAGAAAAAACCAGAATAAACTGAGGAAAGAAAAAATGGAATAGAAAGGGGGAGCAGTTAAAAAATGGCCTCACAGAAATCAAACGCCAGAGGAGAAGACAGCCGCCTTAGATTGGCCTGGATCTAGATGAAAACGAAATTGGGTCAAATCAACCAAACTCAGGTGAGAAGGAAAGCCAAACAATAAAGACATGTGAGCAATTAAACCTTTGGAACCAAGGAAACAAAGAAGACAAGATGTTGTATAATCTAACACACATCAGTGAACAAAGCTGACAGCCCAAGTGGCCATCGGAAACAGAGAGAAAAAGCGGGAGCAGAAAATAGGGAGGGAACAAATTTGAAAGTGGCGCAAAATCTGGAGTCAACCATAATTTATAGTCAAAGCCCTAGAAAAGATAAAGTAGTGTATGATGAGCCAGGATGAAAAATTGCCAGGTCTAAATGAAGAAAATGGAAACTTCAGGCTAAAAATGTAAACAAAAAAGGGTATGCAAAATATGGACCAATTGGAGGAAAAAGGCCGGGGGGGGGGGGGGGGAATCACCAAAGCCAAGCCCAAGCCATAAAAAGATTAGAATTCAAAGCCCTCACAAAATTACTGTAGCTACAGCTAATACTTGCAGTCGGCGTTCACACAGACACACGCTACACTGGGAGGATCTGGAAGTAGTGGACAAGGAACAAACCAACCATGCAACAATTCAATCGGCGGAGGCTGAGGAGTAGCCCTGCCGACATCCATGAATATCTTAAGTTGGAACGTCCGGGGTTGGAGAATGACCAGACGTTCATAGCTTTGAAAATGTTCCTCCAATTATACATGCCTCAGTTGATTTTCCTGTGTGAAACTAAACTTAAGACTGTATGCATGAATAATGTTGGCAAAAAGCTTAAGATGGAAAATTGTTTTGCAGTGAGTAGTAAGGGGAAAAGCGGGGGTTTAGCTATGTTATGGACTTCGGAAACAAATGTAATATCATCTCCTTTAGTAGTCACCACATTGATGTAGAGATAGTAACTGAAAGTGGAAATCAGATGAGATGCACTGAGATCTACGGCCATCCAGAGACAAACTAGAAAAAACACACGTGGACTCTTCTGAGAAGACTAGCAGGTTTGTCTTCATCCCATAGCTTTGCTTCGGTAATTTTAACAAAATTATGCACATGAACGAGAAAAATGGTAGGAACGATAGGGAGCCTAGTATGATCACGGATTTTAGAGAAGCTGTCCAGGATTGTAACCTGAGAGATTTGGGCTATAATGGTTACCTCTTCACATGGTCTAATAGGAGGTTTGGAACCCACCTCATTGAAGAACGGCTAGACAGGTTTATGTGCTATAAAGATTGGTCAAATCTTTTTCAAGACCAAGCTGCAACTAATTTAGTTACATGGTGTTCTAATCATAACCCAGTATTGATGGCTGTAAAGAGTAGAGATGAAGAAAGGCATTACAAGAGGAAATGTTACTCTCGAACTCATGACGAGGATTTGCGGAGTTCTTAATATGAGTGCCGATAAATTGTTGAGGAAGAATGGTCTAAGCATGGAAAATGGGATGTGAATGATGTAGTTCAGCTATTTAAACATGTTAGCAAAACTTCCCTTACAGAACTTATGCATTGAAGCAAGAGGAATTTTGAGGGCAGTAAAAAGAAACTTGAAAAGCGGATCCACAGAATGAAGGAGCTCCAGCAGCATAAATGGAGGTATGAAAGTAATGAAGAACTGAGAAGCATTGAAAGACAGATCCACCATCTCTTGCTGGATGAAGAGATTTATTGGAAGCAGAGGTCCAGGGCAGATTGGCTTAGAGAGGGAGATAAAAACACAAAATTATTCTATCTCAAAGCCTCATTTAGAAAGAGGAAAAATAAAATATAAGGAATAAAAGATGCTCACGATAATTGGATCAAAGAGAGTGGAGAAATTGCTAAACAATTTTATGAATATTTTACAGATTTATTCTCAACTTCCAGCCCCACTCAAGATCAGATGGAAGATGAGCCGAGAGGAATGATGCTAAAAGTGTCACCAGAGATGAATGCATTCATAAGTCAGCCTTACACGGAGGAGGAAATCATAGAAGCCCTGGCTCAAATGTGTCCAACTAAGGCTCCTGGACCTGATGGGTTACATGTTGCTTTCTATCAGAAGCATTGGAAATCTGTAAAGGAAGGAGTTATCTCTACATGCCTTCACATCCTCAACAGCACAGGTACCATTGCCCTTTTAAACCATACCTATATTGCTCTAATATCAAAATGTGCCAAGCCTAGGGAAGTGACTAAGTTCAGACCAATAAGCCTTTGCAATGTCATTTACAGAATCGTTGCCAAAACAGTGGCAAATAGATTGAATACTATTTTGCATGATGTCATTAATTCTTCTCAGAGTGCATTCATTCCTAATATATTGATAACCGACAATATCATTGTTGGGTATGAATGCCTCCATAAGATTATGCATAGTAGGCGAAAAAAAAGGGATTGATGGCTCTGAAGTTAAGCATAAGTAGAGCTTATGATAGAGTAGAATGAGAGTTCCTAAGGTTGACAATGGATAGATTAGGCTTTGAGAGAAAGTTGTGAATCTGATAATGAATTGTATTACTTCGTCAACTTTTTCTATAATCATTAATGGAGTTCCTCAGGGGATGATTACCCCTCTAAGGGGTTTGAGGCAAGGCTGCCCACTATCCCTATATTTGTTTATAATATGTGCTGAAGCTTTTTCAAATTTGTTGATACAAGCTGAGAGGAAACAACAAATTCAGGGGCTGAGATTTGGGCAGCAAACATCTATTTCTCATCTTTTATTTGCAGATGACAGCTTGATTTTCTCTCGAGCTTCAGCCAAAGACTGCCAACACTTGAAGAACATCTTTGAATGCTATGTTACAGCTTCTGGCCAAATCTTCAATTATGATAAGTCATGCATGTTTTTTAGTGGAAATGTTCCAGCGAAGCAGACCGCAAACATTAAAAGAATTTTCCAGCTCAATTTGGTGTCAAGACACGAGAAATATTTAGGGCTATCATCTATGATCGGGAGAAAGAAGAAGACTTTTTTCAATGAGATCAAACTGAGAATTCAGAGCAAGATATCTAGTTGGCAGCAAAAACTCTTCTCGAGTGGGGGGAAAGAAGTCCTTATCAAAGCTGTGGCACAAGCTGTACCAGCTTATGCTATGAGTGTCTTTAAGATTCCTGCGGGTCTATGTGATGACATTCCACGAAATATTGCTGGTTTTTGGTGGAGTAAGAAGAAAGAAAAGAGAGCCATTCCCTGGATAAGATGAGAGGAGATGAGTAAAGCCAAGATTAGAGGAGGGATGAGGTTCATAGACATATGAAGCTTCAACCAAGCCTTAGTTGTAAAACAAGGATGGACACTAATTCAAAATCTGGAATCCTTAACAACTAGAGTTCTGAAGGCGAGGTATTTCCCAAAGATTGATTTTCTTAGAGCTTCCATATGGTCAAATCCATCATATATTTAGAGGAGTATTATGTGGGGAAGGCAGGTAATTCACAAGAGGTACATATAGAGAATAGAAAATGGGGAGAACATCTCAGTATATAGAGGCAACTGGATTCCAAGACCATCAACATTCAAGCCCGACAAAGATGCTCATCGATGCCTTTGTTTGATCTTGATAGACAATGAAAATAATTGGAAGACAGAAATGATCAAGCAAAACTTTATGAAGGAAGATGCTGAAGCCATCCTAAGTATTCTCTTGGTATAGAGACAAAGTGAAGATGAAGTAATCTGGCACTATGATAAAAGAGGGAAATATACGGTGAAAAGTGGATACCAAGTGGCTTTAAATTTAAAATCTCCAGATTCTCCTAATTGCTCTTACAGTAGTAGCAGCAATTGGAATGTTATTTGGGAGCTCACCCTCCCTGCCAAAATCAAGATTTTCATCTAGAAGGTAGCAAAAAATTTACTACCCACAACTAGAAATTTGAGGAAGTGAAAGATTGTTCAGGAAGCCTACTGCAAACGATGTGGAAATAGAGTAGGAAACACCTTGCATGCTCTGATTACTTGTAAAGCTAGAAAGAAAGTTTAGCAACTCTCAACTTTGGCAAGTTCGTTTCAGGAAATGGGAAATCCTAATATTTTAGGAGACTTAATGAGATTACACAAGAAGTTAAGTAGAGCTGATATGGAGATGCTGATGACCATACTCTGGGTGATCTGGTATGCTAGAAACAAGTTTGTTTTCGAAGAATTAAAGTTAGATCCAAGATTATCAATGGCCAAAGATGAAGCAATTATTGTGGCTTTTAGAAGAACTCAGTTTCCAGAGATTTTGAATGAAGAAAAATTGCAGAAGACAAAACAAACAGGCTGGGCTCCCTCATCCCAGGGATGGCTAAAGATCAATGTTGATACAACTATTGATTCAAACAAGAGTTGAGCTGGGTTAGGTGCAATAATCAGAGATTTCACAGAAAAATGTATAGCTACAGGCATAAAAACTGTAAAGTTCAGCGGAGATGTGTCTTTTGTGGAGGCAGAAGCAGCTGAATAGGGAGTGCAAATAGTGTAGCAGACGGGTATGCAATTAGTAATGTTGGAAACTGACTCTTAAGAAGTAGCAAATCTGATAAATGACAGAGAAATGAGCTTAACAGAGATATGTTGGATTATTTCGGAAATTCAGAACCTAAAGACAACCTTCAGTTCCTTCGAAGCAAATTATGTGTCTAGAGCTTGTAATACTAGTGCCCACGTTTTAGTTAAAGTAGCTTTGGAAAAGATTGAACCTTTTGTATGGATGGAAATTTTTCCACCTGAAATTAGACATGTATTCACCTAGTTAAATTAATGAAAGTTTTACTTTCCCATAAAAAAAAGAAAATGCCACGTACATGTTCAGTCTGTCACTTCAAGAATATCGCGACAAGAATATCATTTCGATATGAATTTGTATTATTAAAAAGAGGAAATGATTTAGGCAAATTCTTTTTTTTATCTCCAAGTACTTATTGTAAATATACTTGAGTATGATTTCCGAATACATAAATAATATGCCCATAAAAATTAAGTGCGGAAGTTTAGAACGGAACCTTCAACCATTGATGTATCATTTGCAACTCTTTAATTTCCGATTTTGATATTTTTGTAGCCTCAGTAATCAGTAGTGATGGTGTAGTTTTTGTTTTTTTTTATTACCAATTGCAGGGACCAAAACCATTTTCACCATCTCCTTATATTCTATTATCTTTCGATAAAAATGGATCGGCCGGATGCAGGATCCGCACGACCAAGATCCTAACTCGGACAGGTCCGGTTTTTTTATTAAGTAAAAAAAAAAACCAGAAAATATAAAACAGAAAATAGATTTTGCTTTGCCCCCATCCCAAATCTAACCCTAAATCGCACCCACACACCTCAAATCCACCTCGTCTGCCTCTCCATGCCAGCCCACCACCCATCGGTGTTGACCGCGTCCACGCCTCTCCCTCCATGAACGTCTTACCTTCCTCGTGCCGCAAGTGAAGCAATGAACGCAACACACACTGAAATCAAATCTAAATCGGCACCTCCATGTCCCTCCGTCTCTCCCTTCTCCACCAGCAGCTGCAGCCACCACCCACCGTAGTGTTGACCGCGTCCGCGCCTCTCCCTCCACGAACATCTTACGTTCCTCGCGCCGCAAGTGAAACAGTGAACGCAACACACACTGAAATCAATTGTTTTGGCTTTGGATTGTTACTGGTTTGTTAGAACTTAGAAGTGAACAATTATTTTGGCTGTAATTTTTTTTTTCAATGCTTTCACTTTTGAAAATGCGGGTAGAGAAAACCAAAAAAAAAACCCGTGCCCGGATAGTGCCGGGCATATACCCGGCCCGCATAGAAAAAATTCGGGCACGGTCCGGGTCCGGGTAGCTATGTGTGACATGCGGGTCGGGCCTGGGCATCACCAAACCCAGAACCAACCCAGACTTTTGCCATCTCTAAGTGATGGTAGTTATACTGAGTTATCATAATATCTAACAGCTGGCTCCAAATGTGGTAGAATTAATGTCAATGAAATATTGGTCTATATTAGTCCACATAGTAGAGACATCTTATAAAAACATCTCCTTATAGCCAGGTGTCCAACATTCTCTCACTTGGTCCAAACATTTCACTTAATTTGATATTTACATATATCAATTCTTTGGACTTAAGAAACATAATGCATGAATCATAGCGACAGGTCCTCTAAGAACGAGTATTATCTTCCATGTATTACAATGTATCATTTTTCCTAAATCCAACCATGTATGATAACTTAACTTAATGAATAAACCCCATGTTTATTCTTGGTTTAATAAATATTGATATTTTCTCAATATAAATGAATGTACAAATAAAGATGAGAAAGCATCATAATAAACAAAATCAAGAGTCTCATTTGTTTTACATTGCATATACAATGAAATTTACATGATGGAACCAAGTCCTATTCGGTCTACATGATCTTTAAACTTTTGTGGTGGCATGCCCTTTGTTAAAGGATCAGCAATTATCAATTCAGTGTTAACGTATTCAATGACCATTTTTTTTTCTTTAACATGTTCTCTTATGGCTAAATATTTAATATCGATGTGTTTACTTCGACTTCCGCTTTTGTTATTTTTGGCCATGAAAACTACAGCTGAATTGTCACAAGATATCCTCAATGGCCTTGAAATTGAATCCACAATTCTAAGCCCATATACGAAACTCTTTAACCATACACTATGCGAGGTAGCCTTAAAACAAGAAACGAACTCAGCCTCCATGGTGGAAGTAGTAGTCAAAGTATGGTTTGTACTTTTCCAAGATATAGCTTCATTGGTGAGCATAAAAATATATCCAGATGTTGATTTTCGTGAATCAACATAGCCGGCAAAGTCTGAATCGAAGTAGCCAGTTACTTCCAAATTATCAGTCTGTCTAAACATAAGCATGTAAACTTTGGTCCCTTGAAGATACCTCATTACTTTCTTTGCAGATTTTCAGTAGTTTAAACCTGGATTACTTTGATATGTTCCCAAGATTCCAATAGCAAATGCTATGTCAGGTCTTGTACATACTTGAGCATACATTAAGCTTCCAACAGCAGATACATATGGAATATTTTTCATTTGTTCCCTTTTAAAATCATTTTTGAGGCATTGGTTCAAATTGAACCTGTCACTCTTCACAATGGAAGCTATACTAGATGAACAATTTTTCATCTGAAATCTCTCTAAGACCTTGTTGATGTAAGTTTCTTAAGACAGACCCAAAATTCCCTGAAATCCATCTCTATGGATTTTAATGCCTATGATATAAGATGCATCACCCATATCCTTCATGTCAAAATTCTCAGAGAGAAATTATTTTATTTCACAAAGTAACCCTTTATTATTAGATGCAAGTAGAATTTCATCCACATATAGAATAAGGAAACAAATCTTACTCACACTGACCTTTTGGTATATATATTGATCTATAAGGTTCTCTACAAATCTAAATGAAGAGATAACATCATCGAATTATACATACCATTGAAGGGAATCTTGTTTCAATCCATATATGGATTTTTTAAGCTTGCATACCAAATGCTCATCATCATTAGTGGAAAATCCTTCGGGTTGTTTCATATAAACATCATCCTCTAAATTTTTATTAAGAAAGGATGTTTTCACATCCATTTGATACAATTCCAAATCAAAATTAACAACTAATGCTACAATGATACGAAAAGAATCTTTCTTCGATACAGGAGAAAAAGTCTCTTTGTAATTGATTCTTTATATCTAAGTGAATCCTTTAGCAACGAGTCTTGCTTTATATATTTTAATGTTGCCCAATGAATCTTTCTTTGTCTTAAAGACCTATTTATATCCTATGGCTTTTACACCATTAGGCAACTCGATAAGATCCAAGACTCCATTAGATGACATAGAATTCATCTATTCCTTCATAACATTATACCATAAGTATGATTCTTTGGAATTCATGGCTTATGAAACAGATTCAGGATCATTTTCTGCTTTAATATTATAGTCAGATTCTTGTAGATACAGTTTATAATCACTAGAAATTACTTATTTCTTTATTCTAGTAGATCTTCTTAATGTTGGACCAACATTCTCCTAAGGAGCATGTTGTTCAACTGGTTACTCAAGGGCTTCAGGTAATTCCTGAATAACCTGGTTTACTGGATCATTATTAGCAACTTGTGAAACTCCAACAATTGCTTTCACAACACCTGTTTGAACTTAAGAAGTGTTGTGAATCACAATCAATCTCTCACTTGAGGTGGAAGGTTGATCATCTAAATGATCTTTCTCAGAAATAATATTATAAGATAGATCGCTCTCAGTAATCAAGTCATTTCAAGAAATTTTGCATTTCTCGATTCCACAATTCTAGTGCTATGAGATGAACAGTAAAATCTATACCCTTTAGACCTTTCAGCATATCCAATGAAATACCCACTAATGGTCCTTGGGTCTAACTTTTTTTCTTGTGGATTATAGATTTTCACTTCCGACGGGAATCCCCAAACAGTATATGTTATAAACTCGGTTTCCAACCTTTCCATAACTCAAATGGCGTTTTAGAAACTGTCTTGGTTGGAACTCGGTTTAATATATATGTTGACCTCTTTAGAGCTTTAGTCCATAAGGATTTAGGAAGCTTAGAGCTATTAAGCATACTGTGCATCATGTCCAGCAAAGTTCGATTTTTTCTTTCTAATACACCATTCTAGTCTGGAGAACTAGGCATAGTGTATTGGGCAACAATCTTATGCTGTTGAAGAAACTTTGCAAATGAACCAGGTGCTTGCCCATCTTTAGTGTATCTACCATAATATTCCCTATCTTTATTTATTATTCCGATCTTAAATACAATAAAAGCATCTAATGTTTCGTTTTTATTGTTAAGAAAGTAGAGATATGATGAAGACTAGGAATCCATATTACACTAGGATTAATTTCCTTATTAATTAAAGTTTAAGACTTTTAATTTCCTTTCTAATTTAGAATTTTGTTTCCTTTTCAATTTAGGATTTTGTTTTATTTCATGAATTAGGATAATTGCTATTACTATAAATAGCTCCCTCTTGTAGCCTTTAGGGATATAGATTTTGGAGTTCAATAATATTTCAGTTTTCAAATCTCTTTGTAAGTATTTAACAGTTAATTCTCAGCATTCTGCGGAATCAACGAGTCTTAATTCCTAAATTCATGGCATTTTTTGAATTAACGTGAATTTAGTTGCTTTTTTATTCTGGTATTCTCTAGAATCAACAGAATATTTTGAACAATAAACTTCTGCTGCATCAGCTTTGTATCAGAGCCGAAACCTAGTAATCTCACCTCAACCCCCATCTACCACCAAACCTTTTCTTTTTCTCCTTTTTAAACATTTCTGTTTAGCTTTATAAAAAAAAAAAAAACCGCCCATGGCCACCGTCCAAGGCTGTCGGCTTTATTTTTTAGTCACCGATCCGGACACAACCACCACCATTCGGATCAGAGATCACCGGCCGTCAAACCCAAGCGTCTACCACCGTCGAATACCCACAGATCGCTGGAACAATTTGCCAAAACAGCCGTGAAACCGCCACCGTTGTTCACCACTTTCCAGCGCGATTCACCGTCGATCACCACCACCAAAAGCATTCCCATCCTCTGCCGACCAAAACCCAACCACCCTTTACCCTTGAACGCCGACCATAAACCGCCGCGAAACACCATAAGCCGCCACCACTTCAAGTTGGTTTTCCGGCCAAACCACCGCAAATCCGGTTAAACCGTTGCTACCATTGTGCTCCTCACCATCAAATCTTTCAGATCCACCTATCCTTGCTGGATTTCCGATCACCATCACCGGAAATCTACAACTTTTACCTAATTATAATTTCGACCCAAAGTCTTATTTAACTCTCAGTTTAGCCCCACTACTTTTCAAATCCGACTTGGAAAATGCCTCCAAGAAAAGTTGCTGATGCTCATGCTGCAACTTACAATCAAAATGACGTGTATAAAGATGAAGCCCCGGCTAGCATGACAGCGAGAATCGATATGTTAACTGCGCAAATGGCACGAATAGCAGAGTTACTTGACGAACGCCATTGTACTTCAGAATGCGAAGATAAGTCAAGTGAAAGTTTCGTTAACCCGTTCTCTGGGCATCGGCATAGATCTAAGTTAACTGATGATCGAAGATGGGAATCTGGGTTGAGAATTGACATTCCTGAATTTCAGGAAAGTGGTCGACCTGAAGAATTATTGGATTGGATTAATGCCATTGAGGAAGTTTTTGAATACAAGGAAATTCCTGAAAATAAACTAGTTTCACCAGTTGCAACTCGATTCTGTGGAAGAGCAGCAGCTTGGTGGCAACAAACTAAGCTCACAAGGATTAGGCAAGGTAAAAAAAAGACTGATTCTTGGGAAAAACTGAAGAAGCACTTGCGTGGAGCATTCTTGCCTCATAATTATGCTAAACTGTTATACCAACAGCTACATAGTTTAAAACAAGGTAATCGATCAGTGGATGATTACATGACAGAATTTCATTGGTTGGTGGCATGCAATGACTTGACAGAAACAGAAGAAAAACAAGTTTCTCGCTACATTGGAGGTTTACGATCCCAGTTTCAAGACCAGTTGAATTTGCTTGATCCATACTTTATCTCAGAGGCACACCAATAAGCCTTGCAGTTAGAAAAGAAATTTAATAGGCGTACTAACGACTCGAACTTTCGGGGTTTTATTGTTCGTGATAATTCAAACCCGACTTCCCAATTCCGTAATTTCACCACTCCAAATTCTACAATAAAAACTAGCAAACCTAGTGAAATTGGTCAAAGCAGCAAAATTCAATCCTCGAGTTTAGGATTATGCTGTTTTAATTGTGGAGAAAGTGGGCACCGAATGACAGAATGTAAAAAGGGTGGAAAATACGGTAAAGGCTTATTCGTAAGCACAGAGGAAAGTGAAGACTACCAGGAGGAAGAAACTGAAGAATTCACTGAAGAGCCAACTTTTGATAGTAGTAGTAGTGCTCAATCTATTGAAGAACATGGTGATAGCGGACACATGTTGATATTGAACCACGCATTCTTCACGCCTAAAGGTCAAGACCAAGACAAATGGTTACGGCAAAAAATTTTTCAGACCACCTGTACAATTAGGGGTAAAGTATGTCGTATGGTCATAGACTCAGGCAGTTGCGAGAATGTCATTTCGGAAGAAGCCGTGACAAAGCTAAATTTAAAGACCTAACCTCATCAAACTCCATACAAGCTCACATGGCTGAAAAAAGGAAATCAAGTAACAGTATCAAAACGTTGCTTAGTTTTCTTATCTATTGGTTCAATCTATAAAGATAAAATTTGGTGTAATGTTGTGGCTATAGATGCTTGTCATCTATTACTAGGTAGATCTTGGCAATATGATTGAAATGTAATGCATGATGGAAAAAGGAACACCTACAGCTTTATGTTTAACAATACTAAGATCGTTCTCTTACCTAACACGGAGCTTCCTATCCAGCAAGACTTGGGTAATTATTTGTTAGGGAAGAAGCAGTTTATAGATGTTGTAGTAGAGACAAAGAGAGTCTATATTTTATTGAGAAAGGAGAGTCACAGTGACTCGAAGATTCCTGAAGCTGTGACACCTATATTGGAGGAATTTCAAGATTTGTTCTTTAGCGAGCTACCACAGGGTTTACTGCATCTTAGGGACATACAACACCAGATAGATTTGGTTCCGGGTTCAACTTTACCAAATCGCCCTTATTATCGTATGAGTCCTACGAAACATGAGGAATTGAGACGTCAAGTGGAAGAATTAGTAGAAAATGGATTTATTCGTGAAAGTCTTAGCCCCTGTGCAGTCCCCGCTTTGTTGACTCCAAAGAAAAATGGTTCATGGAGAATGTGGGTGGATAGTCGAGCTATCAATAAAATTACAGTTTGATATCATTTTCCAATCCCTCGATTAGATGACTTGTTAAATCAACACTTGATTTGAAAAGTGGCTACTATCAAATTCGAATACGGTCTGGAAGTGAATGGAAAACAGCCTTTAAAACTCGCGAAGGTTTATACGAGTGGTTGTAATACCATTTGGCTTATCCAATGCTCCGAGTACTTTCATGCGAGTTATAAATCAAGTACTTCGCCCTTTCATTGGAAAGTTTGTGGTTGTTTACTTTGATGATATACTTATATATAGCACCAGTCATGAGTTACATCTATAACATTTGAGAGAAGTGCTTTCAGCCTGAAGAGTAGCAAGTTTATACACAGCAGTAAATAAGTGTATTTTCTTGATATAAAAAGTATTATTTTTGGGATATGTGGTGTCGAAGGATGGTATATTTGTTGACCAATTAAAAGTGGATGCTATTCAAGATTGGCCTCAACTAACTACTTTATCCCTCACCATAAGTTTCCATGGATTGACTTCTTTTTACATACGATTCATTCCTCATTTCAGTACTATTATGGCACCAATCACGAATTGCATGAAGGAGGACAATTCTCTTGGACAGAGGCAGCTACTAAGGCATTCGAGATTATCAATGAAAAGTTGATTACTGCCCCAGTACTCGCTTTACCAGATTTTTCACTTACTTTTGAGGTGCATTATGATGCTTCCAAAGTAGGCATTGGAGTTGTTCTTAGCCAATAGGGTAAGCCTATAGCTTATTTCAGTGAGAAGTTAAACGGATCAAAGGCATGCTACAGCACTTTTGACGTGGAGTTTTACGCGGTAGTCCAGGCATTAAAACATTGGCGACATTATCTGATTTATAAAGACTTTGTTTTATACACCGATCATACTGCATTGAAGCATCTCAATAGTCAAGATAAGCTCTCTCACAGACATGCCACGTGGACAGAATTTCTTCAGCAGTTTACTTTTGTAATAAAGCATACTTTTGGCGAGTCCAATCGGGTAGCAGATGCACTTAGTGGACGAGCTTCTTTGTTGACATAAATGAATAATTAAGTCCTCAGATTTGACACGTTTCGAGAGTTATACTGACACCGAACACACTAGATGCGAAAATACGTCACACACTCGGAAATCACAAGCTCACCACCATAGCAAACAACAAAAGGTACAGAAAAAAATTCACCACCTAAAGTTGTTAAGCTAAGGATACAGAGCTTAAAATTCTCACCACTCAATGGACTCCACCAAAGAGATACAGAGTTTGATAATAACTCAAAGTTCATCCAGTCTTTTTTTTTCAGAAATATTCTTCTTGACTCAAAACTGAACAGCCAGCACGTAACTGATCATAACTTTCTGTAGAAAGCTCCAAATTTAGATTCGTAAAATTCATTAGAAAGCTAACAGAAATATCTTTCCAATGATATATGGATCGAAAATTAATTCAACCTCATGTAGTATAGTTTAATCCCTAAAGATGCCCTTTCTGCATAGAAAATTTGCTCACTTGATTAATGTAAAAACTGGAACTGCACTTGGTATAACTTGATTACCAAATATTTCAAACACCCCTGTGTTAATCTCCCCTAGTTGAAAAAGATTCGACCTCGAGGTTTGATCATTTTCTTCATGATAAGGAGACAAGTCTGATATGTTGAATATTGACGAAACACTATAGCCAGTGGTATCTCAATCTTGTAACCATTTTCACCAATGCGTTGCAACACTTTAAATGGTCCATCAGCCCTTGGCCTAAGCTTAGCAAACTTTCCAGGTGGAAAATGATCTTTTCTAAGATGAATCCAAACGACATCTCCTTCCTGAAACTTAACATGTCTTCGATGCTTGTCTGCAGATTTTTTATACTTCTCATTTTGCTACAATATTCTATCTCGAACTTGTTCATGCATCTTCTTGATACTTTTAGAGTGTTCTTCAGCCTCTCCACTAAATTGATGATCAGTCAAAAGTGGAGCCAAATCCAAAGGACTGATTGGATTCTTGCCATAAACTACTTCAAATGGACTTGAACCAGTAGTTTGATGCATGGAATGATTGTAAGCAAATTCAATTTGAGGCAAAATAATATCCCATTGACGAATGTTCTTGCCCACATAACATCTCAAAATATTTCCCAAGCTTCGATTCGTCACTTCAGTCTGACCATCAGTTTGAGGATGATGAGAAGAGCTGAATTTAAGAGTGGTTCCCAACTTCTTCCAAAGAGTGCGCCAAAAGTGACTCAAAAACTTTGAATCCCGATCAGAGACAGTGGTTTTCGGAATTCCATGTAGCTTCACAATCTCCTTGAAGTACAAATCAGCCACATGAGAGGCATCCAATGTCTTGTTACACGAAACAAAATAAGCCATTTTTGAGAATCGATCAACCACCATCATGACAGAGTCTTTGCTTTTTTGAGTTCTTGGCAAGCCAACAACAAAGTCTAGACTAACATCTTCCCAAGGAGTTTTAGGGACTGGTAAAGGATTGTATAGGCCTGTGTTTTGACCATGAGCTTTGGAAATATGACAGATTTTACACCTCTGTACATGATGCACAACATCTTTATCCATCTTTGGCCAATAGAAATTACCTTGCAAGCAAGCTAACGTCTTATCTCTTCCAAAGTGACCTTCAACAGGACTGCCATGTGCTTCCATGATAATAGATTCCCGCAAAGAACACTGAGGAATACATAAACGATTTCCTTTAAAAAGAAAGCCATTATGCAATTGGTACTGATCATGTGATCCATTCTCACATTCTCTCCAAATCCTGCCAAAGAAGGAATCATCCTTGTATGGCTTTTTTAAAACTTCAAAGCCTACAATCTTCACTTGCATAAAAGAAAGCAAGGAATGTTTTCGACTTAAAGCATTAGCCACAACATTCTGAGCACTCGATTTATGCTTGATGGTAAAATTGTAAGCTTGAAGATACTCCACCCATCCAACATGTTTTCGACTAAGCTTCTGCTGACTATTGATAAACTTTAGTGCCTCATGGTCGGAGAAGAGAATAAATGGCCTTGAAAGCAAATATTGACTCTAATGGTTCAAAGCTCGGCAAATAGCATACAATTCTTTGTCATAAGAGGAGTACTTTCTGCGGGAATCATTCAATTTTTCACTAAAGAAAGCAACTGGTTTCCTTTCTTAACTAAGTACAGCACCGATTCCAGTATTAGAGGCATTACACTCAACTTCAAACACCTTGCTGAAATCTGGAAGTGAAAGAACAAGCGCTTCAGTCATCTTTCTCTTGATGATTTCAAAACTCTCTTGTGCCTCTTTAGTTTATTTGAAGCATTCTCCTTTCAAACATTCAGTTACTGGAGCAACAATTGTACTGAACACTCTGATAAATCGTCGATAAAAAAAAAGCAAGACCATGAAAACTTCGGATGTCATGTAACGACTTAGGAATTGGCCAGCTCAAAATGGCCTCACCTTGCTTGGATCCATTTTAATTCTATTTTTTGATACAACATAACCCAAAAAGACAAGGCTATCAGTGAAGAACCTGCACTTTTTCAAGTTGACATAAGGCTTTTCATTTCTTAAAATCTCGAAGACTTGGCGAAGATGCTCCAAGTGTTATTTTTCATCTTGGCTGTATACAAGGATGTCATCAAAATACACAACAACAGATTTACCAATCAGAGGCTAAAAAACGTGATTCATCAGCCGCATGAAACTACTTGGGGCATTAGATAGACCAAACGGCATAACCATCAATTCATAAAGCCCATCCCTTGTTTTGAAGGCCGTTTTCCATTCATCACCAGGTCTCATTTTGATTTGATGATAGCCACTCCGAAGATCGATCTTAGAAAAGATTGTAGCACCATAGAGCTGGTCTAGAAGATCGTCAAGGCGTGGAATAGGGAAACGATAATCAATCGTTATCTTATTCACTGCTCTATTGTCAACATACATACGCTAAGACCCATCTTTCTTTGGTACCAATAAGGCAGGAACAGCACAAGGACTTTTGCTTTCTCTCACCAACCATTTCCTTATAAGCTATTCAACTTGCCTTTGTAATTCTTCGTGCTCCTTTGGATTCATTCGATAAGCCGCTTTATTTGGTAGTATAGAACCCGGAATAAGATCAATGCAATGTTGAAGGTCCCTCATGGGGGGAAGGCCATTTGGTAATTCTTCTGGAACAACATTTGAGAATTCTTCAAGAAAATACTTCATAATCAAAGGCGGCTCATTGCTATCTTTATTTTCCTCAAACACCACCAGCACATAAACTTCACTACCCATTTTCAACTCTTTTGTACAATCTGAAACAGTCAGCAAATTGTCTTCCACTCTTTTGATAGGTTTAGAACTTTTCTTTGCCTTTGAAGGACCCAAAATGACTTTACTTCCATCTTTAATGAAAGTATAAGTATTCCTATAACCATCATGAACAACCCTTCTATCGTACTGCCAAGGACGACCCAAAAGCAAATGACATACATCCATAGGAACAACATCACACCAAACTTCATCTTTATATTTATTCCCAATAGAAAATGAAATAAGGCAACGTGTGTTTACCTCAATCTCATTTCCCTTTTTTAGCCAAGAAAGTTTATAAGGCTAAGGATGCTGCTCCATTTTCAGCTTCAACTTCTTCACCATTTCAGTTGCTACCACATTCTCAAAACTGCCACTATCAATAATGACATTACATACCTTTCCATGACAAGTGTACCTGGTGTGAAAGACATTTTTCCTTAGCCAATCTTCCTCATCTTCACCAACAATACTCAAATTCTTTTGAATAACTAGAGAGTTTCCATTATCAGCATACGTAACTTCTCCATCTTCAACATCCTTTTCGACACTAGGATTCTCATCATCTTCCACATCCTCGTCATTGCTTTCCTCTTGAAACCACCACTGATTAAGACACTCAAAAGCAATGTGCCCATAACCATGGCATTTGAAACATTGACGAGAACTAGCATTCGAGCCACTTGTTCGCTGTTTAGATCATTCCATAATATCATTCCTCGTAATTCTCTTTGCAGAAGAATTCGAACTAGAATTATGCTTAGATACAGGGCCACTTCCTCGATTGACATCACGAACTGTGAACCGAATCTCCCTACCACGAGCATCTTTTTGCTGCTTCTCCACCTTAAGAGCAAGTCTGCACACATCACTATAAGTCCAATATGATTAGAGCTGGACCACATTACCAATCTCAGGTTTTAACCCACCTAGATAACGTGCGATCGTATGCTCTTCCGCCTCTACCAAATCACACTTCATCATTAAGTTGTCGAACTCTGCTGTATAATCTTCCACTGACAAATCCTTTTGCTTGAAGTTATGGAACTTAAGGTAGATATCTTGCCTGTAGTTATCGAGCAAAAACTTTCTCTTAAGCTCTTTTTTCCCAAGTAACAATTTTCCTCCGTCCCTCTCGTTCCCTTTGCCTTTTAAAATTTTCCCACCATAAAGAAGCATACTTTTTGAGTTTAATGGCAATGAGTTTCACCTTGCAATCTGTAGGCACATCTCTGTATTCAAAAATACATTCAACAATATTAAGCCAGTTAAGAAACTCTTCTAGTTGCATTCTTCCTTCAAATTCAGGAATTTCGACCTTGAAGTCGAAGGCTGATAAGAATTGTGACGCCTATGACTTCGAGAACGAGAAGAAAATTCACTATTAAAGCTTTGTTCTTGATGGAAGGGATTATAATCTACCTCGTCATTGATTGAACCTTCTTATTCCGAGCTACCATTAGGAGCAGCTTCTCGAGTTCCTTCAAGGTGTTGTAATCTTTGTTGAAGTTGTTCAACTTGTCTTCTAAGATCATCCCTTTCTATATCACCTAAGTCCCTCTCACGAACAGGAGGCTCTGCAAGTCGTTGAGCCATAAATTTTCAGAACCCAAAGCTCTGATACCAAATTTGACACCGGACACACTAGATGCGAAAATACAATGTCACACACTCGGAAATCACAAGCTCACCACCACAGCGAACAACAAAAGGATACAGAAGAAAATTCACCACCTAAAGTTGTTAAGCTAAGGATACAGGGCTTAAAATTCTCACCACTCAATGGACTCCACCGAAGAGATACAGAGTTTGATAATAACTCAAAGTTCATCCAATCTTTTTTTTTCAGAAATATTCTTCTTGACTCAAAACTGAACAGCCAGCACTTAACGGATCATAACTTTCTGTAGAAAGCTCCAAATTTAGATTTGTAAAATTCATTGGAAAGCTAACAAAAATATCGTTCCAATGATGTATGGGTCGAAAATTAATTCAACCTCATGTAGTATAGTTTAATCCCCAAAGATGCCCTTTCTGCACAAAAAATTTGCTCACTTGATTAATGTAAGAACTGGAACTGCACTTGGTATAACTTGATTACCAAATATTTCAAACACCCCTGTGTTATATACACTACTGACCCTTTCTTTGCTCCTTTATTAGAAGACATTGCTGTAGGGTTTCGATCAGACTATCATTTACATGACGGATTCCTTTTCAAGGTTAATCAGTTATGTGTTCCTAACTCAAACTTGAGACTGAAAATCATACAGAGTTATATAACGAAGGGCACATGGGTTGTCACAAAACTCTGGCTGTAATAGCCAACACTTATTTTTTGCATGCTATGAGGAGTGACGTCTATCACTATGTTAAGACTTGTCGTATTTGTCAGGTTTCCAAGGGCACTGTAACTAATGCTGGGTTATATATGCCGCGGCCAATTCAAACACAACCTTGGGCTGACATTAGCATGGACTTCGTTTTAGGGTTACTTCATACTCAGAGGGGCATGGATTCAATATTTGTTGTTGTGGATCGGTTCTAAAAAATGGCTCACTTTATTGCCTGCAAGAAGACTACAAACGCCTTGACTGTTGCTCGTCTATTCTTCAAAGAAGTCTATAGATTGCATGGCTTACCAAGTTCTATAGTATCTGATCGAGATACACGATTTCTTAGCCATTTTTGGAAGACATTATGGAAGTTGACTAATACTCACCTGAATTTCGGAAGCGCTTATCTCCTACAAACAGATGGTCAAACCGAAGTTGTTAACCGCTCTTTAGGAAACCATCTACGTAGTCTAGTTGGCAATAACCTAAAGACATGGGATCAGAAGTTATGCCAAGTCGAGTTTGCTTATAACCAAGTGGTCAAGCGTAGTACTGGTTTAAGTCTTTTTCATGTGAATTACGGATATAATCCACAAGCTCACATTGACTTGGCTCCAGTTCTAGATTTAATTCGCAAAAGCAACAAGGCAGAAGACTTTATTGAGCAGCTTAAGAAGATTCATGCAACTACGCAAGAATGATTGATGCAGACTACTGAGGGTTATAAAATTATGACAGACAAGAAACGCCGAGCTTTGGAATTTCAAGTGGAAGATCTTGTTTGGGCTGTCCTAACTAAAAATAGATTCTCAGTTGGTGAGTACAACAAGCTTTCTTCAAGAAAAATCGGTCCTTTAGAGATTATAGAGAAGATAAATCCTAATGCCTATATATTAAAGCTTCCTAGTCATATCCGCACTGCAGATATATTCAATGCCAAGCATCTTATTCCTTACAGAGGTGATCATGATGAAGATGTTGTTATTGACAATCCGAATTCGATGGCGAATTCTCTCCACCCTGGGGGAATGATAAAGACTAGGAATCCATATTACACTATGATTAATTTCCTTATTAATTAAAGTTTAAGACTTTTAATTTCCTTTCTAATTTAGAATTTTGTTTCCTTTTCAATTTAGGATTTTGTTTTACTTCATGAATTAGGATAATTGCTATTACTATAAATAGCTCCCTCTTGTAGCCTTTAGCGATATAGATTTTGGAGTTCAATAATATTTCAGTTTTCAAATCTCTTTGTGAGTATTTGACAGTTAATTCTCGGCATTCTGCAGAATCAACAAGTCTTAATTCCTAAATTCACGGCATTCTTTGAATCAACGTGAATTTAGTTGTTCTTTTATTCCGATATTCTCTAGAATCAACAAAATATTTTGAACAATAAACTTCCGCTGTATCAAGATACATATAACATGAGTAATCATCTATAAAAGAGATGAGATATTTCTGACCATATAAGTCCATATCTAGACTACAAATATCTGAATGTATGATTTCTAATATTTCAGAACTCTTTTGAGCACCTTTATTTCTCTTATTGGTCTGTTTTCCCTTTATGCAGTCCATACAAGTATTAAAATTAGTAAAATCCAAAGTATTAAGTACCTTATCATTTGCTAATCTTTTGATTCTTTCTATAGAGATATAACTAAGTCTTCGATGCCACAAAATAGAGGAATTTTTATTTATAACACACCGTTTAATACTAGCGTGAACATGCATTAAAATGTATGAGGTATTGTTTTGCAAATTAAAATGAAAAAGACCATCAGATAATATACCATTCCCAACAAATTCAGATTTATAATATACATTACAAAACTTATTTGAAATATTAAAGGAAAAACCGAGTAGTACAAGTCTTGAAACTGAAACTAAATTTCTAGAAAAACTTGGAATATAAAACGTCTTTTCCAAAACTAAAACAAAACTACTGCCCAAAATCAAATTGCATATTTCGGTTGCCTCTACATGTAAGCTCATCTTGTTTTTAGAAAAGATGTATTGTTCACTTCTCACTAGCTTCCTTAGGTTTTGGTTTTGCAAACCTTGTAAGGTATTTGTTACATAGACTGTAGAACCAGAGTCAATCCACCATGTGTTATAATTAACATCAACCATATTAGATTCATAACATACAAAAGAGATTGATTTACCTTTCTTTTCAAGTAATTTTTGAAATTTAGGGCAATTCTTCTTCATGTGTCCTTTCTTTTTGTAGAAAAAACACTTGGATTGTTTTTTAATTTCTTCCTGAGAAGGTATTTTACCTTTTCCTTTCTTCTTGGCTTGAAACTTATTATTTCCTTGTGTTACAGTGTATGCACCTTCACCAACTTCCATTATCAGCCTCCCTTCCTCTTGAATACACATGATCATTAGTTCATTAATTGACCATTTATCCTTACGCATGTTATAGGAAATTTTGAAGGGTCCATACTGCTGTGGAAGTGTATTCAGTATGTAATGCACAAGAAAGGTTTCGGACATATCAACCTCAAGAAGTTTCAACTGAGCCGCAATGTCCCTCATCTGCATGATGTGCTCATGCACACCTCTAATATTGGTGAGGTTTATAGATGAAAACTTCATTATTAAGGTGCTTGCAAGTGTCTTATTTGAAGTTACAAATTGCTCATTAATTGCCTTTAGTAATGCTCGGACATCATTATGTTGATCAACCGAACCACGAATAGCAGCAGAGATTTTGATCTTTATAAACATCACACTGAGACAATTAAATCGCTCTCGTTTGTCATAAAGAGCGATATCAACTTCAGTACTGTTATCTTCAATAAGTGGTTCGTCTTTCTAAATAGCATAATCAATATCCATCCACCCTAAATGAAGAAGAATTCTCTCCTTCCAAACTTTATAATTATCACCATGTAACTCGGGAATATGACACTAAGTTTCAGAAAACCTCACAGATTATACAACTGCATTAAATTAAAACACATGCTTATATTATAAATTTAGGCCAATATAGAGATATCATGTTTTACCAATGTAAATTATGTTATAAAATATGAATCAAATGACATAAAACTTGCCTGTGAGCTAAAGTTCTAATTCAAGTAGATTCACATATATCTTTACGATAAAACAATCAAACCATATTCTAATTCTTAATTCCTGTGGGTACATTAAGAAAATAGTTTGATATTTTATCCTAATTAAACATACAAATATAACATAAATTCATGTGGGATAAAATACATTATATTAAATATGTTTAATTACAATTAATGTCGTTATATTAAATGTGATCCTGAAACACTTGATATATAATTTTGCATAATTAAGAATGTTGTGGCGGCTCCTTAATTAATTAAAACCATATTAGATTACTCGACATATTTTTTTATATTAAACATCATAATTACTCATTCAGAATTACATGCATCCGTAACAAAATCAAAATAATGAATACAAATTTTAATATGACATTATCACAGCATTACCAGAAGTCAAATACAACAAAAACCATACGTAAATGAACTGAACGGATGACATGTCATCGCATACAATATTCAGATGACAAGTAGTCTATATATTCTTAAATCAAACGACATGTCTTTATAACATAACCTACTGCCGTTTTTTAGGCAACTGAAAATATGACATGTTTATTTCAACTATATTAAATGACATGTCATCCAACTTCGTCTTCAACCTCCACCCGAGTCTTTACTATTCATATTTCAACGCGAATGACCCGTTTTAGAGACCCAACTTTATTTATGATTTACCAACATAAAATTAAATATTTCAAACCATATAACTGTCAGGAATCCATTTCCTAATAATTTAAAATAGTTATAATCATAATAATATGTAAAAAATGACTTTAAGTTTACAAAATAAATTTGGATATTTTTGCATATATCACAAAAAAATAGATCACATCAAGATAGCAGTATAACATGCTCTTATACCAACTGTTAACATACTTGAGTATGATTTTCGAATACATACATAATATGCCCATAAAAATTAAATGCAGAAGTGTAGAACTAAACCTTCAGCCATTGATGTATCCTCTGCAACTCTTTACTTTCCGATTTTGATACTTTTGTAGCCTCAATAATTAGTAGTGATGGTGTAGTTTTTGTTTTACTTGATTACCATCTGCAGGGACTAAAACCATTTCCACCATCTCTTTATATTCTATCATCGTTCTATCATCGTTCTATCAAAGATCAAGTGATGGTAGCTATACGGAGTTATCATAACATCTAACAGCTGGCTCCAAACGTGGCAGAATTAATGTCAATGAAATTTGGTCCACATTGGTCTACATACTAGAGACTTCTCTTAGAAACATCTCCTTATAGCCAGGTGTCCAACACCTATCTGTCATCCACTTTTATTAGGGAGAAATAGAGATTTCAAAGCATTGTTTTTAATGGAAATCACTTAATGGATTGTAGCTTAAGGAAGTCGCTGAAATATATGTTATACTACATTGAATTTGATTAATTTTAAAATTTTAAGCTATGTATGTTTAGGAGTAGTTTCTTTAATTTTATTAATATTTCATATATGTTTCTTTTTTAATTTTTAGTAACAAGATATGGATTCAGCAAGTGTCGAAGAGATGAATGCTACAAGGGATAGAATTGAAGCTTTTATGTGGCATGATTACATATGTAATGCATAATGTCTACTATGTAATTTTTTTATAATTATTTTGTTTAAATCATGTGTTGTAGTGTTACACTAAGAACTGCATATCCAATGCTGCAAAACTCCAGTGTTACACTAAGAGATGAGCGAACTCAGTCTTTGAAAGTGAGATTTCTTGATAGGCTGCTCGGCGAGGAAGAGATGAGCGGCAAGTGATGAGTGCCGGTGAGTGACGATTGGTTGGTTGAGTGCCGGCGAGCGACGAGCGGCTTGTGATAATTTAGGGTTTGCTAAATAATCTAGGACATTTGTTTTTGTTTTTTTCCATTTTAGTTTTACGATGTTAATTTTTTTTAACTTTAAATAAGATATTAATTGGATTTTGGATATCCATCAAATATCTATACCCATCCAATTTTTAGTTGGATATTTTTAAAAATATCCATATCCAAAAATTTTTTGGGTGAATATTATCCAATCCAATTGGATTGGATATATGGATATCCAATTTAGATAGACCAATTTGCCATCCCTACTAGTGTATACCTTAATTCAGTGTAAAAACAATACAATGTAATTTTTTTAATTAATTCTAATACTAAAATTTTATCATCATGTAATTTTTTATAATAATTTTCTTTAAATTATTATGATATATTTGTGTATGCATTAGCTAAACAATTATTTTCCAAATATAAGCATGACTTAAATGCTTAGTCAAAATTGTTTTCAAAAAAGGTACTAACGAATGCATATTCTCTATTTTTATCATTTTCAACTGTGTCTACCAAACGCATGTTACTGTTTTAAATTTTCAAATATAAGATACAGAAAATGATACTAAACGCGTACTTAAATTCGAAACACAACAACTATGAAACATCATTTTTATTTTCATTTTTATTCTTAGAAAATATAAATTTTGAAACAATGCCGAACATGCCCTAAGTACATTAAGAAGATAAAATAAAAGCTTAAATAGAAAATAATTATATAAATTTAATTATTTTTTAAAAATTTTTATATAATAAAGTCTAAAATATAATTTTAATTGGGAAAGTTATCCGTCATCCACAAAAAAAAAATCTATTATAATAAAATACTATAAAAGTTTGAATTTATTTAATCTTTCACACATTGTTTACAATGTGTATCAATTGCCCATCAAAAAGATAGAATTATTGTTACAAAAAAAGCTACCACTATAATATGTGTCTACTTTTGTTTTGTCATCTGTAAGGGTAATTATATCTTTTTATAGATGATTGATACAAATTTTGGGATGACAAATACATGCTTCGAACAGGCTTTTCCAAGCCCATGTTACTAAAAACAAGTCCTGGCCCCTATATAAGCCGTCCAAACTTGGATAGCTTAGGCCTGAGGTTGGCTTGGGCTAAGTTTAGGTTTCAACAAAGTTTTTAAATAATTTTATAAATAAAGCTAAAAGTAAAAAAAAAATTAAATAGAATTATCTAATATATAATAAATTGACAGTGTAATACACAAAATACTACTATAAATCATAAATACTAACACTAAAGACAAACTAATCTAATATCTATGGCCCATCTTCTTCCTCATCCTTCAATTCTTCTCTAGTAAAAAGTTCTTTAATACTATTTAATTTTAGGGTTTGTGAAATTTGTTTTCACTTTTCAATTTGCGTTTTTTTAATTATTACATCTCATTTTATTTTTTTAATTTATAAAATTTAAATCCCAGACTTACTCAGACTTTTCCATCAGCCCTTAACTAGCCCCGTTCGCTGTGGGCATAAGAAATTCAGGCCCGTGGGCCGTGGCAAGGGCATGGTAGTGCAGGTTGGGCGTATAATCTGTTGATTCTCTCAAAAAGATAAACTTCCACAAGAGGACAATTTCGTTCATAGTTAATCATATTCAAGACATTATCGATTATTCGATTATTGTTGAGTCTCACATAAGCTAATAAGAAGTGAACTGTTAATAATTGATACATAGTTTAGGGGGTGAAATTTCTTTTGACTCACAGGGACCTTTACGATCGAGGCTGTCAACACTCTTAATAAATTTGCATTGGACAACCAAATTGAGAAAGAGTGCAACATAAGGAGATTTGATTGCAGTTTCCAAGATGCCTTGTGGATATAAAAAATTGGTAGTAGTTAATTAGAGTATTCCATAGGCAAGATATTTCATATGGTAAGAACCAACTACAGAGGAAAAATAGCACTACCAATGCGAGTTTAGCGATCTATTTTTCAGCAAATATTTCCATGTTCATACTAGAGCAAAGTTAACATTGTTTGTTTTATAGCATTGTCATCTTCTTATGCATCCACAAAGTGATCAGAAGCAGCCCGTTCTGAGAGAGGAAAGACTAATAAGTCCCTGGGATTAAGTGACAATTCCACCTAAGCGACTTGATGGGCGAAGCCAGTGAGAGGAGACTCGCTATCGAAAACAGGGCACAGATCTCGAATGGCTTTAAAAGTTGATCTCTGGAATAAAAAAGGGTGATTTTGACACATTGATCCCAACGATCTGGTGGCATGCAATCCTGGGAAATTTGAAGCTGGCGATCGGGATCTTCCATTCTAAGAGCATCGTGGAAGTTGCCATGGCATTGCAAAAGGTGCATCAACGAGGAGACTGGACCTAGTTTCAGAAAATTTCGTGGTTCCGTTACTGGGTGATTTAATTCCACTCCATTCAGTCGAACTGGAAACCTCTCCTGGATTGTGACGTATCGACGGAGGACATTCTCCAGCATGGAGAGTGCTGATGAACATGTTTGTGCCTCTGCATGTGCGACCCCGAGAGTCAATCTGGGTTCCACTGGTTCTAAAATATGATCGAATAAAAACGAGTTTTATGTCCTTAATCTTGCATTTCTAAGTAAATACATGTAAATATTAAATTTTGAGATTTATCTTGATTTGCCATGAAACTGAGCTTATAAGCTTGTTATGGAGCTTCTAATGAGTTGCTAGAACCTTGATCTAGCTTCTGAATTCTTCCTTTAGCTTAAGATTTGGATTATCTCAAATTCACTATGCACACATACGAAAAAAACGAAGAGAGAAAGAGAGAGAGACTGTGCACTACACTCTTGCCTCAATCTATTAAAATATAAAAAACAATTAGAATGATTTATGCCAGTCCACAAAATGTGAAAAATAAATCTAACAAGGTATTCTTACTCCTAAGCATGTTGAAGATCTTGGTGTTCAAGGCTTCATCAAACCACAGTTCGCTAGCGTAAATGGTCGTGGTTTCAGTTTCTGATGGCATCTTGTTGTTGTACTTTCGATAGACCTTTGAATAAAGAAGGAAAACGGACGCTAGGTTCTTTCTAGTTGGGAACCTTGTACGTGTCTTGTTAGTCCAGCAGTGCAAACTGATCTAGTCCCCATTCAGGTTGACCATCAGAATTTACGTCGCTGGTTTCCCGCCGATATACAGAGTGCTCCAAAAAAAAAACTTTTATGAAAATTGTGGAAGTCATTTTGCCAAAAACTGGCCTTTCAAAGCTTATTTTAACTGCTTCTTAAAACATGCAAATCAAAAACACCTTTAAAACTCCTGATCAACGCCCTAAAACACCTTTTCAACACATCAACGGCTAAACGGGCCAACGGAGATCGTGTTTAAAAAGAAGCTTTTAGAAAATCAGCAAAAGCTTTTACTAAGTTCTTATTATTTTTGTCAAAAACAAAAACCTTAATTTTCATTGAAAACTTTTCCTTCGAAAATTCTTTGCTACTGAATGATAACAAGGACCGTCTTTTGTTTCCTTCTTTCCTTCTCTTTGGTATCAGAGCACCTCTTTTGTTTTTGTTTTAAATATTTTTTATATGAGTAGTTACAAGGCAGACTTCATTTGTTATATGATATTTACCCGCGATTGCTAATTTCGACCAATCTCTTGATGATTGCTATAAAAATCCCTTTGCTGTATTAGATAAAGATTTTGATTGTGATAGTTGGATAGATAATAACCCTTACATAGAAATTTTAGAAAGTGCTTTAGAAATTGTAGAAAACGAACTAAACAGAATTAATTTAGAGCAAGTTTATTTAGACACTTTAATATAAGAATGATTAGGCAATTTAAAACTTCCAGTAGATTACACATCTCCTTTACCACCTGAAATAGAAAGAAAAATAAATATTAAACATTACGCTTTTACAAATTTACCCATATTTAATTTTAGAAGAAATAATTTGCAGTATTATAATATAAATAAACAAAATAGATTATTAGACAAGTATGAAAATTTAGTATTAAGAATTAAGAATAGATTAGAAGATCTAGAAAATTAGTTTTAGTTTATGAACTTCCACCGATTAGATTATTTAGATTTAGAAATTAGTCATCATAGAAAGTAAAAATTAAATTTAATAGAAAGAATAAAAATTAGTTGTAATATCAAACACCTAGAAAATCAGTATAAACATATTCCACACACTAGTAATAGTCAACAAAACTTCATAGTAGATTTATTAATTAATTTAGGATAAAACTTCGAAGTCAACATAGAAAGGCTAAACAAGTTAATATTAGGACTAGGCACATTCTTTGAAACTAGTAATATTAATACGTTAAGAAGAAATTTAGGTTATATTAAAAAATTATTAACAGAGTTTAATAGTCAAGTTAAACGATTTCCTAGCAAGAAAGAAATTATAGACTTAATCCAATTATTAGACATTAAAACACCTAGGCCCGTAGAATTAGAAATGAAACAAATTTTAGAAAGTTTAAAATTAGAAGTAAAAAATATTAAATATATACAGTGTGATTTACAAATTCAATTAGACGCAATAAAAATAATAGTTAGTGAATGAGTACAGACAAAATATTGATAGAAACTTTAGCAGAGTTAAAACGAGAAATTCCACACCTAAATCCAGTAGGATATAGCTATAAAGAATTTAGTCAGGAAAGTAATAATATTCAACAAGCGCAAGCTAACACGATAGTCAAATTATTAGTTAAAATCAATAATAGGTTAGAAGACTTAGACAATAGACTTGGTAGATTATAACACAATTTTAAAACTTTTAGAAAAAATAAAGAATTCGTATCTCACCTAGAACTTAGCAACAGTTTAGATAATTAGACAAAGAACTAGACATATTAACTAACTGTGTAGAAAAGTTAAATTTTAGTGGACCAGTAATCCCGCGTAGGACAGTAGACATAAAAGATATTTTAGGACAAAAAATAATATTAAAAAGTAATGGATCTAGTAAGAAACAGTAGAGTAGACGTAAACATGGGAGAAAGAGTTAGAAGATCGCTTTCATTTTCTAGTAAAGGTAAAGAAATAATAGAAAGAATAGAAGACATAATAGACGAACAAGACCCCGATAAATTATTAGAAAAAGGTTTCGACCTAATTAAAAAAAAAGATTATATAATGAAGGACTGAAAACAAAATTAAACAATAGTTTATATATTTACACAGATGAAATAAAATTATCAGTAGTAAACAGACGAGAAGAATTAACTTTAATCAGCCCAGTAGGAAGAGATTATCTTAAGAAGCAAAATTACACAGACATACACATGGGAAAAATAATTATATGAATCCTTAGTCAAGCTAGAGAGGATTTAGACACAAAGGCACATTTATATTTATATGATAGTAGATTTTATGATCACGAGCAAGCTCAAATAGTTAGTGCAGAAGTAGATTTAAAAAATAAAGTAGCAGTAGTAGGATGCATAGCATACCCAATATAGATATAGACATAAACGAATTTTGTAAACATATTAAATTAAGTGTACAAACTAAAGGATACAAAATGAATGCAGAATATAAAAACCTTAGAATAAAAACATTCTTTTTAGGAAAATTATATAATAAGTATCATAAGAAATTTAGATTTGAAAGTAAAAATATTGTAGATTGTTTTAAAAGTCAGTACGTAGAAATGATAGTACCTAAAAAATTAACCAGTAGTGAATTAAAAGGTTTAGAATGGATATTACCAAAATTAGAACAGAGACTAGTTATACTTACATGAATCGACAAAATCAAGTTGCACAGAGATTTAGTAATTATAGACAAACAAGTAATCCAGAATTAGAAGAAAATGAAGAAGAAGAAGAAATAAATATGGCAATAATAGATAATTTAGAAAATTTAAATATAGACAAATATAAAACGTTGAGTAATAATAGGGATAAAATTATAGATTTAATATTTAATGAGCCTAAAAAATATTTAGATGAAGAATTATTTGAAGAACTATGTAATAATGATGAATTAATAGATGACGACATAGACAGGGAATTAATAAAATAAAAAATTTAGACTTTAAAAATTTAGAAATAGATGAAATTTATTATTTAGAACATGTAGATGAAATATTAGTAGGAGAAGAAGATAAAAAACCAGAAGTAGCAGAAAATAGCCATCAACTAGTATTAGAACCTGTAGTAGAACCATCAAATGTAGAAACTTACTTAGACAAGCGAGAAATCCCAGATACTAATGAAAAATACACAGAAGCTGAAAGAGTATTCAAGGCAAAAACTAAATTAGAAAATTGGAAAACTATACCACAAGCTAGAGATTTATTAGTATTAGAATTAGAAGACCATAAACCTAGCCAATGGAAACAAGTATTTAATCAATGGGAGGGCAATTTACTTAGACATTCAATGAAAGCATTAGCAAAATAATAGACCCAAATTATAAATTAATATATTTAGAAAGTACATTAGGAAGTAGAGAAAGACAGATATATTTAGGATGGAGAGACTGGATGAAGAAAAACAAATTAGAAGAATTAGACAGTTTTGATACAAATATTACAGTAATTAGTTTTATAGATTTAATGAAAAAATTAGTATTAGGAGTGGATGAAAAAGATGATATAATTAAACAAATTAAAGCCATTAGAAATTTAGAACAATTAACAATTTGTGATTTAAGATATTTTGACGAATACTCTAATTATTTTTATACATATTGGAGTGAAATAGGTAGACTATTTGACGAAGATTTATTATTAAAATTTGTAGACAAATTACCCGGCAAAATAGGAGAAAAATTACACAGTGAATTAATTAATTGGTTTAAGACAAAAAGAACACAAGGAATAAATTATTATGCAACATTATTACCAGTAATAGAATATGTTAGAGGTAGAATTAGAGAATATTGTAAAGAAGAAAAACATAAACATCAGTTAAAATTATAATTTAGAAAAATGTGTATAGAAATGACAGAAGTACCGACATTAGGATGTAATTACCCTAGTTATTCTAAACATAAAAAATATAAAAAATATAGGAAAAAGAATAGTCAAAATAAGCCACCTTATAGACATAGTAGTAGAAAATTTTATAAGAAGAAATTCTTTAAATATAATAATAATAAACAAAAAGTAAAGAAGGCATTTAAAAAAGGAAAACGTGTATATAAAAGAAATAAAACTTATAAATGTTACTTATGTGGAAAAGAAGGATACATCAAACTAAATTGTCCAAAAAATAAAAAAGTAAATCAGTTAGAATTAGACAATTATAATATAGAAGAAGAAATCTTAGACGTAGAAGAAATTTTAAATATAGATCAATTATCAGATAGCGATAGTAAATTTATAGTCAGTAATAGTGAAACAGACACTAGTAGTAATTCAAGCTTAGAACTAGAGTCAGATGTAGATGTAGACATTAATGTTCTAGAAACCTATACTTCATTCTTTGGAAACAATTGTACAGTTTGTGATAGAAAATTTGAATTAGGACATAGAGACACAGAAACAGGAAAATTCTTTTGTAATAACTGTAAAGATAAACAATAAATAGAATATGAAACAATAGAGATAAATAGAGCAGGAAGCGAATTAATAAATATAGATGTAGAATTATTGTTGAAAAAAGAAACTATTTATACTAAAGCAATGATAGACACATGAGCAAATAAATGTATAATACATGATAGTTTAGTACCTAATAAAAATAGGAATAAACTTAAAAACCCTGTAAACATTAGACAATTTAATGGAGAATTAATGCAGATTACAGAATGTATAAATAATATACCAATTAGGATAAATGGTGAAACACATATTTTACCACAAACATTTATTTCAAATCAAAAAGTAGGATATAAATTTATCTTAGGATTAAATTTTATATTAGGAAACAATGGTAGTATTTTAATAACTCCAAATGGAGTAAATTTCTTTAAAAAGTCGACATTTATTCAACCTAAATACGAAACATATATTTTACCATATGAAAAGAAAACCTTAGTTGTAGAAAAAGACATAGAATTTTTTGATTCTTTATTAGAAGAAGAAAATGACATAGCCAGCCGTAATGGACTAGAATTAGACAACGATGAGACAAAAATCTTAGATAACGTAGATAGTATAGAAATAGATAAATTTTTAGAAGACATAGTTACTATAGAAAAAGACGTAGAGTGTTTAGAATGTCAAAAATGGCCGGAAGAAATTAGAAAAAAGGTAGAAGAATTAGAAAAATTAGAAATAATAGGCAATAACCCAATCAGAAAAGATAGTAAAGAAGAATATAAATTAGAAATTATTAATTCAGACATAACAATAAAAACACAGGATTTAGTATATAGCTTAGAAGATAGAAAAGAATTCAAAATGCATATAGATGAGTTAATAGAATTAAAAGTTATTAGAAATAGTACCAATAGACATAGAAGCCCAGCATTTATTGTAAATAATCATAGTAAGCAAAAACAAGGAAAAAGTAGAATGGTAATAAATTATAAAAGATTAAATGACAATACTTTAGACAATAGTTATAAAATACCTAATAAAGATGAACTAGTAAATTGTATACAGAATGCTAAATATTTTTCTAAATTTGATTATAAAAGTGGATTTTGGCAAATAAGACTCCACGAA
This sequence comes from Citropsis articulata, assembly GCA_030449925.1. NCBI lineage: Eukaryota > Viridiplantae > Streptophyta > Magnoliopsida > Sapindales > Rutaceae > Citropsis > Citropsis articulata. The sequence goes on along the minus strand of JASUUH010000135.1, from coordinate 444,685 downwards.
GAATCTGTTCAATGGACAGCTTTTAGTTGTTCAGAAGGACATTTTGAGTGGTTAGTCATGCCCTTTGGACTTAAAAATGCCCCGCAAGTATTTCAAGCTATAATGGATAGAATATTTAAATTTTATTCAAAATTTTGTATAGTTTACATAGACGATATTTTAATTTTTAGTCAGAATAAATTTATGCATATTACCCATTTAAACAAAATTTTAGATTGTTTCAAGTATAATCATATAGTTATTTCTAAAAAGAAAATAGAACTATTAAAATAGAAAATAGATTTTTTAGGATTAACAATAGACAGAGGAACAATAGAATTACAACCACATATAGTTAGTAAAATATTAGAATTTCCAGATAAAATAGAAAACACTAAAGAATTGCAAAAATTTTGAGAATTGTTAAATTATAGTAGAAAATTTATACCAAATCTTAGTACATTAATAAGACCCTTATACAATAAATTAAGTAAAAATGGACAAAAATATTTTAATAGTGAGGATATAAAATTAATTCAAAAACTTAAAGGAATAGTTAAACATCTCAAACCCTTAGCATTACCAATAGACAGTTATTATAAAATTATACAAACAGATGCGAGTAGTTTAGGATGGGCAGGAATATTAATCCAAAAGCCCAATAAAGATAGCCCTAAAGATAAATAAGAAATAGCAATGTATACTAGCGGAAAATTTACAGAAATAGAAAGTAGAAAATCTAGCACAGAATTAGAAATTTTAGGAATAATAAATTCTTTAAATTCATTTCATTTGTATATACAGAATGATACATTTACAATTAGAAATCGTAATAATATCATAGAATTCTATAAAAAGTGCAAAAGAAAAACTTGAAAAAAGAAAAATTCTTTTATTAGTAAAAGATGGATATATTTTTAAAGTAATTAGAAGATATAAAGCAAAATTTGAACATATAGTAGGAAAAGATAATACTTTAGCAGACATTCTTTCAAGACTAATTACCCAATGATTATTTTGTAGGAATGGAGCGATTTATGAATTTCGGTTCAGTTAAACTTAGACAGTTCCCATCTGGAACAAATTTAAGTTTTAAAAGTAAATTTCAATTATTAGACAGCCAGCAATGCATATTAGACAATTTGTGGTGTGTAAATAACCCACAAGATAAATTAAAAGTAGCCAATGCACTCATGCATTATTTTAGACAAATTAATGATAAAGTAGACAGTAATCATTTTGTATTTTTCGTACTAGTTAGAGGAAGACAACCAGGAATTTATAGTCAGTGGAGATAGGTAGTTGATTTAACGATCAATTATCCTGATCCATATGTTAAAGGCTTTTACACATTTCATGAAGTAATAGAATACGCTAGACATGCAATAGGACCAAATTATCATGTTAGTCATTTAATAAGTCCTTTAAACAATGCATCAGCATCATCATCTAGATAATCAGATAATATCATAGACAGCGCATCGGTAGTATCATCAGCATCATCATCCATACAGTTCTGTGATCATTGTGAAGTCATGACCAGAACTATTAGAAAGCTTAATGATACTAGATATCATTTAGACAGTACATTACAAGCATGTAGACGGAAAATAAATGCATTAAAAAGTGCTAAACAAAAATTAATTAGACAGAATATTATATTACAGAATAAATATCAAATTCTGTTACTAGACCAACAAAAAGCCCAGAAAACCCAAAAATTACTTATACCAGAATCACCATTAAATAAATTGTTCGACCATACCCCAGCCGGACGACTAACTAAAATACAACAATTTTCACTTTTTCTTGGTGATGCAGTAGACACAGTAAAAGAAAAAATTGTAGAAAACCTATACACAGATTTCGTTTCTTTAACCAACCAATTATTTGATAGCCAGTTAAACTTTTTACTTAAATTCGGACCCAATTGGTCAGAATTAAACAATATTACTGCACTTAGACACAATTTTCCTACTATTTCCTTTTATTATTCCCTAGCCAAAACTATAGACAGTGAAGATATTCTGTACAAAGGCCTCAGTTTTGGGATGATACGAACCATTTACATTTTTAGCCAAGATAGATTTAAATTCTTTCCACCAACTTTAAACAAAGCTTTATCTACTATAATAGAAGCCCCTTTAGTAATTAATTTCAATTCTATACCACCTAGACCTCAAGAAATTAATAAAACCAAAACCGGTGTCATACTACCAGCCTACCATGTCATTACCATTTATGAAGGAGCCAAGAAATACAAAAGAAGATTTTATCATGACAGGCCCAACTTCTCTACAAGAGATTTATATCGAAGAACACATGAAATGGGCGCTTTCTATGAGTGGTTACATATAAATGATAGGATCATTGCACAATCAGAACATTATATAATCCTAGCCCAAAAGCATCTTGTTTGAGAAGAGTTACTCATCCCTTCACTACAAATTAAAGTGGATAATCTGCAAAAACGTGAAGAATACTTAGAGGCCCTAAATGAAATAAATGACATGCCATCATCAGGACACAAATCAGAAGCTATGAGTCATCAGTCTTTAGACGAAGACATAGCCGAACCTGTAGATGAAATGATGGATTGATAAGAGGCACCACCAAAGACAGAATACTAAAGACAGAATAGCCAGAATCAATAATCAATCAATGTAAAAGTTAAAGTAGTCACGTGGTTTTACAGATAACCTTTATTCGCTACACGATAAAGGACAAATTGTAAAAATACTTTTTTATTTTGTTTTTTTCTTACCGACAGTGAGTCAGCACTAAAGAATGATAAGCGATTCTATTTATAGTCGATGAAGTCGAATAGGTACTAGTCAGTCAATATTTACTTTTTCAATTAATCGTTGGCTTTTCGCCACATGTAAAGTATCGCTTTTAATCTTTGTCCTTTGTAATTTATGTCAAAGAGTCATGTCAATAATGGTCCAAAGTCTTGAGTTGTATATAAAGAGTTCCAAGACTATGTACAAGGAGAGCATAACAAGTGCATAGTTTGAGCGAAAGTTGTAAGCATCGAGAGCAACTTGTAATCAAATATCAATAAAAGTTTCTTTTTCATAAACACTTTGTATTTTCTTTAGACACCAACTAGCAAGCAAAGCAAGTAAGTAGTTTTACTTTTTATTTTTATTTAGCTTTCGGGTTCAGAAGTCTAGCCAAGTTAACGAAAGTATAAATTGTATTTAAAACGCTAACAAAAGGCGGTCCTTGTTATCATTCAGTAGCAAAGAATTTTCGGAGGGAAAGTTTTTAATGATAATTAAGGGTTTTGTTTTTGACAAAAATAATAAGAACTTAGTAAAAGTTTCTGCTGATTTTCTGAAAGTTTCTTTTTAAACACGATCTCCGTTGGCCTGTTTAGCCGTTGATGTGTTGAAAAGGCGTTTTAGGGCGTTGATCAGGAGTTTTAAAGGTGTTTTTGATTTGCATGTTTTCAGAAGCAGTTAAAATAAGCTTTGAAAGACCAGTTTTTGGCAAAATGACTTCCGCAATTTTCATGAAGCTTTTTTTTGGAGCACTCACGTATATCGGTGAAACCGGCGGACGTAAATTCGATGGTCAGCACCCGAATGAGGAATGGATCGATTTTACCTTCTTTGGACTAACAAGCCACGTACAAGGTTCCTAACTAGAAAGAACTTAGCATCCATTTCCTTCTTTCCTTCTCTTTGGTATCAGAGCACCTCTTTTGTTTTTGTTTTAAATATTTTTTACATAAGTAGTTACAAGGCAGACTTCATTTGTTATATGATATTTATTCACGATTTCTAATTTTGACCAATCTCTTGATGATTGTTATAAAAATCCCTTTGCTGTATTAGATAAAGATTTTGATTGTGATAGTTGGATAGATAATAACCCTTATATAGAAATTTTAGAAAGTTCTTTAGAAATTGTAGAAAACGAATTAAACAGAATTAATTTAGAGCAAGTTTATTTAGACACTCTAACAGAAGAACGATTAGACAATTTAAAACTTCCAGTAGATTACACATCTCCTTTACCACCTGAAATAGAAAGAAAACTAAATATTAAACATTATGCTTTTACAAATTTACCCATATTTAATTTTAGAAGAAATAATTTGCAGTATTATAACATAAATAAACAAAATAGATTATTAGACAAGTATGAAAATTTAGTATTAAGAATTAAGAATAGATTAGAAGATCTAGAAAATTAGTTTTAGTTTATGAACTTCCACCGTTTAGATTATTTAGAATTAGAAATTAGTCATCATAGAAAGCAAAAATTAAATTTAACAGAAAGAATAAAAATTAGTTGTAATATCGAACACCTAGAAAATCAGTATAAACATATTCCACACACTAGCAATAGTCAACAAAATTTCATAGTAGATTTATTAATTAACTTAGGACAAAACTTAGAAGCCAACATAGAAAGGCTAAAAGAGTTAGTATTAGGACTAGGCAAATTCTTTGAAACTAGTAATATTAATACGTTAAAGAAGAAATTTAGATTATATTAAAGAATTATTAACAGATTTTAATTGTCAGGTTAAACGATTTTAAGATTGACTAGCAAGAGGCGATACTGTTCACAAGCAGTGACAAGTTTTCCTGAAGATCTAAAGCAAAATCTTTGATATGATTTAAACATCTTTGCAAAATCTGGTACGATTTAATCAAAAGCCTTCGTTTCATTTCCAAACACGTCAAAAACTACAATGTTGATCATTCTCATATCTTTTTTTTTTTTTTTTCCTAAGTTGACGATTATAGTTGGTTTATGATCCTAAATGAAATGCTTCAAAATTTAAATGACGTCGCGCAAATAGAACATTGTGCTATTATAGGTTATAATGATGCGCTTTGTTAACCCTCACAAGATGTGGAACTCATGGAATTTCGTGTTGATGATTGAGAAAATTTGTAATTGAGTGTTTGGAAGTAAAGAAAATCAAAGAGAAAATGAATAGAAACTTCTGGATTATATTTCGAATGTTCAATGAATACAGAGCTTGTTGTAAAATGTGGAATGCAAATGTGGATTGCACGAAATAGTGCTCTCCCCATTATCTTCTTTATTGTTAACAATCCTAAGTACTCTTTCCATTAATGTTTTTATAATTAATAAATGTGAATGACTCCACCCATTAATGTTTATATATTACTCTTCCTTAGCTAATGACGATACACAATTCATTTTCTCCTTGAAAGCAGTTTGTTGTTGTTTCTTCAATTATTGTCTCTTTGTGATTTAAGCATTATTACCTCATATATCATTTTTAAATAATTGCATATATACAATTCTTTTAAATTCTAACATCCATTCCCTTCAATTCATAACACATTATCCGTACGAATTTCGCTTTGGTACAGAAAGTATTCTATCTATTTACTCTTTTATTTTCTGCATATTTATTTAAAATTATTCTTATAAGTAAAGCTTATTATTTACATTCTTTTCAATATTTATTATACTAATCTCTGTTTATTTGTTTGTGATAATGTCTCACTTGACAAAATTGGAGTGTAATGCTTTGGATATATTAGGCGAGAACTATTTATCTTGGATCCTAGATGCTGAAACTCGTATTGATGCTATGGGCCTTAGTAACACGATAAAAAATAATAATGACTCATCCACTCAAGATCGAGCCAAGGCCATGATTTTTTTACGACATCATCTCCACCAAGCACTTGAAATGGAATATCTCGCTATAAAAGATCCATATGTCTTTGTGGGGCAGTTTGTACAAAAAATATAGTCATTTAAGGTCAGTCATTCTTCCCAATGCTCATAGTAAATGGAATGCCCTCAAACTACAAGACTTTAAGTCAATACATGAATACAATTCTGCATTGTACAGAATTACTTCACAGTTAAAACTGTGTAGAGAAAATATTACTAATGAGGATATGTTGGAAAAAAAAATATTTACAACATTTCATGCTTTCAATATGGTTTTACAATAGTAATATAGAGCTCGTCAGTATATAAAATATTTTGACTTGATTGCATGCCTTCTTTTTATAGAGAAAGAATAATGAATTATTAATAAAAAATCAGTATAAAACCAATTTTTAAAGCAAATGATGTCTCACATGATCATGAAGACAATTATGAAAATGGGCGTGGCCGTGGGCATAACCGTGGTCATGGTCATGGCTATTATTGAGGCCGAGGACATAATAAAAATCATTATTATCAACCTCGTAGTGGATATAAGAACCATAAAAAAGGGAAAAATAAGGACCAACATAATACTCAAGAAAATACTTGTGATAGATGTGGAATGTCCGGTCATTTTTGGAGACAATATCGTACTCCCAGACATCATGTGGATATATTTCAGACATCTCTAAAATCAAAAGGAAAGAATATTGAAACAAACTATGTTGACGACTTAGGTCCAGTGGATGTTACACATCTTGATGTTTCAGACTTCTTTGAAGACAAAGATGGAAAAATTGATTACTTGATTGGTGATGGAAATGTTTATCACATTTAAAAGTCTACTTGTGCTTTATATTTATTTATGTAATTTTTATTTTTCGTATTACCTAATATGTATTTCCCTTTTTACATTTTGTTTAAAGATATGGATTTCAATAAAATATTTGATGGAGAAATATGTTTGGCTGATAGTACAACTACACATACGATTCTTCGAAACAAGATGTATTTTTTAAATTTAAATCTAATTAAGGCAAATGTGAATACAATATCAGATCAAGTAGATTTTATTAAACGTACTGGAAGAGCAATGATTATATTAACAAAGGGTATGAAATTGAATATTCATAATGCTCCGTATTTACCTAAATAAAAAAGAAATTTACTTAGTTTTAAAGACATTCGTCGTAATAATTTTCATATGGAAACAATGAATGAGAATAATGTAGAATATCTATAGATTACTTTTAACATGTTTAGAAAGAAAGAGATATTAAAAAGCTTCCAACTTGCTCATCTGGCTTATATTATATGATAATAAAATCAATGGAAAGTTATACAGTCATAAAATATAAATTACATTATCCAAAATCTTTTATACTTTAGCATGACCGCCTTGGTTACCCTGGATCAACAATCATGCGTAGAATTCTTGAAAATTCTCATGGACATCTATTAAAAGATTTGAAAATTTTATTGTGAATTGAGAATAGTTGCATTGCCTATTCATAAAGAAAATTGGTAGTCAGACCATCACCCAATAAAATTAATTATGAATTTCCATAATTTTTGCAAAGGATTCAAGAAGATATATATGAACCTATTCACCCACCAAGTGGTCCATTTCATTATTTTATGATTTTGATTTATACATCTACACTGTGGTCACATGTTTGTTTATTATCTACACATAATGATGCATTTTCAAGATTACTTACACAGATAATCAGGTTACGTGCACAATTTCTAAATTATCTAATTAAGACCATATGTCTAGATAATGCTAGTGAGTTTACTTCTAAAACATGTAATGATTACTGCATGACAATTGGGATTAATGTGGAACACCCAGTACCATATGTACATACTCAGAATGGTTAGCATAATCTCTCATTAAAACATTTACAGGTAATTGCCAGAACTTTATTATTACAAAGTCAATTACCTATTTTGACATGGGAACATGCTATTTTGCATGCTGTGACATTAATCCATTTGAGGCCTACTGCTTATTATAAATGTTCCCCATTGCAATTAGTATTGGTACATCAACCAGATATATCCCATTTCTGCATATTTAGTTGCGCAGTACAAGTGCAGATAGTACACTCGCAATGCACCAAAAAGGGAACCCAACATCGATTAGGAATATATGTGGGATTTGACTCGCCATCTATTATCAGATATCTTGAATTATTAACGGGTGACGTATTTACTGCACGATTTACGGATTATTATTTTGATGAGACAAATTTTCCTCCATTAAGAGCAAGAAAAAATATCTATGAGGTTAGGCATGATCCTCAATGGAAAGTGACCCATTTGTCTCATTTAGATTCATGCACATCTTAGAGTGAAAATAAAGTACATAAGCTAGTTCATTTGCAGCAAATTGCAAAACAATTGCCACATGCATTTATAGATATAGTAAAAGTAACCAAGTCATATATATCAGCTGCTAATATATTCAGCTGGGTAATTGTACCTAAAAAATAATTAATGAAAAGTGGAGTTAAGGAATTATCTGTGGCATGCCAGAAACATGGTAGACCCACTTGGTTCAAAAGATAGTATTTGGAGAGAAAGAAAAAATGATTAAATAAGGTTCTGCTGCAAATGATGATAAAAATCTAAAAGAACAAATTACTTTAGAAAAGCAACTAGTCTCTAAAAAGACTAAAAACCCTGACAATACACAAACGCTTCATGAGAAACAAAACCTTATAAAGGCAATTGAATCCAGAATTTGTGAGATTTCTATTGATTATACTCATGATAATATTTTGAAAAGGCATTTGGTCCTTAATGAGACCAAATACCTTGGAGGACCCCTTAAAGAGGCATATGCCCAAGATATGGCTCAAGCCCTTAAAGTAACTGGAGATAAAAATATTATTATCAATAATTTGTTTGCATTTACAGTAGCTACTGACATTGTAAATGATCATGATCCACAAACCATTAATGAATGTAGACTGATGCATAATTGACTTAAATGGAAAGAAGCAATCCATGCATAGTTGACTTCCTTAGCCAAACGTGAAATATTTGGACTTGTAGCCCAAACACCTAAAAATGTCAAACTTGTTGGGTACAAATGGGTATTTATACTAGAAACGTAATGAAAATGATGAAGTCATAAGATATAAAGCACAACTTGTTGCACAACCCTTCTCATAGAGACCTAGTATTGATTATAATGAGACACACTCTCCAGTAATGTGAACAATAACGTTTTGGTTTTTAATTGGTTTGGCTGCATTAGAAAATCTTGATATGCATCTCGTGAACGAGGTGACAGTTTATCTATATGGATCACTTGACACGAATATATGTTGTATGTATCCCTGAAGGATTTAAAATGCCAGAATCTTATCAATCATCATATCGTAGCTTGTATCAAATAAACTTACAAAAATATTATATGATTAAAACAATCTAGACGTATGTAGTACAATTGCCTTAGTGAATATTTGATAAAAATATGATAAGTTAATGATCCTATCTGTCCATATGTTTTTATCAAGTATTCAAAATTTGGAATTGCTATTGTCGCAATTTATGTTGATAATTTGAATTTAATAGGAACTCCTAAAGAGCTCCAAAAGACTATTAAATGTTTGAAAAATGAATTTGAAATGAAAGATTTAAGGAAAGTATATATTGTCTCGAGCTGTAGACTGAGTATAAACTTAATGGTATTTTTATCTATCAGTCAACTTATATTGAGAAAAGTTTCAAATATTTCAATATGGATAAGGCTTATCCATTGAGTACCCTAATGATAGTCCTGTCTCTTGATCCTAAAAAAGATTCATTCCGTCCCAAAAAAAGATGATGAACAGATACTTGGTCCTAAAGTACATATTTAAATGCAGTTGGTGATCTGATGTATTTAGCACAATGTGCTAGACTAGACATAGTATTTTCTATTAATCTGTTAGCTCAATTTAACTTTGAACCAACTAGAAGACATTAGAATAGTGTCAAACACATTTTTCGTTATCTTCGAGGAACAATTGATTTAAGTTATTCTATTTTAATGAACTAATGAAAAATCCAAGTCTTGTTGGTCATGCTGATGTAGGTTATTTATCAGGTCCCACGAAACTCGTTCACAAATAAAATATGTTTTCACTTTTAATAGTACAATGATTTCTTGGAAGTCTACAAAATAGACTCTCATTGCAACATCCTCAAACCATTCTTGCACTACATGAAGCCAGTCGAGAATGCATATAGTTGCGATCTATAATCTATCATATTTAAAGTACGTGAGAATATCTTCAAGTTTAGATATCCGAATAGTGATATATGAAAACAATATTGCATGTATGGCTCAACTTAGAGGATGATACGTTAAAAGAGACAGAACAAAACATATTTCACTAAAATTCTTCAACTCTTGAGCTCCAATAGAACAAGAAGATTGCTATCAAACAGATATGCTCCATGGATAATTTAGTTGATATATTTACAAAAGCTCTACCTATATCCACGATTGAGAAAATTGTATATGGCATCAACATACGTCGTTTTAGCAATCTATTAAATTGATACATATTACCTTCATGAGGAGTACTTATTAGGAAGAGCACTCAACAAGAAGAGCATGATCTTACAAGAGAAGAATTATAGTAATATTGGACGCATATATATTGTACTCTTTTTTTCATTTTCACCAGGTTTTCCCACTTGGTTTTTACTGGCAAATATTTTTAATGAGGCAGTTTAAAATCACATCCAATGTCATTAGGGGAGCATATCTTAAAGAGAAGAATTTAGTAGCCATGTTAGATAATTGGGCACTATACTCTTTTTCTTTCGACCAAGTTTGCCTTAATGGTTTTACTGACAAGGTTTTAACGAGACAATATTAAACACATCTAATGAATAATTAGTGAATCTAAAGGGGAGTACTATAAATCGTAGAATGCAAATGTGGATTCCAAAAAATAGTGCTCTCTTCATTATAAGTGCTCTCTCTATTAATGTTTTTATAATTAAGAAATGTGAATGACTCTACCCACTAATGCCTATATATTACTCTTCCTTTGCTAATGACAATACACAATTCATTTTCTCCCTGAAATCATTTTGCTCTTATTTTTTCAATCTTCGTCTCTCTGTGATTTAAGCATCATTTACTTAAATATCATTTTTAAATAATTGCTTACATATGATTCCTTTAAATTATCATATAATATCATATAATTTTACGCAATAAATTTCAAAACGAATATTTATCCGTAATAAACTATTCCTGTATAAATAAAATTACCGAAATTACCTAAATACCCATGTATGCCGAAGTTACCAAAATGCCCCCATCAATATTTATCAAATTACCGTCGGAACCATAATTTATCGAATTATCCTTAAAATTCTAAATTATCAATTTGTCCTAAATCCGAATTACAAAATTAATCACAAGTTTCGAATTTACGAAATTACCCTCGAAGTGTAAAATTACTGAAATGTCCTTGATAATTTAAATTACCAAATTACCCTCAAAATATCAAATTACCTCACTGTCCTAATCGAAAATTACCAAATTATTCATAATTTTTTAGAAATCATAAATTTATCCTCAAAATTTTGTGAAATTACCAAATTACCCATCACCGGTCAACGGTGATCGGACTTCAGTCAACGGCGATGGGAAGCTCAGGTCTGCTAGTTCCAATCACGCTGAGTCCAATGGTGCCGGCAGTGGCCTCCCACGCGCGACGATGGTGACGGATTAAAGCTCCAAAGTCCGTGAGTTTTCCGGTGGCCGTTCGCCGGCAATCCGGCCGTTTCAGGTGACGGGATCAATTAGAAATAAATGCTAGAGAGCTGAGGAACAAGATGCAGGCGGTGGCGTCACCCAACTCCGGCGAGAACAATGGCGACGAAAATAGGTCCTTGGCTACGACTTTGTGAGCTAAATCGCCGGCGTTTTGGTCGGTTTCCGGTGGTGAGGACTGCAGGGATGTGACCAGCGTCTCACAAGCTTCAAATCGGTACCAAGCATGGCTAGAACGATGGCCGAAAATGTGAGATCCGACTGGGTCAAAGACGCAAATCGAATCAGGTCAACGGGTCAAAATTGGGTCAACGGTTTCTCTCTCTCTTTCTTCCCTTCTCAATTTATAGAATCAGCACCTTTCTTTCTTTTTTTTACAAAATACAAATTAAACGAATATCGGACCCGTGACAGAAATAAAATCTGGTTACCCGAGTTTTTAATCGCGCTCGATTTATTGCGATTTAACATCATGAAAATTTTAAAATAATCCAAACACGATATTTTTAATAAATTCGTAACTTTTAACAACACTACTGATAATATCAAATAATCGTGTAGTATCAAATTTATTGTAATAATTCGAAACAAATCCGACAAAACTTAAAATTAATTCCGAAGGAGAAAAATTAAATCATACACTTAATTGGGAGAATTAAAGTGCATATGTTACACAAGCTTTTATAGATAGTACTAAAATTTTAAGGAGAAGAATGGTTTGAGTAAAATTTTACTTAATAGAATAAAATAAAATTATAAGATTTAAACGAAGGAATAGGAAATGTAGAAATACAAAGCAAAAACAATAAATGATAAGAGAAAATAACAAAATAAATATTTTTCCTCAGCAACGCAACAAAAACTCAACATGACTCAAAAGTGTTGATTACTAATTTACTATTAAGTATAAGAATCTCTTGTTATAATATTACCCCGTGAGTTTGGGGTCGATCCAAAAGAAATTTTTTTAATTTGTTAATATCTTTTAATTTATCTGAAAACTAAAAAAATATATAATTTAAATTCATGCTATTTAATTTCAATGAAACTACGGAAATAAACTAGTTAAGCCTATGGATCTACTCTTAGTAGTAGATATAATTTAATAAATTCTTTTCTTCTTATTTGTTTATTGCCCAAAAGATTAATTATATAAATTATCATTCTTTTTCTATAAATTTTATTATGGATTAAGTACTTAGTGTGCCAAAATTCATATCATCTATAATAAGTCAAAATGTCATTTTACTATATTTTATACTAGTTTATTTCCGTAGTTTCATTTAAATTAAATAGCATGAATTTAAACTTTTTTTTTTGTTTTCAGATAATTTAAATTCATGCTATTTAATTTAAATGAAACTACATAAATAAACTAGTTAGGCCTATGGATCCACTTTTATTAGTAGATATAATTGAATAAATTCTTTTCTTTTTATTTGTTTAAAGACCAAAAGGTTAATTATATAAATTATCATTATCTTCCTATTAATTTTATTATGGATTAAGTACTTAGTGTGCCAAAATTCAATTTGTCTATAATAAATAAAATACCATTTTATCATACTTTATACTAAGATATTAAGAATTTATTGTGCCGCCCCTTGTTTGTCAATTTTAATTCAACATTTCAAAATATAGAATATGAATAAATTTAAATTGAAAAGAATTTGATTTATATAATTAAAAATAAAATTTTATTATATTATATTTTTCTACTAAGAGTTTCACTTTATCGGTTATCCTAAGTATTATTATTTAGCTAAACATAATTGAAATAAAAATAATTGTTGAAATTAAATTACACATATTAAAATTAAAATAACTAGAATTAAAATTAAATTAAATTTATTTATGAATTAAAATTCAATTTTCAAAAATAAATTTATAAAAAAATTAAATTCAAAAGAAAAAAAAATTGAAAACAAAGCCTTCCATTTCTCACTCCTCTTCTACCCGCTTCCTCCAGCACCATCCTCTGATTATCCTCTCTTCTCCTGACTTCTTTTTTATTTTTTTTTTTCTTTCATGCTCTTGCTCTCTTTCCACAATCGCTTATACAAGGAGCTAGGGATCAGTAATTTATAGAACTGGTCCATTCTGTCAGGCCCCTGGCTTGAATTCACCAACAGACCAACCTGACGGCCGAAATGTGATTCAATCAGTGCTTTTTTAAATTAATTATAAAATATTTTTTAATTAAGAAAAAATATTTAAATTAAAGATAATTATCTAATACATAATAAAATAATAGTTCAATACATAAAATATTAGTAATATAACATAATAAATAACAAATACTAATATAAAAAATTAAACTAATTTGATATTTTGAATTTTTTCTTTTTTATTTAAATTTATTTTATTTTTTATTTATAAATTAACAAAGACCTACCAAATCCTGACTTTTTATAGTTCTCATCCGCGCCTCTCTAAATGAGCTGGACGAGACCTACCACATCCGGCATTCAACCCACGACTTTGTCATGCTCGACTGTACCAAGACTTTTCACACCCACAAAGTTACCTCCTTCTCTTTATTTTATTTTTTTATATTTTTTTATTAATTTTTAATAATGTCAAAGATAAGCAAGTGAGCCTACAGCCACTTGCTTATCTAGTCAAGGTGGCTCCACTTTCTTTGTTTTTTAAATTTTATTATTTTATTATTTTTGTATTAATGCAATCTATCTTATTTATCTCCCTCTTTCAGTTTCGATTCCTTCTTATTCTTAAAATATATCTAAAATATACAATTAAAATAAAATTAATATAAAATTGTATTAGTGGAGCATTAAGATTATTTATAAATTATGAGTGCACTAATCATTGTAAGTGAAAAAATGATAATTTTAACCTTTATTAATTAGTCATGTATTTGATTTAATTATAAATTAGAGTTGAAAAGGTCAAACCTATATGTGATTTGGATTATATTATTTAAACTAAATTGTGAGACACATGAATAACTAATTCAAATTAAATAAGGAAGGTTGACTAATTCAAATTGAATTAAAAAAAAAATTAGAGTTTCTATATATAAAGAATATATAAAAATCCTTCAAGACACAACAATCCCTATTACTTTTCCTCATATCTTATGTTTCCTTCATAATTTTTCTTTCGTTGTTTTACACAATTGTTTGAAGTGCAACCTCACAAGTCACAACTATGATGTCCGTAAATCTTAGATATTAATCTGCATTATTTGTCTAAAATAGAGTGGAAATTGGTCTTAAGGACAGTACTTTGCGCAGGTCTTAACAAATTTATGATTATTGTCTAAAATAGTATCATGTAAACAATATCGTAAATAGTATTGGATAAACAATATCTATGAATGGTAATGTAAACAATGCCCATAAACAGTAACACAAACAGTATCAACAGCTTCTATTCATGAAGCTCTATTCTCATGTTCAAAGTTGTTATTCTGGCTGGTCTTAGAATTTAAAGAAACAATACTGACTCGTATTTTCAACAAGAATATTGGCCAAAATTTGGACGTTTATTTTTTATGTTTTCCAACATGAAAAATCCACGAAATATGCACTTCTAATACATTTTTTTAACTCCAGCATACTTATTTTGAGACCTCATGTCTCTCATAATCCAGTAAAACAAAATGGCGCACTTCAAAAGTTCTCAAATGCCGAAGACCTCAATATCAACTCCTATCAGACATAATTAATGATTCTCGTATTAAAATTACAATGATTAATCAAATAAAACTGTAAAGTTTTTTACAAAAATGTATTTTGATGAAAATATTTGCGCTAAATGAGTAGTTGACTTAAATTGTAATAATTAAAGGAGCATTTACTCCTAATCAAGCAGATTAGTTATTCAACAAGTGCATGTTAATTTAAACCGAAAAATTTTCTTCAGATTCTTTCCAAGCTAAGTTCTTCATGTTGGAGAAAATCAGAGATCCGTTAAGTCCTCATTCCAATTTTAATTTTTCTTAGTGAACTTAAATTATATTTATTTATTTTTATTAACTGTCATGGCCTCATGGATAATAATACATTGTTTTAGTTGATCAATCACGAACAATATGGTAGCATAATGGCAATTACAAGTTGTGAAAAAAGGAAAAAATAATTAATTTGTTGCACCTAACCTTAATGTGTTGTGAAGAAACGTTCACGTCTTATAATTGCATTAAGTCATTGAGATCATTCACTTTAGGTACGTTGTTGACTCCCAATCATGACTTCTTTGCTGATGCATATAGACCAGATGTTTGATAAATTGTTTATTGCTTGTAATCCACACTTTGCCACCCATACATATACACATACGTACATACATACATATGTATGTATGTGTGTATTTCTTCTCTTATGCGGGCATCGTCATTTTTTTTTCATATAAACATATTATTAATCCATATGATTTAATAAAATTAATACAAACACACTATTAAACCATATGACTTTGTATTAAATTATATGGTTTAATAGCGTGTCTGTATTAGACTCTTTATCTAAGAATTCATACATACAATATATATATATATATATGTTGTTCTAATCTGGGATTCCTCGACTGGAACAGCATCCGGGATGGCCTTTGGATGTAAATCCAAATGCCAACATTGACTGCACATGGTTAAGCAAACAAAAAAAAAAGTAAAAAGATTTGGGGGCCATTAGATTTCAATCCAACGGCCCCGAAATGATTCCTGGACACTATTCCAATCCGGGAATCTCATTGGAAGAGTGCCCTATATATATATAATGTGAAGGCTTTTACAACATCGTGAAATAATTTACAATGGTGCCAAAAACTGTCACACTATTGTGCAACTCTAAATCTACACAAAAATTTATACCAAAATCCACATTTGAAAATTTTTTTCTATATATGTGTGTGCATTCACAAAGTTGTAAAATGCCTTTACAGTATTGCAAAAGTCTTTTTTAACATTGTATAATGTTGTATAATAGTATAATGTTGTATAATACTTCTATGATGTATGAATGTGCATATCAATATAAAATTTCATGTAGACATTTGCATTAGAGCATGACTCTATATATATTTGCAACAATTCTTTAACGTCGTAGTCTTTGTCCTCAAAAAAATAAATACGTAGGTTTTATTAGAAAATCGTTTAAAGATGGCATCTTAAATCATAGCATTTAACTTCATGAAAACTACAATTGAGAATGGTCTAGAATTAATGTACATCAACTACCATCTAATATTGGAAGTTAATAATCATACTTAACACATGATACAATCATGTGTAAAGAAATAATTCAGAGCGTTGAAAGTTATAACATATGATAAATTTTTGAAACATTTACCTACAAAATAAATCATTTTTATGACTTCGTTTGTGTGACTTTAAACGTACGGTTGGTTACATACATGTTATTTGACTTTGGTATTAAAAGTTTACCATTGTGACTCTTGCACTCCCAGATTCTAAAGTTGTGAATAATACATTCATGGTGGAACTAGTATTTTGGTTTGATAGAGGTCATAATAGAAGAATTATAAACATGACTAAAAAAATAGGGGGACAACCTAAAATTCACATAAAAAAAGTAAATTTTCAATTCAATTTTTTCCCTTTTTTTAGTTGGCGTGGCCAAGGCGGCCTTAGAAATACATGTAGTTAACTACATGTATTTATTTACTTTTGTTAGAAAGGTAGGAATACATAAGTCCCAATAAATTGTAAATTTAGTATCTCTTGAAGAGTTGAAGTTCACCAATGCATCCTTTCTAAAAAAACCAAAAACAAAAAAAAAAAGATAAAAGCTAACAAATATGTCATCTTGGGGATTCGTGCAAACATGAAGTAGGTAACTAGGTAACCACTGTATTGATATCTAATATTATGTTTTTCACTTTCTTGATATTTAATTTTTAGAGGGAAAATCAAAGTAAATTACGTGGGAGAAAAAGTCGATCTACCATATATATATATGTATGTATGTATGTATGTATATATATATATAGTCCTTCAAGAACATCATTACTTTATTAAAGTAAGAATGAGAGTAAAATATAATAAAATATATATTTAAATACATTAAAAATTATGTTTTTTTAATCTATTAGTGTACATATTAAGTGCAAATATTAAAATACAGATTCGGTTAACACTATATCAAGCTATAGTTAATTGAACAAAAACACATTCACACCATACGGTGTTAACTCGTATCCTTATGAAATTCATATTTTAATATCCGCAATTGAAAAGCTCTGAATATATATATATGAATAGTATTATCATCAATTCTAGAGAGAGATTGCCATGAATGAACAAATTTAGATAGTGGTCCATCAAGAACCGTTGCTAAATATGAATTAATAGCGTTGCAGTGAAATAAAAAGCTAGGTCCCCATTTTAATTAAAGAAATGAACATTATTCACGAAATTTGGTTAAAGGTTTCCTTAAATTGTACAGCAGCTTAACTATTTTCCTTTATTTGTTGCAAGCAAATGGCCATCTAACTTTCCTAAACTCTTATATCTCCAACCAAATGTGAGCAAAGCAAGAAAAGTAATAATTATAGGGTGGATCCATTTGACCCTTCATACGGGTTCATTGAGGAGACACTCTACAAAATATCAATTTAAGTAAATAATTATCGAGAGTTTGATTATATTTAGGATTGAAGTGATACTAAATGTTGTTTTAATGTGTTTCTAGAATGTACTAGAAATGATCAACTCTCCCACAAAGAGAAATGTCACATTGACGATGGAGACGAATCCAAAAAGACTTCATCATTTCTAGTACACTCTATATAATCCTTCATTAAATGGGGCAAAAAAGCTAAAATCCTACTTAGATTAAAATAACAAGAACAGCTCAAACTCTAATTAATACTAAAAGGAAAAATTCTGATAGAAAATGAAATATAGCACAGCCCAACGATGCAATGTGCTATAGCTTTCTGGAAAGAGACGTATGACCATGCCAAAAGAATAAAATAAAATAGAAATCTGCACTTTCTAAATTCTATTAGACGGACTGGATTTGGGTTATTTGTTCACTGTTCCTGAATTCTTATATCGGTATTAATCGTGGCCGCCAACTTTTGAAGAACTGTTTTTCAAGTCAATAATATTTGGCTCCGGATTTAACACTTTATTAAAATTTAAAAAAGTTATTACATCATACTGATCTAATAGTTTTCTATTAAATCCAGGATTTTAGATTGGGTAATTTCTACCTCTTAACTTTCTAAAAATTATTGAATTTCTTTGAGTAAAATCAAATTAATTTTATAAGCAAAGTTAAAAGTGCCTATTGCCCAATTAATTAAGATAAATGATCTGTATCGCAACAGTTGAAGACAAATTAAGCCTTAGGTCATACTTGGTTAGAAGAAATAAGGGGAGAGTAGAGGCATGAAAAGAGGGAGGCCAAGAAAAATGAGAGAAAAAAGAGTATCAATCTCAATATTATTATTTAATTTGATATGAAATTCATCTCTTCTCCCTTTATTTCTTTTTCCTCTTCTACTCTGATTTTCTTTCATTTCTTCAAACCAAACGTGCCATTACTCTACAGTTAGGTGACTCTCAATAGTTCTTTCAATGAAAATACATAAATCGATACATTTTTCTAGTGAAATTTGTTATGCTTATCAAAGTTTTGATATATACCTATATATATATATATGCATGGTGACTTTGATAACGTTTTAGTATGATCGTTGTAATTTTGGACGCTGCAGCAATATAAATTATTGCCAAAAGCGCATACTGCTGTGCATAATGCAAGATACATACTGATCACTAAAATAAAAAGAAAAAAATAATAATCATTAAAGAAAGAAAGAAAGAAAGGTCACGGGATCAATAATAGACTTGGGGTTTCTTCGTCATTCATGTGATCTTAGCTTTATTACTAGTCTTTTACTGATTTTCGTCTTATTAATTTCTTTGGCCGCTAGGTGGAAAGCACAAATTAAGCAGTATGTAAAATAAATAATTATCTAAATATTGAACACTCATCTCCAAAAATTGATTGCTGATCCGTAAAATAAAAACTTCATTAATAATTGAATATAATAAAATTTTGTGACTTAAGATTCAAAATAATGTGAATTTATATAATTTTAGTGTTTCACGCGATTAACGGCAATTGTTAATTTCATTTATATATTCCTTCAACTTGAGTCTATCATCCAAGTAGTCTTCGTTATATTTTTAAATAATTGTAAAAAACATATAATAATTAAGTGGATTATAACGAAGACATACAATCTTTTAAATAATTTTTTAAAATATAAGAATTAATAAATTGACTCAGTTTGTAGCGCTTGAGAGACCATTTACCTTAATACTGTTTTTTTCTTTTTTTTTTTTCTTTTTCATTTTTTTCAAAGATGGCGTGGCAGAAGCTGATTGGTCCCACGCCAACCGTCCAATTTGCCTGTGAAATTGATAAATACCTAACGGCGAAAGCGCGGGGTTTGCAGTTACTACTCTCACAAGAGCACTCTTCTCTCTTTATGATCTTGTCTTTCTCCTTCTTTCTCTCCATTTTGTAGGAAAAATTCTCATTTCTAACGCATTATATGTAGCTCTTAAAAAACAAATACCAAAAAACAAAATCCCATTATCACAAATGCTATTGTTGTCATTTTATGATCAATGTCGCTGCACAAAATTAACAAGATCGCATCTCTTCATCAACTCTTTCTGATCCAATCAATATACTGAGGTTCTTTTATCAATTTCCCCTTTGCCTTTGAAGAATTTTTGTCTCAATATGGGCCATTGCTATGTTGCTAGTTAGTTAACTAGAGTATGCTATCTTTTGATGCTCATATGTTTACACAGCTCATAGATCAATCGTCTCACCGGAATATGGGGAAGAAAGGCGGCGGCGGCGTCGGTTGGTTCTCGTCGGTGAAGAGAGTTTTTCAGTCTTCTTCTAATAAGGACTTGCCTCAGAAAAAGGTAACTTTCTAGTTTTCTTTTCCTTTTTTCTTTTTCATTTTTAAGTTTACTTAAGCAATGACTTAGTATAGCAGTTTTGATTATTAATGCTTGATTAGTAAGCAATTTAAAATATTAATTTTTCCTTTCTTGACTTGATCGTTTGTTTGGCCAATTCTTACTATTAATGAACTTTCATTTTCACCCTACACCTAATTTCCAAATCTACATATAAGAGCCAAAACTTGATGGTTACATTTATTTCACGGAGTGACACTTTAATAATTTATTTGGTCTTCAAATAATGGTAGAAAACACAATAGGTTGAAGTAAATATAACATTTTAACATATAAATCAATTAGATTTAATCTATAGAGACTTTGAATAATTAATTTTTATGTGAAAATGTCACGTGTACCCCTACGACAATATTTTTTTTTTTTTAGTTACTGTTTTAACATCAGAAATGAAATGGATTTATATATCCAGCCACAACTAATGTGGTGAATATATATTCTAAATAGGATTAAGATGTCGTTTTTCTTTTTTGTTCTATAACATATATTATACACATGCATGATAAGTACGTAAATAGACAATTAATAAAATAATAAATAATTACCTGCTAGAATTTTTCAGTATAGATCAATGAGGTTTGTGACCACTACTGAGGTTAATTTGCAAGACCACATTGTTGATCTCTCCCATCCACAAATACACTACCCCTTTACAAGATCTGTGCAACAATGCTAGGACCATGAACGGATAAATCGTATATATGATGGTCCCCTAGCAACATGACCAAATTTTGCAAACTTTTCGACATATTGTTGTCAAGCCACCTAAGCCCATCACATCATTTACTTTGATCGCTCATGTGCTTTGACATGTTAGATCACCATCATGCCAAATTTACATTTTATTTCATGATTCTATATTTTTCTAAATTGAGAGTAGAACAAAGGAGATTTTCATGTATCCATATCCACTGTATTAATTTGCTCAAAGATCAATTCATCCATTTACTATAGTTTAAAACTCGTTAAAGATCTACATTTGTGACGCTATATTTTTAACATATGCATGTCAATTTCATAGCTAAATACTTCAATATGAACTATAAAATATCAATTAAGAGGATTTATAAACAGACCATGAATGGGAAATTAGTGAAATTTATTTTTTATTTTTGAGTGTATGGATATTGAATTTCCACAACCGTCAATTTACTATTTTACCTACCATGTGATCAATGTTACGTGCATTAATTGGCATTCAGTATCTAGCATTGCTTAAAAACTTTTTATATTACGTAAAACTAGTATTTACACTGAGAGCAAAAGTATTTACATCATTTTCAGAAAGAAAATGTGGAGAAATGGCCACAAGAGGTTCCAGAGGTTGTGTCATTTGAACATTTTCCGGCAGAGAGTTCACCGGATGTGACAAACGACGAGAGCACCGGATCAACTCCGGCTGAAGATAGAAATCACGCTATAGCTGTCGCTGTAGCCACTGCTGCCGCGGCGGAAGCAGCAGTCGCGGCAGCACAAGCTGCAGCTAAAGTTGTTCGATTGGCCGGTTATGGGCGTCACTCCAAGGAAGAAAGGGCTGCAACCCTCATACAGTCATATTATCGAGGCTACCTGGTAATGTTAATTAAATTAATTACTCGCATATATTACATAATTAGTACCAAAGAGGGTGGGTAAAATTTAAATTATTTTTTAATCTCCAAACATGTCAGAATTCGAATTGGGGTAAGCCTGCTAAAAGAACTTATTAAAAAGTCCTCGCTCAAGCCCCTGGGCCTTAATTCTTTTGAGTACTTGTGACAAACTAGTTACAAATTTTGATAGAACAACTTGTTAACTTATTAACGTTACAGGCCCGGCGTGCATTGCGGGCGTTGAAGGGATTGGTGAGGCTACAAGCATTAGTAAGAGGTCATAATGTGAGAAAGCAAGCACAAATGACAATGCGATGCATGCAGGCACTAGTGCGGGTGCAGGCAAGAGTAAGAGCACGCAGGCTCCAATTGGTTCACGAGAGACTTCAGAAGACGAAGGTCAAAGAAGATGAAGATGAAGAAGAAGTTGATGAAGAATTGCAAAATCAGAGGAGCCCCCTGAAGCAGTATGCTGCAGCTGGCAGCTGGGACAATGGCCGCGGCCGCCATCAAAACTCAGAGAAGAAGCTTAAAGAGAATGCATCAAGAAAGCACGAATCTTTGATGAAGAAAGAAAGAGCCCTCGCTTATGTTTATGCCTATCAGGTCTGTTAATTACTTAGCCATCTGATTTGAATTTGGATACAGAGCTTACCTGTCCTCTGCGCTTATCTTTTTCCACTGCTTTTAGCACCGAATTAAGATTTCAGAATTTAAATTGGCTAAGAAATAGCCAGTACTGAGTTAAATGGTATAGACTAAGGATCAACGCCTATTTGACATCACTAATCTAATGATCATAAAACCTTAATCTCATAAGGTATTTTTATATTTTTCTAAAGTTGTTTAGTATTTTTTTTGTAGTGTTCTTAAAAATTAAATAAGTTATTTCGTATGTACTGTTAAAATTTTAAATTTTAAACTTTTAGAAGTAGAAGTTGAAAACTTTTTTTAAACCTTTAATTATTTGACAATTTTATTTAATTACTAAAGTAATTTATAATTTTGAATAAACGTTTTCATTAATAACTAAACAACTAAATTTTTTGTAATAAAACCTCTAATTATAAAAAATTGACTTAAATAAGTTCTATTTTAAAAGTTATACTAAACAGATTGAACCTTAGTGTTAATTGATCTTGGGTTAAATTGATATATATAATTAAATTTCAATAACATACACTTATTGAATCATGCTCATATATAAATTTAGTAAAATTCTAATTCAACTAGAATAATAGTTGTATAGCTTTGTACATCTCTAATTTTAATTTAAATTAACAATAAAAATGTATAGATGGCAGAAGATTTTTAAAACATAAGCACAAATCAATATCGTATTTGGATACAATGTTGACCTTAGGTTCTGATATTTTAAAGAAATATACGTTCTGCCTAGTGTGTCACACACGAAAATTAAATGATGCTAACACTCTGCCAACACTAGCAGCAGCAGCAGCAACATCAACATCCGTCGCAGTCTAACCCGAATGGTAGAGACATTGTGGAACTTTATGCGCAAGAGGGTGAAAGAGAGCAGTGGGGATGGAATTGGCTTGAGGGCTGGATGTCAGCACAGCCGCACCACGCCCGCAATTTAGGCCCAAATGAAGCGTCTTACATGGCAGTCCCCAACACCACAACGACCACGACAACCGACGACATGTTATCAGAAAAGACCGTGGAAATGGACGTGGTCACACCACCAAGCTCAAGCAACACCAAAATGGGAAGGTTCAATAGAGAATTATCAGACTCAAGCTCATACATACCTCGCCAACACAAGCCATCGTTCTCACACAATGTCCCAAGCTACATGGCGCCAACACAGTCTGCCAAGGCCAAGGTGAGAAGCCAAGGCATGATGACTATCAAGCAGCAGCAGAGGAGTCCAAATGCTACACCGCATTGGAACTCTTCAACAAAGAAAGATTCAGTACTTGGGTCAGCTGCAGGCGGCTGTGATTCTTCTAGTTCTGGCGGTGCAACGACGACGTACCAGGCTCCGAGGAGTCCCAGCCCAGCGTCTAATAATGGCAGCCGGGTTAAACGGGTTGCAGCCGGGGTTAGCCCGGATTCCAGTGCCGGTGAAGATTGGAGGCTGCGTCTTGGTGGTCATGGTTGGAGACATGATTTTGTTTGATTTATATATAAAATAATTTTGTTTGAGTGAGTACTACTTATGTAATGTTTGATGAAATTAAATTTTCATATGTTATTGTTATTCAGTATTATTAATTGTATTATTTAACATATTTTTGGCTTTGGTATAGTATTTTTTCATCCAATTATATTACATATATTTTTAATCATTTTATCTATGAAATTAAATTTAATGGTGAGTAGTAATCACTTACTTTTTAATATTTTTATCGATGTATGTTAAAATTTAACTACATATAATTTTTAATACAATAACTATCCTATCCATCACAATATAATAAAAGTTATCGTTCTCTCACGATGCAGTTGTATTAACTGTTAGTATAGCACTCATTTTGCGTTGGATGGCTGATTTGGGAGCTGTACTTGTTGGATTTTTTTAATCCAGCATTGTTGAATCCTTAATCCAACGTTGGGTTTATATGTGAATAATTATGTGTTGTGATCTGTCATATAAAGTTAAGCCCAATTAAAAGTGATCTATTTAATTTTCGGTATTATGAGAACGATGTATCGATAAGGTGTGAAACTTTTAATGTGTAGAGATCCGATAGTATTACAATTACATGATTGGCAAAATTATGAACACGTTAATGACAAGCAGTTGTACATATAAGTGGTTATAATTAAAGGTCGCGTATTCTTTTATATTTTTCGATGTCCCGTCATCGAGAGAGGCGCGAGAGAGCCGAGGGCTCTGCAGGAGAGCGTGTGATCTGGAAGGTATGGCACTCTTCAGGAGGAATTAGCGATATAGATTGGTCTGACGCATGAATTACATTTATTCGTTCTTGGTGATCTGGATATTCGCAGGTTTATGGGTTTATAGCGATGGTTTTCAAAATCTTTCTTTTATCCTCTGAGTGGTATGATTAATGATTAAACTTTTGGGTGTTCTCAAAATTAATAATACTAGAATTATTAAAATTATTGAATTTGAGAAAAAATCTATGATTATTTTCAGTATTGCAAAATATAGAAATCTGGAATTTGATTTTTTTTTTTAAGGAAATTCAGAATTAAAAAAAATCCAAATTCGATTTTATAGATTTGGTTTTTTAAAGCATCAAAGCCGGTGGTAACAAAAGTCATCACCGGTTCCGGTCAAGCGTGGCCATTCGGCCATGCCACCAAGCAAGGTTAGGGCCGGTAATGATAAAGCCACCGCCCATCAAGAAACAAAGCATCAAGAAACAAAAAACAAAAAAAAAAAGTGCTGGCCGATTTTGTTCCGACCAGCAATGGCGCGGCCATCGGACCGCGTCATCAAGCAAGCCGTGGCCTGATGGTTGTGGAAGCTTAGGTGAGAGTGGCTGCCATGGCCGGCACCTAAGCTAGGAGAAAAAAGGTGAAGAAAGAAAAGGGATTTAGGGTTTCATGGAAAATATCCTAAAGGTCCCTAAGGCATTATAAAATTTCTTTTCAGCAGAATAATAAAACCCTTTTGTATTTAAATCCTAAATTTATTTGTGCTTCATAAAATTAAGTTTTGGGCTAAAATTTTGGGCTTAATGGATTGAAGAGGTTGTTTTGTATTAGTCCGTTAAAGAAAATGTTAAATTTAGCCCATTATTAAAAAAAAAAAATGGTTGGTTTTATTTGTGGGTTGGTTCAGGATCCGGTTCGGTTAAACTCGAACCGGTCCAGTCCTGAACCAGTCAATTGTTGACCAGTCAACGGTCAACTTTGATCGTTGACTTTTGATCGTTGACCAAACCTTGACCCGAATTTTTATTTTTATTTTTTATTTTTTTGGATGAATTTTTGTGCAATTTTAAATTCGAATATTGGTTGGTTGGTATGTATTTTGAGATAAATTAATTGAAGCAACATGTCGCCAAAGCGACCTCTCTTGTGAAATTAATTTATTTTGGAATATAAACATATTTAATAGAATTACATGTGCACCTGTGGTAATAAACATGTGATGATTATTTGGTTTTTACATGTGAGTAGTAAATTGGCCCAAAGGAACATTTATTGTTTGACATGTTCTTATTATCAATGTTTGATTACTGTACCAAGATATCACTTACAAGTTAATATTTTGTCCAAAGATGAAATATTAATGGAGTACCCGGTATCTTGAGATGGGGTTTACCTTTATTTGAATTTAATTTTGGTTTTAAAACTAATATGAGCTTGTTTCATTTGTTTGTTGTTCTTGATTCAGTTATGTCTACTGCTAATATTACTGTCAACATCAATTCTATTCCTATGCTAAATGGCTCTAACTTCAAATCATGGCACGAGAACCTTTCAATAGTTCTCGCAGTCATGGATCTTGATCATGCGTTAAGGGTTGATTCTCCCTCACCTCTTACGGATGAAAGTACCCCTGATGATAAAGGGGAAATGGAAATGTGGGAAAGATCAAATCGCATGTGTATCAAGATCATGAAGAAGGCCATTCCAGAAGCATTCAGGGGCTCAATAACTGAAAAAGCAACTACGGCAAAAGAATTTCAAAGGTTTGTCAAGAACAAAAAAGTTTGTCAAGAACGAAAGGCTGAAATTGATACGCTCTTGACAAGCCTAATTTTAATGAGGTATACGGGTAAAGGCAATATCAGAGAGTATATCATGAAGATGTCTCATCTTGCTTTTAAGTTAAGAGCACTTGAGCTTGAACTCTCTGAGGACTTGCTAGTGCATTTGGCTTTGATATCCTTACCAACATAGTTTAACCAGTTTAAAGTGAGTTATAATTGTCAGAAAGAGACTTGGTCTCTGAATGAGCTCATATCACACTGTGTTCAGGAAGAGGATAGGCTGAAGAAATATAAGGCAGAAAGTGCTCACCTGGCCTTTACTCCTAAACGCAAGAACAAGGGCAAGAAAAGGAAGAAAGATAAGGAACCTGCAGATACAGCACCTCAAAAGAAACAATAGAAAAATCAGGCGATTCAGAAGGCACTGGTTGTTTCTTCTGTGGGGCTGAAGGGCATAAGAAGAAGCATTACACTAATTATCACGCATGGTGTGCTAAGAAAGGTATACTTCTTGGTTTGGTTTGGTCTGAGGTTAATTTAACTTCGGTACCTAGACACACGTAGTGGATAGATTCTGGTGCAACCAATCACATCAGCATGTCTATGCAGGGTTGCCCGAGTTGCCGAAAACCCAGTGATGGTGAAAGATACATCTATGTGGACGATGGCAAGACAGTTGAAGTACAAGCAATTGAAAATTTTAAATTATTATTAAAGACTGAATTTTATTCGGATCTTGATGAAACATTTGTTGTTCCGTCTTTTAGACAGAATTTGATTTCTATTCCTGCTTTGGACAAATTTGGTTTTTCTTGTTCATTTGGGAATGGAAAATTTAGTTTGTTTCATGATTCAAAATTGATTGGTTCCGGTTCTTTGTCAGACGATGATAATCTTTATATGTTTGATATAATTGCTTCTTTTAATGAATCCTTGCAACTAAGTACATAAGATGTAAAGAGAAAATTTATCAATGAGAATTCAGCTGCATTATGGCACAAGAGATTGGGTCAAATCTTTAGACGGAGAATAGAGAGACTTGTGTCAGAAGAAATTCTCGATCCCTTAGATTTCACAGATTTTGATATCTATGTCAAGTGTATCAAAGGAAAACAAACCAATAAAAGGAGATTTGAAGCCAACAGGACTTCGGATGTCTTAGAACTCATACATACAAATATTTGTGGGCTATTTCCTGTGGCTGCTTGGAATGGTTAACAATATTTTATGATATTCATAGATAATTTTTCTCGATATGGCTACATATATCTCCTCCATGAAAAATCATAGTCTTTGGATATGTTCAAAATTTTTAAGACTGAAGTTGATAACCAACTCAGCAAAAGAATCAAATGCGTTGGATCTGACCGTGGTGGCGAATACTATGGCAGATATGACGGTTCAGGTGAACAACGTCCAGAACCTTTTGCTAAATTCCTAAAGGAATGCGGTATCGTTCCACAGTACAGTGTTGTGCAAATTTTATTGAACTCGCAAGCGCACGAATCTATTGTAGAATAGATTAAAGGTGACGAGTGTCGATCCCACGGGGAGGTTGATTTTAATTATGTGCAGAATTAATTTTCTTAAATGAGTTGGTTGGATTTGTCGTAAAATTAATTTAAACTATCGTAAAATTTAAATTACAATGGCAAGAATTAAATTGAACTGGAGACTAATGAAATAACGTGCTTGGGTATCTGGATTTGCATCAACATGCTCCATGAGCTAAATATTCCTTATTAATGCTAATTAAATCATGAGGGGGGATTCAACACCTCATGAACCACGCTCAAATAAATATGGTGCTAAGGGCTTATCGTGCCAAATAATAATAACCTTGTACTATGGTGCCGATTTAACCAGGGCAGTATCTAGACAAGATTATTATTATTTGTCGACGAAAAGTCAAAACATCCACAAATATTAGAGGGGAAGAGAAAATGAATTTACCAAATTAAGCCCATGGAACATGTTGAGACTTCACCTTCAACCCAAGCTTAAAAGAAAATTAGCTACTCATTTTTTAACTAGGAGTAAAATGAAAATTTATTAAAATACGTAAAAAATATAAGAAGGAGAAGGAATGACAGAAAACTAAGCTCAAAAATGAATTCAGGGGTATCAAATTAGGGGGGACAACCCCCTTTTTATAAATTTATTTAGTGAATCATGACCATCGGATTAAAAACAATTCGGACGCTCAGGATTGTGCCACGTCATCAGTCAACGATGAGCGATGCAGCGGTTTGAGATATGCGGTTTGCACCCGCTACGGTTTATGCGATAGCAGTTTGAATAGTCAATAATCCCATATATGTGCGTGTACCGTACACACGATTTTTGGTCCACTGAAATGCTGCTACATCACCGATCAACAGTACATAAGATTTTTAGCCTAATAAGATCGTGACACATCATCGATCAATGCCACGTCATCGGTCAACGCCACATAAGCAGTCAATACCACATAAGCAGTCCAATCAAATACTGCCACATCACATATTGATGCCACATCATCGGTCAATGCCACGTCATCGGTCAACGTCATGTCATCGGACTGTATATATGAACAGTACCATGAACAGTGACGTACGTATGAACAGTTCCGTATATATAAATAGTGATTATTTTTTTTAATGCTCCTCCTAGGATTTTCTACCGTCCTGAGTTCAAATGTGACGTCCGTTTTGCTGTCTGAGCACTCGTTCATTTTGAAACAATCATGACGCCCCTAAAATACATAAAATACATAATTATAACAAAACACACATAATTAAATAACAAAAGACTTAAATAAATAAAAGTAGCAATGTTAGTGAGACTTGAAGTGTAAAATGACGATTTTCTCCTTTATAAATATGCACTTTCTAACACTCAAGATACAATATGCTGGGTTCGCCCACTATGAATAGTGTTGCTAAAAGACGAAACAGGACACTTAATGACATGGTAAAGAGTTCTACCTAGGGGTGGGCAAACCGGATTTCGGTTCGGGTTGTTCGGGTTTCGGTTTGGGTTTCAACCCGTTCGGGTTGGAGAATTGAACCCAATCGGGTTGAAAATGCCAACCCGAACCAAACCAAACCGAATTTAATTCGGTTCGGTTTGGTTCGGGTTGGCAATTCCATTGGATTGGGTTGGAAATTGGGTTAAAATTTTGGTTTGGGTTAATTCGGGTTAGTTTGGGTTAGAATAATTCAATCTAAAAATTCGGGTTAGTTTGGGTTAGAGCAGTTAGAACAATTTAATCTAAAAATTCTACAACAATCACTTAAAATCCAAAATCTCAATTCCAAACATCCTTAACAACAAATATCAACTATAAGTTATCCTTAATAATATTTCAATAATTTAAAATCTCAATTCTAAATCATCCTTAATAACAAATATCAACTACAAAATTCAAATCATCATAATATTTCAATAATTTAAAAATCTCAATTCTAAATCATCCTTAACAATAAATATCAACTACAAATTATCCTTAATAAAATTTCAAGAAGTCTTTTTAAAATTAACAAAACATAAAATATGTATTGAAATTTAATAAAGCTACAAAAATTACAAATTTAAAAATTAAAATGGTAAATAGCAACCATGCTTAATATATATATATATATATAACTAAATCTTAAAAAAAAAAAAAAATCAACCCGTTCGGGTTGAAAATTGATTTAGGTTGAACGGGCAATTTTAACACGACAGGTTGAAGTTCCGTTCGGGTTTCACTAGTTAACCAACGAGCCCACCCTAGTTCTACACGGAATCACTTTAGAGAAGCACTTAAGGCGTATATCCTTAATAGAGTTACTAACTAAAATCAAAACCCTTATGAGCTTTGGGATAAAGCACTTGTATGTTTGGGATTGTCCAGTTGAGTCAAGGCCTTATAGGCCTAATGAGAAGAATCGGGACTTAAGGACGATAAGTTGCTATTTTATTGGATATTCAGAACAATCCAAGGGGTATAAATTTCATGATCCCACGACTAAGTCGATTTTCGAGTCGGAAAATGCTCGGTTCTTTAAGGATGTTGAGTTTGTGGGGGGAGATACGACAAGAGACTTTGTCTTTGAAGAGGAATATGTTGATATTCTCATATGTGTTATTGGCATTGATCAAGGTCTTATTCCTGACTTTGTTCAAGACACAACAGATCAAGACAATGTTGGAGAACTGTTGATACAAGAAGTTGTTCCAGAAGAACAAACTCTACCACCTCAAGAACCTATGCCATTAAGGAGATCCACTAGAGAAAGGTGAAGTACATTGCCAGATGATTGCATTGTATTTCTCCAAGAATATAAGGTAGACATTGGAATGATAGAAGATGGTCCAATCAATTTCTGTCAAGCCATGGAAAGTTCTAACTCTCAAAAGTGGATTGATGCCATGAATGAGGAGATGAAGTCCATGAATGATAATGACGTATGAGATTTTATCCCATTGCCAGAAGGTGCGAAACCTATTGGTTGTAAATGGATATTTAAGACCAAAAGGGATTCAAAAAGCAATGTGGAAAGGTACAAGGCGCGTCTTGTCACAAAAGGCTTTACACAGAAAGAAGGCATCAACTATAAAGGGACTTTCTCTCTAATTTCTTCGAAAGACTCTTTCAGGATTATAATGGAATTAGTGGCACATTTTGATCTTGAGTTACATCATAGAGATGTAAAGACGGCATTTCTCAATGGCGACATTGATGAGACAATCTATATGGTGCAGCTAAAAAACTTTGTGTCCGGAGACCCAAATAATATGGTTTGCAAACTCAAAATATCCATCTATGGGCTCAAACAGGCATCTCAACAATGGTATTTCAAGTTTCATCAAGTGATCATCTCTTTCGGTTTTGAGATGAATTTAGTCGATGATTGCATATACTATAAGTTCTGTGGGAGTAAGTAAATTTTTCTAGTTTTATATGTCGATGACATTTTGCTTGCCAGTAGCGATATAGACTTAATGCACGACACCAAGAGATTTCTAGCTAAGAATTTTGAGATGAAATATCTTGGTGATGCCTCTTTTATATTAGGCATACAAATACATCGGGATCGCTCTTAGGGTATTCTTAGTTTATCACAAAAGAGCTATATCGAACAGTTCTCAAAAGATATGGCATGCAAAATTGTAAACCAGGTGATACCCCTGTGGCTAAAAGAGACAAGTTTAGTCTCAATCAGTGCCCCAAGAATAATTTTGTGGAAAAAGAAATGTAGAAGATTCATTATGCGTCAGTAGTAGGAAGTCTAATGTATGCTCAAGTTTGTATGCGACCAGATATTGCGTACGTTACTGGGATGTTGGGCAGATATTTAAGTAATCCAGGAGTAGACCATTGGAAAGCAGCCAAACAGGTCTTGCGGTACTTACAAAGAATAAAAGACTTCATGCTCACATATCGGAGGTCGGCTAATCTTGAAATCGTTGGGTATACTGACTCCAATTTTGTTGGATGTCAAGATAGTATGAAATCCACTTCGGGTTACATCTATCTACTAGCTGGGGGTGCTGTCTCTTGGAAGAGTGTTAAACAGTCTCTTATAGCCTCTTCTACGATGGCAACAGAGTTCATAGCATGTTATGAGGCATCCAATCATGGAATATGGCTACGGAATTTTGTCACGGGGCTGCGTATAGTGGAAGATGTTGATAGACCACTCAAGTTATTTTGTAACAATAAGTCAGCAGTGCTGTATTCCAACAACAACAGGAGCTCGACTAAGTCGAAGTATATAGACATCAAGTTCTTAGTTGTTAAAGAAAGAGTTCAAAGCGGACAGTTGTCTATAGAGCACATTGGTACAAGCTCCATGATTGCGGATCCGCTTACTAAGGGACTGCCACCCAAAATGTTTTATAAGCACACTGCTCGTATGGGTGTCATGTCATTTAAAGATATTTAGTTTTAGTATGATTTTGTGATTTTAGATGCTCCTATAATATAGACATTTTCAGTTATTACAGTTTATGGATATTTCAGGTTATTTTCTGCAGAAATAAAGTTTTGGTTTATTCACACTCTGAATTTTTGTACGGTTAGATCTCACTAAGATTTAAGGTGGACCAGTTGGAAATAGGTATGTTAAGATCACATTGCATGAAATTTCCATGCTACACATCCACATCATGATCCATGTCATTTAGTTGTATTGGCATAGTGACCATTGATGGGTCGAGTTACGATAATTGTAACAAAGGCCGCTTTGATCCTATGTTGGTATTATTGATGGACCAGATTGGTTATAGATACATTTCGGCAATGACAGTAAGGTTGAGCTCATTCAGTTATTTTCGCAAAACATAATTATAAGGTTACACATATAGCTCAAGTGGGAGATTGTTGGATTTTTTAATCCAACATTGTTGGATCCTTAATCCAACGTTGGGCTTATATGTGAATAATTATGTGTTGTGATCTGTCATATAAAGTTAAGTACAATTAAAAGTGATCTATTTAATTTTCGGTATTATAGGGTTTAATGTATCTAATAGGGTGTGGGCTTTTAATGTGTAGAGACCTAATAGTATTCTAATCTATGATTGGCAGAATTAGGAATACCCAGTGACAATAGGAAACAGTTGTTTATATAAGTGGTTATGGTCTCCAGGTCACACGTATTCTTTCTATTCTTTTTTTATATCCCATCATCATAGAGAGAGCGCAGAGAGAACCAAAGAACTCTCTAGGAGAAGGTGTAGATCTGGAAGGCTAACCACACTACATCAGAGAGGAATTAAGCGATATAGATTCAGGTACGCTTCCACATAATTCTGTTATTAATTCTTGGTGATACAACATGAATGTTCCTAGGTTTATGGGCTTATGGGTTTATAGGTGATGGTTTTCACTAAAGGCTTTCTTTTATCCCAACAGTACTGAGTAATTAATGTAATGTCATTCAGCTTCAAGTTCAATGGGGAATGGTGGGCGGTTGGCTAGTTTAATATTGTACGTATCTGTATCCTAATTGTCATGTGGTTCAATTCTAACAGTTATTAACTACTTTGGTCGCTGGAGGATGTAGAATGAAAATTTGGACTCGAGGTAGGCATGGATACGGTCATATTGGTCAGTATTGGATCAAGATTCTCTTCTAACCTAATATTTTATTTGAATAAATACATTTACATCATTTATAGTAACATTTAAAGTTTAGATATAATCCCATTATCTTGTTTTAACTAAAGTTTAGGGTGAATAGTAAGAAATAAAAACGTAACTAAACAGAATAAAATTATCGTAAAGTGAAATAGTGTCTCGCGTAATCGAGGTGTGTTATTCGTTTTTTAATTTCCAGTAGAGCTTGAAAAAGAACATAAGAGGTGAGGTTGTTGGGAGGGTTTTGATCTAGAGAGAGTTAGCTCGAAGGGCTATTCTTAACCTGCAAAAGGAAAAAAAAGAGGTTAGAGCTGGAGCTAGCAGTAGCTGGCAACCACACTTCGACACTCAAAGTAGTGTTGGGTTCATTGTTTTAGGTAGATACTAGCAAACTCTTAATGATGGAGGTGGCTAGAGGCTGAAAAAAGCCTCTACCTTGTGTGATGTGTGTGTTTGCTAATGAATAATGAGAAAAATAAAACATGAACCTCCTTTTGTAGAATGACCTCGGATGCCTGTTCACCATGCTCCCTATCATATTTTTATTGGTATTTTCTCTCTCTACACAAAGTATATTCCTGTCCTTTGCCTTTTCTAATCGTTAGTGCTTTGGGTGCATGTTTGGAGAGCAAGTAGGTATGTCATTTGTACATTTTGTCCACACTTATAAATGTTGGACTCTGAGTGATCTAGCATGCCTCTGCAGAGCTGTCCTATAATGACTAGCGTATGGACAAATGGTCCAAACTATTTTGGTGGGTTGCCTTGACCATTTTTACAGACATGGCAGGCTGTTGCGTCCACATTGTCAACAAAATATCTCTTCATTGGTTCCTCAATATAAGTTAAGAAATTAATATCTTTTTCTAGTGATAATTACACTTCATGTGCCTAATATTTTGGGTGTTTTCTCCAACTATTCTGCCTTCAATATGGGGAAATTTGCATCCTATTTTAATTATGTGGCGTATTCGACATATTCCAATCTCCTCTTAGCATCTTTACAAACTCTATATCAACACATGTCATTCTATTATTATCTATTTCTTCCCCAAATAACTATCTCCCTTATCTAAAAGTAGCACATCACTATTTTTACAAGGCCACAAGAGAAATACTAAGCCTACAAATAAATAAATTCTTAATAGAAATTCTAAATTAAATATAATTTTAAATGCTAAGGAAAGTTGATAAATGTGTTTGTGTGGTTGGGTCGTTGTAAAAGTATTTAATAAATATTTATTGGTATAGTTTCTGATTTGAAAGCTAATCAGTTGATTTGGTCATACATTTATAAAATAAAAAATTTATCATATCTTTATTATTTTTGGCAAAATTATAACTTAAAAGTCATATATACCATAAAATTTTATTTTAAAATGTATTTTTTTTTTAATTTCAGGGATGTCATCCATGTTTTGCTCATACTTTCCTGATTTATTAGTTCGAATATTTTTTATTTTTAAAAAATAAAAAATTTATTTCATTATATTATTCATAGGCCTAAATGTATTTCATTATATTTTTTTATTTTTAATGAAGGCATGTTAATTTTATAGATTGAAATGTAACTGCCACGTCATCAGTTCACCATTTCATCAATGCCGCATAGCTAATAATCGAACAGTAGTGATATTAAAAAAAAATTAGAAAAAAGGAAGACATAATTAATTATGATACTATATAGTGTAAGAGGGAAAAAAATAAAGACTATATGGTGTTATAGTTCATTCATTTATCATTTTTCAATAATAAAAAAGTTATGGATTGGCAAAAGGCGAATTTATGTAATAAAAAATATTCAGAAGCAAATTTAGATAAAATAAGGCTTTATTTAGAAAATTTTCTCCAATAGCTGCGCCAAACGAGATTTTATTTGGATTTGGATTGTGAGGAGCTTTTAACACCCCTAGAAAATTACTATAACACCCCCTTTTGGATTCTAAAATCTTATATTATTTTATTATTGTTACATAATTTTTATATTGCATAATTTTTAATTCCTAAAATTTTTTCAAAAAATATGTTCAATTAAAATTTAAAATATAAATATAAATTATGAAAATGGTGGGCATTTTAAAAGAATAATCTATTTAAGTGTTTAATTTAATTTTCATTCAAAATTAATTAATTCTTTATTCAAAACAAAAAATAAATTAATTTATCTTCAAGTAATTTAGGTAATTACAATTAAAGAGACGCTGTAATATGAATTTCGAGAGAGAATGTCAGAAAGCCTACTCCTTTGATTTTTATTTTTTAAGACTCACGAGCTTTTGCTCCCTTTAGCCCAAGTTACTGGACTCCCATTTTCAAAAAGGTCTTGTATGGGCTTCATCGTGGGCTTATGTTAAATTAAACTAATTTTCATACCAAAATTACCCTTTTTTACCTAAATAAACACATATAATTTGTCTTTCAATTCCTTGCAATTTTTTATGAATGCAAAGATGTCTACGCGGACTTGAAGAGAGAGAGAGAGAATAAAAGATTTGAAGAGAGATAAAATACAAGTGGAGTTTATTAGATTTGTTCTGTCCTTAAGTATAAAAATGAAAGAATAATGAAAGGGGTGTTAATAGCATGACTTATCGTTAACCTCTTAAATATTTTACATATACATCACTTCTCAAAAACCCACTACAATTCTGAAATTACCCTCATCCGTTCACTCTTTTTTTCTTTTTTTAGGCTTTGAATTCTATTCCTTCAAATTTACCTTCAAAATTTGGCTATTTGTATCCACTTATTTCTCAAATCTAATCTTATTGATTTAATATAGAACAAACAAATTCATTTTTTCACAATTAAAATTTCGAATTTGTTAATCGGCTTGTGGCCGAGCGGCCAGAACTACTCCCTCACAATTATAAGAGCAATGCATTATGGAGATTTCATTCCTCAATTATGAGTGAAGACAATCTTTTTCCTTTTGAAATGTGAGTGAACAAGACGTCCTTCGAATATTAGAAAAATTTATAAATGTCCCTCCAATATTATAGAGGTTTGTGGGGATTTAATTTTTTCTCAATTATGAGTGACGACAATCTTTTTCCTTTCAAATATGAGTAGAGTAGACGTCTTTCGATTATTAGAGAGGGTAAAAATATGGACAGTGCTATTTAAGATATAATATTCTCATATAATGTGAGTTATAATATGAGTAATAGTTTCATATAATTTTAAAAAAAAATTCAAACTTGTTAACTAGTATAAGAAATCAACAAAAAGAGAAAGAAGAAAAGGTAGATTTTCTTTTTCTTTTGTTAAGATCTCAAACTTTACAAAAGAAAAAATAATCATTAAGACTTACAAGAACGATATCAAGAAACCAACGAAGCATAACAAGCGAGGAGGTGAATCCGCCGGTGAAGAGTAGATGTTGTTATGGAGTTTTAATTCCTTGTTAAGATTTTACTTTTTCTTTCTCTTTAATCAGTTTAATGGGTATTTGTTTTTGTTATTATAGTGTACTTGACACCCAAGTGGGTGTCATTTCAATATTAAAAAAAAAAAAAAAAACAGTAGAGAGAGAGCTCATGTGTTGAAGAAGAGTGGGGTTGGTTTCGAAATTAAATTGGGGTTTCAAAATTACAGGTTGTTTTTAAGGAAGGCAACCGTATGCCACCAGCACCACTCAATCTTAAAAAGCAACTCGTGTTTATTTGGACACAAAATTTGTTTATAATTGTTTTTTTCAAATATCGTAAAAATTTTAAAAAAAAAATTTATTAAAAGCTCCAATATTATAGAGGTTTGAATTAGAAGCCAAGCAAGACGATTCATTTTCAAATTAAACTTACTCAATCATGTAGACAAACAAGTCTTCACTCTTTTAGAGAGGGTAAAATATTAATGATCTTGGATGTAATAGTGGCTAAGTATAAACTTATTTGGAATAGTTTTTAATTTTTTCACTCAGTATAAGAAATCAACAAAAGAAAGAAGAGGTAGATTTTCTTTTCTTTTGTTAAGATCTCAAACTTTACAAAGAAAAATAATCATTCTCAAGAACGATATGAAACGGCATAACAAGCAATGAATCAAAGAGTAGATGTTTTATGGAGTTTAACCTTGTTAAGATACTTTTCTTTCTCAATCAGTTTAAATTTGTTTTGTTATTATAGTGTACTTGACACCCAAGTGGTGTATTTCAATTTAAAAAAAAAAAAAACATAGAAAGCTCATGTGTTGAAGAAATCAGATAAAATTACAGGTGAAAAGGCAATGAAACACCACTCAATCTTAAAAAGCAACTCGTGTTTATTTGGACACAAAATTTGTTTATAATATTTTCTTTGGTACAAAATGGAATAAAATATAAACACAAAAGTGTAAGATAGAAAATTAAAAATAGCGAATCGTTAAAACTCAATTAATATTTAAAAAATATAAAAATTTAAATAAATAATAAAAGATGATTTAATCAAAATTGTGAATTAACGAAAAAAAGTCGGGAAAATATTTAGATTAGCGAAATATAAAAAGAATAAAAATATTCATGATAAAACGATATTTTATTAAATTGTGAATATCAAACATTTTAATGAAAAAATGATAATATCCCAAATATAAATAATATGCCTCCAAATAGGCAGATAAGATACATAAAGGCTTAGAAGTCTAATTGATGAAGATTGATTTTACGGAGCACAACACAATTTGTGTGCAAATTGCAAGCCCATACAAATTTTTGTCGTTATTAGATACTTTTGGACTTCAAACCAACGGTTCGTGGTTGAAAGAGTACCCGTAAGAACGAGGAAGCCAAGCAAGACAGAACAAAAATTCAGTGAATCGATCTAACATGGAAACAGAAAAATTCATCTTTTTCATGTACTCCACTCTGATTTCGCCACGTCATCACACTCTCTCTGGCAAGATGTAGTTGCGCTTATTACCTTCAGAGCTCGTACAACATAAATCACTCAAATCTAATCAGGACGAGAGCACCACTTAAAAGCCAACTTCCTTTTTCTCCACTAACTCGGCAATAATGATTGGCCTACTTAGAGTTCCCAACTCTGAAATGCTTCGCAGAGGATCATCTCGGGGTTTCGCGCTTTTCAGGGATCTCACAAGTCACAAATCCAATAACATCTAATCCCTAAATAATTACGATTTCTGAAATAAGGAGAAAATGTTTACCATTTGTATCAAATAGGTACCTAAGTCATTTTTATATCAATCCGGTATTGCATTATAAACATCAAATTGGCCAATAAGCTGTGTAATAGACTACATTAGACTTAAATATAACGCTTTGAACAATACCTAAATTTAAGATTTAATTAGGATAATATCTAACTACATAAATATTAACTTTGAACTATACACACTAGAATCTAATGTCTAATGATACATATGAGATTTTTATATATCTTAGTATCTAATAGTGTGTAATGACTGTATTAGACTCAAATATAACATTTTGAACAATACCTAAATTTTAAGATTTAATTAGGATAATATCTAGTTATATGAACACTAACTCTATTCATTATGAATTCTTTATAACCAAATAGAGAAACATTACACACACTAAAATCTAATGGCACATAGGATAATTTATATTGGTCCTATCTAGTCTACCCAACTCATCTACTATAGGTAAAAACTAAATTAAAATCAAAAAATGAAAATCACTATAATGCATGCTAGGACAACGAAACAATACCACCACATTTTAAAATCTAAATACAGAAACTTAGAGATAAAATTTGATAAGTTAATCAAACCAAATTTGATAATAGCTTACACAACAAGCTTCCACCTACGCTATGAGAACTTCCATACACAATCATCAAAATCAACATAACCAACTCGATCATAAATGTTCACTTTTAATCTGAGCACCAAAGTGACACCATTAGTAGGTCACAAGAAAAAACTTGAGATGTAAGATAAAATTATAAATAAAGAAAAACTAAAAATAAAAATCAGAAAAAAATCAATTAAAAAAAGAGACTGTTAAAAACTTTAGAGAACAAAATAATATTATATTTGACTATGAGAACAATTGCTAGAATTTGTGAGTAGTGACAACTTTTCATTAAATTGATTCAAATTGAAAGAATAATTTATCTTACTTACTTCCATTTACCGTCACATGGAGAAAAATCATGATGCCTAAATCATCCTATTATTAGTAAATAATGGGTACTTGGCTAGGGACCAATTTGATAAAAACACAATATTTGTGATTTTTATAAAATAATGTAAAAAAATGGATTCCGAAGTTATAATGGCATAAGATGTGTGTCGCTGATCAAGCAATCAGCAACTGTTCTCTCTTTCACTGCAATTTACAACTGTCTCACTTTAAAAGATTTTTATTCGACTCTCAAATTTAGCAAGTCCCATGAATCGCTTTCATTTTCCCTTTTGAGTCTTCTGGCTCCTCATTTTCTCTCTCTCTCTGTGTAGACTCTTATTCTCATGGAGTCTCTGCAAGCCACTCGTTTACTGTCATGGAAATCATTTCTCAATACTGCAGCCAAAGCCGGCACCACTTGTTCCAGACCAACAACCCAGCTGGGGTTTCCTCCTTTATCCAAAAATGGCTTCTTGATGATTAGAAGGTCGTTCACCAATGCCAGCACCGGCAGTGGCAGTAGCAGTGGTGGGACTGAGGCTGTTTCTGGTAATATAAGTTCTCAAGACAGCTCTTCTCCTCCAGTTGAGGATGAAAAAGATGAGAATAAACCTGGGTATTTATTGGGTCAAGAAAAGGACGGTTCTGGTTTGGTTATCGGTTTTCACTTGATTCCTCCTTCTGGTATGTTCATTTTGCTTTGTTTTCAGTTTTGTAATCTGTGAACTCTTTTTTTTTTTTTTTTAAATGGCTTGCTTTTTAGTTTTTCGAATTTCTTGTTCTTCAGTTTTGGAATCTGCTTTGATTTGCTAATCATTTTGTAATAGTCAAACGGTTGCTTTTTCACTTATTTCGTCTTACTTTTCTTTTCTGATTATGTTCTCCTTATTTGACTAATTGACTTTACTTATTAGCAGACAAAATTTTGCTTTTCTGGAGTCATTTTCAAATCTGAAGTTCCTGTACCAGAATCTTAAATTTTGATAATGGACAATATATCCATGAATTGAAGCCTAGCACTTATTATCCATGGAGCAAGTTACTCTGACTAGCTTACTGAGCCTCATCTTTATTTCATATTTAAAATTGAAATTCATTTGGCAATTGCCTAATGCTGTGGTTACAGGCTCTAACTTAGGAATCCTGTTTGCCCAAGTGTAGCCCCACAGTCAAGAGGCCAACAAAGGGACTGATCAGTCGATAATCGGGAGAAAATTAACTACAACTTCATGGAAAAATCAGAAATTCTTTTAAGATGTTATTGAATTATTTTGAGTTGTTGGAATTTTTGCTTTAACGTGTTTGTGAAATACAAGATTTTGTATTGGAAGCTTGCACCCAACATATAAAGTTGAACTTTGTGTAACTTTCTGGGGAATTTTGGCTGCTTCCAGTCCTTCTGAGTTTGAATTTCGTCTTGAATATACCAATCTGCATTTTATTGACATTTGTTGCGGATACTAAAGAACTGGGAATTCTGATTGCAAATATAAACTTGAACTACAGGAGACCATGAAGTCATTGACTCTCGTAAAGATGTAGATGGTTATGGGGTAAAGAAAATTGAGGATGTTGAAGGAGAAGACAAAGCTCAAACTCGAGTGAGCTACAATGTTGTCTTTGTCACTGCTGAGGCGGCACCTTATTCAAAAACAGGTGGACTAGGAGATGTTTGTGGTTCTTTGCCTGTAGCATTAGCTGCCCGAGGACATCGCGTGATGGTTGTCTCTCCTAGATACTTGAATGGCACTGCTGCAGACGAGAATTTCACTCTTGCTAAAGATTTGGGATGTCACATCAAGATATACTGTTTTGGTGGAGAACAAGAGATTGCTTTCTTCCATGAATATAGAGAAGGTGTTGACTGGGTAAGGATTTCTGCAGGCTTTCATTGACAAAATATGTAGAAACTCATTCACATGTTCCAAATATTGTTCAAGTCGTAGAATTACTCCTATGATGATGAGCGCATTCCCCTTTTGTAGGTATTCGTGGACCACCCTTCATATCACAGACCTGGAAACCCTTATGGGGATATAAATGGTGCTTTCAGTGATAACCAGGTATGTTTTTAATCTAGTAGGTGTGTTGGGATTTATGAAGCAAACAATGATTTTTTTCTCAAACAATGACAAGCTGTTTTCTCATCTGGTTTTACAGTTTCGGTACACTTTACTTTGTTATGCAGCATGTGAAGCTCCATTGGTGCTTCCATTGGGGGGTTTTACATATGGTGAAAAATGCCTTTTCCTTGTGAATGATTGGCATGCTGGTCTTGTGCCAGTGTAAGTGGTTTTCTTCTAAATCACTGCTTTTATTTGCATTTACTGATCGATTAGTTGATTTTTGATTAATTTTTCAGTAAATATTAGGAAAAGAGCCTTACTGTTTCTTTATCAAGTTTTGCCCCATTATTGAATCCCTTCCTTTTTCAATGTAGCCTATTGCACTTTCATCGCTCTTTCTCTTGTTTAAACATTGGCAAACTTTTACTAAAACACAATCCCTCTCTTTATCCTTCATCAGTGGAAGTAGGAAACTGTTTTGGTAACTAAGTTGTTGTATGCTTGTCATTGTAAAAGCATTTAAAAATTTTGTACTTGAAAGATTTTTCAGGTCTGGGCCATGTGTCAATTAATTGTTTTTTCAATTATCTCATTAAATGGATAGTAGTTTTTTTCCTCTTTCCCCCCATTTCTTATTGCAAATTTTGATTTATATAGGATGTTAAAATCTCTGACAAAGTTGGTTCTGATTTTTCCTGTCTTGGTTCAGGCTTTTAGCTTCAAAGTATCGTCCACATGGTGTCTATAAAGATGCTCGAAGTATCCTTGTAATACATAACCTTTCACATCAGGTGCTTTTGTGATCAACTCTCTCCATGCTGTTCCTTCAATGTTACTTAAATTGCCACCTATGCTTGTGGTTCATAAACCTCTTTGCACAAATTCTTATGATGTATGAAAGTTCACATGTCTCAAATGGTAATCTCAAATATTTCTTTTTCTACATATGAAAGGGTGTTGAACCTGCGGCAACTTACAAGAATTTGGGACTACCTCCAGAATGGTATGGGGCTCTGGAATGGGTGTTCCCCACTTGGGCTAGGACACATGCTCTTGATACTGGTGAAGCTGTCAATGTTCTGAAGGGTGCAATTGTCACAGCTGATCGATTACTTACAGTGAGCAAGGTCATTAGTCTTGCATATCTTCTTTCCACATTTGGGTTCTAATTTGACAATCTATCGGGTTCCTATCTCTTAGTTGTCTATGATAAGCTACTTGTGATATTTTAGCACTTTTATTTTCAAGATTTGAATTAGAAAGTTTATTTGATGGGTCCATCATATGCAGCCAAAAGTGCTTTATTTTTCATTTACTGTATCACATTTACGTCATCGTTATTTTTGCTAATTGCAGGGTTATTCATGGGAAATAACAACTGCTGAAGGTGGATATGGCTTACATGAGATATTAAGCAGTCGAAAGAGTGTTCTGAATGGTATGTGTTTTATAACTACAATTTAACATAAGGTTGTTGAATAGTGCAGAGTTTGTCTCAGGGTGCTAGGTATCTACAAACTTAAAGGTCCTCCTGGATTCCTTATGTTGATGGAACCTCACCTTCATGGATATCTGTATTGGGAACAGCAATAGATCTTAACTAGGACACAATGATGCTTTTGGTCAAATGCAGGATGTCTCTTCATGTCTTCATGAAGAGTAAATTTCATGGAGTGCATGTGAATAAATGTATATTGGCGCTTGCAGTTTCTTCAATTAACATATGTTATTATTGTCAGGAATCACAAATGGCATTGATATAACCGAGTGGAATCCATCTTCAGATGAGCACATTGCTTCCTATTACTCAATTGACGATCTCTTTGGAAAGGTGGTTGAATCTCATGTTTCAATACCCACTGGTTTAATCTCATGTTTCTACACCTACTGTTTTGCAGCATGCTTCTTTAACCCAGGTGTTTATATATTACAGGTTCAGTGCAAGATTGCTTTGCAGAAGGAACTTGGCCTTCCCATTCGACCTGATTGTCCCCTGGTTGGACAAAAATTTCACTTTCTGCTTGAATTTTGTAGAAAAATATATATGTACCTTTAATTGTTGTTTTAGTTTGATTTTGTAGATTGGATTTATTGGAAGACTGGATTACCAGAAAGGCATTGACCTGATTCGCTCGGCAGCCCCAGAGATATTGGCAGATGATGTTCAATTTGTATGCGAGTTTTTTTTTTTTTTTTAATTTTTTAAGATAAAATTATCCTCTTAACTTGTTTATTTAGCAGAAAATGGTTTCTTACTAAAATTATGAGTTGTGAGTTTATCTTAAGGACTAAGATAGTGGATTTTAAGTTGCTTATTATTTCTATTTTTGCCTTTCTCCTTTATCTCATTTCCATGAAGTATCTATGTATCTAATTTTCTCTAAATTGAAACTCTGTAAACTAAATAATATTCTTTGACATTAAAAATGAAAAATAAAATAAAGTACCCCACTTAAATTTGAGTAAGTTTAAAATAATTAATTCCTGAAACCTCTGTAGAGAGAATGGCAATGTCTGTGCATGCTTATGTAAGCTGTTCTCTATTTTATCCCTTCATCAGAATCGCTTTGGATTATATATCTCTTTAAGCCAACTCAAGCTTCCAAGATGTTTCAGGTCATGCTTGGTTCTGGGGATCCTCAATTTGAGATCTGGATGAGAGACACAGAGGCAACTTACAAAGACAAGTATCGTGGTTGGGTTGGATTCAATGTCCCAATTTCTCATAGGATCACTGCTGGGTAACTCAAAATTTTCCTTTACAGTTAATGTGT
Organism: Citropsis articulata; assembly: GCA_030449925.1. NCBI lineage: Eukaryota > Viridiplantae > Streptophyta > Magnoliopsida > Sapindales > Rutaceae > Citropsis > Citropsis articulata. Next base: position 399,970 of record JASUUH010000135.1, on the reverse strand, counting down.
TTGTTAAGGATACTGGTGACACTGAAGTTTTGGAATGGACAGATGTGACATACTGTTGATGCCTTCAAGATTTGAGCCATGTGGACTAAATCAATTGTATGCAATGAGATACGGAACTATACCAGTAGTTCATGCCACCGGAGGACTTCGAGTGAGTTCAAACATCCATGACATTAAGTGTTTTAGATATATGTATAGTCCTCTCTTGTGACGTCTGCATTTTTTCAAAGTCCAAACCAGCAATTCTGCATGGAAAGAGTTTGTAAAAGTAAAAAGTTATACACAACTCTTTGTGTATAAAGTTGCATAACTAGCGCATTAGAATGAAAGTTTTTTTTCGTGTTTTAGCAATTCTATGTAGAGAACTTTAAGGTCTGAATTTTAAGAGAATGCAGACGTCTGATAGCTGAAGCTTTTTACGTATACAAATGGCTTATGCATTTAATACAACTACCTATTCTAGGATACAGTGGAAAACTTCAATCCATTTGCTCGAGAAGGCAGTGGTGAAGGTACCGGGTAAGTATTTGTCCTTAAGCTCTTGGCTTGTTTGATGTCGATTGGACAAATTCTATCTGAAACAAGAATCATATGGCTATATCTTTTTCTTAGAAAAATTCAAAGCTAAACACATTCATGATTTACAATGGGGTGCGAGATTAATGGGTACTGAAACACTAAACAGAGTTATAAGTCTAGTTCTGAGCTAAGCCCTCTGGCATCAAAAAAACAAATTGCTTCCTTGAGAGATGTTTTATTATTTGTAGAACCTTTGTTAACTTTTTGCTGTACAAGATTAGGAGAAATCTGAAAGAGTTAATCTTATGTTGAAAATCTCATGATGTAATTGTTACTAAAGCATACAGAGGTTTTACAGAAGGGGGCAAAAAAATTTATATTAAGATAAGCTTATCTAGTTTAATATTAAAATTAAATGAACAACCATTTAGCATGAATGTGAAGCAAGTGCTTTTTGAATGTCCAGAAGATTTTATTTGATGGCCAGAGAGCTTTTTCTTGTGTATTTAGATACCGTAATTGTGTTCCTCAAATATTTTTGCTTACATTGCTGTAAATGACACTGACAGGTGGTCCTTTTCGCCACTATCAGTAGAAAGCATGTTGACGGTAAGTTTATTGATACTAAAGTATGAATCCGGTGAAAACATGTGACAATCAGTGAGTAAACAAAAATGATGGTTACAATAATCATTTGGGTATTATTAAATTGGTAACATAAACACAATGAAATGATGGAAATCAACTAATATGATTAATGATTTATTCCTTGTCTATATAATTTATCTTTTTGGCTTAATCTATATCTGACCATTGGTGAGTCATTTTATAGGCATTAAGATTTGCAGTACAGACTTACAGAGAACACAAGTCATCTTGGGAAGGATTGATGAGGAGAGGCATGGAAAAAGATTACACGTGGGAAAATGCTGCGATACAGTATGAACAGGTTTTCGAATGGGCCTCCATTGATCTTCCCTACATTCACTGAGGTAAACAATAAGTGAAAAAGAAGAGTAAACTGAAAGATTTAAGTTTTCATACAGTGGTGCCGGTCCTGGTAATATCAGCTTGAACATCGCTTCCAGGAAAAATTTCTTGTCAAAATGCTAGGTGGGTATGAGATTTTATAGTCATTTTGGTCCCTTTTTTTTTTTTTGAGCCGGCATAGTTTATAAAATTCCACAAATGAACACGTTGACCAAGTTCTTTGTTTTTTAATTATATACAGTATGAAAATCATGTATTTTATTTTATAACAAGGAAAAGAATCAGTGATATTCTTGTGACAAGTGCCAAGCTGTTTAGCTTTAAAAACTCCTGTTGTAATAGACAAGAAGCCCTTGCGTGTGGCATTTGCTTCCATTTTGTCTCAAGTGTTACTTGTTGAGACTTGAGAGAACAAAATATTGGTGTTGTTTTTTGGGATTTTGTTTTTGTATTTAAGGTTAAGAGTGTGATCTTATGAGCATCTCTTGTTGCATGATCAATGGAAAAGAATAATGAAGTGGGTTTCATGCAGATAAGAAAAGGATCTTAATTATGTTCGAATTTTCTATGTGCACTATAATAGCATCATTAATGAAATTTTGGATATACGCATGTTTCCTTAATGCTAGGAATTGCCATGCGGACAACATTGAGCTTAATTTCCAAGTAATGAGAAAAGTGTGCTCTTGAGTTGTGGTATTGCATGTTTGAATGGGAAAGAAAGGGATCAATTTGCAGACACAGAATTTTTTTTCTTTTTAACACTAAGTCCTAAAGTTTGATTATGACTGTTGTGACAATCAAGTCAAAGAAGTTTATACAGCTTGTCACGTTTCTGCATATTCGAACTATTATAAAGGAGATTTAGAAAATCTTTTAAAAGACAATGTTCTTTTTTTCATAAGCATACATTTAGATTTTCTATTGAGTGCTTCTATAAATGGTTGGTGAGGATTAAAAAAAGTCAATATTTACAAATTAAATATTTATTAAATATAAATAAAATGGATAATTCAACAGCTCATTTGTGATGATAAAAAAATATACATTAAAGTGAATATTAGTAAATTCCATAAAATTTCATGAGCCTAAATCTTTCACATTATAAGAGGGAGCCTCTATGATACCATCATTGATTGTGTTGATTTGCAGTACAGACTTATAGGTTAATTATAAATATTAGTATAATAATTTATTATTATAACAATTATAAGTATGCGTGTAATTATAAGAAAAAAAAAAAGATCGCACCGATGGATTCTCTCCACGTAAAACACTTGGGAAGCGAATTCAAGAAGCAATCATTATCAGCGAGACTAGGTCCCTGGCCCTAATGAATGACCAAATTGCAGAACGGTAATCAATGCGCACCACGAGGATTTCAGGTCATTTCAGTGGGGCCGCTTTCCGCAAATGCTTCTCCTGGATACAAATGAAAATAGTATGCCATTGGGATAGTACTATCTACTTTTCTTTATAAACCCATCTTATTTTTAAAAAATAATTATAATAATTTCATAATATTTTTAAAAAATAAATTAATAAAAAATTTATACAGCTAATTAATTAAATTTTTTATTAATTCTTTTTTAAAAAATTTTATTTTATTATTTTATTATTATCAAATAAAAAAATAAATAAAACATTAGTTATTATATCTAATAATTTAAATATTTAATTTTATAACTTATAATTTAATATTTTTAAATGAAACATAATTTTTATTTCACTATCCTTACGTATAAATAACATAAATTTAATAGTCTAATAATTTGTATGAGAATTATACCATAAAAATACTGTGTTAATTTAATTAAAAAATAATAATCATACTAATAAAAAGTAGTATTAGAAACAGAGTTTAGTACAACTTAGAAAAATATTGAAGTTAAAATAAATTCTTGATAATTTTATTTTATAAGGTTAAAATAATCTATTTAAATTTAAATCAAAGTAATCTTTATAATTAAATATCTTTAAAAAATCTAAGTAAAAAAAAATCAACTAATATAGGTTTAATCAATTAATTCTTTAAAATTCTTCTCAATTTAAAAATTTTAAAAATAATGTGTAATTTTTATAATTATTTTTTAAAAATAATGCGGATTTACAAAACATATGGGTGAAAATATTGTCACTCAAACTTTAGAACGGTAAGGAGCTAAATGTTATTATCCCACACTCTAACAACAAATTGCCCGGAAGGGCAAGTTCGTAGGGAGCGGTTATTCTTTCCCGTTCTTGCAACAGATCCACCTTTGGAATCTCAATTCTGAATATGAGGAAAATGGAAAAAATTCCATGATTGAGAGAAAATTTGGAAAAAAAAAATTAAAAAAAGTTTCTTTTTTCATTTCTTCTTTTTTCTTTTGCAAAGGTTATGTATGTGTTTTTTCTTGAATCAAAATCCATTGACAACTTACCAAGTTTTTTACAATTTTGATTTCATATATGATTCCTTGTGGAGTTTTGAATGTATGATATTAACCCTTCAATCGTTTAATTTTCTTTATTGTAAAGCATAAATCGATGATTTCGAATCCAGGTTTGGTTTTTTATGCATGCATTGCAAAAGGGTCAATAATTCTTGGGGAATTTTCATCAAAAGAGCCAGCGATATCAGAAACTTTAGCCCAAGAATGCATTGATAAGACCCCACGACATCATTCAATGTTCTCTCATACAGTTTGCAAAAGAACTTATACCTTTTTAATCAATGTTCCTCTTACCTATTTTGTCATCCATGATGAGGATCTTCACAAAGGAGAGTCCTTTTGGTTCCTGAATCGGGTTAAGTCTGCTTTTGAGGAGATTTTTGAAACTAGGTCGATCTTGAATTTTGATAATGTCAGCAATCACTGCTTTCAAGCTCATTTCGATGCGGTTTTCTGTGAAATAATGGGTTTGGATTTGGGTTTCTCGAGTTCTTCAAGGAGTGGGTCAAAAGATGGTCGAAGCTCGAGTGTTGATTCATCTAAAGGCAGGAGGACGGTGCTGGCTCCGTTGCTTGGGGAGCCGTGTAAAGGGTTGAAGAAAAAGAAGAGATCGAATGGCGAGAGCGAGGCTATGAGTCGGGATTTTAGTGATGTTAATGAGGAGAAGAAGGTCGATGTCTGTGATGATGTGACACTGCAAAAGAATGCACTGTATTCGGGTGATCATCGACAGAGGGCAAAGCAGGTTTGGAAAAAACATGTTTGGATTGTTTTGGGGCTGGACTTGTTTGTATGTGCCGTGCTATTTGGGATTTGGTTGTGGGTTTGCAGGGGTTTCCGGTGCATCAATGGTTGAGTTTGTTTTGTTTCTTTTATGGGATGTTCTTGTTGTATATGGGTGATTTACTTTCTACTTGATTGAGGATTCTACATCTGTAACAAAAGAAGGATACATGGTGATGAGAGGAATATATTTGTTATGATACTGCTAAGAGTAAATGTTGTTCATGAGTTCTTGCGGCGTGTATTCGGCTTCTACTGGTAATACTCTTAGTTTCTTCGATCAATGATTTGCTGTGTTATGTCAGGCAAGCCAAATAGCGCTTCTGTTACAGTTCTTGACTAGCATAGTCCCTTGTAATGAGCTAAACTGTGTGTATCTATTGGCTACAGGTAAAACCAATGCAGGCATGGTCTTCTATGTTTCTTTGTTGCATGATTATGAATTGTTCAAATATTTTAATGATACTTTGTCAATTTAGTTTTTATTTGAGGTTAACATATGAGAAATGATGAAACAGGGCAAAGTTAGATATTAGAGGTGGGCATATCATAGTTTTCTAGATATTCCTTTCTCATCTTTCTTTCTTTTGTAATCCGCTCAATGTAGGGCAAAAGCTTTTATTTGAGTGCAATGAGGGTTTCCCATGATTAAGTTGTCATTACTATATTTTGATCGGTGGTGATTGATTGTTAAGTGTATAGGACAGAAAATCAGAGAACTGTTCGATTTTTAAGTGTATGGGACAGAAAACCCTTTGTGTTTATGTGTGGTTTCAGATACCATATTGGGCTCTGCCATCAAAGTCAGATTAAAATCTCTCATCTAAAATTTCATTTGTTATTTATATATAGCCCTATGTAGAGACTTAAAAAGTCTGGAATATTCAATCATTAGGTGCGACTACTAGTTATGCATTGATAGAACTCTTTAAGTTTTATGATTATATGTCCTTCTACACTTGTGATGCAAGCAAGGGGATTTATTGTTCAATAATGGTAGGTATTACAAACTCATATATGAGCTCTAGTCATACAATTGACAGTATTATATTACTAACAATATGTCTCATGATATTGGTTTCCTCTATTTTCAAAAATGTTAACATGTGGCAGCGATATTACACTGCCGCATCAGTTGTGGGGGTAGAGTTCGTATAGAATGTATGCATGGGGTGTCACTCTTTATTATTCCAGTATTGTGGCTTGTGCGTGTGAAGGTTACTTATGCTCTTTCGAACAGAATTAACATTGTGCTGATGCAGGTGAAAATTCTAGTATTAACATTTTACACAGAGCATGGAAAAAAATGATACGCCAGCACTTTCTTTGCTAGAACTTTCTTTGCTAGAACGATTGGTTTTTGAATATTGGTCCTCGTTGCGTGATGAGCAATTTATTCTTTTAACATATCGTGAATGAGCATATGGATGTTTTATGCATGTTGAAATTATTGATTTGGTTGAGCAGGATCCTGCCCTCTTCGAATGGGAAAGAATGTAATAGTCACAAGTTTTATGACATCTCTTGAAGCCTTGTGCTTTTCTGTAAAAAGATAGCTGCAGCCTCATACTTGATTGCAACAGCTGATTTCTGAAAGTTGGATACCATGCCTTGCAGAATTGTATCTAAACATTTGAATTATGTGAAATTGACAGCTGGAAACTAAATTTGTCACAGCACTCTGCAGATTTATGGTTATAAACCAACAGTATTCAAACGGCCATACATTTTCCTTGTGCTGATATGGTACAGAGATCTATTTATCTTGGCAAATCATAATGACATGGCTTTCTGGACCAGTAAAAATGCCATTATACGTTAATATTTTTCATGAGGAATGGAAACATCCTGTAATGCGTAAGTCAGGAATCAAATTGTTGAAATTTTTACCATCTACCAATACATTACGCCGAGCAGAGCCACATAGCAAACCCAGAAATCTGCTCCAGGGGAGATACCCGCCCTCATTGCAAAGGAGCCAAGTTGCCCTTTCCCGATTGTTGAAGCCCCTGAAACCAACTTGGAAGCTTGGTTGAAGATCCAAGAAACTGCAGCATTCTACTTCTAGTGAATGCATGGGAAACTGAAAACAATACATACAAACATTTCTAAGGTTTGTATCATGTTCCGAGATCCAGATACAGATGATTGCATTGCATCATGCAACAGCTGAGTCGGAACACAACACAGCTTGCCAAAATCTACACACAAACAAAATATTCTAATCCTCGTATTCATTTAAATACATTATGTGCGATGAAAGTTTCATATTAAACCAACAACCAATATACTTAAATATCTATAAATACAAAACTACAACAGTTATTCCATGCTTAGGAGAATATATATATAACATATTGAAAGTATTTTGCATCTTTTAGCCACATGGGGTTAGCTTCTTATTGCCAGCCCCCCGAGGATTATCATCTTTCCAGTCATCAAATGCTCTTGCCTTCCGTACAGCATCATCATCATCATCTTCATCGTCTTCTTCACTTGTTCCCAATTTCCTATTGTCCTTGTACCAAGCAGAATTGGCTTCTTCCATGAGTTTAACATTCCTCTCCTGCCATTTATTCATCATTTCCATCTCCTTCAGCCCAGCTTCCTCTATACTCATGGTCGGCAACCTACCATAGAACATTTCTAGTTAGCTTACTTGAAATGACCAAATATCAATATAAGCATAACATAATTAATATTTTAAGACATAAGAACTCTAATAAAATATATTTAAGGCATAAGAGCTCCAATAAGTAAAACCAAGACATAAGACATAAGAGCTCTAATAAGTGAAATATATTTAAGGCATAGGAGCTGTCATAAGTAAAACCATCTTCCTCTTGTTCATAACCCCAAAAAAAAAAAAAAGGTCAAATAATAAATCCCTTAAAAAACATTCTATGTTGTCGGACAAGCAGAAATACCTATGCATAGGTTGGAAGACCTGCGCTGCCATCCTTTCCCTCTCACTTGTTAGGCCTCCACCCACAAGGCTTGCTGGTCCAAATATCATTGGCTGGTGTCTGTGCTCATGTGCTTGTGAGACTTTGGCTCTTCCTTCTAGAACATCCTGCGCAAAAGTAGCACATGTGATGGGCTGTGCTGGTTTTGTGTATTGAGCTCGAATAGCAGCATCACGATGCCAAGATTCAGCTTTTTTGGAGCGCTCATCAAGGACAACCTCAGAAAATTCCTCCTCACCTCCCTGGAAAGACAAGGAAACAGATCACTCAATTTATATTCATACTAATTGACATGCACAGAGCACAATCAATTATGGGGCACAGCAAAAGTAACCATTTCAACTATGAACTTCACATGCTTGACTACAATTTTAATCCACCTTTATCAAATTCCACATGAGCAAAATGGAAAGATAATTCAAAGCACATTTCTATACCAATAAAGTAGCTTACCACTTGGAAGTAACCAATAGCTTGCAAATTGATATTAAAATTAGCACACCGGACCAAAGACACGGCATATTAAAAAATTACTGTCCTCCAAAAAACTTTCTATGCATTTTATGGTAAGATGCCAAAAAAAACCAATCACAAATCTCTAAATAGCAATGAATTGGCAAAGGGGATGAGCCATTAAACGTTCACTGTATTAAACCGCCAATAAGAGTTTCCTAACAGTCACTTTAAGATTACCACAGTCTGTATTGAGAAGATAAAAGATGGGAACATAAAGGACAATGAGCAAATGCTTATTAATAATTGACGTTTGAGGAAATCTCAATTTACCAAGTGGATGTCACAGAAAAACTGGGGATTAATCTATAAAATTATCAATAGATACCTCGAGATTAACATACAACAATGGATATAGACATTGTAAATTTCGCATCTTCGAGTACTTTTTTTCAGATTACAAAAATTAAAAAAATTCAGTATTATTATTTCTTCTAATGGATGTGCTTCAGAGTAATCAGTGAAAAAAGGGCAGTGAAAACCAACAGGCCTGAGAAATGCAAACATCAGGAGAAACAATAGAAAATAAACAACCATCCAAGATCTCATTTATTGACCACATTAATAATACCTTTAATTGTCTTTCTTTTACAGCAGAAAGCATATCTTCCTCCTTCTTCAGCATCTCTAGCAGATCAAGAGCCTGTAGTACAGAAAATAAAAGTATTATCTTCAATGGCAATTTTAAGAAGCTTGCAAATGGAAAATCGTATCAAAACATAAGACAAACCTTGCAAACAGCCAACGAGATGGTGGTAAGCCAAGCCTGAAATGTTTTGGAAAGGAAAGAATGAGATTCACAGATCCCATGAAATCACAAACTTTAACAATGTTAAAAAAATGAAACTACCTAAATAAGAATTTTGGTTTTGACATGTAATAGGCATATATGAACTTCATTTACTTTAGGAAACCTACAATATCATTCTTAACATTTAGCATATGTTGGGTACACTGATAGGAATATTTGCCTTCCATGCCCTCAAATTAAATGACAACTAACCTCCCTTTCTTCTTCTCCATCGTCATCCAACACATCTTCCTCTCCAGCCTCAACAGGAGCAGATGGAGCGGCTGCTCTAGTTGAACGCCCACGCCTCTCCTTCCGCTCCTTTATTTCCTGAAGTTTTGATTCTGCCGCTCTTTGACGTTTGAACCGAGCAATCTGGATGCATGCACAAATCTATTAAGCAAACATACAACTATGTCGTACATCACAGGAATTTGCACAATGAAATAAGGGCTAACAACAGTATCAGGAAGGATAAAAAGTCAAAAAGTCCGAATTAATGCTTCTAAAATATCAAATGAAGCTACCTTTCGGGCCCTTTGATCTGCAAAAGCAGTTGGCTTGGCTTGTGCAATGGCTTCTAACTCCTCTTCTGGTACAAGTTCCATTGCCTCACAAAATGAAATAAACTCCTACAAAACGCAACAAACAACCAAAAAGAGCGATCATGCCCAAATTGCTAAGTTGATTAAAGTAAAAACTCGAGTCACACCTCAGATCAGTGAATGTCATTTACCTTCAATTTAGCCTGGGAAGCTTTAAGAATCTGTAACCTATCATCCTGTGCAATTTTTTCAATCAGCTCACCAAGATAATACGGCACCTGTACAAAAAAGAATCATTAGAAACTGCCACGGCAACTTGAATCCTTTCCACAATCACACCAGCCACAGCCATTTAAACCAAGACCATAATTTTCAACATAACAAAATCATAATGTGATCATATTATTATTGATCATTCACTGACCACACTTTTACTTGGCAATAATACTAAGCTTACAAAGCTATATCGCAACTGATACAACACCCATTAGAAACTGTTATGCATGAGATAGATGCTGGGCATCGGATTTTGGTAAGTAGCAGCTATCATTGTGTGCCGCATCATTTGCCACACAAACCAAATTCGTAATTTTTAATCCAAAACTCATTCTTTTCCTTGAAATTAACAAGCTTAAAACGAATAAGTAAACCCCATTTCCATTTCCAACTTTCTAAGCATCCAAACAGAGCACTAATTACAAACATTAAACAATAAATTACCAGAATATACTTGAGATTGTTTGTGCTGATATCTTCTTTGGTCTCATTCGATGAGAACAACCCTAGCTTACCGACCATATCCTCGCACTTCTCCAAAACCTCACATCCTTTCCTCACAGCATCCTAAAATCAATCCAACACAATCATATTTTTAAATTCAAATCAAAATTCTAAGGCAACCAAATCAAATGCTGCGCGCATAACAGTACCGGATCGCAACCGGCTTCCGTAGCTATCTGGTGGATCTTTCGCCCTTGTTCAAAGAGCGAAGGCAGTGGCAGCTCCTCCCTTGATACCTCACCCATCGGTCACCGTATCAGAACCCTAGATTTCAGTCGTGAATTTGGAGATATTTGAAACGTTCAGGGGCAGACTAGCAATAAGAAGACAATTTCGCGAAAGAACGATCTGGGGGAAGAGAGATTTATATAGATTATTGAGGACAGGCCAGGATTGCAAATCTTTGCCACGTAGCGCTTAGAGTGGGACCAAGCACTCTGACCGTTGGAATAGAGTAACAAGAAGGCAACTTGACTCTAGAAAGGTCTGGCGCCTTTTTTTAAACTATTTTATGAAATGAAAATGTTTGTTTTTCGGTATTGTATTTTGAAAATGAAAAAAAAAAGATTAAAATAAAACTATCAACGAGCATAAGTTAATTGAACAACAATAAATTTAAATCAATTGTAATATGTGTCAAAAAATTAGTATAAATAATAGCACGCTATCAATAAAAGACTAAAAAAGATAAAAATTAATTGCAGACAAAAGTGGTATATTATAAGATAAAAATTATTTTTTTTTTGTATTTAATTTTATATTATTTTTAGTACATATAATATTATTCAATATAAAGGTAGTAAAGAAATTCTGAGTGAAAATGTTATAATAAATTATAATAAGTGTTGCATAAATTTTGAACATACAAAGAAAAGAACAATATTTTATTAAAATTCAATAAAAAGAAATTTATATGGTTCCAAATGGCATAAGAAATTTTTGGAATATAATTAGGGTGTTTACTTACCAACAATAGAAATAAAATAATAAATTAATCACGCTTATTAAAATTAAAACTTTGATATAATCGTATCTACTAATCATTCCCAGGCGTGGGGAGGTGGAATGAGATTCCCATTCCCAGATTACTGCTTTCGCCCCTCCTCCAAATTTTAAAATATATGTCTCTGTAATTAATTAATATTTAATATATTATTATAATTAACTAATTAATATATTAATATATTATTAATAATAATTAATAATAATTATATTTTTTGAATAAATAATGACAATAATTAATATATTATTATAATTAACTAATTAATATATTAATATATTATTAATAATAATTAATAATAATTATATTTTTTGAATAAATAATGACAATAATTAATATATTATTATTAATTAATATAATTATTAACTAATTAATATACCATTATAATAATTATTAATATAATTATGTTAATTAATTCTATATTATTATTAATTAATTAATCTAATAATTACTATTAATAAATATACTAATATATTATTAACAATAATATATTAATAATTATAATTTTGAATAAATAATCACAATAGTTAATTAATTATTATTATTATAATTAATTAATGGATATAATTGTTAGTATATTAATATATTATTAACAATAATTATTAGTAATTATAATTTGTGAATAAATAATCACAATAATCAATACATTATTATTAATTAATAAAATTATTAATTAATTAATATACCATTATAATAATTATTAATATAATTATTTTAATTAATTCATATATTATTATTAATTAATTAATCTAATTATTACTATTAATAAATATACTAATATATTATTAACAATAATATATTAATAATTATAATTTTTGAATAAATAATCACAATAATTAATAAATTACTATTACAATAATTAATGAATTATTATAATTGTATTATTAATAATTATTAGTAATTATAATTTGTGAATAAATAATCACAATAATTAATATATTATTATTATGACAATATTAATTAGTTTATTAAAAATTTTACAAGTAATTAATATAATAATACATTATTGACAATAATTAATAATAATAATAATTTTTGAATAAATAATCACTATAATTAAAATATAAAATAATAATTATAACAATAATTCAGAAGTACCTTTAGCAATTTATATCTAACTCATTCGATTCGATTCCAAGATAAAATAAACACATCAAATCCAATTATTCGATTAGGATTCCTACTAAGAACAACTTATTCTTATTCTCATTCTCATTCTCATTCCAGTTCATTCCGATTCCAATCCATTTCGATTCTAGCCCATTCCGATTACTGACAAGTAAACGCACCATAGTCTATGATTTCTATTCATAAGAATGTAAAAATATGAAATAAAAATTAATAAGTATTAAAATTATAGGCTAGATATAGAGTTATGTATACTAAGCATAGGCGTGGGGCGGGTGGACCTCCTCATTCCCACCCCATATGGAATTTACTATTTAGCCCCCATCCTCACCCCATTTTTCATGTGGACTAATGCCATTTCCATTCTCATTGCATATTTTATAGTAAATTTTATATATAATTTTGATAGAATAAAAATTAAAATGACTCAAACGAAACTATCACTAACATTTGTAACATTTGTAACATTTGTAAAGTATATAATTACTAAAAATAGAAAAACATCTCTAACATATTGCTTGACAATTTTGAATTATATAAGAATGTAAAATATAATGGGAAATTATTATTGCACCACTTCTGTTTTACGTTATATTCATCTAACCACCATAAAATTCTAACATGTTCTGTCTCAGAAGTGGCTTTCTTTTAAATTTATATCGGTTAGCTACTTTTAGACATTATCGTTTGACCATAATTAAATGAAATGACAATTTTACCTTCAAATAAATTAAAAGATTATTTTATTTTATAAAAATTTTGAAAAATAAAAAAAATTATAATTATAACAATACCCCTAAATTTAATAAAAATAAGCTAAGCACCTATATTTGGGATTTATTTTTATTAAATTTAGGGGTATTTTTATAATTATATTTTTTTTTATTTTTCAAAGCTTTTATAATATAAAATAGTATTTTAATTTATTTAGAGGTAAATTATTATTTCGCTTCAATTATTTAATGGTGTTAGTACAAAAGTGACTAATTCATACAAATTTAAAAAGAAAGATGATGCAGATGTAAATTTTATCAATGGACTAATCTATCAGTATAGATAAAATTATGTCGATCCCAAGGTGAATTTTAATTGTGTATAGAATTAATTCTTTTAAATGGGTAGTTGGATTTGTGGTGAAAATAATTTAAACTATCCTAAAATTTAAATTGGAATGGCGAGAATAAATTAAATTAGAAACTATTGAAATTCAAGCGTTTGAAAGATCCTGATCCGTCAACACGCCTATACAAATATTCCTTATTAATGCCAATTAAATCATGAAGTTTCCACATCTTATGAACCATCAAATAAATATGGCTATTATTATCGTCTTACAATAATAATAATCTTGTATTGTTTAACTGCTATTCTAGAACAAGATTATTACTATTTGTTAAAGTCAAAACAACCACAAATATTAGAGGGAAGAAATAAATTTACTAAATTAAGCCCATGGAACATGTTGAGACTCACCTTCAACCCAAGCTTGAAAGAAAATTAGCTACTCATTTTTTAACTAGGGGTAAAATGGAAATTTATTAAAATACGTAGAAAATACAAGAAGGAGAAAGAATTACAGAAAACTAAGCTCAAAAATAGATTCAGTTAAATTAGAGGGAGAGCCCCTTTTATAGATACATTGAGGAATCATAGTCATGATTAAAAATAGTTGACGCTAGGATTGCGCCACGTCATCAAATAGTATGCTGCACATGACACGTTTGAAAGAATCGTTTGAACGAATGCGGTTTGCACATAAATCATCCCATGTATGTGCATCATGATTTTTGTCCACTAAAATCGCCGCATCATCCATCAACAGTACATAAGAATTTTAGTCCAATAGGATCGTGACACATCATCGATCAATGCCACATCATTAGTCAACGCCACATAAGCAACCAAATGCCACATCTTTCTCCAATCAAGTGTTGCCATGTCATCGGTCGATGCCACATTATCCGTCAATGCGTTAACCGGATGCTATATGCAGCTATGTGAATAAGCGTTGACGTATGAACAACGCCAGATATATGAAGATATATTTTCCTTTTACGCCCTCCCAAAGTTTTTAACCGTTACGAGTTCAAAGTGATGTCCGCTTTCTTCTATCACTGCTCATTGAAACATGATGCCCCTAAAATATATAAAATACTTAATTATAACAAAACACACATAATTAAATCACAAGAAAAATAAATACATAAAAATAGAGATGTTAGTGAAACTTAAAATATAAAATGACGATTTTCTCCTTTATAAATATGCACTTTCTAACACTCAACACAGAGAACATATTAGAATTTTCTAATGGTTAGATGAATATAAGGTAAAAGTAACAGAGGTGGTGCAAAAATAATTTCCCTATTTGAATAAATAATAACTAGAAAACATGTACATATTTATATATATCGGATTGGAGTAGGGTGATGTGTAGAGTAAAAACCAAATCTCATTGCATTAAGAATTTAAGGATTGTTTTTTTTATTCTTTGTCTCATTCCCAAAAACTCATTATAATGTATCCCTATAAGGGTGGAGCCTATAGAGTACTAAACCTTCGATGATTTTGCCATTTTTTAATTTAAGACTTTGGTGTAACAATCATAATCAATTAGCTGATCACTCTATGTCTTAAGTTGGTTGATTAGTTAGATTTAAGAAATACATTTGAATTTGCATATGGTCAAAGCATAACCAAAAGTTCTTAAAATGAGATTTTGCTTATCTCATTATATCATTATTATTGGAAAGAATGATGTACAATAACTACATTATTGGAAAAATAGAAAATTTAGTAAAAAAAATTAATTTAAATAATTTAAAATTCATTTTTATTTGAAATTTTTTTAAAAAATATTTATTTTTTAAAATATTTATTTACCATATAAATAAGTAAATAAATTTTTAAAAAGTAAAATTACGTGAATATTTGATTGATGCGTTAGTCAGTCGGTTATGTATAACTAGTTAACCACATATTCTGTCTCAGAAGTGGCTTTGCTGTTGGGTTGCTCAAGGCCACAACAATCGGTGAGCCAGATATTTTTAGACATTATGTTTGACCTCACAATTTTATGCAACTACAATTTTAATCCAAAAAATTAAAAATTATTCAGATCAGTCCAGGTATATTTTGAAAATCGTACAAATAACTCTTTGTCGCTTTTAAAAGTTTTGCAAATAAGTCCATATAAAGTTAAGAAAAATACAATTGACAAATCAATTTGAGTATATGTTTTCCTTAAACATTTTTTACAAAACATTTTCACTAATCTATTGTGTAATAAAAAAATTTAATAACACTGGTAAATATAAAGATTAAAAAACATTTCAGCTCAAATCAAATTTGCTAAGGATTCATAAACTCAGACTAACTATCTTTACAAGAAATTAATTTTTAAAAAGCATGTCACCAAAGCTATTTTCTTTTTAAATTTGAGTTTTCTCTTAATGAACCATTATTATGAACACTTCATCTTATCGTCATACACATAAATCTTGAACTTGATGAGCTAGTGAGAATAAAATGTTAAACTCATATTGTTAAAAAAATAGAGTTGATTTAATCAAAATCTGAGTTAATATGACTACTTAGGTTAAAACGGTTAAACCTAAATTCTCTCCCAATAAGTGTACCAAATATGATGATGATATATTGACATGATGCTTTTGCATCTTTTGAAAGTGTGTTATAATTTTTCTTCTCTCATTAAGCTCCTAGAAAAAATTTCTCTCTCTAAACATTGTTTCATTACACATCACATCATATAGTGACTTCATTGTCTTAAGTGCTAAGAGCGATCATCAATTATAGGGCGACACCACCAACCCTGTTCTTTGCTCTAAGAGATAATAACACTCAAGTCAACAGCCTTCTAGTTTGAGTTTAGGGATTACACAAAGATTCCACATCCTTCATTGGTAACAACGGGCCAAGTGGCACATTACACAGCATGGGCACAACATGTATATGTATACTATAGCACAACACGAGCATGTTTTGGTAGAACAAGTAATACGGCAAGAGATGCAGGCGGGAAAGGTTGGATTGAGCATTTTAGGCACATGGACCTTAAAAGTATGGCATAGGCCTTAAAAGTATAGCACTATTAGAGATGACTTAAAGTATGGTACGGGTAAATGCCCACAATAAGCATGTTTTACTAATAGATTTACTTGCCGCTTGTGAGCCATCAGTAGTACGTAGGCCTAGGTATATTAAACTAGAAATTTTTAATGAAAGTAAATTTAAAATTTTATAATTGTACAAATAACTTCACAATGAGTCTTTTAATGTATTTTATTAGCATAAGTTTTTTAAGTTTATTTCATTCTTACTTTAAAAAAATTACTCTAATTGTTTTATGTTTATCATTTATTAAGTAAACAAATGATATTATGATTTTAATAAATAAAATTATAAATATCATAATTTTATAAATGTATACATTAATGTTATTATGGATTATAATTTACAACTCTATATAAGTTTAAGTTAGCAATTACGTTAATCCTTTAAAAAAATTTATTATTATTGTTCATGGTTGTTGTTAAGTATTAAAAAAAAATCTAATATCATAAGATTTAACGTAGTAGTTAGTATTATATTAACTTACTATTAGTAGTTTATTATTATTGAATATAAACTTGAGTTTTAAATTTTAAATTTTATTAAATTTGACTAGAGACACATAAATTTAAAAAAGTATATAAATTAAAAAAAAAACACGCCAAAAATTGACACACCCTTAAAAAGATATATTAAAAAAAATGTCTTGTTTTTTTATACTGCATGGCCTAAAGCAAGCGTGGGCTCGGCAAGTGTGTCGAGTTCGGGCGTAAGTAAAAAAATTAGACATGATATGATACAAAAATATATGATAAGCTGTGTCATGTTGGCCCACGCGTTCTCATGGCCCTCTCTTTGACGGCGATGCCATCTCTAATAACAACTAAATATCAAATTATTATTATCTTTTGAATTTTCTTATTTTTAGATTTCTTTTGACTATCTTCAAAAGATAACTTAATTGGTTCTTTTTTTAATGTGTAATTAAAAGGTTAAATATTGAAATCCAATAGATTATGTTTAAGTTGGAGCGGAGTGTACGGCAATGAAAAATATAACTGTATTATATGGTTAGATCGTAAGAGGCTAAGAGCTATATGAGTGTACATAGCTAACGTTTTTTGGTGGAAGTATAGAAGAATGTGCTTTGAACTTACTTTAGTTTAATCTATAGTTCTTTTTAAGGGTATTTAGGTTATCTTTGACAAGGCTTTATTTAATAAGATGTGCTTATTTAATCCCATAAAGCACTTTTTAAAATTTTTATAGTGTTTATTATTATTTTTCGAGAGACGTTTTTTTAGCTTAAATAGTTTAATTTACCTCTACTAAAGAAAGTTCCCAAAATTTAAGCTTTTGAGAGTAGAGGTTAGAGAGCTTTTCAAAAATATATAATATCAAAATATCTTTAATATATTTCATTAATTACAACAGATAAAACCTACCCAACAAAAATCGTTATATAAACATATCACGCCACTTCACTTTATCTCTCTCTTTAAAAAAAATAACCAACACTTTAATTTTATAATCCCTACATACCCAACACTTGAGAGATATATCAATGATGCAATTTAATTTGGATAGTATTAATTATTTGGGAGAATATATGAATGATGCAATTTTTGATTTTGAAAATTAAAGAAGTGATTGAATTAATTTTTTCTTATTAATTGATAGTTTGGATGCATTTTGTTACATGTTATATAATTATGAATACATATCATTTTTGTTAATTTAATTACACAAAAGCACTTTTAGTTTTACACAACCAAATAATTTAATTGGCTCAAAAGATCTTTTTAATCGACAACCAAACTTTCTCCTCTCATTTTTGTAAAGTCTATTCATATATGTTTCATCGCTATGTCTATTTAATAAGTTCTAAACGTTGGCCTTTGACATTAATATTCAATTAAGCAAATGAGTAATACGAGCCTCATTCACAAATTATTGAGCGTTAGAGACCGATAAAAGATATGTTTAAACTTTACCCACCCTACTTAAAAATTTAAATTAAAAAAAAAAAACGAATTTTGGGCACAAACAATTTCCAGAAAGAAAACACTATGTATATTTTTCGATAACTCCAGTTCGGAAGAATTTGGACCTGTAAATGTTAAGATCCAGCATGTAAATCTTTCAAGTATAAAGCAGATGAGATGTTGCTAAGTCGTGCCATGTGGGACAGTGGGATCGGCAGAACCTTCAACATTTATTATAAATCAATGGTGGGATCCAAAATATTTCCACGACCACACATGCAAACACTTGATTATGACACCAAAACTCCAATTTAATTGATTTATTAATCTTTTAATTTTTTTAGTCCTCTCAAATTCAGTAATCGTCTCATGACTCATGAGAGCGATGTTAGTACATATATTTAATCAAATACAGCCAGCACCACAAAGTCCAGATTCCAAGGGCAGATCTTAAAATCATAGAAATAATCAAATAAATAGTGGGTACTCATTGACATTCCCAATCTGCCACTGACCATGTTAATTATACTTTATGTCAAAAACAGATTAAAGGCAATGGATTTTGCCAAGTCTTTGTTGAACAAGTTCCAGCTTTACAGGTCTCTAGCCAAGGAAGCAACCATCTTGAGTAGAAGCCAATACTTCTTTTGGTCCCATGAAGACCTGGCTTCTCAAGTGCTCCCATTATCATATCTGAAAGTGATGCTTTTCATTCTTTTCCCTTTTCACTTTTACAATATGCTCCTTTCCATTTTTAGCTTAACTGGACCATTTTCAGGTACATGGCTTATCATTCTTTAATCTTTCATTTTTTTTTTTTTTTCTGGTTTTTGATATTTTTATGTGACTTTTTCTTGCATCAATGATTCAGCTTAGCCTTCTGATCATTCATATTTTGAAATAAATCGCAGTTTAAGTATGCATTTTATAAAATAAGAACTTTCTCACTAAAGACATGTTACATTTTAATGAATTTAGATTCAGTGTTCGTCTAATTACTGTACTTGATATTTCAAAAAATTGTGATAGATAATTATTGAATAAAAACATATAAATAATTAAATTTTACCCTTATAAACACACGCGTGACAAGGACAACTAATACAAGAACGTCGGCACTCGATCCAAATTCTATTCGGACACCATCAAAGATGTTTACTGATATTTTAGAAGTTGGTAAGAGGTTTAATCAATCCAGCATTATATTTCTTTCACACTGTTCTCATTTTGCAAGCAAAACAAGAAAGAAAGAGAAAAGCATCCATATCTTAGTGATAAAAAGAATCAATATTTTTTTGGGGAATAATTTAATACCCTGTATACTTTCATACAGGTAAGACACTCTGGAAATAATAAAATATAATGAGGATCGCAATTTGATTTTTTGTGTGTGTGTTTGTTTCAACTCTTTTTCTTGTTTTGTAATTGTAACAAAGTACCAATCACCACTCACCAGGAATCTAGTGTTTTTGCTTCCCACAACAGTTATGGCCAGAGCTGAGGAAGAAAAAGTTGCTAGAGAAAAAGAAAAGTTAAGCAAGTGGGGTTAAATGGGTCGGCTGCTTTCACTGAAAACCAGGGAACATTTTTCATATGTTCTGTCACAATACATCATCCCTTTAAACTAATGTCTGCAGTACTTATAAACGTGTAAATGGCCATCCTTTTGGCGTTCTCTGGCCATTTTTGTTAAATGTCTCCACATAGTACAATTTTTCTGCTGTTGGGTGTGGCTGGGGCCTCACAACTTTAAACAAAAATTAGCACTTCTTTCTCTCTCAGCTTCAACTGTTTTCTCATGTGTTTGTGGCTTTGGTATTGAATTGAAGAAGAAGCCTTTAAAAGTTTGTTTCTGTAAGTTTTGTTGTATATTTACATGATCTTGAAAATGCCATTGGGTTTATGTTTATTTTACTGTACTGGTACTATTTGTTTCTCAATTATTGACATGCTCTATACCTGCACTTCAATTATTTGCAATAGACTACCAGGTATTTTTGTCCCTGATTCAGTTTTAGATAATTAATGCTCCCTGTAATTAAAATGGTTTCCTTTTTATATGCATGATTTGCTCAAGCAAAGACCAGAATGCTTAGAATTTCACTTCTTGAAATTTGTTATAGGAGAAGAAAGAAAATCTTGGTAAATGGAGAAGGGGGTTTGTGGCTCGTATTTGATTACATCTGAAGAGAATGGTGATAGCTTGTATCCTATGTATTTTGGTGTTTCTTGTGCTTTCTTTGCTTTAAGGATCTTGTCAGTAGCTGAGAGGAAAGATGACAAGTGGTCTGAATTGCGTGATAAAATGCTTCGAGGAAGTGCCCAGCTTTTGGGCTTACTGGTATGGAGAGTACAGAGAGAGGGAGCAAATGGAGAGAAATGTAAGCTTTTCCAGAAGCTTGATGCCGCTGAAAAGGAGATTGAAGAGTTGAAGAAGCTAAGACATGAAGATGCCAAAGCAAATGAGAAAGTTGTTGGTATCTTTGCAGCTCACGAGCAGAGCTGGTTCACTGAAAGGAAACAGTTAAGGCAACAGATTGGAGCTCTAATAAATGAACTGAGGGTTCTTGACAAAAAGAAGGATGAATCTATTTCTGAGTTGAACGAAAAATTGAAGGATATGGAGCTTTTGGTTCGGTCTAAGGATAGAGTATTGGAGGAAGATGAACAGAAGAGGAAGGAGTTGGAAGAAAAGATAACAATTTCTGAAAAGATTGTCGAGGAATTGAGAGAAAATGCAAAGCATGAAGCTCAAGAGCATTCTAATGAGATTCGGAAGCACAAAACTGCTTTTATTGAGCTTGTATCAAACCAACGGCAACTTGAGGCTGAGTTGGGTCGAGCACATAGGCAGGTGGAAGCTACAAAAGAAGAGCTTGATTTAGTCTTGGAGCAAAAGGAGGAGTCTGTCTCTTTTGCTCAGAAACTATCGCTGGAAACTGTAAAGATGCGCAAGGATTTGGACCAGAAAGACAAGATTTTATCAGCGATGTTGAGGAAATCCAAGTCAGATACAGCAGAGAAGCAAATGCTTCTAAAAGAGGTGAAATTTTCAAAGGCTAAGAGGAGACAAGCTGAACTGGAGACAGAAAGATGGAAGGCAGCATCACAGTCTAGACAGGAGAGGCATTCATTGAGAAGTATGTTTGTGAGCCAAGCCAATTCAAGATTAGGTGCTTCCTCTGGTGCAAAAGGAAAGACCGGTTCATTGCCAACTGTTGAGTATGACCACATTGAGTTAAAAAAAGGCTCTGAAGTTTTTTCTCCCATTTCTGATTACTACTCGGCAGAAGGAAATGAGGAACAAGGTGAGCAAATTCCTGATTTTTGGTATCATATGTTCTACTTTATAATAACTTTTTCCTATGAAACCAACTCTTAATGCTTAAGGTCATGATCATACAATCATACTAGTTAGTTTTTCTCATGCTTTATTTGCTTCTGATTCTTGCACTGACAGCTGATGGCAAAAGGTTGGAAGGCTGGGTTCGATTGGAAGCTGAGAAGTATGCAGCTGTTATTGAGAAAAGGCATCACTTAGAACTAGAGGCTTTTGCAGAACAAATGAGACTGAAAGATGAGAAATTAGAAGGTTACCGTTGGCGGTTGCTGAGCATGGAAATAGAATCAAAGCGTCTGCAATCCCATGTTGAAGGACTGAATCATGAAACATCACAGCTCAGACATGACAATATGAAATTGGAAGCCTTATTATTTGAACGAGAAGAAGAATTACATTCTCTGAAAGAGCAATTCATTTCGCAACTGAAATCTTTTAGTTGCCAAAACACCATCTTAACATCATCTCTACATGATCCAGCACTAACCCATGATGCCATTTGGTCCAAAGACAAGAGTGTAAAGAGAAGACCAAAGGAAAAGGAGAAAGGAACAGAATCAAGTTCAGTCGAAATGGCTCAAGGAAAAGGCATAGACAGAGAAGAAAAAACCCCATCTAGTAAAGAGTCCAGAAATGTCAAGTTAGTCCAATCTCCTGAAAAAGAGATTGATGAAGAGAATGATGCTTCCGTTGATAGTCCTATTCAAGAGGAAAAGATGAGCCTGGTGGAGGTTGACACAGTTGAAAAAGTAGCATCAACAAGCCAGTCCCCGAGCAATACAAACAATGCTCCATGGAGGATGGATCTTCATGCTCTTGGAGTTTCTTACAAGCTAAAAAGGCTGAAGCAACAACTTATTATGCTTGAGAGGTTTACAGGAAAGAGTGGAGAAGATACAGAAAGCAATGATGATGGGATCAAGGGGTTGCTATCGTTGATATCTTTGCTGAATAAACAAGTTGGCAGGTACCAATCCCTCCAAGGGAAGATTGATGATATTTGCAAGCGATTGGTAAGCCTTCTTCCTACTTATTTGAAATTTGTAACAAGTTTTTGCTGCAGAAACTTATCTTGACAAATGTTAAAAGTGTTTCCAAAAATTTTCAAATTAACCAGGGCCAAGATCTTGAAACCAAACTTACAGCTGCTCCTAACTTTGTCTTTTGAAATTTGTACGGTTTTCAGCATGAGACTGGTCCGGAAATAAGTCCTGAAGATTCGAGTACTGCAAAGAGGAGGGGAGATACTAAAACACTAGAGCATTCCCTCGAGGAGACGTTTCAGTTACAGAGATACATCGTATCAACAGGACAGAAATTGATGGAAGTACAGTCCAAGATTGCTTCTGGTTTTGTTGAGTTCACAGAAGAGCCTGACAAGTTTGCCTGCTTTGACAAGAAGCGCTTTGCTGATAGTCTAAGAACTCTCTTTCAGGAAGTTCAAAGAGGTCTTGAAGTTCGGATTGCTCGAATTATTGGAGATCTTGGTGGGACCCTGGCTTGTGAGGGAATGATTCACTTGAGGAGGTAACGGTGAAAGTTGCCACTCCTGCTGACATTTATGGTAAATTTTGTATAGGAAATTAATCTATTGATTCTAATGCCTTGCGGAATTCATCACTTAGAAGACCTGCAAGCTCCATGAGTAAGATTCTAATATCTATTGTTAGTTACAATGAAATGAATAAGATTGTGACCGAAGCAGCAAACAAAATAATGAAAGATAAAGTGAGGGAGAGTACGAATTGTTTTTTGATCAATGCCTTTGGAAAGAAAACTCTTTCCTTGACGAATTTCTATCCTAGAAAATTAAGTTAATGAGGTAATTGCTTTGACTAATGAAATATGCTTGAAACTGCAAAGCAAAATGTAATTTCAGGATCAGATATTGGACAAAAGCGCTTATGAATCTCCTAGTTTGCTCCAGCTTAAGGGGAATAAAATGGAATTATGAAGCATATCTGATCATCACTAGGAATATAGATGAAATTTAGTTTGAAAAGCAGACTTCGGTCGAGTCAATATACACTAACTGGATGTAATATTTGTTACAATGGGTGAGGGAATAAGGTGTCACTTGTCAGAGAGCTTAATGCTATTGTATGATACCCTTGCTAACTTAAAATTTTTAGGTCAAGTGGTAACTTGTCTCTCAAGCCATAAGGAAGCGGTGGATTCTACCAAATGTAAAAGTCCTTGTGAATTTGATGCTTTGCTGGAATGCTGCTGAATACCCAAAGATTAATCAGGAAAGCTTTTGCATTCAACTTTCTCTGCGTCACAAAGTTCAATGGCAACTTCAACTCAATTATTTGTGGCTGTAATTGACATCTCAACGAGCATATCAGATAATTTAATGTGCAACATCTTTAGGTTGATTTACGAATCTCCAGATGTATTGAATTGGTCCTGATCCACCTATGACTTTTCCCAAAATGGGACCCTTGATGGAGGCTTGTTGCCGTGCTGCGTTTGTAATTTTATGTGGATCAAATTATATCATGAAAAGGGAGGTAGTTCGTCTGCTTATTCCGCAAAGCAGCACATGCATGTTGGATTGGGATCAGAAATTAATGCCATGGATATCGAATGAAAGCACCTGATAGATTACAAAATAAGACACTGCGACTGTTCATGCAGAAGCAGTAGCTAACTGTTTGTGGGCGAAGTTCATGGCTGATGTGGGCTTGCAAGTCTTAATAAGTCACTTCAATGCTTAACGTCTTCGTTACTCCCTTCCCTCTTTCCACCAGAAGCTTTCAGATTTCTCAAAGTTTTATATGCTATTTTTCCAATATATATAAATATGGGGACATTAAGTAATTAATTTTTAGCGAAAGTTTAAAAATACACAAATTCTTCGAATACTTAAGAAAGACACTCCACGGTTAACTTCATGAGAATGGTCAAAGGGAATCTTTGACTTTGAGAACGGCTAATATGCTTACGTAAATTTATTATTACGCAAAGGAGACTTTGGTGCTAACTTAAACTTTGATAAACGTTAGGTGATCATATGACAATTTTCGCAAAGAAAAAGGAGTTTGGCAAGTAAATGACCGTTTTACGCATTAACGTATAATCACGTGCATTAACAAAGGTTATTATATTATTATTGTTAATATTATTCTTAAGTCTAGCATAACCTAATTTCCTCCCCCACTCATTTGAAAGAAATTTGAATCCGAAATCTCTTATTTTAAGAGAGAAAATTATAGCATTTCCACTACAATAATAGAAAGTTAACAAATAATTGATTCGAAAATAAATTCGGTGGATTCTACCAAATGTAAAAGTCCTTGTGAATTTGATGCTTTGCTGGAATGCTGCTGAATACCCAAAGATTAATCAAGAAGGCTTTTGCATTCAACTTTCTCTGCGTCACAAAGTTCAATGGCAACTTCAACTCAATTATTTGTGGCTGTAATTGACATCTCAACGAGCATATCAGATAATTTAATGTGCAACATCTTTAGGTTGATATGCGAATCTCCAAATGTATTGAATTGGTTCTGATCCACCTATGACTTTTCCCAAAATGGGACCCTTGATGGAGGCTTGTTGCCGTGCTGCGTTTGTAATTTTTATGTGGATCAAATTATATCAAGAAAAGGGAGGTGGTTCGTCTGCTTATTTCGCAAAGCAGCACATGCATGTTGGATTGGGATCAGAAATTAATGCCATGGATATCGAATGAAAGCACCTGATAGATTACAAAATAAGACACTGCGACTGTTCATGCAGAAGCAGTAGCTAACTGTGTGTGGGTGAAGTTCATGGCTGATGTGGGCTTGCAAGTCTTAATAAGTCACTTCAATGCTTAACGTCTTCGTTGCTCCCTTCCCTCTTTCCACCGGAAGCTTTCAGATTTCTCAAAGTTTTATATGCTAATTTTCCAATATTTATAAATATGGTGACATTAAGTAATAATTTTTAGCGAAAGTTTAAAAATACGCAAATTCTTCGAATACTTAAGAAAGACACTCCACGGTTAACTTCACGAGAATGGTCAAGGGAATCTTTGACTTTGAGAACGGCTAATATGCTTACGTAAATTTATTATTACGCAAAGGAGACTTTGGTGCTAACTTAAACTTTGATAAAAGTTAGGTGATCATATGACAATTTTCGCAAAGAAAAAGGAGTTTGGCAAGTAAATGACCGTTTTACGCATTATAGTATAATCACGTGCATTAACAAAGGTTACTATATTATTATTGTTAATATTATTCTTAAGTCTAGCATAACCTAATTTCCTCCCCCACTCATTTGAAAGAAATTTGAATCTGAAATCTCTTATTTGAAGAGAGAAAATTATAGCATTTCCACTACAATAATAGAAAATTAACAAATAATTGATTCGAAAATAAATTTATTATCTTAGTTGTATAGATCGCAATTTTTTAAGAAATAATTTATTTTTAATTTTTATTAAAAAATTAAGTGGACCGCTAATAATTTCTCGTAAATATTGTAGAGTTAGAAATTTTCTTAGGGGCGAAAACATTTCCATTTTCCAGTTCCACATGCCAATTTTTGCAAGTTAAGGTACCTTCTATTGGTAAATTATATGTAGGTCCCTTGAGCTTAGAAAAAAGATGAAGAAAGAAAAATGAGTGAAAGGGACAAATTTATATTTAGACAAGTAAGTCCCTCGTGCAACTATCAATTCACGTTTAAGAGAAACTTACGTCTGACCAGCACATATCACCTCATCTTGTTTTTTTTTTTTTTTTTAATACTGGTTACGTACTAGGATACTACATTGCGTAGATATTTATAACTGTTAATGTAGCAGACATTACACTAATATTTACAATCAAATTTACATACTGGAACTTATATATTGTTACATTTTAAATTTATTGAAATACATGTCAGACAAACGACTCTCACAAAAGAGAGATGCCCCTACTCCACTTGTATTGGACAAAAGAGAAAAAATTTTTGTTAACTATTTAGCCCCTACAATACTTTTGTGGGGGCTTGAACTGCTGCCCTCACAACTCAAAGTAGTTTTTTTTTTTCAATTTAGGCATTGTTTAGGATTGAAATTGAGCAACTGTAACTTTTAAATTACGGCACTAAAGTATTTGGTAAATACTAATTATTGTACCTTAAAAACTAAGTTGATTTGATTTCATACCTATGCAATGAAAAATCTATTATATCTTCATAATTTTGTTAAAATTATTATTTAATAATTGTATCTACTATATATTATTAACATTTTATTTTATAGTTGTAGTTTTTTCTACAGCAACGGTAACCTTTAAGCAACAATATTTCAATACCAAAGAGAGCTTTAGCATGTATTAGTGTTTTTTTTTTTCAGGAGCTAACATATTAACATTGGGTATCAAAGATGAGAAATACTGAAAATTGGGAATATTGGCATATGGAGAATGTTTTCATACTCGCTTTTAATTCGCGAAGGGGACAAGGATTAGCTGTAATCCCCATCCTCACTCCTATTTACTTGGTTATATTTTTTAAAAAAAAAATAGCGAAAGTATTTTATTCCCTTTGCTTTTAAAATCTTTTAGCGAGAATAAAAATAGTTGATGTAATATTATCATTTCATTTCTTTATTGAATGTCAGTTTGACGGAAATGATTTGAACGATTTAGTTGATGATTTATACGTTGTGGTTTGTTTAATTAGTTAATTAGTATTATTATTACTGTTCTGGAGATTTCCACATTTGACGTTTTGCTTTTGGATGATTTCATGGCATTTATTTTAGCTTCAGGATGTTCGTAAATGAATTAAGTTTTTTTTTTCCCCATGTAATTATGCAATTTTATTTTAATAAATCAAAATTTTAACCAATTATATTTTAAGTCTTTCCAAGTCCAGAAGTGAGACTCATAATAAGTCCCATTAATTTTTCAAATATAAAAGTTTTTATAAGTGCAACGGTGAAACCCACCAATTGTCCACAGCGCGCAAGTTTTTCTCGTAACTTGGGACGAGGACTTTGATTTGTAATTTTGTGACGGTAAGCCTTCTTTGCTCTCCAATTAAAATAAATAACATAATTGTATCCACGCAAATTATATATGTATATGAATTGTGTACACAAAATGACATTCACATAAGCTTTTTTTTTTTTTTTTTTTCCTAAAATTAAGCATACTTTCGTTAGAAACCAAAACCAACTAACTTAAACAAAAATAAACATAAAACTAAATGCCGGCTTCGGAAAACTGAATTCATAACCCAATTAACATGTACTCCGGTTGGCAGTTACAAGGCCTTTTAGCATGACATTGGCACGTATCCATCGTCACATTAACTTAACCGTCTCAACTTAATTACTAGATTAATCTTTTTTTTTTTTAATCCTTTATAAAAATCTAAACGAGGTTGATTCAATCCCTCTTTTAAGACTTTCCAGAAGCAATAATAACGTTGATGCATGGTCTGCGTCCTAATTATTTTTTAAATTTTTAATTTTTATTTTACTCGTAATAATTAAGAAATTAAAAATTTTGGATTTTCTCGTGAAGCAGAAGCGCCTGGAGCGTTTTAATTTGTATGAAAACTGACCCCCCGGCCCTCACATTTCACATTCACCACCTTCCCCCCCTTCTCTCTTATAAATTAAACCTCGGCATTCATAATCTCTACGATTCTAAAAGCGTCAAAAATAAAAAATAAAAAATAAAAAATAAAAAAAGAGTTTGTGAAAATGGGTTTAGACTCAGAGGAAAAAGAGTGTCGTGATCTAACTTCAAGATCAAGTAGTAGTAGTAGTAGTACAGTGCCAAAGCTACCTTTGCTCTCACTTCCAAGCAACAATAAGGCAGCAATATCGATGGAGCCAGCGGGGATGTTAACGCCGCCGATCAAAGCCGTAGCCTCAGTTCCATTCCAATGGGAAGAAGCTCCGGGGAAGCCTAGGCCCTGTTGTGCCGCGGCCGGGGACGATGGGGAGTCCAAACCTAAAAATGTAGTAAGGTGTTTGGAGCTACCACCGAGGCTTCTAAACGAGGCCAAAGTCACCTCCTCCGGCATGACTTCTCCGACGACGGTGCTCGACGGGCCTTACGTTGCTGCCGGGGGGCGGTCGTTTAGAAAAGGAGGGTCGTTTCGGGGGCCGGCGCCGAAGAGTACTTGGGGGAGGAAGGAGAGGGTTCTGTTCGGGTCAAGCAGGTGGGGAAGTTTCAGAAAGAATAATAACAGTAAGGAAGTTGTTTTCGGGATCGGGAGTGGTTTTGACTTTTTATTTCCCGACGTCAAAGGCGACGCCGGCGGTGACCGGAGCTACGGCGGCGGTGATAGATGTAACAAGGATGGCACAAAAGTGAAGATGGTTAGCAAGAGATCAGTGAGCTTTAGGAATAGCATCTCTCAAACAAAGTCACGTTTCTTGGTACGTTAACTAACAATTATTATCATCATCCCTCCAAGAATAAAAATCCCTATTTTAATTCTTTCCTTAAAAATGAATCAACATTTTTTTTTTTGTTTATAATGTTTGCATGAGTTTAGTTCAAAATTTTCTTTAATCTAGGATTAGTGCATGCGATTACAATTTTATGTGTTTTCAATTTAATTGCAGACAAGCATCTGCGAAGGCTTTAAACAAGTGGTCCCGCTGTCATGGAGTCGACGGAGAGGCAGGAGAAACTGAGGAGGAAGGGAGAGCGGGTAGCTCTTAGTCTTAGTTTACGAATTAATTAATTAATTGATTGATCGATAAGAACCGTTAATTTGAGGTGTCCAAATCAAATGGACCGCCACTCATTAGTTTCCACCTTGTTGAAAGTTTTGTATGTATGTGAATACTATTAATATTGTGCCGGTTTCAGCTGTAAGATCACATCCTTCCTATAATTAATAACGATAATAATGTAATCAAGAAGAAATTACCAGCCTCTCGATGGTGATGGTTCTTTATTATTGCTGCATTTTCCCCTCTCTCTCTGTGGAAAAACGAAAAAAAGTGAAACACAATTGATGATGAATCTCAACCGCTAACTTTAGTCCAGTTTCTATTACCGATGATGCAGCAGAATCAATATGTTAGCTAAACATTTTTATTTTTGAAGTAAATAATTTTAGAATTTTTTTGAGAGGTAGGAGCACTTTGTAAACTATGACTATGGGTTTGAATTCCAAAATTTGGTTAGACCGCTCTCCTTAGTCCTTCCAATTTCAAAAATTGTGTAGAAATACATTTATTAGGATATAAATTGAAAATGGGAATTTGTATGTGCCGTGATAGATTTAGTGGGATTTAGTAATTTTTTTTTTTTAGTAGATATCAGTATTTCTAATTGTACATAACATACATATTATGCGAATAAAAAGTTAAAAATAGCTTTCTACTAAAAATATTTTGAAGGTCTGGTGTTTGATTAGTGATATTTAATCCCTACTGATTATCTCATTGGATTTTAATTGAAGTATAATGTTATAGTTAATTAAAGTTACTAAAAAGGGCCGGTCTTCAGCCCTCTTGTAAATTTATAGGCTTAAAAATTCCGTGAAATTCGAAGATACATTTAAAAGCAACCCAATTGAACTTCGTGCTATATATTTAAAGTGATTCCGAAGAATATATTCATTTTTTAAAAAAAGTTTTTTTTTTCACAATAAAATGGCTGAACAAAATTCAGCCTTGAGTTAAAAAAAAAAAATGTTCACAAGGTATGGAAAAGTTGATGGGAGAGTTTTGCGAGGCTGACTTCAAAGTGAATTGAGGACTAATTTTGTTTCTTGAATTTAATTTTGGTGCATATCTTCAATCGCCATACATGGGTAAATCTGTAAACTTTTGTCCTCCCATTTTTGTATGTTGTCTTCAATTTTTTTTTTCTTTTGTTTTTTGCGAGTGATTAAGTTGTAGTCTGATTTTATGATTTTAAAATGTAATTGGAAAAAGCAATGAAGGAAGAACAAGGAGTAAAAGAGTAAAGAGATGATGGGTTACATAATTCTCACTATAAGATGAGACAGTGAAGAAGGATAAATTGGGAATAAATGGGGTTATAGAAAGACATTAGATTAATATAAAAATCTTAGCATTATTATATTTTAAAAAATGGGGTCGCGTGATATTGAAAGAGGTGGCAATGTGGCATGGTATCACCACTCCTAGTGTTTTGTAAGAACATTATTAGGCTTAGTTGTCAAGCCCGTTATGGACACCATTTCTGACCCAAGATCCAATAAAAACTCCATAGTAAGCAGCAAACAATTGTTGGCCTGCGCTCTTACTGTTCTTTAATACTAAGCATTATTGTAACAACTAGCAAATCCGTCGGTTCATTTAGTGTCCTTTTCAATTCCGCTTCCAATATATTAGTGAGTTATACAAAAAATTACACAAATTTCTTTGAGACCAAGTATGTGCAATAAGAGGATGACAATAAGATTATTTTTAATTTATTTAATTTGAATCAATATTTTTTACTTCGTAATTATTCTGAAGAAATTCTACGATAACTAATCTTACGAAATTTCTTTCAAAAAATGTTAATGTAACAAAAAAGAGCCTAAATCTTGTTGGAAAATTTTCAAAATAAATGGTGTCTTATTGCAAAAACATATCCAATTAATTATATTTTATAGAAAATATATCTTTTCACTTAAGGATATAACTTTTCACGGTGACATGTCACTTAAAGATGTATTATTTTATGGTGATATTTCATTTGAAATGGTGATGGTTCAATTTAGACCATTGATTAAAATTAAATCTTGATTCAATGACCATGAATTAAGGGGTATCATGAATAATGACAACCAAAATAGAAAAGAGCAAGCATATTTATAAATAGATGTCATGTTTAAGCTATTTAGACATGAAAATAATGATCCCACACCACTCTTTTCTCGGCCCTCTTTTCTAAAATGAGTTTCATAACAAAACACTCATTTCTTTTGTGCATTAAAAATGTAATATATTGTTTTCTGTAGGAATAATATATTGTTTCTTAGCAAACTTACAACATTCAACAGTATTCTGGTTTGCTTTCGTCGATGCACAACTCAAGCAAACAAACAAATTCTTTATTGTATCCTGGAGGCGTATTTGCTTAACTCATGTGCATCACTCAATTAGTGAGGGCAAATAACGTCTTAAGGAAAGCAGCATTTATAACGTGCCTTGAAGTACACAAATTTTCTGTAATTTACCTATTATTATTATTTTTTTCTTACATACAGAGTTGTAAACACAATACTTTACACAATAAAGTTCCACCATTATTATTGTAATCCTCTACATTTGTCATTTCCTACAAGTACATACCATTAACAAACCTAAAAATTTGGTCGAGTTTTAATTGTCCAAGTAACTCCATAATATATGTACATAGACATAATTATCACGTCCAAACAATTGTTTATCTTCAAGTGTCTGGAAAAGACTTCTTGTAAGTTTCTTAAGTATTGTTCATCTATATCTATCTATTGATGATCATTTCCAAAAAGAAAAAAGAAATATTCAAACATGGGTTCTTATGAATGGTGAGGTAACTTTCTTCTCCATATAAATTAATTTGAAAAAAAAAGAAAAAAATTGTACCATTAAACCAAAAGTTAATTTCCAGCGCTCATTTTCAAACTCGTAACAACATTAGTAGTTTATAATAATCTGGCTTTAGTCCAGATGAATGATAGGCAAAGACTTTGTTTTACTTTTGACGCCATAAATTTTTGACTTTGTTTTGCTTTTGGCAGTATAAATTTTTCTATAATAAAATAAAAATATGATGTCTTGAGAGATTCTTAAAGGGGATTTGTTTTTTAACTTAATGATTTAATGTGAATTGATTTAATTAATTAAGTTAATTAGAGGTGTTTGTTTTTATAACTTAATAAGACTTTTTAGATAATTTTGACTTTATAAAATAAGCTAATTGTTTTGATTTTTTAATGAATGGAGAAATCTAAATCAGCCAACTAATTTTTAATATCAAAAGTATCCCCATTTTTTGTTTTATTTTTTGTGTATATTCCACAATCCACACCTAAACTTTTATCTACTAATAACCTCATCTTTATTTATTTATTTTTTTGTTTCCCAAATGTCATGGAATCCCTTCTTACTTTCATTTTCTCTTTATGTTTTTGAGTCTCCATTATTAGTAATCAAATAGTTAGGATCAAACCCAAACTAATGTGCTAGAACTACTTCTTGTGTACCTTGATTATTCTCTGACACAACTCAGGTATCTCAATTTAACACAATTGTAGAACAAACAAAAGAGTTCCAAGAACTTTCACAACAGTAACCAATAAGAACATAAAGAGAGTAAAGAGAATAATACAGGAGATTTTACGAGTTCGGCTTTGCTAGGCCTACATCCACATGGACAAACACACTTTTTGAGTTTTTATTAACATCAACAATTTTGCAATGGAAATACATTGATTTCTAGGCTATTGAGCTTACTATTTCTCCATTCCTCTGAAAAGTATTTACCTAGTTCTCTTAAGTATTTCCTAAACCCTAACCACTTTTGTCCGTAGTTGCACCTCGATTTTTTTCTCCTCTTTTTCTTCTTGGACTCAACTTGGAGTCACTTCCTCTATGATATAATCCCTAAATAACTACCATAGCAGTTGCGACTTACAATGGTTACTTATCCAAGTATTAAAGGCTTGGGTAGTTATCAAATCATCAAAGGACAGTTCCAATTACGCCACAAAGTTTAAATAACCTCTATAGCAATTATTTAACCATTGTGTGCTACATTGATTAAAAAACTCCAATGTCATATCCACTTCTTGTGACATATGTGTACTATAGGTACCCTATGTACCCTAGCTGTACACCTTAGCTATCTGCCACATTCCTTATAAAAACTAGAATTTATAATCATAATCTCACAATTCTGAATTCTCTACTTGGTTATAAATTCAATCAAACAACATATGTATTTGTCCCTCTACCTATATTGTGGCTCAAAGGTAGGTAACCCCAGCCAAGTCCAGGCGTAATCTAAACTTGTTGGGTAGTAATGGTTCATTCATCATATTTGCTAAGCTCTCTAAAGTACGCACTTTCTTTAACTCCAGCATACCTTTGCTAGTTTCATCTTGAATAAAATGCATTTTCATATCTATATGTGTTGTTCTCTCAAGGTGCACTTGATTTTTACTCAAATATATTACTCTTCGACTCTCGCAAAACACATAAACACTGCTCAGATCTTCAACCAACTCCTTAATTAGCCATTTCAGTGAAATTGACTCCTTAGTTGCCTCTATCAAAGCAACATACTCAGCTTTCGTTGAAGACAGAGCAACTACAAATTGCAAAGTAGATTTCTAGTTTACTATATTATTGTCTATCTTGAACAAGTTCCTGTCATTGACATTTTTCTATCTCAGTCACTAGCATAGTCTAAATCAACATAACCTTCAATGTTGATTATAGAATCCTCTATTTTTCATTATAGTAAACCTTTGTTTGAGGTTCTGCGAAGGTACCTCAATAACAATTTAATAGCTTCCTAGTATTCATTTCCTAGGTTCGCTATGAACCTACCTACCATATTGACTGCCTGGGCTATATCAAGTTTTGGACATATTATAGCATATATTAAGCTTCTCATTGCACTTATATAAGGAATTTTATCCATGAGTTTCATTCTAGGAGCTTCTTTAGGTAATTGTTCTTCTAACAACTTGAGATGCATAGCATGAGGTGTTTGTATTGCCTTTGATCTTTCCATGCCAAATCTCTCTACACAAGTGTCCATGTCTGATTTTTATCTAATGAATCTATTTCCTCATACACAGCCAAGCTCTATTGTTTCTTGTCACTACTCAACATCACTTCCGTAAATGTCTTTAGTTCATTCTAGTTTACCTCCTTTACAACAGATAAGGAATACGATATCATCTTAACAAGACCATATTTCTTAGGTGGTTTTATTGACATTCTCTACTTATCCTTTACTAACTGATAATCTAAGAGTTCAGTTTGAGAATCCTTAAGTCCCCATTGATCTTTTGGGTGCTCTTAGGGTATACCAACCCTACGATTAACTTTCTTAGGTTTCTTTCCAATAAGCTCTAACTCAAACTCTATATTCTTCATCGTATTAGTTGTCTCATAATTCTTCTTATCATGTTAACAATATTCTTTATCATAATTCCTTCATAGAATGTGACACCTCTACTTATGATACACTTTGGAGGCTAAAAGTGAACACACTACACCTTGTAGTCTTTTACACTTTCAGGAAAGCCTATAAAGATTTTGTTCAAGGCTCTTGGTTTTAATTTTCCTTGCTTCACATAAACATACATTGGGGCACTCGAAGATCTTTAGCTTCGCATAGTTTGTACAATGTTCGCACCACTTCTCTTATGGCGTCAAGCAATCTATGGCAACTGAGGGACTCTTGTTAATCAAATATGTCGCTGTCATTACAACTTCTGCCCAGAAAGTCTATAGTAAATTTGCTTGAATTAGCATGCACCTGACCTTGTTCATATAACATTCTGTTCCTTATTTCTGTAAGACCATTCTACTAGAGTGTCCCGACTACTGTGTTTTGCTTAGTTATTCCATACTTATGGTAAAACATATCAAATTCTAAATTGCAAAAATCTAGCCTATTGTTTGTCCTAAGCTATTAAAGATCCCTTGCAATTTACTTCTTTATCAGTGCTTTCCAAGTCTTGAAAGTATTGAGTACTTAATCTTTAGACTTTAGCACATAAATCCAGACCTTTCTTAAGTAATCATCGATCAATGAGAGAAAGTACTTAGCACCTCTATATTAGTGAGCTGGAGCAGGTCTCTATTAGTCTAATCAGATGTAATCTAAGATAGCCTTAGTTTTGTATCCAGTAATATACTATTCCCTATAATAGCTTTGCTCAATAAGCATTGTTCACAAAACTTTAGCTATTCAATTATGTTATTACTCAAAACACCCTATCTATTTCACTCATCTCTAATATATGTAACTAACCACCAAAGCCTAACGTTATCATAGTCATCATCTCGGTATGTAATTGGACTACTTTCACTAGCACTCTTAGCGCGTAAAAAAGTTCAAAACCATTCTTATTTTCTTTTGATTATAATTAATAAACCTTTCCTTTAAAAAAAAAAAAATTAATGACCCTTTAGTCACCTTGAAGGATCCATTTTCACCTTAAAGTTATACTCTATATTCTCAAATATACCTAATTAGATGATGTTCTTCTTCAACTTCGAAGGATGTCTAACATGTTTAAGTTTCTTACTGCTAACTCTATCAAATATTTTGATCGTAATATTTCCCATGCTAGTAACCATACAAGTCATCTTTTTTCCCCTCAACACCTTGCAACCATCAATTACTTGGTAATTAAAAAACAAATTTTAATTAGGATTTATATGAGAAGAACAACTTAAGTTTGGAATTCACATTTTTTTATTTGATGTGAGTAGCATATCTAGAGTTATAGTTGTCCTCATCAAAACTGCTAAACTTAATTATAGAGTAGCTAGGATCCCTCGATGCAACTACTACAACACCACCTTGATTTTTCTCATTCTTTGTTTCCATAACTTTTCTTACCGGGTAATCTCTTTTAAAGTGTCATTCTTTCTTACAAAAGAAACATTTTTTAGCCTTATTCTTAGACTTAGATCTGTGTTGATTCTTTTTTGATTCATTCTTTTCAAATCTACCCCTTGTTGCAGTTGGACCTTCTCTTAAACTTAGATTTCTTTTATATTTTTTTTAAGGTAAGAGCAACCTTAACATCTACGATGGTCAACTCTATTTTTCGTACAACAAGGTACCCAGGAAGTGCTCAGAGAGTTTAGCAAAGAACTCAACGATATACTATCCTGATTCTTTATGCTTACATCAATATCCTGAAGATTTGTAATCATCTTGTTGAAGTTATGAATAAACTATTTATCAGAAGAACCTTACTATATTGAAAGTGTATGAAGCCTTTTCTCTACATAAAATTTACTTGCTAAAGACTTTGCTAGGTAAATCTTTTCCAACTTTGCACAAATATTTGAAGTACTTTTTTGTCCCAAAACTTCTCTCAAAACTTCATCTCTGAGACTTATAATGATGATATTAGTATGTGTCTCTTCTTATTTTCTCTTTATGATCCTCATCATCTAAAAGGTCATTCCCATTTAAATAGTTTTCTAGAGCAATTCCAACTCTTGACGTACGAACATGGCTTTTATCTTTACCTTCTAAAGGCTGAAGCCATTTTTTTCCATCAAGCTTCTTAAAATTCAAATCATTATGATCCATAGAACCTAGTTCTAATACTAATTTGTTAGGATCGATACCAAATAAGTGGTTAGATTAGCTTCTTGTGTACCCTAACTGTTCTCTGGCACAAATTATATAACCTAATTTAGCTCAACTACAAAACAAACAATGAAATACTAAAAACGTTTTCCACAATAGTAAACAATAAGAATATAAAGAGAATAAAAAGAATAATACAAGAGATTTATATGGTTCGGCTTCATTAGGCTATGTTTGGGGACAAACACAAACTTGTTGAGTTTTTATTAATCACCAACGATTTTATAATAAAAATACATTGATTTCTAAAAGGTTATCGAGCTTCCAATTCTCTCTCTCCCTGAAAACTATTTACTTAGTTCTCTCTAGTAATTTTGAAACCCCAACCACTTTGATCCACGGTTACACCTTGATTTTTTTTTCTCCTCTTCTTCTTCTTAGCCTCAACTTAAAGTTGCTTTCTCTGTGATATAACTCTAAATAACTATCATATTGGTTACCACTCATCGTAGTTAGTTGCCCAACCATTGAGGGCTTGGATAGCTACCTAATCAACTAAGGATAATTCTAATCATGCCACAAAACAATCAAGACTCTAACAAAATATGCTCGTGTTATTAGGTTTCTTATATATGTTATGACTTGTACTAGGCTTAATATTACTTTTGCTATTGGAAAGCTGAGTAGATATACTAGTAATCTAAGTTAAATACATTAATTAATAATTAGTGTATAGATTTTTAAAATATATAAAACAAATAGTGGATTATGGTTGTACTACACTGGATATCCTTCAGTTTTGGAAGGATTCTCGGATGCTAATTTGATTACAGATCGAGATGATCATAAACCTGTAAGTGGGTGAATATTTAATCATAGTGGAAGAATTATTTCATAGGGCTCAAAAAAGCAAAATTGCATAACGGACTCCACCATGGCTGTAGATTTTGTAGCTTTAGCTTCATACAGCAAGGAAGCTTAATAGTTAATGAATTTGCTTATATAAATTTCGATTTGATCTAAACTAATGCCTCCCTTATCTATTCATTATGATAATAAGGCAACTTTGTCAAGGGCATACAACCAAATTTACAATGGAAAGTCTAGGCATATTGGTTCAAGACATAATTATGTAAGACAATTGCTAAAAAATGGAATAACTATAATTGGCTTTGTGAAATCATGCCAAAATTTAGCAAACCCCCAAACTAAAAGCCTTACAAGGGACATTATATTAAAAGCCTAAAAAAAAATCTGATTTAGTGGAATAAATTAAGACAATACTTGGTTTTAGATTGAGTTTTCCAAGTTGAGTTAATCTCAATTTGAATAGGGTCATACTTGATCTAAGATTAGTGAGGAACTAGACACAGGGATTCACCTTTTAAGATAATTGGAACCTAGAATGTATAATGTTATATCTAATATTAGTATAACAACTAATCACTGTTAAGTTGCATATAGATATAAGATATCCAACAAGCGACAGCTGAGGATGCATGAGGGATTTTGCCTAGTGTTGTAGTAAACGCTATAGTAACAAGTTCTTAATTAGAAAAATAATCAAAACCATTAAGTAAGTTTAATCACGCAACTATTCTTTTCTTATTAATTGCATCTTCATGTTTGATTTACGATTTTCTTCATTGCATTTTTTATTTAGTTAGTTTATTGGTTTCTTTAATTATTTTATTTCAATTTGATCTAAACTGCGCTGTCAGAATTATTATAGCAATCAATCATATAGTTGGGTATTCTGATGTTGATTTCACAGGGCGTTTAAAGACAAGAAATTCACATCTGGTTACATCTTCCTAATGGTAAGAAGAGCTATATCATGGAAAAGTGCCAAGCAGACACTTATAGCTTCTTCAACAATGAAGGCAGAATACGTAGCATATTTTGAGGCTACACGTCAAGCTTTATGGATGCAGAATTTTATTGTAGGGCTAGATTTTGTATTGACTGTATCAAGGAAGTTAAAATATACTATGATAATTCTGCAACTGTTTCTTTCTCTCACAATATAGGGAGTTCCTCACATTCCAAACACATTAATGTTAAATATTTATTTGTGAGAGAGAAAATTACTCTATCTTATATATCAGTAGAGTACATACCTACATAACTCATGTTAGCTGATCTACTTACTAAAGCATTAGCTCCAAAAATATTTAAGGAGGATGTGACTCATATACGATTATTAGAATCCACTTATATATGCTGAGTCAGTGAGACTTTTAGATTTATTGTGAGTTACAACTTAAATGAGATTATGTATTACTCATTTTGTTATTATGCATACATGTTTTTATGTGATATTGATATGCCATATATTATATACACATTTAGTTGAGTATAACATTATGTATACAGTGAGGATATTGTTGTCCGAGACATTTTGTTTAGTCTCAATATGGACATTATTGACTGAAGCATTATGGTTTTGCTTCAGTGTGCTTTCTTGAGACATTTTGTTTCAGTCTCATTATGATTATAAGAAAACATGACTTCCTTAGGACATTTTAGTATTAGTCTCATTATGATAAAAAGAAAGCTTGCTTTTCAAGACATTTTGATCGAGTCTCATTATGGTTATGAAAAAGCAATGGTCTAGGAGACATTTTGTTTCCGTCTCAATTTGCTAGACATATGGACTTTATGGAAATGGGTATATTGATCATATTATCATACTATTTCCATAATTATACTTGTATACTACTATATAGTCACGTATTTTTAGGTATCTTATTGTATGTAGCATCCTGTCGGTGCACATATGATCTTGGTACTTATGCCACATTTTGGACTTATTTATGTTTTGAGTGATTGCTCGCATTTGACCTTGTATTATAGCCACATATTGATTAATTCGAGTATTTTCAAAATATTTATTTTATTTTATTTTAAAACTATCATTAGAATGTCTTCTCTTGTCTAAGTGGGAGATTGTTAGATTTATTTCTCACATTTTGTGGATTGACATAAATCATTTTAATTGTTTTCTATGTTTTACCGAATTAATACGTGACTAATGTCAAATATTAATGAGTAATTTTGACGGACTCATTTATTAAGTGATCAAATATTTTGTTAATGAGTCTGATTTTTGACATATCATATACAATAGTATATTATGGATAAGTATAACATTTAATTGTGTTATTTTAGCTCATAATGGGATGGATAAATTTGTACTAACATATGAGGCAATCTCTACACCCAGCCACAGTATTTAAGTAACTTCAGCCCATTGGGAGACTACTGTTGAACAAACTGAGGCAAGAGTGTAGTGCACAGTCTCTTCTCTCCCGTGTATGTGCGTGCAATGAGTTTGAGAGAATCCCAAATCTTGAGCTGAAGTGAATGAAATAAGAAATCAAATTAGATCGATGTTGTCAGATAGAACTCATGAACATAAACTCCCAGTTTCGTAAATGTATAGATAATAATTTAATAAATGTATGTGTTTACTTAGATATACAAAATTAAGGACATAAAATTCGTATTTATTTCGGTAGTACTAACTCATTGTACCGATATTCTTTGTTTAATGAAAAATATAATTTTTTTTTAAAAGCCAGTTTACAACATTTACTAGGTAGATTTTTAAAACTTAAACAAGCGCTCATTTTCAAATTCAAGACGTCGTCTAATATTAGCAGCCGTCCAAATCATAAAATAAATGTTTTATTTTTACGTTTGGCCACAAAAAGTTTTCAAGGATCGAATAAAATACGATGCTACGATAGAGACTACGAATTATTATTATACATTATCACTCACTTTTGTCCTTGTCAAAGCCCAATCAATCTCTCATGCGGTGACGGTGAAGCCGTGCTCATTTTATAAAATAAGTTTTTTTTTTTAACCTAAAATGGAATATCAAATTCAATTAAAACCAGAATCAAACAAATTGATTGACTTCACTTCCCCTTTAATCTTCCAGAATCATATACAATTTCCTCTCTTACTTTCGTTTATGTAATTTCGATTACGCTTATCAGAGTTTTGCTTATCATCAGTGACGGACTTATTTGGTGGCTAAGTTGGTCTTTATGATTTTGTAATAGAAGATATTAATTATGCCCCTTAATCAATTTCTATTAAAATATCATTTTATAGTTAAGTCATATTTGCAACGGGATCTTAAAAATTAAATATGTAATTTTTTATTTTCATTTTTTAAATATAACTACGTACACACAATATTTATAATAAATTTGTAATTTAACTTTGACCTAATAAATTAAAGATCTTAAATTCGCACCAATTTACAGAAGCCTACGAATTACGAGCTGAAATCTATTTTTAGTTTGTATTTTAAACATTCATTATGTACCCAAAATTAAATAGAAATATTATCTACTATGTTTGATTTTCTAGAAAGAGTCGGGAGGTAGAACAGGAGGTAATGAATGGAACAAAAATTTGAATCTTATCCGTTAAGCCATGAATAAAGTAGATAATCAAATAATGTCCACACAAGCATTAAAAGCAAAGCAAACACGGACAAGAACCATGCCACGACTGCATTACGAATGCAAAAGTTTTAGAGATAAAACAAAACATATAAGCCCCGGGTGTTAATTTGAGGGAAGATAATTTTTTTTTTAAAAATATCAGTAGAGATGGTATTTTTTGAATATTAAAAAGGGTAAAAGTGTGATCGGTGTTTTATAAAAATTAATAAAATAATAATAATTTAATGTATAAATATTAATTATAATATTATATAATATCAGTTGTATTCTTTAATAATAGTCTCATATAATTTAAAAAAAATACAAAAACAGCCAAGATTATCAACAAACAAAAGATTATAAAAAAAACAATGACTGAATCTAAGTTAAATTACAAGCAAATTCCACCCCCTTTTTTTTTTCCAAAATAGAATTCAACATTCATGCAAGCGCTACCATCCAATTTTATGGCATACATTTTTTTATTTTTATTTTTTAAGTAAGACTAGAAAATATGTAAATTCAATTTGTTTGGCACCTAACTCTCATAATATTCAACATTTAAATATGAGTAACCAATCAAGTAAAATTATTTGAAGACTATTCCACAAACTCTTTAAAAGCTATTTAAAAGTCTTATGTTACAAATAAGAATTATTTGTCTAAATAAATTATAAAAATAAGTGATAAATGAATTAATTCTAAAAAATTTAAATCTCCATAAATTTTTTTTGAATATTTTAAAGGACCAAATACCTTTAATACAACTTATAATTGATTAGGAGTACAACTGAACTCCATGTTCCCTAGTTTGATGTAAACATAACAACTATAATTATACCAGCAATCAAAGAGATAAAGATAATTTAAAAATAAAATTATCTAAGATTTATTTTTAGAAGATCCTATCATATTATATGAATACAAATATAAAAACAAAATAAATTGCATAAGTACCGTCAATAATGTGATAATTTATTTGACACATTCTAGCTAGAATTATCAAGAGGAATAATTTTAGAAGTCAATTTTTATTTATTTATTTATTTTTGAAACGAAGTCAATTTTTATTTTAAAAGTTATGAAGTATATTCTAATCAACCTCTACATATATATACACACACACGCGCGCACATTCGGAAATTGTTGAAAATGTGAAAGTTGTGTCTGAGAGAGTAAGAGATTTGACTTTGACCAAAAGAACGCGCCAGCGTCACTCCAGCCGGCCATCCGACGTGGGAACGGGCCATTGTATACCTGCCACGATTCGAGCACCCAACACCTCTAATTTATTTATATATATAAATACACATTTTTTTCCTTAAAATTTTGAAAACACCCACCAAAACGGAAAACAAACCAAACGCCAAAGTTCCGCCTTGAATCAATCTCTCGTTGAGTTGAAAATTAAAAATCATTTTTTAAAATAAAAATTGTAAAGTCGATGCCGTACTGCGAGGTGGTGGGCGGCAAGGAGCAAAGCGCCGCCCCGGACGCGGCGCTGAACGACAATGGGATCAAGATTTTCTACAGAACGTACGGCCGCGGCCCCACCAAAGTCATCCTCATTGCAGGTGTGTGAGTTTTCTTTTTTTTTTTTTGGTTTCATTTCTCATTCTCAGAACTGAATCGGATTTCAGATTTTTTTATTTATTTTGAATTTTGACTGCATGATCATCATTGGGTTCAGGATTGGCTGGAACACACGATGCGTGGGGCCCGCAACTAAAGGGATTGGCTGGCACCGATAAGCCCACCGACGATGATGAAAGGATACTTCAGGATTCAGTTGAGAGCAGCGATGGTGGCGGAGGAGTCGAGGTTTGTGCGTTTGATAATCGGGGCATGGGTCGAAGCTCCGTCCCCGTTAAAAAGACCGAGTACACGTGAGTTTTGTTTTTCAATTCCTCCCATTTGCTTTTTCTATTTTTTTTTTTTTTTGATTTTTCAAATTAACGAGTTTTATCTTTTTATGGAATTTTTGCTGGTTGCAGGACAAAAATAATGGCAAAAGATGTGATTGCTTTGATGGATCATTTGGGCTGGAAGCAGGCCCATGTTTTTGGGCACTCAATGGGTCAGCATCATTCATTTTTATAATTCTTTGATTATTCTGTGGCTGAATTTATGCACTTTGCCTTTGTGGTTTTTTTTTTTTTTTTTGGTTCAGTTATGAATTAAGCTTGCTTTATTCAGGGGCTATGATAGCTTGCAAATTAGCAGCTATGGTGCCGGAGAGAGTTCTGTCATTGGCGTTACTGAATGTAACTGGCGGAGGTTTTCAATGTTGTCCTAAGGTATTGTGCTCACACACACGTGTGTGTGTGTGTGTGTGTGTATTTTCTGTTGATTACCAATGCCAACCTAGAATTCTATTTTGTATCATTAAGTTAAAACGAGTTTTATTGGTTTGTTCAATTTGCATGTGGTGCTGTGGCTTTTTAATTTTGATATTATGCAACCATATGATTTTATGGTTTAGTGCTTAGTCTTTACATGTATTAAAAAATCACCAGCGTCTTTATAAAGCAAATGACTGAACTATTCTGATGAAAATAATTGGATACAATTGAAGAAAAAGCAGAAATACTCCCTTCAAGAATAAAGAATTAATGGATATTGAACATTAGAAGTTAGAGCTTTTTCCTGTTGGTCACGTTTCAATTTGATAACTCCACTTCAATGCCACA
The DNA here is from genome assembly GCA_030449925.1 of Citropsis articulata. Lineage (NCBI taxonomy): Eukaryota > Viridiplantae > Streptophyta > Magnoliopsida > Sapindales > Rutaceae > Citropsis > Citropsis articulata. Next base: position 355,727 of record JASUUH010000135.1, on the reverse strand, counting down.
ATCTCCCACTTTCTGGGATGAAACAGTAGTTATGGAGCAGGAAAGGAAGACTGCTTAATCTTGCAAGTAGCATTGCAGATTATCTTGTTCCTGCAAAAGGGGAAAACAAAAAGATGAATATTCTAACTTAGAATCATCTTTGTGAAATATCCATGTGAGCAGCAATGGTATGAGTTGGGTGGGTTTTGAGTCAGTTTAATTTGCTTTAGGTTCAAAATTGATGAACCTGTACTTAATAGTTGTACAAATTGATAACTTCTTGATTTATGAGGACATAGAAATTTTGGAATACTAAATGCATTGTTCTAAATTATGAGAGCTATTACTGGTTAGGCATTTCTATTGTTTGAAGGACAAACCTGTTAGGAACCAGATCTAGATTCCTCATGCTTTGATCAAACCATTGTGTAATTGTGGGACTGGCCATTCCTTTTCTTTTTTCCCAGTGTCAGTGGTCATCAATGAAGAAAAAATTATGAAGCTTGTTAGCAGCCTGCTGAATCTTAGGTTGAAATGGGGTTGCCTTCTACATTACTGGAAATTCTGATTTTTGTAAGTTAATTATATTCAAGTAGTCTGCCTTGAGACCATGCATACTGATTAAACAACTGGTTTAAATCATTAGGGCATGATCAGCCCGTTATCTGGCACTGTTAAACACAATAGGCAGGGAGGCTTTGGGCAAATCATATTCAATGATTAGAAATGTTCAAAAATTTCAAGATAATAAATACGCAAGTGTTTCAATTGGACATAAGTATTCTGGTTTCTAGTTCTAATAGAGATGTCTCAAAGCTATGTTCTAGTCACTTTACTATTCTGAATCAGAATCAGAACCAGAATCAGCGGATGTTTTTCATTATAAACTTTTAATAGATCTCTTACTTATTATGATTTTAATCCAATGATTGAACTGAATAAGAGAGAAGGGCTAGGGTCAATAGGCTCAATTGGGCTCCAAATGGCAATCAACTCATGACATTGCATGAAATATACAACATGCTTCTTTTGAAATATTATATATTTAAAAATTTAGTGCATATATGCTTATATTTGTATATTTACAATGCAATGCATATTAATATCAAGGAGGCGGAAATTGAACATATACATTCATAGTGCAATTTGTGATAATCGTACAGATTTTCTTTTCTGGGTAATAACATTCAGGGAAAAGAAAAATAAATACAAGGTTAAGACAATCTTAGACATGAAGACAGTGAAGCATGGCTTAGGACATGGTCAAGTTGTAAAAACTGTGGCTAAGACTATCCAATACATGAACTTGTACTGTAAGCAGGCGCATTGATACAAAATTTCCATATCAACTATATTTAAGTGGATACTGTACTATGTTTAGAGTATGAAATTTCCATATGAATTTATGATGAATAAGACTTTTGGTTAGTTTAACTTTAGTTTGCATATGATTTTGACACACTTGCTTTAATTTGATTAAAAATAAAACTCATTCTGCTTCCTATATATTTGTCAAAGAAATTAAACTTATTAGTATGTTAACAGTTGAAAAGGCAATATCTAGAAACCATAGATCATCAAATGACCTTCTTTCCTGCAGCTTGATCTCCAGACATTATCAATTGCAATCCGTTTCTTTAGGGCAAAATCCCCGGAGAAAAGGGCAGCAGTGGACTTGGACACTCATTATTCACAGGTAAACAGAAGTTCATGTTTTACCTATTATTTTGCTAATTAACTGTAGATGTCATTACTTAGGAATTGGAACTTCAAACAATGTTCTAAAAACAATTCTTTATCCACTAGTTTTTCTCACCTTTTTAATATTGAAAGGGATGGGAATGGTATAAAGATGATTCTGTTTGTGGTAAGATTCCTTTCAGGCTAATTACTATTTGTGACATGGGGTGCAGGAATATCTTGAAGAATATGTTGGATCTTCTACTAGAAGAGCAATTTTATATCACGTAAGAACTCTTGTTTTCTAGATGATCATATAATTTTAACAAACCTGCTTCCCTTGAATTTGGAGTAAGATGCTGTGAGTCTTTATATCTCTGGACTTTTCAGGTTGGGGTGTCATTTTAGTAGCCACCCATCTGTTCAAAATTAAGCATCCTATAAATCAAGGGTGATGAAGCTATCTAAGTCAAGTGAAATGGTCAATTATTCAGTTTTTGGTCTGTTGTCTACAAAATTAAGTTTTAGTTTTGCTTGCTATCTGGCTTTTGGTATGTAGCGTCATGAGGCTGTAGTTAGATAACCAAGTATTTGGTTGAGTATTTCGAGATTTTTCTTTTTCAATGTTTGCTTTTTCACTGGCACCCTCGATGGAATCGATATCAGTTGAGTGATTCAGTTGGTCCTGACAGTCTTAGGCTTTCTTTTGGTAATGGATATTTATTTTAAGATAATCATTGTAGTTTCCTTAACTCATTACAACATTGACAATATTTAAAGTTCTTATTTTCTATATATACCTATTTTCAAGGAAAATGCCGATAGCTTGACCTCAAATATGTTACGCACAGGAATATGTAAAAGGTATATCAGCAACTGGGATGCAGTCTAATTATGGTTTTGATGGTCAAATCCATGCCTGCTGGATGCATAAAATGACACAAAAAGACATTCAAACCATTCGTTCAGCTGGATTTCTTGTGTCAGTGATTCATGGCAGGTACATGAGCAACCATAATGCACATGAACATAGTCGTATAATTGTGTCTAAATTTATATTATTAAAGTCACATGCTTTATGATTTTATTATTTTAAAATGGGAAATTATCATTTGTATATCCTATATTTGCTCTGTTATCAAAAATACTACAACACTTTGAGGGGGTATCAATTGTCTACCCTAAGTTGACAAAATGTATCAATCGACCACCAAACCGTTAGTCGTTGTTTGAAAGTTAACGGAATTACAATGAATTGACGATTTTTCCTTTAAAAATTATCACTTGTATACCCTTAAATTTTCTTATTATCACTTGTACACTCTTAAATTATCACTTGTATACCCTTAAATTCTCTTATTATCACTGGTGTACCCTTAAATTATCACTTGTATCTATGAAAAGATCATATACCCCTCTAACGTCATCATATTTAAACGGCAACTAACGGTTTGGTGGTCGGCTGATACATTTTGTCAATTTGGGATGGATGATTGATACACCCTCAAAGTGTTGTAGTATTTTTGATAACGGAGTAAACTAAGGGTATACGAATGATAATTTCCCTTTTAAGATACTTGTAAAGGAGTATGCATAGGACATACAGGAGCGACGATTTGTTGCAAAATTAAACTTCATTTTTCAAATATCATTTAGATGAGTTGGAAGTCTGCAAAATGTTTCTTTAATATCATCAAACTGTTTCACGAATTAATAAACTATATAATGTCAATTATCATAAAAGAAAACAATATGCTTATATATTCTTGGATTCTGTAGATATAATTTTATGAGATAGGCTCCAAATACTGATAGGAAATTAAAATTGGGTTCTTCGCGAAAAAATAAAATAAAATAAAAAAATTGGGAAAAATTTACCTGAAATGGAAGTCCGTGCTGTGCTTTTGTAGTAAATTGTCAAAGTTTGCAATCAACCTGCATTTAACAAGGGAGATGACAGTATTTGGCAAGAATTTGGTATTTTTGGAGTGAAGAGTATTAGTTTTGTTTCAATGCTTTTCTTAATCTCAGACGATCAAGAGAATCGTTGTTTCATTCATGCACAGACAAGCACAAAGAGAAAACAAATGTATACTCATGCAAACTTGAAAATAGATTAAGATACATAGAACTTAGAAGGTCGTGCAGTAGCTTGGTGAATATTTTGGGCATTTCTAGTAGTGATACATGGATAACTGAATGTTACATAACTGAATTTGAGCAAAGATATTAATTCGCTCCACTGAATGTATAGGCGTGATATCATTGCACAAATCTGTTATGCTAGGAGACTAGCGGAGAAGCTGTACCCTGTTGCTAGAATGATAGATCTTCCTGGAGGACATCTTGTAAGTCATGAGAGGACAAAAGAGGTATTTCCTTTGCCCAACAGATCAGACAAATATGCAAGTAGTCCAATTGGTTTTGTGAGACATTTACAATTAATGAATTATTAAATGGAGTACAGTTGTGCAAACTAATTGGGAAAGTTTTCTTATCAAAGTCAGTAAAAAATTGTCATAATGGAATTTGATTGAGACAAAAGGGTTCTTACATTTGTAATTATGGACAAACTATCTTAATCTTGCTAATATTGAGGATTGACCTTGAGTGACTCAGGATTTTTGAACAACTGGGATTGAATTAGATCTTCACGCGTAAAATAATGTTATGAATTTATTGGTAGAAAGATGTCACAGTGCTTCTTGAAGTTTTACTTTCCTAAATTACTAATGTTTGTTTAATTTTACTTGGCTACAAATTAAGCATATACAGGTTAAACTCTTTCTTGAAATTTCAGGTCAATCAAGCTCTCATCGACTTGATCAAGGCATCTGAAAAGAAGATAAGCCCACACGATTGGACTAATCTGCCCCAGAAAAGTTCTGGTAAGCATGCCGCAATCAAGATAGTCTTTCTCTTTTCCATGTTATGTGTGGGCAATAATGCTAGAGCATACTTGCCTAACATGGGTTGAAGCTTTTCATACTGAGTTGTCTATGAAGATAAACTCGTGGTTAATCCATAGAGTTCCCATGTTTCCAATAATATGTTCATGGATTTGGAAACCTAAGAGTTCCAGGACACGTGATAACTACTTAAAAGAGCTCAAATCAACATCGAAACTTTTTCCAGACACAAAAATCATCAGTGGTCAACTTGTTTTCAGCTAGGTTATCTTCCTCTCTGTCTGGTCAGGATTGAGAGGGAGACAATTAGCAATTTTGATATTTCTACATCAGAACTCTGTTTTCTGTCTTTGACGTTTTCTGCTGATATTTTCAGTTCTTTGTCAGGGGTTTTGGCGAAAGGGATGTCATTTGTAAGAACAAGTTCGGGAACAAGAAGCTGTGCTTCAGGCCCACTGGAGAAACTACATCTTTACCTATTATACCTCTGTGGTCTCTTCATGTTAGCATTTGAGTATGCGAGAAGGCTTCTACAGAGTCTAAAACCGGTTAGAGTGCGAGCCTCTCCCACTTAAGCCAGCATGCAGTGAACCCCCTTTTTTACTGGTAATTTTCAGTTTGCTTCCCAATCTTTCTTCTAGAACAATGACAACTAGCTAGAAAACAATACATAATATCCTCACTGTTTCTATCCCTTCTATTTGCAGGGTTTCACTAATTTGTCACACTAATGGCGCGGCTGTTTGCATTTTAAGCAGTTTGCTTACAGGATTCTGGAGTAAATCTACTAGAATTTATACAAAAGATCATAAATAAACCGGAATCTGCTGTGGGAGAGATCAGAACAACCGATACAACAAAGCATATTAATCATATGCATATGGAAGGGAAAGAATAAACTGGAGATGGCCTTTGTTTTTTCCCCATAAAAAATTTATGCTGACAGATACCACTTTATCTATTTCTCTAGCAGCACAAACACAATTAAAACAACTCGTAAGGAGGGGAATACTGTTTTTTGTACATAAGGCAGTAAATATTGCTGCTTATATTAGAGTACCGGCAAGAGCTCAAGGTTTTATTATTATTATAATTATTTTTCTCAACACTTGTCAGTTATATATTATCAAAGATTAGAAAATCGACTTACCACAGCAAGGGAAATATGCTAGTAAAATAATGGAATTCGAGCCAGATTGCAGTGCAGGCTGTGATATAAATGTCAAAACCCAACAGAGGAATGGCCAGAGTGATTGACATTTGATGTGGCTTCTAAAACAATCTCCTTCTGCTTTGCTGGATGCATTATTATTTTTGAGATGATGAATGTAATATCAAATCACTTTTAAAAGTTTTTATCAATCACTTAAGAGACCAGTGGTTGGTTTGTTGTTTTAATAAAGTTGAGGATACGTTTAGGTTTTATGAGGACTCAAAATAATTTTTTTCCCCCATAAGTGTGACAATAGTAGATATTTTCCTCCATACGAATAGGATTTCATTTCCAATTTGAATTTCTCACTACCAAGTTCATGGATAAAAGTCGAACAAAAAATCTCATTTAACACCATCTGTCAATTTGGTTTGGGATTGTTATTTTCAAAACGACTATAGGTGTTAAATAAATTTTATTATTAAAACTAATAACCTTGATGGACATAAATAAAACTTATGACATATTTAAAATTTTTAAATGTATAGAAAATTTAAAACTATTTTTATAGTTTTCTAAAATATTTTAGAAAATGAAGACACGGTAAAATCTAAAATCTACATAGCTATAATTTTAAATGTTAATTTAATTAGAAATATTAAAAATATATAAAATGTTAATATGTATTATTTATACAGTACAAAATATATGTTAAATAAATTTTATTATTAAAACTAATAACCTTGATGGACATAAATTTAAAATATATATGAAAAATTTTTATGTCAATTTTCAATTATAGTTTCTCTAAAAACTATTTTAGAAAATGAAGACACGGTAAAATCTCTCTATAGTAATGCTTTATTAGGAATAATTTTAAATTTAGTCATCTAAAGAAACTCGCCTCTACATAATAATAGTTATTTGTACATTACAAAAATATATGTTATGTACGATTTAATGAGCTTGCCTCCACAGAATACAATTGCACAATTAGAGAAAATTATTAAAGAGAATGTAAACATTTAGAGATTTTAAAAATGACTTTCCATATTCCTACCAAATGATATATAGATGATAGAGATATTTGACTTGACATGCTCCATTAATAAATTATTAATAAAGCGTATATTTTACCTCCATATCTTTGTAATAAAGATAACTAAGTTAAAAATAATAATTTTTGTAACCACTAAGTTATAATCCCCGCATGGTAACATATTAATCTGGTCTCAATATTACGAATATAGAGAAGTTTCACTATAATATTTTTGAAATGTAAGGAAAAAAAGTAATAATAAAAGTTGTGCTAGTTTGTTTCGGAATTTTTTTTTTAATTTAAGAAAACAGCTTAAAACAATAAAAGGATGTTTCTCACTGCAAGAAATAAGTTTTCTAGAAACATCTAAACAAAATGTTCAATAATTTTTTAAAATAGAAAACAGAAACTGTGGTAACATTTATATTATATAAAATATTTCATTATTCCTTCAAAATCCATAGTCATCCTTGCACACACCGTAATGTAAGTTGATCATCATCAATTTTCATCCTCACATGATCAATTCTAGAAACGTTCAAAAATAATTACTTGTAATTATTAAACAAAACAACAAAAACAACAAGAAGAGGAAAAGAAAAATGTAAAGAACGTACCTGGATTTGCTTGGGAGCTGCAGAAGTTAGCTTGTGTTGATTGATGAAGGCAAAAAGATCGAAATGGAAATCGAAGTTGAAATGTTTCTCTAAAGAGAGCGATTCTAAAATAACTAATTGCGTTGGTGCCAAGTAATATTCCAAATTAACCAATCAAAGATTCGAAATGAATGATGCCAATCCAATTTCCAAATATACCCCTCAGGAATATCCCAATATGATCCTCTAGTATGCGCGATACAGAACAAGACAAACAAGTTACCTTCCTCGCCTCTCTTGTCTCTGCTTACAAGTCTTTCAATTGGATGACTCGACTTTCCATTCGTCAATTTGTCTTTGAAAAATACCTATTTAACTTGGAAATATATTTCAATATTTCATATTGATAAGAAATAACTAATATCGTTTTTCTCAAAATTTTTATTTATAAATTTTCATTTTACTTACCAATAATACATTAATCTATCAGCTTTATGTTAAATCTATTTACTTTATTTTTTATTTTAGTATATTTCATATCTAAAATTTATGTTTTATATTGCGCTTAATGTTGATTTATTAATTTTTCGTTGTATTTGTAACTTTTATTTTATTTACTAGTGATACATTAATTTATTAGTTTTATATTAGTTTACTTATTTTATCCTCCATTTACAAATCTTATATTTTATTTCTAAGGTTTATGTTTTATTTTACAGTTTATGTTAATTTACTAATTTCTATACTATATATTACTAATTTTTGTTTTATTTACCAATAGTACATCAATTTACTATAATTATGTTAATTTATTTATTGTACCTTCTATTTATAAGTTTTACTTTCATTCCCAAAATTTATGCTTTACTGTCCATTTTAATTGATTTACTAGCTTTATACTATATTAGTAAGTTTTTATTCTATTTACTAGTGATACATTAATTTACTAATTTTGTATTTTTACTTATTTTATTTCTAAATTTTATGTACGTTGATTTAAAAATTTTATACTAAATTTACAAATTTTATATTTTATTTATATAATTTATATTTAATTATAATATTAATATTATAACTTTAATCACGACATTATAAAATGACCTGATAAAAAAAAACTAATATCATTTTTCTCAAAAGTTTTACTTATAAATTTTGGATTATGATAAGCTTTAAATGTTAAAATTTTTTTAAAAAAGTTACTTTAAAAATCTATATATTATCTAAAAGAGCTGTACTAAAATGCGAAAACTCGGCTCGTGCTGGTTCAACTCAAAATGCACAAAAAAAACCCGGGCCGTTTCCCCCATTTTAAACCCTACTGGCTAATTTTAATAAAACTTCGCAGCGAAGAATATAAGTGATGGCAGCTGCTCTACCTTCTGATGCATCGCAATGGGAATTCAGCTGGTTTTAATTCTCTTTCTTAGCTGTTTCTGTTTCTTTAATTTAACATTTTGATATGTATTTATTATGCTAGAGTTTCAACTAAGTATCCATTTACTGGGATTTTCCACTTTTTGAAAAATGTTAATTTTGCCTTATTTATTCAATATTATTATCTGCCTCTGTGAAATTCGCAAAAATTTTATGCTTTGGTTGGTTATTCAATGTGGGTTTGTTCCATTTTGTTCTTTTACTGTTTGTTTATATGAGAGGTTTGGTTTCCGAAGATGGGTTTCAGACAATTGTCTTCAAAGCATTATTTCCTCAAAGAGGAAAAAATATATACCAAAATGTTTAATTCTACTGTTACATGTTTGCGTTCTTAGGTTCTGCTATGCTTTGTATATTTCTTAATGCTAGAAAGACGTGTTCTTTTCTAATATGATTGTTTAGGATGAATATGAGTTAGTTATCGAGTTGCAATATATCAAATAAATTGAAGACAACCTGCTTCATAGGTTTTGATTCTATTAATTGTTTTCATTTCAAGTATGACACGATTGCATGGGTGTTCGATGAGGCTAAATAGTGACTTCTTAGGGTTGACGCTATAAGTTTCTTTTATTATTGTCTAGCATCGATACTTGAAAACAAAATTTAATGATAATGCTTACAATATAAACACAAATGTTTGTAACAGTAGCTTGAACAAAATAGAAGAAAATCAATAGGAATAGGTTAATTCTAGGAAATCTAGACCTCCAAAATAGTATTGGTTATTTGAGAAACCAATAAACTCCCAAAAGATAACTTACCACTTGCGAGAATAGTAATAATCAAGACACTCTTTTATTGAATAACATCAAGCCTTAAATAAAACTTTAGTTCAAAGTAACAAGCATAAAAATCGCAAGCATTAAGCATGTTCTCCATCATGCTCCATGAATTCACAAAATAAGGAACCAACTAACAACTTAGTTTTGACTTATCAAAGCCAACTACTGTCAAAATATAAAGTAAATAATTAAAAGAAAATTATAATGGAAAGATTGTAACAGTTTTTCTACTTTTCTGTTATGGTGTTTACTCTAATAGATGGGCGGTGGCTCATATTGTTAAATTCTGGATTAGGCAATTTACTGGGCATGTGAACTTATTTGTCATTTAGTTATAAGTTCTGTGAACCATAAGAAAACAAAGGGTAAAGTCAGTGGTAATATTATCAGAATATTGGAATTGTTCTAAAAGATTTTTGAATAAACTGGCAACGAGGAAAATATAATATTGGAACTGGAGTGGGTGAATTGTTCTCAGTTTTGTTTGTTGAGGAACACAACAGAGCATCTGCAATTCCTCCGTTGTTTAAGATTGATCTATTTTTTTTTCTTCCCCTTGACAGTGTAGTGCTCTTTGTCCACATTTCAGAAGTTTTTTTAGTGGGACTGTACCTGAAATGTTTTGTTGTTTCTTAGAAAATGGTTTTTCCCATGCAGTGACTTTGAAGTGGATTACGAGTCCAATGAGAATGCATCAATTGTGTATGCAGCATTAGCTGTTGATAAGGAGGTGATGCATCATGATCCTAAGATCATAGCTTGCTCCTTTAACTTTATTGCTTCTTCAATAAATTCTTACTTGGATTCAATTTCCCAATGCAGTTGCAACCAGACAAAGTGAAAAGGCAGATATCTGTCGTTAATGGGAAACTTTTAGTGTAAGTTTCTATTCTTTGATCATTCATGGTTGGAAGACTCATGTCATAACTGATTTTTCATTCTTGTCCAATATTCATTCAATTTGCACCTACCAGTTTATCCTATGAGACAATATTCATTTGGAAATTTTGTGTGGCCTGTTTCATAATCGTTTTTTCCTCTTTTCCTGTCAAATTTTCTAATATGTTACTTAAGGAGAGTCCTTCCTCTAAAATACCATTTTTCTTTAGTATATCAATTTTGCCTGGACTTTGCAGTTTAGAAGTTTCTTCATTTTGTTTATTTTCTCATCTGATTCAGGCACTTTGAGGCAGTTGAGGCCAGGTTTCTTCGTGCATCATTTTCTGCTTTTGTAGATGTGCTTACGCTCGCGACAAAAACAATCGAACAGTTTGGGCAAGGAATGGAATTATAACCTTGTACTGTCTTTGGCAGTTGGAGAATCATTCTTAGTAGGAACTGTACTACTTTAATATGCCTTCTTGTTTTGGATTAGTTGACGTTTTTGTAACAAGAGAATCTATAGTGTTAGTTTTACAATTTGAATCTTAAAATATTGGAAACCTGTAACAAATTCTTCAAAGCTGTGAATTATATTTTGAAAGAATTAGCAAGGCTGACATTGAGCAACAATTTTCTGCATACGTTTTATCTTGGGCAGAATCATCAAAAGTTGATGCATCTTTAGAATAAATGTATTATAAAAAAATTCAAATGGGGTGTCATGGCTGCTTCCATCACTAGGAAACTTGCTTAGAAAATATGGAGATTGCCGAATGCTTTTGCAATTCTTGATGGCATCAAAATGGCAGTTGATTCTGGACTGCACCCACCACTAACTGTTGAATCTGACTATTTTAATGCAGTGAAATCAATCTTAAAGAAGAGACTTCGGATGGATGATCAAAGGAATGCTCGGTTATGTAAGAAAAGGAAAACAATTTATAGTTGCAATACACTCATCAATAATCTCAGGAACCTCTGATGATTGAATTACAATTTTTTTAAAATTCATTCCAGAATTCAAGCATACCTGTTCATGCAAGATACTCGATGCTCTGCATCCGAAACTTCATCGACCTTTGCATCTAAGAGATCATTAACCTTACAAGTGACAGAACCCCAATGGTCCACAGTATTGACAGAGCTTTGATGGCACAATCTTTCAATGTTTCCACCACTCTGCATAAATGTGAAGATGGTTTATTTTCTCATAGAAAATTGAAATTATTAGCTGTAATTAGAGCAACTCACATTTGTTTTTGGTCATCACTGGTGTACCATAGTTCAAGATATTCGGCCTCTGAGTATAACATTGTTCTCAGGTTTTTCTTTTTTTTTTTTTTTGAATACTGGTTACGCATCAGATACTGCATTATACAGATATTTACAACTGCTATTATAACAGACATCACACTAATATTTACAATCAAATGAATATAACTGGGACTGACTTATACATTACATTAAATTCTATAGAGTACATGCGCATTATACAGATATTTACAACTGCTATTATAACAGACATCACACTGATATTTACAATCAGATTGTTACTCACACATGTTTGCTTAAGAAAAAATAAGACACAAGCACAATTTGTTAATTCTTCGAGGGATTAGCACCTCCAAATACCCAATTACGAGTTGATTAATTTGCTAGATGCCTTTTATTCATGACAAAGAATGTTTATATACATGTGCAGTACAACTGTCATGAGCAAAACTAGGAACAATTAAGTAGAAAAATCAGCAAAGTGGCTACTCTACTAACCACCTTTGACTTGACTTATTCAAATAAGCTGACTTGTTATTGACTAATTCAAACAAAATAAACTAGATTGTAACAGCTACCACCCTCTTTAGAAAAACATCCTTGTCCTCAAGGATGAAGATAACACTCTTGAATCAAGTCGTGGACTTCCCATGTTGCTTCTGCTGGTGACAGCCCCTTTCCAATGAACTAGAACTTCTTTTTTCCCCTTTCGAATTCGTTCATCCAGTAACGCCTGTGGAATTGGGACCAACTCTTCTTCTTGATTCAACTCGGGAAGATCTTCAAGTACTTCACACTCTTGACCAATCCTTGCTTTGAGCATAGAAACATGAAATACTGGATGTATCTTGGATGAAATGGGAAGCTTAAACCGATAGGCTACCTTTCCAATCCTTTCCAAAATCTGATAAGGGCCATAAAATCGGGCCGAAAGTTTGAAATTTTTCCTTCCAACAAGAGACATTTGTCTATAAGGTTGCAACTTTAAGTACACCCAATCCCCCACATTAAATTCTTTATCCCTGTGTTTGGAGTCATAAACTTTTTTCATCTTGTCCTGAGCACGTTGTATGCATTGATGTACTGTCTTAAGAACTTTGTCTCTCTGTAGTAATTCTTTTTCTACTGCCTCCACCCAAGCTGTACCAGAAATGTAACTTAGCAATCTAGGAGGGCTCCTGCCATAAACAACTTCAAAAGGAGTTCGCTTTATTGTTGAATGCCTGCTGGTGTTGTAATAATATTCAGCCTATGGAAGCCAGCGCATCCAATCTTTAGGCTTTGAGCTTGTGAAGCACCTTAGATACATTTCTAGAGTTCTGTTCACAACTTCACTTTGCCCATCAGTTTGAGGATGGTAACTAGAACTAAAATTGAAAGAAGTCCTATTTAACTGAAACAACTCCCTCCAAAAGGCACTAGTGAACGTCGGATCCCTGTCACATACAATTGACTTTGGAAGACCATGAAGCTTAAAAACATTTTCAAAGAACAATTTGGCTACTCCCACAGCTGTATAAGGATGAGCGAGAGGAATAAAGTGAGCATATTTAGATAGCCTGTCAACAACTACAAAGATTGTTGTCTTACTATTGGATGCTGGCAACCCCTCAACAAAGTCCATGGATATATCTTCCCAAACTTGCTGGGGAATTGGCAAGGGATGTAACAATCCAGCAGGAGCCAATTGCTCTGTTGTATGCTGGCAAATATCAATCATGTATTTAATGCCTTAATATGCTTCCTCATGTTCTTCCAATAAAAATTTGCCTTGATGCGTTGTAAAGTTTTCACATAGCCTTCATGTGTGCTTCCGTGGAATTCTTTGATAATGGCTTTCACAAGTTCTGAATCCTCCAATAGATAAATACGATCTTTGAAGAATATAGTGCCATTATTCAGTTTCCATGGCCCCAATGCTTCCCCTTGCTGGATTTGTTTTTGCAAGTCTTGTAATATAGGTTTAACAGCAACCTCTTCTTGAATCACCTCAAGCCATCGTGGTAGCAATTGGGAAATGGCAAAGACAGCACCTTGTAGTTGTTTATGACTTCGCGAGAGGGCGTCAGCCACGACATTCTCTTTTCCCTTCTTTTATTCCACTTTAAAATCATATCCCATGAATTTGTATAGCCATTTCTGTTGAGCTGTAGTTACGATTTTTTGGGACCACAGATGTTTAAGACTTTGATGATCAGTTCTGACGATGAATTGTTTGCCTAGCAAGTATGGCCTCCATTTCAGTATTGCCAATGCTAATGCAAGTATCTCCTTCTCGTATGTAGAAATAAGAAGATGTTTTACTCGAAGTGCTTGGCTGAAATATGCAATAGGTCTCTCCTGTAATAAAATTGCACCAACCCCATGGCCAGAAGCATCACATCAACTATAAAGGTTTTTGAAAAGTCAGGCAGAGATAATACCGGGGCTTGCGTCATGGCTTTCTTGAGCTTTTGAAAAGCCTCCTCCGAAGCTGGACTCCATTCAAAAGAATCTTTCTTTAACATGTTAGTTAGAGGAGCAGCAATTTTTCCATAATGTTGAATGAATTTTCGGTAATAACCGATGAGTCCAAGAAATCCATGCAAGGCTTTACATGTACTTGGTTTCGGCCATGACATCATTGCTTCAATTTTGCTAGGGTCGACAGCAACTCCCTGCTTTGAAATAATATGTCCCAGATACTGCACTTCTTCTTTCCTGAATCGGCATTTTTCAAGCTTCACTCTCAACTTATTAGCTTTTAGGATGTCAAAAACAATTCTCAAATGTTCCATATGAGTATCCCAATCCTTACTATAAATGAGTATATCATCAAAAAAAAAAGTACAAATTTTCGTAAAAATTCTTGGAATACCTCATTCATAAATGCTTGGAAGGTGGATGGAGCGTTGATAAGCCCAAATGGCATTACCAAAAATTCATAATGGCCTTCATGTGTTCGAAATGCGGTTTTCTCAACATCATCTGGATGCATTCTGACTTGATGGTAGCCTGAGCGTAAATCCAATTTTGTAAAGAATTGAGCTCCTGCTAATTCATCTAAGAGTTCATCGATCACGGGAATTGGGAATTTGTCTTTAACTGTAATTTGATTCCACACTTTGTAGTCGACACATATCCTCCACGAACCATCGTGCTTTTTAATCAACAGGACAGGAGAAGAATAAGGACTGGTACTAGGGCGAATAATTCCAGCAGCCATCAAGTCTTTGACAATTTTCTCGATCTCATTCTTCTGAAAATAAGGATACCTGTATGGTCTTACTGCAACTGGTCCTCGTCCTGGTAAAAGAGGAATTCGATGATCGTGAATTCGTCGAGGAGGGAGACCAATGGGTTCATTCAATACTTCCTGGTACCCTTGCAGAAGTTGCTGAATTGGTGTTGGAATAAAGCGTTTTCATCCTCTACATCTTTGCCATGCATAATATGGATAACAACTCCTTTTTGTCCGCTTGTAATTTTTGTGACAGGAGCAATATCACTAATCTTCTGAGATGAACTAGTGAGCCCACGTAAAACTACTTTTTTGCCTCCCCAAGCAAACTTCATCTGCAGTTTTTCAAAGTCCCATTAGATAGGCCCTAAAGATCTTAGCCACTGAGTACCAAGAACAATGTCATATCCTTCAAAAGGCAAAATGAAAAAGTCTACTGAAAATAATAACTTTTGTAATTTTAACGGAACTTGTGAACACTTCCCTGGGCTGACTAGTCTTTCACCAGAAGCTACCATTACATTAATTCTGCCATAGGTAGTTGGTTAGAGATTTGCACGTTGAGCCATTTCAGAACTGATGAAGTTGTGTGTACTGCCGGAGTCGACCATAGCTATCACAGAATGCCCTTTAAGCCCTCCCCAAATCCTCATGGTTGTTGGCGATTGAAAACCAGGCATCGTATGGAATGAAATTTCGGGTTCATTAGTTGTCTCTTCAGCTTCCATCACCACGTCCCCATCTGCTTCCTCCCAACAAGCTTCAATCATAAAGGGTTTTTTACAGACATGTCTTGGGCCAAATTTGTCATTACAGTGAAAACATAATCCCTTTCGTCTTCTTTCAGCTAGCTCCTCAGATGTCATCCTTTTGACGATCGTCGATGACGCTTGGCCACGAGTATGAAATTTTACTTGATTTATAGGTCGTGAAGATTGGGAAATGAGTTTCTTTTGATCTAAATTACGAGCTTCAAATAATCTGGCTAATCCAATGGCCATGGTTAAAGTGGTTGGCATATTAGCTTGCACATCAGTTCGAATACTATCTCGAAGCCCAGTTAAAAAACAGCTCACCTTTCGATCTTGTGATAAGTGCCCAACTTTTGCCAACAGTTTTTTGAATTGTCCCTGATATTCCACCACTGTGCCAGTTTACCGTAGCTTAATTAATTCACCAAAATGGTCTTCAAATTGGTTGGGGCTGAATCGAGCAAATACCCCATGCTTGAAATCTTCCCAGGTGATATAGAGCATTTCTTGCTCTAGCATTTGAAACCATAGCTGAGCATCGCCCTCCAAGTAAAATGAAGCCAGTGTCACCCTATCTGATTCTGCAATATCGTGGAGGGAAAAGTACTTTTCAGCTCTACATACCCAAGTGGTAGGGTCATCCTTTCCATCATAACGAGGAAAATCAAGCTTGACAGTCTTCGGAATGATGCTGCTCAATAAACTAGTGGTCTTGATTGGTGATGAATGTGGGGATCGTCCTCTAAATTTCTTTGAGTTTTGAGCTGAACTCTCTCCCATTTCATAAATGTTTTTGCTAGAAACTTGTTGACTTAACTTCTCTAATCTCTCTGTGACATGGCATAAAAGTTCTTTCTGGCCAGCAACAATCTCCTCTATGTTTTTTTCTAATTTCTTAATCCTTTCCGATAGCTCCATGCCTAGCTCTGATACCAAAATGTTACTCACACAGCTATTTGTTTAAGAAAAAATAAGACACAAGCACAATTTGCTAATTCTTCGAGGGATTAGCACCTCCAAATACCCAATTACGAGTTGATTAATTTGCTAGATGCCTTTTATTCATGACAAAGAATATTTATATACAGGTGCAGTACAACTGTCATGAGCAAAACTAGGAACAATTAAGTAGAAAAATCAGTAGGAAAATCAGCAAAATGGCTACTCTACTAACCACCTTTGACTTGAGTTATTCAAATAAGCTGACTTGTTATTGACTAATTCAAACAAAATAAACTAGATTGTAACACAGATGAATATAACTGGGATTGACTTATACATTACATTAAATTTTATAGAGTACATGCCCAGACAGATGGCCCTCACAGAGGAGGAAAGTCCTTACTTCACTCGCATTTGCAAGGAAAAGAGTGTTAATAAATGTTTAGCCCCCACAATATTTTTGTGGGGGCTTGAACTTGTGAGGACAGCA
This sequence comes from Citropsis articulata, assembly GCA_030449925.1. Classification (NCBI taxonomy): domain Eukaryota; kingdom Viridiplantae; phylum Streptophyta; class Magnoliopsida; order Sapindales; family Rutaceae; genus Citropsis; species Citropsis articulata. Next base: position 338,594 of record JASUUH010000135.1, on the reverse strand, counting down.
GCCCACCACAAGGCCAAAGGCCCAGTGGTGTTCTCAGGTTTTCAAATCCTAAAAGTAAAGTCGCTTGAGTTAAAAAAAAGACCAAAGTAAATATTTCCATAAGGACTCAAATCTAATACAAATTGGTGCTTTTGTAATTGAATTTCCATAAATGGCTATCTACTCCAAGGCTTGTTGAAAACTGAGTAAAATTTGGAAATTGACACACGATCCACCGTTTGAATCATATGAACAAGTATCGCTTGATTAAACAAGAATTGGCTTTGAAGACATATGCCCCTATTCGCCTCAATCATTTTTTTTTGTGTCTTTTCTTAGAAGTGAATGCTGAGGTGGGTACAACTTTTAGTAATAGCTATTAGTAGCATAAAACAAAGATTGGACGCTGTAAAACAACTGTAATAGGGAAACTGGTACAGGCATCTAATCCAACAGACCAAGTGCTTGTTTGGTATGACTTATTTAAGAGGTATAAGTGCTTATTTAATCCCATAAGCACTTTTTAAAATTTTTTATAGTGTTTGGTTATTTTTTGAGTAGAGGGTTTTTGGCTTAAATAAACTAATTTACCTCTACTAGCAAAAGCCCAAAATTTGAGCTTTTGGGAGTAGAAGTTAAAGAGTTTTTTCAAAAAAATATATAATATCAAAAATATCCTTGACATATTTCATTAATTACATAATACCTTTTGTATAAAACCTACCCAACGAAAATTGTTGCCGTTATATAAATATATTGCCGCCACCACTTCACTTTATCTCTCTCTTTTTTTTTTTTTTTTTAAATAACCAGCACTTTAATTTTGTAATCCCTACACATACCCAACACTTGAGAGAGTATTTATCAATGATGCAATTTAATTTGGATAGTATTATTTATTTGAGAGAATATATCAATGATGCAATTTTTGATTTTGAAAATTAAAGAAGTGATTGAATTAATTTTTTCTTATTAATTAATAGCTTGGATGCATTTTGTTACATGTTATATAATTATGAATACATATCCTTTTTGGTAATTTAATTACACAAAAGCACTTTTAATTTTACACAACTAAATAGTTTAATAGTTCAAAAGTACTTTTTTAATTGACAACCAAACAAAAATACAAAAAGAGTACCTTGAGGCTATCAGAGAGCGGCAAGCTTTGCCGCCCTTTCCTTAAAAGTGATTGATTATGATGAAACATACAGCCTTGTAATTAAGCCTGGTCCGGCATTATTACAAGTGATTGCTCTGTGTTTGGCATTATTACAAGATGGTATGTGTGACAACTTGATGTGAGGCGTGAGCAATGCCTTTTTACATGCAGTTCCGATATTCTTACAACATTGAGTACAACAATTAGCACAAAACGGTGAGTTTTGAGGCAAGTATAAAATATCACAGTAAATTTTCAGTTGCAACATTCTCAACCACAACACACGCTCTCTCATTCTCTCCCTCACGCTCTTCCTCACCAATCCACTAGTCTCATTGCGGTCCGTTCTTCCTCACCATTCTCACTGTCGGCTCCCTCTCTCTCTCTCCCATCGATTGCATCTCTCACGGCACCTCACTAGCTCAACTATCTCAAAGAGAAAGACCAGATGCTAATGATGTCATCTCTAGTTCAGAAAAATATATCCTAAAAAGAATTACATCAAGTTTTATTAGGGGCCATACCATAGGCAAAAGGAAATGAAATCCAATACATAATATCCCAAACAACAAAACCTAAGAAATAAACTAACAAATAAGTAACATTGACAGCCCAAAAATAAGTTTCCTTTCAAAAGTCGACACAAGCCAACAATTGCATAAAAGAATTTTGCCTCAATTATTTCGACATCTAACAGCTCCAAACACAACCTATTGCTCTACTGGTATACACTAGCAATTGAAGGAGCTGAGTTTATGGTTGGTAATTATTCTTCACTAATATCTGATGCAATTCACTGCTTGTTTTTGGCATCTATATGTGTAGAGAATTGAGGCTTGCTTGCTGGTTTCCTTGCTGTACTTAGCATTACTAGGGGAAACTTCTCACCACAATCACAGAAGTTGTCATTTTCTGTTACTAGAGTGGATAGGGATTGCTATTTACTCTATTATGCATCGATAGATCTTGGATTTGGAGGGGGGAGAGCGCTAGTGACCCACGACTGTTGGATTTGGAGGGGGAAGAGAGAGAGTTGTGTGTTGTGAAGAAGAACAGAGAGCGTGAGGGAGAGAGCGTGTGCTGTAGTTGAGAGCGTGTGTGTTGCAATTGTCGATTTACTGTGACCTTTTATATTTGCCTTTAAATGCACCGTTCGGTGCTATGTGTTGTGCTTAATGTTGTAAGAGTGTCATTTTCCTTTTACATGGGCACCTGTCAGAGGAGGTATTTATGTCTCAGCTACTTGGTTTTATTGATCCAACATACCCTACTCATGTTTGCAAACATGAAAAGGCACTCTCTGGCCTTAAAGCAAGCCCCACGTTCTTGGAACAACACTGAGCTTCGAAACTTTCTTCTATTGACGGGGATTTTTCATGAGAGATAGTTGGTGTGCATGAGATTATCTTTGTGGGTAAATAAACTTTCATCTGTCGCCACAATGTAGCTAGGCATCAATTATCCTGTGTATCACTGTCGTGCCAATCCTGTATATCAGTCTCGCATGAAACACATGGCCATTTTCTTTCACCTTGTTCATCACAAAGTTCAAAACGGTGATCTGCGGGTGTCTCATGTATCATCTCAAGACCAATTAGTGGATGCCGTCACCAAACCTCTCTCTCATTATCACGAATAAGTTTTCTTCGTTCCAACGTCGGTGTCGCCAATGGTAGTACCATCTTACTGGGACATATTAGAGATACTCTCAAAGTCACGGTGTAATTGTACAATTATTTTTATTTTTTTTGTATATTTGACTTTCACAAACTTTAGACAACAATTGTGCGCTTACTATATTAACTAGCTTTAGTTGTGTATATATTGAAATCATATCAATAAAAAAAGTAACATGCGTTGTTTTTTCCTTTCTCTATATTATTTATTGTATAAACCTAAGTCACCTAACAACTTTAAGCCCTCTTGTTTTCTAATAAACTTATTTATCACACTCGTATTCATTTGTCCAATTTTTTTTTCTCCAATTATTTCGTTACCCAGGCCACACTTTTGTAAACTCTGTCCCGGCCCCGCACTCTATTGTTATTTTTATCAAATGTGCGGGACTAGCAGCACCCGTGTAATTATCTTTTCAGACCCCCTTCTGGCATTTCAGCGAAGCCCTATAACAAATACATCCGCAAAATATCTACCAAAGATATTTCAACAAGCTGGTCGAGCACTGGACAGGGAATTCATCCGCAATTTTTATTTGTATGAATTGATGACCTGTCCGGTGTCCCCTTGCCTACTCATCATACAAATAAAAACTGAAATTAGGCCATTTAGGATTAAAGATAAGACGGAATGGGAATATGGAATTGTTAATTACTATCGCTATGACCCATCTAATTTGCAAATGGTTCTTTCCCTTTCAATTTTATTGTACGTATTTGCAAGGAAACCTCCTCTGTATTTCTTGCAATCAAGACTTTTGCGTATCCAATTACTGTCAACTGTTTTTGAACGTGCAGAAAAAAACAACTTGAGGACTTGAGATGTAACACCCCAATTCTACACGTGCGAAGCACGTGAAAAAGGAAGTTACTTACAAATCAAAATTCTTATTTCTAAATTCTAAACTGAAATACCTCAAATTCTTATTCAAATATATCTACCAGTTCATACGTCTAACACTAAATAATCTTTTCGGAAACGTGAATTTAACAAAAGTCTCAAAACCCAAATTATAAGTTCATGATGGAAATAAACTAAAAAGAAACATGAGTCTATCATTCTTCTTATTCAAATAACAAACGGAAACGAACTCTCTGACTCCAAAGCTAAGCACACCTTTTAAAAGGAACTTAATCTGCAAAAAGTAATGACGAGGGGTGAGCCGTCAACTTGGTAGGTAAAACCATTCCTAACACACTAGGTCTATCGATACCCAAAAATATTACAAGCCTTCTTTAAGCAAAACATAATTTATAAATCCATAAATTTCATAAAAACTATATATCATGATAAAATAACATATTTGAATTAGATAACATAAATCCATGAAAATTCATAATATCAAAAGTTGAGTTACTTATGAAGACAAATCATATTCACATGTACATAAAATGAAAAGTTAGCTCATGTCACATAATGTCACCTATAGTCCCAGTGACTGCATGTAATCGTAATATCGTGTACACATTCGTAATGTAAACCAAGATCGGTCCAGATAGATATATCGTATATTACGATCAGAATCAGAATCAGAATAATTACGGACAATGAGCCAAAATATAATGACTTGTACGTGGTACTTTACACGATATGTGGCACTTTGCAGTGCTTTGACCCCCAAGAGGTAGCCCTCATATGTCCCAATAGGTGGCCCCCGTACAATTATAAATAATTTAAATCATACATGGGTAAAAAACATTCGAATCAAATTTATGAAAATCCATAACAATAATTTAGGCTTGAAAATTATTTTATAGACAAAATCATAAAAGGTAATCATGTAACAAAATAATTTACATATTTAAAAGCATTTATAAAATATTTTGTTAAAAAGAATTTAGGTTTGAAAACATTTTTATAAACTGATTTTGGTACAAAAATCCATTAATCTTCTAAGTAGTGTAAAACCATTTATACTTATAATAATATCAAAATAATCATATATATCCAGTACATTAGGAATGAAGTTACTTACCTCGACAAAAGAATTTGAATTAACAACCTCTAAGCCTCTAAGAGCTTCAAACACCTCAAACACCTTAAACAAATACAAAATATGACTATCAATAACTTATTCTAAGAATTTGATTTTCTACTTCATACCCGTACATGTTTGATTCTCAGAATTTTAGCTCTTAATCTAAAACTCCTAATGATATAATATTCTATAAAACTATTTTAGACATCCATGAGTACCCCATGTAAAATTTTCAAGAGGATCTGATATCAAAAACGTTTCCAAATCTATTTATTTCTCAACAAATTCAAAACTGTTTTCACATAACCTTTACTGAACAGAATAGGTTCTAACATTTTTATAAAATAAAATACTAATCAGAAAATTACGAAATTAAAACTAGGAATACTAGACACATATATCAACTAAATTAAAACTAGGAATACTAGACACATATATCAACTTCCATATAAAATTTCATAATTTTTTGAGTTCATTTGATGGTGAAAATAATTTCATGAATCCAATCGCAATTCTGGAATCGTAGTTTTTCTAGTGGAGTGGTTCTAATTCGAAAATACATATAAAATTGAAAACGAACTCGAATTTAATGAAATAAAATTTATTCCAGAAACCCTACATGTCTAGTTTCCAAAAAGATCAGTTTCTTAAGAAAAATCCTTTAGAAAATATAGGTTAAATTTCGAGATACTCATACTGTCCAGAATTTTCATGTGCTTAACGCATCAAAGATTAATAACTAAACTCATAATAAATCAGTACCTAAACAAAGCCTAAATACATCCTATATCATGCGTTAAGATCTATAAGAAATCTAAAATCATGCCAAACATAAACCCTAGATAGAATGATTTGAAATCTTGTAGGGAATAAGGAAGGTATACTTACCGTTTGCTTTGATTTTCTCCTAAAAAAAGCTTGAATCCTAGGGTTTGAGTAAAATGTTATGAACAGCAGAGAAGAAAAATAAACGTCGTGGGTTTTTAGGGTTATGAAAAGGGATTAAGATGAATTTATAGGGAGTTTTAAGAAACCCTATGAGATTTAGAAAAATAACATTTTTCTAAAATTTATCCCATGAATAACCCTATTTATAAGGGCAAAAATGCCATTCGAACATTCCATTAAAACAAAATAAAGGGCAATGATATTTCCCCCCCTTGTTTTTTGTAAAACCACCCTATCGAAAGAAATTAAAATGAATATATTTTATAAACCCACCCCATATATACCAAAAATGCCCCTGTCTATTTAATACTTATAATATTTTCTTTTCTTTTTTACCTAGATTTTTATTTGTTTTAACTAAAAAAAAAAATTGTTGATAGCTTATAGTTCAACATGTTATCACAAGCCCCTTGCAAGTCAAGCATTTAACAATCCATGAAAAGTGTAAGTTGACTTGTCATTGCGTATTTCTATTCCCAGAACATGCTTAAATTCAAATCTAACTTACTAATTTAAAAAAGAAAAATCAAATCAAATAAACACCAAAGCAATGAAAAGAAAAACTTTGCCATTTTCTGACCTTTTAGTTTAAATAGACACTTACATTTCTTTGTGCCAGTTGCCTTCAGGGGCGAAGCTCAAGCCAGATCTATATGGGGGCCAAATCTATACATTTTGAAATTCTTAAAGGATAAAATTAAATAACAAATAAAAGTATTAAAAAATATAAGGCAATTATTTAATGTAAATAATTAATTAAAAGATTGTATTTTAATATAAAAAGAAAAACAATTACAAACCAAAAGAGTCCCCTCCCCTATAGAATCGCTATCAAAATCAAGATCCCCAACATCAAAAACGAACTCGACGTTCTTTTATATCTCGAAACTCATTGATTATTGATTCAATGCTTATTTTTTCAGAAATTTCCCTTTTAATGTACATAATCAAAGAGTCTGTAAGAAATTCACCCTCCATTTTATTGCGAAGTCTTGTTTTGACTATACGCATAGCTGAAAATGACCGTTCTAAAGTTGCAGTTGATACTAGAAGAGTTAGAACAAGAACAATTATTCTATAGATAAGAGGAAATGTTTTTGCTTTCCTTGTACGGACCAACCATTGACTCAAGTCACAAATGGTTGATAAATTTTTGAACTCTGCATGTTGGACTACATCATACTCATAATGCTCAAGCTGATTTTTCAGATTTATTTTCTCAGCATCTGTAAAGTCTGCTGGATAAAACCTCTCAACCAACTGACAAATATCACCAATTCTAAAAGACTTTCTACATTCATGGGGATCAAGTGCTGAACTAAGAATAAGTAAATCTACTGCATGTTTATTAAATCGACTATTCAATTCTTGTAATTGGCAATCTATAGCAGCATAAAAAATATTTACTCTGTAATGGTCAACAACAGTAAAAGTATCTTCTTGATGTCGAGCTCGACCTTGTCTTGCAACATAAGGAGCATCCATTTTTGGGACATCTATATTTCTTGTTTCACAAAATACTTTCACTTGATCAAGTAAAGTATTCCACCCATTATATCTCAGTTTCTGAATAAGTGCTTTAGTTGATGAAACCAGATGCATGGCATGTAAAATATCTTGAGACTTAGATTGCAAAGCTTGGCAAAGTATATAAGTAATTGCCATAATTTCTTTTATCATATGCAAGATAAAAACAAACTCAAAAGTTGTCATTACCTCATATGTAGCATTAGCATCTCCCCGTTGAAAAGCAGTTGTCCCGTCTTCAATGATATTAAGTAAAACTGAACATGTAGCACTGAACATTTTTATTAAGTTAGAGACTGATCTAAAGTGAGAACTCCAACCAGTATCTCCAGGCCTTGGTAAAGTACCAATTTGATTAAGCCCTCTTCCACTCTCAAGCTCATCAATGGAGATCATATACTCAATATCAGCAGCCTGAACACGCTTGAGTTCATCATAACGCTTGCAAGAAGCCCCAACAATACTCGCAATATAAGTCAATTTAGTAAAGAAATGGTGAACAGGAACAACCTCATGAGATACTGCAACTAAAGCCAACTGTAATCTATGAGCTAAACAATGAATGTAATAAGCATAAGGACAATATTTTAAAATCAAAGCTTGTAAGCCTTTCCATTCACCTCGCATGTTGCTTGCACCATCGTAGCCTTGCCCACGAATATTTTGAATATTCAAATTGTGATGAGACAATACAGAGTATATTCCATCTTTCAAGGTTGCTGCAGAAGTGTTTGAGACATGAACAAGACCCAAAAAACGTTCTTGAAGAAAACCATTATTGTCAACAAATCTTAAAACTATTACCATTTGTTCTTTTTTTAACTCATCACGTGATTCATCCACAATTAAGCAAAAATTGGCATCTCTTATTTCTGCACGAATTGTCCTTTTCACTCTCATTGAAAAGACATGTAAAATTTCCTTTTGGATATCCGGTAATGTATATGAGGCAAACTTTGGTGCTTTATCTAGTATCACTTCTGCTACCTTTTCATTGTTGGAACCAAATGCTTTGAGTAATTGAATAAAATTTCCACGGTTTGATGACTTTTCACTTTCATCATGACCTCTAAAAGCAAAACCTTGAAAAGTAAGATATCTAATCGCTTCAATTGTGGTTTTTAATCGCAGTCTATTATTTGTAATTTCTTGGGAAGAGTATCGATTAAGTACCTGCACTATATGCTGAGATTGTCTCATTAAATCCTCACATAATCTTTCAGCCTTTTTATGAGTTGAGTTAGGATCCTTTCCCACATGATTAAGGAATGCACAATTTTTTCCATCTTTAACCTTCTTCCAAGAATTAAATCCTTCAACAGTGAAAGCAGTATGCTTAAGCTGTGCAAATGGTGCATTAAATAGATAACATGGTAGACAAAAGGCTGCCTGTTTTGTAGGTGAATACTCTAATCAAGAAGGAAAAGAATCAAACCATAGAGATTGAAATCGACGAGGATACTTTTCTGATCCAGATTTTGGATACTCTGGAAGTCTTGGTTGGTATGGACTCGACATAATAAATGCTCTTCGAATTTCATCTCGTTGATTGACATCATAATCCCAAATCTAGCTGTGTAATCCTGGATCCCGCTCCACAAGTTGAGTATCAACTTTACTTTCTTTAAATCTTGGAGATTTTGAAAGTTGGTTTTCAAAATTTGAAAAATTGACATGTGAAATTGGTGAATTTTCAGAAACTGGTGGATTAGAACTTTCTTCTAATGTCTTCCTTTTGAAATATTTATCAATTTTAGATGATTTTCCTATCTATATCCTCCCTACCCCTAGAATTCAATCAATAAGGAAATTGTGAGATGCAAGTTACTAATCAAGAGAAGCATATTGGACAGAATAATTGACAATCTAAAGCAATAGATATTTGAACCATAAAGAAATCAACCAGGAAATGAATTTAACATACCGTATACTGAACTGAAATTGAGTAAAATATGGAGTGCTTTCTGTAAAGAGATTGGCCAAAGGATTTTTGACCTGAATAGCAATGACATGGTCAAACTCATTAGTCATTACTTGCGAACCAAACCAAATGTCAATAAGCTAAGTTATAGAATAAGTGTCAAGTATCAGTGCCAGGCAAAATTCAAATATAATCATTGATGCTTAGATCTTTGAGCCATTGATCATAGCATACAGGTTTCTAAAAAAGCAAAAAGAAAGAAATTAATGCAACTGAGATTAATTAAACTCCAAGAAACTAGACAAGCTTGATTTTAATTCAATAGAAAAAAATCTCCAATTGTTGAAAGCAGTACATAAAATACAAATTAAAAGATGTTAGATAATGATTAAATTTCAGGAATATCGTCAAGCAACTCAGCAACAACATTCGCCCTAATTGACAATTTCAGTATTTCATTCAACTACCTATCAGGACCATAGACAAGACAACTACCTACTACCGTAACATCTATCTCCTTCATCAGTTCTTTCCATCCTTAATAAATTTTAAGAGAAGGTGTTGAACTCACCTACATTCTAAGTGAAGTGCGATTTGTGACTAGTTTTTGGCGCAACAATTTGTTCTTGGCGCAACAGTTGGCTAACCAATTAGTAAACGTTGATGATCAAATTGATTAATCGTAAAAAGAACGCTATCTCTATTGGGCTCTATTGGGCTTTTCTTGTAAGTTGTAAGGCTTTTTATTTATTGTAAAATTATCTTATGTTAGTAATAGTATGTGCAAAATATTTCTACCGGGGCCAACATTGTATGTTTATTTAATATTTTTTTTACTTTTATTTAAAACTTCAAAAAAAAAAATTATTCATGGCCCCCATTGCCCTTAGCACCCTCGGCCCCTGGTTGCCTTTATCTGTTTTGGCTTGTGACCTTGAGGACGTCTATGCCTATAAACACCACTCCTTTCACATGTGAAGATTATCTTTGGTTTTCTACTCTTTGCAGTTATATCAGATTTTTCAATCACAATAACAAGCCCATTTCTCTTTCTAACATCTCTTGTCCATTCAATTAGTGCTTCTCTACTTGAAAAAACCTATATCAAAAGAAAATACAACTTACCTGACTAAATATTGTATACTGCATATGACTAGAAACAAAAAAAGAACTTGATTAATACATACCATGTCAGTCGTAAATGCATCAGTATTGTCCAAAACAGCTAATCCATTTAAAACATCATGATTATGAGTTGATCTTTCATCCTATATTGAGAATGAATTATAAATTAAATAGCAAAATTTAAATAAATTTAACATATCAAAGAAAAAAATAATACTTATAAAAACACCAGTAGCCAAATACTTCAAACAGTTTAACATATGTTGGACAAAGTTTTGACTTAGTTAAGTCAAAGGAAAATTAATTCCCAATAGAAAATTATTAAACATAACCATAAAAGATCACTTGAAACTAGACAAACCATAAATTAATCCACGTGAACAAACAACTTTTCAATTAAAATTTACTTTTTAAAAAACAAAACTGAAACTTACTAATTCCGTTTGTAATTCTTCCCTTGGCATATCTTCTCTCTCCATCAATGTAATATTGACTTCTTCCCTTGTCATATCTTCCCTCTACATCAATGCAATATTAACTACTTTTTTTTTCCCAGATTCTTCTGTCCTTTTTCTTCATCTATCATTGCCATATTGACTTCTTTTCTTGTTTGAATTGTTAGGAAAAAGTTTAAAAACATAAAAATTCTGCATTCATACGGTATCACAAGTTTAATTGTAATAGGTAATAATTTAATTAATAATTATTTATTTACTTATTTTAGTCATTTCACATAAGGATAACATTGTAATTACAAAAAAATTATTAAGTGGGGTGGTTTTATACAGAAGGTGGGGGGAAATATCGCCACCCCAAAATAAAATAATGGAAAATTTTGGGCGGTACATAGAGAGAGGGCCGCGTTAATTCAAAGTCAAGACTAGCTTATTAGCTTGCTGGATTCTTGATGATGAGGGGAAAAAAGGGTTGACAAATGCTGGTATAATTTCTATGGAACTTTAATTATTTCATAAAATTATTTTATTTTTTATTCATAATCTACCTCCCCGCCACCCCCCCCCCCCCGCCCAAAAAAAAGGCCCATTTTATTTTCATTTTTATTTTTATGTAGATCAGTAGTGCTACTAGAAATCAACTATTGCCACTTTTTTCTCATGGAGAATTAAACAAAACGCATCAATGACCTAAATATATATATAATGAATATTTACTAACAGATTTTAGACAAAATTAATTTTTGAACCGATTGAAACTACCTTTCTAGCTTAAAATCTAGGCTCAAATCCTGGCAGCGGAGTTAATTTTTGTTATTTTTTAAGCCACAGTTAATTTTGTTATATAATTTAGATCATAGATAATTTTAAAAACATAACGAATAATTGTGTAATTCACTCAAACCTTAGAGACTAAAGGAACATTTACCAAAGATTAAAAAAAAATTATTTTAAAGCTACATTTTGTTTCATCCAAATGAAGCTATTCAAGCTATATTTTATTCCGATAAAACTATGGCTTCGTTTCATATCTTAATTAAATTATATAATGATGAAATATTATATTCTGAACGTAACCGAATCCAATATCATTTCACCAATCGGTCATATGAGATGAAGGGAAAAAATCTATTGAAATTAATTTTAAATTAAAGTTGAAGAATGGTGATATGATACATACATATACATGACTCTAAATTTATTAAATTGCAGATGTACTCATCGTCTTGACGATGCGACCAAATACTGGAATGTGAGAAGGGTTTTTGGACTTTGGAGAAGACTTGAGAGGGCCCGGAGTAATTAAAAGTCAAGATTGGCATGCTGAAATTAATCCCTGGGTTTAACTTGCAGCACTTTCCTGGCGGTGAAAGTTTTATGAGGAGCTAATATATGCACTTCTGAACTAAAGAAACCTGAGTTTAAGCGGCATATGGCTGTGCATCTTTGTCTGGTGTTGTTGCAGATTATTGTTTTGCACCTCAGGCCGATCAAAGCATCAGAAAGATTTCCCTGTCCAGCTACCCCTTCGGAATCGGAGAAGGGTGCTACTTTGACAAGGGTTACGAAGTTATCTGCGATCACTCTTCTGGCTCTCCCAAAGCTTTCCTTCCTGGCGTCAACAGGCTAGAATTATTGGATAGTTCCCCTTTTGATTCAAGGCCCGCGGTTAGAGTGAACGTTCCTACAATTTCTTTAAACAGCAGCAGTAAGCGAACAAGCAATATTCTTAAAGGCGTCAACTAATCAGGTACCCCTTTCGCATTTTCGACTGACAATAAATTCGCTGCCATAGGCTGCAACATGAGCTATCACCAAGAGAACGGTTCATCTGTGTTTGATGGGTGTCTGGCGATTTGTACTTGTGATCCTACTCTCTACCTTGCTTGCTATGATTTCCTATGCCCCCTTCGTCGAAATATTACTCATGTTTTCAATGTAAATTCATCATACTTGTTTTCTCAAAGTATTATGAGTCGCGTTGTTAGGAGGCTTTGTCTTTTCCGGTTCGGCGAGGGCTTACAGTGGGTTGTGATGCAGAACACAAAGAGTCGCCATGGGTTGAGGCATCTAAGGGATCGCCGTGTTGCAAAGCAAAAAAAAAGTATTCCTCAGAAATGTCAGTCTGTTTTCCTGGTTGCGGAATATTGGGTCAACAGCAAGTACCTTGAAGATCCTCATGATTTGAAAGATCAACAAGAAGTTCCTGCAGTGTTGAAGTGGGGAGAAAAGATAGGCAGTTGTTTTGAAGAATATAACTCATATTCTACAATTTGTAATTTGAATAAAACATATTGTTTAAAACAATTAAGCTCAGGCCATTTATGTCTTTGCTCCGACACCTACGACCTACGGAAAGGATACTGCTCAGGTACAGACTGGATTATGAGTTAAAGAGTAATTTTATTTTTTTCAAAGTAAATATCCCAACGACAAGAAGAAAAAGGAAAATTCTTGGTGCTCCAGGAGCGTTATGAATAGATGTTATTTCCGTATAAACATTAACAACAATAAGTGTGAATGAGAAACGGAAAATGCTATTGGAGCAACTTTACTAGCAAGAGTTAAATGTCAAATGATGTAGCATTCCTGCATTGGATGATAAGATGATTAGAAAAGAGTTGTTAAATTTATCATCCAATAGATTATTGAAATTATTCATTTTTAAAATATTCACAGAATTACTTGCAAATGAGTAAAGTCTTCCAGTTACTCTAGCTGTCTATGTAAACAGAAAATTAGAGACAAAAATGGTGGAGTTTTATTTAGTTGTAGCCATGATTTAGTTTGATCTTCTCTTTGATTTATTTTTTTATTTATTATTTTCTGGGCAGGCGACTTGATCTGTAATATCTCAAGTGGCTACAATTGCTCCAATTGTCCTGACGGTTATAATTATCTCTCATATGGTTGCAGTAAAGTTTTCAACAAATCTCGGGTTAAACTCATTATTATAGGTATGCATGTCGATCCTTTATTTTACATAGTAACAAATTAAAAATGTTTTTTAACATATTTTCAAATGAAAATACTAAATGTTCATTCGAATGTTCATTCGTTCATTTGATGATGTCTTTCATTGTTGTCCTCGAGAGCCGCAGGCTGCGGTGGTGGGCTTGCGTTATTCTTTCTACTCATTGGAATATGGTGGTTGTACAAGTTTGTAAAAAGAAGAAGGGAAATCAAGCTCAAGCATAAGTTCTTTAAAAAAAATGGTGGTTTATTATGTTAGGAAATTGGTGGGTGAAGCAGGAACGCAACTAAAGTAAAATTGAGAAATAATGAGACAATAATAAAATCACACAGGACACCAGAAATTACGTGGTTCGGCTTTTAGCCTACGTCCACGGGCGAAACAGAAGTATAAAATTTTACTAGTGAAAAGGAATTACAAGTATTGTAGTATTTTAGCTCACTTCCCAAAATCCCAATACACCCAAACTCTCAAATCACTAATACAAAAGCTTATAATTTTAAGCTCTCTAAACTCTCTCTTGAATTGCTTAATTACTCTCTCTCAAAAAATGGAATGCAAAATGAGGAGGAGGATCCTCCCTTTTATAGCCAAAATTGGCTATTAAAATAATCCCCCCCTTTTTTTTTTCTTTGTCAAAGCCGTGTATTATTTTTTTCCTTCTTCAAATTCTTCTTCAAGCTTGGTGGCTATTCAAAGCCGTGTGCCACCAACCACCATCTAGAAGACGCTGCATTTTTGACATTCTCCCACTTGGAGATTCGATTGAGGACCAATCAATCTCCACACCATCCTTTCTGCTTCGCCATTATCATGTTGCTTACGTCTCTGCTAGGCCACAAGAGGATCTACTCCAAACAAACTTGTCAGCATTGATCGGCTTGGTCAAAACATCTGCTAGGTTCTCCTTGGTATGGATTTTCTGCAAATCCACACTTCCGTCTTCCACTACTTCTCGAACGAAGTGATACTGTACCCCTATGTGCTTTGTCCTGGAATGAAAGGCTGGATTCCTTGCAATGTGCAAGGCACTCTGACTGTCACAAAACACAGAAATTTTCTGTTGTTTGTGCTCGAGCTCCTCCAATAACCTCTGTATCCAAATAGCTTCCTTGCAAGCTTGTGTAGCCGCCATATATTCTGCTTCTGTTGTAGATAAAGCCACAACGGTCTGCAGTTTCGAAACCCAGCTTACAGCTGCTCCCGCAAGTGTAAACACATAGCCAGTAGTGGATTTTCTTTTATCAAGGTCTCCTGCAAAATCTGAATCCACGTAGCCCCTGACAGTAAATTCTGATCCTCCATAACATAATGCAACATCTGAGGTTCCTCTGATGTATCTCAGAATTCTCTTCAAAGCTTTCCAATGCTCTCCACCAGGATTCGCCATGTATCGACTGACTGCTCCCACTGCTTGTGCAATATCCGGTCTGGTACATATCATAGCGAACATCAAACTTCCCACTGCCGATGCATACGGTACTCGAGACATCTCATTCCTCTCTGCTTCATTGCTAGGACACATACTTGAGGATAATTTGAAATTAACAGGAAGTGGGGTAGAAATTGACTTACAATCTTGCATGTTGAAGCGCCGCAAGATTTTCTTCAAGTAATTCTTCTGTGAAAGCCAAATCTTCCTGTTATTTCTGTCTCGGTGAATTTGCATCCCTAGAATCTTGTTTGCTGGTCCCAAGTCCTTCATTTCAAACTCCCTAGCCAATTGTGCCTTCAATTCTTGGACTCGATCTTTGTTGGGGCCTGCTACCAACATGTCATCCACATACAACAGCAAAATGATGAAATCATTATCTTCAAACCTCTTGTAATATGCACAATGGTCTGAACTGAGTCTGCTGTATCCAAGGCTCATGATGAAGGAATCAAATCTCTTATACCAACACCTTGGCACCTGTTTGAGACTGTATAGAGATTTATTCAACTGCAAACCAAGTTCTCATTTCCTTTTCAAGAAACCTTCGTTGAGCATATAAATTTCTTCTTCAAGTTCTCTATGAAAAAATGTAGTTTTCAAATCTAACTGCTCTAGATGTAGGTCAAATGTAGCACACATTGCCAAGACTATTCTGACTGTTGTGAGTCGAACCACCGGAGAAAATATTTCATTGAAGTTAATACCTTCTTTCTGAGAATATCTTTCACCACCAATCTTGCACGATACCACTTCACTTGGTCATTGCCATCATGTTTGATTTTGTAGACCCATTTGTTATCAATGGTTTTTCTTTCATGTGGTAATTATACAAGTTCCCATATCTTGTTCTTATGTAAAGCCTCAATTTTATTCTGTATTGGTGTTATCTACAAAGTAATATCTGAGTTGTTTAAAGCTTCATAGAAAGTTAATATCTCTCCATCCTCTGTTAAAAAATAGTATGCAACATTAATCTCTGTGACATACTCCGAGTGCCATGCTGGCGGTCGTCTCTCACGAGTTGACCTTGAACTCCTGAGCCTGACTGACCGGTTCTTGCCTCGTGCTCGTGCCGCCTGTAAAAATCAATCTTTTTATTCTTTTCCTCATAAACTGGTACAGTCTCTGACTTTTCTTTTTCAGTGCTATCATTCCCATCTCTCATTTGTAGTTGATCTTCTACAAAGATAACATCCCTGCTGATGACGATTCAGGCAAGCTGGGTCCCACAGACGATACCCCTTTACTCCATCATAATATCCCAAGATGATTCATCTTCTAGATTTTGGATCCAAATTTGTTCTTTCGGGCATTGTACATCATATACACAGACATCCAAATGCATGAAAAGAGTAATCACCGGTTTTCCACCACATCTCCATTGTCGCCTTCGTGCCAATCACGCGATGGCGATCGATTTATTATATAACAGCGCTTTGGTCGCTATGCCCGTAATGAATTAGTAGACCAGCCCTCAACATAGCTCTTATTCTTTCTCAGAAGAGTTCTGCTCATCCGCCTCCGCCACCCATTTTGCTGAGGAGTGTATGCCACCGTGAATCGCCTCAATACCTTCTGCTTACGTAGCAAGAAACTCACCGTCTCAGATACTCTCCACCATTATCTCGTCTCAAACACTTAATCTTTTACCGATTCAAGTTCTACCCGTGCTTTGTATTCTTTAAACACTGTAAATACATCCGACTTTTTCTTAATCGATATACCCAACATCTCCTAGAATAATCATCAACGAAAGTCACCATGTACTTTCAGACCTCCCATGGATATGTCGTGTGATTTCCAAACATCGAATGAACTAAGTCTAGAATGCATTTACTTCTAGCAACAGATCTACTAAACTTTAATCTACGCCGCTATTAGTAAGAACACAATGCTCAGAAATGGTAAACTTACCGATTCGAGCCCTGAAGCAATTTTCGCCAGAGAGAATCTTCAAACCTTGTTCTCGACATGTGCCCAAGTTCGAGATGCCACATCATCGCTGATTTTTTTCATTCGACGCGACACACGCATCGCCTTCCCGCAAGAGTTTCTCCTTTAAGCATGAATGATTAGAACCGATCTTTTCTGCCTTCATCAATACAAGCACACCTCTAGAATCTTCACGATCCCATTTTCAACATGAGTTTTACGCCCATGACTATCTATCTATTCGTCCCAAAGACAATAGATTTTTCTTCGTGCCTTTGACATATCGTACTCCTCAATCAGGCGAACTGCACTCATCAAACATTTTAATTTTGATAAGCACCAATACCAATGATCTCCAAGGTACGATCATCACCCATATACTGCATCCTCCCGAGATAGGTTCATATGTGAACCATTCTCTCCGAGAGGTCATATGCTGCGTAGCTCTCGAGTCTATGAGCGACATCGATAGCCGTCAGCTTTTCCAAACAATTGTTGCCTCATCAGAGAGAATTTTGCCATCATCCGAGGTACTACACACCCCGAGCATTTGATGTTCTTCTTCGCCTCTCTTCTTCCGGTTATTCTAACATTCTTTCTTGACGTGCCCTTTCTTGCCACAATTATAGCATTTAACATTCTTCTTACTCGATTTCGATCTATCACGATCGCGGGCTCCCACCGACCACGCTCGCTGATCTCCTCTCGCCACCGAGCAATACGCTTCCATTCACGCGAACTTATTTGTCTGCCTTCTTTACTTTTTCACCGCCTCCTCATTTAATACGGAGGCTGCAACATCGCCAAAAACTAGATCGTCTGCAGGATTGTTGTTCGCCGATTGATGACGATGAGTCGATCATACGAACTGCAGACTTTCAAGTAAGCTCCGCACGCTCATTTTCCTCATATTACGAACCAACGCGCGAGTCAGGAAAATAAAGTCTTCAAAGTGTTGATATGGTCGGTCACCAAAGTGGATTCCGCCATTCAAGAGTATGTAGTCTCCTCTTTAAGAAGATTTTATCGCAATGACTTAGCCTCGTGACAATTTCGCAGAGTATCCTGCATTTTCACGTCCTTTTCTCCGCCACATCGATAACACCCCATCCGCAAGTGCCAAGTGTAGATCAAAGAATGGCGCTGCCCATCTCGCTCCACTTGTCATCGCTATTCCACGGTCTTTCTCCAATCACGCCAAGCAATTATTTTTCCTCAAACCCGCCTCATCTTCATTTTCCACAACGAGAAATTATTCCCGCTGAATTTCTCAATTTCATATTTCACGCCATTTCGTTGATAAATACTACACACAAACTAGTGTATCACCTTGAATAGCCAGTGAGTATGTGAGAATGCACACTGTGAAAGTTTCCGTGAAAGACCTGAGGGTCACAACGTCCCACTTAAAACCTGCACTTTAGGCTCTTATCGCCTCAGGATGTAACTTTCCTAGACATGTACAAAACTACAGCTTGTACTACTCACACCACTATTCCCTCGCTTTCCCCGAATTTTTGGATCGCTTCCACCGCTTCTGAATAAGATCAGATATCGTGAATAAGATCAGATACGTGAACAAGACGATATCGTGAATAAGATTCCTTCCGTGAATGTAAAGACCTCAAACTCCAAAGAATACAACCAATTGATGCCACCGTTAGAAATCGGGTAAGCAGAACGCAACTAAAGTAAAATCGAGAAATAACGAGACAATAATAAAATCACACGGACACCAGAATTACGTGGTCTCGCTTTTATACGCCCACGTCCACGTAAACAAAAGGAAAATATTTTACTAGTGAAAAGGACTTATAAGTATTATAATATTTTACCACTCCCAAAATCTCAATACACCCAAACTCTCAAATCACTAATACAAAAGCTTATAATTTTAAGCTCTCTAAACTCTCTCTCTTGAATTGCTTAATTACTCTCTCTCAAAAAATGGAATGCAAAATGAGGAGGAGGATCCTCCCTTTTATAGCCAAAATTGGCTATTAAAATAATCCCCCTTTTTTTTTTTTCTTTGTCAAAGTCGTGTATTATTTTTTTTTTCTTCTTCAAATTCTTCTTCAAGCTTGGTGGCTATTCAAAGCCGTGTGCCACCAACCACCATCTAGAAGACGCTGCATTTTTTGTTAGGAAATTAGTGGGTGAAGCAGGCGCGCAGCTAAAGTAAAATTGAGAAAATAATAAGACAATAAAACACACACTGGACACCAGAAATTACGTGGTTCGGCTTTTAGCCACGCCCACTAAGAAGATGCATGGATAAATATTTTACTAGTGAAAAGGAATTACAAGTATTGTAGAATTTAGCTCACCACCCAAAACCCCAATACACCCAAACTCTCAAGACACTATAATAAGAGCTTATTGTTTTAAGCTCTTCTCTCAAAACTCTCGACTTTTTCTCACAAAATCGATAATAAAATTGGAATGAGAGTTTCTATTTATAGCCAAAAATTGGCTATTAAAATAATAATATTTCTATTTTATTTTTTCTCCACCGCCATTCTTCTTCTTCTTTTCATTCTAAGTTTGTCACGAAACTTCAACTTCTTCTTCTTTCTTTCTCGATCAAGACCTCATTTTGATTTCAAAATTGGCTGCATCTAGAAGCCTTACATTCTTCCCACTTGGAGATTAGATTGAGAATCAATCAACTCCACACTATCCTTTCTCGCCGCCATAGTCATGTTGCCTACGCTCGCAGGCCACAAGAGGATCTACTCCAAATAAACTTGTCAAGATTGATCGCTTAGTCAAACATCTCACAGTTCTCCTCGTATGGATTTTCCGCAAATCTACACTCCGCCTTCCACTACTTCGAACTAAGTGACACTGCACTTCATGTGCTTTGTCCCGAATGAAAGGTCGATTCCTCAGAATGCAAGAAGACTGACCGTCACAAAACATGTGAATTTTCTGTTGCTCGTGCCCGAGCTCCTCCAATAGCCTTTGTATCCAAATAGCTTCTTTGCAAGTAGCCGCCATGTATTCTCGCTCGCTAGACAGAGCCACAACGGTCTCATAGCCAAGCTCACCATACCGCCCCGCAAGTGTAAACACATAACCGTGAGTGGATTTTCTTTATCAAGGTCTCCGCAAAATCAATCCACATAACCCCCGACAAGAAACTCGATCCTCCATAACATAATGCAACATCTCGAGGTTCCTCTCGATGTATCTCGTAATCCTCTTCATGCCTATCCAATGTTTCCACCAGATTCGCCATGTATCGATCGATCGCTTCCCACCGCCAGTAATGTCCGTCTTGTACAAATCATAAACATCAAACTTCCCACCGCCGATGCATACTACTAGACATCTCATTCTCTCTGCTCATTGCTAGGACACATACTTGAGGATAATTTGAAATTAATGGGCAGTAAATTGACTTACAATCTTGCATGTCAAGTCACCGCAAGATTTTCTTCAAGTAATTCTTCCTGAAAGCCAAATCTTCCTCGTTATTTCTGCCTCGTGAATTTGCATCCCTAGTAATCTTGCTCACGCTGGTCCCAAGTCCTTCATTTCAAACTCCCTAGCCAATTGTGCCTTCAATTCTTGACTCGATCTCTGGGACTCGCTACCAACATGTCATCCACATACAACAAAGAAATGATAAAATCATTATCTTCAAACCTCTCAGTAGTATGCACAATGGTCTCGAATCGAGTCTCAGATCCAAGGCTCATGATGAAGGAATCAAATCTTATACCAACACCTTGGCGCCTGTTTAAGACCGTATAGAGATTTGTTCAACCTGCAAACCAAGTTCTCCTTTCCCTTTTCAGTAAAACCTTCTGGTTGGAGCATATAAATTTCTTCTTCAAGTTCTCCATGAAGAAATGCAGTTTTCACATCTAACTGCTCTAGATGTAGATCAAATATAGCACAAATCGCCAAAACTATTCTGACTGTTGTGAGTCGAACCACCGGAGAAAATATTTCATTAAAGTCAATACCTTCTTTCTGAGCATACCCTTTCACCACCAATCTTGCACGATACCGCTCCACTTGGTCATTGCCATCGCGCTTGATCTTGTAGACCCATTTGTTTCCAATGGCTTTTCTTCCACGTGGTAGTGGTACAAGTTCCCATGTCTTGTTCTTATGTAGAGCCTCAATTTCTTCCTGCATTGCTGTCATCCACAAAGCAACATCTGAGCTGTTTAAAGCTTCATGGAAAGTTGATGGCTCCCCATCCTCCGTAAAGACATGTGATGCAACATTGATCTCGTGTCATAATCCGAGCCACGTTGGCGGTCGTCTCACGAGTTGACCGTCGAACTCGAGCCCTGACTGACCGGTTCTCGCCTCGTGTTCGTGTTGCTCGTAAGAATCAATCTTCTTGATTCTTTTCCTCATAAACCGCCTCACTTTTCTTTTTCAGTGCCATCATTCTCATCTCTCATTTGTAGTTGATCTTCTACAAAGATAACATCCCTGCTGATGACGATCTTGTGGGCAGTGGGGTCCCACAGACGATACCCCTTTACTCCATCAGCATATCCCAAGAAAATACATCTTCTAGATTTTGGATCCAGCTTTGTTCTTTCTTGGGCATTGTACATCACGTACACAGGACACCCAAATGCATGTAGGTGAGAGTAATTTGCTGGCTTTCCTGTCCACATCTCCATCGCTGTCTTCAGCCCAATTGCTGTGGATGGCGACCGATTTACTATATAATGTGCGCTTTGCTCGCCTGTAATGAATTAGTGACCAGCCCTCAACATAGCTCTTATTCTTTCTCAGAAGAGTTCTGCTCATCCGCCTCGCCACTCCATTTTGCTGAGGAGTGTACGCCACCGTGAACTGCTCAATACCTTCTGCATGTAGCAAGAAACTCGCCTCAGATACTCTCCACCATTATCTGTCCTCAAACACTTAATCTTTTTGCCAGATTTAAGTTCTACCCGTGCTTTGTATTCTTTAAACACTATAAATACATCTGACTTTTTCTTAATTGGATATACCCAACATCTCCTAGAATAATCATCAAAGAAAGTCACCATGTACTTTGCACCTCCCATGGATATGTCAGGTGATTCCCAAACATCAGAATGAACTAAGTCTAGAATGCATTTACTTCAAAGCAATGATTTACTAAACTTTAGTCTATTCTGCTTACTTGTAACACAATGCTCACAAAATGGTAAACTTACCGATTTGAGCCCTGGAAGTAATTTTCGCTCAGAGAGAATCTTCAAACCTTGTTCTGACATGTGCCCAAGCTTGAGATGCCACATCATCGTTGATTCTTCTCCACTGACGCGACACACGCATCGCCTTCCGCAGTTGTTTCTCCTTTAAGCATGACAATGATTAGCACCAATCTTTTCTCGCTTCATCAATACAAGCACACCTTGACTATCTTCACGATCCCATTTTCAACATGAGTTTTGCAGACCCATGACTATCTATTTGTCCCAAAGACAATAGATTTTTCTTCAGCCTTTGACATATCGCACTCTTCAATTGTACGAACTGCACCATCAAACATTTTAATTTTTCTCAAAGCATGATCATCACCCCATCCGCAAGTGCCAAGTGTAGATCAAGAAATGGCGCCGCCCATCCGCTCCACTTGTCATCAGGTTATCTCCACGGGTCTTTCTCCAATTCGCTAAGCAATTATTTTCCTCAAACCGCCTCTCATCTTCATTTTCCACAACGAGAAATTATTCGTTGAATTTCAATTTCATACTTTCGCCATTTTGTTGATAAATACTACACAAACCAGTGTATCACTGAATAGTTGTGGTATGTGAGAGAATGCACACCGGGAAAGTTCCTGTGAAAGGCGGAGGGTCCACATGGTCCCACTTAAAACCGGACTCCTTGGCTCTTATCGCCTTTGATGTAACTTTCCTAGACATGTACAAAACTACGGTTGTACTACTCACACCACTATTCCCTGCTTTCCCCTCAGAATTCTTGGATCGCTCCCACCGTTTCTTGTGAATAAGACCAGATACGTGAACAAGATCAGATATCGTGAACAAGATCAGTATACATGAACAGTACCTACGACTCCAAAGAATACAACCAATAGCTCTGATACCACTGTTAGGAAATTAGTGGGTGAAGCAGGCGCGCAGCTAAAGTAAAATTGAGAAAATAATAAGACAATAAAACACACACTGGACACCAGAAATTACGTGGTTCGGCTTTTAGCCTACGTCCACGGGTGAAGACAGAAGGATAAATATTTTACTAGTGAAAAGGAATTACAAGTATTGTAGAATTTTAGCTCACTACCCAAAACCCCAATACACCCAAACTCTCAAGACACTATAATAAGAGCTTATTGTTTTAAGCTCTTCTCTCAAAACTCTCGACTCTTTTCTCACAAAATTGGATAATAAAATTGGAATGGGAGAGCTTCTATTTATAGCCAAAAATTGGCTATTAAAATAATAATATTTCTATTTTATTTTTTTCTCCACCGCCATTCTTCTTTCTTCTTTTCTTCATTCTAAGTTTGCTGCTGCAAACTTCAACTTCTCTTCTTCTTTCTTTCCTTGGACGGCACCTCATTTTGATTTCAAAATTGGCTGCATCTAGAAGCCTTACATTTTTGACATATTATTGCAACAAGAATTGTCTTCCAATGAAGGTAACATTGAGAAAATGAAGTTATTTACTTCAAAAGATTTGGAGAAGGCCACCGACAACTACAATGCCAATCGAATCCTTGGTCAAGGAGGCCAAGGCATTGTATACAAAGGAATGTTAGCAGATGGAGGAATTGTGGCTGTAAAAAAATCTAAAATACTGGATGAGAGTAATCTCGAGCAATTCATCAATGAGGTAGTAATTTTGTCTCAAATTAACCATAGAAATGTTGTTAAGTTGTTGGGATGTTGCTTGGAGACAGAAGTTCCTCTTTTGGTGTATGAATTTATTCCAAATGGAAGCCTCGATCAATACATATACTGCCAATCGGAAGAGTTTCCAATCACATGGGAAATGCGTTTACGCATTGCTGTTGAAGTTTCAGGTGCTCTATCTTATCTGCATTCAGCTGCATCTATTCCTATTTATCATCGAGACATCAAGTCTGCAAACATACTTTTGGATGATAAATATCGAGCTAAAGTTTCAGATTTTGGGGCTTCTAGATCTATCACAATTGATCAAACTCACTTGACCACTCAAGTACAAGGAAGTTTTGGATATCTAGATCCAGAATACTTTCGGTCAAGTCATTTTACTGAGAAAAGTGATGTTTACAGTTTTGGAGTAGTTCTTGTTGAGCTTCTGACGGGAGAAAAACCTATCCGTTCAACTGTAGCTGAAGAAGATAAGAGTTTAGCGAGATATTTTATCCAAGCAATGAAAGAGAACCGTCTGTTTGAAGCCCTTGATGACCGAGTTCTTAAGGAAGCTGAGAAAGAAGAAATTATTACAGTTGCTACACTCGCAAGAAGATGCTTGAACTTGAATGGGAAGAAGAGGCCTACGATGAAAGAAGTGGCATTTGAATTACGGGGCATATGAGAATCAATTGGAGCTTCCATTTTGCAGCAAAATTGTGAAGAGACTGATTTTGTGGATGGTGACATTACTGGACATGATTTCGAAAGGGATTCATCTTCAAGTGGGTCAACTTTAAATAGTGTCTCAGTTTCTGTGGATGCCGACCCTTTAATTTCAAACAAATGGTGACAAAGAGAAGAATGGCGAAACTGTTTGGATTCATAAATAAGATTGTTAGACTTTTCCGATACTATCATTCTTGTATCCTTACAGTTTCTTTGGGCACCATCATTTGTAACTAAACACGTTCATGTCATTTCAAACAAAATTTCCACTATTTAATTGCATGCGCTGCATCTTCCTCTTTTTTTTTTGGTTTGTTTTTTTGGGGGGGGGGGGGGCAAATGGAGGAGATAAGGGAAAAATCTGTTGAAATTAATTTCGTAGTTGAAGTTTGTAAATGCAAGATGATATGATCTCAGAGTCTATTAAATACTGATGTGCAAGAACTTTAGCACTATGTGACCTAATATCTCTAGTAAATAGGAGAGAACAACTTGAGCACTTAAGACGGCCAACGTTAAATGAACTCCAGAGTGGCATGTCGGAATTGTTGGCTTATTGTTTTGCAGGACTTTCCCGGTGGTGAAATAAAGTCGAAAGGAAGATGGAAGGAAATAAAGATCAATGCGCTTTCTTGTATTTCATGGGATAAAAATCTTTTTATCTGATTACAAACTGATAGATAAAATACCCTTTGTATCATTTGTGAGTGAATCTCTTAGATCAAATATATAAAGTTAGAACAATCCTCAACTCTTTAGTTAGATTTTGAGTATGGCCTAAACCCATGAACTTCTATATTTTATTAGAGATGAAGTCACCTACGATTAGGCCTGCACTACCTCCCACAGTACATTACTACTTGATGCCCTTCACATGGAGGCTTGGGTACCACTTGAAAAGTCATTAGAAAGAAAAGTCTGTTTAAAATTACGTTCCAATTCTATACTCTCAACTCTCCCAGCTATAAATTGATATTTAACTCTTCTGTTATAAAAGAGTAATGCTAGAAGATCCCAACTTGAGTACTAATGAATGTGGCTTGATATTTATGTTTTGTTGTTTTCTAAGATTTTATAATGCTCCCGCGGTGGTTCTGGTGGTCTCTACATAGATGGTGTTGTTTCAATGTCCAAATCGAGATTGTGTCAGTGTTCGGATAGGAACGTATGCTTATATTGAAGCTGTTGAGGGCTTTAATAGTGGTACATCAAGGTTCTAATAACCTAAGGCGAGGTTCTGATGGCCTAGGTCAAGGTCAAGGTCAAGGTTCTAATATTTTTTGTTGCATTTCGCTGTTTTTTTATTGTTATTTGTTTGCATTCTGTTGTTACAATTGTATTTTCTTGTGTTCTGTTGTATTATCAAACACGAGGGGGATTTCAGCTATAGTAGCTAAGATTGGTTCCTCTAGTTTTTCTTTGGATTTTAATTTGAGAAACAAATTAATCTGCTTTAATTTTAAAATTTATCTTATGTATTGTACTTAAGCCTGCTATAACCCTTTTTATTATTATTATTACTGGTCCGTCAAACTTCCTCTAAAATAAAAAGAAAAAAAGAATATATACGGAGGAGAACAACTTGTAGACTTGAGAGGGCCATGGTTAATTAAAAGTCAAGTTGACTTGCACGACTTTCTTGGTATTGGGATAAAAGCTAAAAGGAAGCTAGAAGGAATTTAATTAAAGATCAACGCATGCAATTGCTCTGTTCAATCTTCATTTTTCCGAGAAAAATATTGAGAATGGTCGCTCATCATTATCTGGCGTTGTTGCAATTGATGTTTTTGCTATTATGGCCAATCAAAGCTTCAAAAGATTTATGCCAATATGATTGTGGGAATGTCACCATCTATTACCCCTTCGGAATCGGAGACGGTTGCTACTTTGATAAGAGTTTTGAAGTTATCTGCGATTACTCTTCTGGCTCCCCAAAAGCTTTTCTTGTCAGCATCAACAACCTGCAAGTATTGGACAATCATGTTTACGGTGATGATGATAGTTCTTATGTTGAATCCATTTTTAGGGTTAATTCTTATGTTGAATCCATTTTTTGGGTTAACATTCCTGTAATTTCTTTGAAGAGCAGCAACCTGACGAGCAATGCTAAAGGGGTCAATCTGTCAGGTAGCCCTTTTAAATTTTCCCGGCGGGGCAATAGATTCACAGCCATAGGTTGCAACAACTATTCTACGATTATTAAGCGACGGAATGATTCATCCGTTTTTGGTGGGTGCCTTTCGATTAGCACTTGTGATCCTGCTCTTAACCGTGGTTGCTACGATTTCATATGCGCCCTTCCTCAAAATATTACTCAGGTTTTTAATGCAGAAATATCTAATTTTTATTCTAAAAGTATTCTTCAGAATTGCCACTCTGTTTCCATTGTTGAAGAAGATTGGATCAACTCAAAGTACCTGAAGAATCCTCACGTTTTGAAAGATCACGGACAAGTTCCTGCACTGTTGGAGTGGGCTGAGTATAGAGGAGATTGTTATGAAGAATATAATTCCAAAGCTACTCGTAACAAGGACAGTAGACGTTTAATACAATTAAGCTCAGGCTACCTTTGCCTTTGCTATGGGGAAACAAGCTTTAACCGACACCGCCACGGATATTGCTTAGGTACAATTTCGAATATTAATTAAATTAATTTCATATATGACGTGTAATTACTGTATTTCCTCGAACCTACTACGGATCCAACACAAAATTAGAGACGGTAATTGCAGAATTTGTATTTGTAAAGAAGGCAAGATTTATGTATAGCCGTGATTTAATTTCATATTCTATATCAATTTTTGGGTTTGTTTAGGCGACTTGCTCTGCAATACCTCAAGCCCCTACAATTGCTCATGGGGATGTCCCAAAGGTTACTTTTCAGAGCCCGACTTCGGTGGCTGCCACCAACTTGTTCAAGTTTTGGACAAAAATTCTCATGTCAAATTCATTATTATAGGTATGTATTGGAATTTGCAGATTTCGTCGACAGAATTACCTGTTCGTTTTTTTTTTAAATTACCGTATATATAGGCTCACAAACGCAAAAAGGTTCTGCACCTGAAATTTGCAATAGCATAGACATTTATGATCTCCTATTCTTAACAGACTAAACAGTTCCTTGCCATAAATCACCTCGAACGCGTATTAAATATTCTTGTCCTGGAGCGTTGCAGGTTGTAGTAGTGGGCTCGGAATGTTGTTCCTACTAATCGGAACATGGTGGTTGTACAAGTTCATTAAAAGAAGAAGAGAAATCAAGCTCAAGCAGAAGTTCTTTAAAAGAAATGGTGGTTTATTATTGCAACAACAATCGTCATCAAATGAAGGTAATACCGAGAAAACAAAGTTGTTTACTTCAATGGAGTTGGAAATGGCTACTGACAACTTCAATACCGATCGAATCCTTGGTCAAGGAGGCCAAGGCACAGTGTACAAAGGAATGTTGACAGATGGAAGAATTGCGGCTGTGAAAAAATCGAAATTAGTGGATGAGAGTAATGTCGAGCAATTCATCAATGAGGTGGTAATTTTAACTCAAATTAGCCACAGAAATGTTGTTAAATTGTTCGGGTGCTGCTTGGAGACAGAGGTTCCTCTTTTGGTGTATGAACTTATTCCAAACGGAACTCTCTATCAATATATACATGACCAAAATAAGGAGTTTTCAATCACATGGGAAATGGGTTTACGCATTGCTGTAGAAGTTTCAAGTGCTCTGTCCTATTTGCATTCAACTACATCTATTCCAATTTATCATCGAGACATCAAGTCTGCAAATATACTTTTGGATGATAAATTTCGAGCAAAAGTTTCAGATTTTGGAGCTTCTAGATCTGTCATGATTGATCAAACTCATTTGACCACACGAGTACTAGGAACTTTTGGATATCTAGATCCAGAATACTTTCGGTCAAGTCAATTTACAGACAAAAGTGATGTTTATAGTTTTGGAGTTGTCCTTGCTGAGCTTTTAACTAGACAAAAACCTATTCGTTCAACTGACGCTGAAGAAAATAAAAGTTTAGCAGGGTATTTTCTCCAAGCAATGAAAGAGAACCGTTTGTTTGATGTGCTTGATGCTCAAGTTCTTAAGGAAGCCAAGGAAGAAGAGATTATTACCGTTGCTATGCTTGCAAAAAGATGCTTGAATTTGAATGGGAGGAAGAGACCTACTATGAAAGAAGTAGCATTTGAATTAGGGGGGATTAGAGCTCAAAAGTGTGAAGATATTGATCTTGTGGGTGGCAATTTTGATACTGGTTCATCTTCAACTGGAGCAATTTTAAATGCTGTAGCTTTTTCTGTAGATGCTAGCCCTTTCCTTTCAAACTAGTGGTGATTGAAGGGAAGAATTTTCCCTTGAAATCTAAAGAATTTTCCTTTGAAATCTAATTATTTCATTTCATAAATAAATTAAGTTGTGGATTTTTGCATTATGCTTCTCTTATGGTTAAAATTTTTCATCTCTAGAAAAAAATATCGAGAGTTTGATGTTCAGTTTGTAAGCGGAGACATAAATTTATAAGGTAGATTCCAACAAAGCTTCTGTGGCAAACATATTTAAATATCTAAGAAGCAAGCTTCTAATGCAACCAATATTTAGGGGTCCTGTGCTTGAAGAAACAGAGGAGAACTTTGAAGCTGACAGAGTGAGGCATCTCAGCATCTGAATCTGCAAACAAGTGGAACAGGAGGTGCTGACATGACATCCTACGTGAAACTTATGTGACACATATAATGAGTCCAGTTCGTTCCTAATTCATACGCTTACATTGTAACCCCGTTCTGTGTGTTTCTTCGTGCCATTGGTGAACCATCACTTCCTGCCATTGTATTGCTAGTAGCACCTTTGCCTTGATTTATTTTGCTAACAATATATAGGGTGTGTTTGGGAATAAAGTGTTATAGTTTTTATGTTCCGTTTACCTTCCGGACTAGTGAATCCGGAATCGGAATCATTAATAGCGTTTACTTCACAAAATAAATTTAAGAATAAGAATCAGAATCGTAAAACCCACCACAATTTGAGAATGAGGAATGGGAGATTCATTCCTAAGGGGAAGGTGGTAATAAGTTTCCTATTTTTTTGGATTGACTATTTTACCCTCTTCAAAATTAAAAATGCCCATATTGTTCTCATTTATAATTAATAAATGTATTATTATAATTAATAAATAAATTAATATATTGTTAACAATAATTATTAATAATTTTAGTTTTTGAATAAATAATCACAATAATTAATATATTATTATTAATAATTAATTATTATAATTGTTACTATTAATTAATATATTAACATATTATTAACAATAATTATTAATAATTTTAATTTTTGATAAATAATCACAATAATTAATATACTTTTATTATAACTAATTAATTAGTATACTACGATAATAATTACTAATATAATTATTTTAATTAATTCATATATTATTAATTAATTTATATAACTATTACTATTAATTAATATATTAGTATATTATTAACAATGATTTATTAATAATTATACTTTTGAATAAATAATGACAACAATTAATATATTTTTATAATAATAATTAATATAATTATTATAATTAGTTAAAAAATTGTACAATTAGTTAATATAGTAATATATTCTTGACAATATTTATTAATAATAATACTTTTGAATAAATAATCACTATAATTAAAATATAAAATAATAATTGTGACAATAATTTATTAAGTATTTTTTAGTAATTTGTTATAATATAACTCATCCTGATTCCGATTCTAAGATAAAATAAACACATCAATGATATTCTAACTCATTCCTATTCTGATTCATGTAGGTTAAGTAAATAGCTTATTCTGAAATACTATTATATAGGTCGGAAAGTGTTAATAGTTATAGAATTAGGTCTCTTACACATGTCTTCCCATGAATAAAAGCGTTCGTATTAAGTTATGAAATGGTGGATTATTTTCTTTTTTTTTTGTTTTAGCCACGAGGTATCCTGGGAAGGGCCCCAACTGTGGGAGGCACTGTTGAGGTAACTGATTGAATAGAGAATCAACGGCTAAGATCATCCATCACAAGGATTGCTGAAGTGGATGCTGAGCTGGAAGTGAATTTGTTAGAGTAGTTATAGATTGTTTGTTAAGTCATTTTGTAACGTTTTGATTTCTGTTATTTCCTCTGTATATAAACAATAGAATGTAAAGTCATCAATTAAGTAAGAAATAACAAACTTTGATTCCTTTATTCATCTCAAACTTTCTCTCATTTTCTTATCAAACAATCACTCAATTTACTTAGCTTCAATATATTCTAAGTTGGTATCAGAGCCATTGATGGCTTCATCATCAAGTTCAATCCAAACCTCTGCTTCAATAACTACATATTCCTTCATTACACCTATAAAACTTGACAGATCTAACTATTTGATCTGGAAATCACAAGTGTTGGCGTCGATTGAAGGTAATGGCTTAGAAGGTTACATAGATGGCTCGATCAAAGCTCCAAACTCAGATCAGAGAGCTTTAAGTCCTGAATATGTCATTTGGAATCGCACAGATAAACAGCTTCTGGGATGGCTGCTCTCTTCAATGACTGAGAGTGTTCTTGGAGTTGTGCTTGGATGCAAAACTTCTTTTGAAGTCTGGAAAGCTCTGGAGAAGCTTTCAGGATCACAGAACAAAACAAAAGCCTTGCAGTTGAGGAATCAAATGATGATGACTAAGAAAAATGATTTGAGTGTGTATGATTACTCTCACAAAATGAAAGAAATTGCTGATAGCATGGCAGCAGCAGGAGCACCTTTGTCTGATTATGATTTCATAATGAGTGTTCTAAGTGGCATCGATTCTGATTACAATCCAGTAGCAGTGTTGATCACTGGAAAAGGTCAAGATCTTGATCTCTCAGAATCATTGTCAATGCTGATGACTCATGAAGGGATGCTGGAACAATAGGCACATGCAGAAGCATTGGAAGCTAACTTGGCGTTTGCAGCAAATTTTGCTCAAAAAGGACCAAACAAGAAGAAAGGTTATGGTCAATTTTATCCTAGGGCCAATTTTAATCAAGATGCAAATAGATCTGATAATCCTGGATATAATCAAGGAGCTTACAGATCGAACCAGCAGGGAGGAAATCATTTCAGAGGTAAAAGAGGTGGCAGAGGAAATAACAATGCAGGAAAGAATTGGAATCAAGGTGGAAGGCCTGGAATGTCTCAGTTTCCAGGAAGTTCTTCATTTCAATATCAACCAAAGTGTCAAGTTTGTTTAAACTTTGGACACACAGCCTATGACTGCAAAAACAGATTCAATAGAGATTTTGTTCCACAATTGAGGTATCCACATCAAGGGAATAATAACAATCAGGGATTCAACCAAGGCTATAATCAGAAAAACATGTCTGCATATATGGCC
Organism: Citropsis articulata; assembly: GCA_030449925.1. NCBI lineage: Eukaryota > Viridiplantae > Streptophyta > Magnoliopsida > Sapindales > Rutaceae > Citropsis > Citropsis articulata. The sequence goes on along the minus strand of JASUUH010000135.1, from coordinate 306,518 downwards.
ACACCTGAGACAGTTATGGATGAAGGCTGGTACCTGGACAGTGGGGCAACTCATCACTTGACCAATGACCTCAACAACCTTAGTTTCAATGAACCATATGAAGGTAACGAGAAATTAATCATTGGAAATGGACATGGCTTATCAATCTCACATATAGGTAGCACACATTTGACTGCTGGTACACACACTTTACTGCTTAAAAATTTACTCTATGTGCCACATATTACAAAGAACCTTCTAAGTATTTCAAAGCTCACTACTGATAACCCTTTAATTGTTGAATTTTCTGGCAATTCTTGTTTTCTTAAAGACAAGAAGCTGAAGAAAATCTTGCTGGAGGGTGTGGCTGTGAAGGGTCTGTATAAGCTAAAACTTGATCTTAGGAGTCTGTGTCATCAAGCTTTCATTTCATCTGTGAATAAAGAACCATGTACTACTCCTATTTCAATGATGTCTCATTGTTCAAATTCATTACAGTCTAGCTCAAAAGTTGAAACTACAATAAATATGTTACATAAACAGCTTGGTCATCCTAGTTCTAAGATCATGAAAATTGTTCTCTCAAATTGTAAGCATTTGAAGTTCAGTAATAAAAATTCCTTTCCTGATTTCTGTGATGCATGCCAATATGGCAAAGTTCATAAACTCCATTTCAACATCACTGAAACTAAATCATCTTCTCCCTTAGAGCTCATTTATACTGATTTATGGGGACCTGCCCCCATAACTTCTTTAAATGGTTTTAAATACTATATCACATTTGTTGATGATTTTAGTCGATTTACCTGGATCTATCCTTTAAAAGCTAAGTCACAAGCCTTGTCTACCTTCATTTTGTATAAAACTCAGATTGAAAAACAGTTCAATACAGCCATAAAAGTTCTTCAGTCAGATTGGGGAGGGGAATATAGGTCATTTGTGCCATATCTTCAGAAAGCTGGAATTATTTTCAGACATCCTTGTCTACACACTCATCATCAAAATGGCACAGTGGAAAGAAAACATAGACACATTGTTGAAATGGGTCTAACTCTCTTGGCTCACGCTCACTTGCCTCTAAGTTTTTGGTGGGAAGCCTTTCACACCTCTGCATACTTAGTAAACAGACTTCCCACACCTGTTTTGCCTTCAAATAAATCACCATTTGAAATCCTTTTCAAACGTGTCCCTGACTATAGCTTCCTAAAATGTTTTGGCTGTTCTTGTTTTCCATATCTGAGATTTTATAGCAAACACAAACTAAATTTTCATACTACCAAATGTGTGTTTCTGGGGTATAGTTCTGAGCACAAAGGTTACAAATGTCTTAGTTCCAAAGGAGTCATTTACATTGCCAGACATGTAATCTTCAATGAGCTGGAGTATCCCTTCTCCAGTGATCCACTTTTTACAAAAGAGTCTTCTTCATCTCATATTTCAGATTACAGACATCCTTTCTTCAAAGTCTCTTGAGTGTCTGTTCCATTAAATGATTCTTCAGGACTAAGTGATAATGTTATGCACTCTTCTCAGTCCATATCCTCAACAGCTTTATCTTCACCTCCTGCACCAGTAAACTTATCACCAGTTTCTTCCTCTTCATCATCATCCTTACAAAATTTGTCCTCTCCACAATCACCATCAGTTGTTCGTGATCACTTGTTCACCTTTTATCGACCTCCATCCCATCCCATGATTACAAGGGCCAAAGCAGGTATTTTTAAGCCTAAGTACTTTGCTTGTTCTACTATTCTCGAAGAAAAAGAACCTGCCACTGTTTCACAAGCCCTGGCTGATCCTAAGTGGAAAGCAGCAATGCAAGCTGAATATGATGCTCTTATTGCTAACAAAACCTGGGTTCTTGTTCCTGCTTCACAAGCTACCAAAGTAGTTGGTTGCAAGTGGGTGTTTAGAATCAAGTATCATCCAAATGGTACAGTTTCTAAATATAAGGCCAGGTTAGTGGCCAAGGGTTTTCATCAAACCCCTGGTATTGACTACTTTGAGACTTTCAGCCCTGTTGTAAAACAATCTACTGTCAGAGTTATATTGAGTTTAGCAGTTATGAAGCATTGGACAGTCAGACAGTTAGATATCAACAATGCCTTCCTCAATGGGGAGCTTACAGAAGATGTCTTTATGTTCCAGCCTGAAGGCTTTGTGCAGCAACCTTCAGGTCATGTCTGCAAGTTAATTAAGGCTCTCTATGGACTTAAACAGGCTCCAAGGGCATGGTTTGATCGATTGAGAAAAGCATTGCTGCAGTGGGGATTTCAGAACTCAAGGGCAGATTCCTCATTGTTTTTCAAAAGAGAACATGAAAGTATTGTACTGGTGTTAATATATGTGGATGATATCCTGATTACAGGAGACAACAAGGTGATTATTGAAAAGTTCATCAAATATCTTGGTGATACATTTGCCCTAAAAGACCTTGGTGAATTCAATTACTTCCTTGGAATAGAAGTGACTCATGACTTAGATGGGAACTTACATCTATCTCAAGCTAAGTATGTCAGTGATCTACTAATCAGAACAGACATGAAAAACTGTAAAGAAGTAGACACTCCTATGAGCACCGGATGGCAAGAAAGCTGGCAGTGAAGACAACCTGATCGAGAACATTACTGAGTATAGAAGTATAATAGGAGCTTTACAGTATTTGGTACTTACAAGACCAGAGCTTGCTTTCTCAGTAAACAAGCTTAGTCAATTTCTTGCTGCTCCTACAGAAAGGCATTGGATAGCTTGCAAAAGAATTCTCAGATATCTTAAAGCTACACAGGATTATGGTCTGATATTCAAAGCAGAAGGAGATATGGCTTTAACAGCATACACAGATGCTGACTGGGCATGTGATGTGGATGATAGGAAGTCAGTAGGAGCATACTGTGTTTATCTCGGCAAAAATCTCGTTTCATGGTCTTCAAAGAAACAACAGGTTGTAGCTAGATCGAGTACTGAGTCAGAGTATAGAGCTTTGGCTTCAGCTTGCTCAGAAATAATATGGATACAGGCACTGCTAAATGAGCTAAAACAGATTTGTTGTCAAACACCAATTATTTGGTGTGATAACAATGGAGCATCAGCTTTGGCCTCAAATCCAGTATACCATGCAAGAACTAAACACATTGAACTAGATGTGCATTTCATAAGGGAAAAGGTGACAAGTAAACAAGTTGAAATCAGATATGTTCCAAGTGAATTGAATATAGCTGATGTACTTACAAAACCTTTAGCTTACAATTTCTTCAACTATTACAGAGACAAGCTTAATGTAGTTTCACGACCCTTAAGCTTGAGGAGGAGTGTTGAGGTAACTGATTGAATAGAGAATCAACGGCTAAGATCATCCATCACAAGGATTGCTGAAGTGGATACTGAGCTGGAAGTGAATTTGTTAGAGTAGTTATAGATTGTTTGTTAAGTCATTTTGTAACGTTTTGATTTCTGTTATTTCCTCTGTATATAAACAATAGAATGTAAAGTCATCAATTAAGTAAGAAATAACAAACTTTGATTCCTTTATTCATCTCAAACTTTCTCTCATTTTCTTATCAAACAATCACTCAATTTACTTAGCTTCAATATATTCTAAGTTTAAGCTCGTACCACAACCCAGACTAGAAGTCCCCGCTCGAACCGGGAGGCACAGGTTCTCCCAACAAATGCGACTTCCCTGCGACTCGAACTGGGGAGCAAACCCAATCAAGCCACTTAAGGGGGACTCCATTGCCAGTGGAGCCAACACTTTGTTGGTATGAAATGGTGGATTATTATACCAAACAAACGGCTCTTTCCCTTTCAAAATTATTGTACGTATTTTGCAAGGAAACCTCCTCTATCTTTCTTCCAATTAATGTCCGGTTAAGACTTCCGCGTGTCCAGTTAATGTCAATCGTTTTTGAATGTGTACAGGATAGCAACTTGAAGACTTGAGAGGGCCAGTGACAATCCAAAGTCAAGACTAGGCTATTACACAGCGGGATTCTTGATAGTGAGGTGAAAAAAAAAAGGTTGAAAGAGATTATGATTTAATGTTGAGTTTAGTTTTTACTAAGTACTGAATTAATGATTAGAATTTATTTTATGTTTTTTCTTTTATTTATCTCACCTAACAACCATTTATTAAATCCTTGTTTGGTTGAAGGACACTAGGTAAAACCATTTATTAATATCCTTGTTCGGTTGAAAGACACTAGGTAAAAGATTTTTAAAACTTTAGTTATTATTGTGTATAAAACAAAAACTTTAAATTATTTAGTTTCAAAAGAAAAAAAAATCAAGACTTTGAGCTGCTTGGGAACAAATTATATTTGAAATTGAAAAGAAAAAAAAATCATACAATGAGAAAGGGAAAATATAAATGGGTTAATTCTAATTGTATGCCCCGTCCTTATGTAAATATAATTCTATATAAGAGGGGTTTTATAAGATTAATGAAGAGGTGCCAAACTGTCAATGGTCCAATAGTTTTACAATTTTTTTTAAATTTTTATTCATCACCCCAATGGTCCAATTTATTTTCGTTATTTTGTAGGTGTGGTGTTACTAGAAATCAAATGCTGTCCTTTTTTTTTTTCCTCTCCTCTCTTCACTTACGGTGGAATATGGAGAATTAAACAAAACCAATATCCTAATACATAATTAATATTTATTAATAGATTTCAGAAAAAATTAATATTTTAAAATATTGCAAACTGCCAAAAAGTCAAACATTTATTTGCTACATAAATATAATCTATTTTAGATATCAATATCAAATTCTTTAGGTTAAATTCTAGGTTCAAATCTTAGCAGAAGTTCGAGTTAAATTGGTAAAGGAATTATTTTCTAATTAATTTCTTCTTTTTGATTTTGAAAAAAAAAAATCGAAAGAAGGAGAGGAAGTTGAAACTGAAGCCGAATCAACTGGAGCAACATCAAGCATCTATTGAAATTCTTCTATATGCTGCCTTTTTTTAGTTTTTGTTTTCAAATGTTATTGAGGGCAAATAAAGTCTGTATGCTTAATATTGAACATAATTTTTAACAAATAAAAACTAACACTGACATTGTGCCAAAGAATTCATTGCCATAAGTATGTACCAAGTATTATTCATAGATTTTTTTGGGTGGGCTGAATGGTTAAGTAAATTAATTAAATGGTTTAAGATTAGATTTTTTTTTGATATTTTAAAAAATTTACGTATTAAAATCTAATATATAAGTATATAAAATAATAGAATATTTAGAATAATTTTTAGAGCGCAAACAGCCCTACTCATTTTATTAATCAAGACTTAAGAGTCACTACAGTAAACCTCCATTTTCCAAATCAAATGAAAAAAAACGAGAAATGGTACCGAATGCAGGCGATCCGCTGTTCATCAATATCATCTGGTGCTGTTGCAGGTCATTTTGTTATTCTGGTCCATCAAAGCATCAAAACAATTTGTTTGTGAAACTGATTTGTGGAAATGTGCAGATCATATTCCACTGTGGAATTGCAGAAGGGTGCCACTTTGTTAAGGGTTATCAAGTAATATTCACTCTTCTGGCTCTCCCAAAGCTTTTCATCCTAGTATCAAGACGGAATATCGTACTGTTACTCCGAAACTAAAACTGGAGTCAACGTCCCTGTAGTTTCTTTACACAGTGCTATTGCCACAAGCAATAATGTTGCTAGAAGAGTCAATCTATCCGCTGGTCCTTTCACCTTTCCCTAGGGGCTCAATAAATTTACAGCTATAGGTTGTGACAATTATGCAATTAACCTGGACAATGATGATGATTCAGCTGTGCCTGTATGTCTGCACTTGCGATCCTACTAAGAAAAGTGGTTGCTTTATTTGTTGAGAGTAAAATTTAGAATGCAAATTATTTCATCCAAAAACTTTATTATCGAACAATTTGTATGAATTTTTGTAAGGAATACATTGGCACATCTACCAAAGATATTTCAGCAAGCTAGTCAAGTAGTGGGACAGGGAATGGCTCTGCCCCAGAAGTATGAATTGACGTCCTGCCCAGTGTTCCCCCTTGCCTCCTCATCATACAAATAACAATTGAAAATTAGACCAATTAGATTAAAGGTAAGATGGAATGGAAAAATGGAATCGTTAATTATTATACACATGACCCCTTTAATTAATGGTTCTTTCCCTTTCGATAGTTTTGTACGTATTTGCAAGGAAACCTCCTCTATCTTTCTTCCAATTAAGACTATTGTATGTCCGATTAATGTCAATAGTTTTGAACGTGTAGAGGATAACATGACGATGCGGAAGTTGATTGATAGAAGAAACAAAATTTTCTGAATAAAGAATTTAATTGAAAAGTCTGAAAAATTAATAAAACTTTATGTAATAATTCTAAATATTGTGAATTTACTAGAATAGTTAAATCAAAAACATTATTTTATAATAAAATTTTCTTCATCTGAATAAGAAATTCAAAACAAACGGCTCCCAAATCCGTTATCTAGGAAAAAAAAAAAGATAAAAATCCTAAAAGAAACAAGAAAAATAGGAAAATATCTTTAAAATGAAAAATGATAAGGAAAGAACCAGATTTTAAGGCTCAAGGAAGGCCTAGAATGGTGCAACTTTATAGATTTGATTTATCTATCGCAACCTTCAAAATGATATATTATATGCCCAAAACAAACACTCATAGTAATTTTTCTCTTTCACAACTCCTTTCTCTTTTCACTTTGGCCCCCACGTAAACTCCAACTCCTTTTCCTTTTGCTCATCCTTTTCCCCTCACGTGAAATCGAGTTTCCTCTCACTCCTCCCCCCCTCTCGCTCCATTTTTCCTCTCGCTCCGTATCCCCAGCTTCGTCTCCGTCTTCCCTATCGCCAATGGCCCGTCCTTATGTAAATATAATTCTATATAAGAGGGGTTTTATAAGATTAATAAAGGGGTGCCAAACTGTCAATGGTCTAATATTTTTACAATTTTTTTAAATTTTTATTCATCACCCCAATGGCCCAATTTATTTTCGTTATTTTGTAGGTGTGGTGTTACTAGAAATCAAATGTTGTCCTTTTTTTTTTCCTCTCCTCTCTTCACTTACGGTGGAATATGGAGAATTAAACAAAACCAATATCCTAATACATAATTAATATTTATTAATAGATTTCAGAAAAAATTAATATTTTAAAATATTGCGAACTGCCAAAAAGTCAAACATTTATTTGCTACATAAATATAATCTATTTTAGATATCAATATCAAATTCGTTAGGTTAAATTCTAGGTTCAAATCTTAGCAGAAGTTCGAGTTAAATATGTTGTGAGCGGAATGCAGAATCAAGCGCACCAAATAATTACAAAAAAATAAAGGACATAGAATTTTACGTGATTCGGCAGTATGCCTACGTCCATGGGAGCAAGAGAAAAATAGTTGTATTATTAACAATTATTTGAGTACAATATTTGAGTAAGAAATCTCACTTCCCAAAACCCAAATACACCCAGTACTCTCATACACTGCAGGAAATATAAATTCCTCAGACACACTTCTCTCACTTCTCTCAAAAGCTTAAAACTTATAAGCTTAACAAATTATGGGATGATTACAAATGAAGAATGCTTAGCTATTTATAAGAAAAATATTGACACTATTCATGAAACAAATGTCAAGAAAAACTGCATTATAAACGCGTCCAAACCGTGTGCCAAAAAAATGTTCAAACCATGTGTGTAGAAAACCACCACACGGCTTTGACTTTTCAACAAATCTCCACCTCGGCGAAAATTTATCCAAATCTGAGCCGATTGACAATGATCCTCCAAATTTCATCCCTCACATGATCCTCAAAAGGATCCACATTGGCTCTGTCATTGCCTCTACGTACCCAAAGTTTGGGATCAAGCCAACCGTAGTTCAAAAAATTCTCCAAACTCAATGCATTCGAAGAATTTGAATTAATTTCAAGCAATGTTGAAACTTAACTCCAGCAATCACCTTTGTCAACATATCTGATGGGTTATCTTTGGTATCGATCTTTCTCAACAACACAACACCGCTCTCGATAATCTCTCGCACATAATGATATTTCACATCTATGTGTTTTGTCCGAGCGTGATATGTTTGATTCTTCGCAAGGAATATCGCACTTTGATTATCACGAATCTTGTAATGTTCTTGGATTACTCCAAATCTCTAACAAGCCTTTCAACCGGATAAGCTTCTTTTCTGACTTGATTCTTTGCCATATACTCTGCTTCCGTAGTGGATAGAGCAATTATCGATTGCAGAATCGACCTCCAGCTAATCGGACCTCCACCCAATGTGAATACGTAGCCCGTTGTTGATCTTCGCTTGTCAATGTCTCCGGCGAAATCAGAATCACAATACCCAACACATTGTTGACCACAATCCTTCTTGAACAATAACCCAACATGAACTGTCCCATACAGATATCGGAGAATCCACTTTACTGCAAGCCAATGGTTTTTACCCGGATTATGCATGTATCGACTTACCATACTAACGGCTTGGGATATATCAGGCCTTGTGCATACCATAACATACATAAGACTACCCACATCACTAGCATATGGAACATGAGCCATGTAATCATGCTCCTCTTGGGATGTAGGACATAAAGAAGAGCTTAATTTAAAATAAGGAGCTAGAGGTGTACATACCGGTTTAGTTTTGTCATCTATACCGAATCTTTCTAGCACCTTTTTCAACTAAGATTTTTGAGTCAACCACATGCTCCCATTCTTCTTGTCTCTATGAATCTTCATCCCAAGTATTTTCTGTGTATCACCCAAATCTTTCATCTCGAACTCAGAAGCCAGCTGCTTCTTTAATCTTTCAATCTCACCTCTATTCTTCGAAGCTATAAACATATCGTCGACATAGAGTAACAGATAGATGAAAGCACCATCTTGTAGTCTTCTAAAGTAAACACAGTGATCGTGTTTACTTCTGGTGAATTTCTGCCTTTTTACAAATTGATCAAATCTCTTGTACTCTTGGTGTATTTGTCATACAAGATTTAATCAATCCACATGATTCTCCTTTCCGTGACTTTGAAACCACAATTTGAGTCATATAGATTTCTTCCTCCAAATCTCCATGCAAGAACGTCGTCTTAACATCTAATTGATCCAACTCTAACTCATATTCAGCTACCAAGGCAAATAGGATACGAATGGAAGTATGCTTTATGACTGGAGAGAAAACTTCATTATAGTCAATACCTTCCTTCTGAGCAAAACCTTTTGCAACGAGCCTTGTCTTGTATCGAGGAGTTGTTTGATTTGGAGATCCTTGCTTCTTGGTATAGACCCATTTATTGCCAATAGCCCTTTTTTCTTTTGGTAACTTCACAAGTTTCCAAGTCTGATTTTGATAGAGAGATTTCATCTCTTCCTCCATGGCTAACTTCCACTGATTACTTTCACTGCTGCGTAATGCTTCACCGAAAGTGTTGGGGATGTCATCATCAATAACTGGAAGTGCATAGGCTACCACCATGTCTTTAGTAAGCCATCCGGGTTTCTTTATCTCTCTTCTTGGCCTCCTTATTGCTATAGAATCATCATTATCTACATCGTCGGTTATTTCTTCATTTTGTGGGATATCAGAAGAAATAACCTCTTCTTCAACTCTGGGTGTCTCCTCCATAGTTGAACCGTTCTCTGATGTAGAGCTAACTGGTACATATGGAGTTGCATCAAACTCCACCTGCTGCGATACCTCTGTGGTCTTGTTCTCTAACTACTGAGAACTTGAAACTTTCATCATTGAAGCTTCATCAAACGTGACATCTCTGCTACACATAAACTTTTTATCTTCAAGATTCCAAAGCTTAAAACCTTTTACTCCACCTTTGAATCCCACAAAGATAGCTTTTCTAGCACGAGGATCCAGTTTACCATCTTTGACATGATAATAAGCTGGACACCCGAATATACGAAAGGAATCATAGTCTTGTGCATGCTTTCCAGACCACATTTCCATAGGATTTTTACCTCCGATTGCAGCAGAAGGCAACCGGTTTATCAAGTGACTTGCGTAGCTCACAGCTTCAGCCCAAAACATTTTATCTAAACCAGCATTAGATAACATACATCGTACCTTCTCCAGCAAAGTACGATTCATACGCTCAGCCACACCGTTCTGTTGCGGAGTATGTCTCACAGTGAAATGTCTTTTAATACCCTCGTTCTGGCATACTTGCAAGAATGGATCAGAAGTATATTCACCCCCATTGTCAGAACGCAATACTTTGATCTTTCTGCCAGTTTGAGTCTCCACCAGTTTCTTCCATTTCACGAAAATCTCTAGAACCTCATCCTTTGCTCGCATGGTGTACACCCACACACGTCTAGAGAAATCATCAACAAATGTAACAAAATAATGGCTTCCACCAATTGATGCAGTCTTGGTTGGTCCCCATACATCACTATGAACATATTCAAGGATCTCACGAGTATCGTGATTAGCAGTACCAAATTTGACCCTTGTTTTCTTGCCTACTACACAATGCTCACATAAATTTAATTTACAGGTTTTGGTACCTTTTAAGAGTCCATGCCTCATCAGGGTTTGCAAAGACTTCTCTTCAGCATATCCTAGTCGTACATGCCATAGCCTGGTGGTGTCACTGTATGCCTCAACAACATTTACTTCATCAGTTGTACCTCCCTTCAAATAGTACAAATTGTGACGCCAAACCCCTTGTAGAATTACCATAGCCCCATATGTGATCTTCATTGTGCATTTTTAATAGTAACCTTGTAGCCTTTAGCTTCTAGAACACCCACAGAAATTAGATTTTTCTTTAAAGTTGGAACATATCTAACCTCTTTCAGTTCTCTAACCATTCCATCAAACATTTTGAGCCGAATTGTTCCTATCCCCATTGTGCGACAAGGTTGATCATTCCCCATCACAACTGCACCAGATTCTAGATTATGAAAATTCGTAAACCATTCTTTAAAGGGACACAAATGATAGGTTGCTCCAGTATCAAGTATCCACTCGCTCGAACGAGCCACGTATGCTGCATGAGTAATACTTAGTGAATAATCAGAGTCCTCATCTCTACGTGCCATGTTTGCTGCTGCTGGTTTCTTCCCATCTCTCTTTTAAGCCTTTGGACAATCTTTCTTCCAATGGCCCTTTTCATGACAAAAGGCACACTCATCTCGAGCTATGTTTCTGCTTCTCGATTTGGATCGAGAATTCTTTCCACCACGCTTCTTCTTTTTCTCCATCGTCCTTTCTCTGGCAAACAAACCCTTGGATGATGCTTTTTTGGAATGTTTATCATTATTCCGAATTTCCAAATTTGTCAATGCTGTGCAGACATCTTTGAAGATGATTACACTTTTCCCATATATCAAGGTAGTCACAAAATGGCTATATTCCTCTGGTAGTGAGTGTAACAGAATCATAGCCTTGACTTCATCCTTAATATCTTCATCAAGATTCTTCAAATTAGCAAGTAACTTTTCAAATCTTGAGACATGATCGTGCATTGACACCCCAGGCTTCATTCGAAAACCGTATACTTGGCTCATTGCATGAAGGCGATTTTCAGGACTTTTCAGCAAATACTTCTCCTCCAATGTACGCCACAAAGTCATCGCACACTCCTCATCCTTCACCAAGTATTTCACCTCGTTGGTCAAACAAGATCTGATCTGACCACAGGCTTTCTCGTTCATACGATCCCAACTTTCTTCATCATACAAGTGTCTTTTATTTTTCAAAACAATATCAAGATCGATTTGAATAAGAGCATCCATAACTTCGCGCCTCCACATGCTGAAGTTGAGTTTCCCATCAAACTTTTCAACATCGATCTTCTGACCACCTATAACAGGTGCCAAAAGGTAAAAGTCTCGCCTCCCACCTGAAGTATCTCCAGGAATAGTCTGGGTGGATCTCTCCCCACTTCTGGAAGTTTCACCTTCTACCATTTTCTCAATAAACTATTCCCACTTGAGAGATCAATGTCTATGTATATGTATGCGTGAAAAAATGCACCAGGAAAGTTCACAGGAAAGACTGGAGGGGTCACACCGGTCCCACTTAAGACCCAGTCTCCTTAGGCTCTTATCGCCTTTGTGACAGAACTTTCCTAGACATGCACAAATCCACACTACTATACAAGCTACTAATCCTCCCAAGTACGAACGGTTAACTCCACCATATTTGTGAACAGTACCGTATTTGAACAGTGCCGTACATGAACAGTACTGTATACGCGAACAGTAACATATACGTGAACAATACCGTATCTCCCAAAAGTACGAACCGTCGGCTCTGATGCCACTTGTTATGCGCGGAATGCGGAATCAAGCGCACCAAATAATTACAGAAAAATAAAGGACACAGAATTTTACGTGGTTCGGCAGTATGCCTACGTCCACGGAAGCAAGAGAAAAATAATTGTATTATTAACAATTATTTGAGTACAATATTTGAGTAAGAAATCTCACTTCCCAAAACCCAAATACACCCAGTACTCTCACACACTGCAGGAAATATAAATTCCCCAGACACACTTCTCTCACTTCTCTCAAAAGCATAAAACTTATAAGCTTAACAAATTATGGGATGACTACAAATGAAGAATGCTTAGCTATTTATAAGAAAAATGTTGGCACTATTAATGAAACAAATGTCAAGAAAAACTGCATTATAAACGCGTCCAAACCGTGTGCCAAAAAAATGTTCAAACCGTGTGCGTAGAAAACCACCACACGGCTTTGACTTTTCAACAAAATTGGTATAGCAATTATTTTCTAATTAATTTCTTCTTTTTGATTTTGAAAAAAAAAAATCGAAAGAAGGAGAGGAAGTTGAAACTGAAGCCGAATCAACTGGAGCAACATCAAGCATCTATTGAAATTCTTCTATCTTTTTTAGTTTTGTTTTCAAATGTTATTGAGGCAAATAAAGTCTGTATGCTTAATATTGAACATAATTTTTAACAAATAAAACTAACAACGACATTGTGCCAAAGAATTCGTTGCCATAAGTATGTACCAAGTATTATTCATAGATTTTTTTGGGTGGGCTGAATGGTTAAGTAAATTAATTAAATGGTTTAAGATTAGATTTTTTTTTGATATTTTAAAAAATTTACGTATTAAAATCTAATATATAAGTATATAAAATAATAGAATATTTAGAATAATTTTTAGGCAAACAACCCTACTCATTTATTAATCAAGACTTAAGAGTCACTACAAGAAACCTCCATTTTCCAAATCAAATGAAAAAAAGCAGAAATGGTACCGAATGCGGCGATCCGGCATTCATCAATATCATCGGTCTTTGTTGCGGTCATTTTGTTATTACGGTCCATCAAAGCATCAAACAATTTGTTTGTGGGCGGTTGTGGAAATGTGCGATCGTATTCCATGGAATTGCGGAAGGTGCCACTTTGTTAAGGGTTATCAAGTAATATTCACTCTTACGGCTCTCCCAAAGCTTTTCATCCTAGTATCGAGGCGGAATATCGTCTTGTTACTCGAAACTAAAGCTGAGTCAACGTCCACGTAGTTTCTTTACAGTGCTATTGCCACAAGCAATAATGTTGCTAGAAGAGTCAATCATCCGGTCCTTTCACCTTTCCCTAGGGCTCAATAAATTTACAGCTATAGGTTGTGACAATTATGCAATTAACACGGACAATGATGATGATTCATTGTGCTGTATGTCGCACTTGCGATCCTACTAAGAAAAGTGGTTGCTTTATTTGTTGAGAGTAAAATTTAGAATGCAAATTATTTCATCTAAAAACTTTATTATCGAACAATTTGTATGAATTTTTGTAAGGAATACGTTGGCACATCTACCAAAGATATTTCAGCAAGCTAGTCAAGTAGTGGGACAGGGAATGGCTCTCAAGTATGAATTGACGTCACGATGTTCCCCCTTGCCTCCTCATCATACAAATAACAATTGAAAATTAGACCAATTAGATTAAAGGTAAGATGGAATGGAAAAATGGAATCGTTAATTATTATACACATGACCCCTTTAATTAATGGTTCTTTCCCTTTCGATATTTTTGTACGTATTTGCAAGGAAACCTTCTCTATCTTTCTTCCAATTAAGACTATTGTATGTCCGATTAATGTCAATAGTTTTGAACGTGTAGAGGATAACATGACGATGCGGAAGTTGATTGATAGAAGAAACAAAATTTTCTGAATAAAGAATTTAATCGAAAAGTCTGAAAAATTAATAAAACTAAGGTTTTGGACCCTTTATGTAATAATTCTAAACATTGTGAATTTACTAGAATAGTTAAATCAAAAACATTATTTTATAATAAAATTTTCTTCATCTGAATAAGAAATTCAAAATATACGGCTCCCAAATCCGTTATTTAGAAAAAAAAAGAAGATAAAAATCCTAAAAGAAACAAGAAAAATAGCAAAATATCTTAAAACAAAAAATGATAAAGAAAGAACCAGATTTTAAGGCTCAAGGAAGGCCTAGAATGGTGCAACTTTATAGATTTGATTTATCTATCGCAACTTTTAAAATGATATATTATATGCCCAAAACAGACACTCATAGTCTAAATTATGCCCTCTGGAAGGTACCCTACTCATTCTATGCACCATCTTACATCAGTCCCTCTCACTTGGAAAAGAACTCGCCTTTGAGTTTGGCTTGTACAATGCCTCATCATCTAGATAATATTTAAACAGATTAGCTGCAATGAATATGTGAGAGATATTCTAGTTTTTGAGTAGTTGGAGCACATATGCATTATCATTAATCTTCCCTTGCCACAAGAAATGGTCCATATTTGCCCTTCTCCAATTTAGTATGAGTACTAGGAAAACAACTTCACAACAGATGTGCCATCATTAAATCATCTTCCTAAAACACTTTCTTGGTGCCTGTCCAACCTCATACTTAGCGTTTGTAGCTTCTAAATGAGCTTTTACCTTAGGATGAATCTACAGAGCCCTTTCTACCACATTATTTGCTGCTTTACTCCCTCTAGCTGTTATGGGCAAGATAGCTAGATCACAAACATGGCATGGGGAACAAGTAGTGTAGACAATCTCAAAAAGGATATTGCCACCATATTGTTGCAAGCAAACTCGACTTGAGATAAGGTAGCTTCCCAATTCCGTTGCTTGTCACCACAAACACAGCGCAACATGTTACCCAAAATGCAATTGACCACCTTCATTTGACTATCTATCTATGGATAAAAAGTACTACTAAACTACAATTACGTACTGAACTTATCCTAGAGATGATGCCAAAACTTGTTGATAAACTTCACATCCTATTAGAAGAAATAGTCTTTGGCATATCATGCAAACGTACCACATCTCAAAAAAATAAATGCGCATTGGAACCATCATCTTCAATCTTCTTACAAGCAATACAATGAACTATCCTCAAAAACCTATCGATTAAAACTAGTATAGAATCTACCCAATCTTGTACCCAGTACAAAATCCATGGACCGATCCAACCAAATATTTTTTGAAATAAGTAATGGCATGTATAATCCCGTGTTCTACGCATGTTTTCTGCCTTCTTGACAAATCCGATACCTCTGCACAATCTTGTGCACATCTTATTAAATTGAGCCCAATAATATCACTCCTCCATAAGTGCCTTAGTTTTATCCTGACCAATATGTCTGCCTAATCCTCCTTTATTCAACTCACGGATAATTAGTTCTTTTAAAAAATTTCGAGGCATACATCACTGATTAGATTTGAACACTCATTATTCACTCATTATTCATAGGTAAACAGACTCATTATTCACAGGTAAACAAAAGTTTATGTTTTAACCTACTATTTTGCTAATTAACCGTTGATGTCATTACTTAGGAATTGGAACTTCAAACAATGTTCTAAGAACAATTCTTTATCCACTAGTTTTTCTCACCTTTTTAATATTGAAAGGGATGGGAATGGTATAAAGATGATTCTGTTTGTGGTAAGATTCCTTTCAGGCTAATTACTATTTGTGACATGGGGTGCAGGAATATCTTGAAGAATATGTTGGATCTTCTACTAGAAGAGCAATTTTATATCACGTAAGAACTCTTGTTTTCTAGATGATCATATAATTTTAACAAACCTGCTTCCCTTGAATTTGGAGTAAGATGCTGTTAGTCTTTATATCTCTGGACTTTTCAGGTTGGGGTGTCATTTTCGTAGTCACCCATCTGTTCAAATTTAAGCATCCTATAAATCAAGGGTGATGAAGCAATCTAAGTCAAGTGAAATGGTCAATTATTCAGTTTTTGGTCTGTTGTCTACAAAATTAAGTTTTAGTTTTGCTTGCTATCTGGCTTTTGGTATGTAACGTCACGAGGCCGTAGTTATATAACCAAGTATTTGGTTGAGTATACACTCGGCCTCTTAGGCCGAGTGGTTGGGCTGTTGCCCTCACAAATGTGAGGGCAACGGTTCAAGCTCCCACAAAGTTTTTGTGGGGGCAAATATTCTAAATGTGACTCTCCCTTGCGAAATGCGAGTGGAGTAGATACATCCCTTCCTTATTTAGGGGTCTTTCGTCTGGGCATGCACTTTAATAGAATAAAAATGAAATAATATAAGTTTCATGTATATATCTGATTGTAAATATCAGTGTATTGATCTGCTGTAATAGCAGTTGTAATCTGTGTAAGGCAGTATCTGGTGTGTAACCAGTTTCAAAAAAAAAAGTGTAATAATATAAGTCCCATATATATATCTGATTGTAAATATTAGTATATTAATCTGCTGTAATAGCAGTTGTAACCTGTGTAAGGCGGTATCTGGTGTGTAACCAGTTTTTTTTTTTTAAAAAAGTATTTGGTTGAGTATTTCGAGACTTTTCTTTTTCAATGTTTGCTTTTTCACTGGCACCCTCAATGGAATCGATATCAGTTGAGTGATTCAGTTGGTCCTGACAGTCTTAGGCTTTCTTTTGGTAATGGATATTTATTTTAAGATAATCATTGTAGTTTCCTTAACTCGTTACAACACTGACAATATTTAAAGTTCTTATTTTATATATACCTATTTTCAAGGAAAATGCCGATAGCTTGACCTGAAATATGTTACTCACAGGAATATGTAAAAGGTATATCGGCAGCTGGGATGCAGTCTAATTATGGTTTTGATGGTCAAATCTATGCCTGCTGGATGCATATAATGACACAAAAAGACATTCAAACCATTCGTTCAGCTGGATTTCTTGTGTTAGTGATTCATGGCAGGTACATGAGCAACCATAATGCACATGAACATAGTCGTATAATTGTGTCTAAATTTATATTATTAAAGTGACGTGCTGTATGATTTTATTATTTTAAGATACTTGCAAAGGAATATGCATAGGGCATACAGGAGTGGCAATTTGTTGCAAAATTAAACTTCATTTTTCAAATATCATTTAGACGAGTTGAAGTCTGCAAAATGTTTATTTAATATCATCAAACTGTTTCACGAATTAATAAACTGTATAATGTCAATTATCATTAAAGAAAACAATATGCTTATATATTCTTGGATTCTGTAGATATAATGTTATGAGATAGACTGCAAATACTGATAGGACATTAAAACTGGGTTCTTCGTGAAAAAAAAATAAAAAATAAAAAAATTGGGAAAATTTTACCTGAAATGGAAGTCCGTGCTGTGCTTTATAGTAAATTGTCAAAGTTTGCAATCAACCTGCATTTAACAAGGGAGATGACAGTATTTGGCAAGAATTTGGTATTTTCGGAGTAAAGAGTATTAGTTTTGTTTCAATACTTTTCTTAATCTCAGACGATCAAGAGAATCGTCGTTTCATTCATGCACAGACAAGCACAAAGAGAAAACAAATGTATACACATGCAAACTTGAAAATAGATTAAGATACATAGAACTTCGAAGGTCGTGCAGGAGCTTGGTGAATATTTTGGGCATTTCTAGTGGTGATACATGGATAACTGAATGTTACATAACTGAATTTGAGCAAAAATATTAATTCGCTCCACTGAATGTATAGGCATGATATCATTGCAAAAATCTGTTATGCAAGGAGACTAGCAGAGAAGCCGTACCCTGTTCCTAGAATGATAGATCTTCCTGGAGGACATCTTGTAAGTCATGAGAGGACAGAAGAGGTATTTCCTTTGCCCAACAGATCAGACAAATATGCAAGTAGTCCAATTGGTTGTGTGAGACATTAAATGAGAGTATAGTTGTGCAAACTAATTGGTACAGTTTTCTTATCAAAGTCAGTGAAAGATTGTCATACTCGAATTTGATTGAGACAAAAGGGTCCTTACATTTTGTTTTTGACAGATTTTGGTGGGTAAGAAATGGAAAATCTATCTAGAACAATGAATTTATATTTTCGGGAAATGGGGTACCTCACTAGGTCGTTGTGTGTTTTGGGTGTTTCTAAAATTAGAGTAGGTGAAAAAGGATGTAGAACGTGGTAATGGTGGATGAAGGTTTGAACCAAGGGATCCTACGAATAAACGCGCAAAAAGTGGCGAGGTTAGAGGTGAAGCCGGGGTACCCCGGCGTTCACACTCCGACGCTCAAGTTAGCAAACTCAAGCTTTGTGTCATGAAGAGAGCTTTCCAGCCCTCTGTCAATGGAGTTTTGAGGTTGAAGAAGACTTATTTTGTGGAGTGTGAGTGTGAATATTCATGGGGAGAATCAAAAGTTGGTCAAAATAGACTTTAGGCACCTTTATATATGAGGTACCAGCCGCCACGTGGCGTATTTCCATTGGTGTTCGGCTGTCCTTTTACCTTTTCATCATTTTGGGCCGTTTGGGGAGCATGCTTGGGCGTCAGGTAGGCGATCTCGGTGTATCCCGTCATTACGTAATGCGTGGCGGAGAGTGGTCGGGTATCCCGTGAGGCTGTCGGGTGAAAGCTAGGGACCACTTTTGGCGGTGTGGCGGTCACTCTCTTTTCAGCACACTGTTTTGATACGTGGTCCCGACCGAATCAAGCCTGATCTTTTGAGCGATAGAGACGTCTCTCATGGCGAATTTTAGAGGGTTTTCTGGAACCCGATATGTGAGGTACCCCCACTCTGTGGGGTACCCCTAGTTACATGGGGTATCTCAAGTTGAGTGGGGTATCCCAATTTATGCGGGGTAGGCCAAATTACGCGGGGTATCTCAAATTATGCCGTGGTTGCCAGGGGTACCTTGACTCGCTCTAAACCCACGCGGGGTACCTATTTTATGCTGGTGCCGCTTTCCTTGTCGACACGTGGCGTTATATTTCTCCCCAAACAACATTCCCCCTAGTTTCTTTTTGGCGAGAAGTGCTTGGAGGCAAAAGAAACTCATATATGCAGCTATAACGACATGTGGCAATGTAAAGTTCAGCTTGGAGGGTAGCCGAACTGGAGGGGTACCCTGAGCAACTTCCTTCACTGACTAAACTTCATACGGTGCAGTGTTGAAAATCTCCCCTGTCCCGCTTTTTTTTTTTTTTTTTTAACTGCCGTGGCAGGCGAACTGTGCAGTATGCTTGAAACCCGTTCCCGCTTTCTTGAGAAATGGTAGCCGTCTGACACATAATTCGAATTTTAAACTCGCTGACTTTGAACTGACAATCTATGACTTTCTTACGGTGTGCTTTATTAAGTTTTATCCTCGAAATTAATCTCTTCACTCTATCCCAGGCTTTTTCACCAATCTCAAAACATCTCAAAAAATCAACAACCTTCTGCAACTTCTTCGTTCTGATTCTTCGTCTTCTTTCTCAGTTCACTCACAGGTAAAGCTTTTCTTCTCTCTTTATTTATTTATTTCCTTGTGCGTGCCTTCTAATTTCCCCTGGGCTCCTTTTCTCTCCTCCTTATTTTTTTCTTTCCCGTGGCTGGACTCCTCCATTTCTTCTCTTTTCTTCCTTTTTTTTTTCTTTCTTCTTTCTCTTTCTTTCTTCTCCTTTCTCTTTCTTTCTTCTCCTTTCTCTTCACGCCCGCGGCTGTCCTTCTTCCCGCTCCATTTCCGGCGTACAACTCGGCGGCTACCGCGGCGGATCTCGGCTTCCGATCTGCGGCGTGCGCGACTCCGGCGTGCTCCCGTTCGCGGTATCTCCCTCTCTCTCCTTTTCTCTTTTCTCTTCCGTTTCTCCTTCTCTCGGCTTGCTTTTCTTCGGTGTGATAGCTGATTCGCATCGGATCCGGCGGCTGCGGTGGCCTGCGTCGGATCGGTGGCCGGCTGACTCTCCCTCTCCCAGCGGTTTTTAGTTTTCGTTTTCCCTTTTTTTTTTTTGAAATACATATATACAATATGTATTTTGTTAGTAATAATAATAATACTATCATTATTTATTATTATTCGACTTTAATAATAATAATACTTTGTTTATTATTATTCGACTTCGATAATAATTCTTGGTGGTTGCGAACTGACTTGCTCCGTGTTCGCGAAATCAGACTCGTCGACTTGGTGAATCTCAGGTATTATTTCTTCCTCTTTTTTCTTGATGTGTCCGAAATTGTGATACATGTTGTGAGGAAGATATTTGGTTCTTTATTTTTCATTCACTCTTTTTCTCTTTGTTGTGTTGTGGTTGGTTGCTGATTGGATGGTTGTATTGATGGTGGGTGTTGTACGATGTGGTGTGAAGATGTTGACGGTATGGTGTTGTATGATGTGGCAGTTCTGTCCTGTTGGCGGTATGGTGTTGTATGATGTGGTGGTTCTGTTTTGTTGACGGTATGGTGTTGTATGATGTGGCGGTTGTCATGTTGATGGTATGGTGTTGTTTTTACTATTCTGCTGAAAATGTTACCCCTGAGGTTGCCGAGGAGACGGACAAACTGAGCTTGAGCAAGCGCTACGGTCAGGCGCTCAAGGCTACCCAAGAGATAAACTTTTATGGGGTACCCCTGGTGTAGCTTCCATTCTTCACTTATTTATCAACGTTGTCGTGCGAGCTCTTAACACATATTTATTCATTTGTAGGCGTCCTTTCTCCTTAGCCATCGCCTTCCCGACATCGAGTCCCTTGTTGCTGCCCACTTTGAGGTTGAAAAATTAAGAGGGGAGCTCTCAAGCCGATAATCCTGTTGTCCCGGCACAAGAAAATGATAGAGGAGGTGTTTTCTCTTATCATGACGGAGGTGTGGATCATGGATCCAGAGATGGAGATACCCCGCATGGAGGAGTACGCTAACAAGGCTGCAATTTTGCTGGCGATCAGTGAGAAAAAGAGGTCTTCCTCTGCCATCTCGGGTACCCCTTTCGGGTCTCGTGGGGTGCGTGAACCTCGAGCACGCTCTGTCTACTTCTGCACGCCTCATTTACCCGGTTTTCGAGTGCTTGATCTCTTCTAGAAGGATGGCGAAGATGATGCACCACCTTCGGCGTAGCCCTTATGTTCTGTTGCTACTCTTTTGGGGATACCCTTATTTTGCACTTTTAAACTTGCAATACTTTGTGTATTTTGTGACGCTTCTGTTATTATGGTATTCTCATATCTTGATCTTGCATCTAGTTGTATTTGCATCTTCATTATCCCTTGTTTGAGTGTTTGCTTGCATCGATATCATGTGGAGTGGGGTACCCTAGGTACCAATTAGCTTGTGAAAATGGAGGGTTACCCAGGTACCCAATAGCTTGTGAAAATGCAGGGGGTACCCCAGGTACCCAATAGCTTGTGAATATGGGGTACCCCAGATGCCCAATATCTTGTGAAGGGGGGTACCCCAGGTACCCAACAAATATACGACATTAGGCGATCGCTGGTTCATGTAGATAGATACACTTGGCGTAGGTCTTCTTTGAGAATTATGGTGGAGCAACCCAATTTTACCCAACATATGGTGATTCCTCTAGATATGCGTACTGCTTATCTTAGACTTTCTTAGGGTTCTTCTTGGCGTATGAGAGGAACGACTTTCTGTTCTAGGGTACCCCGAATACCCTGGGGTACCCTTTTATCAGCGTATGGCGATTTTCTTAGAAATGCTTGCTGCAAATCTTAATAAAACTTGTGGCGAATCCTTTTAAAAGGTGGCGGAGTACATCATAATCCACAATTCCCGTGGAATCACATAGACAATAAATAAAGATGAAGGTAGCTGCTCGCCTACCCTTATGCGATATGGTCGAAAACCTCACGATCCGCCATTCGCTTAGAATCAAATATGGCGAACAAATAGTGATAAAGGTGGCTGCTCGCCTACCCTTATGCGAGATGGTCGGAAACTTCACGATCCGCCATTCGCTTAGAATTAAATATGGCGAACAAATAGTGATAAAGGTGGCTTCTCGCCTACCCTTATGCGATATGGTCGAAAACCTCACGATCCACCATTCGCTTGTAATCGATCAAGGTAGCTGCCGCTTATCCTAGAGTAGATCGTCATGATCGGTGTAGGTCGGGTACCTCGGGTACCGTATAATAAGGTGATGTTGTCTTGCCTTATAATAAACAATACTCAATAACATATATAGAGCTAGTTTAATGGTGAACATATTCTTATAGCATTTCAAGCTACACATTCATATTAAAAATTCAAGAGGCAAATCAAAGAGCACACATTATCAAACTTTGTAAAAAAAAAAATGCATTCATAGAGAGTGGTGATATGTTCATTATCCTAAGGAGCATATGAAGGATCCCGGGATCACTTATTGTTGTCATTAAAGATTTTAGGAAACTGACCCATTTGGGGTACCCCGAGTACCCCACATGGTTAAGCATATATTTCAAATACACAAGCATTAAAGAAAACAATCAAAAATAAATAAAACGAGATAGAGTGTTATCACTTTACTAGTAGTACGACTTTTCTTTGTTGTTTCCCTGAAAAGTTGGAGCCTATTTTGACGGTCTTTGTTGGATCGGTGGCGCAAATTGAGACATAAACTTGGTTTTCAACCAGGGCATACCAAAATTGGGGTATCTCAGGCACATCCACATAAGGTACCTCGCTTATCCACACGGGGCAACTTGTGGAGGGCTTCATCCTCGGGGTACCCTCAGTACTAGGGCTTCGGTCCTCTTGGGCTTCTCTTTGCCTTTCGTGACCTCGGCCTTATCTTCTTGGCGCTTCAGGTGGCATTTCTCATCCATCTCCACCTGCTGTAATGCCCGAGAGCGGGCTTCCCCATATGACAGTGGGCGCTTCTTTTGAAAGGAACGCCATAACTTTCCCAACCGCAAGTTCTTCTCAAAGTGGGTCAGTGTGTGTGGGTGTCCAAATGCTCCGGTTCTCAGCACTTCTTGGTGGAAGCGGTTCACGTACTCCGCCAAAGGTTCGGATTCCCCTTGCTTGACGAAGGCAAGTTTGGAAGCTACC
This sequence comes from Citropsis articulata, assembly GCA_030449925.1. Taxonomy (NCBI): domain Eukaryota; kingdom Viridiplantae; phylum Streptophyta; class Magnoliopsida; order Sapindales; family Rutaceae; genus Citropsis; species Citropsis articulata. Next base: position 283,269 of record JASUUH010000135.1, on the reverse strand, counting down.
TTATCTTGAGTGGAAGCGTAGGAGAACTCTTTAGTAAATTCCGTTAAGAGTTGGTGTAGGGAGGATATGCTGCCTGCCCTCAAGGATCGAAACCATGATTTAGCGGGACCGGTAAGCGTATGTGTAAACATCCTACACATGGCATTCTCGTCCACCCCTTTGATTAGCATTTGGTCGCGGTATAACTCCGCATGCTCCGAGGGATCAGTGGTACCCGAGTATTGGGGTACTTGGGGCATGGTGAATGCTTTGGGGAGAGCTGACGTCCGAATCTTCATGGTGAACGGCGAGTGGTAAGTCATTGGTGGTGGAGCATTTGTGATGTTTTGCTTTTCGGAAAGGAGCTTCACTTGGGCTTCTAGGTGCTCCATTTTTTCTATAAACTCAAGGGGTACCCCCTGGTGTACCCCCGGGGTAGCTGATGATGATACCGCAACTTGAGAAGCCCTTTTGGCGTTTAGTTTGTCACGGAGATCCTCACGGGCTCGCTTTTCGCGCCTCGCATCTTTGCTGCTACGGGAGTTGCAAGAGGCGGTGGAACGCTCGTCTCGGGAGCCCATGGTTTGGAATTCGGAACGGGTACCCGATGGCCTATATTTTTGCTTGCTGGCCTCGGGTACCTCTGCTCTTATCATAACTTGTTGCCCTTGTGGAGGTGGTGGAGCGTCGAGCGTCACTGGTGGAGGTGAATTTTTGGGCACCCGAGAGCCAACAGCCCGGAGAATTGCATGGGCTAAATCCTCAAAACGCTTGTGAGAGATGGGCTCCTCCTCTTGGCGAACGCCCGTTGATTGCTTGATAGACTTGTCCTTGTTAAGACGGGCTATCCATACAGTGGGATCACCGCCTTCACATTGTCATCTCTCATTCTTGTAGGATCCGCCATTAAACCTTCAGAGGGTACGTCCGGTGCCATATATTGGAGTACACACAACCACTAGTTTGGTAACCACTGCGAAGGCTTTTTATTCGCCTCCCCACAGACGGCGCCAATTGTTTTCGACAGATTTTGGTGGGTAAGAAATGGAAAATCTATCTAGAACAATGAATTTGTATTTTCGGAAAATGGGGTACCTCACTAGGTCGTTGTGTGTTTTGGGTGTTTCTAAAATTAGAGTAGGTGAAAAAGGATGTAGAACGTGGTAATGGTGGATGAATGTTTGAACCAAGAAAGGGGATCCCTCTGAATAAGCTTCACACCTGCAAGCAGTGGCGAGGTTAGAGGTGGCCAAAGGTACCCAGCGTTCGCACTCAAGCTTCGAGTTAGCAAACTCAAGCTTTGTGTCATGAAGAGAGCTTTCCAGCCCTCTGTCAATGGAGTTTTGAGGTTGAAGAAGACTTATTTTGTGGAGTGTGAGTGTGAATATTCATGGGGAGAATCAAAAGTTGGTCAAAATAGACTTTAGGCACCTTTATATATGAGGTACCAGCCGCCACGTGGCGTATTTCCATTGGTGTTCAGCTGTCCTTTTACCTTTTCATCATTTTGGGCCGTTTGGGGAGCATGCTTGGGCGTCAGGTAGGCGATCTCGGCGTATCCCGTCATTACGTAATGCGTGGCTACTGGAGAGTGGTCAGTCATCGTGAGGGGTGAAACAGTGGGGACCACTTTTGGCGGTGTAGCGGTGGTGTCTCTCTTTTCAGACACCTTGTTTTGATCGTGGTCGACCGAATCAAGCCTGATCTTTTGAGCGATAGAGACGTCTCTCATGGCGAATTTTAGAGGGTTTTCTGGAACCCGATATGTGAAATCTGCTCTGTGTACACTGAATTCGTGGGGTATCTCGAGTTGGTGGGGTATCCCAATTTATCGGGTAGGCCAAATTCTGCGAGGTCTGCTCAAATTATGCCGTGGTTGCCAGGAGTACCTTGACTCGCTCTAAACCCACGCGGGGTACCTATTTTATGCTGGTGCCGCTTTCCTTGTCGACACGTGGCGTTATATTTCTCCCCAAACACATTTGTAATTATGGACAAACTATCTTAATCTTCCTAATATTTAAGATTGACATTGAGTGACTCAAGATTTTTGAACAACTGGGATTGAATTAGATCTTCACGCGTAAAATAATGTTATGAATTTATTGGTAGAAAGATGTCACAATGCTTCTTGAAGTTTTACTTTCCTAAATTACTAATATTTGTTTAATTTTACTTGACTACAAATTAAGCATATACAGGTTAAACTCTTTCTTGAAATTTCAGGTTAATCAAGCTCTGATCGACTTGATCAAGGCATCTGAAAAGAAGATAAACCCACAGGATTGGACTAATCTGCCCCAGACAATTTCTGGTAAGCATGCCACAATCAAGATAGTCTTTCTCTTTTCCATGTTATGTGTGGGCAATAATGTTAGAGCATACTTGCCTAATATGGGTTGAAGCTTTTCATACTGAGTTGTCAGTTGTCTATGAAGATAAACTCGTGGTTAATCCATAGAGTTCCCATGTTTCCAATAATATGTTCATGGATTTGGAAACCTAAGAGTTCCAGAAGGACACATGATAACTACTTAAAAGAGCTCAAATCAACACTGAAAATTTTTCCAGACACAAAAATCATCAGTGGTCAACTTGTTTTCAGCTAGGTTGTCTTCCTCGCTGTCTGGTCAAGATTGAGAGGGAGACAATTAGCAATTTTGATATTCCTACATCAGAACTCTGTTTTCAGTCTGACGTTTTCTGCTGATATTTTCAGCTCTTTGTCAGGGGTTTTGGCCAAAGGGATGTCATTTGTAAGAACAAGTTCGGGACCAAGAAGCTACGTTTCAGGCCCACTTGAGAAGCTACGTCTTTATCTATTATACATCTGTGGTCTCTTCATGTTAGCATTCGAGTATGCGAGAAGGCTTCTACAGAGTCTAAAACCAGTTAGAGTGCGAGCCTCCCCACTTAAGCCAGCATGCAGTGAAAACGATACATGAATAAACCGTTTGCTTCCCAATCTTTCTTACTGGTAATTTTCAGTTTGCTTCCCAGTCTTTGTGTAGAACAAAGACAACTAGCTAGAAAACAATACATAATATCCTCACTGTTTCTATCCCTTTTTGCAGGGTTTCACTAATTTGTCACACTAATGGCGCGGCTCTTTGCATTTTAAGCAGTTTGCTTACAAGATTCTTGAGTAAATCTACTAAAAGTTATACAAAAGATCATAAATAAACCGGAATCTGCTGTGGGAGAGATCAGAACAACCGATACAACAAAGCATATTAATCATATGCATATGGAAGGGAAAGAATAAATTGGAGATAGCCTTTGTTTTTTAACTATCAAAAAATTATGCTAACAGATACCACTTTATCTATCTCTCTCGCAGCACAAACAAAATGAAAACAACTCGCAAGGAGGGGAATGCTGTTTTTTGTATCTAAGGCAGTAAATATTGCTGCTTATATTAGAGTAACGGCAAGAGCTCAAGATTTTATTAATATTATTATTATTTTCAACACTTGTCAGTTATTTATTATCAAAGATTAGAAGCTCGACTTACAATAGCAAGGGAAAAATGTTAGTAAAATAGTGGAATTTGAGCTAGATTGCAGTACAGGCTGTGCTCTAAATGTTAAAACCCAACAGAGAAATGGCTATTAAGGGCCGGGTTGGTTGACACTTGATGTGGCTTCTAAAATAATCGACTTCAGCTTTGCTGCATACATTATTATTTATGAGATAATGAATGTAACATCAAATCACTTTTAAAAGATTTTATCAATCACTTGAGAGAGTCTTTGGTGTAGTGGTTGGTTTGTTGTTTTAATAAAGTTGAGGACATGTTTAAGGTTTTACGAGGACTCAAAAAAAAAAATATATATATATATATATATATTTCCATAAATGTGAAAATAGTAGGATTTGATTTCCAATTTGAATTTCTCGCAGCCAAATTCACGGATGAAAGTCGAACAAAAAATCTCATTTAACATCATCTGTCAATCCACATCAGTTGATTGTGGCTTGAGTGTGTGTGTTATAAATGTGTGGTGAGTGCCTTGATAGTCAGCAATTGCCTATCATGTGTCCTTGCTACAGTAAGTCTTTAATATATTCATTCAAAAAGAAATAATTGGCGTATGTGATGTGTGAGTCTTCCACCTGGGTTTGGGTGGGTTGGCCTACTTGGGCCGAGGGTGGGCTGGTCCTTCGGGTTCCCACATCGGTTGATTGTGGCTTGGGTGTGTGTGTTATAAGTGTGTGGTGAGGGCCTTGATAGTCAGCAATTGCCTATCATGTGTCCTTGCTACAGTAAGTCTTTAATATATTCATTCAAAAGATGATTGGCGTATGTGATGTGTGAGTCTTCCACCTGGGTTTGGGTGGGTTGGCCTACTTGCGGTAGGGTGGGTCGCCCGGGTTCGCATCGGTTGATTGTGGGCTTGGGTGTGTGTTATAAGTGTTTGGTGAGGGGCCGATAGTCATTGTATATTCATTCAAAAAAAAAAAAAAACATCATCTGTCAATTTGGTATGGGATTGTTATTTTCGGAATGACTATAGGTATTAAATAAATTTTATTATTGAAATTAATAACCTTGATAGACATAAATTTAAAATATATACGAAAAATTTTATGTCAATTTTTAATTATAGTTTCTCTATGAACTATTTTCAAAAATGAAGATACAGTAAAATCTTTCTATAGTAATGATTTATTAGGAATAATTTTTATTTAGTCATCTTAAGAAACCCACCTCTACGTGGTAATAATTAATTGTGCATTACAAAAATATATGTTATGTTAGATTAAATGAACTTGCTTCCACATAATACAATTACATAGTGAGAGAAAATTAGTAAAGAGAATGTAAACATTTAGAGATTTTTAAGATGACTTCACATATTTCTAACAATGGTAAATAGATAATAGATATATTGGATTTGACATGCTTCATTAGTAAATTAGTAATACAGTATATATTTTACTTCTATATCTTTGTAATAAAGATAATTAAGTCATTTTTTTGTAACCATACCACTATTAAGTTATAATCCCCTCCTCATAGTAACAAATTAACGTGGTCTTAATATTACGAATATAGAGATGTTTTGCTATAATATTTTTGAAATGTAAAGGAAAAAAAGTAATAATAAAAGTTGTGCTAGTTTGATTTGAATTTTGTTTTTTAAGAAAACAGCTGTAAACAATAAAAAGATGATTCTCACCGCAAGAAATAAGGTTTTTAGAAACACCTAAACAAAAATGTTCAATAATTTTTTAAAATAGAAAACAGAAACTGTGGTAACATTTATATTACATAAAATACGTCATTATTCCTTCAAAATCCATAGTGATCCTGCACACATCGTAATGTAAGTTGATACGTGATCATCATCACTTTTCACTTTCACATGATCAACTCTAGAAACTCTCAAAAATAAATACTTGTAATTATTAAACAAAACAACAAAAACAAGAAGAAGAAGAAACGAAAAATGTTAAGAACGTACCTGGGTTTGATTGGGAAGGCGAATGAATGAATGAATGATTGATTGATTGATGAAAGCAAAAAGCAAATAAAAAAGATCGAAATGGAAATTGTAAGTTGAAATGTTTTTCTAGAGAGAGAGAGATTCTAAAATAACTAATTGCGTTGGTGCCAAGTAATATTCTAAAATGACTGACTTCCTACCAAACGCTCCAATCCATACGTCAATTTATCTTTGAGAAATACCTATTTGTTTTTTTAAAGGAATTGAGAAATACCTATTTAACTTGGAAATATATTTCATATTGATAAGAAATAACTAATATCATTTTACTCAATATTTTTACTTATAAATTTTCATTTTACTTACCAATAATACATTAATCTATCAGTTTTATGTTAAATATATTTATTTTACTTTTTATTTGTATGTTAGTATGTTTCATTTCTAAAATTTATGTTTGATATTACACTTAATGTTGATTTATTAATTTTACGTTGTATTTATAAGTTTCATTTTATTTACTAGTGATATATTAATTTATCAATTTTATATTAGTTTACTTATTTTATCCTCCATTTACAAATCTTATGTTCTATTTCCAAAGTTTATGTTTTATTTTACAGCTTACATTAATTTACTAGTTTTAATACTATATTTACTAATTTTTATTTTATTTACCAATAATACTTCAATTTACCATATTTATGTTAATTTATTTATTTAACGTTCCATTCCCAAATTTTATGCTTTAGTGTCTACTTAAATTGATTTACTAGCTTTATACTATATTTGTAAGTTTTTATTTTATTTATCAGTAATGCATTAATCTACTAATTTTGTACTAATTTACTTATTTTATCTTCCATTTATGTTTTATTTCTGAATTTTATGCATGTTGATTTAAAAATTTTATGTTAAATTTATGAGTTTTATGTTTTATTTATATAATTTATATTTAATTACAATATTGATATTATGACTTTAATCACGACATTATAAAATGACCTAATAAGAAAATAACTAATATCATTTTTCTCAAATGTTTTACTTATAAATTTTGGATTTATGATAAGCTTTAAATGTTAAAAAACTTTAAAAAAAAGTTACTTAAAAAATCTATATACTATCAAAAAGAGTTGTACTAAAATGCGAAAACTCGGCTCGTGCTGGTTCAACTCAAAATGAAAAAAAAAAAAAAACCCGGGCCGTTTCCCCTATTTTAAACCCTACTGGCTATTTTTAAAATAGTTTTGCAGCGAAGAATATAAGTGATGGCAGCTGCTCTACTTTCTGATGCATCGCAATGGGAATTCAGCTGGTTTTAATTCTCTCTCTTAGCTGTTTATGTTTCTTTAATTTAACATTTTGATTTGTATTTATTATGCTAGAGTTTCAACTAAGCATCCATTTACTGGGATTTTCCACCTTTTGAAAAATGTTAATGTTGCCTTATTTATTCAATATTATTATCTTCCTCTGTGAAATTCACAAAAATTTATGCTTTGGTTGGTTATTCAATGTGGGTTTGTTCCATTTTGTTCTTATACTGTTTGTATATATGAGAGGTTTGGTTTCTGAAGCGGGGTTTCAGTCAATTGTCTTCAAAGCTTTATTTCCTAAAAGAGGAAAAAAGTATACCAATGTTGAATTCTACCGGTTACATGTTTGCGTTCTTAGGTTCTGCTATGCTTTGTATATTTCTTAATGCTAGAAAGATGTGTCCTTTTCTAATATGATTGTTTAGGATGACTATGAGTTGGTTATCGAGTTGCAATATATCAAATAAATTGAAGACAACTTGCTTCATAGGTTTTGATTCTATTAATTGTTTTTATTTCAAGTATGACACGATTGCACGGGTGTTTGATGAGGTTAATAGTGACTTCTTAGGGTTGATGCTATAAGTTTCTTTTATTGTTGTCTAGTATTGAAACTTGAAAACAAAATTTAACGATAATGCTTACGATATGAAAACAAATGTTTGTAACAGTACCTTGAACAAAATACAAGGAAATCGATAAGAATAGGTTAATTCTACGAAATCTAGACCTCCAAAATAGTATTGGTTATTTGAGAAACCAATAAACTCCCAAAAGACAACTTACAACTTGTGAGAATAGTAATACTCAAGACACTCTTTTATTGAATAACATCAAGCTTTAAATAAAACTTTAGTTCAAAGTAACAAGCATAAAAATAGTAAGCATTAAGCATGTTCTCCATCATGCTCCATGAATTCACAAAATAAGGAACCAACTAACAACTTAGTTTTGACTTATTAAAAACCGACTACAGTCAAAATATAAAGTAAATAATTAAAAGAAAATTATAATGGAAAGATTGTAACAGTTTTTCTAATTTTCTGTTATGGTGCTTACTCTAATGGATGGGCGGTGGCTCATATTGTTAAATTCTGGATTGGACAATTTACTGGGCATGTGAACTAATTTGTAATTTAGTTATAAGTTGTGTGAACCATAAAAAAAGAAAGGGTAAAGTCAGTGGTAAATAGAGTATTGGAATTGTTTTAAAAGATTTTTGAATAAACTGGCAACGAGGAAAATATAATATTGGAACTTGAGTGGGTGAATTGTTCTCAGCTTTGTTTGTTGAGGAACACAACAGAGCGTCTGTAATTCCTCCGTTGTTTACGATTGATCTATTTTTTTTTCCCTTGACGGTGTAATGCTCTTTGTCCACCTTTCAGAAGTTTTTTTAGAGGAACTGTACCTGAAATGTTTTGTTGTTTCTTAGAAAATGTTTTTTCCCATGCAGTGACTTTGAAGTGGATTATGAGTCCAATGAGAATGCATCAATTGTGTATGCTGCATTAGCTGTTGATAAGGAGGTGATGCATCATGATCCTAAGATCATACCTTGCTCCTTTAACTTTATTGCTTCTTCAATAAATTCTTACTTGGATTCAATTTCCCAATGCAGTTGCAACCAGACAAAGTGAAAAGGCAGATATCTGTCGTTAATGGGAAACTTGCAGTGTGAGTTTCTGTTCTTTGATCATTCATGGTTGGACGACTCGTTACATAACTGATTTTTCATTCTTGTCCAATATTCATTCAATTTGCACCTACCAGTTTATCCTATGAGACAATATTTATTTGGAAGGTTTGTGTGGCCTGTTTAATAATCATTTTTTCCTCTTTTACTGCCAAATTTTCAAATATGTTACTTAAGGAGAGTCCTTCCGCTAAAATACCATTTTTCTTTAGTATATCAATTTTGCCTGGACTTTGCAGTTTAGAAGTTTCTTCATTTTGTTTATTTTCTCATCTGATTCAGGCACTTTGAGGCAGTTGAAGCCAGGTTTCTTCGTGCATCATTTTCTGCTTTTGTAGATGTGCTTACACTTGCGACAAAAACAATAGAACAGTTTGGTCAAGGAGTGGAATTATAACAATGTACTGTCTTTGGCAGTTGGAGAATCATTCTTAGCAGGAACTGTATTACTTTAATATGCCTTACTTGTTTTGGATTAGTTGGCATTTTTGTAACAAGAGAATCTATGGTGTTAGTTTTACAATTTAAATCTTAAAATATTGGAAAGCTGTAACAAATTCTTCAAAGCTGTGAATTACATTTTGAAAGAATTAGCAAGGCTGACATTGAGCAACAATTTTCTACATACATTTTATCTTGGGCAGAATCATCAAAAGTAGATGCATCTTTAAATCTAGAATAAATGTATTATAAGAAATTCAAATGGGGTGTCATGGCTGCTTCCATCACTAGGAAAACTTGCTTAGAAAATATGGAGATTGCTGAATGCTTTGGCAATTCTTGATGGCATCAAAATGGCAGTTGATTCTGGACTGCACCCACCACTAACTGTTGAATCTGACTATTTTAATGCAGTGAAATCAATCTTAAAGAAGAGACTTTGGATGGATGATCAAAGGAATGCTCGGTTATGCAAGAAAAGGAAAACAATTTATAGTTGCAATACACTCATCAATAATCTCAGGAACCTCTGATTATTGAATTACAATTTTTTTAAATCCATTTCATAATTCAAGCATACCTGTTCGTGCAAGATACTCGATGCTCTGCATCCGAAGCTTCATCGACCTTTGCATCTAAGAGATCATTAACCTTACAAGTCACAGAACCCAAATGGTCCAAAGTATTGACAGAGCTTTGATGGGATAATCTTTCAGTGTTTCCACCACTCTGCATAAATGTGAAGATGGTTTATTTTCTCAATAGAAAATTGAAATTATCAGCTGTAATTAGAGCAACGCGCATTTGTTTTTGGTCATCACTGGTGTACCATTGTTCAAGATATTCGGCCTCTGAATATAACACTGTTCTCAGGTTTTTCAAATCCTGAAAGTAAAGTCGCCTGAGTTAAAAAAGGACCAAAGTAAATATTTCCATAAGAACTCAAATCTATTACAAATTGGTGCTTTTTTATTTCCATAAATGGCTATCTACTCCAAGGCCTGTTGAAAACTGAGTAAAATTTGGAAATTGACACACGATCCACCGTTTGAATCATATAAACAAGTATTGCATGATTAAACAGGAATTGGCTTTGAAGACATATACACCTATTTGCCACATATCATTTTTTTTCTCTCTTTCTTTTCTTAAAAGTGAATGCTGAGGAGGGTGCAATTTTTAGTAATAGCTATTAGTAGCATAAAACAAAGATTGCACGCTGTAAAACAACTGTAATAGGGAGACTGGTATAGGCATCTAATCCATCAGATTAAAACAAAATAGAGAAACACTAGTTCCTTGAGACTATCAGAGAACAGCAAGCTCTGCTGCCCCTTTCTTATAAGTGATTGATTATGATGAAACATTCAGCCTTGTAATTAAGCCTGCTCCGGTTTGCTTTGTGTTTGGCATTATTACAAGATGCTATTTGCGACAACTTGATGTGAGCAATGCCTTTTTACATGGGCACCTATCAAAGGAGGTATTTATGTCTCAGCTACCTGTTTTTATTGATCCCACATATCCTACTCATGTTTGCAAACTTGAAAAGGCACTCTCTGGCCTTAAGCAAGCCCCACGTTCTTGGAACAACACCGAGCTTCGAAACTTTCTTCTATTGACGGGGATTTTTCACTTCGCTATCAGATTCTTCTTTATGTATCTAATCTCGTGCTGGTGCGCATGAGATTATCTTTGTGGGTAAATAAACTTTCATCTATTGCCACAATGTAGCTAGGCACCAATTATCTTCGTGCCAATCCTGTATATCACTCTCGCATGAAACACATGGCCATTTGTCTTTCACCTTGTTCATCACAAAGTTCAAAACGGTGATCTGCGGGTGTCTCATGTATCATCTCAGGACCAATTAGCGGATGCCGTCACCAAACCTCTCTCTCATCATCACGAATAAGTTTTCTTCGTTCCAACATCGGTGTTGCCAATGGTAGTACCATGTTACAGGGACATATTAGAGATACTCTTAAAGTCATGGTGTAGTTGTACAATCTTTTTATTATTTGCATATTTGACTTTTATAACTTAAGACTACAATTGTATATTAACTAGCTTTAGTTGTGTATATATTGAAATCATATCCAAAAAACAGTAAGCTGCGTTGTTATTTCCTTTCTCTATATTATTTACTGTATAAACCTAACAACTTTCAGCCCTTCGTAGCCCCCCCCCCCCCCCCAAAAAAATCTCACAGTTACTCTCTTTTTTTCTCCTTATAAATTTATTTACCCACACCTGTCCCGTTTGTCTCACCTTTTTTTTTTTTTCAATTATTTCGTTAGCCAGTAGGGGTGGGTAAAATCGGGTTCGGGTCAACCCGAGCAGGTTTCGGATTGTTCGGGTTGGATAAAAATCAATTTGGGTTAAATTCGGGTAGGATCAGGTTAGGATTTAAAATGGGTCGGATTGAGTTCGGGTCTAATCGGGTCAGTTCGGGTCGGTTGAAATCGAGTCAAATCGGGTCGGGTTAATTCGGGTCAAATCCAATTAATGCAATTTTGAGCTCTTTTTTTTTCTTATTTTTGCAGTTTTTAGGGTGGTTTTAAGACATTTTTATTAATTGTAGTCCTTTTTATTAATTTTCAATGGAAAAAAAAGAAAAGAAAATGCTACGAAATCAAATGAATAAAGTTAAAATGCTGGAATAGAATTATTTGCCTATTGCCTTGGAGGGTATGACTAGAATTATTATTTGCTCAACCAACAAAGTCCAAACTTAATAAAAGTTAAAATTAATACAAACTTACAAAATCCGAAGTTAATAGACTATTAATCTCTATTCAAAGCACAATTTCCAAATACTAGTTTTTGAAAGTTTGAAACACAAACTCACAAAGTCACAAAATTTAAGCATAATTAAATTTTACGGAAACACAAATCACAAAGTTCAAACATAAAAACTAAATAAGCTTCCTCGGTTCCTCCACCGCTCCACGCAAGCACTTTGACAAGTTCTAAATTCAAATTCTTATACTCCAAGTTCAAGTGCCGATTACCTACAGAAGGATTGAAGAAATGTACAATAACTATTTTCTTTAAGTCACGTTGGAAATGAATAAATTCAATTCATATAAAAAATTAAGTCACATTGCAAATAAGCCAAATTCATATCTTTATACATCAAACACAAATACAAATAAATAAATCTAATTCATATCTTTAATTGAGCTACTTTTTATTATATCATTATAAATTTATAATTACAAATAAATATAATATGTTTAGCAAATTTTTCAATGCACACACACACACACTTGATTATATATAAAATTAAAAAATCTAAATCAATCTTGCTTATTTTATGGCATTCATCACCAAATCAAATTAATAATAATACTAGACAATAATACTATTCTGTCAACTTCAACTTTTCTAACTAAAACAATTGCAAATTTATAATTTTACAAACTACAATTAGACTTAAAAATTTAAAACTATAACAACTATAATTATAGTTTAAATTATAACCTAATAGTATAATATCAAATTATGACCAATAATATATATTAAAAGTTACCTTTAAAACATGCATAACACCAATGTCAGCGCTCACTGCTTCTACTATCGAAGCATGCGATCTTATAAACTCTATAAAATCCAAAAAAAAAAAAAAAAGAAATTAGTAAGTAACTTAAGTACATGACTACATGTAGATGTTATATATAAAGTTATAATGCATTTTAAATATATTATATATATAATGTATGATAAAAAAAAATTAAAAACATTACCTTCTTGTAATTCCATATGAAACATTTGCTCTTGAATGTCTTCTTGGAGATTTTAGACAGGATTGCAAAAAGTTTAGTGTGTAGTCAATTTTCAGTACATATCAATGCCTCAACCATAACCTAGGTTGAAGAACTCCTATACTCATCAATAATACGACATCTGGTGCTAAAGACAAACTCAGATGCCACTGTGGAAACAGGAACAACGATGACATCCCTTGCAATTTTCTCCAGAATTGGATACTTCGATCTATTCACCTTCCACCAAAAGCAAAACATTAAGTTTAAGAAACCTTAAACTTAAACTGGGTCCTTCAAGTATCTTTCCACCTCAAATACTCTTTTGCTTTCATTCTGAACAGAAACCTTCTTGGCATATCCAAAGAAAGGGCGACCAACTCAAAAAGTGTCATCACGTTCACCACTAGCAACATCTACCAAACTAGCCTCAGTTGTAAAACGTTGAGAAGAACTTGTACCACCATAGCTGTCACTAAGATCACTCTTACTATACATCGATGGCGTGGAACCAGAGGAGAATGCACTATATTCACCATAAAGCTCATTCAACAAGTCCTTCACTGCTTTGGCCATTTCTTCAACCATCAAACTATCATTGTAAAAAATAATCTCAAAAATATGTTTAGCAAAATCCATTTTCGCTTGTGGATCAAGAATAGAGGCAACAATCAACATTTTGCTTATCTTCCCTGTGGACTCCCAATACTTATCAAAAATTTTTTTTATATTATAAGCCATAGAGGACACCTAAGGATCTATATTTTCTTGTAATGAAGTCAATGGACTCTCAATTACATGAATAATATCGTAACAAAATTAGAAATCACACTCAAAGAGGCAGAAAACAACAATGTGGCATTATAAAATACCTTCAAAAACTTCACAATTCATTCAGCATTCTCCTGGTCCTCCGGTCTAGGCAGGCCCACCCTTTTAACATTATTTTCGTTCTTAGCAAAGTATGCCTCATAAGGTTTATCCACTTCTGCCATCCTATGAAATGTGGCTTGAAATTTCAGCGCATTCATCAGCATTAAATAAATGGAATTCCACCTGGTAGGATAATCCAAAACAACAATTCCCTTTGGACCATTCACCTGTTCAACACATTGTTTAGATATCCGCAGCCTCGTGGTGGAGGATCTCACGTACTTCATAGCATTCCGAATAGCAGCAACACTAGCATGCAACTCACCCAACCCTAAAACAACAATCAAATTTAAAATATGTGCACAACAACACACATGCATATATTGTCCCGCCAACACAAGTGCATCATCATTCCTCCAAGTAAGCAATTGCATAGTGACATAACCAATGGCAATATCATTTGTAGTGGCATTATCAATAGTTATTGTAATTAACCTCTCTATCCCCCAGTCTTATAAGCAAGCCGCAATCTTTTTGCTAATCGACTTCCCTATATGATCTTCGATTGCGCTAAAACTAATAATCCTTCTATTCAAACACCAATCACTATTAATAAAATGAGCTGTAATCGCCATGTAACTCATGTTTTGAACAGAAATCCATAAATTAGTTGTAAGAGACAACCGCTACTTGTTGTTGTAAATCAAACTCTTCAACTTTGCCTTTTCCTCCAAAAATAACTCCATAACATCTCTACCAATAGTTCTTGGAGATGGCATAACGAATTGCGAGATAGCTATACTGCAGAAATACCTAAATCCTTTGTTATCTACAAAACTAAGCGGCAACTCACCCATAATAATCATTTTAGTTATTGCCCTTCGACACGCGTCTTGACTCCATCCTTTAGCCAAAACCAAATTACTTGCATTTTCTTCGTTGCCCTCAGCTGTCAAATTTTGTTGACTTCCACTTTACTGTTCACAAAATGTCTTGTATGATTCACATGTCTTTATATGCTTTCTCATATTTGTAATCCCATTAAGCCTTGAATGACATTGATATTGTTTACCACAATAGTTGCACTTGCATTTGTTTGGATTATCTTTGAGTAAAGTGAAATAATTCCACACTTCCGATTTTTTCTTCATTTTCCAAGCATCTGAATAAATAAAATAATAATTAATAATCATTAATTCAAAAATCAAAACACAGAAATATTATTAACATAATCTAATTAGTAATTTCAATTCAAATTGTTCATACTCCAAAAACAAAAGGCAAGGAATTCATGATTAATTAATTAATTTATAATATCCAATTATCCATTCCCCATAATAATATGATATTATTTGCCTATCTATGCCTTAATTCTTATTATAAACCCTTTAATTTCAAGCCCAAATTACTTGTACTTAACGACTTAACGGATGATTAACATACAATAAAATATTAATTGAATTAGTTAATTTTTTTAAGGTTGAAGGCTTGAAGTGCACATAAATCATAATCACATAACATAATATAATTATAAAATATATGTAAAATAATACTTGATTTTAATATTTAATCAACCTAATGTCCTAATTTTTTATTCATAAAAAAAATCAATTATTAACTGTTATTAACAATTATTAACAATTATCAATTAACATTATTTCAGTTATTAATAATTGACAAATTTTTTGTTATTTATTAACAATTAATAAAAATTTATTCATAACAAAATCATAAATACACCAATTTTCTTGATTTTATTACTAACATTTAAAAATACATAATTACAACAATCAAATAATAACTAGTTACATAATAAATAACCAATAATTAAGCATATATAACTATATAGTATATACCATGAAAGATTGAAAGTTATGAAACTTTAAAGCTTCAAAATCGGGTTCGGGTCACAAAGCCACAAAGGGAGAAAGCCAGAAACTCGGGTTGGGTTGGGTTGGGTTGGAGGCTTCGGCCTTGGAGCAGCAGATGGCAGCAGATCGCGGGATAGTGGCTGTTGGGTGTTGGTTTCTCACAAGGATTGAAGAGGGTTCAGACTTCAGGGTTGTGTGGCTGTGTGCGTGAGTGATGAGTCTGCTCTGTGTGTTGTTTGTGTGTTTCAGTGTTTGTGATTTGTGACTTTGTGTGCGCCCGTGTGGTGTCTGGTGTGTGCGTGTGTAATGTGTTTAGGTTTAGTGAGTTTTTTTTTGGGTGACCCGATCGGGTATTCGGATCCCAACCTGATCGTATTTGCAATTTCTCATCCGATCAAGTTTCAAAATGATGAACCCCGAACTTTTTTTGGGTGGGGTTTTTGCACCACCCCACTTGCATTATTATAAACTTTATCCTGGGCCTGCACTCTACTTTTCTGTTTTTTTCCCAAATAAGCGGGACTAGGAGCACCCATTTAATTATCTTTTCAGACCCCTTTCTGGTGTATCAAAGAAGCCCAATAACAAATACATCCGCAAAATATCTACCAAAGATAGTTCAACAAGCTAGTCAAGTACTGGGACAGGGAATGGCTCTGTTCCTAAGAATGAATTGACGTCCTGTCCAATGTCCCCCCTTGCCTCCTCATCACAGAGATGAAAATTGAAATTAGGCCAATTAGATTAAAGGCAAGACGGAATGGAAATATTGAACCGTTAATTATTATACACGACCCCTCGAATTGATGGTTCTTTGCCTTTCAATATTATTGTAGGTATTTGCAACGAAACCTCCTCTATCTTTCTTCCAATTAAAACTTCTTGTGTCCAATTACTGTCGATTCTTTTTGAACGTGTAACGGATAGCAACTTGAAGACTTGAGAGGGCCAGCGTTTATTCAAAGTCAAGTACAGGGACAGCGAATGGCCCTATTCCTGAAGTATGAACTGACGTCCCGTCCGGTGTACCCTTGCCTACTCATCATACAAACAAAAATTGAAATTAGGCCAATTAGATTAAAGGCCAGACGGAAGGGAAATATGGAACCGTTAATTATTATACCCATGACCCCTCTAATTAATGGCTCTTTCCCTTTCAATATTATTGTACGTATTGGCAAGGAAACCTCCTCTCTCTTTCATGCAATCAATAATTTTGCGTATCCAATTACTGTCAACTGTTTTTGAACGTGTAGAAGAAAACAACTTGAAGACTTGAGAGAGGGCCGCGTTAATTCAAAGTCAAGACTAGCTTATTAGCTTGCAGGATTCTTGATGATGAGGGGAAAAAAGGGTTGACAGATCCTGGTATAATGTCTATACAACTTTAAGTATTTCATAAAATTGTTTTTTTTTTATTCATCATCTACTCCCCCCCCCCCCCCCCCATTTTATTTTCATTTTTATTTTTATGCAGATCATTAGTGCTACTAGAAATCAACTATTGCCTCTTTTTTCTCATGGAGAATTAAACAAAACTCACGAATGACCTAAAATATATATAATGAATATTTACTAACAGATTTTAGACAAAATTAATTTTTGAACCGATTAAAACTTCCAAAAACTCAAATTGCGAATTTGTTATATAAATATAATCTATTTTAAGTATCATTATCAAATCCTCTTTTATAGCACACTAGCAAATTTGCAACCTTTCTAGTTTTAAATCTCGGTTCAAATCCTGGCAGCAGAGTTAATTTTTGTTATTTTTTAAGCCACAGTTAATTTTGTTATATAATTTAGATCATAGATAATTTTAAAAATATAACGAGTAATTGTGTAATTCACTCAAACCTTAGAGACTAAAGGAACATTTACCAAACATTAAAAAAAAATTATTTTAAAGCTACATTTTGTTTCATCCAAATGAAGCTACTCAATCTATATTTTATTCCGATAAGAATATGGCTTCCTTTCATATCTTAATTAAATTATATAATGATGAAATATTATATTCTGAACTTACCAACATGTCACGTATCGTGACTGATAACGTATCCCCTCATATATTGACTGCTCATTTCCCCGGCCTGAAATGCTATGAAACAAGTCATTTATAATGACTTCCTTGGCTCGAATGTGACTTCTACCGGCCACAGACGTGGCCAGCTTTCTCAATGTTTATTTGTAAGATAATTCGCTACATAAAAAAAAAAAAATTATATTATGAACTTAACTGAATCCAATATCATTTCACCAATCGGTCATATGAGATGAAGGAAAAAAATCTATTGAAATTAATTTTAAATTAATGTTGAAGAATGGTGGATACATACATATACATGACTGTGAATTTATTAAATTGAAGATGTACTCATCGTCTTGTCGATGTGACCAAATACTGGAATGTGAGAATGGTCTTTGGACTTTGGAGAAGACTTGAGAGGGCCCAGAGTAATGAAAAGTCAAGATTGGCAATCTGAAGTTAATCTCTGGCTTTAACATGCAGGACTTTCTTGTCAGTGAGAAAAGTTTCTGAATTAATAGAGGAGCTAATACATGCACTTTCTGAACTAAAGAAAACTGAGTTTAAGCGGCGAATGGCTGTGCATCTTTGTTTGGTGTTCTTGCAGATTATTGTTTTGCACCTCAGGCCGATCAAAGCATCAGAAAGATTTCCCTGTCCAACTGAATGTGGAAATCTCAGCATCATCAGATACCCCTTCGGAATCGGAGAAGGGTGCTACTTTGAGGGTTACGAAGTTATCTGCGATCACTCTTCTGGCTCTCCCAAAGCTTTTCTTCCTGGCGTCAACATGCTTCGATTATTGAATATTATCGCTTATTCAAAGTTTGCGGTTAGAGTCAACGTTCCCACAATTTCTTTAAACAACAGTAGTAAGCGAACAAGCAATATTGCTAAAGGCGTCAACTTATCAGGTTCCCCTTTCGCCCTTTCGACTGACAATAAATTGGCTGCCATAGGCTGCGACATGAGCTATCACCAAGAGAACGGTTCATCTGTGTTTGATGGGTGTCTGTCGATTTGTACTTGTGATCCTACTCTCTACCCTGCTTGCTATGATTTCCTATGCCCCCTTCGTCCAAATATTACTCATGTTTTCAATGTAAATACATCATACTTGTTTTCTCAAAGTATTCCTCAGAAATGTCAGTCTATTTTCCTAGTTGAGGAATATTGGGTCAACAGCAAGTACCTTGAAGATCCTCATGATTTGAAAGATCAACAAGAAGTTCCTGCAGTGTTGAAGTGGGGAGAAGAGATAGGCAGTTGTTTTGAAGAATATAACTCATATTCTACTTTTTGTAATTCGGATAAAACAGGTTGTTTAAAACGATTAAGCTCAGGCCATTTATGTCTTTGCTCTTCAGGCTACTACCTAGAGAAAGGATACTGCTCAGGTACATATTGGATTATGTGTTAAAGAGTAATTTTATTTTTTTCAGAGAAAATATCCGATCGACAAGAAGAAAAGGGAAAATTCTTGGTGCTCCAGGAGCATTATGAATAGATGCTATTTCCGTATAAACATTACCAAGAATAAGTGTGAATGAGAAACGGAAAATGTTATTGGAGCACCCTAGACTTTACTAGCAAGAGTTAAATGTCAAATGATGTAAAATTCCTCTATTGGATGGTAAGATGATTGGAAAAGAGTTGTAAAATTTATCATCCAATAGATTATTGAATTTATTCATTTTTAAAATATTCATAGAATTACTTGCAAATGAGTAAAGTCTTCCATTTACTCTAACTGTCTATGTAAACAGAAAATTAGAGACAAAAATGGTGGAGTTTTATTTAGTTGTAGCAATGATTTAGTTTGATCTTCTCTTTGATTTATTTATTATTTTCCGGGCAGGCGACTTGATCTGTAACATCTCAAGCGGCTCCAATTGCTCCAATTGTCCTGACGGTTATAATCGTCTCTCATATGGTTGCATTAAAGTTTTCAACAAATCTCGGGTTAAATTCATCATTATAGGTATGCATGTCGACCCTTTATTTTGCATCATAACAAATTAATAATGTTTTTCAACATATATTTCAAATGAAAATACTAAGTGTTCATTCGTTCATTTGATGATGTCTTTCATTATTGTCCTCGAGAGCCGCAGGCTGCGGTGGTGGGCTTGCGTTATTCTTTCTACTCATTGGAATATGGTGGTTGTACAAGTTCGTAAAAAGAAGAAGGGAAATCAAGCTCAAGCATAAGTTCTTTAAAAAAAATGGTGGTTTATTATTGCAACGAGAATTGTCTTCCAATGAAGGTAACATTGAGAAAATGAAGTTATTTACTTCAAAAGATTTGGAGAAGGCCACCGACAACTACAATGCCAATCGAATCCTTGGTCAAGGAGGCCAAGGCATTGTATACAAAGGAATGTTAGCAGATGGAGGAATTGTGGCTGTAAAAAAATCTAAAATATTGGATGAGAATAATCTCGAGCAATTCATCAATGAAGTAGTAATTTTATCTCAAATTAATCACAGAAATGTTGTTAATTTGTTGGGATGTTGCTTGGAGACAGAAGTTCCTCTTTTGGTGTATGAATTTATTCCAAATGGAAGTCTCGATCAATACATACACTACCAATCTGAGGAGTTTCCAATCACATGGGAAATGCGTTTACGCATTGCTGTTGAAGTTTCAGGTGCTCTATCTTATCTGCATTCAGCTGCATCTATTCCTATTTATCATCGAGACATCAAGTCTACAAACATACTTTTGGATGATAAATATCGAGCTAAAGTTTCAGATTTTGGGGCTTCTAGATCTATCACAATTGATCAAACTCACTTGACCACTCAAGTACAAGGAAGTTTTGGATATCTAGATCCAGAATACTTTCGGTCAAGTCATTTTACTGAGAAAAGTGATGTTTACAGTTTTGGAGTAGTTCTTGTTGAGCTTCTAACGGGAGAAAAACCTATCCGTTCAACTGTAGCTGAAGAAGATAAAAGTTTAGCGAGATATTTTATCCAAGCAATGAAAGAGAACCGTCTGTTTGAAGCCCTTGATGATCGAGTTCTTAAGGAAGCTGAGAAAGACGAAATTATTACCGTTGCTACACTCGCAAGAAGATGCTTGAACTTGAATGGGAAGAAAAGACCTACGATGAAAGAAGTGGCATTTGAATTACGGGGTATAAGAGAATCAATTGGAGCTTCCATTTTGCAGCAAAATTGTGAAGAGACTGATTTTGTGGATGGTGACATTACTGGACATGATTTCGAAAGGGATTCATCTTCAAGTGGGTCAACTTTAAATAGTGTCTCAGTTTCTGTGGATGCCGACCCTTTAATTTCAAACAAATGGTGACAAAGAGAAGAATGGCGAAACTGTTTGTATTTCATAAATAAGATTGTTAGACTTTTCCGATACTATCATTCTTGTATCCTTACAGTTTCTTTGGGCACCATCATTTGTAACTAAACACGTTCATGTCATTTCAAACAAAATTTCCACTATTTAATTGCGTGCGCTGCATCTTCCTCTCTTTTTTTTTTTTTTTTGGTGTGTTTTTGGGGGGGGGGGGGGGGCAAATGGAGGAGATAAGGGAAAAATCTGTTGAAATTAATTTCGTAGTTGAAGTTTGTAAATGCAAGATGATATGATCTCAGAGTCTATTAAATACTGATGTGCAAGAACTTTAGCACTATGTGACCTAATATCTCTAGTAAATAGGAGAGAACAACTTGAGCACTTAAGACGGCCAACGTTAAATGAACTCCAGAGTGGCATGTCGGAATTGTTGGCTTATTGTTTTGCAGGACTTTCCCGGTGGTGAAATAAAGTCGAAAGGAAGATGGAAGGAAATAAAGATCAATGCGCTTTCTTGTATTTCATGGGATAAAAATCTTTTTATCTGATTACAAACTGATAGATAAAATACCCTTTGTATCATTTGTGAGTGAATCTCTTAGATCAAATATATAAAGTTAGAACAATCCTCAACTCTTTAGTTAGATTTTGAGTTTGGCCTAAACCCATGAACTTCTATATTTTATTAGAGATGAAGTCACCTGCGATTAGGCCTGCACTACCTCCCACAGTACCTTACTACTTGATGCCCTTCACATGGAGGCTTGGGTACCACTTGAAAAGTCTGTTTAAAATTACGTTCTAATTCTATACTCTCAACTCTCCCAGCTATAAATTGATATTTAACTCTTCTGTTATAAAAGAGTAATGCTAGAAGATCCCAACTTGAGTACTAATGAATGTGGCATTCATTTAGAGGATAGTAGAATATTTATCTTATCAGTTACAAAATTTATTATCTAATAGATGAACGATATATAATAGTTGGGACTCAAATCGGGACTTAATTGGTTGGTTACAATCATTATTGGATAAAAATTATTTACAGAGATAACTAGCGTAAGAGGTAAATCAAAAACACTTTCTTTCTCTCTGCTAAGACCCTTTCTGCCACCCGCTAAAATTGACTAGTTCTGGTGGTCTCTACCTAGATAGTGTTGTTTCAATGTCCAAATCGATATTGTGTCAGTGTTCGGATTGGAACGGTATGCCTATATTGAAGCTGTTGACGGCTTTAATAGTGGTACATCAAGGTTCTAATAACCTAAGGCGAGGTTCTGATGGCCTAGGTCAAGGCCTCATTGAGAGGCTTTCTAGTGAATCGTAAGGTTGGTTTTTTTGTTGCATTTTGCTGTTTTTTTATTGTTAATTGTTTGCATTCTGTTGTTACAATTGTATTTTCTTGTGTTCTGTTGTATTATCAAACACGAGGGGGATTTCAGCTATAGTAGCTGAGATTGGTTCCTCTAGTTTTTCTTTGGATTTTAATTTGAGAAACAAATTAATCTCCTTTAATTTTAAAGTTTATCTTATGTATTGTACTTAAGCCTGCTATAACCCCTTTTTTATTATTATTACTGGTCCGTCATACTTCCTTTAAAAAGAAAAAAAGAATATATACGGGGAGAACAACTTGTAGACTTGAGAGGGCCATGGTTAATTAAAAGTCAAGTTGACTTGCACGACTTTCTTGGTATTGGGATAAAAGCTAAAAGGAAGCTAGAAGGAATTTAATTAAAGATCAACGCATGCAATTGCTCTGTTAAATCTTCATTCTTCCGAGTAAAAATATTGAGAATGGTTGTTCATCATTATCTGGTGTTGTTGCAGTTGATGGTTTTGCTGTTATGGCCAATCAAAGCTTCAAAATATTTATGCCAAGATGATTGTGGGAATGTCACTATCTATTACCCCTTCGGAATCGGAGACGGTTGGTACTTTGATAAGAGTTTTGAAGTAATCTGCGATTACTCTTCTGGCTCCCCAAAAGCTTTTCTTGCCAGCATCAACAACCTGCAAGTATTGGGCAGTGCTTCATCATCCATCGTTAAGGCAAACATTCCTGTAATTTCTTTGAAGAGCCGTAACCTGACAAGCAATGCTAAAGGGGTCAATCTATCAGGTAGCCCTTTTAAATTTTCCCAGTGGCGCAATAGATTCACTGCCATAGAGTGCAACAACTATTCTACGATTATTAAGCGACGGAATGATTCATCCGTTTTTGGTGGGTGCCTTTCGATTAGCACTTGTGATCCTGCTCCTAACCGTGGTTGCTACGATTTCATATGCGCCCTTCCTCAAAATATTACTCAGGTTTTCAGTGCAGAAATATCTAATTTTTATTCTAAAAGTATTCCTCAGAATTGCCACTCTGTTTCCATTGTTGAAGAAGATTGGATCAACTCAAAGTACCTGAAGAATCCTGACGTTTTGAAAGGTCACGGACAAGTTCCTGCACTGTTGGAGTGGGCTGAGTATAGAGGAGATTGTCATGAAGAATATAATTCCAAAACTACTCGTAACAAGGACAGTAGACGTTTAATACAATTAAGCTCAGGCTACCTTTGCCTTTGCTATGGGGAAACAAGCTTTAACCGACACCGCCACGGATATTGCTTAGGTACAATTTCGAATATTAATTAAATTAATTTCATATATGACGTGTAATTACTGTATTTCCTCGAACCTACTACGGATCCAACACAAAATTAGAGACGGTAATTGCAGAATTTATATTTGTAAAGAAGGCAAGATTTATGTATAGCCGTGATTTAATTTCATATTCTGCATCATTTTTTGGGTTTGTTTAGGTGAATTGCTCTGTAATACCACAAGCCCCTACAATTTCATATTCTCATGTCAAATTCATTATTATAGGTATGTATTGGAATTTGCAGATTTCGTCGACAGAATTAACTGTTTGTTTTTTTTTTTTTAAATTACCGTATATATAGGCTCACAAACGCAAAAAGGTTCTGCACCTGAAATTTGCAATAGCATATACATTTATGATCTCCTATTCTTAACAGACTAAACAGTTCCTTGCCATAAATCACCTCGAACGCGTATTAAATATTCTTGTCCTGGAGCGTTGCAGGTTGTAGTAGTGGGCTCGGAATGTTGTTCCTACTAATCGGAACATGGTGGTTGTACAAGTTCATTAAAAGAAGAAGAGAAATCAAGCTCAAGCAGAAGTTCTTTAAAAGAAATGGTGGTTTATTATTGCAACAACAATCGTCATCAAATGAAGGTAATACCGAGAAAACAAAATTGTTTACTTCAATGGAGTTGGAAATGGCTACTGACAACTTCAATACCGATCGAATCCTTGGTCAAGGAGGCCAAGGCACAGTGTACAAAGGAATGTTGACAGATGGAAGAATTGCGGCTGTGAAAAAATCGAAATTAGTGGATGAGAGTAATGTCGAGCAATTCATCAATGAGGTGGTAATTTTAACTCAAATTAGCCACAGAAATGTTGTTAAATTGTTCGGGTGCTGCTTGGAGACAGAGGTTCCTCTTTTGGTGTATGAACTTATTCCAAATGGAACTCTCTATCAATATATACATGACCAAAATAAGGAGTTTTCAATCACATGGAAAATGGGTTTACGCATTGCTGTAGAAGTTTCAAGTGCTCTGTCCTATTTGCATTCAACTACTTCTATTCCAATTTATCATCGAGACATCAAGTCTGCAAATATACTTTTGGATGATAAATTTCGAGCAAAAGTTTCAGATTTTGGAGCTTCTAGATCTGTCATGACTGATCAAACTCATTTGACCACACGAGTACTAGGAACTTTTGGATATCTAGATCCAGAATACTTTCGGTCAAGTCAATTTACAGACAAAAGTGATGTTTATAGTTTTGGAGTTGTCCTTGTTGAGCTTTTAACTAGACAAAAACCTATTCGTTCAACTGACGCTGAAGAAGATAAAAGTTTAGCAGGGTATTTTCTCCAAGCAATGAAAGAGAACCGTTTGTTTGATGTGCTTGATGCTCAAGTTCTTAAGGAAGCCAAGGAAGAAGAAATTATTACCGTTACTATGCTTGCAAAAAGATGCTTGAATTTGAATGGGAGGAAGAGACCTACTATGAAAGAAGTAGCATTTGAATTAGGGGGGATTAGAGCTCAAAAGTGTGAAGATATTGATCTTGTGGGTGGCAATTTTGATACTGGTTCATCTTCAACTGGAGCAATTTTAAATGCTGTAGCTTTTTCTGTAGATGCTAGCCCTTTCCTTTCAAACTAGTGGTGATTGAAGGGAAGAATTTTCCCTTGAAATCTAAAGAATTTTCCTTTGAAATCTAAATATTTCATTTCATAAATAAATTAAGTTGTGATTTTTGCATTATGCTTCTCTTATGGTTAAAATTTTTCGTCTCTAGAATAAAATATAGAGAGTTTGATGTTCAGTTTGTAAGCGGAGACATAAATTTATAAGGTAGATTCCAACAAAGCATCTGTGGCAAACATATTTAAATATCTAAGAAGCAAGCTTCTAATGCAACCAATATTTAGGGGCCCTGTGCTTGAAGAAACAGAGGATCCTGCACTAGAACTTTGAAGCTGACAGAGTGAGGCATCTCAGCATCTGAATCTGCAAACAAGTGAGGCATCTCAGCATCTGAATCTGCAAACAAGTGGAACAGGAGGTGCTGACATTGTTGGGGAAAATTCAGTTTTAAAAAAAACTTTTAGGACCGATCTCATAAAATATATATGAATTTGTAATCTAGAAATCGTACCTTGAAAAATTGATTTAACTTTTTCCGCTGATGTGATTTAGGCTCTCAGATCACGATCCGTCACCACCACGTTCGTCAGATCATGATCCGTCGCCAAACGATCTTTCAGGTTATGACTCAGGATTGATCTGCACTTGACGTGTGGGCGCCTTTATCACTACTTAAAAGCAAACTAGCACGAGAAAATTTTTCTCTCAAAATTAGAGAGAAAAATCTTTTTCTCTAATATTGTTGTTTTTTTTTTGAAAAAACGTTTTTCTCACATATATTTATAGTGACTTTTTCCTCTCCTATTTAGGATAGAATAAAGTCCTTTTATATCTCTTTCATAGAATCCGCCTAATTACGAAACTTACGTTACTTTCCTTTCCATAAACCTTGTAAAATAACATGGCCTTTATACAAAAGATATTCATGGAGCCTCTCACTAAAAGATATATTTATGTTTATTGACCCAAATCAGTTATCTTGCTTATTAATCCAAGAGTGGTGCTAATTAAATGAGCTAACCCGGGGATCATTTTAAACCTACAATAGTGGCTACAACAATTAAGCGTAATTAAACAAGCCTAATCATTTAATTCAACTCTACTCCACTATAAGATTGGAACCGACCTCCATAATTGATGTTCAATAAAAATTCGTCCCCAAGCCACATTGATTTCTTTATCGCTCAACTTTGTACCACATCGTTAATTAAATCGATATCTCAACCGTCCAATCGATTTAATTATATCTATATTCCTTGATACTTACCGGGTTTCTCTAATGATCATTTTCAACATACTAAATATGTTGATACACTCGCCAGTAGAATTCTATGATCAATCAAAACCCATCAAGAGATGTGTCGACAAATTTATATTGTTAATCTATAACTCCAATACTCATAATTGCTCCCACCAAGACAAGAGTAATCTTGACCACAAGGGTGTGTCGTGCCCATTGGTAACTCAAATGGAATAACAATTATAATCATGAAATCATAATTAACTCAAGATTAAGATTACAAGAAATCAATGCCTATGAGATTTAATAAGTCCGATACATTTCAAGGTTAATTAAATCTCATATGTGATCCAGCTCAATGTAGTCAAACTACATCAGTAAATTCATACATGATTAAGACAAATCATTCAATGAATTTACTACAGTCTAAACATAAATAGAGTGCCCAACTCTGTTTATCAACTGTGAACTTAATTTATTTAATCATAAGATAACTTGTATTTATGTCTTCTGTGAATCCATATGATGATCACATAAATACATAAAATATGATTAAACAGACCTTATTCAATATATTTATGCAATTAAAATATCTCAAATATTTTATTAATCAGAAAATAAATTAATATGCTTTAAAAGAGCATATTATCCCAACAGACATGACATCCTACGTGAAACTTATGTGACACATATAATGAGTCCAGTTCGTTCCTAATTCATACGCTTACATTGTAACCCCGTTCTGTGTGTTTCGAGTACCATTAGTGAACCATCACTTCGTGCCATTGTATTGCTAGTAGCACCTTTGCCTTGATTGATTTTGCGGGTGTGTTTGGGAATAAAGTGCTATAATTTTTGTGTTCCGTTTACCTTCCAGACTAGGGAATCCGGAATCGGAATCATTAACAGCGTTTACTTCGCAAAATAAATTCAAGAATAAGAATCAGAATTGTGGAACCCACCACAATTTGAGAATAAGGAATGAGAGACTCATTCCGAAGGGAGAGGTGGGAATAAGTCTCTTATTTTTTGGATTGACTATTTTACCCTCTTCAAAATTAAAAATGCCCATATTGTTCTCATTTATAATTAATTAATATATTATTATAATTAATAAATTAATAAATATATTGTTAACAATAATTATTAATAATTTTAGTTTTTGAATAAATAATCACAATAATTAATATATTAATAATATTATTAATTATTATTATAATTGTTACTATTAATTAATATATTAACATATTATTAACAATAATTATTAATAATTTTAATTTTTGATAAAAAATCACAATAATTAATATACTTTTATTATAACTAATTAATTAGTATACTATGATAATAATTACTAATATATTTACTTTAATTAATTCATATATTATTAATTAATTTATGTAATTATTACTATTAATTATTTTATTAGTAATAATTTTGAATAAATAACAATTATTATAATTAGTTATTAACAATTAATATATTTTTATTAACAACAATTAATATATTTTTAATAACAACACTTAATAATTATACTTTTGAATAAATAATCACAACAATTAATATATTTTTATAATAATTATTATAATAGTTAAAAATTTGTACAATTAGTTAATATATTAATATATTCTTGACAATACTTATTAATAATAATACTTTTTGGATAAATAATCACTATAATTAAAATATAAAATAATAATTGTGACAATAATTTATTAAGTACTTTTTAGTAATTTGTTACAATATAACTCATCCTGATTCCGATTCCAAGATAAAATAAACACAAATGATATTCTAGCCCATTCCTATTCTGATTCCTGTAGCCAAGTAAATAACTTATTCTGATTCCTATTCCTCATTCCCATTCCAAGCTCATTCCGATTTCAACCCATTCTGATTCCGGCCCATTCCGACTACTAACAAGCAAACACAACATTATGATGCAGTTGTTGTGGAGTAAAAACCATAGTTGTGGGATAGAAGTTGCTGGTGTTTGGCAAATTTTTCTTCACAAGTTGTAATAAATATTTTTTAAAACAAAATAATTTAAAATTGAAAGTAAATAAATTCTAATTTTACACATTGATTGAAGAAATAAATTATACCAAATATGTCCAATAAAGATCGTACAACATCACATTATAAAGTTAAAATGTAACTAATTACAAAATTCTTATAAATATTTCCATTGTCATGCCTCCATTAAACTTGCAGCAATGTTATCTCTCAAGATTATCATATTTTGAGCTAGGTTATCAGTTGTATCATAACTTTCTTTAGGAGACGCAATCTTGCTTATATGTTCGCTATTACTATGACTTGGTTCATCCATTGTTTCATCAAAATGATCATGATTTTGTGAATGTCTTCTTATGTAATTATGTAAGGCAATGGAAGTAATAACTCTCTCCACCTGCTTCTTGAATGTATAGCTTGGCATATTTCGTAAAATCTTCCATGTGATCTTTCAAACCCCAAAAGTACTCATTAGAGTTAGCAGTACTCTCAACGCTAAGAGATTTAGATGCCTCATTACTCTCTAAAGGAAAACTAGATGAGGGAAGCCAAACATGCTCACTCATAACTACTGTGTGTGAACATTAAATTTAGGTTTTTTTCTAACTTTGGATCAATACCTTTTTTTTTTGGAAATCTGCTCAATTGCAAATTTTCCTTTATTTTCTTTTTCCACCAATCTTCACTTGCATCAACTATCCATAACCTATGATTCCACCCTAGACCAATTTCCAAGCTAATCAAATTCTTCCACAATTTCCAATCAGCTCTAAGAGAATCCCATTTGTTTTTCATTTGAGTTCTATTGTAATCCAATCCAATTTCTTTAGTGGATTCCTCAATTAAATTTTCATATCCTTCGGAAGTCACATGAGTCCTAGGACGATGTTCGTTTCCACCGCCTTAATACATAACTCACAAAATACATATGAAGTGTGAGGGTTCCAAATAGCCTTACTAGTTGAGCTACTAGACATAATTACGTACACTTAAACGTAGAAAATAGAATAATATTTTTTCATCAAACAGCAATACAGGAAAGAGATTAATTAAGAGCAATACCCAATTTTCTTTTTAAAACAAATAACATTAATTAAGGATGAATTATGTCCAGCAGCAAGGATGAATTATGTCTAACATTACATAACTTGTTTCAAAATGAGTTGTTTAGTTTATAATCAACTTGTGGGTTCCTCTAATTACATACCCTGTTTCGAAGAAATTAAAATAATATTTCTCAATAGTTTTAATTTTCTTTAGTTACCTTTAGGTGAATCCTTTAAAATTTATGAGAAGCTGAAATGATTTATTCAAAAACATTTATTGTTGGAATCTATCGGAATTGATTACTTGTTTGTTGATGCCTTTAATGATTTTTATTAGGGAAATTTCATCAGACATAGATTGTGCATGTCTATAAAAAGCAACTAAAAAAATTAAAAATGCAATAAAGATAGTGACTTCAAAGTAAATAAATCACATGTGACCAATCACCTATTAATTTATTTTAAGCAAAAGGCCCAACACATTCTGAACAAAAAGAAATAAAATGAAAAATTACATGTAACAAAGTAAAGGAAAACTCAAAAAATGAACAGCAGATAAAGGAAAACGCACCATTCTTAGATATTTTAAAAACAAGGATAGAAGAACAGAGGTGTGTATGAATATGATTGGTGTCAGAATCATGTCGATGAGAATTGCCGCTATTGGAGATGCGTCGATGAGAACTGTCGATGTTGGAATCACACTAATAAGAACGGTGTTTGGATTTTGTTTTATGGAAAAATCGATTTGAGTTTAAGTTTAAAAATGTAGTGAGTAAAATTGAAATTAAATAATATGTAAGGATAATTTAGTAATTTAATATACAACTGAGAAAAATTTCTGCTGAACTGTCAAAGTCGAGCTACAAAGTGTTACTACTAAAAATGAGGGGATGATATATGGAAAAAAGAAGCTTCATTTTAAATTAATGAACAAAAACAATTTAAAGATTTAAGAAATCTGATTTGTCGTTTCATTTCCTTAAAATGTATTGATAGATAAAATTAGCTATTGGGTGTCTTATCCTAAAATTAATCTTTCACGAAGTCCTTAGGAACAATAAAATACTATTACATAGGTCGGAAAGTGTTAATAGTTATAGAATTAGGTGTCTCTTACACATGTCTTCCCATGAATAAAAGCGTTCGTATTAAGTTATGGAATGGTGGATTATTATTTATACCAAACAAACGGCTCTTTCCCTTTCAGAATTATTCTACGTATTTTGCAAGGAAACCTCCTCTATCTTTCTTCCAACTAATGTCCGGTTAAGACTTCCGCGTGTCCAGTTAATGTCAATCGTTTTTGAATGTGTACAGGATAGAACTTGAAGACTTGAGAGGGCCAGCGATAATCCAAAGTCAAGACTAGGTTATTACACAGCAGGATTCTTGATAGTGAGGTGAAAAAAAAAAGGTTGAAAGAAATTTTGATTTAATGCTGAGTTTAGTTTTTACTAAGTACTGAATTAATGATTAGAATTTATTTTATGTTTTTTCTTTTATTTATCTTACCTAACAACCATTTATTAAAATCCTTATTCGGTTGAAATATACTAGGTAAAAGATTTTTAAAACTTTAGTTATTATTGTGTATAAAACAAAAACTTTAAATTATTTAGTTTCAAAAGAAAAAAAAAATCGAGACTTTGAGCTGATTGGGAACAAATTATATTTGAAATTGAAAAGAAAAAAAAATCATATAATGAGAAAGAGAAAATATAAATGGGTTAATTCTAATTGTATGCATCGTCCTTATGTAAATATAATTATATATAAGAGGGGTTTTATAAGATTAATGAAGGGGTGACCATATTTTCACAATTTTTTTTAAATTTTTATTCGTCACCGCAATGGCCCAATTTATTTTCGTTATTTTGTAGGCGTGGTGTTACTAGAAATCAAATGCTGCCTTTTTTTTTTTCTTTCTTTTTTTCCCTCCTCTCCTCACTTATGGTGGAATATGGAGAATTAAACACAACCAATATCCTAATACATAATTAATATTTATTAACAGATTTCAGATAAAATTAATATTTTAAAATATTGCAAACTGCCAAAAAGTCAAACTTTTATTTGCTACATAAATATAATCTATTTTAGATATCAATATCAAATTCGTTAGGTTAAATTCTAGGTTCAAATCTTAGCAGAAGTTCGAGTTAAATTGGTAAAGGAATTATTTTCTAATTAATTTCTTCTTTTTGATTTTGAAAAAAAAAAAATCGAAAGAAGGAGAGGAAGTTGAAACTGAAGCCGAATCAACTGGAGCAGCATCAAGCATCTTTTGAAATTCTTCTATATGCTGCCTTTTTTTAGTTTTTGTTTTCAAATGTTATTGAGGGCAAATAAAGTCTGTATGCTTAATATTGAACATAATTTTTAACAAATAAAAACTAACACTGACATTGTGCCAAAGAATTCGTTGCCATAAGTATGTACCAAGTATTATTCATAGATTTTTTTGGGTGGGCTGAATGGTTAAGTAAATTAATTAAATGGTTTAAGATTAGATTTTTTTTTGATATTTTAAAAAATTTACGTATTAAAATTTAATATATAAATATATAAAATAATAGAATATTTAAAATAATTTTTAGAGCACAAACAGCCCTACTCATTTTATTAATCAAGACTTAAGAGTCACTACAGTAAACATCCATTTTCCAAATCAAATGAAAAAAAACGAGAAATGGTACCGAATGCAGGCGATCCGCAGTTCATCAATATCATCTGGTGCTGTTGCAGGTCATTTTGTTATTCTGGTCCATCAAAGCATCAAAATAATTTGTTTGTGAAACTGATTTGTGGAAATGTGCAGATCATATTCCACTGTGGAATTGCAGAAGGGTGCCACTTTGTTAAGGGTTATCAAGTAATATTCACTCTTCTGGCTCTGACAGAGTTGTCGAAGCTCTTCAAAATAAATACTTATTCGCCTAAATAAATTTGTAGAAATAGTGGAACCAGGTCGAATCCCAAGAGAACTATGTATTTAATTTCTCAAAGTTTAAAACAAAAATTAATTTCCCAAGAAAAAATAGATTTTCAAAGTTTCTGCCCACAATCGGTTAACCGTTAGTGGTTAACGGTGAACCGTTTATTTGGTGAAATTTTCTGGGAATTATCCGGCTAACCGGTTAAGGAAACCGGCAAACCGTTTACGGGTTGTGACCTTTCTGGAATTTATCGGCTAACCGTTTAGGGAAAACGGTAAGCCGTTTGCAGGTGGTAACGTTCTGGGATTAATCGGCTAACCGGTTAAGGAAAAAACCAATTTCAATTCTTCGTTCGGACACAATCGAATCGGCTAACCGGTTAGCGTAACCGGTAAGCCGAATTTCTAAACTATCGGTTCTGTCCACTAACGGTTTAGCCGTTTGGGATTAACGGTTATCCGATAGCGGTTAACGGTGAGCCGTTAGTGATTAACGGTTAACCGTTTTTCTGGGTTTTAATTTTGTTCTTTTTTAACAAGGAATAAAATAAAATAAAAATAAAAATAACAAGACTTTAAAATTAAGCAAAGAAAATCAATCTTACCAAACTTCCAATCCAAGGGTATCAATTCCATCCAATTGCAATTTTGATCATAGGCCAAAAATATAAATTACTCAATCCAAGAACTTAGTCTACTTAATCGGAATCCCGCAGAAAGCAATTATTCTCCTAATGTAATAGACTCAAACAATCGCCCAAATCCAAACTTATCACTAATTTAACTGGGCATCATCGTTCCATATCAAATTAAGTGACAGCATTAAGAATAGTGAGAATGACTAAAACAAGATTAATTAATTCAGATTACTCCAATTTAATCAATTTGTATTTTTATTTCCCTAGAGCCTATCATGCAAGCTATGTAATTGTGGCCATCAATATACACACACATGAGCCAACTCCTTGCTACTCAATTCAGTCATTCGTGACAATTACGGATCACAAACTCCTGACTAGCGATAGAAAAATAAATATTGAATTAAGGCGTCAACTCAATCAATATAAATAATTCATAGAAAATAAGAACAAGAAAATAAAAATTACTTGGATGAAGAAATTCTTGTTAAGTTCAAAGCCTCACAAAATTACAACTGGAATTTGATTAACCCCTGGACCGGAATTAAAACCTTAGCCACTCATGGTGCCCAAAGGAAAACAAAAGTTATTTGATTGATGAATGTTGCAGCCGTTTGTCCTTTTCTTGACCTTTTCTCACGCCCAACTTTCCTCAAAAGCCAGCTCTCTTAATTCCTTTTGCACTCCTCCTTTTATAGTGCTTGCTTTCCTTTTCCTTTTCAAAGTTGGAGTCCTCTTCTTCTTAGTGCTAGGAAACCGAATCCTTCTCCAATTAGGAAACCGACTCCTTCTCGCTCATGGTCGGCCCACGTTTGCAAAGCCCAAATAAAGCCTTTTTTGTCCAAATTTCATCATAATCTCCATGTTTCATCTCCTAAATCAAATCAAACACAATTTCCACAATTTAGCACTAGATCAATCAAAATATTAGGGAATTAAACAAAATATGAGGGAATTAAACAAAATATAATATGACTATTTATAACCTATCAGGCTCTCCCAAAGCTTTTCATCCTAGTATCAAGACGTAATATCGTACTGTTACTCCGAAACTAAAACTGGAGTCAACGTCCCTGTAGTTTCTTTACACAGTGCTATTGCCACAAGCAATAATGTTGCTAGAAGGGTCAATCTATCCGGTGGTCCTTTCACCTTTCCCTTGGGGCTCAATAAATTTACAGCTATAGGTTGTGACAATTATGCAATTAACCTGGACAATGATGATGATTCACCGTGCTCAGATGTCTCGCACTCATGATCCTACTAAGAAAAGTGGTTGCTTTATTTGTTAAGAGTAAAATTTAGAATGCAAATTATTTCATCCAAAAACTTTATTATCGAACAATTTGTATGCATTTTTGTAAGGAATACGTTGGCATATCACAGAAGCCCAATTACAAATACATCCACAAAATATCTACCATACATATTTCAGCAAGCTTGTCAAGTACCGGGACAGGGAATGACTCTGTTCCTGAATTATGAATTGACGTCCTGCCCAGTGTTCCCCCTTGCCTCCTCACCATACAAATAACAATTGAAAATTAGGCCAATTAAATTAAGAATGCTGCTAAACGTCGGGAAGGCTGATAGAACCCTAAGAGAACGGCAACTTGTGCTGCCGTTTCATTCTCTCGACCCGCACGTAACCCACACTTTTCATAAAGGGTGCGTTTGGCATGCCTCATTATGGTGTATTAGAGCAATGTATAGTATTAAAATATTATAATACAGTGTTTGGCACTTACCTTGTATTGCATAAGAAAAAAAAAAATAATGCGGGAAAACCCGCATAAGGGAAACCCGAGTGAGACTCGGGTTTAGACTACATTGCATTAGCTCATTTTCTCCTCTTTTTATTCGTTTTCTCTGCTTCTGTCTCTCACTTTTCCTTTTTTTTTTTTTTACCATTTCCCATCTTCTTCTTCTTCGTCTTCTCTGTTTCTCTCTCTCTCTCTTTTAATTTTCTTTCCTTTTCCCATCTTCTTCTTCGTCTTTTCTGTTTCTCTGCCTCTTGCTCTTTTTTCTTTTATTTTTTTCCTTTTCCCACCTTCTTCTTCGTCTTCTGTGTTTCTCTCTCTCTCTTTTCTTTTATTTTTTTCTTTTCCCCTCTTCTTCTTCGTCTACTCTGTATCTTTCTCTCATTTTTTTTTATTTCTATTTTTCCTTTTCCCCTTTCTTCTTCATCTTCTATGTTTCTTCTTCTTTTGCGTTTTCTGTTCGTCCTCTACTCCTTCATTTCTTCAACATCTTCATATAACCACTAATAGCCGCCGCCGCCGCCACCGTTGCCGCCCTTAGTTCCTTTTTAGGTTTGATTCAGGGGGTTTTGATTTTATGTATTGGTTGAAGAAGACATTGATGGATGAGATTTTAAAAATTGAAATAAAAGTGAATGCCTTAACCAAATTTTTATTTAATTTTGCTATGGGAATTATTTTTGTTACGATCGATTTGTTGGCAAACCATTATTGGTAATTAAATTTGAGCTTAGACGTTTGTTTTTAAAAAAAAAAACCAATTCTTGTCATTTTTTTCCGGTAAAACTTGTATATAAAAATTATTTTTCTATAAAAAATATAAATAAACTAATAGAAGGTAAAAGACAATTCTTGACATTAATTCTATTTTTTTACATTTATATTAAAAAATAAAGTTTAACTTTTAAAACTTAAGATTTTTATATTTAATATTTTTCTAAATATTATGGGATTATTTTATAAATATATAATATAAATTAATTACAAAAATTAATACAGTCCAATACAACACCAAACATAGTATAACTAAAAATTAATACAATACAGTATAGCACAAAACATTACATAACATTATTATAATACAGTGTTAATGCAATACAGCATAATACAATACACCAACATTAAAATAATGCAATACAGCATAATACAATACAGTGTGCCAAACGCACCCAAAGAGAAATGAGTAATGCCCCTAGCCCCCACGTGAAAAAGCAAGCGTATTAAATATCAGTTTTTCCTTCTTCTCTTTCACAACTCCTTTCTCTTTTCACTTTGGCCCCCACGTAAACTCCAACTCCTTTTCCTTTTTGCTCATCCTTTTCCCCTCACGTGAAATCGAGTTTCCTCTCACTCATCCCCCCCTCTCGCTCCGTCTCCCCAGCTTCGTCTCCGTCTTCCCTATCGCTCTAGCAGCAACTTCGTCCCCGTCTTCCCTCTCGCTCAGCAGCAGCTTCGTCTCCGTCTCTCCTCTCACTCCTGCAACTCTTGCTCGCTACTCCTCTCCCTCGCTCGCTATTACTCCCGATCTAATTGGTGATCGCAGCTCTCGGTGGTTGGTGGCATTTGCTCGGTGGTCTTTCTTCTTAGTCCTCGTCTCCCTCGTCTCTCTCCATCTCACTCTCTCCGTTTGGTTGGTAATTATTTTTTGATAATTAATTTTTTGTAATTGTTGGTAATTTTATTTGGTAATTATTTTGTTGAGTGATTGTTGATAATAATAATTTGATAATTATTTTGATATTTACTTTTTGATAATTATTTTTAGATAATTGTTGGTAATTTTGTAAGTAATTATTTTGTTGAAATTTTTGTTGATAATTATTTGGTCAAAATTGCCGGTTGGGTATAAATTTTTGTTGGTAACTACTTGGTGAAAATTGTTAGTTGGTATATGTATTGCACATGTTGAAAATTTTGTTAATAATTATTTGGTGAAAATTGTCGGATTAAGTTTGAAAATAATTTTGTTTGTAATAATTTTTTGTTTTTTATGGCAGTTAAAGTAGTGTAATTCACAATGTCATCTACCACAAATGAAAGTCGGAATTCACTGCAAATATGCAATGAATGTGGTGGCCAAATGGAGCTGCTCACATCACATACTACAAAAAATTCAAATCGCAAATTTTGAAAATATAGAGTATGTAAAAACTTTCAATGGGCAGAAGATCATAAGTTTAGCGATGAGAAAATTGACTTATTAGTGGAAGAAGTTAGGAAGTTGACATTGGAAATTGAGCGTTTATCCGTTAAATTTCAATTGTTGCATAAAGAACTTGAGCATACGCAACTTCGAAGTAAACATGGACCGAGTTATTATTTCATTAAAATGTTTATGATTATTGTGTTATGCTTTATATTAAAGTTTTATTGTTAAGTTGTTTTAATTTGTACAATTATTTCATTAAAAATTTGTAGACATATATAATTGTATTGTCCCTCTAAATATAAGATTCAAGTTGTTATTATAAGTTTTTTATTGCTATTATTGTGTTGATTTATGTCATGGAAAATTGTAAAAAAATACCATCGAAAAAAGCTACCAGACCAACAGCAATTATAGAAAAAAACAACAATTGTGCAATTACATGTTCATTACTATAATTAGTTCGATTTAACCAAATGCAAACATCAATCACATCCATTGTCTTCATTACGTTGTTGATGTAGCAAATGTTGGAAATTTCCACTTCTAAATCCTTCGTATGTCATCGAATGAGAAGGATAATGTGGTTGCAAAGCATACGGCGGGAGTGGTTGCTGTAATACATAAAAATTTTAAAATGATATGAGATTTTAGAAATTAAAAAATATAAGTATACACTAGCAAATTGTGATTTTAAGATAAAAGCTTACTTGGTGCCAATTATAAGGAAATGGTTGATAAATATTATGCACACCACCTTGGGTTGGGTATATAGGTACCCACACAAACGAAAAAATTATATACGTAAAATTGACATTAAAATTTTTAAATTAAAATTTATTCACGAATTACATTCTTACATTATAGTAGCCTGAAGCCCCGTATTAGTTGAGATTTGCATTAACAGCACTTTGTTCTTGTGATGTCTATATATGTTCAATAATATTTTTAGTTATGTATATTCAAAATAAAAGAAAAGTTTAACATAAAAATTCACAAACTTACCACGCCCACATTGCTCTGCTGTGTGGAGAATTCATTAGGCACTTGATAAGATGATGGTGCATCTTCTTCTAAATCCTATAAAATTATAATAGACAATTTAATATAAACATTGAACAAAAAAATCTAATAAAATTTAACATAAAAAATCAATCAACCTTATTTTTTTCTGCAATTTTTTTCTTTTGGGTCGATTTCTTCTGAATTATAGATTGCTTCCTCAGGCAAGGAGGACGGCCTTTACAGCGTGTTGCTACTGGATCATTGATCACATGTTCAATATTGTTACTGCTGCAACTTACTTCACATGTAGTAGTCGTTGGTGAAATAGTCGTTTTGACACTTGCACACCGAATTTGCTTGGGTAGGTCTTTCAATGCCTTATTAATCCAATCCAATACAGATTTGTAACTGCTTTCATCATCAGCAGCTATGTCTGCAACCTCACTAAAAGCATTACACATTTTGTCATATCTCTTCTACTGAATAGACAAATGCTGCACACCATAACTAACTTTCACCTTGCTGTAGGATCTTCTCACATCTCTTCTCCACCTTGTCAAAATGTACATTTCTGGAAGTACTTCAATGTCGTTACGTATCAACACTGTAAGGGCATGTCTACAAAGAATCCCCTTAAATTAAAACTTTAAACAGATACAGTTAACTTCACCCGCAGCTTCTTCGAAAACAACCTCAAAGATTTTTTACTTACCTTGCCCATATGATTTACTAATTTCATATATTGATCTCACACAATTAACTGTATCACAATACATCAGTAAATTTAATTTTTGTTGGAATTCTTTAAACTTAGAAATAGTATACACCTTTTCAACTTATTTTTCCATCTCATATCTTGATACACAAGGAGTTTTTTTGCTGAAACACTTGGCATCTGCTTGCCATTCTAATTCAACTTTCTTTCTCAGCGCATTTTTGTACTGCTTTACAAACTGCATCAAATTTGTTTTTGAGTTAACAAATCCATCAAAAAATGCATTTATGCTTTCAATTTACTGAGTTGTTGACATTCCTACCCAAAAGTAGTCTTTCAAATAACATGGAACCCAACGATACTGCTCCTCATATAAACCGTTCAACCAATCATTATCCCATAAATTATACACCGTCATCATGTCATGCCAAGCTTCCTCAAACATAGTCGGACTCAATGAATTATAAATAGCTGAAAGCAACGAAGAAATAATACATTCACGTTCTTTAAAAGCCCCTAACTTCTCAGGTACCTTCTTCATTAGATGCCACAAACACCATCGATGCCTAGTCGTAGGAAAAATATTTTCAATTGCCTTTTGCATTGCTTTGTCTTTGTCTGTAATGATACCAATGGGAGGAGAATTAGACATGCATGATAGTCACGCCTCAAATAACCACGTCAATGTCTCGGTATCCTCGCGTGAAATTAATCCGCTCCTAACAAAATAGACTAGCCATGATGATTAACTCCGACAAAAGGAGCGAATGGCATGTCATACTTGTTGGTAAGATATATGGTGTCAAATGTGATGACATCTCCAAAATATTTGTAAGCAATCCTACTCCTCTGATCTGTCCAAAATACATTCCTTAATCGATCATACTCATCTGAATCAATACTGAAAAAAAAAAAACCATTGCATTCTGCTTGCTTGTTCTGGAAGTACTTTAGAATTGCCATAGCATCTCCTTCTCCAAGCTGTAATCGCCTAGCTTTGTCAACATGATTTCTACAATCTTTTTCTAGAAATGACACATTTTCATATCCACCAGCTTCAACAACAATAGAATTAAAATTTCTGGCAATGTTAATTCCTGCACAATCATTCATTTCAATACGCTTTCTTGCACTTGCACTAATGTTGCAGTTACAAAGAAAATATCTAGCTTTGTCCGGACTCAATCCATGATTGTGTTGAAGGTTTAAAGTTCAGAGAATCTATTTTTCATTTTCATTTACACAACCTCCAATTCTAATATCACAACCAGTTTTCGCAATAGGTTTTAGCTTCAGTACATCAGCAGATTTACTTTTTGACTTGCCACTACGACCATATGCAAACGTCGCGTACCTTATAATTCCATCGCTCCCTTTCTTACTAGTTAGCTTCTTCACAGGAAACCCTTATTGTTTACCATAGGCTTTGTAAAATTACCACATTTCCTCATGGCTATCAAATAACATCCCAAGAGTCGGTCCATGTTTACTCCATCCTTATGTTCCAAATTATCCATTTCTACAAAATAATTAATATTCGTATTAAGAATAAATTATTATAAAATTTTCCAAACACCATCCAGCAATAATTTAATCCATTAAAGTTCTAAAAATTTAAATTAAAAAAATTCTAAATCGAAACAAGATTTAAATTAAAAAATTCTAAATCCCACACATCATTTAAATTAAAAAAATCTAAATCAAACACATAATTTAAATAAAACGATTTCTAAATTGAACACAAAATTTAAATTAGTAAAAATTCAAAATCCAACATAAAATTTATAATTCTAAATTCAACACAAAATTAAAATTTCTAAATTTCTAAATCAAACACATTTATCATTATCATTTAATCAGTAAATGCAGGCACATTTCTATTATTATATATAACAAAAATAATAGAAAAAATAAAAAATCACTCTTTATAATCAAGTAATTACCAACTGGGTGTTTTGCTTCAAGATCTAGATCGGCCACAAGTTGAGCTGAAGTAATGGTTTGTAATGAGCAAAGAAGAATCGGTAATGCTTGTTATGAACTACTCTTGCTTGTGATGAGAAGTGAACGAGCAAAAGTGACTGGAGAGAAAAATTTGTTTGGTGATGAGCTAATGAGCTTTGGAGTGACTGAGTGACTTTCACGTGGGCGAGAGAAAAATTGGCAAAAGTGACTTTCATGTGGGCCCTGCTTGCTGAAAAAAGAAGAAGGAAAAGCTGATATTTAATATGCTTGCTTTTTCACGTGGGGGCCAGGGGCATTACTCATTTCTCTTAATGAAAAGTGGGGGTCACGTGGGGGGCGAGAACGAAACGGCAGCACAAGTTGCCGTTTCTCTCTGGGTTCTCTCAGCTTTCCTGATGTTTAGCATTTTCCTTAAATTAAAGGCAAGACGAGATAGAAATATGGAATCGTTAATTATTATACCCACGACACCTCTAATTAATGGTTCTTTCCCTTTCGATATTATTGTACGTGTTTTCAAGGAAACGTCCTCTATCTTCCTTCCAATTAAAACTATTTTATGTCCAATTAATGTAAATTGTTTTTGAACGTGTAGAGGATAACATGACAATGCAGAGACATCTAAAGTTAATTGAAATTTTTTAAAATTAACAAAGCTAAAGTTTTAGATCTTTTTATATAATAACTTTAAATATAATAAAATTCTCCTAATCTAAATAAAAAATTCAAAACAAACAGTGCTCAAATATGTTATTTAGGAAGAAAAGGTAAAAATTTTAGAAGAAATAAGAAAAAATAGAAGAATATCTTAAAAATGAAAAATGACAAGGAAAGAAACAAGTTTTTAGACTCAAGCAAGGCCCAAAATGACTTAAGCTTTATAAGCTTTTTTTGTCCTTTCGCAAACTTTGAAACGATATATTATACACTCTAGCCCAAGTGATGCCCTTTGGAAAGTACCTTTCTCATCCCACCCACCCATCATATATTAGTCCCTCTCACTTGAAAAAGAACTCGCCCTCAAGTTTGACTCGTACAATGCCTCATCATCTAGATGATATTTAAACAGATCCACCGTATTGAATGTGTAAGAAATCTTCTAGTTGTCTGGCAGCTGGAGCACATAACCATTATTATTAATCTTCCTTGCCACACAAAACGGTCCATACTTGATGTGGACATCCATCACTTTCCCGTGTCGATGCCTGTTCGCATCGACCTTGTACATAGCGTTTGCAGCCTCCAAATGAGCTCGTACCTTGGTATGAATCTGTAGAGCCCTTTCTACCACATTATTCACTATTTTACTCCCTCCAGCTACTATGGGCATGATAGCTAGATCATAAACATAGCGTGGGGAACAAGTGTAGACAATCTTAAAAAGGGTCTTACCACCATGTTATTGCAAGCAAACTTGACTTGAGTCAAGATAGATTCCCAGTCCTGTTGCTTGTCACCACAAACACAGTGCAACATATTGACCAAAGTGCGATTGACCACCTCCATTTGACCATTTGTTTGCGAATGAAAATCACTACTAAATTGTACTGAACTTATTCTAGAGATAATGCCAAAACTTGCTGATAAACTTTACATCCATGTCAAAAGTAATAGTCTTTAGCACACCATGCAAACTTACTACTTCTTCAGAGAACAAATGCGCAACTGAAGCAGCATCTTCAGTATCCTTACAAGCAATAAAATGCATGATCTTTGAAAACCTATTGATCATAACCTATTAATCTGTTCCCTTACGAACTTTGAGGCATATATAACTAATTAGATTTGAATAGATACCCATCTTGAATTAGAAAATCTTTTATATTTTGATGATTAATGCACCGACCTTAAATATGCGCAAAGTCTTCATCCTTAGCATACAACTCCTTCAAGCGTTCAAAACTAGTAACTTCAATGACAAGAGCAGTAAAGTTGCTTGCCTACTGAGTGCATCTGCTATCATATTCTGTTGCCCAGATTTATACTTCACAGTAAAAGTGAACTTTTATGTATAGCTCACCCATCTTGCATGCATCTTGCTCAGATGTTGCTCGTTGTTAAAGTACTTGAATGCTTGATGGTCATTATAAAGGACGAACTCTTTGCGAATCAAGTAATGCTCCTATGACTTTAACACCCTGAGGATCGCATAAAATTCTTAGTTGTAAGTAGACCATTTTTTTCATTTTTATTTAACTTCTCACTCATATACATAAGTGGTCGTCCCTCTTGAGAAAGAACAGCCCCAATACCATTACCATAAGCATTACATTCAACCTCAAACAACATGATGAAGTT
Source organism: Citropsis articulata (assembly GCA_030449925.1). NCBI lineage: Eukaryota > Viridiplantae > Streptophyta > Magnoliopsida > Sapindales > Rutaceae > Citropsis > Citropsis articulata. The sequence continues at coordinate 240,516 of JASUUH010000135.1, read as the reverse complement.
TGGTAAGGCTAACACAAAAGCAGTAAAAAAATTCTCTTTTAATAAAGGAAAACTCACACTCTATAATAAGTGGGGCTATAGTACTAAACCTACAAATAATATCTTATAAAACATCGTCAACCCATGAAAACTCCTATCTCCACCCACTGTCTTCGGCATAGGCCATTCTTTAATGGCTTGTATTCTCGACTCAGTAGCTCGAATCCTATCTATATCAGTTATAAAACCAAAAATTACTACAGAAAACTACACTTCTTTAGATTAATGTAAAGTTTATTTCTTTGCAACATCTTTATAATCATTCTCAAATGTTCTAGATGTGCCATCACATCGATAGAATAAAGTAAGATATTGTCAAAATTCACTACAATAAATTTGCAGGAAAAAGGCTTAAGAACTTGATTCATTAAGTGCATAAAAGTGTTTGACACATTAAACAACTGGAATGGCATAAAAAACCACTCATACAACCCTTGTTTTGTTTTAAATGTTGTCTTCCACTCGCCATCAGGCTTAATTATGATATTACGATATCCATTACGCAAATCTATCTTTGAGAAAACCCAAGCATCATTTAGTTAATCTAATAACTCTTGAAACGTGGAATAGAAAATCGATGCTTCAGTATAATATGGTTAATTAGCCTACTGTCTGTACATATATGCCAACTCTCATTCTTTTCGATACTAACAAAGCTAGTATAGTACATGAACTCATGCTCTTATGAATGAAACCTTTCCCTAACAATTCATCAACCTTCCATTGTAAAATCACATGCTCATAAGGGCTTATACGATAATGGGGCAAGTTACGTAAACTCACACCATACCTCGTAAAGGTGGCAACCCGTCTAACAGCTTTAATGGTCTAATATCAACAAACTCAATTACTAATGGCTGTACTTTTTTCAAGTACAATCTCACCTTTAATTCTTCTTTTTTCTCTAGCTTCTAGCAATAATCACAATCATCCTCTCTTAATGATTTTTAACAACCTTAGTATTCTTCATTTTGTTCATTAAAGGCATCAACTAACCTTCTTATTTTTCCATCAAAACTCATACACATTATCCTCTCTTCTATACTGTATCAACATTAAATTGCTAAAGTCTGCCAAATAATAGATGGCACGCATTTATATTCTTTACATTGCACAATACATCACTCTTATAAATCTTCCAAATAGAGAAAAGAACACGACAGGCCTTTCTTACTTGCGTTTCTGTCTCTTTATTTATCAATCATATTCTATCAGATACTGGATTTTTTTTGTTGAAAGTCCTATCATGTCAAATATCACCTTTGAAAATATGTTCTCGCTACTGCCACTATTAATTATTACGTTGCACACCTTGTCTTTGATAGTGCCACATGTTTTAAAAATCTTATTGCGCTGATTATCCGCTTTAAATTTCAATCATAATAAAATCTTCTATATAATACAATTTAGTCTCTCCTTAATTTGCTTCCAACTCTAAAGCTTCTTCGTTATCCCCATTCTCAACGTCGTTCAGCTCTGTCTTGCTGACTTTAGCCTCTCATAAATTCAAATTTTTAAGATGATAGTCACCCGATCAATGGCATGGCTGCCTACACTTCAAACACTTATTCAGCATAGGTTTCACTATAAGTGATTGTATCGACTATCTCATCTTATATCTCTTATTTTAATCTGCCAATATATTTCGTAACTATTCAAAATTATGGCTCATCCAATTATTTTTAGTGTGTAGATGATAAAATTCCTTTATATATTCATCGAAACTATGATTTCCTTACGTGCAGTTATGATATTTAAAATACAAATGCTACCAGTAATCTACTGGTAGGAAATACTCTCTTATCATCCACTGTATTCTAGGCCATAATTTGATAAATTTTTTTGCAACTTTTCTTCAGTTATGTATATATTTCTATCATGCAGAAGCTGCCCAAGCTTAACTCACTTCTCTTGAGGAATCTCTATATACTCGAAAAAATTTTCCACCGGTAATATCCAATCTAAAAAGTTTTCAACATGCATCCCACCAAAAAAAAATGGTTAGCATTAATCTTCTATCCAACGGTAACTTGCTCAAGTCAAAACGATAATCTGACTTCTATTTAATGAGAATCTGACTTCGAGCAAATTATCTGTAATTGCTATTTTTTAGCTCAAACTATAAAAAAGGCTCATTTAAACGCAAACAATGGTGATTGGGGATAACCTCATTTACTCATATATCATTAAGCAAACTATTGAGCATACAACTTTCATTGAGCTTTAAATTCTTGTATTCATCTCATTTACTCACATATTAGGATTTCATTTGTATTCAAACATATTGTGTGAGAGAGATTTATTTATAATCTTTTTTGTAAAATCAAGTTGAGAGGTTATAAGTGTTGGGATACACTTGGGTTAAGAGATTGAGGATAATCTCTTGTTGTAAAGGTCTATCGGTACCTTGGAAGTCAATTATAAGAAGTTGTTGAAGGCTTGGAGGCTTGCTTAGTGAAATCTTCAAGTTCGATGAGCTTGGAGGGGTGGATGTAGGCACAGTTGGCCGAACCACGTAAAAATCACGTGTTTCCTCTCTCTTACCATATCTCCTGATTTTTTATGGCACATTAATTTGTTTATTTCAAATTTGGTTGCCTTGTTTAAATTGCATTAAGTTTCTTAGTTGCTTCAATTTTTAAAAACCCAATTCACCCCCCTTTTAGGTTGTCTAGTTAGTATTTCATTCTTGATCGTCGTCTTTCGGGCAATTGCTCCTATGATCGTGTGGTTGCACCATAATGTAAGGGAACTTGCTTTGATACTAATTAACAATGCGGAAATGTTTAAATTTGATTGATAGAATAAACAAAAGTTTCTAAATAATGAAGTTTATTGGAATGTCTGAAAATTAATAAAACTAAGGTTTTGGGCCCCGTTATATAATTATCCTAAATATTTTGAATTTACCAAAATAGGTAAATCTAAAAAATTATTTTATAATAAAATTCTCATAATCTAAATATAAAAAAATCTAAAACAAATGGTGCCCAAATCTAAGATCTTTAAAAAAAAGGATAAAAATCATAAAAAAAATAGAAAATATAAGAAAATATCTTTAAACTAAAAAAAACGACAAGGAAAGAAATGGATTTTTAGGCTCAAACGCTGCCCAAAACTATACAACAATTCCAGTTTTGATTCATCTAGTCACAAGCTTAAAAACAATATATAATAGGCCTAAAACAGACACCCACAGCCTAAGTTATACCTTTTGGAAAGTATCTCATTCGTCCTATGCATCCATCCTGCATCATAACAGCTTGAAGACTTAGAAGGGCCAACTTAATTCAAAGTCAAGACTAGCTTATTACCTTGCAGAATTTTTAATTGTGAGGGAAAAAAATTGTTGAAAGATGATGGGTACAAAGTTTATAAAACTTTAATTATTTCATAAAATTGTTTTATTTTTTATTCATCATCACGTTGGGATTATCCCCAATGGCCAATTTTATTTTCATTTTTGTATAGGTCACTAAATGTTACTAGAAATTGATTATTACCTCTCTTTTTTTCTCATTTATTGAGGACAATGAAGAATTAGACAACTCATGAATGACCTAAAATATATAATGAATATTTAGATATTTTTTCATATCCATATGATATCTGGGAGTACAATATAGTCTCCAAAAATAGCCAAACATTTCACATCTATCACAAGTGCTTTCTTGAATATTATGTTGTGGCAGGTGTTTCATCCTCATTTGTTTTCCTTTTCTATGGTTCTTATGATCACCACAAGGTCGACAATAATTGTTTTTCATGACCTCAATCTTAATAGTAGCCATGACCGCAACTAGGACTACATCTATGGGCTTGGTTATGCCACAACCATGCTTATTTTCATCATGATCACATAGACAACATTTGCTCCAAGAACTTGTTTTGTACCAATAGGATGGGCTTAATAATTCACTATTCTTTTCAATCAAAAGAAGGCATGCAATTAAGTCATAATATTTTGTATACCAACGGGCTCTATATTGTTATTGTAGAACTGTGTTGGAAGTATGAAATTTTATAAATATTTTTTTCAACATTTCCCCATCAGTAATATTTTTCCTACGCAGTTTAATTATTAAATAATTTTGTACAACACAGAATTATATGTTGGATCATAAACTTGATCCACATAACTTTGAAACCCAAATGATTCTTGATCTAGTTCATGGAAGCTTCTTTAGGTAGTTAAGATTTGTTGTGTTAAATGTGGTAACATGGTAAGCAGAATTTGTGGTGTTAAGTATGTTGTTAGGTTTGGTGTAGAGGTGGGCATTTTTTGGTTCAGTTCGGTTTGGAGCCAAAACTGAACCGAACCAAAACCGATCTTAAGAATTCAAACCGAATTTAAAAACCGAACCGAACCGAAATCGGTTCAGTTCGATTTTTAAATTCAGTGTGGTTCGGTTCGGTTTGGTTCGGTTTATACATCTTCTGGATTTCCATTCACTTTTTTTTCTCGCAAATGGGCTTCTCACTATACATAGTTACACACCAATTTCACACTTATGGTGGCTATAACCCATAAGATTCAAACACTTGTAGAGCACCAAAGCAATATACACCAACACAAAAGAAATATAGCCCACAAAATTCAAATACCAGCAGCACAAGAACAATATACACTAGCACAAAAGCAATACAACCTACAAAGTTCAAACACCATTACCACAAAAGCAATAAAACCCATGAAGTTCAAACACCATCACCACAAAAGCAATATATAGCAATCGATTTCACATTTGCAATAGCCGCAACCCACAAGATTCAAACAACCAGCACAAAAGCAACCCCGCACAAGATTCAAAGAGAAATAAAACAATCCCATAACATAAATTAAAAAAAAAAACACTTGCAACATAGAAGATGACGGGCTGAGTACAAGCGACTTGGAGTGATGAGAGTGAGACAAACAGCGTGAATGAAGCATAAGTGATGACTAACGACGGTGAGACGAGCGGCGAGCGGTAAAGGCTGAAGATGATGAGCTGAGTCGGATGACGGCAGATGAGTGAGATCACGAGATGATCGTGCTTAAGGGCTGCATCCGCGATAGCGTCACCGTGAGAGGCTGCGACCGGGAAAAATAGTCCCGCCGCCATTGACCGTGAGAGATGGATGTCGATTTAGGGATTTATCGATTGGGTTGTTCTTTGTTGTGAATTAGCAATTAGGAATGGAAATTGATTTTAGATTTTAGGTTTTTATATTTTAAATTTAATATATTTTTTAATTAAATTCAAATGAACCGATCAATTTGTCGATTCGGCCCAAAACCGAACCGGATACAAACCAATTGGCTCATAAGCTTTCAAATCATTTGGGTTTTGTCATCCGAACCAAACCAAACCGAATCGAATTTTTTCAGTTCGGTTCGATTTGGTTCGGCAAAATTGAACTATTTGCCCACCCCTAGTTTGGTGTGTGGTTATGATTTGTGTGGTAGTTAAGTCAATGTATGGTTGTGATTAAATTGTAACAAATATAAATATCTGCTCTCTCAGTTGGTTTAAGTAACAAGAAGTAGTAAAGCTTATTTTGAGTGTTTGATTATTCAATTTCTCCAGTATTATATTCACGAACTGACTTGAAATCCTGCCGCTTAAGGGCATTCCATTCATTACAAGCATTTGGAAGGATTACTGACCTTAAATGACCATATCTCTCATCAAGCTACTTCAGATGACATATGTGTCCTTCATACGAAGATATCTTGTTTTGAGTGGTAGATGGAGATGGTGACATAGATAAATCATGATCTTCTCTTGATCTTGAAGGGATGAGTTATTATTATTTTTTATTGTGTCATTAAGCATCAAGATGAATTTCAGCAACATCACGCATTTTTGGAAATCCTTCTTGTTCTTGTTTTTTTCAAGATGACCATTTTTTCCCCAAATGTTATCGAGGGCAAATAAAGTATATATGCTAACGTTGAATAAATTTTTATAAATAAAAGCTAACACAAACATTGTGCCAAAGAATCTGTTTATAGGTTAACTAGGCCCATTTAGGACAGTAACGTTGCCGAACGGGGCTTTGGTTTGATTGCTAGAAGTATATACTAAATATTTTTAATAGAATTTTTTGATTGGGCTGAATGGTTGAGTAAAATAATTGAAACGGTTTAAGTAAGGATTTTTTTAAAAAATATTTTAAAGAGTGCACATGTTAAAATTTAATAGATTAGTATACAAAATAATAGAAGATGGAACTATCGTACTCTTACTCCGAAACTGCAATTAGAGTCAACATTCCTGTAATTTCTTTGCACAGTATTATATTGCAACAAGCAATAATAGAGTAATAATATAGTTATAAATTCTTGTACAAATATTTTTGTGTACAAATTGATTTGACATGATTTAATTGGTTGGATTAAATATCTTTTAGTCTGAATGATTTATTTTTATTATTTTCTATTTTCACTTAATCAATGAGTTAATGTAATTATGTTAAAGTATGAGCTTTAAACTGATTTCCGGAAGATTAACTGTCAGGTCGGTTTGAGATCGTGCTGAGGTACAACGTGTCAACCAGAAAGCATATACGCCTGTATGACAAACTTGCATAGTCATCCACATTATAATAAGTAAAGCATGCGTATGTCACGTGCTTTCACTTATTCTACACGACATTAAAGAATGTCGTTTTGGGCTTATTGTTAACAAGAAATCAGCACGTGTCCTCAAGGCTGTTAGTTACGGTTACAAAAGGCGGGAGAATTCTACGATTTGTTAGCAACAAATCCAGAACACAGCTGGCTAGTAGAGGATCCTTCTAGAGGACCTTAAGCCTATATAAATAGCCTTAAGGGATAATAAATTAGTGATTGTGTTTCTTGTTGCTTCGTCTCGAAGCTTGTATCTTGTTCTTGATGAATGAATAAAAGCTGATGCTCGGTTCTTCAGTAGATGTTGGCTATCTTTAGTCGAACCACTTATATTTGTTGTTCTTTGATTACTGTTTTTGTGTGATTCTCTCGTGGAAATTTGTTTTGCTTCCGTCTTGATCAGTTGGTGATTCTTGATTGAAGTTTAAATTCGATCTTGGTTCAACAAATTATTTTAAGTAAAATAAATTTGTCTAAAAATTTATAGTTGTATCAACACTAGCAATAATATTGCTAGAGGAGTCGAGCTATTACTTTTCCCTGGAGGCATAATAAGTTTATAGCCATAGGTTGTGACAATTACGCAATTAACCAGGAGAATGTCAATGATTCAATTGTGCCTATGTTTGCACTTGGGATCCCACTCAGAAAAGTGGTTGCTACGATTTCCTGTGCTCTATTCCTCCAAATATTAATAAAATTTTAAATGCCAAATATGAATATTCAACTAAAATTTAGAGTGTGAAAATTCCACCCAAAATTTTATTATCTAACAAATTGTATGAATTTCTATGAAGAATCCGTTGGCATTTCACAGAAGCCAATAACAAATACATCCGCAAAATATCCATCAAAGATATTTCAACATGCTAGTCAAGTACTGGGTCAGGGAATGGCACTGTTCCTCAGAATGAATTGACGTCCTGTCCAGTGTCCCTCCTTGGCTTCTCATCACAGAAATGAAAATTGAAATTAGGTCAATTAGATTAAAGGCCAGACGGAATGGAAATATGGAACCGTTAATTATTATACCCATGACCCATGTTTAGGCATGGATCGAGTGCTTTCTGTGTTTCCAAATCGGTACCACCAGCTACACACAACCAGGTCATGGGATTTTATCGGGCTTCCTCAAACAGCCTGAAGAAATCTTAAACTAGAAAGCGATATCGTTGTCGGTCTCCTGGATACAGGTTCAAAGAATTTTTTTTTCATTTTTTTCATTGTTTGCCATTTATTTATTTTCTTGCACAACAATACTCTGCACTGCATGGTGATGTCCAGGCACTACAAGAAAATTGATATTTTATTACAAAAAAAATTGTCATTGAAGATAAGAAAATAGTCACTTTATATTTTTTATGACAAAAAGTAAATTGTCACATGTTAGTCGTAGAAAGACCGTCTTAAAAGGTTCTAGCAACTAAAATTATTTTCGTCATATTAACAATATGTTTTTGTGACAAATATAGTTGTCGTAAAATTAAGTTAAAATTGTCACAATTGGCATTGAAAATGGTCAAATTAGATATTCGAACATGCATTCGATGACACTTTATATTTGTCACAATATGTAATTTATAGTGACTATAATATTTGTCTCGTGAGAATGTAAATAGAGTCGCAACAATTACTAAAAATCGTCATTTTAGAAGTTTGAAGATACAATTAGTAACGCTATTTCTTTTGTTGCTGAAGATTACATATCGAGATGTTACATAATCGTCCCAAGTAGTTGTCTTTTGTGACAATTTCTGCAAATACAATTAGTAATTAATTTAGTCTCAAATTTGTTTTACGGACAATTTATATTGCTATTTCATGACTAATTAAATTGTATCAAAATATTTTACGTGACCATTATCTCTTGTCATAAAATGTAAGCATTCACAACTATAATATTTAGTCAGAAAAATTAACATGTTGTGACAAAATCTTTTGTTGGAAAATATATCTAATATAGTCTCACATTTATTTTTAATGACAATATATTTTACTATTCAATGACTGTTTATATCGTATCAAAAAAGTTGAAGTGACTACTCTAAATTGTCATTGCAAAAAAACATTCACGACGACATTTTGTAGTCACATAAATTGATATCTAGTGACTAAAAACTTTCGATTAAGAAAAGATTATTTTATGACAATTACTTTCATTTCAAGTGACAAGCAATATTGTCTCACATTATCTTTAAGGACGGTATTTTACTATTTAATGACTATTTTTATCATATCTAAAATGTTAAAGTGACTTCTCAAAATTGTCATAAAAAGAAAACATTCACGACAGCATATTGCAAGTCACATAAATTGATATCTAGTGACAAAAAAATATCGATTAAAAAAAAGTTATTATATGACAATTACTTTCACTTTAAGTGACAAGCAATATTGTCTCACAATTTATTTTGCTATATTGCAACTAGTTACATTGTACTACAAGAGTTGTGCGACTATTAAATATAGACATGGTCATTAATTAATAAACCAACAATAATTAGACTAATATAAAAAAAAGACTAATCAATAACAATGAGACTAACATAAAAAATACTATAATATCTTTATTTATAATCCAAAAGATTCAAACACAAGGCATGACACTAAAATCCAAATAAATATAGTTCTTGGTAAAGAAATATAAATATAAAGTTCACAAATCACTATCAATGACCTAAAAGCAAGAAAATTAAAAGTAAGATTTCATAGTAAATGTGTTTAAAAAAGCCTTATTGGGATTGAGAATAAAAAAATACAGGATCAGAAGAAGGTGTAAATGAAAATGATGGTTGCTCTTTCATGAATTTCATGAAATCTTCAACTACCTGTAGTCTGTTGTTTTGTTCCTCAATCTTTTTTGCTTGCTCCTCAATTGTCTTCGCCATCTCCTGATTTTGTTGGGATAATACTACATTAGATGCTAACTTTGAAGAACCTATCATTTTCTTCACAAAATTGGATTTCTTTCCCAAAACAATTTCACAAATTTGATTATCAGTTAATGGCTCAACATTTTCCTCGGTATTGGAGTTTTTCTTCATTTCTATCATTTGGTCCTGTATAATTAAGAGTTGAATAATTAATGAACCTTTAAAAATAGTACTAAACACATATACAAAAGAAAAACGAGTCATACAAACTTATTGAATAATAAGTTACAGACTAAGAATAAACAAATAAAAAACAGTAAGACCGATAGTACTGACAAAAATATCAGTAAAATGATAAACACGAAGTAAGAATAAATTTTTCAAGCAAACATGTTCTCAATCCCAAATATACTTTCAGCTCGAAATAAATATATAAATTTAATTTTTGCAAGTACATGTAAATATATTAGAATTACTTACGTATTTAGCTTTTGCTTCCATACTACTCCATCCTTTGGCCTCACTCCAGAACATCTTTTTGAACAAAGCAATCAGCCCAGGAGACTCTCCAAGCATTTCCGTCTTTCCAATACAAAAGAATAAAATCATTTTAATATTGTTAAACATGATACAAGCACATAACAAAAAAAAAGTTAAAATAAAGTCTCCATCATTCAAATACCATTTCATTCAGATGTTGTGCATGAGACTTCGATCCACCACGATGCACAGAAGACACTTTACTACGATTCTGTTTGTTTTTTTCTGATCGCTTCTGCAATTGATTTTGTTAGAACATGTTATTAAGCATTAATTAACATAGCAAAGTTCGCAATTGTTACTTGAAATCAATTTCACCATGTAAAGTAGGCAAGCTGACCTAAGTTAAAGTCATTAAAACACATTAAAATTGATTCATATACAGGCCATTTTACTTGTGATGTCAATGAATAAGTCTAGCAAATACATGGCTTTTAATTTTTCAACTGTATATATCATTGCACAGCTTTTACAGCAGCAAAAAAACATGCATAACAAGTTAGCAATTGTTACTTGAAATCAATTTCACCATGTAAAGTAGGCAAGCTGACCTAGGTTAAAGTCATTAAAACACATTAAAATTGATTCATATACAGGCCATTTTACTTGTGATGTCAATGAATAAGTCTAGCAAATACATGGCTTTTAATTTTCCAACTGTATATATCATTGCACATCTTTTACAGAAGCAAAAAAACAAGCATAACAAGTTAGCAATTGTTACTTGAAATCAATTTCACCATGTAAAGTAGGCAAGCTGACCTAGGTTAAAGTCATTAAAACACATTAAAATTGATTCATATACATGCCATTTTACTTGTGATGTTAATGAATAAGTCTAGCAAATACATGGCTTTTAATTTTCCAACTGTATATATCATTGCACAACTTTTACAGCAAAAACATGCAGAACAAATTGATCTATAGAAACAATCACCCACAAAGAAATAAAAATGAAGTTAAAAAAGTTTACAATCTTGTACAGCACCTACATGAACCATAAACTTCAATTTTCCTAAGTGCTTTATGAGTAGTTTTACCTTAATATTTACAACATAATACAATTCATGGACAGAATCCTAAGAAATATAATTTACTATAAAAATTAATCAATCCTTTGGGGAAATTCTACTACATTAAACGTAAGTATTGTTTTTAAATTTTTTTAGAGTAATGGATAAAAGATTGATGCATCTGAGAACCTTAGATATAAATTAAGGAGTAGATTTAATATAAAACAGTCAAGAATTTGCATATATATGGCAGCCGTGCATGTGAATGGAAGGAGTACATGCACCAATCTCCATCTATAAGTCAAGAATATGAATATGTATGGCTGCCGAGCCTATTCAAACTTTATAATTATCGATATTCATTTAATGTTTTGTATTGAATTACCTTTGCTTGAAAAGATGGCATGAGTTCGCAAACTAATTAAAGTGAATCCACTTATTAAACACAGAAAAGCATTCCACCAGCAATTAGTAATTGATTATTTAAAAGTGTACCTTAAATGCTTCACTTGAGAAATAATCACAAAGACTCTCCCATTCTGCTTGCTTGTGACGAAGATCCTTTGGTGGATTTCGCTTTGCCTCTTCAACTCTAGGATATTGTTCAAACTCTTTCTTGATTGGTGGCGAAAATTCTTGAACCTCGTGCCAATTTATCCGATAAGTAGTTTCTAATAATTGGATTATGGACATCAATGACAAATTTACTCTGCAATGTAAACAAGGAAAAAAATACCACAACGTTACTAATATGCAATGTATACAAAAAATAAAAGGCTACACCAATCCATGAACTATTGAACATGAAATGAAATAAAAGAGTACAGCAATATCATCTATCATCAGTATCCTTTGAGCTTCTGGCACATCTTTCCATTTTTTTGCCCCTAATGGAGCAATTTTCCTTAGAACAACACCAATATCAGAAGCCAGCACCGCTGCATTAGCACCAATAGGCACATTCATTGTGTCACAAAACTCAATTGGCAATGGTGCTTGGGACTGGTGAATAAGCTTGTCAAGTTTTAAGCCTCGGGACTTGGATCTCGTGTTTTTCTTAGTATTAGCAGCTACCAAAAAAAATTAAATCTGATGTCAATAATATTAGCAACTAAAAAAAATAATAATATCAATAATTTTAAATGACATGAGACTAGTTAAAAAAAATTTAAATATGATTAGATAAAATACCAAGAGGGGTGTTAGAGCTAGAAATAGACAATGAATTAGTTGGCACAACTAATCCATCACGTGCTTGTGCCTTGCGCTGAGCGTGATCGGCGAGAACCTCCAGGAGCCATGATCCAATATCCTACAAGTTAACACAATATAATTAAATCAACCATTATAATTTATTTTAAAAACATGAGACTGATAAATAATAACATAAAAAACAACTTAAAATAAATCATACGGAGTATATGAAAATATATATATATATATATATATATAACCAAATTGTAATGTGTGCATGATTAATCGACGTCGCTATCATTATCTTTCGATGAAATATTTTCATTATCACTGCAATAATTTGCAATTGTTTCATCCTCTTTCCCAACATCAGAAACCTCATCTTGAAGCATTAGTCCCTCATCATTGTCAACTTCTTCAGGACTCATATCATGCCGATGGAATTGTCTACCATCCAAATCTTCTTCTTCAACAGCCAATTGAGTATCAGATGATTCATTCTCTTGGTAAACAACACCTACACCTTCAATGCTTTCTTCTGTCTTATCTATTTCTGGGACTGACGGAGTTTGTCGAAGCTCCTCAAAAACAAATACTGATTCACCTAAATAAAATTGTAGAAATGGTGAGACCAGGTCGAATCCCAAGAGAACTATGTATTTTAATTTCTCAAAGTCTAAAACAAAAATTAATTTTCCAAAGATTTAGATTTTGCAAGCTTCTGCCACGAACCGGATAGCCGTTTCTTGCAAACCGGATAACCGTTTGCTGCTTGAATGATTCTGGGAGCTATCCGGCTAACCGGATAAGCGGAACCGGCAGACCGGTTGCAGTTCGTGACACTTCTGGATTTATTCGGACAACCGGATAAGGGATCCGGAACACCGAATTCTGTTTGTTGCGTTTCTGGAATTGAACCGGATAACCGGTTGGAGAAAATCCGGAAATCCGTTTGTCTTTCTTCTCGGTTCTGACTTGATTCGGCTAACCGGTTGGGGAAATCCGGAAATCCGTTTGCTGAGTTGAAGAATTCTGGGCGCGATCCGGCTAACCGGTTGAGGGAAAATCCGGAAGACCGAATGTTGCTTGTGACGGATCTGGAAAGATTCGGACAGCCGGTTACTGAGATCCGGAAGACCGAATGCGTGCTGTGATGATTCTGGGTGCGATCCGGTCAGCCGGTTTGGTGAAATCCGGTAGACCGGTTGTGACTTGATGAAATTCTGGAGCTAATCGGCTTGCCGGATGAGGGAAAACCGGTAGACCGTTTTGCGAGTCTTCTCCTTTCTGACGTTATCCGGACAGCCGGAAAATGGAACCGGAAGACCGGTTAGCCAATCTCTCTTTTCTGGAGCTTATTCGGACTTCCGGTTAAGAGAAACCGGTAAGCCGTTTGTCAGTTCTCCGGATTCTGGACACAAACGGCTAGCCGATAGTGATAACCGGTGATCCGTTTACTGGGTTTTAATGGTTTTTTAACGAGAATTTGATAAAAACAAATAAAAATTAAATAAAAATTAAATAAAACAAGATGTAAAATTAAACAAGGAAAAATCAATCTTACCAAGCTTCCAATCCAAGGGTGTCAATTCCATCCAATTGCAATTTTGATCATAGGCCAAAAATATAAATTACTCAATCCAAGAACTTAGTCTACTTAATCGGAAAAGCCGTAGAAAGTAATTATTCTCCTAATATATTAGACTCAAACAATCGCCTAATTCCAAACTTATCACCAATTTAACTGGGCATCATCGTTCCATATCAAATTTAGTGATAGCATTAAGAAAAGTGAGAATGACTAAAACAAGATCAATTAATTCAGATTACTCCAATTTAATCAATTTGTATTTTTATTTCCCTAGAGCCTATCATGCAAGCTATGTAATTGTGGCCATCAATATACACACACATGAGCCAACTCCTTGCTACTCAATTCAGTCATTCATGACAATTACGGATCACAAACTCATGACTAGCGATAGAAAAATAAATATTGAATTAAGGCGTCAACTCAATCAATATAAATAATTCATAGATAATGAGAACAAGAAAATAAAAATTACTTGGATAGAAGAAATTCTTGTTAAGTTCAAAGCCTCACAAAACTACAACTGGAATTTGATTACCCTTGGACCGGAATTAAAAGCTTAGCCACTCATGGTGGCCAAACAAAACATAAGTTGTTTAAAGAAATTGATTGCAGCCTTTGACTTGCTTCTTGCTCACGTCCAGCAGCCAACCCCCTTTGCTTCCTCACGTTCAAGCCTTTTATAATGCTTGCTTTTTGCTTCTCTTCGGTTGCTTTCCTTTTCCTCTTTGGCTTCCTCTTTTGCTAGCTTTCCTAATCCTTCTTGGCTTCTTCTTCTCTTAATGCTAGGAAACCGTCTCCTTCAAGTCAACGGTCAGCCCACGATTGCAAAGCCCAAATAAAGCTCTTTTATCCACTTTTTATCATAATCTCCATGATTCATCTCCTAAATCAATTCAAATATAATTTCCACGAATTAGCACAAGATCAATCAAAATACGAGGGAATTAAATAAAATATAATATGACTATTTATGACCTATCAAATTCCCCCTTTTAAACCATGCTTGTCCTCGAGCATATCTTAAATCGACATACCAATCTACCCTTCAACCAATTCAATATCCAAGAATAACAATAAATCTAAAAACACATCAATTAGACAAATCATAGTGACAATATAGAGAATAAGAATTCATAGCATATAAATTGTAACAAAAAAAATAAGCATCTTATCAATTCATCAAAATCAAAAGAAGACTTAACACCTCGCATGGTTTCGCCAATGCTCTCAAAGTGTTTGTGTGCGTGTTTTACTCTCAAAATCAAAGAGCATGTCATTACCATAGGCTTGCAAATGATTTAAATCTCCACCACTGCATATGAATATGATGCAAAAATCAAAGGGACTTACAAGGGTTGAAATGGGCTTAGGTAAGGGTATGGTAGTAGGGAAAATTAAGTGTTTAACAATGTAGACAAATAGTTAGTTATTTGCATGATTTAGATGCCTCAAAATAAACAAACAAACTTCTAAAGCAATGAAATTTATCCCCACATTTAAGCACTTAAAACACTTGGAGAAACAATTTGATAATTCAATTGTTGCAACAAATTCAACCAATCAATTAAGGGAATAAATTCAACTGGAATTTTTTTTTTTTTTTTTTCCTTTTTTTTTTTCTTTTTTTTTTTTTTTTTTTTTTTTTTTTTTTTTTGAGAACATGCAATTACTTCACTCTTGTCTTGATAGGGTAGAAAGAAAACAAGGATAACAAACAAGAAGGCTTGGGGTTAAATAATGTGTTAGAAACAAATGAAAGGGAAGAATAGGCTCAAAGGGCTAACTAGGGAAAAATAAAAGGTGGGTATTTTAGAGTCTAAGAATTGGTTGAACCTAATTGCCCTTATCACACTTAAGCATCAATTCAAAATGTGGTCTCAACATATATTCAAAAGCAAGTTCTAGAACAAACACACTAAGTTCGATGCACTCAATCAAAAATAAATGGAGCAAAATGTAATGAGTTGCTCTTAGGCTCAAAAGCTCACTAGAGTGTCTATTTTGCATCAAGTCTTGTGCACTTTTCAATCAACAAATTAATTCGACACCATCGAAAATTTTAAAGAAAAATACTATTCATGCTTACCTCTTTCATGCATTAAAACTCAAAACAAAGATGTATCCCTAACTTACAAGGTATTCAAAGATATTGGGAAGACTTAAAGCACAAAATTTTTTATTTTTAAGAACATTGCCAAAATCCTCCCCCACACCTAAATAATACATTGTCCTCAATGTATCAACAAGTAAAATACTCACAAAAATAATAATGATAATGAAAAAGTAAATGAGAAGGGAAGAAGAACTCCGATGTGATGTGGACTCGAATGAGTGGAGAGGTTCCAAGGAAAGCTGAAGAGTGGCGTGAGCACGATTTATTGAGGTTAATCTTCTTCATCAAGAACATCTGAAGGCTTAAAATAAAATCAACGAAAGTAAAGAAAACTAAATATAATAAAGAAATGAAAATTCAAAAGCGAGAATAAAGAAAATATTTGGGTTGCCTCCCAAAAAGCGCCTTTGTTTTATGTCTTTGGCTAGACACAGTCGCAAAGCGAATAATTCATCCAATGCCTTTTAAATTAGATTGTGCATCTAATTTTAGCTCATTCCCAACACTTCCTTGGGCAACATCAAGAATCAATCTGACAAAGAGAATGCACATCAGTAGGATGTTTCACAGCTTCAAATATGTTAAACTTAACAATCTCTCCATCAAACTCGACGGAGAGAGTACCCTCATTTACATCAATTTTTGTCTTGGCAGTTTTCATGAAAGGTCTTCCTAATAAGATTGAAGCTGATTTTGAAGAAGGATGATCTTCCATCTCTAAGATGTAAAAATCTACAGGAAATATAAGCTCATTAACCTGCACCAAAACATCTTCTACTATCCCAAGTGGGTGAATATAAGAACGGTCAGCCAATTGAATAACTACACCAGTCGATTGCAAGTCATTCAACTTTAAATCTTGGTAAACAGAAAATGGCATGACATTAATTGAAGCTCCTAAATCTAGCATAGCATGCTCAACTTTCTTTTCACCAATTACACAAGGTAATGTAAACATACCTGGATCCTTGCATTTTTCTGGCATATTCTTTTGTAATATCGCTGACACATTCTTACTTACCTCAACCTTCCCCTTTTCTTTCATCTTCCTCTTGTTGGTGCACAATTCTTTCAAGAACTTTGCATATTTGGGGATTTGTTTGATCGCATCCAACAAGGGGATGTTAATTTGCACTTTCCTGAATGTGTCCAGAATCTCCTTTTCTTGCTCATCTTCTTTTGGCTTAGCTAACCTGCTAGGAAAAGGAGGTGTAGGTGTGTAAGATGAAAGAGATAAAGGAGGATCGAATTTTACCCCACGCCTTGTTTTAGATGGAGCGTCTTCATCTTCGTCTCCCTTGGCCATTTCAGCGTCTTTAGGTGGAGTTGATCCTGAAGGAATTTCTTTTCCGCTTCGCAGTGATATTGCACTACAGTTCTCCCTTGGGTTGACTTCTGGTTGTGAAGGCAACTTTCCAGAATTTTGAGCTTCCAACTTGCTAACGGATGTGGCTAATTGAGTGATTTGGTTGCCCAAATTCTGGATGCTTGTCCTTGTTTCCTGCTGAAGTTGAAGAGTATTGGTAGCAAGATTCTTAACAATATCTTCCAAAGACATACCTGAGTTGGGAGCTTGAGTTTGTGCAGGGATTGGAGGTGGTCTAGTGAAGTTCTGAGGCGGTGGCCTTTGTTGTCCTCCTTGGTTTCCATAGCTAAAGTTAGGATGATCCCTCCATCCAGGATTGTAGTGATTTGAATAGGGATCATACTTCCTTTGTGCGTGACTAGGAAACCCATTTATAGCATTGGCTTCTTGTGTGGAGTCTTGTTGCAATGTGGGGCACATATCAGTAGGATGCCCATGAAGTGAGCATATCCCACACGCTTTCACCGTTTGCAGTTGCCCTACAGCCATTTGACGAACCAAAGCAGTTAAATCAGAAATTTGATTTTTAAGGTCACTTACCTCGTTAACGTGCTTGATAGATCCTCCACCCGCTCTTGTACCAAATTGTTGAGAAGTTTCAGCCATGTTTGAAATCAATTGTTTGGCTGCTTCCGGTGTCTTGTTCACTAAAGCTCCACCACTTGCTGCATCAATCATACTCCTATCCATTGGCAACAATCCTCGTAGAAATATTGGATGAGGAGTTGATCCAAATTACTGGTGGGAAAGCTAGCACATAATCGCTTGAATCGCTCCCAAGACTGACAAATGCCTCCTCAAAGGATTTGTGTGATACCATAAATCTCCTTCCTAATATTAAGAGCTCGTGAGGTGAAAGAATTTCTCCGTAAATAGCCTCTTCATCTCATTCCATGTGGTGATAGAACCTAAGGTAGATAATAGAGCCAATCTTTAGCTTGATCCTTCAAAGAGAATGGAAAGGCTCTAAGGTTGATTTGCTTCCTGGATACACCATGTGGCTTCATTCCAGCAAACAATGTGAAATTCTTTAAGATGCTTGTGAGGATCTTCACCGCACAACCACGAAAAGAAGGAAGTAAATGAATCAAACCAGATTTTAATTCAAAATCATTAGCAATAT
This sequence comes from Citropsis articulata, assembly GCA_030449925.1. Lineage (NCBI taxonomy): Eukaryota > Viridiplantae > Streptophyta > Magnoliopsida > Sapindales > Rutaceae > Citropsis > Citropsis articulata. Next base: position 222,045 of record JASUUH010000135.1, on the reverse strand, counting down.
TGGGAAAAGTAATGCATAGGGTTGTTGATTCAAATCAGCGCGAAGTTCTTCGAGAGTTAGTCCGCCATCTTTTCTTCAATTTCTGCAAAGATGGATGTACCACCAGCAGTTAAATCTATCTCTGCCTCTTCCTCAAGACGACGTTTTCCTTCTCTAGTTTCTTTCCTCAATTGACGCGCTGTCCTCTCGATTTCAGGATTATACTGCAAATTAGGAGTCTGAGAAGAACGGGTCATAAACTAAATAAACAATTAAACAATGAAAAACTAAAAATTAGTTCCCCGGCAACGGCGCCAATTTTGACGGAGTTTGTCGAAGCTCCTCAAAAACAAATACTGATTCACCTAAATAAAATTGTAGAAATTGTGAGACCAGGTCGAATCCCAAGAGAACTATGTATTTTAATTTCTCAAAGTCTAAAACAAAAATTAATTTTCCAAAGATTTAGATTTTGCACGAACCGGATAGTTGCTTTCTTGCAAAACCGGATAACCGCTTTTGAATGATTTCGGAGCTATCCGCTAACCGGATAAGCGGAACCGAGACCTTGCATTCGTGACACTGGATTTATTCGGACAACCGGATAAGGGATCGAACAATCAATTCTGCTTTGTTGCCGAATTGAACCGATAACCGGTTGGAAAAATCCGGAACCGCTTTGTCTTTCTTCTGCTCGACTTGATTCGGCTAACCGGGGAAATGAAATCCGCTGAGTTGAAAGAATTTCTGGCGCGATCCGCTAACCGGTTGAGGGAAAATCCTAAGACCGAATGTTGCTTGTGACGGATCCGGAAAGATTCGGACGTACATCGAGATCAGGAGACCGAATGCGTCGTGATGATTCTGCGATGCGATCCGTCTTTGGTGAAATCTAGACCGGTTGTGACTTGATGAAAGAGCTAATCGGCTTGCCGGATGAGGAAAACCGGTGAGACCGCTTTGCGTAGTCTTCTCTTTCTCGACGTTATCCGGACAGGAAATGGAACCCAAGACCGGTTAGCCAATCTCTTTTCGGAGCTTATTCGGACTTCCTTAAGAGAAACCGTAAGCCGCTTTGTCGATTCTCCGGATTACGGACACAAACGTTAGCCGATAGTGATAACCGGTGATCCGCTTATCGGGTTTTAATGGTTTTTAACGAGAATTTGATAAAACAAATAAAAATTAAATAAAATTAAATAAAACAAGATGTAAAATTAAATAAGGAAAAATCAATCTTACCAAGCTTCCAATCCAAGGGTATCAATTCCATCCAATTGCAATTTTGATCATAGGCCAAAAATATAAATTACTCAATCCAAGAACTTAGTCTACTTAATCGGAAAAGTCAGAAAGTAATTATTCTCCTAATATATTGACTCAAACAATCGCTTAATCCAAACTTATCACCAATTTAATCGGGCATCATCGTTCCATATCAAATTTAGTGATAGCATTAAGAAAAGTGAGAATGACTAAAACAAGATCAATTAATTCAGATTACTCCAATTTAATCAATTTGTATTTTTATTTCCCTAGAGCCTATCATGCAAGCTATGTAATTGTGGCCATCAATATACACACACATGAGCCAACTCCTTGCTACTCAATTCAGTTATTCATGACAATTACGGATCACAAACTCCTGACTAGCGATAGAAAAATAAATATTGAATTAAGGCGTCAACTCAATCAATATAAATAATTCATAGATAATGAGAACAAGAAAATAAAAATTACTTGGATAGAAGAAATTCTTGTTAAGTTCAAAGCCTCACAAAACTACAACTGGAATTTGATTACCCTTGGACCGGAATTAAAAGCTTAGCCACTCATGGTGGCCAAACAAAACATAAGTTGTTTAAAGAAATTGATTGCGGCCTTTGACTTGTTCTTGCTCACGTCCAGCAGCCAACCCCTTTGCTTCCTCACGTTCAAGCCTTTTATAATGCTTGCTTTTTGCTTCTCTTCGGTTGCTTTCCTTTTCCTCTTTGGCTTCCTCTTTTGCTAGCTTTCCTAATCCTTCTTGGCTTCTTCTTCTCTTAATGCTAGGAAACCGTCTCATTCAAGTCAACGGTCAGCCCACGATTGCAAAGCCCAAATAAAGCTCTTTTATCCACTTTTTATCATAATCTCCATGATTCATCTCCTAAATCAATTCAAATATAATTTCCACGAATTAGCACAAGATCAATCAAAATACGAGGGAATTAAATAAAATATAATATGACTATTTATGACCTATCAGGGACATCCCACACATGTCGGTGTTGGATTTTGTTTACCACTTTCCAATTTGATCCTAATTGATAGTCATCAACATAGAAGACTTGTTGGGCTTGAATTGCTAAAATAAAAGGATCATTCTTGTACCACATTCTGCCTACATTAATGCTCGTGAGATGATAATCCTTTTGTATTCTCTTTTTGTTAAAGTCAGTATCAAACCAATCACATTTAAATAAGATAACCCGATTTCCGGAAATATAATTTAGCTCTATAACGCTAGATAAAACACCATAAAAATCAACATCGACGCTGCCATGTTGACCTTGTACCATAACCCCACTATTTTGAGTTTTTAGATTCTTATCACGAGAGTGAACATGATATCGAACTCCATTGACATTACATCCAGTGCAGTGCATAGCAGGATATGGACCACAAGCCAATGAATAAAATTGGTTAGTGGCATCTATCGACCCTTCACAACGTGTAGTCATCATCTACAAAGAAATAATGAAAAGTAATTTAATCCTAAAGTTTATTCAAGTATAAATATTAAATTACTAAATGAAATTCATTACAAACCCGATTTTTAAACCACATAGGGAATTGTTCTTCTTGTCTTTTAGATATATTAGAACAATTTTGTACCTCCAACTCCGTAGCATGCTCACTATATCAAAAATTTTTATTAAAATCAGAAATTAAAAAAATCTTATAAACAGCATGTATATATATGTTTCAAAGATTATAATATACTTACTCCAAGTAAGGTTGCAATTCCTCGCAATTGTTCAAGGCATACCAATGAGCTTTTTCTATAAGTTCTAGAGGTAGTTGTATTTCTTCCCTTTTACCAAATGGCCTAGCGCATTGGTTGAATATCGATAAACCAGACTTTTCTTCATTTTGTCTATCATCATTTCGCTCATGTCGATTAAACTTTGTTTCAATTCCACTAAGGTACATCGAGCAAAATGTAAGTGCTTCTTCCACAATATATGCCTCAGCAATAGAACCTTCAGGTCTAGCTTTATTTCTCACATATTTTTTTAATTTCCCTAAGTACCTTTCAAATGGATACATCCACCTAAATGCAACAGGACCAGCAAGTTTTGCTTCTAATGGCAAATGTACTGCCAAATGAACCATAATGTCAAAGAAAGCAGGTGGAAATATCCTCTCCAACTTACAATGAATGAGGATAATTTCCTTGGCTAATTTATTTAAATCACTAACACACAGAGTTTTGCACATATTTGTTTAAAGAAGTTTGACAACTCTACAAGTAATCTTGTACAAACATCTTCTCAAATATGGTCGATACCAATTGGAAGCAACTGCTGTAATAACACATGACAATCATGACTTTTTAGTCCTGAAATCTTACCCTCATTAACATTCACATTCCTTGAAATATTAGAAGCATATCCATCAGGATACTTAATAGATTTCAAAAATCGACAGAAATCTTTTCTTTCAGCTAAAGCAAGTGTATAACATGCATGAGGTTTTAAAACCCTTGGCCCATCAGGTATTAAATGTAACTCAGTTCTAATATTCATTTTTTCTAAATCTTTTCTAGCCTTGATAGTGTCTTTTGTTTTCCCTTCGATATTCAACAATGTCCCAATGATGCTATCACATATATTTTTCTCTATGTGCATTACATCAAGATTATGACGTAACTTTAGTTTGGACCAATATTCTAACTCAAAAAATATACTTTTCTTCGTCCAATTCAAGTTCTCATAAGAATGTTTTCTTTTTCGACCAGAACACTTTGGACTTTTGCCAAATTGAACATGTTCGACACACTCAAGTTGTTTCAGAATCTCATCTCCTGACAACACCTTAGGTGCTGGATTCTTTTCTGGTAAGAGCATGTAACCGACGATGACCCATGTAACAAATTTTATTTATCAAAGGTTGTGATGATGTATCTTTGTTACATACTGGACATGCCTTGTAGCCTTTGGTACTCCAACCTGATAAGCTACCATAAGCTGGAAAGTCATTCACTGTCCACAAAACGCATGCATGTAGACTAAAACTTTCGTTTTTAGATACATCATAAGTGTCAATGCCATCAGTCCATAGTTCTTTCAAGTCTTCTATCAAAGGTTGTAAATACACATCAATGTCTCTTCCAGGTGCTTTTGGACCGGGAATAAGAAGCGACATCATTGTAAATGGAGATTTCATGCATTTCCAAGGTGGTAGATTATAAGGAACAAGCATTACTGGCCATGTACTATGGGCATTGCTCATATGACCAAATGGATTGAAACCATCAGTTGCAAGACCCAATCTAACATTGCGTGGATCTTGAGCAAAATGAGGATATCGGTTATCAAAGTCCTTCCAACCTTCAGAATCAGCTGGATGCCTTAAAACACCCTCTGTTTCAACACGTTTATCCTTATGCCACCTCATATCAGAAGCTGTATACCTTGACATAAACAACCTCGTAGTCAGGTTTTAATGGAAAATAACGTAAGACCTTTTCGGGATCTTTTGCCTTTCCCATTATCAAATTTATATCTAGACTCATCACAAATGTGACATTTATCAAGATCAATATTCTCTTTCCAAAATAGAACACTATCATTTTCACATGCATGAATTGATTCATAACCCAATCCTAAGTCAAGAAACATTTTATTAGCCTCATAGTATGACATTGGAATGTTTGAACCTTGGGAAGCAAATCCTTTAAGAATTGGAGCAACATGTCAAATGATTTATCACTCGGTGATTACATTTTAATGTGCATTAACTTGACAATGCAAGTTAAAGTCGAATACTTAGAACAGCCGGATATACTTCCTCGCTAGAAAGATCAAATAATTTTTCAATTCTTGGAAGATATTTCCAGCTTCCACATTATTTGATTCCGCTTAGACCGTGTCAATATTCATATCTATTTCCCCACAAATGTCGACAACATCTCAAGACATCCATCATCATCATTATCATTACCCATTTGATTTGTATCCTCATCCAAACTAGCTCTACCACGCCAATTTCAGGTTGTTCTCCATGTAAAGTCCAGGTTTTATAGCTTTTAGAGAATCCTTTTAGGATTAAATGGCTTGAAATGATTTTACATTAAATGATCGGGTATTCAGATAATCGCGACACCGTGTCTTACCATCTTGGTCTAAATTTTTTCGGCAATTTCAATGAAAGACTTAACACCGTCACGAAACTCCTTGGACAATCTATTTGACAACCACATCCAATTCTTATCCATCATTAAAGTCCACATAAAGACAAACAATCTATTAGTTTATTAATTATGTACCTTGATTCTTATTCTTTTCCTATTCCACATTGGTGATTTTATGAAAATTAAATCTTATATATATTTTAATCATTAAATTGAATGTAATTTTGCAGGATCATTTTATAATTATATGATAATGGTGATGAACTAGTATTTCAGGGAGTTGATTATTTATATTTTAGTATTTTTTACAGTTTGTTATACAAAGTCTAAGTTATAACAATATATTTAGTTATCATTTTGTAGTATTGAGAAAAAAATAACAGTAAACATACCTTGAACCTATTAATTATTAAAGTATAAATATCAAAAAGCCAACAATACATGGCTCCTCAAACTATTCATTATTAAAATATTACATATTTTCATTTATTAAATATATTTTTGAAATATTTCTATGATAATGTTTTAATGGTGTTGAAATAGTATTTGAGGGAGTTAGATTCTTTATATTTTTTTATTTTTTTATAGTTTGTTATACAAAGTCTAAGTTATACTAATATATTTAGTGATAATTTTGATTTAAAAACAATTTCAACGACATGTAACCTATTAATTATTAAAGCATAAATATTAAAAAGTCAATCACACATGGCTCATGAAACTATTAATTATTGAAATATTAAATCAATTTAATAATGAAAGCAGAATATAATATAAAACAAAAAAATAATCAAACCTGGTGAATGGAGAATGGAGAACCCCTAGGAAAAGTTGATGGACGAGAGAAAGAAGCAAAAGCTATTGGATGAAAATCCCTACACAAAAGTACAATATAATATATGTCAGTACTCTTTCAACCATACATGGCTCGTGAAACTATCAATTATTGAAATCTTAAACTAGTATAATAATGAATGCAGAATATAATATAAAAATAATATAAAACAAAAAAATCAAACCTTGGTGAGTGGAGAATGGAGAATCCCGAGGAAAACTTGGTGGATAAGAAAAAGCAATAGTTGCTGGATGTTAATCACTACACAATTTGCAATATAACAGATGTCAGAAAGTGTACTTGCTCGTCAAGGAGGAAAAAACAAGAAAAGACAAAAAGATACAGTTACAATATGAATAAAATAAACTAATAATAAAATAACCTAAGAGAAACATTAGAAAACACACATCACTTTGTTTCTTTGAAAAGCGTGAAACACAAAGACAATTAGAAGTGGCGGGTGAGGAAATAATTTGTAATGAAAACCTTATAAAGTAGGGTTTAAAGATGTGATAATAGCCTCATAGTTACAGGTGAGTTAAATTAGTACATGTGGCAATTTATGTTATAATAAGGTGTCATTACTTAAACAAATTAAGAAACTAATTTTGTGAGACATCGATCTCATGCCGCCAAAATTTATTCTTTTAACCAAAATTATATTTAACTAAAAATATAAACATTACAATCAGTAAAATAATAATTTATTTTTATTTTATTGAAAACATAAATAGGATGCTAGTAGACTACTTATTCTTATTTTTCTTTTATAATTTGGAAGTTACCATGAGAAAATCTTTTTATAGAAATAAAATAAAACAATCACCAGATCATTAGAATATAACACAACCTCCATAACAACTGCAAATAATAAAATTATAAATCTAACATAAGAAACTTCTAAAAAGATGCAGATAAAAGACAATCACTAGAATTGCAGAAGTTGATACCTTTTATCAAGTTTCTCATCTCGATCACATCTAGCAAGGCAGACCGCCAAAAACTCATTAATATGTATTAAAGAAGATCAAAAATTAAAATTCAAATATAGTAACAAATTAATAACTACAACTAACATTCAAATCCATTAACAAATTAAAAGATTGAATTTCATTTTATACATGTACCTTGAAAGAAGAAGAACCATTAGTTCTGTTTCTTCCTTTTCTTGTCCCATGAGTAGTAGTCACAGATTTGATGTGTCACCATTCTCAGACATTTCCAAGTCGCTCCTTGTGGGAAAAGTCTTACCGCTGCTCACTAGAGAGTCATCTAGAAATTTAAACACAACCATAAGCTATACAAATAGACAAGAGAGAGAACACCATCGAGATTATGGAGACAACGTGGCTCACCCCATCGGATAATGGAGAATATAAACAAATATATATATATATATAACATACCAAAACATGATTAAGACATGTAAGAAAGGAACTTCAAAGTACTAAAGTGTAAATAATGATTCAAAAAATACACATGCGATCATTATGGGAAAATGAAAATGAATATAATTCTAGAGATCAAGATTCTATAGAATATGGTAAATAAAAAAAGGGTAATAGCACTATATTAATGGTCGCTAAAGGAGATATGAAGAATAAGAAGAATTATATTAAAAGTAGAAACATGATGATTAATTATAGCTTCGGACTAGTGAAGGTTTATACCGACTTGAGTTTTGGAAAGGCATGCCCATTTAAAGTTGGAGACATCCGAATCAATAAATCAGAAAATTTTTCATCTTCTCTTAGCCATTCAACGTAGGCAAGAGCATCTCTGATGGCCTCTTGATCGCACAAAGATGAAGCAAATCATATGGAAGAGGCGCCTTACTCAACAAAACATCGAACCGAGTCCAAGCTTCCCACTTCTATTATCATACTTGTCCATCAAAAGTGGAGAATCAAGGTGGGACTGCATACCCAACATGTAAAGAGCATCCTCAATTCCATCGGATCAATTTTCCCACTTCTATCTCGATCATATCTCTCAAATATAGCCTACAAGAGCAAATTTCATAAGCACACAAAAATGTCTGATTACCACTTCATCTAAGCAAAATCGCATATTGGGAATACATCGGATAGGCACAGCAGTGAATAAAACTCATTGCTCAAAGTGGAATTCATTTCATCAAACTTATGTTGAACAAGTGACAAAATTAATTTCAGAACTCGCTTTAGCAAAAGCTCAGCTTTTTTCAAGACAAAGATCAACACCTTTAATGGAATGCAAATTAGTTCTTTTATTTTATTCAACCTTCAAAAGATTTCAACCACCACACAGAGAGGATTGACACATTGAAACCATCATGCCAACATAAAACAGGCATAGGAAAAGCTAGTTATTAAACGCATGAAAAAAGAGTTGCATGAAAAATTTGGAATATAACTTTACATCAATTACTTGGAAGGATTCTGGAAATTCAAAGAATAATCAAGAAGACTACTTACGCATTGACCAAGGCAACCCCACAAATCGAAATTCTTTAGGCCCCTGCAATGAGATTTAGGCCAACATCAATTCATCTTCATGGAGGTTAAAGATACCAACAAAGTAAAGCAAAAGCCAAAAAGCCAATTTAATACAAGTCAAAACCATTGGCATAGAAATGAAAAATTGTAATCTAAAATCCGAAAGTCGCCTATTCAATTTGCGATCCAAAACCCATTTGAATAATTGTATTAATTAATCAAATTCAAAAAAAAGGAAATCCCATTCTAACCAAACATGAACTTAAAAATTTTCCTCCCCAAAAACGTTCATCTAAAACTTACCAATTCTCAAGGAATCATGAGGATTCTTGAAAAGAAACATGAGCAATCTAATAAGATCGAGACTAAACCTCGGTACCCGGAAGAAAGTGCTTGCTGCAACTCATTCTCATCAATAAACCCACTTCTATCTCTATCAACCATTTCAAAGCTCCTTATAACATCTGGGTGGGTCCCCGTGGAAAGGCGGAGTGCCCATATGCCCGTAACTTCGTGGCCGGGTATGATATTGTCGGCGGTATGAGGCGGAGGCTGGGCATAATAGCTTTGAGCCAAGATGAGTTATTGTAAGAGGAGTTGTTGTTGGTCTCCAGAGAAGCAAGGCGCGTAGGATTGAGATGAAGAGTAAGATCCGTGTAATATGACATTTGATGGTGATGATGGTGATTATGATTTGTGATTTTACTGGATTTTTAAAATTTACTTACAAAAATTAAAACGTCAACGCTATGAGCAGAGAACAAGATCACAAAGCGTAGAAGCGAGAGAGACTGGAATTCTTGAAGAAACGTGATGAATGAAATTCGATGCTATTAAAATTATTTTTTCAAATTATCGAGACGGGTTTTGGGTTTAAGAGGAAATTCTGAAATGCCGACTCAATTTGATAATTTAATAAGGGAATAAGACGAAGATGGAGCTGTTTTGTGGAGGCATTGGTGCCAAAACTTTCATCGAAAGGATGTGAAGAAATGGAAACAAAAAGACAAGTGGTGGACAACTGTGACAAAATGTCATTAATAAGTGTTTTTACGATTAATTATTTATATATTTATTAACTTATTTAATTTTGTCTAACCTTCAATTTACATCTCATTACAAGTAATTATGTGTTAACTTTACAAGTAATTATGTGTAAACTAAAGTTAGTATGCTATATCCATTTAAAAAAAAAAACAAAACAAGTGCCCTAAACATATGATAATACTAGTACTAATAGAAATAATTATATTAGTAAATAGTTTTAGCTACTAAATAGAAATAATTTCTTTTTTAGCTACTAAATAGTTTTGTCAAAATAATTATATTTTCCCACTATATATTTTGTCATAAAAGATTATATGTTGTCCCAAAATAGCTAATTTTAGACCCTTTTTTATGCCCCAAAAGAACATCTTTTTCAACTATTAAAAGCAAAAAATATTTTATCCTATTTTTTAGCTACCAAGTAATGTGTCTCAAAAAGAAAAAATTTAGATATAAAATATTAAATTAATCAAGACAAAACTTTCAACTACTATTTCTTAGTTTTGTCATTATAAGTAATTATATATGACAAAAAAATATGGTCTTAAAATTAGGCAAAACCAAAATAGTTTTGAAGACTAATATCTTGTGTCACAGATTATTTGGACAATTTTACACCCTTGTTTTAGTTACAAAATAGTTTTGTCTCTTGTAATTGTATTTTGTGACCATTTATTTTGTCATAAATGGTGAAATATTGTCACAAAATATTCACTTTTGGAGGGAAATTCTTGTGCCAAAAAAAATTTGTCTTTTGGCAACTAAAATAATTTTTGTCATAAAAAAGTTTAATTGGTGACCAATTAACGGGTCACAAAATAAAAATTATTGGTGACAATATATTATAAGCCAAAACCAGACTATTAGCTACGATTTCAAAAATTTGTCATAATAAGTACCATTTTATGACCAAATTTAAAAATGTTGTAAAAAATATCGTCTTAAAAAGTTAAATTTGTTGTAGTGAGGGATCACTACAGAATCAGAGAGCTTTAAGGATAGTGGCTTTGGTCCTCCACCCGCAAAGTGGAAAGGAAAATGAGACCACTTTGCTAATTTCTCAGGATGCAACAAGTAATTAAATAGTCTTATTTATTCGTTCTTAACGAGAACTTTCGTTTCTATCTGTAAGCATACGTATCCTTTTTTACAAGAGATACAACCTTTTCAAAAGTTAATGTCTAATTCGATCTACGAAAATTCTTGTTGTCAAGTAATCTTCTTTGGTTAAACAACTGCTTTTCTTGAAAATCAAACCATCCTGCATTTTAAACATACTCGTTTTCCAATCAATTAATTAAGATACATATACACTGTATTATTATTTTTTATTATTATTATTAGTAGTAGTATCAGTAGTTTCATTATCTATTAATTTACAAGTTCGTACTTCTATATTTATATTTTATTACATTATATATATATATATATATATATATATATATATATGAAATGCAACATCCGATCAAACATGTTTGTGTTTGATCATCTATATTGCGCTATTTGGGTAATTACAGCAAGCTTATAGGGCAAGATACTTCAATCTCGATGGCACCCCCAATCCTTGGGACATCTTATCGCCGATAGATGTTGAAGGCCACGGGACTCACACGTCATCAACTCTAGCAGGCAACGTAGTTGCAAATGCAAGTCTTTATGGACTAGCCCAGGGGGCTGCCCGCGGTGCAGTTCCAAATGCTAGGGTGGCTGCATACAAAGTCTGTTGGGTCAGCTCAGGTTGGTCGGATATGGACATACTTGGTGCATTTGATGTGGCTATTCATGATGGTGTGAACGTTATATCAATCTCTATTGGTGGGGCGACTGAGGATTATGCATCGGATACTATATCAATCGGTGCATTTCATGCCTTAAAGAAAGGGATTGTTACTGTTGCTTCAGCTGGTAACTATGGACCCAAGTGGGGTACTGTATCTAACCATGCACCATGGCTTGTGACAGTAGCAGCTAGTGGCATTGGTAGGCAGTTCAAGAGCAAAGTTAATACAGGCAATGGAAGAAGCGTCTCAATGAGTATTGTAGTACAATTTTCATATATATGCTGCGGAAAAATCATTATAGTTCTTTTAAAGGATCAAGATCGTTCCAGGTCGGAGCCTTTCCTAGCGAAATTCAGATAATGTTGTTCACATTTTTCTAGGGGTTGGAGTCAACACATTTGATCCAAAGGAGAAATTTTACGCACTTGTTAGTGGGGCTGATGTTGCCAAGAACTCTGAAAGCCGGGATAGTGCAAGGTAGTAATTTAATCATCCGAGTTATTTTAATTGTTATATATATATATATATATATATGTATATATATAGTCTCGATGGAAAAGAAAAAGAAAAAGAAAACAAAAAATGATTACGAATATCTATCCATAATTAATTGCAGATTCTGTTTTGATGACTCATTGGACCTTAAAAAGGTGAGGGGAAACCTTGTTTACTGCAAGCTAGGAACATGGGGTGCTGATTCTGTTATTAAAGGAATTGGAGGGGTTGGCATTATAGTTGGAAGTGAGCAGTTTCTAGATGTTGCCCAGATCTTTATGGCACCGGTAACCATGGTTAATGTCACTGATGGTGATAACATTACTGATTATATTCATTCTTCAAGGTAAAAGATCAAATTATCTGTTCTGTCCAGTGAATCAAATTATCTGTTCTGTCCAGTGACAGCCCTGCAGGCATATGTTGCTAGCTTGAAATTATAGCTTTGATTGTTCAGAGTTTTTCAAATGTTTGATAATTTGTCTGAATGAATATTCAACTTTCTTGTATGAATGCGGATCACCATCGGCAGTGATATACAAATCCCAGGAAGTCAAAGTCCGTGCTCCATTTATAGCTTCTTTTTCTTCTCGGGGCCCAAATCCAGGGTCAAAACACCTTCTGAAGGTATAAATCTACAGTTTCATCCTTAAATCTTTTCTCTTTTTGGCTGCTCCTAGTAATAAGACCGGGTACTGACTGTTTCTTTTTGTAATGTGCATTATCAGCCTGATATTGCAGCACCAGGCATTGATATTTTGGCATCTTACACTCTAATGAACTCACTTACTGGGTTGAAAGGTGACACACAATATTCAAAATTTACTCTCATGTCCGGAACTTCCATGGCTTGCCTTCATATTGCTGGTGTAGTTGCCTATGTTAAGTCATTCCATCCAAGTTGTTCTCTGGCCGCAATCAAATCAGCCATCATGACCACAGGTAAAACATTATCTAAGTTTCTCAATTCCTCTTGATAAAGGCATCTCTGGACTTGTTATTTTCACTTTCGTCATTGGCTTACTTTTATATGAATCTTTATCCAGAAAAACCAATGAGCCAGAGGGTTAACAATGAGGCTGAATTTGCCTATGGCGCCGACCAAGTGAACCCATAGAAAGCAGTGAGCCCTGGCTTAGTTTATGACATGGATGACATGAGTTACATCCAATTCCTATGCCACGAGGGTTATAACAGATCATCTCGAGCTGTTTTTTTGAACAGTCGGTTCAAAATCCATAAATTGCACCTCATTGATTCCTGGAGTCGGCTATGATGCTCTTAACTATCCTACAATGCAAGTAAGCTTGAAAAGCAATGGAGAGCTAACCACAGCCATTTTCCGAAGGAGAGTCACCAATGTTGGCCCTCGTCTATCAATCTACAACGCCCCAATTAAAGCTCCAAAAGGAGTGAATATCACTGTTAAGCCAATGAGTCTCTCCTTCTCTAGAACCTCGCAGAAACGGAGCTTCTCAGTCGTGGTGAAGGCAAAACCAATGTCAAGTACACAAGTGCTGTCAGGTTCGCTTGAATGGAAAAGCCCTCGTCACGTTGTTAGGAGTCCTATTGTCATTTACAGGTCCCAAGACTGATTAATTCATTCATATCAAAGAGTTTAAAAGATAAGAAAATTTAATTCAACAGAAAGATGCTATTGCCAAACTGTACCACTTTCTGAATGTATTTGTGCTTGTGCAACGTCGCCACAGTCACCCCATTATCAAAAACAAATAAATGAATAAAGTTCCTCAATGAGAAAAAGATTGAAGGTGAAATAGTCTAATTAGTTCCTTTCAAATGAAGTGAAAAAAAAAATAGTCTAATTAGTTTTGTCCCGTAAAGGCACTAAGGTTTCATGGCTTTGGCTACAATAACGTTGGCATGGTAGCCGGCACCATGCCGGGCTCTCAAAAATGAGAGCCCAGCTGTCTTTAAATGCCATTTGGCAGCCAAAGACTTGGCGCAATCGGTTAACAAACCGGTTGCACTTTAAAATATATATATATATATATATATAATACAATATAAAAATGAAAAAATTAAATAAAATGTCAAAATATAATTAATAGCAAAAAAATAAAGAAATAAAAAATGAAAAAATAGTATTTCATGTTTAACGTTATATGTTGCATGTTTTGAATAAAGTCAAAATAAAAAATATTCTCGAATATTCTCGTCCGTTTCATGTCTGACGTCTAAGTTGTAAATTTTACGTGATAAGTTCCATATTGCATGTTTGACGTTAGATGTTGAATAAAGCAAAATAAAGAATATTCCGAATATTCTCCGAATGTTACGTTAGAAGTTGCATGTTTCCCATGAAGGGTTGGAAGTCGCATGTTTAACGTCAGTGGTTGCACATCGGACGTGACGGTTGCTTGTTTGACATTAGATGTTGCATATTTTGAATAAAGCCAAAACAAAGAATATTCCCGAATATTCTCTCTCGTTTCATGTTTGACGTCCAAGTTGCAAACTTTACGTGATAAGTTGCATGTTTCCCGTGAAGGGTTGGAAGTCGCATGTTTAACGTCAGTGGTTGCACATCTGACGTAACGGTTGCATGTTTGACGGTTGATGTTGCATGTATTGAAAAAAGCCAAAATAAAGAATATTCCAAAATATTCTCTCCCGTTTCATGTTTGACATCCAAGTTGCGAACTTTGCGTCAGAAGTTGCATGCGTGAAGGGTTGGAAGTCGCATGTTTAACGTCAGCGGTTGCACGTCTAACGTAACGGTTGCATGTTTGACGGTTGATGTTGCATGTATTGAATAAAGCCAAAATAAAGAATATTCCCAAATATTCTCTCTTGTTTCACATTTGACGTCCAAGTTGTAAACTTTACGTGATAAGTTGCATGTTTCCTGTGAAAGGTTGGAAGTCGCATGTTTAACGTCAGTGGTTGCACATCTGACGTAACGGTTTCATGTTTGACGTTAGATGTTACATGTTTTGAATAAAGCCAAAATCAAGAAAATTCCTAAATATTCTCTCCCGTTTCATGTTTGACGTCCAAGTTGCGAACTTTATGTCAGATGTTGCATGTTTCCCATGAAGGGTTGGAAGTCGCATGTTTAACATCAGTGGTTGCATGTCTGACGTAACGGTTGCATGTTTAACGTTAGATGTTGCATGTTTTGAATAAAGCCAAAATCAAGAAAATTCCTAAATATTCTCTCTCGTTTCATGTTTGACGTCCAAGTTGCGAACTTTACGTCAGATGTTGCATGTTTCCCGTGAAGGGTTGGAAGTCGCATGTTTAACGTCAGTGGTTGCATGTCTGACGTAACGATTGCATGTTTGACGGTTGATATTGCATGTATTGAATAAAGCCAAAAGAAAGAATATTCCCGAATATTCTCTCATGTTTCATGTTTAACGTCCAAATTGCGAACTTTACGTGATAAGTTGCATATTTTGTGTGAAGTGTTGCAAGTTACATGTTGAACGTCAGCTGTTGCAGCTCGGACGTAACTGTTTCATGTTTGACGTTAGATGTTGCATGTATTGGATAAAGTAAAAATAAAGAATATTCCCGAATATTCTGTCCCGTTTCTTGTTTGATGTCCAGGTTGTGAACTTTACGTTAATAAAAGCTAACGCCTTAATAATTTCGAAAGCAATAAGTTCAATAAAAGCACAAGAATAAACGAGTAACAAACATACGAATTTGATTATCCAAGCCTTCCAAGATTTCAAGGTGTCAATGAACCTTTACAACAAAGAGATTATCTCTCAGTGGCTTCACTCAAGTGTCTCACACACTCAAACACTCACAAATTTGATGAGAAAAAGAAAATTACGACAAAAACTCTCTTGAAGAGTAGATATACAAATTTAAGAACGTTAGGTTGTTCAATGTATGATGATTTGTGAAATGAGAGGTTAATATATGTTGTGTACTTTTTGTTTTTGCTTGTAAGAAACCTTTGAAAAGAATTGGATTTGAGTTTTTATAGTTGAAGCTCAAAAACTAGCCGTTATGAGTATTTTGGTGATATTCTTTATTTTGGTTTTTGTGAATTCGGTTAGCCGCTTCAAGTTACCGATTCAGCAAATATTTGAATTTTTTAACATTCGGTATACCGCTTTTGTTTCAGTATGTTACTAGGGAAATTCGGTCTTGCACTTAGTGAAATCAGGATAGCCGATTGATACAGTACCCGATATAGTGAATAATTTTTTAAAATTATAATTTGACCCTAAAACCTTTTATAACTGTATTATGGCCTGAAAAGTTATAAGTTTTGTAATTAAGTCCAATTTCAGACTTTCTAAGTAATTTCAAAAAGGTTTAAAGACTCCCCATGCATAAATACATATGAATAATTTTCATAACAAATAAATTTTTCATATTTCTCCCTTACAAATTTTATCTCCCTCTTGATCATCAAAAAGAATAAAAGCTCAAACATAAAAAAAGTGCATAACAACCAATCAAAGCAAATCCATATCATCCAAAACAAATACATAATCCAAAACATAAAAAAACAAGCACAATTATCCAGATAATCCAAAAAGCAAATGAAAGAGCATAAAGTAGTAAATGTTCATGTGTACAAAAACAAGCATAAAAGACTACTGAGGTGGTGAAGATGGTGGTGATGGAGGTGGATATAGATATGGAATGCCGAAGTGCTCAAATAGAAGGCGCTGGCCATGAATCAACTACTGCTGCTGCTGCTGAAACTCCGTTTGCCTCACAGAGAGTGTCCTCACCTCATCCATAAGCTGCTAAAAAGTAACCTCGTCAGAAACAGATGCAAAGGCAGATGCAGCAGGAGTAGAGGTACACACTGGCCAGTGTCGACGTTTACGCTGACCCCGAAATGGAAGTAAAAAATCAAGTAGTTTATCAGCTGGAACCACATCATTGAGTGGCCGATCATCACTCGGAGTAAAAAAAGTATACTTATTGTCATAAATTCTCACCCAAGCTCCATTATGCCACTCAAATCCTAAGGCACTTACAGCTTTATTTTTTATACTCTTAGATGGCCTACACGATGGTTCATGGATAGGTACCTTAACGTATTTAAGGATCCGGGTGATAAAATGACCATAAGGAAAAGAGCGAGTAATCAGTTTAGGAATAGAAAATATGTTTCGGATAATGGAGTATCATATGTCAACTGGACGACGTCTAAGAATACAATCAATCAAGGCAACATCCATATGGAAACCTCATCTAAATGCCCTGATCAAGGAAGCACAATAGTCTGAATAAAACGGAATAATATCCGAGTTTAAAGACAAAGACTTTGTGTGAGGAAATGGATAGTACAATCATCATCAGAAAGGTCAATACGGCGACATATATTCTTAACAGCGTCAATATGAACATAGTCATCAATATCGGGAGATTTCCTAGGTGAAAATATATCTAGGCCATCATCGGAGGCTCCTAGGATAGAATTCAACTCCGAATCATCAAATTCAATCGAAAATCCTCCAACATTGGCGATTACTCGATTCTCTTTCTCCGCGGAAGTATCTATATTCGAGTAAAAGACTTTCACCAAGTCGAGATATACATTTTCCTCAATCACAAGTGCATTTATCCAACCAATATCTTCCAATAATTGATATAGATTTCTATTACTAATACTAAGAGCCAATTGGGTAAACCAAAAACAGTGGGGAGTACCTCACGAGCCATGAATTGGTGATGAAATCGTTTCAGTAAATGTTTCGCCAGAAAATGCATTGATTCAAATGTGGACTGATTGGAGGAAACTCTGGCTTGCCGTGGCCGTTTAACAGGTTGAACCGGTTCTTTGCCTTCTCCGCGAACCGGCCGTGAACTAGACATGGTGAATTTGTGTAATTTGAAGATAAATACGGCAATGAAATGGAAGATAATGAGGTTTACAAGGGATATTGAGCTTCAAATCGGATAAAAAATCGCTAACTATGAAGAAATTTAGAGAGAGAAAATTTATTTGAAAACCTTGGTTTTGATTTTCGATCTAGTGAATTTGATGTTGAAAATGGGGTTGAGAGATGATTGTGGATACAATAAGGGATGGGGAATGAGTTTTATGAATCGATTTGGTGTGAAAACAAGTGAGAATGGTGAATTTTGGCGTTAGAAAGAGTGATTGACGAAACGATTTTTAGAGAAAGAAGGAGATATGGTTTGCTGAAATCAAGAAGAAAATGAACAGCTATATTAGATAAGGATCCAGATAGCCGGTTGTGCTAACCGGTTAGCCGGTTTCGTCCAGAACATGTGTTGGCCAGATTCGGTTACCCGAATTTTCGAAACTATCAAACCGGTTTCGACCAGTGAAGTTCAAGAGCAAATCCGGTTATTCGGATTTTCAAAACCGGCTAGCCGGTTTTGACCAGTAAATCAAGTACATTTGTTTATATCAACGATTGACATTAATATCTCGTAGCATTATCATGCATAATAGTTGAAACGTACATCTAATTAATTTTAACATTTTTTTACTTTTTTTCTAATTAATTTATGTCTTGCTTTCTTTGTATTTATTTAACCTATGCCAGTTATTGTTATAAATATTGTTATTTGTGGAATATTATCCAGATTTAAATGAACTGGCTCTAGGCTAGCAGGGAGAGTTTAGAGAAAAGAAGAAATTTTGTGGATACGAAAAAGCTCAAAGGTTCACGCTCATGAGGTTTCAACATTCTAGGATGCATCCAGCGGCAGATGGCTCGAATTCTTATGCTTGATTTCCAATTAGACTGTCTCGATTACCAGGCTGAGAATTGGTACCATGACGATCTTGATTATAAGACCTTCGAGTTACTTCAGGTTAATTGTCTTTTTCTTTTATGATTTGCCTCCCTATCACTCTTAGTACCACTTTATTGATTTCACTTCTTAAATTGATGTAATGAATGAGAGCATGATTATGAAGGCCAAAAACAATACATGTTTTTAATGTACTTCATTCCTATGTTCCCATATTATATTCTATATATTAGCCAGATGATTCAAGATACAACAAATAATGAAAAACTGGGACAAGGAGCCCAGCTTTTAGGATTTATTTAAGTGTATTGCCCCTGCGCTTCCGGTGTTGACGAAACCTATATTTTTAATAATTATTTTAGTTTAAACCATAAAGGGCCACGTATGTTTCTTGGGGTTTGATGCATTCCTGTACTTTTTTCTCTTGCAAACTTGGTGCATTTTGCTCTGTTTGGGACTGACAGCTGACTCCTACATTTTTTTTTTATATGAAACCGTCTCTTTCATTTCTCAAAGTCAGAAGCAAAATACAAAAAGTTTTCCGGAATATTATCCAGCCATAAGACATCACTTTCTCGTTCTAAGGCTGCTTTTGCTAAAGAGTGGGCCACTCCATTATAGTTTCTGAATTCATATTGAATTCTGACTTGTTTCATTCTCTTCATCCTTTCTTGGATCTCAGAAACAATCCAAAATATTTCAGACCTTGTGCTTTTCCTGTTGAGAACTAAATCCACCACCTCCTGTGAATCTGTCTCTATAATTAAAGTAAACCGCTTTCTCTGCAAACTCTGTGCCAGCTTCGCCCGATATACCACACTCCCATGGAAAGTCGATGGCTTCATGGCTGCAGCCACATACTCTCCTTCCGAGTTTCTTATAACCACTCCCAAGCCTTCTTTGTCTTGCTCTACTCGCACTGCAGCATCCACATTCACTTTAAAGCACCCCACTGGTGGTGGTTTCCACTGTTGATTGTTAACAGCTTTCTTTCCCAACTTCGATTGCAACTCAGGTTGCCTGATTTTCCTGTATGAATTCACCACCGCTTCAGCTCTTGCAACTGATATCTGGGGATCTTCCATTTTGTTCCTGAAAATGTGAAGATTCCTTGCGTGCCAAACTACCCAACACAAAGCAAATATCAGTTCCATCTCTGTTTTTTTTTTTCTTGCTAGCCTTCTCTGCCAACCAGTTACCCACATCTTCACATCTAGCCTCCCTTATTTCGTTCCCATAATCTGTAAGGCTCCAAACCTTCTGGACAACTTTACAATTGAAAATAGCATGAGTCAGCGTCTCCTCTGCTCTTTGGCATCTCTGGCACCAGGGACTTTGAAGAACCTTTTTTCTCCACAAATTGGTTGCTGTTGGCAGAAGATTTTTAATCATTCTCCACATAAAGATTTTTATTTTTTCTGGTAGCTCTATATTCCATATTATGCTCCATGTAGTTCGGTTGCTTTTTGAACTACTTGGCTGATCAGGGAACTTCTGGTTTAAGGCCACTTGATATCCATTTTTCACTGTGTATTCCCCCCTTTTGTCAAAATGCCATAGTGGTTGATCCGGGCTGGGATTTCTGGGTAAAGGGATTTTAAGAATCAGTTGTGCATCTTCTTTCATGAAGCTTTGCTGAACCAGCAACTCCTTCCATTTGTTTTCCCCATCAATAAGCTCAGATACTGTCGACTCCAGCGGTAGTTTAGGAGGAGAGAAAGGTTTAAAAGTCTTAGGTCTTGGGATCCAGCGGCTGTAATATATTTGAACGCTCCTCCCATCTCCGATCCTCCATCTCATCCCCTCATTTATAATTTGCCTTCCCCACAAAACACTTCTCCATATGAATGATGGATTTGATCCTACCTTAGCCCTTAAAAAATCAGTGTCCTTAAAATACCTTAGCCCTTAAAAAATCAGTGTCCTTAAAATACCTGGCCTTTAGCACCTTTGCCACCATTGAGTTGGGATTTTGGATGATTCTCCACCCCTGCTTCGCGACCAGTGCTTGATTAAAACAAGTTAAGTCCCTGAACCCCAGGCCACCTCTGCATTTTGCTTGACATAAGCTTTCCTACTTGGCCCAGTGAATGGACCTCTGGTTTTGATTCGATCTCCACCAAAATCTTGCAATGGCCCTTTGAATATCCTCACATAACCCTACTGTCCTCCATGTTTTTCAACAGGAGGAAAAGAGCTAACTCCTACATTTAATACCATTTTATCTTTGCTTCTGACTCGGCTTGTGAAAACTTATTTGTTGTAAAATTGGCGGCGGGATTGTTTGCAGGGCCGGGCTTTACATGACGTTTAAATGTTGGGAGAAACTATGGCGCTGGCGGCCATTTATGCAATGGCTCGGATAAGAACTTGATTTAAGCTTAGGGCTTATAATAAATAAAATATATATATATATATATATATTTTGTAAAAAAAAATATAAAATTACAGACTTACTGACTTACATAGTTACATTATATAAAATTTAAATAATTAAATTAATAAAACTGAAAAAAAAAAAAAACCAAAGTAATAACAACTTAGTCGCCAAAGTGTCAGCGAACAGCGTCTAGTCAGCCCAACCCACGAAAGAACGAGGCATGAGCATCTCCATAACTCCAGATCTCTCGCGCATCCCCCCTGCCAGATCTCTTCTTCGCAGCTGAGCATCTCCCATTCTCAAAGACCGAGCATCTCCCTTCTGCAGCAGCATCCCTCCCGCCAGATCTCTCGCAACGCAGAAGATCCCCCCGCCAAAGACCCTCGCGACCCAGCAGCATCCCCAACCCGCCAGATCTCTCGCGCGACGCAGCAACATCTTCCACCCGCCAGCACAGACTCACGACCAAGCAGCATCCCCCCCGCCAACCACCATCACATCCGCAAGGACAAGAAAGAACGACTCGAACGACGTGAGGCAATGAAGAAGCTCCAAAGAAGAACTCCTAGATCTCAAGCTAATTTTTTTTTATTGTATTATCTAAGCTCAATTTTTTTAATTGTATTATCTAAGCTTAATTTTTTTTTTAATTGTATTATATAAGGCCTAAATATATATAATTGGTTAATCCGTTGAAGAAAATTGTGAAGAATATTATGATTTAAGCTGTGAAGAGTATTGTGCTGTTATATTTGAGTTGTGTTGGTTTTGTACTTTTGTTGTAATTTTATTAAAAAAATTATTGTCCTACCGGCCCGACTAAACTGGATGGGCTTTGAGAGGGCCTGGGCCTTCTGTAACGTATAAGGGCTTGGGCCTGGGCTTGGTAAAGCCCGGCCCAAGCCCTTAAATTGCCAAGCCTATTTGCAAGGGATATGATTCCCAAATCAACTAAAGCTATGGTGCAACCTTCAATTCCAAAAGAAATCATGAGAGTTACTTGTCTTTGCCTCAGATGAAAAATGATTTTAAGCATGCAAAATTTACCATCATTTAGTTCTAAGAGAAAATCTCTGATAAGAGTACTTGCCAAACACTTTTTATTTTGATCTGTTGGTGGTCTGCCGCTGGTCCTTAATCTGTAACCTTAAAAGTTTTTTAAGCTATTTGTCTTGCTGTTATGTTTGTGATTGAGGCATAATGGCTTCTACTTCACAGTCGTTATAAGATGGAATTGCTAGCTGTAATGCACAACTGTGTGGTTGGACGGTAAATATTAGCAACCTAGTAAAAGTAGATGTTTTTACCAGATACCTTAGTTATAGTACTTTCAAAGTTAAGTTGAAGCACGAAAGTTCCGCAGAAACCTATAAGGTATAGTGTTCGATCATTGTAGGAAAATTTTGGGCATGGGGGCTGGGGACAAAAATGATGCGATTGAAGCTCTTAGAAGAGCTATTGATGAGGGCCACAATAGGATTGCCATCCTGTATGGTGGTGGCCACGTGCCAGACTTGGGAAGGCGATTAAGGGAGGAGTTCGACCTTCTTCCATCTTGGGTTCAGTGGATAACAGCATGGTCCATAAAAAACCGTGACTTGAGTAGCAATTCCTTTCCATTTCTGAAGACAATGGCTGAAGTTTTAGGTTGGCCATTGAACCGACACCAGACTTTAGCAATGCTTATTTTTTCTTCAGTCCTTGCACTAGATCTCTGGTTTTGGGAACTATTTTTTGGCATAACAGTCAATTGGATCTCCCAAATTGCATCCGAATTCACCTGTATGTTGAACCGATGTGAAAATCTCAATTGGTTTTCAATCATTAAAATTCACTAGGCCAAGGTAATCTGCAAATGCCTTTGTAATATATCAACCAATGTCATATTAAAGGTGTAGTGATTTGTTTGTCGAGCTACAATCTTAAAATTGTAAAATTTAATTGAATTTATTGGTCTTATCAATTGAAATCAAAGTTACCATGTCATTCTTCCTTCCTTCCTTCCGTCCATTTTCATATAAATTTGTTGCGTAGCCGCATCCAGATTATAGATGTTGCAACCATTTTTTAACGTTAATTTGAATCCAAAATCTCTACCACCCAGGGCGGAGTGTTTAACCCATTTCTAAGAAGATTCATTCATAAAAGTCTTTATAAGAAAATTATAAAACTTAAACACGACAATGGACATCACATCGCAAGCAGAGAACTTCACAATTTGGTCGGTCAACATTGTAGAACACAATTACATTCATTCAGATTGAACAGCAGGACTTACAAAAGCTAGAAACACAAGCAGAACCCTGGCATAACTTAATCGTCTAAGTATTCAAACAAACATCCAAAACTAGAATCCAAACTCAACTACGTAATTCCTAACGTAACAAACTATGATGATGCTGAAGCCGTTGCAGCTACATTGATCCTCGGAGACACCACAAACACGGAGAATCAATTAGGTAAAACCAAATAAAACAATATCACAATGTGTCAAATGGAAAGCTGGCATTCTTACCAAACAATGAAATTCCAAATATACCTTCTCTGAAGTTTGTGTTGAATCCAAAGGCACCGTACGTAGATACCTCATTCCCTGTCCCGGTAGTCTTTCTCCGAATTGCCTTCATGCTCTCTAGTTATCTACTTATCTAAGAAAATTAAAAATACAAGACTGCAAGAGATGAACAATAGAAGATTTACACACATTTATACGACTAGAGGGAAAGCCTCCTGCGCTGCAGCGACAAAGGCCACACCGCACCCATAGCGTGTGTCTTGACCAGTGAAGTTCAAGACCGAATCCGGTTATCCGGATTTGCGAAAATGCTTTTACCGGTTTCGACTAGTGAAGAGGCAAAGGGAAAACATAATATGATGAGAACCGAGTACAAACCAAGAACATAACGAGTGCAAAAAGCTAACAAATGGAAATTCAGCAACTGATTCCTTCATTTATTGGATTTCACTGATACAAAATGACTCACAATATAATTGGTGAAGGACTTTGACAGCTTGCTCATTATCATAAGACTGAATACTTTCAGAAAGATTATCCTTTACGAAAGATCCAACAACCTCGTTCCAAGCATTATAAGCGGCATTGTCTGAAACGGCACTTCTTCCCAAGCTAGTCAAGACCCTAACATAGCCCAACATGCATCAGCGCAATCTCATGGCAGCATTGTTTACAGATTATGCCATCCAGTGATAGTGAACGACTGGTAAATACATCGACTTGGCTGCCATGGCTTGGTCCACCCTGACTTGAGAAGCCATTTTACACCCCTTGATTTATAATTTGAAAACAGTAGAGATCCTCTTCCTGCACAACAAACTTTGCAAACCTTTCTTCTGCATTGAGAATACAACAAAGGGGATTGTGAAGCTCCAACTGAAGACACAGTAAAGGAGGCACGAGCAGGCACCTTAGTTTCTTCACAAACATCACACCTGGCACCAGAACAACCCTCTCTGATTCTAGTAATATTCCAGAAGTCTAAAACACTATCATCACTATTCTCAACGCCAATTGCACTGACAATATTTGTAGGAAAATTTGGCCAAGTAAAGCAAGAGTGCTTGCTACTCTACATGGTCTTCCTATTTAAGATTCATCAAGCAATCCATTTGGATTTATAGAGGCAGGATCAGTTCCAAGTGACAATAAAGCTCTGTCCCTTTCAGCTTCATTGCTTCCATAAAGTCTAGTTTCTTTTCCGGAAAATTTGCACAGAATCAGTCAGTCTTACACTTATGAGGTTGAATTTAATATGTGAAGACCTTTCCATTGATCAATCATAAAAATATAGGCCAAAACAATCAATTCATCCTTTACATATTAATAGTGCCATGGATGATCAAAACCCAAGGAGCATCACTAAGTAGTATTAGTCGCGTGGAGCCAGCAAATAAGTCAACCAAGAAAAGTACAAATAAATTACCAACAGAATATGTTCAGTCAGTGTCAAATCATCATAACAGGACTCTGGTTAATAAGTTATACATTTTGCAAAGCAAAATTTGTTGAACTTCTAGAATTTACTCCATAAATCCGATGAACCTGGTATGACATTAAAGTTGAAAACAACACAAGAAGAGCAGTACTAGACCATGCCACTCTAGACAGTTTACGTACTGCAGGGCACTGCTAGCTGGAAATATTCCATCCTGTGTAGAAGAAGATTTTTTATCAGCTTCGACCCACCATGATATTCGACAACAGGTTGGTCCAAGAAATCAAGCAAGTAGCCCCTTCAGGTACAATATTTCTGGTCACTAACTCAGAAAGAGGATCAGAAAACATGTCCCCGCCGGTCGAAAGGTCAACGCAAGGATTGTAGAACTGGTTGCACTTTCATTGGCCAATTAAAGCTGCATTTGTATCTGAATTTGACAAAAATGGATACGTTTCTTCCTGAAACCTTTCTGCTTGCTCCTACTCTTGCGTTCTGTTTTGTGTTTTTCTTAGTAAAAACATTTTCCTACAAGTTAACGTTTTGGCGCCTCTCTTTTTCTTTTTTTTTATTTTTTTTTTATTTTTTTGTTCTATTGCGGTATCTGCGAGAATGTTTTGTTGTGAGAAAGCTGGCGATGCGTCCATTTTTATTTTGTGGTATCAGAATGTTGTGAGGCTAATGGGAATTCGTCTCCTGTTCAGGGTTCACGACAGATCTGTTGGAGATGGCAGGTCAAATAAGCAAGGGGCTTCTTAGGTGGGTTCTGGGTTTGATAAATGGACTTTGTTAGTTATTTTTTATTTTTCTTTGACAGGGAGCAGGTGGGTTAGAAGGCTCATGCGGGGACCCACACCGTTTTGATATTTTTCTTTTTAAAAAATAATAATTTATAGTATTTATTTGTGGGATAGAGAAATGTGAATAATTGAATCGTATTTCGTTATGGGTGTGTGTGAGTGTGTGTGTGTGTATATATATATGAGAATGAAACTAGTGGAAATAATGAAATTCTTCTCATAGTTTTTAAAATTTGAAATTTGCCCCTTTTATAAAATTAAAAAAATTAATAGTAATAATAATAGCGACATAATATCTTGCTATTATGATAACAATAATAATAAATAGTAAAAGAACTAATAATATTGATGGTGATAATTAATAATAATAAATAATAATTACAATAACAATTATAATGATAACTATCATAATAGTAAATATTACAATTAATTATTATATATAATGATAATAATAATCATTATATTATTGTTATTACTAAAATAATATTGCTAGGACTAAGAAAAAATTATTTTAGAGAAGTTATTTATTTATAAATTTTAATAATTTATTAATTTATTGATCAATGAATATTTATTACTTTAGAAACAGAATTTTGTTATTTTGTTTTTAGGGAGAGTTTTATCAATACTTTTACTTATAAATAAGCACAAATCATACTTCCTCATGTCAACAATATCTCCTCCGATGACTACTATCCATAATAGCATAGACGTAGTTAGGGGTGGGCATTTTACCCGACCCGACCCGACCTGACCCGAAAAAATTCGGGTTCGGGTCGGGTCAGGTCGGTGTTGAAACCCGATCGGGTTGTGTTCGGGTCGGGTTTGACCCGAATACCCGATCGGGTCACCAAAAAAAGAAATTTTTTTTTTCTCCCCATCCAAACCTAATTTTAAAACTTCAACTTTCAAGCTTAATAAGTTATAACTTTCATGGAATATATATACTATATGATTATATATGCTTAATTGGTTATTATGTAATTAGTTATTATTTGATTGTTGTAATTATGTATTTATAAATATTAGTAATAAAATCAAGAAAATTGGTGTATTTATGATTTGTTATGAATAAATTTTTATTTATTGTTAATAAATAACAAATATTTTTTAGTTATTAATAATTGAAATAATGTTAATTGATAATTGTTAACAACAATTAACAATTGATTTTTTTTATGAATAAATTAAGATATTAGGTAGATTAAATATTGAAATTAAGTATTATGTTACATATATTTTATAATTATAATGTGTTGTGTGATTATGTGCATTATAATTATATATTTTATAATTATAATCCTATTATAGAGTTTTAACTTTATTCATTTGATTTCATAACATTTTCTTTTCTTTTTTTTGGTTGAAAATTAGTAAAAAGGACTACAATTAAGAAAAATATCTTAAAACCACCCTAAAAACTTTAAAAATAGGAAAAAAAGAGCTCAAAATAGCATTAACCGAATTTGACCCGAATTGACCCGAACCGACCCGAATTGACCCGAATTGTTAACCCGACCCGAATTGAGTTCGGGTCGGGTCAACAATTCGGGTTAAATTTGGGTTGATTTTTCTCTAACCCGAACAACCCGAAACCCGATCGGGTTGACCCGAACCCGAATTTGCCCACCCCTAGACGTAGTGATGGAATCACTCACTGATGAACAGATCATTAAAAGGGTATTGGATAACTCTGCTAATGACAATTACGATTCAGATGATAATTGTGTTTTACCAAATTTTCTACAAAAGAGGCCTTTCAAACAATAATAATCTTAAATAACTACTTTCTAAAACATGAAAAAAAGAAAGTTATATATATACTAAATGTGGTGCATTCTCTTTAAAAAAAAAAAAAAAATTAAGAGAGGAGATTGAATTCAATTTGGGAATAAAAAAAGCAAACGACTCTATATGCATATATTTGCAAAGAGTTTAATTTAGATGATTGAAGTTGTAAGAAAAACAAAATTCTTTAATGTTATAAATTTTATATTTTAGTAGTTATTAATTTTTATATTTGATTAATTATTAACTTATATTTTCATTAGGCCTTAATGAATTTAAAAAAATATTATCACATGCATTTAATGAAATTATTAATTTAATATAGTGCAAGTTGGGGCGGGAGAAGTTTGTTATTTACCCAAAGTTATTAATTTCTCAAATATTTATTTATAAAAAATTTATTGTATTATTAGTTCAATTATAATACTAACTTTAGGTTAAGAGACTTATAGCCCCGAAACTTTTAACTTTTAAGAAAAGAACAAGTTCATCTCTTTACTTTTAGAAAACAACTTCCATCTCTTACCCAAAAAAAAAACAAATTTACTCTTTTATTTTTAGAAAAGAGCTTCCACACATGACACAACTTATAAGAAAAAATCATTGCATAGGTCAAAACTAGTTAAATATAGCAGATTTAACCGTAGAAGTTAATGGCAAGAGGTGAGATGGTCCTTTGACAGAGGTACATTCAACTTTTTAAGCAAAATTTCGGCGGCATACGTTTTTTTTTTTTTTTTTAAGCTGAAAGAAATCCCACCTCAAGTCCTTAACGTAATATTCGACATGCCATTATGACCCACGTCATATTTAAAGTGACAAACTCCAGTCATCTCTTTTGTTTTTTTAAACAGCCAATAATAAAGAGGGTAATCTTTAATTGAGTCCTTATTATTTATAGAAAAAATTGAGAGACCAAAATTTATAAAATGAATCAATTAAATCATTTCAAATACAAATTTATGTCTTTCAGATTCTTCACCTAATTCTTCCGTCATAAAAGTTAGTGAAAACGTTAATTTAAACATAAAATAACTATATTCCCATATATATCATATTAGTGATTTAAAGTACAATTTTACCCTTAGACATTAATTTTTTTTCAAGTCTAACAGCCTATTTACCAATTTGAGTAACAGGGAACAAGTTTCTGCAACAATTTAAACAAAATCTTTAGTTTTTAAACTAATTCAAATATAGAGAGCACCATTAAAAAACATAACTATCATGACTCTTGGAATTACACATGAAAATGTAATTTCCTATCCATATAATTACATCACATCTATAAAATATATGATGATTGTTAAATTAAATAACATGTATTGAATATAATATTAGAAAAACCACAATAACATTCGGTCTAAAATTTTTTTAGTATGAAAGTCAATTAAATTGAAACTAACAAACACCTTGACAACATTGAGGTAAGCTGAAATTCAAATACAATAAATAGCTAATTGTCTTCTAGATTCTATGATGGAGAATTAAATGCCAGCCCAAGGCGAATATTGTACTACTCTACTCCTTGTCGATAACCTAGGTTCTTCATTTTGAGGTTAAGGTACAGCCCATAAAAGTTGTGTATGTTGTCCCACAGGTTGAGTGACATTTGAAGTCTAATTCGCATGTTCAGAATTATTGCCAATTGCTTGTTCATTGACACCTACTTATTGAGATTGTGGGCTAATTCCATGCCGTCTAAAAATGAAAAAAAAAAAGACTTCAATTTCTTTTTATTACAAACAATTAATCAATAGGATTGTTTAATTCATTTGATAACATAATGAATATATATAAAAGAAATCCACTTGCATCAAAAGAAATCAGCCTTGTGAAGTTGATGAAGTGATATTGCTTGCCTGCACATTAACTAATCTTTTCTTTCTTTCTTTTTTGTTTTTTTAAAGAACAATAATTTAAGTTGCTTGAGTTTACTTTAAACTATTGTCGGCTGTCAAAAATAAAGAATGAGAAGCTGCTTAATTGTTTTCTAACTAAAATGTCCTCGATGTTGTTAATAATTTTAACGAAGAAATTAAATTAAAGACTTGAATGACATAAATTTATACTTAAAGGGACTTAATTGATTCATTTTATAAACTTCTGGTCTCAGAAAACTTTTCTACAAACAATGACTCAATAAAAAATTACCTAATAAATGTATCATCGGAAATACAAAGTCAAAATAACTTTAAATATAAGAGTTGCACTATTGGCACCCCTCTGATCTCCTCATAAAATCCCTTTTTTAGTTATATTTTTTATTTTCAAAAATGCCCCTTTTTTTAGATACACTTTTCTAAATTTCAATTTTCATTTGATTTGTTTTATTGTTAAAACTCATTATTGTGCTATTTCTTTAATTATTTCAATTTTATAATTACTCTACACACAAATTAAAAAGTTATATGGGTAATAAGTTTTTTAGTGTTAATCATTGGCTGAAATAACACATATTTCAAATTATAATTTCAAAGCAATTTTAAGTATAAAAATATTTAATCAATAAGAAAACAAAAGAGAGCAATAGATTGTTCTAAATTTGTACAATTTATTTTAGTTAGATAGGAAGTAACATATAGATTTTTTTTTTTATAAAACGATTGATTATGAATTAAGTAATTTGCTGTAAAAAAATCTATAAGTGTCTAATTTTCAATTGTCCTTAATCGTAATTTTATTTTAAGTGGAGTTTTGTAAGAATAATGTAAGGGTGCCAATAGCTCCACTCCTTAATTATCCCTCTCCGTACTTCGAACGTTTTTTTTTTTGATACACTGATACATTACAATCAGAGTTTTATTGATACATTACAATCAGAGATCAGTCGGGACTCTCCTAAATTATCCTATTACAACACAGCGCGAATGTCAATCCTCACTATTAATATTAGGAAGAGATCAATTCTACTCCAATATGGGGAGACAAATAAACCCCTATTATATAGGGGAGTCAGTCCCAACGATGTGCGAACACTGGGGCTAGGGATGGTAGAAAAGCCCGACCCGATTTTTGGCCCGATTAGCCCGACCCGAATTTTAAGGGCCTTGACCCGAATTTAAGGGTAAACAAATAGGGTTATGGCTTAAAAATGAAGGCCCTATTAAATTAGGGTCAGGGTTAGGGCTTTATATGACCCTACCCGACCCGACCGTAACTATTATATAGTTTTATGCAATATATTTAAATACAAATAATATACAATATATTTAAATAATTGGTTTAGTAACAATTTTATATACTTAAATTGTTTTCACAATTTTTTCTTTTTTTAAAAGGTAAAATTCTTTAAAATAAAATTGTTACCGGAGAAGAATTTGCGAATGAAGAAGAATGTGGCCCACAAATTTTTTTTTAATGTTGGGTTATGAATTGTTGCTTATTAAACCAATGAACTAATGAACTCATTGTTTAAATTATGGACTTGTGGTATTGAGTTGTGTGTTTTTATTTTATTTGTTAAATTGATGAACTTTTTGGTTAGATTATGAAATAAAATTGTGTGTTAATTGATGAGCTTTTTTATTTATATTTAGTTATTTATATAATTTATGATTAAGATGTTGAGTAGAGCAATTTTTATATTTATGTTACTTTAAACTAATTTTAATTTTTTTTTAAATTTTAATGTATTAGGGATTTGAATTTAAATTATTTAAATATCAAAAAAAAAAACTTAAGAGAGTTTTTTTTACTCTTGACCCCTCTCCAGGCTGGTTAGGGTCGAAGTTAAAAGTTAAGCAATAGGCTTTGCACCAGCCCTTTGTGTTATAAGGTCGGGTTCGGCCTGTGACCCAACCCCGACCGATAAATCACAACCCCTGGGAAAACCCATGCACCCAAGGTTGTTGGGTGCATGGGTTTGCCAATGGGCCCTTTACTTCGAACTTTAATGTGACAATCATTTTTGGACCTCAACCACGTGACTAATGCACGTGGGACTTAAGTAATGAAACTGAAAACTAACGACTGCTAAAACATTTTAGTGTATTTGTTCGTGTTTTTTCTTTGTTTTAACCAATGGGTGTATGTTTGTGCTATTTTATTTTATTTTTATCTTTTAGCTGTGTTTCAATATAATTTTTATGTAGATGTCCACACCGATCACAATTCTTCAACTATTAATTAAATATTTAAGGGCAACTTCTAGTTGATATTTTAAAATATGGTCATCTAACTGTTCGATAAATGACTCAGTAATTTTTATGGTTCATTAAAAGATAGTCAATGAAAACCTCAGGGAAAAAAGAAATCGAAAAGTCTTAATTAATGGGTAGAAATTCAATTTCTTGCTCAAGCTATTTTACTTGTTTTCTTCAATTTTTATTTGAGTATTTCTTACTTAGAAATCATCATTAAATAATTTCTTAACATAATAATATCCATTATCTCTAAACTCATAATAGAGTTTAAATTTTACGATTATTCTGTGCTTAATTTTCGCTTTATCAAAGGAATTATTCATTATGCATTCTTCTTCCTGTTTTCCCACTGTAATCGAAACCCTTTTGCCTCACTTGACGATGCACACACCGTGTTACAAAAGTTAATGACGTGTGAAAGGGAAATGAAATGGCTTTTGGCATTTATGAGCTTGAATTTTGTAAAAAAAAAAATCAGTTGGCATCCTTCTTCACGTTTTGCCACCATAATTTGAAACCCTTTTGCCTCACTTTATTATGCATATGTTGCCACCCCGTGTTACAAAACTTAATAACATGTAAAAGAGAAATGAAATGGCTTCGTCATTTATGTGCTTGACATATTGTGTAAAAACGTATTCCGTCTTAAGTTTGTTGGGCCACCAAGCGATTTTGCTTTTCCTTTCAAGGACCCATTCTCACTTCTTTTTTTTTTTTCTCTTCTTGTTCTACCTAGCTCGATGCATGTGCCTGACTAGACTTATAACTTACCGTGGACAACTTTTTCTATGTTAGGAATTACTCTATTGTTCAAATTTTCTTTTAAAAGTTAAAGATTAACAATATTAAAATTTTAACTTTTGATTCGATTATGATATCTCCCAATATAAAGGTCTCATAGTTTTCAAAACTTAAGAATTTACAGGTGGAGGTAAAATTTAGGTAAATACTCGCTCAAATCTTAATCCAAACTGTAACGGTGAGGTAATGACAGTGAAAGCTCCTGGCTGGAGAAATGGTACAAAGTTCCAATTTCCTTTAGCTTTTTATAATTATCTGAATCTACTTTCAAATTTTCTTTCTTTGCTTTTCCTTCCTTTGTTGGTTGGATCAAATTTTCTTTCCTTCCTGGTCTGCCCCATTATCATGATTATGTTTCTTGACTTGACAAATCATGTATACGAAAGCTCCAGGAAATTTCCAGGAAACTAAGAAAGCTCCAGCAAAGAAAATTTCTTTCTTTGCTTTTCCTTCCTTTATTGGTTGGATCAAATTTTCTTTCCTTCCTGGTCTGCCCCATTATCATGATTATATTTCATGACTTGACAAATCATGTATACGAAAGCTCCAGGAAATTTCCAGGAAACTGAGAAAGCTCCGGCCAAT
Organism: Citropsis articulata; assembly: GCA_030449925.1. Taxonomy (NCBI): domain Eukaryota; kingdom Viridiplantae; phylum Streptophyta; class Magnoliopsida; order Sapindales; family Rutaceae; genus Citropsis; species Citropsis articulata. Next base: position 188,852 of record JASUUH010000135.1, on the reverse strand, counting down.
CAATTATTTACTATGTACTCGCCAGATTAATTCAATTATTTACTATTTACGCATTTTCATTCTTACATATCCCCTCTCAACTCTCAAGATTAATTCTATTTCTGTCACCAAATTTCTAAAATTTCCTTCATGGCTTCTTCTTCTTCTTCTTCTTGCATTTGTGAAGTCTTCCTCAATTTTAGGGGGAAGGACACTCGTAAGATCTTTACTTGCCATCTCTATGATAATTTGTATGAAAGAAAGAACATCAAAACATTTATGGATGATGAAGAGCTTAGGCCAGGAGATGAGATTTCAGATGCCCTTTTGAACGCAATCCAAGGTTCAAAAATTTCGGTGGTCATTTTCTCAAAGGGCTACGCTTCTTCAAAATGGTGCCTAAATGAACTTGTCAAGATTCTTGAATGCAAGAGCACAAACGGCCAAATTATTATTCCAGTCTTCTATGGAGTAAGTCCATCTGATGTGCGGCATCAAACCGGAGTTTTTGGGGACGGTTTTTACAAGCTAGAACAGCAGTTCAAAGAGAAACCAGAAATGGTTCCGAAGTGGAGGGTTGCACTGACAGAAACATCCCATCTTGCTGGCCACGAATCCACGAAATTCAGGTAACTCTCTTTCCTAATTCATCTTTTCTCTGTTTCTGTCTTGGCCCCATTTGACTCAATGTTTTTGCATCTTTGCACCTTTATTTTAGGAATGACGCGCAACTTGTAAACAAAATTGTCGAAGATGTTTTGAAGAAGTTGGAAAAAATAACGGTCTCAACGGACTCATCCAATGGCCTAGTTGGATTAAATTCACGAATTGAGCTGATTAAGCCATTTCTGTGCATGGATTTGTCAGATACTGTCCAAATTGTTGGAATTTGGGGCATAGGTGGTATAGGCAAAACCACCCTTGCTGAAGCTATTTTCGATCAATTCTCTGGTGAGTTTGATGGTAAATACTTTGCAAAAAATGTTAGGAGAAAATCAGAAACAGAGGGTGGCCTAGAAGACCTACAAAAGGAAATGCTTTCGACAATATTAAGTGAAAAACTTGAAGTAGCTGGTCCCAATATTCCACGATTTACTAAAGGGAGGGTCCGGCGCATGAAGGTGTTGATTGTACTCGATGATGTGAATAAAGATGAACAATTAGAGGGTTTGATTGGAGGGCTTGATCAATATGGTCCAGGAAGTAGAATTGTCGTAACCACCAGGGATAAACGAGTCCTCAAAAAATTTGGAGTGGAGAAAATATATCGGGTCAATGGATTGAAATTTGATGAGGCTTTCGAGCTTTTTTGTAACTTCGCTTTTAAAGAAAATCATTGTCCTGAAGATCTCAACCGGCACTCACGGAGGGTTGTAAAGTTTGCCGAAGGCAATCCATTAGTTCTTAAAGTGTTGGGTTCCTCCCTGTATCTCAAGAGGAAAAGCCATTGGGAAAATGTATTGCACGACTTAAATCGGATTTGTGAATCTGATATTCATGATATTTATAAGAAATTGAAGATTAGTTTTGATGAATTAACGCCCAGGGTGCAGAGTATATTTCTAGATATTGCGTGTTTCTTTGGGGGGAAGAATAAAGACTTTGTGACAAGGATACTTGATGATTCTGAGCCTCACGGACTGGAAGTCCTCATTGACAAGTCACTCATATCAATATCAGGTGGTTGCTTGCAAATGCATGATTTATTGCAAGAAATGGGGCGACAGATTGAATCTGAGAAAGAGCCAGGCAAACGCAGCAGGTTGTGGGATCCTAAGGAAATCCGCCGCGTACTAAAGCATAATAAGGTAAGAATCCTCCATTTTTTTTTATATATATCTTTTATTTGTTTGGAGTTATGCACTCAGATTTTTCCAACCATACCAGCATACCCATGTTTTTTTTATAAATTTTATTATTACCAGAGCATCCTTTTTACCCACTATGATCCTTTGCCATTCCCAATCATGGCGACTCTTGCTCACCACAACCCGCATTGTAAGCCCCTGGCCGAACCGGAGTAAGACAGTGCTCTTAACAGCGCTACCCTCAAGCGACTGATCTTTTTACTTTGTTTGGAGTTACGACTCATATTTTCCCAACCATCACCAATATTCCATGTTTTTTTATAAACTTTCGCTTAAGATTGCAGCATCCTTTAGTAAAACATTTTTATGAACAAAACAACCAAAATCATAAAAACCATAATTAGATAAAATTAATGACTGAGGGTGTCAAGAGAACAAGTCTTCACATTTTAAATTTTTAAAGAACACTCGAGATTTTATCAATTTTGGAATGTTGAATAAGAGTGTGAAGAGTATAATTTTATTTTTCTTCAAATTTAGTGAAGAGTGTCAGAACAAAGTGAGTGCCATGAGGATTGGCCCACCTGGTTCTACTTTAATATAATTATATATTTTTTTCAAAAAAGTAAGCGTGTTTTAGAGTATAATTTTTTTTTTAAGCAACAGTCGCTAATAAAATGGACTGATTAGCCCACCTAATTCTGCCTCCAATCACTCCTTTTAGCTTAAATGCACCTTAAGGAGGCTGTAAGATGGTTAAATCCTTTCGAAAAGGGTCGTATCTCAATTTGACTTGGATACAATTACAACTAGTGGAAAAAAAAATGACTTTAATTTTTTTCCCTAATTTTGAACTAACATTTTGGATTCTATCAACTAACAAAAAAAAAATCAAAATCTTATACCAATCAAATAGGCCATGTCTTCTCAACTTCTAGATATTAAGACAATAGGTTTGTGAATTAGAGAAATTTTTAATTTTTTTTTCTGTTAGTTTAATTTTGCTATGGTCCCCTAAATTTTCTTTTCTCGCATATAGATATTTAATATATTAAAAAAATAAAATCAAAGATTGCAGAATTTGTTTTTGTTTAAGGAGCTCTTAGTTAATAAAATTTACGAATGTTTCTTTTGAGTTTTCGACTTACTCATTCTTTGTTTTTCTTTGTAAGGGGACTGATGCAATTGAAGGCATATCTCTGGATTTGTCCAAAATAAAAGGCATCAATTTAGACCCAGGAGCCTTCACAAATATGTCTAATCTGAGATTGCTCAAATTTTATGTACCCAAGTTGAGCACTGAAAGGCTTCTAGATATGAGCATTGAAGAGCAACTTTCAGACTCTAAAGTGCAGCTTCCAAATGGCCTAGATGATCTTCCTAAAAAATTGAGATATCTTCATTGGGACACATATCCATTAAGGACACTGCCATCAAATTTCAAGCCAAAGAACCTTGTTGAACTGAATTTGCGTTTTAGTAAAGTTGAGCAACTTTGGGAAGGAGAAAAGGCTTGTGTTCCCTCATCCATCCAGAATTTCAAGTATCTCAGTATGTTGAATTTTGAGGGCTGCAAAAGTCTTAGGTCTTTTCCAAGCAATCTTCATTTTGTTTGTCCAGCAACTATTAATTTCTCCTATTGTGTTAATCTCATAGAGTTTCCACAGATTTCTGGGAAAATTACACGGCTATACTTAGGCCAGTCTGCAATAGAAGAAGTTCCATCAACAATAGAGTGCCTAACTGATCTTGAAGTGTTGTCTTTGAGTTATTGCAAACGGCTGAAGAGGATTTCAACTAGGTTTTGTAAATTGAGATCTTTGGTTGATCTTTTTCTTCGTGGCTGCTTGAACCTTGAGCGTTTCCCAGAAGTCTTGGAGAGAATGGAGCATTTAAAATACATCTATTTAGGCTGGACGGCAATTACAGAGCTGCCATCGTCATTTGAAAATCTACCGGGGCTTGAAGTATTGTTCGTAGATAATTGCTCTAAACTTGATAAGTTGCCGGATAACATTGGCAATTTAGAATCTTTGTATCACATCTCAGCAGATGGATCAGCTATTAGTCAACTACCATCGTCTGTTGCAGATTCAAACGTACTTAGAATTCTTGATTTCTCTAGGTGCAAAGGTTTGGTATCATTGCCTCGATCATTATTATTAGGTTTATCTTCTTTGGGACTTCTACATATAAGTGACTGTGCTCTAGTGGAAATTCCACAAGAGATTGCCTGTCTATCCTCACTGACAGGCTTGCATCTAAGTGGACATAACTTTAAGAGTTTACCTGCAAGTATCAAGCAACTGTTGCGGCTGACTTCTCTTGACTTGAAGGGTTGTAAGATGCTTCAGTCATTACCAGAACTTCCATTGTGCCTAAAACGTCTTAACTTGGGGGATTGTAAGATGCTTCAGTCGTTACCGGCACTTCCATTGTGTCTAGAATCTCTTGACTTGATGGGTTGTAACATGCTTCGGTCATTACCGGAACTTCCATTGTGTCTAAAATATCTTTACTTGGGGGATTGTAACATGCTTCAGTCATTACCAGAACTTTCATTGTGTCTACAATCACTAAATGCAAGGAACTGCAACCGGCTTGAATCTTTGCCAGAGATTCCGCCATGTCTACAAGAACTAGATGCATCCGTACTCGAAAAGCTATCCAAACCCTCTCGTGACCTTCTTCAATGGGCACCGGGATGTCTGGAGTCACATCCAATTTATTTTGGGTTTACTAACTGCTTGAAACTGAATGGAAAAGCAAACAACAAGATTTTGGCAGATTCACTACTAAGAATTCGGCATATAGCAATTGCATCACTGAGACTCGGCTATGAAAAGGCAAACAACGAGGTATCAAATTCCCTCTCTTGTTTACTCTGTCTCTCTTTGTTATATCTGAAATCATGGTTTTCATTTTACAATTTTGTTTTTTTTAATGTCATTTCACAGAAACTTTCTGAACTCAGGGCATCCCTAATTGTTTTACCTGGGAGCGAAATTCCTGACTGGTTCGGCAATCAAAGTTCAGGATCTTCGATATGTATTCAACTGCCACCGCACTCTTTTTGCAGAAACTTAATCGGGTTTGCTTTTTGTGCTGTTCTTGATTTTAAGAAAGTTGATTCTCATTGTATGTGTGACTTTAACTGCAACCGTCAATTCGACTTAGAAATAAAGACTCTCTCTGAAACCAAACATGTTGATCTGGGTTTCAGTTTGCCCACTAGATACTCCCTTGATTCAGATCATGTCATACTTGGTTTTAAACCTTGCTTGAATGTTGGCTTTCCTGATGGCTACCGTCATACGACTGTCTCACTCAAGTTCTTCAATAAGTGTAACCGAAACCAAAAGGGTTGCAAGATAAAACGTTACGGAGTATGTCCAGTATATGCAAATCCCAGCGAGATCAAAGCCAACACTTATACTCTCAATTTTGCTACCGAAGTTTGGAAATTGGATGATTTGCCAAGCGCGAGTGGAACTTCGGATGAAGAGGAATTGGAACCGAGTCCCAAGAGAATTTGCAGAGCCGATCAAATCAACACTTCTTAGGTCTGTCGAAAATGCTCTAATTCTAGATAGTGATTTGTTTAAGATGATGTTTTATCTGTGTATTCCATTTTGCTTTTGAAAATACCTTATTTTATTTAACTTAGCTGCGGAACTAATTAGTCAGAGCATCAGTTAATCCTCTGTTGTTGTTTTCATTATTAACATTAGACAAAACAAGAGGTCGGTGTCTACGAGTGGAATTCAACTCTTCAATCTCTACTGCATGAAATTGTTAAAACTTAGACGGTTAGGCCTTTAAAGCACTATTCTTCTTTTTTTTTTATTTTTTTTTTTTTATCGCTTATATTTATAATCATACGATATCGGCACCCATTTACATCAATTCGATATAAGACCGCCAGATTTTAAACCCTCTCAAATATTCGAGTGACGCCAAACCCCATATCGGAGAAAGATCGCCTTTCACTCAGCCTCGGCGCCCAAGAAGCGAAATATAAATTAAACCCCGCAACGATCTCATGTGCTGAACCCCTTCCTCACAACGCGAGTGAAAGGATTCTAATGCTAAGCCCAAGAAAGACTATTCTTAATATGCATACAATTAAGATCAGCGGTCCAACTAACTAAATAATAGCCCATTAATCCAAAAAATAAGTTTAACTACTCAGTGTAATATCTTAATGAAGGTAATTTTTGGTGAATTAATTATCTTTAAATTATTTTCTTATTTTTAAAAACTACATTTCTTTTTTTTTTTTTTGAAAGATAAAGAGAAAAATTATTTGAGTTGATGAATTTAATTTTTTCGTCTTCTTAACAAAAATAGAAATAAATTAAAGTTTCAAAAATAAAGAGAATAATTTGAAAATAATCAAGTCATGAACAATAATTCGAAATTAACCACTCCCATGAAATGAATTAAAAATACAAAAGATAAGTTTATCTTTTCACTCGTAAAGTTGAAGGCGATTGCTTATCATTTTGTTGAACTATGAGAATGCAAGCCATTATTAATTTATCTCTCCTCCAAATGCCAACTGTTATTACTCCTTTTTCTTCTTCTTCTCAATTAATTTTTTTTTTCTTTAACAAACCCAAAACTCCCAAAATATTTGTTGATTACAAATGGTTAGATTGGAAGGAGATCAACGCCATATCGGACCTCTCTCTCCCATCTCTAAATCAGCTTAGGTTCCATCGTAGTTAAATTAATAGCCAAATTGAAATAGGTGTAGTATCAGTTTGATAAGATGCAAATTCAAATCTAATGATGCAATGGATTTTGTGAATATTTTAAATTTTAAGTTAAATAAGATAAAAGTCAGTTTTCGATCAGTTCAAGGGATTTGGGATTGAAGTAGAGTGCTTTTTTCGTTGATCTATAGGATGAATTGAAGGAGCTTTTCTTTGATTCTTAGCCGAATTAAATAAAAGAGGATGGGCTTTCTTATAAAAAAATGTAATCACATTTTACTTATGGGGGAAATTACAAGCAGAATATAAACTGTATTCAAGACCTCAATGAGACAACCATAAAATCATCTCATTCTGATTTGCATTTGTTTAACAAGAAATATTTCTGAATATTGATGAAAATTTTCTTATCTTTCTTATTTATCAGAGGTACAGTATTTAAGACTGATACACGTACAGCCTTTTGACATCATATCTGTATCCAGTGCAAAGAATATTGAAATAACAAAATTTCAAATACGTATTCTACAATCTTTAAGACCACCTTTGCCTAAAAAGGGTAGAGCTATCAAGCTTAAAGTTTTCATCACCATCATTTTATGACCCTGACATGTAAGTGTATCGCGTCTGCGCACCAACTACAAGCTCTATGATTTTTTCTGCACATTCAAAGAGATTATTATATCAATGTTCTAAGAAACTAATTTGTTAATCAGATAAAAGCTCGTAAGCTGGAAATGAGTCAGAACTAAAAGTCAAACCAACCTGTTAAAAACCCAATTATAGGTATGGGTTCCAATTGTTTTCCAGTGCTTTCAAGCCTTTGCCTGAAATAAGTAGCGTCATGTTATTTCTTAGAAAGTCAGCAGACTAAAATAGGATTCATGGCTGCACAAACAGTTTGAGGGTATATCTAGAGCTTGTCCAAAAAGAACTTCTGCAGTGTCCGATCTCTTCTATCAAAAGAAAATAGAACTAAACTATGTAATTTCTAAAGTATCTACATACCTGGTATACTTGCTAAAGAATGGGTCTCTCACGAGGTAAAGTGCCCACAGAAGTTTCCTTCTTTTCAACTGAATCAAACACTAAATATGTTTTAGCAAGCAAAAATAAAAGTTTCCAAATACTAAAGTGCCGGGATTCACAGCAAGAATTAATGAACCAGGTGTGAAAAGCATATCTGAGTAATTATCAGAGGAACTCTAACCTCATCCTTTTCAGATGTGGAAAGATGAAACGTTTGTTCTTTTCACCATGCCTTGACCTAGTAGCTAATGATAGAAAGCCTAACCCCGTAAAATCCACAGCCAAGGAAAGAAACCAGGGAATCCATGATCGAATTCCATATTTTCTGATAAATAATACATAAATAAGCGGTCTTGTGATAAAGAGCACTTCTACCATAACAAATAAAGCTCCAATAGTGCCCTTTGCAGACAATAGTTTCGAAAGGGTTGGCCTCTCAACCATCGGAGCTGTTAAAAACAAAAGAATGCCAAGTATTAGTGGAATAAACAATGCCAAGTCTTAGTGGAGTTATCTCATGAATTGTGACAAGTTGACATATGCATTATGAAATCTCAAGCAGCTGATTACCAGGAGGCTCCATTATTCTTGCTGATGCTGAATCCTCTGTCGCCACACTGGCTCAGAAACCGTCCTAGCATTTTCTCCAAATTTGTTCAAAGCAGATAATGCCCTTCCTTCTAGATTCCAAGAGTTGTGTCCATAATTATTTTTCAAGTAATCGTGCCTCTGATTCCCTCCAGGCTTTTCGCCTTGGACAGCCTCTAATGTTAAGCTGAGATTTGGAATCGTCTGAAGGCATTTCAACGTTCAATGTCTCCCGTCCATGCAGAAGCATCTTGTATCCACTGTTCTGGAACAGAGCTAACCTAACTAATACCCTGAATTACAATGAATACATTGTAAGGCAATAAACAGATGCCAACGGATGTTTATTACCTTATAAAAGAAGATAAAGAGCCACAAGCACTAGATTACCAATACTGCTTACTTGGTGGCTTCAGTAATAGCAATGAAATTCCATTTTTTCTTATCATCATAGTAATGTTGTGCTACAACTTGAACCAATGTTTCCAAGTCCTTCGGAGCAGAAATACACAATGAATGAGGCTCTGGGGAAACTGAACCCTTTTGACTTGGAGTCATTTCGATTATATGTTTGTTGATAGCAGTGATTATACCCAAGAAAATAGTAACTGCAAAACATTAACAAATTTTCACACAAGTAAAAGAGCAATGACCCAAAAAAGGGAAAAAGTGTTCATAGTTGGTTGATTGGCAAAAAATATAAGAAATCAATCTAATGCTTTCCTGTAAGAGAGAGAGAGAGAGATGTGGACAATAGCTAAAACTCTAGAAGAAGAAAGAAAGCCCTATGTTCTACCCAGCTAGAAGTAAACAAATGCTACCAAAGTTTCACAAAACCTGCTTCTGGTCCTATCTCTGACACAGAAAACCGTTCTGGAAGAAGACATGTCAATCCCTGTACAATAATTCCAACAAAGAATTTAAGTGAGTCCTTGGTACATCCAAGCATAATGAAAACAGTGAAGCAAGACCCATTTAGCAAATTCTCTCAAATCCAGGTCAATAATAATTCCCTTAGACAATCAACAAAACAACAATTAAAGCGATAGAAATAGTCAATAAAAGCAACAAATGCTAAGTAGAAACATACACATTGATTAAGTGATAACATCAAAACAAGCAACAGCAATAGTAGCAGCAAATTCATTATTGTCAATAACAATTGATGAAATAAAGCTAAAGTTCAATTTAAAAATTCATCAAATTTAGTTTGCTTTAAACCGCGCAAAAGGTACAAGTTCTTAATGAAGAAACAGGACAATCTTACACATAATTGATGAATAAATAGATATAAAAAAAGAGGGAAAAAAACTTACATTGGCAAGAGACTCTAAGGAGTGAACATAGTCCCTATTTCTTCTTACCCATCTCTCGTAAGCATCTATAGCTTTACAAACTCTATCAAGACAAAGAAAAAGACTCGGCTTTCGAAAGCGCCGAGTCCAAACCCAAACTCTTAACTTCGTGAAGCTTAAATCCTTGGTGGTTTTGGACCAGACCCAGATGACCAAATACAAAATTAATCTAGCCATAATTTTGGATTTGATTTTGTCGTTTACAAAAGCTACAATGAAATGACGAGATACGCAGAGAGAGAGAGAGAGAGAGAGAGGAGAGAGTGTCAGCGTGTAATGAGGTGCTCTTAATTTACCTTCGGCTAAAAATGGATAATCAAATCGGAACCGTTGAATGGGCCGAAAGCTTAGTTGTCTCTGACCATTAATGAGCTCGGAGATCAAATGGTGCATGATATCCACGTGGCTGGTTTCGATCTTGTCCTATGTTTGTCGTGAAGTTTTACAAAAATACTGAAATCTAGCTTTGTAGCTCGTGGCCAGTGGCCGCTGTCATCACTTAACAAACGCCATATGAAAGGATGGAAAATGAACTTAGTGGAAACGGCGTCGCATCTCTTAATTAATTTCACTTTGTATTTGTTATTTAGGGACAATTTCGTGATTGTCATTTTTGTACCCTTGTGATATATTCGATTTTTTATTTTCGTACGGGTACATGTGAAATTTTATTGAGAACAAGCAAAGGGCTATTATTATTTTCGTCAAGTTACCCAACGTTTTCACATCTCTGTTCTTCTAGGGTTTTGAAAATTTCTGAAATTTCTGCAAATCTTGAACCATGCAACTGACTCTAGAATTCGGGTAACTTGTACCTCTCAGACTTTGTCTATTCGCTTATATAGTTTTTGATCTTATAATTCTTTTGGATTCAATGTAATCGACGATATTTTTTTTTTTTTTGCAATTTATTATTGATGTCACCTTTTTTATTTTTTTTTATATTTGAAATCATGCGTGGTAGGTATGGAATTTTCGTTCATATTGACTTAGCAAATTCTTATCAACCATATGTGGTGGATTCATGTCCAAACAGTCTTAACCTTGTCCCTTTTACGAAATTTTGAAACTTGGTTGTCTTGTAACATTCATTCCTAATGAAGTAATTTTCAATGCGGTGGAGGGTTAGAGCTTCTTTGTGATTCGGTAAAGGTCCATAATGTTGATGTTGTTCCACCAAAATGATCACAGAAGTTAAATATGTTTTCTTAACAATTTTGCTTGGAGTTTGTTCTTCTTTGCACGTATGATTTAATGCTCTCTCTTACTTTTCAGTTGATTATGAAAGATTTGCTTTCTTGGGACGGCACCAATTTGATCAAGGAGAGGCCTGAAATGTTCATGAAAGGAAATTCTGTGTAAGTTATAAGCTGCTCATCGAAATTGATTGGCAAGTTTTGAATTTGTACTTGCACTAATGCGGGTTTTGTTATTCTTAAATCTTAATACAGCCTTCAAGGGAACGAGCGTTACTTAAAATCTTATTTGGGTTGGGTTGTCAATTGTCATGCAGGACCCATCTGAAATTGATTTCTATCCCATTTTTTTGAGCTTCTGATATTGTTTCTTTATAGCCCTTGTAGTTTCTTAATCTTGTATATATCTTTTTGTTCAAATTGACTAGATATATTTTTATGTACCTGCGAGCTCTGATTTTTATTTAATCATCACTTGTATTGTAAAGCAATTGATGGATAATTACCCGTACAATAATAACAACCCATATCCTTATAATGGTTATCAGCCACCTCCTCCAATTTACGGACAGCCTCCACCGCCTGGTGGTGCAGATCCATATCACCAATCTCCATATCCTTATGGAGGAGGACCAGCTTACCCATACCAACCATCTGCATATCCTCCCCCACAAGCAACACAACCATCTCATTCATTGCCATTAGATTATCAGTACCAGTTGCATTCTCACTCCGGGCCCCTTCCATATCCATATGAACGCCCTGCTCCTGTTTCATCATCTATGCCCCAAACCCCTCAACATACTAGTAGCTTTGAATACTTTCCGCACCCTTACCCATATGCCCGAGCCCAATCCAGTCAGGATCATTACCCCTTTCCCGAAACTACTGCTCAATTGCCCTCTGGAGTCAGTATTTTCCTCAATCGTCTTGGCAAGGATAGATTGAGTTCTGGAAGAGTTTTTTCATCAGCACAGCTTGCGAATGCTAGAGACGATAATCTATCAGGCCAAGACTCTTTTGTCCAGGATAAGTTGAGTTCTGGAAGAGTTTTTTCCCGTCCGCATCACGAGAATGTTGTAGACAATGATCTTTCGGGCTCAGATCAACGCGTCCAGGATAGATTGGACTCTGTAAGAGTTTTCTCATCATCTCATAGTGAGAATGTTGGGGATAATAGTTCGGCTTGCCCACCTTTGTACCCATCTTTGGAGGAGCATTTGGGTAATTTGCATCTTTCTTCTAACAATAACGAGAATAATTATCAACCGAGTGCCCCAGCAGTACCAGCAACACCTTCAGTGCCATCATTGCTTGATTCCCCTCTAACTCCTCAGGGTTCAACTTTGAGCAGTCCTGGTGGTTTTTATGGGTACCCCAATGATTCTTCCTCAAGTTATCCTGAAAGAGCTTATTCGGGCATGATTGATTCATCTTATCATCCTGTTTACGCGCATTCGGACTCATTTAATGGTCAGAATATGCAGATTGTGCCATCAACTAAAGGGTCTTTGAAGGTTTTGCTCTTACATGGAAATTTAGATATTTGGATATATTCTGCAAAGAATCTTCCCAACATGGATATGTTTCATAGGACTTTGGGAGGTATGTTTAATTCACAAATGAACACCAAGATCACTAGCGATCCATATGTTACAATTGCAGTAGCCGGTGCTGTAGTTGGAAGGACTTTTGTGATTAGCAATTCCGAAGATCCTGTTTGGCAGCAACACTTCTATGTCCCTGTTGCACACTCTGCTGCAGAAGTCCACTTTTTTGTTAAAGACAGTGATGTTGTGGGGTCAGAATTGATAGGAACTGTGGCAATTCCAGTGGAACAAATATACTCTGGTGGAAAAGTTGAAGGAACTTATCCAGTCCTGAATGGTAGCGGGAAACCATGTAAGCCTGGTGCGACCTTGACACTTTCAATACAGTACACCCCGATGGAGAGGCTGAGCTTTTATCACTGTGGAGTGGGGGAAGGTCCTGATTATATTGGTGTTCCAGGAACATATTTTCCTCTTAGGAAGGGTGGTAAAGTGACTCTTTATCAAGATGCCCATGTTCCTGATGGATGTCTTCCACAGCTAGGGCTTGATAGGGGAGTGTCTTATGTACATGGGAAGTGTTGGTATGACATCTGCAATGCAATAAGTCAGGCACAACGTTTAATTTACATTACAGGGTGGTCGGTTTGGCACAAAGTTAAACTGGTTCGGGATGCTGGTCCTGCATTAGATTGCACCCTTGGGGAACTTCTAAGATCAAAGTCCCAGGAAGGAGTGAGAGTGCTGCTTCTTGTTTGGGATGACCCTACTTCGAGGAGCATTTTGGGTTATAAAATGGTAAGCAACACATCTTATTTTTCCATTGGAGTTCTGCATAGCTTATGGGATTATGGTTACTATGTAGACAGTATACCGTATGTATGATTCACTTGCTTTGAGCCTTACCCTCAGTTAAATTTTAACATTTCAAGCATGATTTTACAGTTCTGAATTACAAAATTTCGAGTGAAGGAAAAGATAATAGCTGCCAATTGTGTAAAGCTTTTTACAAGTGACTGAACACTGGTGACTTTTTTTTGGGGGGGGCAGGGGGTAAAACTTCCATATGTATGTCTGGTGTCTTGTTGGATTAATGTTTGTGGTGACGATGGTAAAAGAACTAAAAGGAAGCCTAGTATTCATGGCTTTGTGAGGGGATTAAACTTGGACTGATGAGCAATGAAATGAAATGTCAGTCATCCTAGTTTGTTTGATTTAATATGTAAAGGGTCCTTTTCAGAAAATGGTAATTTCACTTATGCAATTTAGATTACACTTATGTGACATTTTGAAGTGTCTGTCGTAAAATTGTACTGTATCAGGTTTGGACATATGATTTACTTTTACAAAAATAATGTCCCTAAGTCTGGTCGAAAATAGATGTTTAATATACTAAAGTAAACAGTGATGCATACTTTTTTTTTTTAGGTGTGTGTGTGTGAGTGTGTAAGTTAGGTGCTTGTACAGTTAGTCCAGCTGATGCTCAATTAGCTTTATATGTTCAACTTTATCCATGATTGCTGAGATTTCGGTGCCGTGCTACTCTAAGCATTTCTTGAATTTTTCTTATGTATTACATGCCATGACCATTATTTTCTATAGATCTTCCTTGGAGATGGTTTTCAAGCACATCCCTTTTCGTTATCTCATGCAGGATGGAGTTATGCAAACCCATGATGAGGAAACACGTCGTTTTTTCAAGCACTCGTCTGTGAAGGTGCTACTTTGTCCTCGCATTGCTGGAAAACGACATAGTTGGGTGAAACAAAAGGTTGGGTGAAAATAACCATTTTCCTTTCTTAAATAATAATTATACTTGTCGTTTTCTTGTCAGTGCTATTTTTGTCTCCTCAACACATAGTTGCTAGGGTATCAGTTTTGATTTTTATTATATCATTTTGTGGTACTTCTTGATTTTTGGAAATAGGGAGAACATGACATGCTCATCAACCACACACTAAATGTTGGTGGCGGATATAAGCATGAGGTGTTTTGTTATGATTTATGAAGAATATTTTAGAAAAAGAAATTCATGAATCGTGATGTATGTTAAAGTTAGTGTTTTTCTTCTCCTTCATTCAACTTCTTATGTCTGGCAATCTGATTAATTGCCTTGCTGGAAATTTCCCATGACCCTCCACACAATGCTTAATTGCTAAAAGCATTATCCTATCCAATTATCCTAACTGACTTTGGTAATGAGGAATGTATCAGGCTGCACTCTCAAATGAAATTTCCGAGAAAGGAAAAAAATTATCATCTCTTCAGTTTGGTTAAGTGAGCTTTAACCATCCCCAACATAACTTTTCCTTGACTTGTTGCCTCAATGAAGTTCTTTGATTGAGTTCTAATCAGGCAAGGAAGAGTTGCACTGTAACATGTTAAAGTTATGTAATTGTTTTGTTTGCACAGAGCATATTATTTTATCCAGTACTATTTTTTTCATTTTCTGTGAAAAATAATTATTTGAGTTTTTCTTTCTTCTCCGTTATCAGGAAGTTGGAACAATCTACACGCACCATCAGAAAACAATAATTGTAGATGCTGATGCTGGTTATAATAGAAGGAAAATCATTGCTTTTGTTGGTGGCCTCGATTTATGTGATGGGCGATATGATAATCCACATCATCCTCTTTTTAGGACATTACAGACACTGCATAAGGACGACTATCACAATCCTACTTTCACGGTAACTTTAAACCTTTATTTTTCTTGGTAATTTGTGTTCAATCAATCCATAAGGCATGTCTAGACAACGTAAACAAACTTTTTACATTTTGTTTTATGAACAAAGAAAAGAATATATGTACAGAGTTTAACAGCTTTGTGGTCATGAAACTGCTAAATTTGGTGGTTGAAAGTCATTTAACCAAGTGATGTATCATCTTTTTTTTTTATTTTCTTACAATGCAGTGCACCTTTTCACATTCTAAATTAAATGAATCCCTGGTATTTAGATAATTGAACCAATGACTTCTTGCTTCTACTGAGAGAGGCCAAGCCAAGTGGGCTACCTCCTTTGGAACAAGCCATATATTATCTTCTAACTATCGAGCTCTGTTGTTATTTGAGCAGGGTAATACTACTGGTTGCTCACGAGAACCATGGCATGACTTGCATTCAAAAATTGATGGTCCAGCGGCATATGACGTTTTAACGAACTTTGAGGAGCGTTGGCTAAAGGCTTCAAAACCTCACGGGATTAAGAAACTGAAGTCTTGGGATGATGCTTTGCTTAGGATAGAAAGAATTCCAGGCATTATAGGCATCTCCGATGCTCTTTTTGTTAGTGAGAATGATGCTGAATCTTGGCATGTTCAGGTAGTTTGCCACTGATCCTTACCCAGATGTAAGATGTCTAAAGGGTGGGGTGGAGCTACTTTGTAGGGTATATGATATCTTGCTTTACATGGTCAACAATAGTTGAACATAAAATCATAGGTTAGATATAATGTGCTTTTTGTATTCCACGAGTGGTAATATGATTGTTTGGTATGGTATTCCTTTGCAGATTTTTCGTTCAATTGATTCAACTTCTGTTAGAGGCTTCCCAAAGGATCCTAAGGAAGCTACGAGCAAGGTAAGAAAAGGTTTGGCAATTGATTATACTTTATTTATGGCTTTCAATATCTGCTTTTATCGTCTTATTTGTATATTGCTTGTAAGTTGATTGGTTACTCTGTTGGAACAGAATCTGGTGTGTGGTAAGAATGTGCTCATTGACATGAGCATACATACAGCATATGTGAAGGTCATTCGTTCTGCTCAGCATTTTATTTATATAGAGAACCAGTACTTCATTGGGTCCTCATATAATTGGAGTTCATATAAAGACTTAGGTGAGGATATTTATTTTTCATTTGAAGATTTCATCTTGATAACAGTGGCTTGCTTCATAATTACACTAGACTACAGAAAAAAAAAAAAACCATTATAAGATGTTACTCCTCTACTTTCAGTTATATTTCTAATATTTTTGTGGCACCATCTCTTTATATATTCCTTAGTGTGATATTGCATAATTTGTTGATGGTGCCTAGATGGGCATATGGCTAAAAAAATAGTGTTTCTTAATAGTGTTAGTATGAAGTTGTTGTTTTGATTTCCTCACTGAATGCAGAATTATAAGCTTGTTTTCCTTTTTCAGGTGCTAATAATTTGATTCCGATGGAAATTGCTCTCAAGATTGCTGATAAGATCAGAGCACATGAGCGATTTGCTGCCTATATAGTTATTCCAATGTGGCCAGAAGGCGTTCCAACTAGTGCTGCTACACAAAGAATTTTATTTTGGCAGGTTTGCTTCGGCTACAAATTTGGCAATTAAATATCATTGTTTAGCCTTGAACTGAGGATTCATATGATGATGCCTTAAATTTAATTGTAATCTAATTCATTTCTTAAAGCTTCAAGGCGGGCAAACTTTTAACAGTCACCAAATTGGTTTACAATAGTGTGATTAAGCATTTAATCAAGAAATATCTTTTTTAAAGAAAAATTTTGTACCTGAGAAATTGATAATATAGTGGTAGTGCTTATGCATGTGGTTGTCATACTTCCTTCGCAATGCTTTCTTGAGAAAATGTCTTCAACATTGGTGGAAGGTTATCAGATTGGAGCATGATTTAGAAAATAAATATTTTAGTAAAAAATGTATGATTGTCTTTCCTGTCTTAGCATTACTTTGAACACACCTTTATTATTTTTTTACTATGATTTGTTTGTAGAAATTAATCGCCTCTTAGTTTGTAGAAATTAAAAATCAACTTGCATAACTCTCCATCATAATCCTATTTTAGTCCATTGACGTTTAGGCCTGAGAAATGGGCATTCAAGGGACCGGAACCACTATATAGCTTTTTGTACAGACATAGTGCTTCAAGTTATTAATCTTAAATTATCATTGATTGCTGCAGCACAAAACTATGCAAATGATGTATGAGACAATCTACAAGGCATTAGTTGAGGTCGGGCTTGAGGGTGCATTCTCACCGCAGGACTATTTGAACTTTTTCTGTCTGGGCAATCGTGAGGTCATTGATCAAACTGACCCTTCATTGTTTGGAAATCCAACTGCTCCAAACACTCCTGAGGTATTCATAAGTAAAATTTTCTTTGGCACTGATGGGACTTACCCTTTCTGTTTTGATGTGAGAAATCTTTGGGTTTCAAATAACTATATGTATGTATCTTAGCTGTCTATTGAGTGTGGTGATTGCCCTTTTCAGCTTTATTTTTCTGTGAGTAGTTTCAGACATCTGACACCCCGCAGAACCTTAAAATTCTCTTATTATATAGTACCGTCATTTGTGTGTGTGAACGCTCCAGTTGGATATGCGCAAATAAATAAAATGTTTTTGGCATTTTCTAGGCCCTAAGTAGGAAGAGTGGACGATTCATGATTTATGTTCATTCAAAAGGGATGATTGTTGATGATGAGTACGTGATACTGGGGTCTGCAAACATCAATCAGCGCTCCATGGAGGGCACAAGAGACACAGAGATTGCAATGGGAGCCTACCAACCTGAATATAGTTGGGCTAGACTAAAACGTCATCCTTATGGACAGGTAATTTATATTTGGATAGAAGTTATTTTTCAGTGTTTTCCAATTATTGAAGGAGCCATTCAATAAAGAATTAATTTGTGTATACCTTTTCTTCCCCAAAATAGTTTAATTCAAGGTCAAAATGTTAATGATTGATTCACCAATTTATCTAAACTTTAGAAACACAGATGAACCTTATATAATGTTCTCCGAACAGTATCATTTCTGCTTTAAAAAGAAAGCAGGAAAATTCATTTTTGCATGTGCTTCCAAAGGAATTGCACCACACTAGTGCAAATTTGTATTTGACATGCACTTTTTTTTTTTTGCTACTTTTCATTTGGTAGGTCTATGGATATAGAATGTCGCTATGGGCAGAACATCTTGGATACATTGAGGACTACTTCGGACAACCTGAGACTCTGGAATGTGTAAGAAAGGTTAGATCAGTAGGCGAGAATAACTGGCAGCAGTTTGCTGCAGATGATCAATCTGAAATGAGGAGCCACCTTATAAAGTACCCAGTTGAAGTGGATCGAAAAGGCAAGGTGAGGCCAATTCCAGGATATGAAACATTTCCAGACGTGGGAGGAAACATAGTTGGCTCATTTTTTGCCATTCAGGAGAATCTTACCATATGAACAATTATCGGAAGTTACAAGGTAAATAGTAAGAGATACATACAAATTTTGACATGTGTCATCAAAAACCCATGTTAGATGTATAGCTTCTGTCTCCCTATGGGTATTAACATAGTTTGATAATCTCCAGATTTTGTAAATAAGTAGATATACAGTTAGAAAATCATGTGTCTGTTTATTTGATTTTTAACTTTTATTTTCATTTTTGCATCTAATTAATGGCCCTTTGCCTTTCAATATTATTGTAGGTATTTGCAAGGAAACCTCTTCTAACTTTCTTCCAATTAAGACTTCTTGTGTCCAGTTACTGTCAATTCTTTTTGAACGTGTAAAGGACAGTAACTTGAAGACTTGAGAGGGCCAGCGTTTATTCAAAGTCAAGTACAGGGACTGGGAATGGCCCTGTTCTTGAAATATGAACTAACGTCCCGTCCGGTGTCCCCTTGCCTACTCATCATACAAACAAAAATTGAAATTACGCCATTTAGATTAAAGATAAGATGGAATGGAAATATGGGATCGTTAATTATTATAGCTATGACCCATCTAATTTGCAAATGGTTCTTTCCCTTTCAATATAATTGTACGTATTTGCAAGGAAGCCTCCTCTCTCTTTCTTGCAATCAAGACTTTTGCGTATCCGATTACTGTCAACTGTTTTTGAACGTGTAGAAGAAAATAACTTGAAGACTTGAGGGGCGCCAGCGTTTATTCGAAGTCAAGACTTAATTAGCCTGTAGGACTCTTGATGGTGAGGGGAAGAAAAAAAAAATGAAAGGCGTTGGGTATGAGATTTATAGAACTTTAATTATTTCACAAAATTGTTTTATTTTTCATTCGCCATCACGTAAGGGATTACCGCAAATGACCCATTTTATTTTCATCTCTATGTAGGTCAGTAGGGTCACTGGAAATCAACTGTTGTCTCTTTTTTTTCACTTATTGAGGAATATGGATGATTAAACAAAACACATCAATGACCTAAACTATATAATGAATATCTAAATTTTTTTGTATCCACATGACGTGTGGAAATACAACATTCTCTCCAAAAAGAGCCAGACATTTCACATTTATTACAAATATTTTCTTAAATATTATATTGGCCAAATGTTTTCTCCTCATTTTTCTCTTTTCCATCGATAATAATTTTTTTCATGACCTCATTCTTGATAAAACCCACGACCATATCTATAACTATGTCTATGGTCAATAATAATCTTTGCTGAGAAATTATTTCTAATTAATTTTTTTGTGGTGCTTCTAATGACATCACATAATGACCCTTTTTATCTTTATTTTGTTCCCAATAAATCTCAAAACTCCTTACAAATATGCAACATTACACATATGATATCTTTTTCTTTCGTTTATTAGCTTTATAGAATTTTGATATAAAACGTGCGTAGCAAAAAAAACATGTGCGGCCTCACGCATTAGACTATTTTTCTAACTTTATACAATTAAAGTATCTCTCTTATTGTACAAATATAATTTTATGCGACGTGGTGCACTAGTCGCACTAGATGAGTGCTCTAACTTTGTTGAAGTGAAAGTGTCTCCCTTATTGTGCGAATATAATTCGCAGTGGTTCAGCACCAAAATGGCAAAATTTATCACTATTTTCTCAAATTTTAAAATCCGTAACTATTGGGCCGTGTGGCAGGCTCGCCATGTCACAACCCAACCTTTATCATGAGCCCTTTCCAAACCTAACTTGCACTCTCCATATTCTTCCTCTATTAAATTAAACCGAATATGATGTATATTAATTGGGATGATAAATTGGTCTATTCAAATTGGATATTCAAGTATTTAATTTAATTAGATTGGATAATATTCATCTAAAATCTTTTTAGATATGAATATGGGTATTTTTAAAAATATCCAATTAGAAATTGGATAGGTATAGATATTTGATAGATATCCCAAATCCAATTAATTTATCCGATTTGAAGTTTAAAAAATTAATATTGTAAAAATAAAATTAAAAAACAAAAAAAAATGTCCTAGATTATTGATTTAGCAAACCTTAAGATTATCACCAGCCGCTCGTCGCTCTTCGGCGCTCAGCGCTTGCCGGCCGATCGTCACTCGCCGGCGCTCATCACTTGCCGCTCATCTCTTCTCTTTTCTCTCTGTCACTGGAAAAGGAACAAGCGGAGGCGCTGCAACTCAAATCTCTCTCTTTTGACATATGTGTATGTGACTCAAATCTCTCTTTTTCGTCACTTGCGCTCCCCGAATTTTGTTTGATTCATTGCGTTTGATATGAAGTAATAGCAGACTCTGCTTCACTATTAGTTTTTATTTTTTCTTCTCTCTCTTCGCTTGTCTTTTTTGTCGGCAGCTCTCACAAGGTCCCACCAAGAATTTTTCAATTTTTCCTGTTTAAATTTCAATTTATTATAATTATAATAAAAATTGAGGGGAATATATGCAAAAGAATGTGAAAATGAGACTTTTGAAGTTTGATATGAAGTAATTGGAGATTGAGTGCAGGATGATGATTTTAGAATGGAATTTTTAATGATCGGCCACTGGCCCGAATAGGTGTATTTGGTTGCAGGAGAAATTTCATTGCCTGGTGGGAAGGCAGAAGATGGCGACAGGGATGATGGGAATACTGCAATAAGGGAGGCTAAAAAGGAAATAAGGCTGGATCCATCGCTTGTGGAAGTTGTAACTATTATTGATGTTGGGAAAATTCAGTTTTAAAAAAAAAAAATTTGGGACCGATCTAATAAAATATATAAGAATTTATAATTTAGAAATCGTATCTTAATAATCCGAGAAGATGAATAATGAAAATTATTCCGATGGAATCGATCCGTCACCAGTTAGATCGCGATCCCACCACGTTAGATCGCGATTCACCAAACGATCTTCGGTTATAACTCGGGATTGATCTGACGGCGTGTGGACGCTATCACTACTATAAAATAGGAAAATTTTCTTTGAAAATTGGAGAAAAATTTTTCTACGATATATATAAATACATTTGAGAGAATAAATCTTTTATGTCTTGAAAATCTTGAGAAATATTAATATATTACTTTTATCGTAGCAAATACTCCAAGCGTATTAAATGGGCTTTAAAGATATAATTATGTTTTATATAGTTATCTTAATTTAATTAGTGCGGTCGATTAAATGGTAGCTCGTTTGAGAATATCTGATAGTATTCTGATAATTAAACTTGTAATTAAATAAATTTAACCATTTAATTCCAAACTTACTACGTATTTCATCGAAACTTACGTATTTCATTTCATTAATAAATAAAATAGTGGACTTTTGTCTCTAGTGTCTTGTATGGTTACAATTTTTTACTCTATAACCAAACATACAGAGTTTTATGTTCATTTTACAAGGGATAAAGTAGTCAATGGAGAAATGAAAGTGGTAGATATACCAACAAAGCATGATAAGATGGCAAACACATATATTAAGTCCCTAGCAATTGAAAGATTCAAAGATCTCACAAGCAATCTCGTAATCCTACCAACGATCACTCGCTTGAAGGGGTTGAAAATGAAGAAACACAGGACCTGTATTAGCACGTAGAAGCAGACAGAGTTTTACATCTGAGGACTCATAATCTGAGGAGATGACGACATGAAAACAAAATCCATCCTTCATGTACGAAACTCTGTAACGCATGCAATGACAGTTAACTACGATTTCTTCTCATTTTATTCTCTCAGTTGATCCGTGTTCTTCTATTTTATATTTTGTTTTAATTAGAAGGCGTGACGGCCCGTGGGTGCAGCTCAATTGGTTATATCTTGTTTTATATCTCGTCAAGCTCAGTTTCTATTTAGTTATTGTGTTTGTTGCAATCTAATTTTACTGTTCAGCTATATTGTTGTTGGTTGTTGTTTACAATTTTGTTGCACTTATAAAATTATAAAGTTACGTGCGTTTCTAATAGATATATGTTCGTTGGTTAACTTTTTATGCTTTCAGTAACTAGATACGTTCACAACACCGATGAATATATGACATATCAAGTGTTATGGATCAATTGGGAACAAATACATTTAGCTATGGTAAAAGGAAAGATAATAATCACATAATTTTAGGATATTTGGTCTGCTAGCCATTAGAGTCAATCTTGCAGCCATAAATGACAAGTCATTGTGATTCATGATTATAATTAAAATTTGTTTCATTATCAAGCGATAAAAATGTTATTTTGAGCTTATATTATAAATTATATAAGTGTTTATGCAATATATTAGGAATTATTAATTATATCTTAACTATATTTAATTTGTGTATTTTTTTAGTGTTTATTAAGTAAAATATTAATTTGACGTAATTCGAGACTCCAAACAGATAAACGGATGTTAAATTTAGATTTTGGAGGTCCAAAAATCTTGAGATGAGTCAAGACCGACTTATAATTGAGCTTGTGAAAAAAGTTGATTTTTTTTTTACTGACACTGATTGGATGATAAAATGAGCTTATAGTAGATATGAGTGCATTGGATAACTGTCAATTTTGACTAAATCTCAACCATTCATAATTCAATGGCCACGATCGTGCCACGTGGCAGTGGTTGGTGAAGCAAGTTTGTAGGATTCGAACATTTGTATTCAGGTCGACCCAATTCACCCATTAACCAGCCAAATCTCAACCGTTCTTTGACTGAATCGGACGCTTCACATTATCCCATGTGTAATGTTGACTTTTTAAGTTTAACCAGCCGTTGGATCTTGATCTAATGGCTGTGAAGAGCGCATACATAAAGCTTATGATAGACTGCGAAACACTGGATTATAAATGTATTTTTCTATAAATAGAGCCTCATTTTTATGTTTTGAGCATCTCTCTTCTTCTCAATTTCTCTCAATTTCCCTGTAATCTTATTTTTCAGGTGTATTTTAATTATTTTTATAAATAAATTTTATTTTATTTCAATTCTAGATGTTTTTATTCTTTTTAATTATGAGTAATTTAATTTTAATAATTATTTTTCTTTCAATTATGCTTAGCTAAATAATAATAGTTAAGATAAGGTGAAACTCTTAAGAAAAAAATATGATTTAATCAAATTTTATTTTTAATTATGTAAATTAAATTATTTTCTATTTAATTTTATACATATTTTATATTTTAAAATTTTGATTTATTGTAGACAAATAAGGGAGTTTGGCACAAAAAATTCTTAATATCTTAATATAAGGTATGGTAAAATGGTATTTTGACTTATTATAAACAAATTAAATTTTGGCACAAAAAATACTTAATCCATAATAAAATTAATGGAAAAATAATAATAATTTATATAATTAATCTTTTGGGCAATAAATCTAAATAAAAAATGACAAAAAGAATTTAAATTTTATTTACTACTATGAGTGGATCCATAACCCTAACTAATTCAATTTATTGAATTAAGTTGCATATATTGAAGTTATATTTTCATTTTTAGATAAAATAAAATAAACAAATTAAATTTTTTCTCTATAGATCGACCTCGGACTCATCGAGTTATAATATAAAAAGACACTCTTATACTAGAGAGTTAAAAATCACTTTTAAGATGTGTCAATTCACTTGCCGTTATGGTGTTTAAATTTCCATCCAATGTTATGGTGGTTGATCTGCTGCCAAGCTTGGTTATAACCTTATCAATTTACCTATATTAAACAATTTTGCATCTTCTTTAATTTTCCCTTTAATGTGTTTATATTTTGTGTTGTTTTCACATTCCTTTTTCTTGCTAAGCAATAGTCAACAACCTTAGTTGCTTTGTATGTGTGGTGATAGGTTCTTTAGATCATGAGGGGTTGTACAAGGTTTTTCTGGCGTTGGACCTGATGTTCTTTATTGGGATTTATTTAGGAATAGGGATTTCTCTTTGACATCGGCACAAAAGCTTGTTCGCAGGTCAAGATCTAGGACTAAGTGTTTTTTTTTTCCTTTTTTTGATAATGGCATATTCCTTCTCGAACTCTTTTTCTTGTTGTAATTATTACATGGATTTTTGGTCAAAAATAATGTCTTGTGCCCGAGAGGTTGCCCTATTATTTCTGGGTGCTTCTAAGGTAGGTTGTTGAGACAGTTAGGCATTTATTTCTAGATTGCCTATAGGTTAGACAGGTTTAACAGAGGTTTTGTTTGGCAATTAGTTTACAATACCTATCTTTTTTATTTGCTTATGTTGTAGTTGCCTTTTGGAGATGATGCGTGACTTTTTCACAGTGTTTTTAGGTTCTTCTTCCAAGCTTCATTTTATAAGGATGTTTGGAAGGCTTGAAATGGTTTTAGATTTGATTTTGTTGCTTTTGTTGCAGACGTTGTTTATAAAGTGGTTTCTAACCTTAAGCTCTTTAGTTGTGCTTTCGATTTTAAACCATCTTAGTTAAAGGGTGTCCTTAATACTTAGCTTGGGAGGGTTTGTGGATTATCTTACCTCCTTACAGGCTGAATCATTTGGTTTTATAGTTAAGTCTGCTAGCTGGGATAGTGAAGTTTAATGTGAATAGTGTTAGGATCAAGCGCTTACTATTGGGCTTTTGGTTTTATAGTTAAGTCTGCTGGCTGGGATAGTGAAGTTTAATGTGAATAGTGTTAGGATCAAGCGCTTACTATTGGGCTAAAAGCCATAGCTAATAGCTAAGGTGCAACTTTATTTCCTTATACCATGGAAGCATAGAGCCCCACAACTAAGCGGTGGATGAACATGAGGGGCTGCACACATTTGTAATTGTGCCAACGGGCTGGGCAGTTACGCCCTAGGTAACCTTAATGCCACCTCAATGGAAGTACACAGAAGGATGTTATACCTATAAATGCACAGAAGAATTGTTGGGGCCCCATAACCTCAACAATCCCCCCACAAAATTGCTTCTGTGGCGGCTTGAACTCGTGACCTCGCTCTGATACTAATTGTTAGGATCGAGTATTTACCATTGGGCTAAAAGCTATAGCTGATAGCCAAGGTACAACTTTATTTCCTTATACCATGAAAGCGCAGAGCCCCACAACTAAGCCATGACGGATACAGGGGTCGCATATTTGCAATTGTGCCAACAGGGTCAACAGTCAAGCTTATACCCTAGGTAACTTTACTGATCTTTTACACCCACAAGCACACAGAAGAATTGTTGGGGCCCTATAACCTCAACAAATAGTTACTCTTGGGGCAATCGTAGTTTGTATTCTATGGGCAGTGTCTCGCGTGATCATCAAGGTTGCTTTTGGCTATTTTCTTGGGCACCAGCCTATTTTTTTGGTTGAGCTGATGGTTGTTTGCAAAGGCTTGGATCTTACTACTAAGCCTGTTTATTTTGTTCTTGAGGTGGAATTCGATCTGGAAACTGTGGTTTCGTCGATTACTTTTCAGGCCTTTGCGCGATGAGATTTTGCCTATCTTTTTGGCCAAGTCCGTACTCTATCTTGTGGTCTTTCAATCTATATTAGACATGTTTATAGAAAGGCTAATTTTGCTATTGATTTCATGGCCAACTGGACATGTTCTCATCAGACTCATAAACAACCTTTGAGTTACTGGGATCTTTCAACTGGTTTGACTACCATTCTTCAATTAGACGCTCATGAGACTCCGCATGTTAGAAGTTGATTTTTCTCTTTTGGGTTCTTTGCTTGTTTCTTGTGGCCTCTTGTTTTTAGTTTTGTATTGAGCTTTTTATCGAAGGTTTTGAGGTCATGTACCCCTCCTTCTGTTCATCTTCTTTTGATCTATATTACATACAGGGATCCGGTCTAATCTCCCACTTTCTTGGTAGTCTAAAAAAAAACCATTAGTACTTGATGAATATATTCTAAAAAAAGCTAAAGAAAATTCATGTGAACAAAACAAATATATAATTACCATCCCCTTAGCTAAAAAAAAAAAAAAAAATTGAAGAAAGATGTTATTACCTTCGTTCCATGTAATTAGTTGTTTCAAAAGGATGAATGAGATTATTATTGTTTGACACTTAATTATATATAGCAGCACAGTTTAGTTTCAATTTTCAATTATAATTTCTCTTAGAACTATTTTGGAAATGGAAGTAAATGTAAAACCTCTTTATAATGATATTATATATATAAATAACTTTTTTTTAGTCATGAAAAATTATGGTTCCAATTTGAGGCAATTATAAATAAAAATAAACTCTATATTGTAATAAATTTTATTTTAAGGAACTTGTCTCTATATAGTAATAATTATTTATATATTACAAAAATATATGTTATGCTAGATTAAAGGAACTTACTTCCACATAATACAATTAGGCAATGAGTAAAAAATTATTAAAGAGAATACAAATGTTTAGAGATTTTAAAGACGACTTCACTTATTCCTAGCAGTAGTAAATAGAGCTTATTCCTAACAGTAGTACATAGATAACAAATATATTGGATTTGACATGCTCTATTAGTAAATTATTAATATAGTACATACTTTATCTCTTTTTTCTTGCATCTGTTTCTTGCATTAAAGATAATTAAGTTAAAATAATAATTTTTGTAACTACCCCTCTATAAAGTTAACATCCTCATAGTAATAAATTTGTATGGTCCTAACATGAGGGTTTACTGTATTATTTTTGAAATGGTGTTTTAAGAATAAAAAACTATATTGATTTTTGCTTTTTATTTATTTATGTAAAGAAAAGTTGCAATTTAGCTTCAAAAGAAAAATAATAATTAAAGTAGTAATAGTTTGTTTTTGAAACAAAAATTAAAAAAAAGCTGGAAACAATAAAAAGGCGTTTCTCACTTCAATAAGTAAATAGTGTTCTAATTTTCGAAAATAGAAAACAGAAATTGTCGTAGCACTTATATTACATAAACTAGGCCATTATTCCTTCAAAATCCATATTGATCCTACAAACAGTGTAATGGAAGTTGATACTTGATATTCAAGTTAATGATTTTTCTATGTAAAGTTGATCATCACATATTCATCTGTCACTTTTAGTTTCACATGATTAATTTTAAAAACCTTTAAAAATAAAATAACTAATTGCATAGGTGCCAAATAATATTCAAAATTAACCAATCAAAATGAATGATGTCAATGCAATTAACAAATATACCCTTACAAATATCCCAATATGATTATTGTCATTAGGGCTTATCTTAAGGACATGGCAACCCTGTGTGATGGTGATAAAGTCTCTGCTCAACCAGCTACTCAACAACGTCTAGCGGAAGCAAATAAAGCAACAAGGATGCAAATACCCACAATAGAGCTTTACGTAAGAGACTAATTCCACCAACAACAAAGAACTATGACAGCAAGGATTGAAGTACACAACACTAAAATTTTTTATTTTTGCAAATAAGAAAATATAACAAATAGCTCAAGTTTTTGTATGCTCAAGGACACCACTCTCTTTACCGAACCCAAGATCCTCCAAAACATACATTCCCATTACTATAAATACAAGTTTGCAAATGACACCTCCATTTGATAAGGCAAGGTGGCACGCTGCCCTCGTGCCATCTTAATTCTTTCTTCTAATGTTTAGGCACCACTAAGCATGTTGTGAAGAAGCCCATCTCCACTTCCCCTTGAACAAAACAACTGCTACCCACTTAGCCTAGTAGCAATGATATCATGGAGTGTAACCGTTGCTGCCCACCTTTCTTAATGAGTAACTGCCACTGCCCACTTCTTTTGCCTTCATTTTCTAGGCATGTTATCCAAGGTCGTGCTCTCCCATTAGTTACATATACAACTACCCACTTCATGTTTAATTTTAGGTCCTATTTTCGTTTGTAGCCAACATGCTCCACATTCAACCACCACTGTTTGCATACAGCGTATGTGCGAATGTCTCTCATCTTTGCATAGTTTGGCCCCCGTGCATTCCCTACTATGATGCCAATTTGTGCACTACCCATACACGCATTTGTGCTACTACCATATGTTGTCCCGTGTGCCTTATGCGCCCCTTGGCCGCCCACCCTATGCGTGCTACATTCGCCGCCTGTATGTCCACACACTTAGGAGATGTTGTGCTCGTTGTCCACGACTTTAAACCCGACATAAAGTTGAAGAGCTTATTTTCATTCGACTTGTTCTTGATGTTGAACATTAATGAACTGAATTCCTTGACGTAATTCTTCACTCGTCCAGTATACTTTAGCTTCTTCTTCAAGTTCTCCCTCGTAAGCCACCTAGCATTTCGGGGTATGAACTAACCCTTCAGTTCTCATTTGAGTGTGTCCTGTGTTTCTATTGCTGATCATTGCATTTTAACATCCTCTTAAAGCCTGCTCCATATCCTATATAAAATTCCCTAACTCTTTGGCATTCTAAGTCCTATTATAAGCCTTAGGTTTAGGCACCTTAACTTTCGAAGGCCCATCCTTCGCACGAGAAGTGTTGCTTGCTGCCCACTTCAGTAACCCAACTTCCTTTTCAAGATCCCTAATGTCGCATTTCAGCACCTCTACTAATGCAGCAACATCCTTCATCACTTTATTCAGCTTGTCCAAAAATTTATTCACAAACTATGCACAAGTTAGTTTCACACTCTCCATCTCAATGGAGTTGGTTTCTTTGTTCTTAGCCAAACTTTTTAATTCAGACAATAAAGTACCCACAATTGCCTCCAAGCACATTGACTTGTACTTTGTTGACTGCCCTATCATATTGGTTTCTATCATTGTCAAATTCTCTGAAACTATACAACTTTGTTATTGCACTGTAACTTCCCTGAAACCATGCAATTACCTATCCGCAAACTAATTTTGACTAAGCCTTACAATCAATTGCCACCCTCAACCAGTTACAATAGTGCTTTGTAACTAAATTCTGTAAACCTAACCATAAAGTCTAATACTAGCTTCTTCTCAAAATAAAAAACTTTTGCTCTAATACCAGTTGTCACCAAGGCTTATCTTAAGGATGTGGCAACCCCATGTGATAGTACTAAGTCTCTACTTAGCCAGCCACTCAACAATATTAGCGGAAGCAAATAAAGCAACAAGCATGCAAAGACCCATAATGGAGGTTTTACATGAAAGATTGATTCCACCAACAAAAAGGAACTAAAATAGCAAGGATTAAAATTTACAAAAATGTATACTGTTTGCTTTTTACAAAGGCCCTCAACCCCCAACTTTTCTACTTCTGTAAATAAAAAAAGATTACAAATAGCTCAAGGGTTTGTATGCTCAACAACACCCACTCTCTCTTCCAAAACCTAGGATTGCCAAAATTGTTAACACAAATGTTTCCATATTGTTGATTTTGATGATAACAAATAAGATTAAGAATGATTAAGTTTTTAAAAGCTCAAATTATTTTTTATACATTTTAAATAAATCATTATTTTCACATTATAAAGGTTTTATATTTAATGGAAAAATAATTTCATGAAATTGGTGGTTTTTCAAGTTTATGGTTTAATTGAAAGAGTTTTGAAAACTTGAAAATCAACATGTATTGTTTGAAATTCTAAGGACTTATTTGAAAAGTGTCGTAGTGCTTTGAGTCATTTCATAATTTCAGAAAAGATTTGGGATTCACAAAATATTATTTAGAAATTCTGAAATTAGACCTATTTGTAAAGTTTTATAACATTTTGGGTCATAATACAGTTATAGAAAGTTTTGGGGCCAAACTATAATTTTATAAGTGTATTGTTGTGTGTAGAAGCAGCAACCTGGATATGGTAAGCCAATGGATAGTGATGAAACTCTCCAGATGGAAAACGGCTATTCGGTTACCGCTCAAAAAACTTCCAGAACATAAACGGCTATCCGTTTATCGTAAGCGGCATTCCGAATATTGTGAAATTCAAAATTTTACCTTAACGGTAACATTTAAGAGGCTAACCGGATTCCATAAACGGTAAGCCGGTTATGAACAAAAAGTGCATAACGGCTAGTTTTTGAGCTCCCACTATAAAAACTCAACCCCAACTCTTGTTCAAGGTTCCAAGCACGCATCAACAAAAGGCATACAATATATTTTGAGCTCTCAATTCGTGAATCATAAATCCTTGAGTCATTTTTGTTCTTAAATTTGTTCATCTACTCTTCAAGAGAGTTTTATTGTAATCTTCATTTCACCTTCTCAATTGTGAGTGTTTGAGTGAGTGAAACACTTAAGTGAAGAGATTGAGATAAAATTTCTTTGTTGTAAAGGTTTATTGACACCTTGAAGTCAATTGTAAGTTCTTTAAGTCTTGGAAGGCTTGGATAGTGAAAACCTCAAGCTTGGATTGCTTGGAGGCGTGGACGTAGGCAGGGATTGCCAAACCACGTAAAATTTCATGTGTTTGTTTCTCTTCTCTCTTACTCATTTCTCTTCTCTCTGATCATTCTTGGTTGGAAACTCGTTACATAACTGATTTTTCATTCTTGTCCAATATTTATTCAATTTGCATCTACCAGTTTATCCCATGAGACAATATTCATTTGGAACTTTTGTGTGGCCCGTTCAGTAATCATTTTTTCCCCTTTTCCTGCCAAATTTTCAATTATATTATTTCAGAAAAGTTCTTCTGTTACGTGTTCTATATTTTGTTCCAATTAATTTATTTGTTTCTTTCATTATTTGAATAGGTCAAGTTAGCTGTTGGAGTAATTAGAGTCCGAGTAATTAGAGTCCAAGCTAGTTTGTTAGCTATTTTGTTGGCACATGCCTATAGTCTAGAAAGGATAGTTGTAATATTTTTTTATTTAAATTCCAAAAATAAACAGCAGTGGTACGCTCTGAATTTGAAATTAGTGACATTATTTGTGGAGGTACAGGCTCCCTCGAATGATCCTGAAACATTCAACAACTTTCACTTCAATATTTTCACAATAGGCAGAGGAAAGAAAACAGAAACTAGCTCATACATACCAAATTGGTATCAGAGCTCAGGCATGGAGCAGTGAGTAGAGCAATTGGAGCAAACCATGGCATCACTTTCCAGTGGACAACAGGATCTAATGGCAAAAATGACAGACATGTTTGAAAAACTTTATGTTCGGATGGACCAATTGATGAGCCAATCAACTAAAGAACATGCAGAAACCTCACAAGCTCCACCTCAAATACACGGTGCCCGTCAAAATAGCAATCTAAATCAACAAAATTCAACAACCTCATATGCCCCCAGAATGGTAAAATTGGATTTTCCCCGTTACAATGGAGGAGAGGACCCAACGAGTTGGTTGTGCCGAGATGAACAATTTTTTCAATTTCAAGAAACTCCTGAAGTTGATCGAGCGTCACTCGCTTCGTTTCATCTAGAAGGAGATGCTCAATTGTGGTATCAGTTGCTAAAACAGGACATATCTCATCTTATTTGGGATGATTTCCGAAAAGAGTTGCTTTCTTGCTTTGGTCCAAACCAATTTTGTGATTTTTTTTTGTGAACTAACCAAATTGCAGCAACATGGAACTGTTCAGGAATACCAATCGCAATTCAAAAGACTCTTGGCCAAAGTCGAACATCTACCGCATGCACGACAAGTGAGTTGCTTTGTCAGTGGGCTACGAGATTCTATTCGAGCTGATGTTCAAGCAAGAAAGACCAATGACACTTTCTGAAGCCATCGGGTTAGCTCGTTTATATGAAGTTCGTGATCTTACTTAAAAGTAATTAAAGTTTTTGTCCACACATTCTGAAGTTCCAAATGGTTTAGCGTCAACACCAATCAAAAGGTTAACCACGGAAGAGATAGATTATAGAAGAAAGAAAGGATTGTGCTTCAAATGTAATGAACGATATGGTCCTGGGCATCGTTGTAAAAAATTATTTATGATTCAAGCTTGCTTCAACGATAGTGATGCTGATGAAGAAATGGAAATTATTGGCAGAACTCCTGAAATTTCGTTGCCACCGTAGTGAGTTCCTGGAAATTGACTTCAAGCATTTAGCCTTGAGGACAAGGCTGCAATTTAAGAGGGGAGGAGTTGTTACGTGTTCTATATTTTGTTCCAATTAATTTATTTGTTTCTTTCATTGTTTGAATAGGTCAAGTTAGCTGTTGGAGTGGTTAGAGTCCAAGCTAGTTCGTTAGCTATTTTGTTGGCACGTGCCTATAGTTTAGGAAGGACAGTTGTAATCTTTCTTTATTTAAATTCCAAAAATAAACAGCAGGGGTACGCTCTGAATTTGAAATTAGTGACATTATTTGTGGAGGTACAGGCTCCCTCGAATGATCCTGAAACATTCAACAACTTTCACTTCAATATTTTCACAATAGGCAGAGGAAAGAAAACGGAAACTAGCTCATACATACCATCTTCATCTAAAATACCATTGTTCTCTAGTTTATCAACTGTGCCTGGACTTTGCAGTTTAGAAGTTTCTTCATTTCGTTTATTTTTTCATCTGATTCAGGCACTTTTGAGGCAGTTGAGGCCAGGTTTCCTCGTGCATTATTTTCTGCTTTTGTAGATGTGCTTACACTTGAGACAAAAACAATCGAACAGTTTGGTCAAGGAACTATCTTTGGCAGTTGGAGAATCATTCTTAGTAGGAACTGTATTACTTTAATACGCCTTCTTGTTTCTTATTATTTGACGTTTTTGTAACAAGAGAATCTATTAGTTTTATAATATAAACCTTAAAATTATCGGAAAGCTGTAACAAATTCTTCAAAGCTGTGAATTATAAGTTGATTTTTTTTTTCAATTACATTTTATCAAGTGGTTGCAGCTGTAAATGTTATAATCCTACCTTAGACCTTTAGGGTCCGTTTGGTATACTGGATTGAATTGGATAGGATTAGATTGAATTGGAGAAGATTAGATTATATATAATATTATGTTGTGTTTGGTGCAATATTAGACTGGACTATAAATAATTATGTTTTATATTATAATATTACAATTTACAAGTTATTATTATTATTATTATTATAAACTAAAATTTTGTATTATTAATTATACAAATCAACCTCAATGACATTAATGAAATATAAATCATAATTTAAATAATTTTTATTTTGTTAAATATATATATGATATTTTTATTATTTTTATTCAATAATCTATTGTTTTATAAAAATTTATCTTTTTGAATATTAATTTAATAATTAATTTATAATGTAAATTTGGAATTATAAAATATTTAATAATTAAATAAATTAAAATAGAATTTTAATTTAATATGAATTTAATAATGATTTTTAATATAATTTTATTATTTACATTATTAAAATCAATATTTTTTATTACATTTATCACATATTACTATAATTTTAATATTTATAAATTATTATGTTTGATTGAGTTATCAATATAATCCAATACTAACTAATCTCATGGCCCTCCTTGGGATAATTTTCTTTCCAAAATTAAGATTAGCTTGTGGGCTCATAATAACAAAATCTCAATAACAACACCAAACATGAGATAAGGATAAAGTTTTAAAAAAATAATTCAATCCTCACTTTTATCCTCCAACCAAACTAGCCCTTATTGTTATTAACAAGCTATCTCCAACTCTCAGTTTGGGCCTAACTAGATTGTCAGACCCCACTTTTGGGCTTTTTTGTTTATCCTTAAAGGTGCATTTGGAATTGAGATACAATAATTTACTGTGGAAAAAAAACTGTAACTATGAAATAAAAATTAGTAATATATAATAAATAAAAATTTTAAATAAAAATTTTGATAAAATTATTAAAGATATAATAAATTTTCTATTATACAAATGAAAAATCATATCAACATAGCATCTAAGCTACAGCAACTAGTGTTTAGCAAACAATTTAGTATTGTAACTTTTAAACTACAATTTAGTGCTGTAACTTTTAAACTACAACTGTCCACCCTCAATCTCAAACACACGCTCCTAAATCTGATATTAATTTCGTAAAGTGAGTAGAATGAAGAATTCATAAGTGCTAACATTCTTCCGGCCATTGATACAATTCTTTGCCATTGTGTGACACAGGAGGTACCTACTTGGTTACCGAGTGGCCCTCAGCTTAATGTACCTCGATAGCCTTCATGCTTTGAGAATTCATCTATCCGGTGGAATCCTATCTGGAATCTCTCAATACGTTCGAAAATCAAGATTTTTCTATAGCAAGCATCAAGGGAGTTCATTTCACCCCAAAAGTAACCCAGAAGAGATAAAATCGTAGACAGCACTGTTTCACATGCCGGAACTCTTGGAAGGGTGCTCATCATGTGCTTGTGGCTGTAAACATGCCCCAAAAGAATTGGAAATTGATGCTGCAATCCCTCTGCCTGGAGCCTCAAAAAGAAAGGCCCTTGTTTAGCTTTGCTTAGATGACAGATTACAGACTTAGCACGGCTGACATTGAGCAACAATTTTCTACATACATTTTATCTTGGGCAGAATCACCAAAAGTAGATGCCTCTTTAAATCTAGAATAAAAGCAGGCTTGACTTGTATTATAAGAAATTCAAATGGGGTGTCACAGCTGCTGCCATCAATAGGAAAACTTGCTGAATGCTTAGAAAATGTAGAGATAGCTGAATGCTTTGGCAATCCTTAATGGCATCAAAATGGCAGTTGATTCTGGACTACCCGCCACAAACTGTTGAATCTGACTATTTTAATGTAGTGAAATCAATCTTAAAGAAGAGAGATTGGATGGATGATCAAAGAAATGCTCAGTTATGTAAGAAAAGGAAAACAATTTATAGCAGCAATACACTCCTCAATACTCTCAGGAGCCTCTTCTAATTGAAAAATGTGTATTAATTGTTCTCCTTGCTAGAGTAACAGAGTGAAGAAAACTTGTGGCAGAATATTGAACTAGGAATCTACTTTTCAACCTTCCTATAACAAATTCCCCAGTATGAACTGGAATAGACAGTCTTACCTAGTAAAACTTGCTTATATTGTGGCAAGACATACGGCAAATTAGTACCCAATTTTCAGATAAACACATGCATCACAATCTACAACAGTTACAACAACAACAGATTAGAGATGTGCGATTTTTCCATGGCTGGCATGAACAGGCTTGCATGTTAACAATTGATAACTATTCAAGCAAAGGTGATGCATGACATTTTCTGCAACACAACCAGGATTACATTGATAGGAAGCATCAACATTTGCACACAATATTACAAGTAATTGATGACTGAAAAAGATAATAAAAGATGATGCCCGTCTACTTCTAGTAATACATTAAAACTATATAAAGGGGGAAAAAATCATTCAAACAGAGGGAAAACAGAGTGCAATCTCAGAGTCCTTTCCCGTACAGGATGTCTTTCCCTGGTTGGTTGCCTTTTCAGCAGTATATGTATTTCATCAGTATTCATCAAGATAAGTATATAGCATGTCGTCTTTCTTTGATTTGCGCCTACTAAGTAATGCCTTAAGGAGCCGTTTACTTTTGCTGGGGTGTTGTTCAAAGTCTTTACAGTTTTCCCTTTCAGCAGGCATACGCATAGAATATGATTTTCGAGGCTCCGAAGGGTACTGACACAATAAAATGAAAATTCCAAGCTTTGAGCATTATAGGTTTTACATTAAATAAAGGAGATTGAGAAAAAAAATTGAATTATTAAGCAAAAACATAATGCCAGAGAGATTTGCTTGCCTTTTATTTATCTGATAAGAAAGTATGAGTAGTTGTATCAATAAATAATGGACAAAATATGCATGGTAGAATAACTGTTTAACAAATTTAACCATATCCTTTACTCACCCGTCGTTTTGCATCAGAAGCATTTGGAGTTGTCGGTCTACTTGAATTTGGGGTCATTGGCCTTCTAGCATTTGGGGTTTTCGGCCTATTTGAGATTGAACCAGAACGCAAAAGTGGAAACCGATGTGGTGACACTGTACGCTTATCTGATATATGTGAAAAATTATTAGATGAAAGCATAGTAAGGATATGACACAGTTCAACATGCATACAGACCTTGATCTTTGGGCATGGTTGATGTAAAGGAAAATGTGGCTGATCGTTGTGGACGTCTTGGTGAAGGTGAGGGAGAACGTCCTTTCCTGCAAGGGATATTACTTATCATCACATTCCACATCAGTCAATTTTATGCCATTTGACAGCAAAACATAACAATAAATTTACCTAACTGAAGATGCTGGGGTTTCCCTAGGCGTTTCTCTTTGGGTTTCAGTAATTGTAGCTCGAACAGCTTTGCGAAAGCAATCAAATTATAAGAATGGAATTGTATTACACTCTAGCCAGCAACATGATAAAAGAGACAAATGGGAGTTGGAAGTATCCTACCATTCCTAAACTGATGCCAGTCATCTTCATCATCTAGGCTGCATCCAATGTACTTTGACTTGGTACGGATGGCACCATGCATGGTCTCCCCAACTGAGCACAAAATTGAGATGTCAAATCCAAAATACCTTTAGCTCCATAGTTCATTGGAAGGACAAAATCAATACAAAGAAAAGAGAATAACAAAACAGTTTTAAGGGGGGAAAGAAAAGGAGGGGATATGGAATATCCACTCAATGTTCCTCGCCTCCGGCTCAAGGTTAGAGGAAATCAGAGTCAATGCAGCTCAAAGTTAGAGGAAAACGGAGTCAATGATTACCTGGCAGGATGTAGCGCTTATGATATTTTGGAGTATTTATCACCAGTGACTGTTGGGACAGGCCTTCATGATCAATATACTCTTGGCAAGTCCGTAGTCTCTAACGTATCACAATAAGTTAAAAAATAAAATGACAATGTTCAATGTTAATTTTGCTGTCCGTGAATGACAAAATCAGAAAGATACATATCTATATTAGAAAATTGAATACTTTGTAGAGAAACTGTTACTCTGCCATTTTTAATTAAAATGCAATAATGAGGTCATGGTCAAAACTGAAGTTCAAAATTTAAGGATCCGGATTAGCTTGCACCCTATTAAAAGGGATATCACTTATCATCACACTCCACATCAGTCAAATGAAAGCATGTTCTCCCTCACCTTCATCAACATCAAACAGTAGAGCTTTTAAATGTAAATGTCAGTATATTGAATGTGTTCATTTGATCCATGTGAGTTTCATTTTTATGTCTTCAGATTCTATGATTTATGTTATTAAAAATATGGCCCAAAATAGTTCCTCTCTAATGCAATGAAGGTAAAATTTTCAGAGTTAGCCTTCATATGCACAGGAATTGCCTTTTCACCAGGGCAGTTTAGCTTATGCAAGGAAAAATATTGCATGTTAGAGAAGCATACAACAGTGCAACCAATCCAAAAAGATTGACATGTACTCATCCTTCAAATTTCTTAACCAATGATTTCAGCCACATTCAAGTTAATTGAAAATTAAGTGTAGATATTGTTACTCTTTCCCCCCCCCCCCCTTTCAAGTGTTGACCATAATTTCTTTATTTTCTCAGTGGAAACAATACGATTACAATTTTTCTAAATCTATTCCAGAATACAAGCATACCTGTTCGATGCAAGATACTCGATGCTCTGTATCCAAAACTTCGTCAACCTTTTCATCTAAGAGATCATTAACTTTATAAGTCACAGAACCCAAATGGTCCACAGTATTCACAAGAGCTTTGACGGCATAATCTTTCAATGTTTCTACCACTCTGCATACATGTGATGATGTTTATTTTCTTAATAGAAAATTGAAATTATCAGCTGTAATGAGAGCAACTCACATTTGTTTTTGGTCATCATTGGTGTATGATAGTTCAAAATATTCAGCCGCTGAGTATAACTGTGTTCGCAAGTTTTTCAAATCCTGAAACGCAAAGTCGCTTGAGCTAAAAAAGACCCAAAGTAAATATTTCCAAAACAACTCAAATTTGGTGCTTTTGTACTTCCATAAACGGCCATCTACTACAAGGCTTGTTGCAAACTGAGTAAAATTTTGAAAATGACACACTATCCACCATTTAAATCATATAAACAAGTATCGCATGATTAAACAAGAATTGGGTTTTAAGACATATGCCCCTATTTGTCACAATCATCTTTTTTTTTCTTTTCTTAAAAGTGACTTGGCTTCAAATTCCAACAATGAAGTGGGTGAAACTTTTAGTAATAGCTATTAGTAGCATAAAACAAAGATTGCACTCTATATAGGGAACTGGTAAAGGCATATAATCCAACAGATAAAAACTAAGTAGAGAAACAGTAGTACCTTGAGACTATCAGAGAACAGCAAGCTCTGCTGCATAGCGACCTCATCATAATTAGACACATCCCGAGTCATGGGAATTGTCGAAGATGCAGTCATTGTACCCATGGAGGATAAAATTGCACTCAGCAAACCGAATTCTGCAAGAACTAAGAGTGATCTTCAGCCAAATGCTATTGAACTAAAATTAACCAACATCAGTTTATCAGGGCAGAAGTACGTCGGATAAGTGGGAGCTAAGACTTTAAATGACTTCCTAATTGAGTGCTTATGATTTATAAAACAAAAATCCTTAAAGAATCAACAACGATGTGGCAACACAACAGCAAGCATAAAGCAAGATATATAGAGAAAGACAGAAAGAGACACACTTTAACAACAAGTTACAACTATAAGATACCAAAAGCACTCAATCCAATTAAGCATAAGAAGACTTAAAATCTGAAAAATCAATATAGAATAAGCCAAACAGTACATGACTGGTTGTCACGCTTCTGCTGCTAACCACTAAACGGAAAGCAACAACAACAGAAGATTAATATACTAAGCTAAAAAACTGAAATTTGAATATTTGATACAACTGCAAGTATCAACAGGAAAAGGGAGAGAAAAAAAAAGCCCATTTTTGCCTCAATCTTCAACAACCCTCCAATTGCAGCAGAATAAGACATCAAAGTAAAGGCAAAAAATGAAACCTAATCCTTAAAATCATCAAAAAGCTGAAAAATATTCCATAAGCTGAGAAAAAAGAATAAAAAAATGGGTTAGAACAAAAAATAAAAGGAACCAACCAACCTGGCTTCCCTCTGCTACTGAGGCTAGAAGCAAAAACTCACTTGGCATTCGAATTGAATGATGAAAAGAAGTGAAACCCAGATGGAGAAGAAGGGTAAGTGGGGATATAAATAGGCCAAAAGACCAATATTAAAAAGTAAAAAAAGATTTTTTTTGTCCAAGGAAGAGAAAACGACAACACGAATTTGTAACTACAGTTGACAAAGAAGATACATTAGGAGAGCGCAAATAAAAGTAAAAGGAGCAAGTAGCAAAGGGAAAGAAAGTCAGAAAGAAAAAGAAAGTAGCTGTTGTTGAAGAAGAAGAAGAAGTGAAGTGAAATGAACATGGGCCATGAATGTGTATGATTGAGGCAAGCACGTCCGTTTGTTTCCTGGCAGTGAATCACGGAGGATTTCGAATTAAAGTCCTCAACTTTTTGGACGCTTAAACTGGTTTTCGAGTTGAGTTTCCATTTGCAGCCCCATTTTCTCATCATTCGCAGCATTTTGTTTGGCCCCACTGTTTTTTTATTTTTTTCTTTAAAAATTAAGAAAACAAAATTCTCTCAGAAAAATAAAACAATTTGGTGACAAGGGTCCCACTCTGCAAACAGAATTACATGGCCCCACGCCAAACGCTCTCAACTATTTTATGTTGTTTGCTAAGCGATATGGAATCACTTCACCTTCTTCCTCTTTTATTGGTGTTGCGTTTTTTACAATTTTTTTTTTTTCTTGTGCGGAATTGTCAACCGTTTAGAGTCAGCAATAGTTTCGTTTATTTGATTCGATTCGATGTAAATTAAATAAATTTAAGTTTAAAAAAATTAATTCATTTAATAAATGGGTCAATTCGATTCGATTCGTTAATTAAAAGAATCGAATGCGGATTTAAAGATTTTAATTCGTTTATTCGTTTATGTTTCGTTTAATAAACGAGTCATAAATGAATTGAATACACATCAATTCGTTTAATATTCGTTTATTATTTGTTTAATTAAATTACTTTTTATCTTTAAATTTATTTAAAAACTTTATAAAATTTAGAGATTAATATTATAATTTTAATCTACAACAAAGTCAAAGCAATTAAAACTACCTGCCCTAATCTTAATTCTTACATTTCACATCTCTTTACCTTCATCTCTTTCCCTTCATCTCTTAGCAATTCAGCGTTGATTTCAGTTTATCAACGTTACTCGACCAGCAGCAGTCACCACCAAAATAAGCTCCACTTCTTTTTCTCTTTTTTATTATTTTTGCATCCAAGTGCTAGCTTTTTCATTTCAAAAGATATGTTGTAAACTATATATGCTTTTAGCTTTTTCCATCAAGATTCAAGACAAATTCAAAGAGTACATTAGTGCTAGGCTGTTTGTTTTTTTGTTTTTTTGCTCATATTCTTCAATTATGTCATTGTTAAAAAATTTTAAAAAATAATAAATTAATTTTTATATATAATTAGTGCTAGCTTTTTTATTTCTTACTCATATTCTTCAATTATTTGACTGTTAAAAAATTAAAAAATAATTATATATATATATATATCTTCAATTAATTTGAATTATTTTGTTTATATGTATGATCTTTTATTCTTCAATAAATTTGAATTATTTCGTTTATATATGTTAATAACATTTTATTTACTTTTTGCTGTAGGATTTTTGTTTTCAAGGTGAAAAAGACAAATGAAGAGAATTAAAGAAATTACCTTACTTTATAATTTGAATTTGAATTATTGTTATTTGTATTATTATGGATTTATAATTTGGTATTTGGATGACTGCATAATATGGTTTGAGTTATTTGTATTTTGTTGTGTGATGCTAAATTTGTGATTTTTTTATATTTTATTTTACTTAATTTTGTTTATTAATTATACTTTTCTAAACGAATTATAAACGAATCCTGATTCGTTTCGATTTGGTTAGATTCATTAAAGATAAATGAATAATAAACGAATCCGGATTCAATTCGATTCGTTTATCAATTCTATTAAACGAATTAAACAAATCGAACCGAATATTCGTTTGATAAACTAATTGAATCCGAATTCTGAAATTTCAATTCGTTTAATAAACGAATTGAATCCGAATCCATATAATTTTGACCCAATTCGTTTACGATTCGATTCGAATTCGATTCGCTTATTCGTTTTGCCACCCCTAGTCAGCAATAATGACCCCTAATAGCCAATATTTTTGTTTTAATCATTTAAGTCTCTAATATATTTTCATTATATATCTTTCTTTTTTTTGTATTTTGTTGTTTTTTCAGTATTCTATCTTGTAGTTCAAACATAACATAAATTTAAACTTGGTAAAAAGAGATTTTTATATCTTTTTATATTTTAAAAATCATATTTACTCGTACTCAAACGGGGAATTGCTGCTACTCTCACAAAAAATAACAGTTCAAATCTTCATTTGAGATATAAAAATTCAAATTTTTTTTGTTAATTAAAAATAATTCGCTTAATGATAGTATATGCGTAGAATTTTATTTTTATTTATTAACCAAAAATTACTAACTCAATTTTTGTTTAGATCTCTAATAAAATCAGTGCTAATTGACTTATTCATGTAACATTCCTCCAACAGCTTGTCCTTGATGATGGATCTTAAATCTGAATGGTAGTTCTATTGTCTCCTTCAACTTCCAAAACTGCATCACTATCATCTTCATCTAAATTGATTACATAGTTAATCACTTGGACTAAGTGGTTAGAGCCCCTCACAAGTGTCATATTCTTATATTAAAATTTCTTCCCCATGATACATCTCTTTGGACGAACAATAAATTAACAAATAGAGAATAAGTTTAATTGAAAGATAAAGTTAGCTTCTTCGAAAGAACTGAGACCTTTTACAGGAATTTAGTTCACATAACACTCAACAACATTATTTTAGTCACAGTAAGAAGTTTAAATATATAAGTTACACTTATGTTACAAGAAAAAATTAAGTTGCAAAGAACTAAAGAACGACTTTAACTTAAATTAACTAACTTAACAAAAATATTAATTCAAGAAATCTCTGCAAAAAAAAAAAAAAAAATCACAATGATACAAATTGATTTATTCATATAGCAATCTTATTTCTTCCTGACAATCGATTTTCAAAGTTCAAAGGTTTATTTAGGCGCAAAATTGATCAGATTTCGTGTCTTAGGCTTAGGCCACATATCTCTTTTGAGGGCTTAGCCTTAGCAAGAAGTAGGTCCTGCAATTTTATTATTTAATTTACTTTTAATCTATGCTACTAAGAAAATAGGCAAAAAAAATTGAAATTTTGAAAGTTCAGTTTTTTTTAAAAAAAAAAAACAATTTTAAAGATAATGTTGTAATGCGTGACTTGCATCCCAGTTCCCGAATGAGGCAGCGTGATCAAAATTAAAAATTAAAATTAAAATTAA
Organism: Citropsis articulata; assembly: GCA_030449925.1. Lineage (NCBI taxonomy): Eukaryota > Viridiplantae > Streptophyta > Magnoliopsida > Sapindales > Rutaceae > Citropsis > Citropsis articulata. The sequence continues at coordinate 146,204 of JASUUH010000135.1, read as the reverse complement.
AAAAAAAAAAGAAAAATTTTGAATTCTGATTGGTGGCGTGATTGGCGGAGAATTGAGTGGGCCCCAACTGAGACCGGAATTAATGAATGAATCATTTTTCATTCTACCGTCATGTGATGGTGCCGATACCCGCCCATTGCGGATTGCAGCTTTCTCATGTCACATTGTCCACAAACTTGCTGTGCTTGGGCCTTTCCTTTTTTAATTTAGCATCTGGTGGGCCTGGTTTTTTCTGCTCCGCTGAATTTTTTATGACAACCATCTTTATCATTTTGAAATCTTGAATTTCGTTGTATTAAATAAAGATGTATTTTATTACTAAGATTTATTTAATAAATTCCAATTATTAATCTTTTTTTTGCCGTCAATTATGGGAGCTAAAATGGAATTTTGTTTACTAAAATTCAGTGAAAGATAGCTTCCTACTATCTAAGAATGGTAAAAATTTCCATGCACGAGTCAGGGATGAGTACCCCTAGGGATTTTTGCCTAGCTTTTTGTTCACGGAAGGGATGGGGATAAAGTGCAATCCCCATCCCCTCATCATTTCTCTCATTTTTATTTTTATTTTTTAAAATCACTAATAAATAAATAATAAAATTTGAATTATATTATAAAATTATAAATATTAATAAAAATAATAAATATCAAAATATTTATATTATTAAACTTTTAGGCCTAATTAACTATTTAAAGTCTTAAATTTTTATTTAGGACATTAAAAATGCCGGGTAGATTCTATTAGCCCAAAAATTTTATTTTATTAGAAATATTAATTAAGTATCTACATTTATTGCATTTATTTTATTGGCTATATAAAAGTAAAAAAAAATTTTATTTTTATTGTAGGATTATGAAGATTGACAAAGATAATTATTTGATAATTTACATTTTGCATATGACTTTTGTAATGAATCAATGTTAATATAAGATATATTTCGGACTTTACTTTTATTTGAATTTTTTATTTTAATATAATTAACTTAAAATCGAAAAAAAATGTATCAGTTATTCGGGGATCCCATGTTATTATTCGGAGAGAGGATGGGGATTCTCTCAAGCAATTTTGACGGGGACTGGGACGTATGCAAAATATCGAAATAGGTACGGGGAGATTAATCGCTCCCCTCCCCTCCCCATTGTCATCCATATTACTGTCAACTAGTGATTTAGATTTTTAGAAAGGTTAATGTTACTTGGATGACACATTTTTAAAAAATAAGCAATAAGATGACAAATCATTATTTCTTTTGTTAATTTTAACAAAATTGGTTGTCTTTTGATGAAATTATATTTCTACCCCTGTGACTTTCTTTAAGACTATTACAATGATGTCCTTGATTGCTTATCTATTTACAAGTATATCACACAAGAAAAAGAAAAAACAAAAACATGAGAATGAAATTCAACTCATACACAAATAATAATATTAAAATAAATTTAACAATATATACATTTTAAAATAGTTCTTATATTTAAAAAATATTTTAATACTTTACAATCTTATATTATCTTAAAATAAATTTTATAATAAATAGAAATATAAAATAAAATAAATATATAAAAATTTAAATTATTTTCGAAATTATAAAATAAATTTAATATTATCAATACATAAGAAATTATTTTAATATTTTTAAAAATATAGAAATTATTTTAAAATGTATATTTCGTTAAATTTATTTTAATATTATTATTTTGGTATGAGTTGAATTTTGTTCTCATTTGTTTTGCATGGGATGTAAATGAATAAGCAACCAAGGGCACCATCGTAATATTCAAAGAAAGTCATAGCGGCAAAAATGTAATTTCATCAAAAGGCAACCAATTCCGTTATAAGTTAATGGAAAAATTATTAGTTTGTTACCTCACTGCCTATTTTTTTAAAATCTATCACTTTTTTATATTTGTCGAAAAAAGTGTCATGTGACGTTAACCTATTTTTAAAAAGTTAATCATATATATTTTACTAAATAAAATATGAAAAACTTTATGTTTATGTTTATGTTTAGTAGAATGTAAAATAAATAAATAAATAAGCTGGCATCAAATAAGTATTTGAGCAAAGAGATCCAACTCATTTCATTGGATTGCACCCAATTCTAAATTAGTAAATATTTTTTTTTTTTGTTTAAATCATCCGGTTTCCGGCGACCGCATTGGATCCCGACTAATTCATATTCGGGGTGTAGTCATAGTTAAGGTTCCTTACATTTTTTTCCATAAATTCTTTAATGTCTTTTATATTTTCTATGGTTATATATTTTTACACTAATGTCCACATAGTACAAGATGAAGTGCATGACCGAATTTTGTATGTTTGGCAAAGCATAAGATAACAATTTGTATACATTATAAAATATACAACTCAAAGACTTGTATTTATGACAAAATGCAAGAAGGAGGCTTGTACACATTATAGAGTAAATTAAATATGATTTAAACAACACGCCATATAATTTGGAATGACCCAAAAAAATTGTAATAATATTTTAGAAGTGTAGTATTGTTGAAATTAGATGATAAATATTTATAAATAAAAAAACAAGGTAAAAAAGTATTACGTTATAATTTGTATCTATATATGATATGAAGCTTATTTTCAAAAGAATAATAGTAATAATGATCAAGCTTTTAATTGTAGAGTTCAGGTAGTGGAAGTTCATACAATTTGTTATTAATAAGTGATATTATCATTTCATCATTTTTTTTTATATGTATCATTCTACCACTAAAGTTTTTATGACAGTTATTTTTTCTTACTTAATGTTTCAACTTTTATCATTTTATCCCCAAAACTGTTAATTCCATTTAAGAAACTGATGATGTCACAGGACTATTTTTGAGAATTTCAAATTTATTAAGCCAAATTATTATTATACTTATAATTTTATGAATGGATTATTTTAGATATATATAATAATCAATTGATAAAAGCGATATCTCTTCATATAGATTTAGTTTTGCTTTTTTTTTTTGTTTCAGTTCAGAAGGTTAATGGTGCGTTTAGTATTATTTTTAAATCATGTTTTCTATTTTTTGAATTTAGAAAATACTAAATACGTGTTTGGTAGATCATTTTTGAAAATATAAAATTCATTCTACACTTTTAACAAATGAAATTAAAAAATAATAATTTTTTCTTGCTTTCCTTATTTTCCAATTCAATATTAAGTTTCAAAATGAATAATTTTCTTCCACCACCTCACAAAATAATAATAATAATATCACCACCACCATCATCATCATCATCATCATCATATATCATCATCATTATTATTATTATTACAACCAAAAAAATCAATTTCCCTCACAATAATCTTTTCTTCTTTATATACATTATAATATTTATGTTTTTATATATTAGTTAAATTAAATATGTAGAGTTTATTATTTTTCTTTAAACAAAAAAATTAACAAGATCACCTAATTTATTATTAAAATAAAAATAATTAAACTAATTAAATAATAAAAAAATTATTCATTACTTAATTTTAATTTCATGGAAATTATTCCAATAATAATTATTTAAAATATTCCTATTGAACGTATTTACTTTTTTTCCATTTTGAAGATTATTTTTGAAAATGATACCGAACACGTTTTAAAATTTTAAGAATAAATTTAAAAATAGCACTTTCATTCTCATTTTTTTTTTCCATGAAAATAGTATTTGGAAAACAATGTCGACCAGGGCTTAAATTATACTTACACAAATTAGACATGAAATAGACTTTTACTATGATTCCTATAAAAAAAATTTGTTATTTTTAATGGTTTGGCAGTAAGATGATAAAAATTGAAACGCCATGTGGCAAAAATTGATTGTCAGAGAGCTTTGATGGTAAATTGATATGTGAAAAAAAAAAATTAAGAAGCAAAAAGATAACATTCCTTTAAATAAATAAGATTTTGATTCAAAATTTCAATAAATAAGATTCAAACAATGATTTTCATTTCAGGTTAGATAACGAATTTGTGATAATTTATTTACTATTTTTCTATATTTATTTTCAATTACGAAAAAGGCTATTTTCACTTAATTTTTTACTTAAATTTTTAATACATTTTTCATCCATTAATCCCAAACAAATTTAATGGTAAATATTTGAAGTTAAAAAATAGTATTTGAACTAAAATAACCCCGGCCTTAACATTTTATGATATTGTAATCAATATCATAAATAGTTTTATATCACATCTATGTAAATATACCATTCCACATGCGTACATCCCCACAACCTTTCATCTCTTTGCTGACTTTCATTTCCTGATCACCTTCTCCACACTCTCTACCATCTCCATAATTAAGGACCGTTCTCCTTCACATAAAGATTTATTTTCTTTTTTAATTATTGTTATTATTTAGCATAATGATAATTCAATTTTCTTCTTATCATATGAGCAGGATTTGAATTGTTTTTTAATTACTAGGATTCATTATCTCATTACTACATATATAATTATTTATGTTATTTTTATGCCTCTCACACTTTGAAATACATGAAAAAAAGGGAAAAGGACAAATACACCCCCAACGTTTAGGTAAAGGGACAAAAACCCCCCAAACGTTTCAAAAAAGACATTTACACCCCAATTTATTATAATTTTACTATTATACCCTTCTAGCATGTAAAAAAAAATTATTAGATTATCTAATTTATCCATATATTATTAATAAAATTATAAATATACCCTCATTACCCCATTCCTTTATTTAAATTTTTAACAATAACCAATTTTCAAGAAAAAATATACACACCTAAAAAAATTTTAAATAAATTATAATTTTAAAAATAAAATTGGTTATTAATATAAAAATAAAATTAATAATATAGAAAATTGGTTACAAATGTACAAGTTTAAAATTAGTTATTAATACCATAATAAATGATTGACATGTGAAAAATTGTTAAATATACAAGTTTAAACTTTAAATAAAATTGGTTATTAAATAACCAATTTTATTTTTAAAATTATAATTTATTTACAATTTTTTTATGTGTATATTTTTTAAAAAATTTGGTTATTGATAAAAATTTAAATAAAGGAATGGGGTAATGAGGATATATTTATAATTTTATTAACAATATATGGATAAATTAGATAATTTAACAATTTTTTTTTATATGCTAGAATGGTATAACGGTAAAATTATAAATCGTGTAATATCTTTTTAAAATATTCGTGCATTGGCCCCTTTACCTAACGTCAAGACATTCGTCCTTTCCCAAAAAAAAAAATGCACAAAATCTGGTTTGGGGTAAATAAGGACATAACTGTCATTTTATGTTTGTAACGTTATTGACAACTATAAACGACAAGGACATCTTAATAATTTTAATATTCATTATTTGCCATTTAAGTCTTATTGAACATTAAAATAATGTAATTTATTTATCTATTTATTTTTTTAATAAATACTCGCACACATTGAGGTCTAAATTTAAGACCTAAGTTTTAGAAAGATTGCTCTTTACCACTAGAACTAGACCTTGATTTCAAAAACCCTCTAGTTCATCTTTCTGTTTCATTGGATCTATTTTTTTAATCGGTAATTAACAAAAATTGTGCTAAATGATACTTTTTATAACTTCTCATAACTAATAGATATTATGACAAAAAAAAAAAAAAACTTAATTGATAACTACTCTTGATTTTGAAGTCAATAAGTTCTAATTCTAATAGTAAGGAGCGGTCTTCCTAATATTCATATTCTAAGTTCCAGCTTTACTGAAAGTGTGAGTTAATCAAAAGAAAAAAAAAACTACTCTTGATTTTGTTGTTAAATACTCAAATTATAGTTTCTAGCTTTAATGCTTGCATAAGTTAATAAAAAAACTACTCTTCAATTTATCATTAACCTTTGGATTCAATTTTTTTTTTTTAAGGTAGCGGGTAGGAAAAAGTCTAAAATATATATAGTTTTTACCTCTTACCTCCTTATAATTCGAACTTAGATGAACAGAAAAATAAAGCTGTTTGAAAATACTTGGCCATGGCCAAATCAATGATTTAAAGTTTTAAACTTTAGATTCAATGTTCACATATTCTTAATGAAAAAAATGATAATTATAAGAAAATGGAAACAAAAACAGTGACACAAATTCATACAATAAAAAACTCATGTAAATATGATAAATTATTTGCCCTTTAATTTTTCTGGTATGTTATTTTAGTACTTCTGTCACAATTTTTCTCCCCCAAAAATTTGTACATGTATGATCTACGGATGTCATATATCCGCATAAGAGTGTGCAGGGAGTCGCTGAAGTACAAAGAATATGAGAAAAGATGCTTCAACATTGTTGCATTGTTTTGACTGGAAGTCATTCGCATTAAATAAAGCAATAAAGAAATGCTCCATAGTACGATACTTGGGGGTACACATTATTATTGTAATGACCCATTCATTTTCACATAAACTATAATAGGTGATAATTCATCCTTTTAATTTATCCCAACAACCCCCATTTTTCAGTTAACTTCATAAAAATTTTGAAATAATTTTTCTTTCGCAATACACCCTATATAGTATGGTATTTACCCTTATTTTTATCATTCTTATTCTTATCAATATCTTCTCAACTCCATAGCCGAGATTGATCCATTCTCATTAGTATAAAAAAATGAGAAAATCATCCATCAAGTAATCTTCTTTACCGTTATTATCTTTAATCAATATCTCATCATTGATTACATTTAAGATTGAGTGTTAATTTTGATGTTTGGTTTGATTTAATTTAATTCTAAAAATTGACTACGTTGATAATTGGAAATCGATTGCATTAGAATTCGGTTCAGGTTACAACCAAAACCGAACATCTAATCCGATTAGGTTACATTCAAAAGTTCAAAAAAAAAATTAAAAACCTAAATCTAATTAAAAAAATCCTAATTCCTCTCAAATCTCGATCCTCTTCAACTTAAACCGAATTTTGACCCGAAATTATAACATAAACCCAAACTCCAATTTGAATCCAGACTGAACTAAAATCAAATTAACTTTTAAACCTATTTTGTTTGAATTCTCAAACCCGAACGAATTGCAGATCTCATCTCGAAAGTAAAAATACTCCAGTTAAATTCACCAAATAGCTCCCCACGTCTTTTACACAATCTATATTAGCAGATTGGCAGAAGCCGCACAAAAAGCCTACATAATAACGATGTGCGGGACCAAACATAAAGCTCGCGGCTTTGGTAAAAATGCAAATAGTTTAAACTTTGCCAAACAGATCAAAACACGCTAATGAGCAGGGCCAAGTCATCCATAGATAACAAAGTAACCATGCAAGTCAAGTAACAAAGGAACACAGATCTGCCCCATCACTGCCATGCTTCCTCCCAATAATTCATAATTGTAGCAAAATGCGAGGATTCACGCACTTTGGCAACAACGCCACTTCTCTGTCAGGCTGCATAAATGGGCCCTTTTTTGTAATTTTCTTAGAGGGCAAAGTAAGAATTCCATTTAAAGTAATTAATTCGGGCTTATGAGATAAATTAAGGGGTTAAAATGTCACTCACTCTAACTCTGTTGTAGGAATGTTTAAGTTCCAATTCAATCCAATCAAATCAATCAATCCAATTTTTGTTAGATTGGCCTTTTGATTGAATTATAAAATAGAAAATACAATGCTATTAGATTGATTTATGGATCCATATATTCAATTTTCAATATAAACTAATCCAACCAATTAAATTTTATTTTCTTTATTTATATTTTAAAAAATGCATGTCACTTTTATATTTAACCTGCTAAAAATTAAAATGAAACTTAATTTTGTATAGAGTAGGGCTATTTAACCTATCAAATTTCTCTTCAAAGCCATTTTAAAAAGTAAACTCATTATTCAAATTTTTAAAAAATAAAAATCTCAAAATTATCCTTCGTTAATAGCTTTTCCTCTAGGGTAAAAGCTCATTAAATCCTTGTATTTTAAGATTAGTATCCATTTAGTCCTTGTATTTTTAAAAATACCTCGAAACATCCCTGCAGTTAAAATATTGATACCCCTACCGTTATTTTTTATTTCTTTTGGCTTAATTTTACAATATTACCCTTTTATAATAATTTTTTTATTTGGACATTAATAAAAAGAAAATAATTAAATTACCAATTTAACCCTAAAAAGTAAAAAAAATTATATTAATTTTTAATTGTCAAAAAATAAATTGTCAAAAATTGTATGCAAACTACCAAGTGTGCAAATGGTGCTTGCAAAAAAATAATATAAATTTTTTTATTTTTAGGGTTAAATTGATAATTTAATTATTTTATTTTTATTAATGTCTATAAAAATAACTAGAAAAGGGTAATATTATAAAAGTAAACTAAAAAAAATAAAAAATAACATAGAGGTATCAATACTTTAACGGCAGGGATGTTTTGAAGCATTTTTAAAAATATAGGGACTAAATAAACATTAATCTTAAAATATAGGGACTAAATGAGCTTTTACCCTTTCCTCTACACCTTACGATTGCATATTCTCTCTCTATTCTCACATTCTGCAATTTAAACACTCAATTTCACTCTCTTCTTTATTTTTTATTTTGGGTCATTTTTATTATATCATAATCTATATTTCATGCAGTCTATGTATACGAATTGTTTTTCATATTTATTAGCTTTTGTGATTGGTAAAAATTAATTTCTTGATATTAATTAATTTTGATGGTAGTTAAAATTTGTTGATTTTCATTTTAAAATAGTGGGTTTTGTTCATTTCAGTTAGTAATACCGATTACTTGCAACTAAAAGAATATATCTGAATGAATTAATGAAAATTTTTTAAATAAAAAAGAGAAAGAGAAGAAAATTTAACTAAGTAATTTCTTTTAAAATTATTTAGATAATAAAATTCTTAATTTAAAAGAGAGTGTAGATATAGGTTAGGCATTAAACGGATATAAGTGCCTATCTGAAATTAAATCAGCCTATATAATGGGCCGATTGGTCAAGAAAACTGACTTATTATTATTAATTTATAAATAAAAAATAAATTTTATTTAAATAAAAAAAGAAAAAACTCAAAATACCAAATTAGTTTAATTTTTATATTAAGATTTATATTGATTAGGTTATATTACTAATAGTTTACGTATTTGACTGTTATTTTATTATATATTAGATGATTATCTTTAATTTAAAAAATTTTTATTAATTAATAAAATATTTTATAATTAATCTAAAATCAGGCCAAGATAAAGCCTGTGCTCCAGCCCACTGGTCCATCGGACGGCCATGGCCGGGGTGACTACTTCTGACGACAGTTTCTAGCTGAAAGTTCTACCTCAGCCTCATACAAATCACATCCCTAAATTAAATAATTTCACTTTTGTGGAGCACTATTATAAACATACAATAATAATACAAAATAAAAACTATAGGCTAGAACTAGTGTTTGCTTTCAATATTCAAATCTCATTTTTTTTTTAGCCTTATGATAATAAAATATATGAATCGTAAAAATATTAAAGAAGTTTTTTTTTTGTTCAATTATTAGTAATTAGAACTTTGGATAGCAATTGGCTTTCATTTTGTAAATTTTTATTTTAATCAAATTATTGGAATTGATCGAATTAGATTAAATTGAATTTGGCATTTATTTGTTTGGATTATATTAGATTTTAATTAGTAATTGGATCGGATTAAATCCAAAATATATAATTTAATATATAATGGGTTGGACTTATACTTGACAAATCCAATAGATTTGTACGGTTGAACGCCCATGGACTTATGTTTGGTTAGAAAAAATGAGAGGAGAAGAGATGAATGGAAGGAGAGAAAACAAGGGGAAAAACCAAAAAAATCTTAAGTGAATTATTTGGTTCAACATTGAATTTCATTTTTTTTCCGTCTTCTCCCCCTCTTTTCCTCTCCCTTCCTTTCATTTTTTTTAAAACCGAACATGTCAGAGAAAAGAACGAGAAGAAAAGAAGCATGAGTGAGTGAATACACAAAATCTGACTCTATTTTTCATTTACCCCTTTTTTTGGGTACCTTATTAGATAATAAATTATAATGAAAAATCAATTACTGGTCATACATACAGACTTTTGTAATTATATTTTTTGGATAAAAATGAAGTGACACTAAATTTTGTTATCTTCACCACTTCTCTCATATTTTTTTATTCTTGTAATAAGTTATATGTATTTAATGTAATTATTATTTTTAAGGTGACGACTTAATTAATTTGACGATTACACCTCTTGGTTAAGTTGGCTGGTACTTCCTCTCACTACTTTCAAAGTGAAAGGTTCAAGTGTCCTTAATAATTGTGGGGATTTATTTTCTTTAATGTTCTTTGTTAATAATTTTAGAGGAAACATTTGTTTACTTTGTATTAGATTATGCAAATAGGAAAAAAATGTGTGAGAAATATAAAAATAAAATATAATTGCTCATTAAATCTATTGAAATTTAGAAAATATTTTATATGATAAATATGACACATCCATTAAAATATTTTTATCAACAATTTTCTTCCTACTACCCAAAAAGCGAATAATGATATAAAATAGTTTTTTTTTTAATCTGCAACTCATTGTAAAATAGATTTTATTGTTTTGTAAGTAAAAAGAAACCCTCTTAGTTCTCTATTTGTCATTTATTGTTTATTTTCTTTATTAGTTGTGAGTAATGTGATTATTTTCTACTTTTTCATCAATTTCTTCAATAATTTTTATTAGGGGTCGTCTAAAGCTCCTCTTCCTGCATCTTGTTCGATTATTTATTTAATAACGTGACTTTGCATGCAAAAAGCTTAATTGCACATCTCTCAAATTTTGTGTGTCAAGGTATATTATTTCAAAGTGAATCTTTTTTAGCATGTAGATATGGTTTTTTTTTTGTCCTTTATCCTTTTTTGTCATTTAACTTCAAGAGAAAATTGAATTAAAAAAGTGTACTGACATGCTTTTATTTTTATGACAAGAAGTCTGTTGGTATTTACAATAAAAAATTTATTGGGAGTAACCTAATTCTATTTCACTATGGCACAATTCAAATTTCTTTTAACATACTATTCTATATCTACTTTACAGTGATGCATAGGATATAGAAACCCACATGTGGAAGAGATACTATTAGATTTAGCGTTACTATTATGCACTCTTCTGAGCCCTGATTTGTAAAGTATGTGATTTGTATATTGGGTATAAAATGTCAATACAAGAATATATAAATCACAAGCTCCTTGTAAATAATACATCATTCGCAATCATTAATGAAATGAGCATTAATTTCATTATATAAGACACTTTCCTAAGTTTATAGTGAGTTGTTTTATCTTGATCACTAAAACAGAAATTTCGAGTAGACAAGTTAGTATGTATATATATATGTGTGTGTGTGTGTGTGAATACTACTATAATGAATTATGATTTGTTTTATCAAATATTGCTGATCATAATTCAAATGTGCTCTAATGTTTAATTGATTTTCGTTAATCATATTCGCACAAACTTTAATAAGTTTAATCGACTTTAATTTTAAGTTAGTAATAAAATTTTATTTTGTATTATATCTTTTGAGTTGTCACAGATAGAGATTCATATAAAGGGTCAAAACCTCGATAGCAAAGAGATGTATTTCTATGTATTGTAGGAGCACATGCTTATAATATAAAAATCTATAAATATAAATAAATAATGGTTACCAAAGTTGTTAGTAGTACTTGATCATTTAAATTTGTGGTTGCAATCCATTTAATAATTGTTTATTAAATAATAATATTCATTTGTAAAATGTTTATGAAAATTGATATATTAAAAGTGAGCATTAGAGAAATTAGTGACTTAGGGGCATATATAAAATTCAAGAGGCACACTATTAATTACCATTCTAGTTTTAATTATGAGAATTAGATAGCGGATTAATAAGGTGGTTATTATTGACCTAAACCTTGTTTGGATGGAAGTGACATTGGGCCACATATCACTTTTGGATTGGCTAAAAGATCTCCCTTGGCAGGATAGGATTGGGCCAAATCGAAAACTCAAACTTGATGGTCTGCGATCCCTACAATCCAGAGAGTAAGGTCATACCTCGGTTGCAACTTTGACTTTTGGTTTGCTGAATCGCATAGATTAGGGCATTTTTGGAACAGGAATGGTCCTATTAAGAGTAGTGTCATGGAAATAGATTATATAAAGTGAATAATGGGGCATGGTATTGGTTTCCTAGGCTTAATATGATTGCAAGCTATGAAGTTCCCTAATTGCGGTCTTGATTTAAAAGATGGTTTTTTAGGGTTTTGATGATTCAAATGGTGCGGTTGTGGGGTTCTGAATGTGTTTTGGGTATTAGACAACGATTTTGAAAAGGTTTAATGGCTGACTTGACCTAATACGACTGTAACTATATCTTGGTTTAAAAGGTATAATTTGTAGGTTTTAATGGACTCTATTCAGAAAAGCAGCTTGTCCTTGATTAGGGAAGACTCTATGGTTGTAAATGAATAGTAACAGGTGATGGTTTAAGGCTTCTTGTGACTTAAGATAAAGTGTATGTGGTGATTTTGGTAAAAAAAAAAAAAGGTTTTCTCATTGATTAATGATGATTATAGATTCCTAGGTTGCAGCTTTATAACTAATAATTGTAGAGATTAGATCGTTAGGGTGAAGACTTGTGAAAGTTGATGGCGGTTCACAGTGACCCCTTTGAATGGTGAGTAAAAGACCTATTTATAGACCTCTAGGTGATAAACCCTAATATTTGAAGAGAGGTGAAATCCTTAGGCAAAAAGGGAATGTGATCACGATCTTACCCAATAATAATGATATAAAGATTGAACTTTCCCCTTTAGATAAGATCATGACTATTTTAGGCATTGAGTATATATATCCTATTTATCCACAAAGTAATGTCTTTGTAAGGGTAAGTTAAGCTTAGAATGAAATTAAGGTTTTCAAAAGGCTTAATGTGTTCGGTCAAAGATTAAGGATGGCAAAATCTAGGTCTGGACCCAACATCGAGATAGATTTTTTAATTCGGATTTTCAAGCCCCGAATTTTATGTCTTATTATATTATATATGTATATTTTTAATTTATTTTATAATTTTATAATTTTTAAATTTATTTTAATGAAATTGGGGTATGAAAATATGAATTTTTAAATGTTAAAAATTTTAAATAATATAATAGATGAGCCAAATAAATATAGATCTTAGGCTTATCAAGTAATGTCTGAGGTTGGCTCGACCTACGTGGCTTGCATCGCCTAGGTTTGGTCCGAGTTTGGGTATTGTCGACACCCTATAAGAGATTGTTGCCTGATCAAAGATGTTGATCCTATTGCAAAGTCAATTATGAGCCTACCCATCATTGGGGTATATTAGGTTTCTTATGGGTGTTCTATAATTATAGGTTCTTCACTAGATTATTTTACAATATATTCTCTTATCGGCCAAATACTCCCAAGTAGGCTTGGCCTACGTTCAATGTACAATGGCCTTACTTGTACATATCCTGCCTTCCAAATTACAATCAACAGTGGATGCTGCAATATAATGTCTTGCCCTTGGGTTCATCATTGGTACATGTTTTATGGGTTGGATTTGGCCTTTTGGGCGTAGTGATGGTTTTTATGTAACAATAAGACGAAACCTAATATTAATTAAAATGAGTTTTAACTAATAAAACTTTTATTTAATCACATGATATATTATAGTGCAACTTTGGGCTTTTAATTGAATAACCAGGGCTTAATTAACTTAACAGTTTTAGTGTATTATAAGATGACTTAACCTTAAGTTGGAGCATGGATATGTAATTCTCCAGTAGTCAAACTCAAATCCAAATTAGTGTTCATGTAAAGTAAACGAAAATGTAAGATAACAAAATTTTTCTATTTTGGAAGCTAATTATTTTTCTCTGTAGAAAGTAAATTATATGTTCTTAGTTTTTCCTTTCTTGCTTCACAATTAAAGTTTACCAAGCAACCGCATATGTAAGGGAGAAAATTAAGGACAATAAAGAAAATTGCAACCATCTTCTACATATTGTTAATAAGAAAATGATGTAATTCTTAAATCTTATGCCGGTAAATATACTCAAGAAAAGATCTTGCTTTCTATTTTATTTTGTATGAAAAATTGTTTTCACCATCTGATTTACCAGCCGCTCCTTAATTATCAGAGCATTATAAAATTTCACGTAGTGCTAGGATTCGAATCTGTGTCCTCAATAGCTTGAGGCCTAGGTGGTTGCCAGTGGCCACAAGCCCGTGGTCTAGGGGCCAGGAAGCGGGGTGTTAATGCAACAAAAGTTGAAGAACTGTCATCGTCATCCTCTAAAAGCAAAGTCTTTTTTTTTTTTTTTTTTAACTTACAATTTTAGTATTAATATTGAATTGAATTGAATTGCAATTAATTTTCAAAATAGCGCTAATAAAAATAAAATTTTAAATTGAAATCATTACCCGTAAACATGTATGAAATTTTAGTTTATCAATATTTTGATCTTGATAACATGAATATATCAAAATGACAACTAATAATATATATATATATATATTTCCGGAGAAGGACAACTAATGACATTTAGGTCGATACTTTCATGAAAAGCGGAACCAACTAGTTAAACGACGACGCATTGCCCTGAACAAGCTTTCTATTAAACGATGTCGTATCGCTGTTTTTTTGTTTTTTTTAATTTTTTTTAACTTCCTACTTTTTCCTCCTACTGGAGTAAAGCAACACTGCCAAGAAAGTAAAGTATCAACCAGCATTGGACTGACGACCAGGTTGAGTGTAATTTGGGTTTCCATCTCTATATATATATCTGTATGCAGGACCACAACAGTCTCCCTTCACATTTCCATTTGTTTTCTCGAACATTTTCCCGAGAAACAAACAAACAGGCAGAAGACTATCATGAGACTACTGCTTACTTACTAGACCCTCCCGGCAACAGCAGCAGCAGCTCCAGTTTGGAAGTTTGATAAAAAGGATTTCACAAAACCCTAGAACTTCAACCTCATCAGACAAAATCAGATCGAATTTTCATTTTTGCATAACTAGTCTAGTCCGTGTCATTGAATCTGGACCATTGAAATTTCTTAATTAGACTCTCAGACACCATACACACGCGCGATGGACAGATCTAGATCCAAGAGGAACTACTACTACGACCACCAGGACTACGATGGAGATACCATGGGTAGAACCAAACCCCGGTACAACCATTATTACCAACCCAACAATAACTACCGCCACCGTGGCAACAACAACAACAATGCTAATAACATCATGAACAACAACACCAGCATCAACAACAGCAACAACCGTGCAAATTCGAACCCCAAGGATCCTTCTCTGATGGTGACCACGACGTACCGCATTCTGTGCCACGACATGAAAGCCGGTGGCGTGATTGGCAAGTCCGGTAGCATTATCAAGTCGATAAGGCAGCACACCGGCGCGTGGATCAACGTGCACGAGTTGATCCCGGGGGACGAGGAGAGGATTATTGAGATTTCGGATACCAGGAGGAGGGATCCTGAAGGGAGGATGCCTTCGTTTAGTCCCGCGCAGGAGGCCTTGTTTTTGATTCACGATAGGATTCTTGAGAGTGACGGCGGCGGAGGGTTTTATGGGGAGGAGGAGGAGGAGTACGGTGGTGGTGGTGGTGGTGTTGGTGGGGGTGGGTTTAGAGGAGGAGGGAATAGAGTGGCGACGAGAATGGTTGTGTCCAGAATGCATGTCGGGTGTTTGTTGGGGAAAGGAGGTAAAATTATTGAGCAAATGAGGATGGAGACCAAGACTCAGATTAGGATTCTACCTAGAGACCATTCCTTGCCTCGTTGTGTTTCCATGTCCGAAGAGATTGTTCAGGTTGTATTATGTTTAACCATTTTACTATGAAAATTGGATCCAAATTGATTGAATGCCTTGATGATGAAAATGACTAAACTAGCTGCTCAGATCATTGAAATGTCTGCCCATATGGCTTCTATGCTCACTTTAGATGAAGAGGAAGGAGTTTGGAGACTAGTGTATGCTCTGCTTTGGAGATATACATTCATGGACTGGTTTTGCTTTATTGACAGTGGATTTTTTATGCTTTGCTTGTTACTTAATTAAGAGTCAGATGCACAAGATGACTTGGACTGTTTTAAAGATTGCGGTTCCTTGACAATGAACAATGACTAAACCTATGACTACTACCTCAAGGGTGGCCCTTTTACCTTTTATGCTGTTTCACTTCCGAAGATTCAGTTCTAGAGTTTCTTTGGGTGAAGTTTCTTTATGACATTGTCCCTAGAACGGATTTCTTTGCTTGCATCTCAAATATGGTTGACAGTAAAGTTAGCCTTTTGGAATCTGCCTGCAATATCGAAGATGTACAACATGTAGTGACTGATGTTTGTATCATGAATTTGCGGTGTGGGCAATCAAATTCTTGACTGCCTACCTTGTCCTTGATTTGGTTGAATTTTGTGCATTGCCTATCATGATGCCTGGACGTTAATACTTTTTGAGGATTCGCCCCATGTTGGCATTAGTTAGCTCATATTATTGTAGTTTTCCTCTATAAATTTTCTGAAAATGATACTTTGTTGAGCGATTCAAGGTCTGTTTGAGTTCATCAACCTTGATGTTTATAATATCATTCACATTTGTTACCTGCAATATGCTGGTGTATGTTCTCCATACATTATTCTCTAGCAGTTGCTGATATGAACATTGCACTACTAGTTTGACAAGTACTAATTTCCGTCTTTGTTTTGATGCCATTTTGTTAATGAAGTCATTTCCTTCACAATGCTAAAGGAGCTGGACCTCTAATGCCACTGGCTTTATTGGGGGTGCCGCAAATTGACCGTCCAGATCTGTATATTTCCAAGTTGTGTGTTACATGGCCACTATCTAGAAAGAACATCAATGTCTCTCCTTCTTTCCTAAAAGGAAGATACATTTAATCTAACAGCTTCATCATGTGACATCGTTGTTCTGCAGGTAGTAGGTGATATTAATAATGTGAAGAATGCTGTAGCAATTATTTCATCACGCTTGAGAGAAAGTCAACATCGTGACCGCAGTCATTTCCATGGACGATTACATTCGCCAGACCGCTTTTTCTCTGATGATGATTATATTCCTCACGTGAACAATACAGCTCGACGACCATCTATGGATGGGGCACGATTTTCTGGCTCCAATTACAGAAGTAATAACTATGGCCCCCGTCCCTCCGGTATTGAAGCTGGGGCTGCTCCCATGTCTGACAGTGTGCAGCCATTCTATGGTGAGGACCTTGTCTTCCGAATGCTTTGTCCAATTGACAAGGTTGGCAGAGTTATTGGAGAGTCAGAGGGCATTGTAGAACTGCTTCAAAATGAGATTGGTGTTGATTTGAAGGTTGCTGATCCTGTGGATGGGTCAGATGAACAGATAATTACAATTTCTTCTGAGGAGGTACTTTTCATGTCTTTTTGTAATTTATCTGACATCCAGTAATTTAGGTACATCAGTTGCTATTTTTTCATTTATGTGGTATTTTGGCAGTAATACTATGTCTTAACACCGTCCTTTCTGGCTGATTTATGTCTATTTATTTATTTTTGAACTTTCTGCCAGCTAAAATGACTATTCTTTGCTCTTTTCTTTTATTGCTTCCCTATGAACTTGAAATTTTTTTCCTATAAACAATGTTGAGTGCCATTACATTTTTCTGCTTTTTGTCTTTCTTAGGGCCCTGATGATGAGCTTTTTCCAGCTCAAGAAGCCTTGTTGCATATACAGACTCGCATTGTTGATCTCGGTGCGGATAAAGACAATATAATAACAACTAGGTTACTTGTCCCATCTAGTGAAATTGGCTGTTTAGAGGGAAGAGATGGATCGTTATCTGAGATTAGGAGATCAACTGGTGCGAACATACAGATCCTGCCAAGGGAAGAAGTTCCAGCATGCGTATCTGGGACTGATGAGCTTGTACAGGTTTGTCATTATTTTACATATTAATTGCGTATGATGCCCACTGTTGGGTGTTTGGTGTTCCAAGTGTTCTGCTAGTATTTGTGCAGTGAAATCTGTATCCAATATGAGTTTTGATAAATGCAGTATGACATGAAATTCATATGTACAGGTTTTTATGTTCTGTCAGAGTGGATTTGCATCTGATTTTGCTGTATAATTATGGGCATTCCTGATGCTGCATCAAACTATTCCGTTGTCATTGTAGAATCCTCTTCCACTTGGATATATGCTTTTTTTTTCCCTGGTGCTTGTCATGAATACTGGCCCTGCTTTGTTTGTTGGGGAGGCCCTTATTGATATTTATCAATTGAAATTGTGGTTTTGAAACCTGGTGTTCTGTGCATGAAATTGATTGTTTGAGTTTTGGTTCCTATTTGAACAGATTGTGGGGGAGATAAAAGCAGCCCGAGATGCTCTTGTGGAGGTGACAACAAGACTGCGGAGTTATTTGTATAGGGATTTCTTTCAAAAGGAGACGCCACCATCTTCTATAGGTCCTACTGGGAGTGCTGTGGGAGTGGAGGCTGCTTCTCCTATTGATATAACTCCTCGTGAAGTTCAGACTGTCACTGACCCTCCTGCTGCAACACATCAGAGTGTGCAAATTCCAGCGACGACACAGCCATCAAAGGTTGGTACTGATGGACTTCTTTTATGAATACTGTAGGTGTAACAGTCAAATTGTGCTTGATAATCTGGTTTCTAGGAAAGGTGGATCTGTAGTTAGTCGATCTTATCCTCAGCGCAAATGTTTATGTCAGGATAGAAAAAGAAACATGGAATAACTGTTTTCCCCTTTAGAAATTTAACAATTCATCTTCCTTGCTGCGTGATGAACTGCCTTTGGAAGATTTATATCTGGTAAATCAGTTTTGTATTCCGTTGTTTATTTTCTGCTAAGTTGCCCTTGGTTTTGCAGGAAGCTGCAGGGTCTGTCAGTGAAACTTTGAAGCAGAATGAGAGTGAACGACGTGAAGATGTGCCAACTGTAATTAATAGGTAGCATATTTCTGCTTTGTTTTTCTGTTAGGCCTTCTATAAATTAAGGGTACGTTTGGGATTGAGGTGCTGGAGCTTTTAAGCTACAGTTGCTGTGGAAAAAAAGCTATAACTATGAAATAAAAGCTAATAATACATAGTAAATATAAATTTTAAATAATAATTTTAACAAAATTATTAAAAATATAAAAAATTTTCCATGATATAAGTGAAAAATCTCATTAGCATAACTTCCAAGACACAGTAGTTAGTGTTTACCAAACACTTTAGTGCTGTAGCTTGCCCAACCTTAATCCCAAACGCACCTTAAGTAGCCATACATAAAATCTACGTGAAAATATACTAGAGATCTTTTTGTAAGTATTACATGGATAATCAAAGTCTGTCATACTTATATCTTATTTATTTATTTATTTTTTTATCAGAGTCCCACTACCACTTGTCACTAGGAGTACACTCGAAGTCGTCTTACCGGATTATGCTGTTCCTAAGCTTATTACAAAGTCAAAAACTTTGCTTACTCGTTTCAGTGAGGTGAGCCTACTCTTGCATTTAATCAACCTATTTAATTTTGTCTAAGTTTACCTCAGATGAAGTAGTTAATCTTTTTTTCTGTTTATGCAAACAGATGTCTGGTGCCTCTGTGTCCCTGGTAGAAGGTCAACCAGAAGGGACGCAAAAGATCATTCAAATATCTGGCACTCCAGAGCAGGTTGAGAGAGCCCAGAGCGTGCTTCAAGGGTTTATTTTGAGCAGTAAGTCTCTCTATTCATCCCTTTGTCTGTCGGTGTGTGTGGATGTGCAATTCTTTGTTTTGGGTCTCCTTTGGAATAATGCATGGCCTATTTTCTTTGATTCAGCGCAAGATGCAGACTAGGAGCTGGCCGCATGAGGACAACTTGTTTATATAAGATAAAGTATGTATTACATATCCGCCGCTCAGCAGCTGTTTTGGGTGACAAGTTTTCTAGAGTTCGACTGTAAATGTTACTTAGTGAGCTCTTTATCAAAGTTTCCTTTTGGAGCTTAAATTTTCCTGTACCAAATACGACATTTTAGTATTTTGTATTTCCTGTAACCTTGTTACCTCTTTGCTTTTTACATGTACTGCATTTGCATCTTATAGCAACTCGGACTAGCTTAGTGAACCAGAATTTGATGCATCCCAACAGGGCTTGGTGCCTTTCCTGGAACTTTCTTAGGGCAACTTTTAAATTAGATTGTGTACTGTATCTGTCCCTTTTGGTCCTCTTATGATTGCTTTTGTTTCGTTGTCGTTCTTTCTTTCATTTCTTTAGCCAGCTCCGTTTAAATTAGTAACCTGTAACGATTTCCTCTTTTTTTTTTTAATGGTTACGAATTTACAATCTAAATTTACTAAGACTAACTCGAAAATTTACACCACTCTGGCCAAGTGGTAGAGCCATGCTTCGTGAGCGTGGGGGCTTTATTCCTACTCTTTTGAAATATGATTAGAGTATACTTTTCTTAAATATTAAAGAGAGTTAAAATTCGTATAGTAATTGTTTGTTTATAAATATATTAGTATTTATTTCAAATATAAATTGTAATAGGAACAATAATCTTATAAAATTAAAAAAAAAATTGATAATTTGCTCTTATTAATAATATTTAAAAAAAGTATTTTTATTTTATATTTCGTTTTGAAAAGGAAAAAGAGCTCTGGTAAAGGAACAATGCCAACTAGCTGTAGTTAGGCCACCAATGTAATAACAACTTGACAAGGTATATGTTATTATTGAGTAAAAAAAATGATGCGCTTCAACTTTAATTTTAGCGGCATAATCGTTATGGTTAGTAAGGACACGTCGTCCCAGAGGACAGGAACAGGATGAAAGCGTCGGTGCCAAAGTTGGCTTAAGGGATGCACTATTTAATATAATAATAGAATATTATCTACCGTTTACTCGTTTTTTTCCTACTTTTGCATAAATACACAGTTCTTCATTTTTTTTTTCTTGCGCCCCCACTTGAACTTAAATTGTTTTGCACATTTCTACCTCTGTTTTCAAACCGTTAACGAAAGTAATGGAATATTATCGAAATTACGTTTTTACCCCTAAATAGAAAATTACATATTTGTTTTAAAAAAAATTACATTGAACATTGTAGCCGTTACCTCCCAACGACTACAATTTTGGGTATATAAACCCATGAACCCAGTAACAAACATGCATGATACCTGTGCCATTCAATCAAATATACAAGCTACTCACAAACCAGCCACAACTCACAATAGTTCATTCATATAAATTTGCTCATACAACCTAAAAAATCTATTCATACAATCCATAACCTATCATCTACACATTGAAGCCAACAATTGTGCCATTTATTCAACCACTCAAACATTTATTCATTCAAAGACAACAACTGCTCAACCATCACTCAAATATCACCTGCTTAACTATTATTTCAAACACATCATCCACAAATTCAATTCTAAAATGGCAGCAAATTATAATTCAAGTTCTGCAGCCAGTGGACAGTCGCATAGAAAAGTTAAATGCACCCCAATTAACTGCTGATGTGGTATGCAGGCGTGTGCTATGGTTTCCACTACACCACATAATCGTAATGCAATGTTTTGGTCATGCAGGTTCAATAAATGCAAGTTTTGGCAATGATTTACAACCAAAGCTCTCATATACCCCAACAATAGTGACCAAATGGCAAATAATCAAAATTTGGAGGTGAATGTAGTTAACTTTCGAGCTGATGATGTGGCAAAAATAAAGAAAAGGCTAAGGGTCATTAAAGGAAAGCTTAAATGTATAATAATTATGCTAGTATTTATCTATGCAATTGTGTTTACTAAAACATAATATATCCTAATTGTCCAAAATATGCATGAATGAAATGAGCTTAATTATGTCCTAATTGTACTAGACTTGATTGTGCTTAAATAAATCGTAAATAATATAACTTCAACCATAATAAATCAAAAATAGCATATCTAATTATCCAAAAAACTGATGAAATAACCATTAATAATGTCATCAAAATACAACCCAAGTAACAATGAACTTCCATATAACCGGCAATATTCCAAAATAACTAGCGATATTCGAAAATAACAACTAAAATAGTAAGTTCAAACATTTTTAATTTGTTCTCATTCATCATTACAGAGAACCTGTCACATTTGAAGCATGAGATGGATTTTTGGATTGTGACAGTCTCTGACTCGATTGTCCTTTTCTGGTTCCAGCATATCCAGAGCTAACTTGAGCCCTTCTTTTCCTTATTCCAGTACTAGAAGTCTGACCTAGACCAATTGGTATCTAAATATATGTTATGTTAGTTTAAGAACCTAAACAAAAAAAAAAAAAAGACAAAAAGAACTTAAACAAAAAACACCACCTTTCTTGTTGTTTGTGATGTAGTAGCTTCTGAAGAAGCAAATGACTTTGCTGCCAATGCCTATAAACCATATTGATTTATAAATGAATCTTATGTTATGCATAAAACAAACTAGACAGCCACAAAAAATGAAATATACATACAAGTCATCACCTATTTTCTTCTTCTTATTGCCTATTATGAAGCATTTAATGGCTAACTTGAAGTAGTTGATGCCTGCAACAAAACATGATATCAGTTATTTAATGACAATATACATATAATAAATAATAATAGTTACATATGACGTATAATAATAAATTATTAAAAGATAATAGTAATATGTTGCCCATACCTAAGAGTTATTGTTTTTAGCTCTATTTGTCCTTACAACAGATGGCCTTAATGGATGGGACCTCACATTATGGTTGGAGCCACCACAAGACGAGCAAATAACAAAGAATTTTCTTTTCTCTTTCTAAGGCTCATTTTCAGTTCTTTTTCTAGATTTTTTAGGCCAACATTTTTCTGCACAATTGGTGGATCAATCAATGGCCTTCCTATATGCTTCCATGTACACTGATCTGCAGGAGGCTAAACATCACTGAATATGTATTGAGGTAAGCCTATCTAGTAAACCATGTTGGAACATACTCCTCAATTCTATGACTTGCATATCCAATTGCAGCATCGCATGTTGACAAGGGAGGCCGGTAATTTCCCATTAATCACAATCACATGTTCTAGTCTCTAACTTCACCACAAACCTTCTAGGTAGATTGCAGGCTGCATCCATGACTTGAAAATTTAGCTCATCAGAAACTTTTACAATCATTTTCTGTGCACGCTTTCTTTTTTTGTCCAACTCTCTCGAAACTTTAGGCGTTAGCTGTCATTTCCAAGTGATTGCCTCATTACTTCTCTTTGTAAACCGTTTCATGAGTCTACATTTGATTTCTTCAAGCATTGTCAAGCACGGTCTATCTCGGTAAGGTAATATCCAGCTGTTGAAGCACTCTAATGCATTGTTATCTGTCCGGTCTACTATGCAATTTTTGTCATATATGTGCATTGACCAATTATAACCATTCAGTTCTCTTTCCAGCCATTCAAATACAGACTCTTTTACAGCTTTTATCTCTGCCATTGCTTCTTCAAAATCATGTTTGTTACAGCTCTTAGTAGTTTTCTAAAATAATTGTTTCAACTGTGCACTAGTAAATGACGAATATGCCCTATGATAAGCAGTGGACCATGTGTTTGAAATAACATTAATCAAGTCTTTTTGTCTGTCACTAACAAAAGTCACCTATCTTCCATCATTTATATAACTATGCAAGTGCTCCATAAACCATCCCTATGTCTCCATATTCTCAATCTCATAAACACATACTGCTAATGGGGCAATCCCATTATTGCCATCCACGCCAACAATGGCTAACAATACACCACCATATTTAACCTTTAAGTGACATTCATCTACTCCAATAAAATGTCCACAACCATTAAGAAATGCATTTCTTTGTGCTGGAAATGAAACAAAAAACCTTTGGAATAATTCATTCTCAATTATAGAAACAGCATCACACAACACCTTTCATATTACTCCCGGATCAGCTTTGTGAATGGCCGCAACATACTCAAACAATTTCTGATATCCCTTCGAATGATCCCCAAAAACCTCCATTCGTGCCTTTACTCTAGCTCGATATAATGTCATATTTTCAATATTCAAACATACGTCTCCTGCATAAAATTCTTCAAAAGATTAATTTTCACATTCGGGTCAATAACAACTTGACTTTTTATTTTAGTAGCTACCCAAGCAGAAATAACTTTGACTATCTTACTGGTAAGTCTGCACTCATGCTTCTTATTGTATTCTCGCAATATAAAACTAGTTCCATCATTCAGTTTTGCACCAGACACATACCATGGATAGCCAGCCTCTGTACAAGTACCCACAAATCTTGTTGGCTCACTATATACTGTTTTGATGGTAAAACCTTTTCTAATCATCACCTTATGCAGTATCTCTTTAAAATGAGCAACATCTCTAAACACATGTTCTAATTTTAGCCTATTTTTCCTATCAGCACCTACTCTATACTTATGTTACTGTATGTAATTAGTCAATTTGATAGTTCTAAGCTTAATATCATCATCAGAAGGATCAACAACCCCTTTTACCTCCTTAATACCATCAGATAAACTACCATATGAATTAGAATTAATTTAAGCTTCAACAGTGCCCTCACTGTCCTCATTAATAAGAGTAGCTTCAGTAGTACCAAGAACTTGAGTTTGCATGACTTCTGCATTAACATCATCATTGTTGTAATAATTTCTGTTCGAGTAGTTAGATAGTAATGCATCTTCATCAGATTCATCAGGCCCAACAGTAGCTTGTCCCTCAACAACAACTTCTTTCCCAACAGTAGCTTATCCTCCAACAGAAGCTTTTTCCATGACAGAATCATTCAACTGATTAATCAGTTCATCAGGTAACAACAACTCCTAAATTAATCAATAATGTCTGCAGTAAGGTAGAATCTTGAAATTGAGGGTACAACACTGGTGTAACTTCAACTATAAGAGTATTGGCACCCAAAGCCTGATGAATTTTAAGCAAAAATTCTAGCCCAAAATTTGAATCCAGTGTAATCTTAATGTTATTCTCCGGGTTCGTAACATTTAACATAATCTTTGAAGTAGAATCTAACCCATATAGGTTCGTAATCTTTAAAACAGCATGCTTAATCTTTGCAACTGTGCAATTAGGTTGAAGCAACCCTAAACTCTTCTTCATGCCTCGAAAGGATATCACTAACTCTACTTGTGGCATCTTGGATGTTCAAAACCAAAAAAAAAAAAAAAAGATTCAGCACTAGTACAGTTCTTGAGTTTTGCAACAAAGCCAAGTATTGTTCATTCAAATTTCTTATATTTTATAGTACAATATCAGTTCCTGAACTATATTAGTTATTGAACTATATAAACACAGACATTTTAATTTTGCATGCAACAACCAAATCTTCGCCAGGGGGCTGAGGGATATGGATATATATATATAGTTATATGTAGCCAGAGGTTAAAGTATTTCAAAAAACCACGACCCATAGTTCAGTAACTAAAAATTTTCAAAAGCCCCAAATTTTATACGTATACCACGGGCAGAAATACATGAGTAGGCAGGAGATGAACATGCATTCAGCTATAGTAGCACAATCTTCATGCATTTGCATCTCAACAGTAAAAAATAACATATTATTCCCCAATTTATCATTACCCCCAATAAATTTATTACAAATCGACTTATCTATATTCTAGGGTTTCCAGTAATAGCGATTAACAACAATCAACATACATTGTTTCAAAAACATTTGTTTCATGTGAAAAATTAAATGAAAATAAGTAAATAAAATAAAACTTACTTGATTGTAGCTTCAAAACCCCCCAAAACCAAAATGTCGTGACTTCTCAACAACTCACTGCTTTCGTTAATGCCTCTGAATCTTTGAATTAACAAAAGATTTGAAACTTAAGCGTGGTTAATTGATGATAATGTATGGAAACTATAAGAAAAATGGCGGGATTTTGTTGCTTCTCCATGCATGGTGGTGGGGAATAAACTATGGCTGTTTTCATTGTTTGCTGTGATGGTGGACCACTATGCCTTCTTTTACTTTTCCTTTTGTTATTACAGATCCTAAACGATGTGGTTTTCAAAGCCCAGGTGAAATTATCATTTTATCCTTATGACATTAGCAAACTCTTAATGGTTTGAAAACAAAGGTGGAAGTGTGTAAAACAATTTAAGTTCAAGTGGAATGCAGTAAAAAAAATAAAGAATTGTGTATTTGTACAAAAACGAGAAAAAATGGGTGGACAGTAGATAATATTCCTATAATAATTGCAAGCTTGAAATATATAGAGTCACCACGAAAGTTGGCTTAAGATGTACACACACACTCCATCTAGATAACAGGAGTAGTCAACAGATGGGAGATTTTCAAGAAGCATGTTTCGCTAACCCACAAAAATGAGTGGTTTAAACGTACACAAGAAATCAACCCTTATCTGCAGGGAAATGAATTCTCATTTACTCGGGGCTAAATTTGTTGCACTACCCAAAAAAAGAAAACCATAATAATGATGAATGGGATGGGCTCATGGCTCATGGGTTTAAAGCCCATGATAAGCCTAGGCCCAGAAAGGAGAGTTCGTTCATGACAAGTTGAGTGTGTATGGACCCGTTGTACAATTATCTGCTTTTACAATATTGAGTTTCTTCTCTGCTTGGCATTTGGCAACGCGACTCCAACTCCTTCAATGGCAGCTTCCTTCCTCGCGGTTCCCTCTCCATCATTCTGCAACCGCCGGTACCCTTTTCTTTCTACTTTTTTAGTCTGTTTATTGGTTAATATTCGTTTGCTGTTTCATTTATTCAATGTCTTTCTGTCTTGCTATTACTTAAATTATGACATTCTTGTTCTATTTTATCCGGTTATCTATTTGTCAAAAGTGATAATTTGTTACTCTTTGATTCTTCCTTTGTTTTTCTATTTATTTATTATGTTTTATACAGTTTAAGTTTTTAGAGTTCTTCATTTGTTGATTTTTGGTTTAAAAAATAAATTTGTGAAGAGGAGCTGTAATCTTATTGAAATGAACTGCAAACAAGCAATTTGGAGTGTCTGCTAGGTGCTGCTTAGCGAATTTCTTGCTGTTAACTTGAAGTGTTGACATTATTATAACGAACTTAATGCGATATATTGGGTTGGGTGGTGAATTTGTAAATTTCATTTGTATGTTATTTGAATTCACCTGGAGTTAAGTAATCTCGGTGGATGACATGCGGTAGTCAATGTGGTTACTGGTTAAGAATGCCGAGTCCGTCTTTGTCAAAGAACTATGTATTTTTGAGGATCAAAACAAGGAAAATACACATTTCATCGAAAATGACATATTTAAAATAGGTGCCATGAAGAGGTGTCGTCAATCAGGGATTATTTTGGTGAAGACCTATGTCCCTATTTAGTTTTGCAAAGAACAAAGCAAGTGTCATTCAGAGATTATTTGTTAATCTGTCTTCTTATACTTCTCGGAGTTTATGTTTTTCAACTTTAGTGAGTTTGGAGATTACTTGCTTTATCGAAAACTGTTCCATTCAAAGTGCTAGCCTCTACCTTGTTTCTTTCATTTAAAAATAGTTTCTGAGTATATCATATAAGTGTCAACTAAACCCTTCTGTGAGTGGGGCTCGAACTCCAAACCACTTATACCATCCCAAGAGGTTTTACCAGTTGAACTAATCAACACTAACAAGTCTTGTGACTTTATTTTGACTTTTATCCCTTTTTTTATGTACGCATTGATATTTGTTAGAGTTAAATGTTGGAGAGTGTTATAACCTTATTGGAATGTTACTTTCCCTAATACTACTAGCATTGTACCACCTTTATGTTTTAATGTGAACGTTTCAGGACGAGCAAAGTGAGTCTATGCTTGCCTTCAGGAATTTGGCAGAATGGTCGTACACACTTCCCAATTTGTCTTCAAATGCAGAAATGCAAAGTCAAGCCTTACATGATACCTTGTAAAGCCATTGTCCGCTTTTGGGCATTGAAACGATTTGCTTCAGTTGGTTCATTTGAGGTTGATACAGAAGACCCAAAACATCATGTGTCTTCTGGTTTTTCAGCTCCAAATGACTTTGCGAGGTTAGATCTCGCTAAATATACATCATTCTCTGGATGTTACCACTGCTTGTTATTTTTTCTTGAACATCTAAATTCTGTACTATGTAGACATGGAAGTAAGAATTGATAATTATGTCTTGAGAAAAGCATTGGTTTGTTTAGATAATTCTAAATGCTAAAGGCATTGACAATGTGCATAGTTTCACAACAGAAAAAATTACTACCTGAAATCATCAATTAGCAGGTCTAAAACGTTGCATGACCACTCAAGTAACCTTTGGGATGGTATGAATGATTTTGAGAGACAGTTGCAAGAGTTATTTAATGAAGTTAAATCGATGATTATGATGGGGAACAAAAATGATGCCACTGACTTGCTTCAAGCAAATTATGAAGCTGTGAAAGAACAGATCAATGCAGGCAATAAAGGCATTGAAGAAGTAGCAATTCTTGACATTATAGCTTTGGGATACATGTATATTGGAGACTTGAAGTTTGTACAGTCTCTTCTGGATATGGTAATTTCCTTCCCTTGCATGTTGTATTATTACCCTGAACTCATTTGTTTCGAGCTATTAGATACTGTCCACGTCTGTCACGGACCTACAAAAAGTAAAATTACTTACAGGTAATCTGGTAACTTATTGATGGGGTTCCCTTGGGGTGGGTGCAACTTTCATGGGGCAGGAGGTGGAGGTATTGGTTAAAGTTTTACCAATGAAAATGATGAAAAACAAAAGCCCATTTTGATGGTTTATTATCAATCTAGGTGTTCGTGGTTTATTATAGGTGTTCGTGGTGGTCTCTCTTGTGAGAGTCGTTCATTGGCCCTTCTTTCTTTTCTTAAATTTTCATTCTGATTGATTGTATGTATGGATCATCAGACGATGCTGAATGGCAGGCATTTATAGAGAAGATTTTTGCATATAAATTTCCTGTAGGCTGTTTTGGACATCGTAATTTTCTTTTTCAAGAGAAACAAAATGTGTGAATCATGAAACTGAGGAAGCAGTAATGAAACATTCAGTCCTCGGAATCTAGTCTTATGTATCTAGTTTCTTTTAGCATAATGTGGTTATTTATTAGGGAAATTTTTCATTTTTGACCTTGAATTTTGTGAACACTTAGTTTTTTGGGGAACTTTATTTTCATATTCAGAACCATTTTTTTTTAAAAAATATTTGTACATGCTGCATCAACATGGAAGTTCTCATGCTTGTTGCTTGTGAGTTTGAGAGTTTGAGATCCCATGTAAAATTGGGTTTTTAGCTTTTTACTTTTTCTCCATGGCCAGATGAATGGAATTGTTGGTAGTCTAAAGGATGACGAACCCCTTCTAGATGCAATACTGATGCATATGGGAAGTATGTATTCAACTTTGGAGAATTATGAGAAATCCATGCTTGTGTATCAGAGGGTTATTAACGTTTTAGAGAGTAGATATGGTAAGTGCGACCTTGAAACCTCGATGTCTTTGCACTCTCTTTTAAATTTACTCTTTTGGAGTTGCATAAAAGCTTCAACCCTAGTTGGCTCACTGACTTTTGAGTTCTATGTATTATAGTTGCTAGCTATTTCTCTGATTGTTTGTAATGAACCAGAATAATCCAACATTTTTAAATTGGTTAGATTTTAGCATTTTCAGTTAAAGGTAAAATTTTGCATGGAAGCCAGGAATCAAACTAAACTTGGTACCAGAAAAAAAAGTAGTCATAAAAAATTGGCTAAAACATTCATTTACAGTTTGAAATGTATGCCTCAAAATGCTAAAATCTTCAAAAATTCCAGTCCAAATTCCTTGCTTTCTCTGAAAATTTAGCATCATTCTGGACTTCCTTGTTTTTAGTATTGGAGTTTTGTTTGTACATGTTACTCTAGGTCTGAACATGAAGTTGATGCCTATTCCTCCTTCCTATGACATTATGATCTAACTTGGTTCAAAATGATTTTGAGCTTTATTAGCAAGCATATCACAGAATTTAGCCTGCTTTTGGAAAAAATTTCCAGTTCAGCAGAAACAGTTCTGTTACTCTGCTGCTTTAGATGATATTTTTCCATACGCTTGTAGGATAGAGGTCACATCTTCCTCCCCGAGCATTAAGTGACTCTTGGGATTGACATTGTTTGTAATTTTGGTTGCTCTTCTTACAACCATGCCATCTTTTAGATGTTCCTTGAACTGTTTAATAGAGCATCAAGTCAGTAAACAATTCTTTTTTGGCCAGGAAAAACTAGTATTCTTCTAGTCACATCATTGTTGGGGATGGCAAAAGTTCTTGGTTCTATAGGGAGAGCCACAAAAGCAGTAGAAATCTACCATCGTGTGATTACCATCTTGGAGTTGAACAGAGGCACTGAAAGTGCTGATTTGGTGCTACCTTTATTCAGTCTTGGCAGTCTTTTTATCAAGGAAGGAAAAGCTGCGGATGCAGAAAGTGTTTTTAGCAGGTTGGTTTCCTCCTTCTTTTTCCTTTTTAGCGTGGGTTGGGGAGGAGGTATGAAGGGGTTGTAAATTCAGATTTGATTATTCACCTTTTATCCATTCCCCTTACAGAATTTTGAAGATATATACGAAGGTATATGGAGAAAATGATGGGAGAGTTGGAATGGCTATGTGTTCCCTAGCCCATGCAAAATGCGCAAATGGTAAGTTTTGTACTTTCTCTTTCTCTCTCTTGGATAGTGGAATGTTTAGTTGGAAATTCTAGTTTGATGAGTGCATTGTGGTATCATCTGGAACGTTAATCTGGAACGTTAATGCATTTATAATAGGATTCTAAGTTCATTATGTTTCTGTGTTTCGTAAGTTGCTCTAAATAATCTAGTGTAGTTTATTCATTTCCATAGTTAAAGTATGGCTTCATGTACCAATTCATGCAGGCCATGCAGAAGAAGCCATTGAATTGTATAAGAAAGCTCTTAGAGTGATCAAGGATTCAAATTATATGTCTTTAGATGACAGCATAATGGAGAATATGAGGATTGACTTGGCGGAGTTACTTCATATTGTAGGAAGGTAAATATTGGATCTACAATGTGAATATGAATGCACAGTTGAATTTTGGCAAGCATCTTTTATGTGATTTCTATTGATTTTTGCGATTGAAACCTTAATGTGCTTTGACTCTCACCCGTCTTCACATTTTAGAGCATGACTTTGTAGGCTAAGAATGGTACTAGATGTCGCACATCATTAGATCACGAAGATCACGAGGTCTCTTGATTATCAAATCTGTTTTTCGAGTTTTGGAGTTAGACTTGCAATTATGTGCTTAAGGCCTTTCAGTCATGCCTCTGATGCGCGCCTTAGACAGCTATCTTAAATTAGTATCTGGAGTCCAGATGATTTTCCTAGATAATATTATGCTTGGTTTTCTTTGTCGTAGGAATTGGGAGGTACTTATGTTGGAATCTACTATATTTTTTGCACCAAGCAATCATGGGGTCATTTACTAGTTATTATAGTCAAATTGTTGTGGAGGAATAGAATTGATGTGCTGTGATCTATTTCCCTGGAATTTCTTTTCTCTTGCAGTTTCTTAAGCTTCTTATAACAATCATATATTGCTTTTGTTTTAATTTGGCAACCCCCAGAGGACAAGAAGGCCGGGAGCTACTGGAGGAATGCTTGTTGATTTCTGAGAAGTATAAAGGAAAAGAACATCCCAGCTTTGTTACTCACCTTTCAAACCTTGCAGCCTCCTATTCACGCTCAAAGAATTTTGTTGAGGCTGAGCGTCTGCTGACGATATGCTTGGAAATCATGACAAAGACTGTTGGGCCTGATGATCAGTCCATATCCTTCCCGATGCTGCATCTTGGTGTCACTCTTTACCATTTAAATCGTGATAAAGAAGCTGAGAAGCTAGTTCTGGAGGCTCTGTACATCAGGGAGATCGCGTTTGGGAAGGATTCACTTCTGGTTGGTAAGCTTTTTTGTTTTGTTTGGTTTGGTTTTGTCTGTGTTATATAAAATTCAGTTATGGTTGGTCATTAGCCATGACATAAAATAATCCATTCTGGCAGTGTTTTAACAAGCAAATAGAGCTGGAAAACATTATTGTGTGTTGTCCGAATGCTTTTGTGTCTACTTAATGTTATTTGATTCAAATGGCAGGGGAAGCTCTTGACTGTCTGGTGTCCATTCAGACCAGATTAGGTGAGGATGACACCAAGTTACTGGAGCTGCTCAAGAGGGTTCTAAGAATTCAAGAGAGAGAATTTGGTAGTGAGAGTGAGGAGGTAATGTTAACCCTGAAAAAAGTTGTTTCCTATTTAGACAAACTAGGGAGAAAAGAGGAGAAATTTCCCTTGCAGAAAAGATTGTCCAACCTTAGGATGAAATACAAACAAAAAGTTCAGTATTAAGGGCATTTATTTATTTATTTTATACCACTTCCTAACTTATAATTGATTATTTTGTGTGCATTTTCCATGATCTGCAAAGCAATCTTTAGCCATAAACTTTTTAGAATAGAGCAAGGCTGAAATCCACCGGAGTATTCTCTGATTATGGACTCCATCTTGGGGAAAGAGGGTAGATAATTATTCAGTGAGTTAGACAGGTCTATAATGGGTAGAACATTTAAACCCCTTGTTTTTGCAGAATTTGACTTCTTTACCTGGAGCAATAATCTAGCGGCAATGACTTGATATAACACTAGTAACACCAATTTAACATCTGTCTATTTCGAAGAACTTTGATGTCGGTAGCAAGAGATATTTTGTGCCTTGCTCTGAAGAAAGAATTCCAGGATGTGTGTTTGTGTATTTTTCTTTCGGGTGGATGTGGGTAAGTTTGCAAAATTAATTTAGATGGTCAAAACGCTCCAACATTTGTTTTATTTAAGGAATTTAGACTCATAGACTGTATGAAAGGTGATTGGATGAGGAGGCATGTAAGGGAAGAGTCTGATTAGTTTTATTCTTGAAGCAATTGAGTGGATCTATACATTAGCATATTACAATGTGCCTGAATATATGTTAAGAACAGATAATTCTATCATGGAGGCAGCCATAACTTTGTGAGTAAACTTAAAAGTTATGAACGTGTCGTTTCTTTTGAATGGCGCTTAAAGAAGTATAGTATTATTCACTGAATAATTAGTCCATATCACAATTTATTGGATGGTGAAATAGAGTGGCAACAAAATTAATCATCCATTAACTGAGTTACATGTTTGCACATGGATCAGAGGTGACAAAACGCATTCGCGAATTGAATTCTACGTGGATTGATTCGAAATTCGGTGGATTGAACTCAAACCAGTTTATGAAACATCGGTTCGAATATGGATCTGTTTACAATAAACAAAAATCGAGCAAAATGGGATAGTAAATAAAACAAAGTTAACATCGTACAAAATCCAAATTTATTATCCTAAATTAAACGTAATAATAGTAAAAGAAGATTACAATAGTCTATAACCCAATAAAACAACAATATATTCTAAATACAAGAGATTTTGAGTTTATTAATAAACTTACGAATCAAACAAGGATTGCTTCTTCCATCTTCGCTTCTGATGTGAGAACCTTTGAAGACTGATATTTAGGATCAAACGCCATGTTCTTTACGCTCCTTCACTTCAAATCAAGCATTCATATGTTGGATAGAATTGAGTTGCTTGGTTGAGATCCTAACAAACCTTGGGCCACAAGTTGAGCAAGACCAATGCAAGTACACGAGGAACGGGGGCTTTTGTATTTTAACCTCTAGACGTATTTCATCCACTGATCGTCCAATACAACAACCAATCAAAAAGTGGTCCGGCAATTTTTGATAGGCCTGTGCAGTAGAAATTTGCTTCAATTGAGAACAAAAGAAGTTCAAACTTCTCTTGATAGGCTTGTGCAGTAGAAATTGCTTCAATTGTGATAATGCCTATGTGGCGTCATCAAATTATGTAGGCCCAATACCTTAGGTAATGCTCTCGAGAACACTGCCCAATTAGCAGACAGGCCCTTTTTTTTTTTCGGGTAAATCAATGGTTTCATTGCAGTTACTCCTTCGAGATAGAATGACATTCACAGTACTGTTCTGCCCTATAAATCCAACCATTTGATTCATCCCTATCAAACTTCAGAAACCATAACTTAAAAGCATGCAGGAAGTTTGTTGTCCTACTGGTACTAGAAGAGGCTGGTACCTTAGATGGTGGGGCATATATTATCACTATTGAAATTTTGAGTACTGTGGTTTGAAGAAATGGAATGAGAAGAGAGGAGCAAAAAAGAGGAAAGATGTACGAGGAAAGAAATAAAAGGAGAAGAAATGATTCCATTTGAAAACAAAAAATCTAAAGTTGAAAATGTTTCTTTTTTTTTTTTTAAAATCATTCTCTCTTCCCCTCTCTCCTTTCAATTTCCCTGCCCTCCTCTCATTTCTTAAGACCAAACATACACGATTTAATTGATTGTAGTTAGCATCCAAATTTTGAAACTTACTAAAAATTTCTTACGCAGTTGCATCCTGCTTGTCAAAGTAAATCAATACCTTTGTTTTATCTAGTAACACAAACCATTGCAACCAGTCTCTGATAACAAGTGAACCACCAGCCAGACAAGAAAAGTTGTATTTGAAAATAAAATCCCTTTTATTCGTTTCCTTAGTCTATTTATTGATATAATAATATAACTGCACAAGTCAACTACCACTAGGTTACTACTACAGTTCATGCACAAGTCTAAAGCATAATATTTCTTTTCCCTTTTTAAGAAAGTATACCTTTCATTAAGGCAAATAATAGCCAATAATATAATGCCACATAGGTATAAGTACACGATCACATTAAGCCTAAGTATAATATATAGTATAAGATATAATACTCAAGATTAACTTAAGACAACTCCAGTAGACAAACATAACTACGAATTCAAAGGAGAAAAAAAAAAAAAGAATTTACCTATTAAAATTGCATTAAACCAAGAGGAATTTTACGAAATTACTGCCAACGTCAACTAATGCAGGTTAAATCCTTTTCTAATCAAAGTAGGAAAATAATAATACTTAAACTTGTACAGTAATACTTTTGCACATTAATTTAATTATTAAAGTGGAAAAAAAAAGTAGAAGAGTGAAATAGTTGAGACTATCTGTACTATTATTTTTTCACTTTTAATAATTTTTTGTCTCACTGTCAAATATAATAGCATAACTAACCTTCTAATTTAAAAATTACGAATCTTTAAAAAATTTAATGATAAATAAGTAATTTGATTAAACAAATAGACTTGTATTCAATTTATTTATGATCATATTTAATAAATGAATTCTAATAAATAAGCGAATCAATGAGTTTAAACCTGAGTTTTCTTCGTTTATTTAACCAATAATTTAATTCACTCATTTATTAAAAAATCAATATTTTTTCGAAAATCAAATGCGAATCTATTTAACTCGATTATTCGAATGAACTAATGCTAACCCATATTTTCATCCCAAAAGTTGGTGAAATGATAATGTTGTGCGTGGACACTGTGACTTTCTGACTTGAGATTTTGCAAATGTTATCGGGTCGGGTCGGTTTATCGAGACACGGGTCAAGTCAAAACAGGATCACTTTCTGGTTAGTATTGGTTTATCCGAAATTACGCACTATAGTACAATCGACTTAACCCGGCAATGGCTACTTCCACTTCAGCTTTCATTTCTCTCTCAACCTTGCCCGTAATGTAGTCGTATTTTCAGAATCCTAGTTTTCTTTCTGTAAAAAAATTTCCATTATTTAATTCAGCTTAATTATTTGTTTTCATTTTATGTGCAGAGGACAGATTCAGGAGCAGGAATTTTCCGCGATTTAAACCTAAAGGTTTCAGTTTTTAATAATCTTTTCTCATATTCGAAAACTCGTAATTCGTTTCTAATTTTTATTTTATTTATTTTGCTTTTTGGCTTTTAGTCGAATTGTTTTCAGATTACGTCGCAGCTCAGAAACGACGGTCGTGGTCGGCGTGTTTGGCGGCGAAGAAAATTGGTACGAAATATTTTAGTTACATAATTCTTCTATCTGAATTATTTATTTAGAGAAGTAGTTTCTGCTTGTTTCTTTACACTAAAACATTAATAACTTCAACTAGTTTTAGGGAAATGAAATAAGATCAGTGACTAAGGAATTTCATTAGAGGAAGTTCTTAGAATAATAATAATAATAATAATAAAATTGAATTAAAAAAAAGGGTAGAAATTTAGTGAAGCTCACCAAATGCTGAAAAAGTTCCTTCCATTTCTAATGACTGTACAGTTGTCAAATAATTTATAATTTTGCTCCAATTTAATATTATCTGTCTGTCACTTAAGACTGGCTCTGTATAAGTCTTGATGAGCCACCGGAAAATATTGGCAAGTTCTGTTGAGGTTCTGATTGGGGATTTTGCGTGCTATATCTGCGTATTGATAATTGGCAATTAATGATTGCATTTATGATGGATAAAATTTGATTTTATTCAAGCCGTCAATTGGTGCGAAGTGCAGCACTGGTGATTTCTTGTGCTGTATATAATCATGGAAAAATGCTTACGGAAAAGTTATCTTTGTTTCAGTCGAAGAAGGATGATATGTTGAGGTACAGTGTGGACAGAATTCCTTTCTTAGAGGAGCAAGAGAGAAAGATAAAAGAAGGGGGAAAGCTATTGACGATGGACATTGAGCGGCTGTTGCTATCAGAGGATAATCGATATGATTTTGTGAATGAGATAGCTGCTGAGGCCACAGCATATGTTAAGAGAAACCGGAATGAATATGGAGGTAAGAAGAAAGCCATCCTTCATGCGCTTAGTAACCGTGTTAATGATTTAGGGTTCTACCGGCCAGATGCATACGAGGAAACTGATCCTTTCAAGCCAGGACCTACGTACATAAGGGAAGAATTCACATAAGCGAAGGAAGATATTTTGTACTAGAACGTTAGCTAAAAGCTAAATTTGTGATTTCCATTGTCTTGAAGGTATTTAGTTATCTGTACTCTGGGTTACTGAAAGTTAAAGCCATTTTAGTGGCTCCTGAATCAACAAGCATATTGCCTTCCCGCTGAGGAGAGGTTTAAAAGGAAACAGGCTTGTTGATTTTTATTTGAAAATTATGATGGTTTATTAAAGTACAAATTAAATTCTTAATCTCCTTTTACTTCTTGTCTCCAATCTCCTTTGCTAGTGAATATGATGATTATAGGAGGCAATCACGGAAAAAATGAGCCCTTGAAAAACTTACTGGCAACCCCTTTAAAATTTTGGAAGATAATCCTTGCTAAGTATAGTATGGCTCCTAAAATAAACAATTTTGGCTACTCAAAACGCTTTTCCCTTTTATTTATTTATTTTATTATCAATGCTCTTTCCATTCTGAAGGCAAATTTGATCCTGTTTTTCATAATACTGCAACTTAACCGCTTCTCCTTACACTTAATTATTTTTCTTTACGGTGCAAGAATAACTATTTCTCTTTACAGTACAAGAATAATTATTTTGTAAAGATATCTTCGATTTATTAAAATAAAAATGTTATTAAAATATAAAAAAGTACAAATTAAGATTTATTAATAAACAAAAACTATAACAATATTATTTTTATTAAGTTTAGATATGTTGTGGGGATATTTAGTGGTGTATCATCAATCATTTAATATCATATGTATAGTGTTAATTGCTTCTATTATTAATTATTGACTTATTATTTCTATAATTCATTCCATAAATGAAATATAGAATATCACATTATTAAGTATTGTAGAGAAGTATTTAAAGTGGGCAAGGATAACATTACTCTCTTCTAAAATGCCTAGTATTTCTATTGACGTACGTTGAAAGTTTAACTCAGATTTTAAGTTAGAGTACAAACAATCCCCAGGACTCGGTGAAGTGATTTTTAAGAACCTTTCTTGGTTTGCCACATAAAATCGAACACGAATGGGAAATATTATAATTTTATCTTTATGTCCACAAAAGGACCCAAAGACTTAACGCGAGATAGGTTGTACTGAACAATTTGTGTAGTACAATTATGTACTAAAATAGCAGTTGCCACTAAAATATAAACTTAAGAGCTCCACTAATGAGCTCCATCTAAAGCCACTTACGCCAATTTTTTTAATATATATATAAATTTACACCAATTTAAAACTTTTCTCTTCTCACGGGAGCTCTTTTTCTCCCTTAAAAAAACAACTCGCAATGTGGGACGGTGTGGGATTGTCATAATTTAATACATCACACACAAGTTGGGTGTTTTATTATTATTATAAGTTAGTGATTTATTGTAAGGGAAACTATGTAAAAGAAGTTTTAATTTTTATGTGTGATAGTTGGTTTCTTAAAGTATCTTAAAAAGATTTTATTAATTTTATTTTTTAAATATTTATTTATTTATGTATGTGGTAAAAAGGAGAGTAAAAAAATATGTCATTCTCTAACAGATTCTTCAAATAGAAATAAATTAATATTATTTTAATCAAATAAATATTTTTTTAAAGAAAAAATAAATGGTAATTAAAGTACTTCTCTCTCTCTAATAAAAAATAATAAAATATAAATTGAAGAGAGAGAAGTAACTTTACAAAATTGAAGAAAGATAATTATTTCTTATTTAAAGAATTATAATTGGTGTGTTTTTTAAAATTTTAAATATTGATATGGATATTTAAATAAGTAATAAAATTTTATTTGAAAATTTTTTTGGAAATGCTCTTATATTGAAAGGCTTGAAGCAGAGGTCGGGAGAAAAGGGATTAGTGAGGGCAATTAATTGAGGTTTAAATCGAAAGAAGAAAATAGATACAGAGGAGCTCAATTGTAGATGTAAGTCTATCACTCTGAAGGAGGAGGAAGGGTATGTGGTGGTTTTCATTGGCAGAATGAAAATGGAAGAAGAAAGGATTGTAGCTCACTGTCTTGTCGGCAACGCACCTCTTAATAGATATGCGAACAGTGAATATTTTTGTATTTAATTTTGCTGCAGAACAGGATAAAAAGAGTGTTGATTGAAGGGCCATGACACTTTGACAATGCTCTGATTGTGCTTATAGAACCAGTGGGAATAGAGAGCATAAAGCGACAGCCTTTCACATATACATCTTTTTGGGTGTAAATTCATGGTGTGCCTATTAAATGTATGGTCAAAGAAGCTATTGAAAAATTGGGGAAGGAGATTGGATTAGTGGAGGAAGTAGAGCTGATGAAGGAGAATGCATTGGCGCTTTCGCTCGGGTGAGAATCTCAAAGGACATCATCACTAAGCCATTGAAAAGAATCTCAACACTGAAACTAGAAGGCGAGGAAGATATTTCAGTGCTTGCAAAGTATGAGAAGCTTCTAGATTTTTGCTTTTGCAGTGGACTGATTGGACATCAATTCAGAGAATGCATCAAATACAAGCAAAAAAAAGAGAAACTTATTTATGGGGGATAGATGAAATTGCCAACACCATCTGATCGAATGTAGCCCATGTAAACCCAGTGCTCAGATACAACCACAACTAAGACAATGGAGGTATAGGAGAAATCATGTAGCAAATGGAGGTGAACCAATGGAGATAGAGCCAATGGAGGTGAACCATGTAGCAAAGGTATAGGAGAAATCATTAATCCGAGAAGCTGACGAATCGAGACAACAGTACTTAGAATGTGTAAAGCCTGATGCTGTAGCAGCTATAATTGAAGAGCTTCATAGAACAAAGAGTAAGAAGGAGGGAAATAAGTAGGGTTGGCAAAAATATGGGTTCGGGCAAATCTGAGCCAGCATAAAACTGGCCTCGGATTAATAAAACAACTGCCCAGACCCAAATTCATGTCCGAATTATTCACATGCAGGCCAGTCAAGTCGAGTGCCTCTCGGGCATGGGTTTTTAATCCGAGCTTTCTTTGCCCACATATGAACTAAATTAAAAGAGAAAAAAAAAGCCTAACAAATTATTTCAACATCTCAACTAAAATATTTCAATCTACTTCGAAAATTTTATGTAAATAATAAGTACAAATTGTTTCAATCTACTATTTACTACTTAAATTCATTTAATCTTTAGCATAAATTCATTCAATCTCTATCAAAAATTTAAATTCAACATCACAATAATCACCAAATAAATCTAAATAAATGTAATCATCCAACATGTCATAAGTTCATAACTACAATATCAATTACCAACATAACATATGAAAATCCTAAAATGTCTAACAACCAAAATAATTTATAAAACAGTAAGTAAATAACAACTTCATGTCATCCTGCTCGACAATTGTGCCCCATCATTATCATTTGAAATTACTCTTCAGCAAAAATCTCATCTTCTAAAACACTATATAGCAACAAAAATAACACATTAAGATTCAAAAGTATTTTAAGCAAATAAATATTACTATAATATAATTAAAATAACTTTATACCTTCAGTTGTAAAAGCCCAAATTCAATTTTGAGTACACATTAAGGATTCCAAAGTGTCAGGATGAAGTTTACTATTATGTGGACTAAAAAATCTACCCTCATTACTGAAAGCTGGCTCAGAGGCAATAGTGGATATAGGAATGGATACGATATCCTAGGCCAAATTACCCAAAATAGGATATTGGCCTATGTACATCTTCCACAAAGGTAAAATATCAAAGTTCAGAGTGGCATCCAATAATTCTTCAGCTAAATACCTATCCAACTCTGGCTTAGTCACCTTAATACGCTTATTTTAGCTTCGGAATGTTTCAAACTCATCTACATCCTAATACTGATTTGGACTCGAAGAAGACTTCGGATGAACAATTTCTTATCCAACATCCTGCCCACCACTCACAACCATAGCCTTTAATTTATATTCTTCTACTAAATCATGACAAAGTTTTCGTACACGCTCAATATGCTTATCTGTTGTATCATCATAGGTCTTTGGGAAATAAAAATCAATTAACAACATCTTATATCTTAGGTCAAGTACAATAGCCACAACTAACATCGAATGAATTTTATTCTAATATTTTTTAAAATTTTCAGCCATTTTGTCAGCCGTAATTCTAATAGAAAGTTTATTAGAGGTGCACAGCCATTAATTTATATTTTCATTTTACACATCAATGGAAAGAACAAATTAGCAGTGGCAAATTTTATACCCAAAAACATCTCCCTTAACATGTAAAATTATTTCAAATGGTCTACCATTCTGGCTACCAAATCCCACTCACTATCACTTAGCAAGTTCTTCTATTGAGGCTGACGTTGTTGTAACAAAAAAAAAAACAAAAACACTTTTATACATCAATGCTACTTCAAGGATGGCATAGGTAGAGTTCTAACGAGTTGGACAATCTAACTTCACTTTTTTTTTTTTACAATTAATTTGCAATTGTCTAATATCTAGCTCAAAAGTTTCAAATTTTTTTGTTGTTTGTGTCCAGTAACTCACGCTCTCCCTAATCTTTCCAACCCCAGTTTCTATAACTTTCAACCCATCTCGCACAATCAAGTTCAATATATGAGCAGTACATCTCCTATGAAAAAATTTACCATTAAAAATTGAAGTATTAGTATCAAACCTAAATGTCAACATCTCCACTATCGCATCATTTGGTACAATTATTCAACGTCACAAAAGATAGCTTTCTATACATGTTTCAATCTAGCCCACATTGAACTAACTCATTAGAAAAGGCATCATCAATATGGGGACTTGCAACATAAATAAACCTCTCAAGTATTCAAGTGTCAATGTTAAATACACAAATTTAAAATATTATAAAAATTTAAACTTGAAAAGAAATCAAATATAAGTAATAGAAAATTTGAAAGAAACATTAAGCAAATAAAAACTTATAGACAAATAACCTAAATATTCGACAATGCAATCTAAGAGTTGTCAATGAAATATGCTGTGACAACCATACATCCCTTATTCTAATTACTAACTGTCAATAAATCCATAGTAATAGCCACTCTACCATGATTTTTCTCTAACAAATACAAAGTCTTGACCTTTTCGATTCGATACAACTTCAAAATCATATACTTCAAAGTGTTTCTGCTCATTGGCTTAACAACAGGGTTGGCATGTACCATTATTTCTCTAAAGCCTTTATATTCCATAAATC
The DNA here is from genome assembly GCA_030449925.1 of Citropsis articulata. Lineage (NCBI taxonomy): Eukaryota > Viridiplantae > Streptophyta > Magnoliopsida > Sapindales > Rutaceae > Citropsis > Citropsis articulata. The sequence goes on along the minus strand of JASUUH010000135.1, from coordinate 104,080 downwards.
TAAGTGGAAGCTTATGCATTATCACCATTTTGCAATCAAAATCCATAAAATATTTTAATCGAAATTGCCATAGCCAATGTCATAAGTTCGATCTTCTCTTTTAATCACTTTGAGACTTCCCTGAAGTGTTTCATCTATTTTCAGTTGATGCTTCCAAAACAAGATTCCATGTGTCTATTTAAACTTATAGTCCCTGATTTGTATTTGGCTTTTAAACTTGCACTATAGTATATGCACTTTGCTTTTTGTTCTCCATTAACAAATATTTTGGTAAAAGTGCTCCCAAGCTTTAGAGACTTTCTTCTTCTTTTGAGTGCTTTTCACTTTTTTTCTTTCCCTTATTATCGTTCACGGTTGACAAGGAAATTTCCTCAACCTCATTATTTTTGTTATCCTCAACATTATAGGATAAATTTGGAGTATTTGATGAATTGATTTCTACATTGTCTGACATCGTACTGCTGTTTGTTACGGAATGAATAATAAATAATTATAAATAATCATACAAATTATATAATTATAAATATGTTAAAACAAATTAACCTAAAACCAACCTAAATTCAGCTCCTATTCATAAAAAATAATCATACAAGCATAACATCCAAGAAAAGCAAAAAACATATAGATAATGTTTACTAATAGTAATAATTTCGTCATTTTTTTTAAAAATGGAAAGATGTCAATACCTTATGGCTGTGATGAAACAATGAAGACTGTGGCTGGGATGGCTATGCTTTATGAGAAGTGAGAAGAGTTAATACTGACGTATGGTAAGTGTGATGGCAGAGTTGCCGCTAAGAAGGTGACCAAATGATAGAGATTGTGGCTATGACTCTGCTTTGTGAGAAGTGAAAAGAGTTGATCGAGCGAGGCTCATGGAGGTGCAGCACAGTGTTGTGAAAGTTTTATTGAACTCGCAAATGCACGAATCTATTATAGAATAGATTAATGGTGTCGCGTGTCGAGTGTTGATCCCACGAGAAGGTGGATTTTAATTATGTAAATTAATTTTCTAAGTAGATGGTTGAATTTTGGTGAAAATGATTTAGACTATCCTAAAATTTAAATTGGAATGGCGGAATTAAATTAAAGTGGAAACTATTATAATTGAAGTGCTTGGGTATCTGGATCTATATCAATATGCTCCATAGGCTAAATATTCCTTATTAATGCCAATTAAATCATAAGGGAGATTTTCACTTCTCATGAACCACACTCAAATAAATATAGTGCTAAGGGCTTATCGTGCCAAATAGTAATAACCTTGTACTAGAGAGCCGGTTATACTAGTGCGGTATCTAGACAAGATTATTACTATCTGTTGACGAAAGTCAAAACATCCACACATATTAGAGGGGAGGAGAAAGTAAATTTACCAAATTAAGGCCATGAAATATATTGAGACTTTAGCTTGAAAGAAAATTAACTACTTATAATTGAACTAGGGATAAAATGAGAATTTATTAAAATACGTAGAAAATACAAGATGGAGAATGAATTATAGAAAATAGAAATAAAAAATGAATTCAAGGGTATCAAATTAGGAGCCCATAATACAGGTAAATCATGCAATCGGATTAAAATAATTTGGGCGCTTAGGATTTAAATCATCATCAACATGCTTGTTTAATCTTGTTTGAATAATGTCTGGTTTGAGCATCGGCGAATAATGATAGATTCGATTATAAATAATCCCGTGTATATGCATGTACCGTACGCATGATTTTCGATCCATTAACATGTTGCCACGTCACCGATCAACAGTATATAAGAATTTTTGTCCAATAGGATTATGGCACATCATTGGTCAATGCCACGTGAGCAGTCAATACCACATCATTCATCCAATCGAATGCTGCCATGTCATAGGTCAGTTCCACATCATCAGTCATCGATTAAGTCGTGATGCGTGAAACGATGTCGTGAATAGTATCATTTTTTTTTATATCACAAAAGTTTTCGTAGTTCAAAAGTGATGTCCGTTTTGTTGTTTGATCTCTCGTTCATTGTGAAATGATTATGATGCCCCTAAAATATATAAAATACTTAATTATAATACAACACACATAATTAAATCACAAGAGACTTAAATATATAAAAGTAAGAATGTTAGTGAGACTTGAAGTGTAAAATGATGATTTTCTCCTTTATAAATATACATTTTCTAACACTTAACATACCCCTCAACCAGCTTATTACTAGTGCCTAGCAAACAAAGCGAAGACAAAATTCAAACCCAAAAATGATTTTTTTAAAAAAATAATCGTGTTTATTCAATCAGACTAATGATAGGAATCAAATAAAATTATAAGCATTATCTTCAGCCTAAAGAATCATCACACCCATATCAATCATCCACATGTATCAGCCTAGCAGACTTTAACATAACTATAGTAATCAAGCCACTTTCAAGAATGATATGTCAAACCCCAAGATTTGACCGGTAGTAGTGACACTCACAAGGAAATTAAACCCAATAAAAATTGTCACTTCAATGAACGATAAATTGAGAGAAAATAATAAAAAAATATCACACACTCTCACTAAGATGAAAGAACTATGCCCACATCTTAGAAATAACACGATCTCAAATAAAATACTATTCAACCTAATGTATTTATTTATTTATTTTATTTTTTATTTTTTATTTTTAATGCATCATTACATCTTTATAGTCCATATAACTAGTTTCTACTCCAGACTGTAGATCTTTAAAAATAAAAAAAGACTTTTATTAGGACGTAACATAGGCTAGGGACATGACTAACAAAGGAAGAGAAATAAGGAAAATAAAATATATGTTTAAGAAAAAAGAGAGATATTTTTGGAAATTACAAGGTGCATTTCGCTTATTTATTATTATTATTATCATTATTATTATTATTATTATTATTATTATTATATCTTTATTTTTTTTTTTAACTAATTTTTTTTGTATGGCACAAATTTACTGAACAAAATAATTATTTATATTTTTCTCAAACATGAATAGGTGATAGAGCTTGTAAGAGATAGGGTAATACTCTAAATCAGAGTTGGTTAAGATGATAAGTTGTCAAAGAAATTTTTTTTTTTTTAGAAAAGGCACAAAAGGGCTAATTATGAATATTTCACAACAAGAATGGCTAGAAAGACTCAAATGGGTCAAAAATGGCCTTTCCATTATCTTTTAAGGTTCTAAATAATCTTCCATATCTACGAGTTAAATTGACCTCCAGAGGTAGCAATATACAATTTTTTTTTTTAGGGTTGACTCAAAGGAAATTTAAAGATCATATATAAAATAATAAACTACTAAGCTGTATGAAGAATTGGCAAAAAAGGTTACTTTCCAAGGAAAATAACAAGCTCAAAACCTCACTTAAACTTTATTATGACATGTGTATTCCTTCAAGCTACTCGTATTTGTCTCCGACATCAACATGTATAGTAGTAAACATGGTGTAACATCACTCAAGACCAAAGATAATACAAATACTAAAATTCGAAAGTCATCATATCATCCAATGTTAAAAGCTCACACAAAATTGCCATTATTATTTTTTTTAAAATGACATTCTACTCCCCAACCTACTCTAAACATAAAAAGAAAATATGCATGCAGAAAGGTGACAATGATGCAGAAAAACTAATTAGAAAAGTTACACTTAAAATGATAGAAGAGCAAAATATCCAATTTTTTTTTAACTAAGAAAATGCGTTTCAAGAGTCACTACACTCCATATTCAGTCATCTTCGATTAAAAAATTTCAAAGTGCACATTTATAAACGAGAAATAAAAAAAAAGTTAGAAAGATCACACTTAAAATAAGAATTTTTTTTAACTTCCAAACTAAGAAGATGCGTTTCTAGAGTCACTACACTTCATATTCAGTCATTTTCTGTTAAAAAGTTAGCTTCGATTAGTCTTTACAACAAAAAAAAAAGTAAAAATGTAACCAACATTCCACAATTGTCAACTATTCCCTCATTCCAACCAGAATGAAACATTGTCATCAGTGTTTGAAAAGAAAAAAAGTAGAGTTTAGAAGACATCATCTGGGTAATGGAACACAGAAGAAAATATTTACAAGTGGAGAGTTAAATTTAATTTGCACTCGTTATTATCATTTAACACCGGATGAGCTCGTCGATAAGCTTATAACAGATCAAGTAGCTCACTAGCAGTATGAGCACAAGCAAAAAATTTTTTCGCTGAGGAAGGAATAAAATAATTTTTTATTGCGTGGTTAAAAAATGCAATAAAGCCATCATAAAAATTATTAACATTTAACAAACCGATGAGTTTCTAATGGATGTTCAGATGGGCCCAAGATGATAATGTGATTAGTGCCTCGAGAGTTGCAAGATCTCCTGGTAGGAAAATAAAAGTATCAGCATTATTTAACATTTCAGTTATTCTCTCTCGCATACTTGAGACGACTAACTCTTCTTCAGTTGGTGAGTCAGACAAACAGCCCAAAGGTTTTAAGGCTGTTGGGATAATGCTTAACACTTTGCTCCCTCTGACATAAGCAGCTTCTGAGACTAGTTTTGATAACCATCGGTCACCTCCTCCAATACCGAATATAATTTCCTTACTGCTATACTTCGACCAAAATCTATGGCTGCCTCAATGAACTCTTTATATTTACCATAGTTAAACCCAGAGAGCACACAAATGTTCTTGAATTGTTTATTGGGAGTGACTGCCATTAGGATACTGCTTCAAAAACAATTTGTGAGTGCTTAACAAAAAATCATATTTAAGGATTTTGGTGACAGTAGGTCACAGCTGTGTATAGAGTAGCATGTCTGTGTCAATTAACGCGTGAAGCACGTGGCTCGAGAGTAAAAAAGAAAATAGTAAAAAGGAAAAAATAAACAATGATAAAATAAAATTATTAAAGACAATAATGGAAATGATTAAACAACAGTGAAATAAAACAACAGTGAACTAAAATGCTATTGACAGATAGTTGTGACTGTGGCTTACATCTTTCTCTGCTTTTACGTCCAGAAACAGTTTGAACGCCTTTTATGGGTCGAGGATAGGCTTCCCATCCAGTTTTCTTACAGACTGGCAAACAGGGTCGTTTATAGTCAGATTCCCGAGACTATATCGTGCATGTTCTTTTTAGAATAATTGCAATAACTGCAGAATTGCTCTTTGTATGTATCTACTGGGATGCGTTTCAAGAGACAAAAGAATATCATCCAATGAATCTTTATTCAAGCCATCTTAATGAATTGAATATTGTCTTCTCTATTATCAGACACCATTCCTAAAGAATATGGTTCTTTATTGCACCTCATTCTGGCACACTTATGACACACAACAAAAAGTCTTCAAGCTCTTCGTTTTCTTGCATAATTTCCTTTACCACAACCAGGTATGTATGCAAAATATTTGGGAGACAACTCACCTGCCAAGTGTACTTTGGCATCGATTAACCAACAGAAGGGATGTCATTCTTCATAAGCAATCGCATACGTTCAGACCGAGCTTTATAGATTGTAAGGAGGGCATTCTGAGGAAGTGAAGGGAATCGATTGTGAAGCTTTGCTAAAATCTTATTTCTGTCCATACCTTCGCCTCAGAATATCAGTTGTTATAGAAAACAAAAGTAACCGACTTGATTGTCACGGAGTACCATTATTCACCACTTAACTGGGGTGACTAACTAAAGCACACAAAATAAACTAAAACAGACAAAAAAATAATTTCACAATTGTCCTCTTATTGAATTTACCTTAAGCTCCAATTAGATGTCGTAGATACTTCCCTCAATTTCTCTGAGTTGGCTTTCTAAATCCTTAACATGAAAGACTAACTCTAGTGGTTGTAGAGCTCAAATACGATATGTTTTACAAAATCGTATTTGGTTTCTGAGATGAGATTGCACACGTTGAAGTCATTTAAGAATGTTCAAGAGGATCTGTCTCATGATTAAAAATGATAAAAGAAAACTTAATGGTTAAATAAACACATTTATACAAAAATAATTTCGATCGGTAAAAGAATAGTAAAAATAAAGAAAAAAATCAAATCACATAAAAGAAAGAAAAATCTCAATTCAAATTTGATGGGTGACTCAAATTTATTTTGGTGTCCTCTCTATGTAGTTGGTACTCTAGATATAGCTTTAATCTTTGACCATTCATTTTAAAAGTAACACCACTCTTTGGATCCTTAATTTCAATTGCTCTATGTGGAAAAATAATGTGAACAATAAAGGGGCCAGACCATCGAGAGCGTAACTTACCTCGGAATAGGTGCAAGTGTGAATTGAATAAAAGTACTTTTTGACCTAGAGTGAAAAATTTTCTCATAATTTACTTGTTATGAAAGACTTTCATTCGCTGCTTTTAGATCTTGACATTTTCGTATGCATCATTGCGAATTTCTTTAAGTTCTGCCAGCTGTAATTTTCTTTTTGAGCTATCTTGCTGCATGTCAAAGTTGAATTTCTTGATGGCCCAATATGGACGATGCTCGAGTTCCATAGGTATGTGGCAAACTTTTTCATGCACTAGCCGTTGGGTGACATCCTAATTGGGGTGTTAAAAGCTGTTCTATATGCCTATAATGCATCATCGAGTCTCAATGACCAATCTTTTCTATCTGGCCTCACAGTCTTTTCTAATATGTACTTTATTTCTCAATTGGAGATCTTAACTTGGCCACTGGTTTACGGATGATATGGGGTCACCACTTTGTGAGTGATGGAATACTTTGTTAAAAGAGTTTTGAATAATTTGTTATAAAAGTGGGTGCCACCATCACCGATTATTGCTTGAGGGAATCTAAAACGTGACACAATGTTGCTTTTTAAAAATCCTATCATCACTTTGTGATCATTGGTTCTACATGGAATTGTCTCTACACATTTCAAAACATAGTCAACAGTAACCAATATGTATTGATGGCCAAAAGAAGAGAGAAAGGGTCCCATAAAGTAAGTACCACTATCACTGATTTTTGCTTGAGAGAATCCAAAGTGTGACACAATGTTGCTTTTTAAAAATCCTATCACCACTTTGTGATCATTGGTTCTACATGGAATTGCCTCTACCTGTTTCGAAACATAGTCAACAGTAACCAATATGTATTAATGGCTAAAAGAAAAAGAAAAGGAAAAGGGTCTCATGAAGTTGATACCCTATACATAAAAAATTTCAGCCACTAAAATTGGGTTTAGTGGCTTCATATTCATTCATGTAAGACTCCCCATTCGTTGACACCTATCACATGTAGAATCAAAGGATTAAGTATCTCGAAATATAGTTGGCCAATAGAAACCACATTATAAAACATTAGTAGCTATTTTCTTAGCGCTGAAATGGCCTCTACAAGCTTGTTCATAGCAGAATGAAATGATATTTTAAAATTCATTTTCTGGGACACATCATCTAATAATTTGATCTGGACAATACTTGAATAGATAAGGGTCATCCCAAAAGAAATTCTTAATTTCCGCAAAAAAATTGGCCTTGTCTTGATTAGTTTAATGCTTTAGAAATTGACTTATAACAAGATAGTTAACGATATCAGCATACCATAGTAATACTTCTACACTCATCAATTTTTCATTTGGAAATGATTCATTCAACCGTAATGGTTCCATAATTATGTCAAAATAGAGATGAAAAAGATGGCCAGCCACAATATTTTCTATGCCTTTTTTATCTTTGAATTCCAAGTCAAACTCCTGTAAAAGTAACACCCAACGAATTAGTCTAGCTTTTGTATCTTTCTTTGTGAGAAGATATTTAAGAGCAGCATGATCTGTGAATACAATTATTTTACAACCAATGAGATAAAATCAAAATTTCTCTAATGCAAACACTACTGCTAGTATAGCAAATAACATAGAGAATTCGATCAACTCTTTGTCCTAATACTGCTCCTACTGCATTATCATATGCATCACACATGTGTTTAAATGGTAAGTTACAGTTTGGGGGCTGAATAATGGGTGATGATCTCAATAGCTGCTTTAGTTTTTCAAATGACACAAGACATGAATCATCAAAGATAAAAGATACATCTTTAGCAAGTAAATTGTATAAAGGTTTAAAAATTTTGCTAAAATCTTTAATGAAACGTCTATAAAAACCAGCATGTCTAAGGAAAGATCTTACTTCTCTGATTGTTTTAGGTTGAGGAAGATTAGAAATGAAATCCACCTTGGCTTTATCAACCTCAATACCTTTACCTAAAATGATGTGACCGAGAATAATACCTTATTTTACCATAAAATGACACTTCTCCCAAGTTAAGACCAAATTTTTCTCGATACATCTCTACAGAACTACTGTTAGATGATGTAAACATTGATCGAATGAATCATCAAAGACAGAAAAATCATCCACAAAGACTTCAAGAAATCGTTCAACTATATAAAAGAAAATCCTTAACATGCATCGTTGAAATGTAGCAGGTATATTACATAATCCAAATGGCATTCTCCTATATGCAAAAGTGCCAAAAGGGCAAGTGAAAATGGTATGAAAATTTGATTGTATCCTGAGTAGCCATCTAAAAAGTAATAAAATTCATACCCTGCTAACTCATCAAGCATTGTTCGGTAAGTGGTAAAGGAAAATAGTCTTTGCGTGTGACAGAATTCAGCTTTCTATAATTAATGCATACACGCTACCCTGTAGTCACTCTAGTAGGCACTAATTCATTATCAGCATTGGTAACTACCGTGACTCCTGACTTTTTAGGGACAACTTGCACAGGACTGAGCCATGAATGATCAGAAATGGGATAAATGATACCTACGTCCAATAGTTTAAGGACTTCAGTTCTAATAACTTCTTTCATGTTAGGATTCAACCGACGTTATATTTTTCTGGTAGGTTTAGTATTTTCATTAAGGTGAATGTAATGCAGCAGTTATTGGGTTTATACCTTTTATGTCGACTATGGTCATCATAATGCTCCTTTGTGCTCTTTTAAAACTTCCAACAACTTACCTTTTTGTTCATCATTTAGGGATGAAGAGATGATTAAAGGTAAAGTACTTTCTTCTCTTAAGAACACATATTTTAAAGTGTTGGGTAATGGTTTGAGCTCGAGTTTTAGTGGTGATTCTGATGATGAGCTGAGTTTCTTCTCTGATGGTACTAGTTGTTCAACTTTTAACTTCCATTTATTAGTGTCCATGGATAATGCTGAATCAAGTAAGGCATTGACTTCATCAACTAATCTGTTAATATCAAAATCTAAACTAAAGTGAGTTAAAAATATTTGTAAAAGGTCATCACTAAGGTTTGAAGGAAAAATAATATCAACTAATATTTCTATTAAATCCACATCAATAATTCCGTCATCTGCATTATAAGGTTGTTTAGCAATGTTGAAGATATTGAGCTCTATGATTATATTGCTAAAAGACAACTGCATATTTCCAGTCTCACATTGAATGTGAGCATTGGCAGTTGCCAAGAAAGGTCGGCCTAGGATAATGGGGATGTGCTTCCTTAAATCCTAGACTGGTTGAGTGTCAATTACAATGAAATCAATAGGAAAATATAACTTGTCTATCTGGATAAGCACATCCTCCATAATACCACAAGGTATTTTCATGGACCGATCTGCTAACTATAACACCACTGCAGATGAGTGTAATTCTCCCAGTTTAAATTTCACAAATACTGAGTAAGGCAACATATTTACACTAGTTCCTAAATCGAACAAAGCATTCTCAATTGTGTGGTTCCCTATGCTACATGAGATAGCGGGGGAGCCTGAGTCTTTGTATTTTAAAGGTATTTTGTGTTGGAATATAGAGCTAACATTTTATGTTAAAAAGACATTCTTTTAAACATAAATGTTTATCTTTTTAGTACAAAAGTCTTTAAGAAACTTGGTATAAGATGACACTTATTTTATAGCATCAAGTAAAGGGATGTTAACACTTACCTATTTGAAGATTTCAAAAATCTCACCTGTGGACTTTCTCTTTTTTCCTTTAGCTAACCTCTGAGAAAATGGAGGTTTAGGAATGTATTCTCGTGGGTTGGTTTCTTCTTTCTCCTTTGATGATGAGTCTTCAACATTCATAAGTACAATCTGAGTTGTTTTTGTCACTGGCATCTCCACCTTATTGTTGACTTCTTTCCCTTTTCACAAGGTGATGACGGCTTTGACCTCTCCATGTGATTGTGGTGAACTGGTACTTACTTCATACACTCCTTTAGGATTAGGCACTGGTTGACTTGAAAATTTACATTTCTCAACAGTCATTGCCAAAGTTTGAACTGAAGAAGTAAGCTGTCCCATCATCTTCTCTAGGCTTAAAACTGATTAGGGTTGTGAGTTGAAGCCTACTCTCATCTCATTTCGCAGTTCATCAATGGTACGGTTTTGTTGCTCGATCATGGAGTGAGTAAGATTCTTGAAATTCTGGAATGCATCCTCCCATGGTCTGGGTTGAGAATGATTTGGGTTCTGATTGTATGGTCTAAATGATGGCTCAGAGGCTTGAGGAACTTGAGGAATTGGCTGCATTGGTAGAGGTGGAGCTGCTGGTCTATTCTGTTAGAATCCTTAAGACCATGAAAAATTGGGGTGGTCTCTCGATCCAGGATTATATGTGTTGGAGTAAGGGTTGTAGTTTGATGGCTTTCTCATTACACTTACGGCATTGGCTTGATCTGAGTATGGGTCATGGTTATGTGGCTTTGCTGATTTAGCAGTCGTTAATGATGTTATCTCTTTAACTTCTTTAATTCCCAAACTTGACTCGCTAATGTGAACCTCATTCACTCTCTAAATTCTTTTAGTATTCTTAAATGGTTGACTTCGTTATCGGGAATTATCCGATTATCGCTAGAAGAAATCCCAAATCTAGATGCACTTTTTGACATTAGCTCTCCTCCACTTGTTGCCATTAGCCATTCTTGCATATGTGGCAATAATCCTTCTAAAAAGTATTTACATTGGTGCCATTTCTCGTACCTATGACGTGAACACTTCAAGAGTAGCCTATTGAATCGCTCCCATGTTTCGAAAAACTGCTCGTCTTCTCTTTGGGTAAACTCTGAAATTTCCCTGCGAATAGCATTGATTTTATGCACTGAGAAATATTTATTCAAAAATTTTGTTACCATTTGTTCCCATGATGTAATGTTCTTAACAGTCAATGTATTGAGCCATGAACGAGCTCTATCTTTTAAAGAAAATGGGAATAATCTAAGTTTAACATCATCATCTAAAAAACTCTTGTATTTAAAAGTTTGACAAATAGCATGAAAATCATTCGATTATATGGGTCCTCATTTTCTAGGCCATAGAATGTTGGGAGACAATTTAGTACACTAGGCTTTAACTCAAAACTGCTAACAACTACATTTGGGTACCTTATGTATGATGTGCTCAAGTTAGCTAAGAGACTAAAATAATCCTTAAATGACCTCTCCTATGGTTCTAGTTGTTGGTGTTGCAAATCTATTTCAATTTTATTTTTAAATGCTATGTGTTTGTGTGTGCGAAGTGTTTTTTCTAGTTTAGGTCTATAAGCTCAAGATTAGGTAATAATGACCTTCAACTGTGCATGCAAAGAACAAAAGAAATGAAAACGAAGTTGATAAAAATAAAGGAGAAGGAGAAATTACGATACTAAACTTTTCACGTTGTTACAACTTTACTATGAAAACACACTCAATTGCTATAAAAAAATACGTAAAATAAATTAACTTAAATTAAAATAAAGAAATAAATTAACAAAATAAATGAAAAATTATAAAGAAAAATAACTTGAAAATTAAATTACAGAAATTTAAAAAAGAGAAAAAGAAATTCTTACCTAAAAATGTAGATTCACTTCTTTTTTTTTTCTAATTAATTAAGAAAAAAATTACAAGAAAACAACTAAAAATAATTATTATTATTATAATTTACAAAAATTAATTCTACAAATTAAAATAACTTACCTCCCTAGTACGGTGCCAAAAACTTATTGTGCAAATTTTATTGAACTCGCAAGTGCACAAATTTATTGTAGAATAGATCAATGGTGTCGAGTGTCGATCCCACGAGGAGCTGAATATTTATTATATGTAAAATTTATTTTCTAAGTAAATGGTTGGATTTGTGGTGAAAGTGATTTAGACTATCCTAGAATTTAAATTGGAATGACAGAATTAAATTAAAGTGGAAACTATTATAATTGAAGTGCTTGGGTATTTAAATCTGCATCAACATGTTCCATGGGCTAAATATTCCTTACTAGTGCCAATTAAATTATGAGAGGAATTTCTACTACTTATGAACCACACTCAAATAAATATGGTGGTAAGGGCTTATCATGCCAAATAATAATAATCTTGTACTAGGGAGCCGGTTATACCAATATAGTATCTAGACAAGGTTATTACTATCTGTTGATGAAAAGTCAAAATATCCACAGATATTAGAGGGGAGAGAAAGTAAATTGACTAAATTAACTCATGAAACATATTAAGACTTCACCTTCAACCCAAGCTTGAAAGAAAATTAGATACCTCATAATTGAACTAGGGGTAAAATGAAAATTTATTAAAATACGTAAAAAATAGAGAATGAATTACAGAAAATAGAACTAAAAAATAGAGAAGGTTTTCGACTGTCCTGAGTTCAAAAGTGATGTCCGTTTTGCTGTCTGATCTCTTGTTCATTGTGAAATGATTATGATGCCCGTAAAATATATAAAATATTATAATACAATACACATAATTAAATCATAAGAGACTTAAATACATAAAAGTAGGAATGTTAGTGAGACTTGAAGTGTAAAATGAAGATTTTTTCTTTTATAAATATACACTTTCTAAAACTCAACATGCAGCAATAGGTGGTGGCTATATCCAGTTGGCTTGGAGTGTTGGAGAATTAGAGGTGTGCTGTAGCTACAGCATATGCTTGATGCATTGTCTTTAAAGATTTATGATTTAGGGTTGATTACTTGATTTTAGGCAATGTTTGTTCATACTTATATTTTCCTTTTTTTTTACTTATTAAAATACCGAGCACAGTTTAGGTTCTCGGCTTTTGGTGCCTTGATCGGACTTGTGCCAAAAAATATCCGAGTATTAATTTTTAATACTAGGATCCACTTTATTAATCTTGGACCGCATTCTCTGGGTTCCATCTAGATCAAGTCCTGACTAGTTTTTTGCCACCTCTATAAAGAAAGGCATGAAAGAAAAATTAGATGAAGTGAAAAGCAGGGAAGGATAAGTGGGCTTGATAGGCCAACAAAGCAAAAAAAAACAACCAAAATCAAGGGTTTTTCAGATAAAGAAGAAACTAACATTAGGTCTTCAATAAAAAAGTATGAAGTGGAAAATTTAAGCTAAAATTTTAAGCTTTAGTAAGCCGATTAGTTTGAAAGGTTTATGAAACCCAAAGTTTGATAAAAAGGTAGAAAGAAAAAAATTCAAGCTAGAACATCAAGCTTGACTACCAAGATAACTAGTGGTATAACTTCGAAAGGGTCGTATAGTGAATTAGATTAGCCAATCCAAAAGTTAAAGAGCCAAAAGCATGAGCAGCCATAAAATTTCCATCTCTCTAACTAAGTTTGCATTGGCATGGGAAGCAAAAGGAAAGACAGATAGAAGTGGCGTAGTTCAACAAATGGAGAATTGATTTATGGAGGCTGAAAGTAAGCTCTATCGACAGCCATAAAACTCATAAGTTAGAATAGGAAATCCCCAAATGCATCTTGCAATTAAGAAAATTCTCAATTTGCATATACCTTAGCTATTATTTCTTTTTGAGATAAAGTTATCATCTAGGCAAGTAACTGAAGAATGTACAAAGTCGAATTTAGATAATTGTTTCGTTGTTAATAAGAATCGTGTGAGTAAAGGGTTGGCAATAATGTAGAATTAAGATGTTAATGTGAACAACGCTTCTTGCAGGAACCATCATACTGATGCTGTGATTCAAAATGACAGTGTTAAGAGGTGGAAATGTACTGGGATTTATGGCTACTCATAAGCTCAACAAAATAGGCTACATGGACATTGATGCAGAGACTAACTGGTCTGTCTTCTTTGCCTTGGCTTTGCATTGGTGATTTTAATGAGATTATGCATGTAAATGAAAATTCTAGTGGAAATACTCATAATTTACAGCTAGTAGCTTATAAATATAACCTTGCCAATGTGGGGTATAAAGGGCACCTCTTTCCCTAGTTGAATAAAAAATTTAGACCTTATCATATTGAGAAAATGCTAGGTAGAGCTTTGTGCAATATGGATTGGGGGAATCTCTTTCTAGATAAGGCTATGACAAACATGGTCATATGGGAATCAAATTAGAATCTACTTGAAATGAATGCTTAAGAGAAGAGAAGTAAAGCGAGCTATGTTAGAATAAATTTCCACACTATGAGGATATGTGGAATCTTTATGAGAGCTGTAAAAATATAGTAAATAAAGTGTGGTCTAGTTTTTGTTGTAGGCAAGATATAAACCCGGTGCTAATTTTCTAAAATTTTTTGAAGGCTTTAATGGCTCAGTTGCAATGGTGGAGCAAGAAATAGTTTGGAGACAGAGAGGAAAAGCTAAAAGAATTGATAGGGAAGCTACAATGTGCTATAAGCAATAATGTTCGACTAAAATTAAAAGTCTTGAACAGCAGATCAACAATATGCTAATTGATGAGGAAATATATTAAAAGCAAAGATCAAAGACCAATTCATTTAAAGAGTGGAATAAAAACATAAAGTTCTTTTGCTTGAACAGCAGATACAAGAAAGAGAAGAACATAGTTTCTATAATTGAAAACCATCGAAGGCAGTGGACATAAGATGAAGAAGATGTAAAAAGAGAGTTTTGTAAATATTTCGAGGACTTATTCATAGCTTCCAATCCAAATCAATGCTAAATAAATACTATTTTAGAAGGACTGGCTTTAAAGACGATTATATGAATGAATGAACTATTACATCAATCATTCATAACTGAAGATATTTGCACTGCCTTGTTTTAAATGTGTCCAAATAAGGCACCAGGGCTCATAGATTACCAGTAGCTTTCTTCTAAAAGCATAGGGAAAGTGTTAGCAATGCAGTTATTTTCATATGCTTTTACATCCTAGCTGAACAAGATGATGTCACTCTACTTAACCATACCTCATACCTATATTGCTCTTATCTTAAAGGTTGCCAAGCCTAAGAAAGTTACAAAATTTAGACTTATAAGTATTTGTATGTGATCTACAGAACGGTGGCCAAGGCTAAGGCTAATAGACTAAAACAAATTCTGCATCAAATTATCTCCTTTACTCAAAATGCTTTAATACTCATCATAGAAAATACATTATTTGGAATGAATATCTCTAAAAAATTAGGTACAATAAAAGTCAAAAGAAGAAATTGGTGACTTTAAAATTAGATATTAGCAAGGTACAATGAAATAGAGGATTCTTGAACAAACTATGAAGAGACTAGTCTTTTCATAAAAATAGATAAAGATAGTATGTACTACATTACAAGAACAATTTTTTTTTTTTGTAATCATTAATAGAATACCTAAGGCGTTGATCTATCTTGAAGGGGTTCTCAAGTAGGGATGGCCTCTATCTCCATATTTGTTCTTTATATGTGTAGAATCTTTTTCTAAGTTGTTGATACAAGCAAAATATTGAAGAGGTGAAGCTCAAATATGGATATAGGAGTATATCTAGCATGCCAGATGCTTGTGTGAAAGAGTGATGGCATGTCAGCCATAGCAGTTCAGAGAGGCTATCCGACAAGGATGCTTTGTCGGGTAGATGAATTAGTGAAACACGTGAAACATCACGTGTTTCACTAATTTAAACAACAGCCACATTTTCATTTTGTGGAGCAGATTATATGAGCATTTGACAAGTGTCCTTAAGTAGTTTAAAAGGCCGTTAATTCTGTTATTCGCACGGGACGTAGTTAGGTTTGCTTAGTTGGGAAACCCAGAAGCATGAGCTGGTCTTTTAGGGGTCTTTCTAAATGGTTCTGCTGTTATATAAAAAGTAATATAATATGTTACTAAAGGAGATTCGTTCAGTTACATATACTCTTCATCATTGTATCTTGTAAACTCTGAAATAAATAAAAACTTGCTTCTCTTTTCACAGTGGATGTAGGCAAGAAAATGGTCGAACCACTATAAACCTTTGTGCAATATGTGTTTGATCTGTTTTGGTTTCTGCTTTTATCTTGTGATTGATTTCAGTTACCAAGCCAACTCACTTTAAGTTTTGTTCAGTAATGATTACAATCAGAGATTAAGCTCTTTAGATGGTTCTTAAGGATTTCAAATTGGTCTTATTAATTGATTTGGTTTCAACACAAAAAGACAAAGTTTGATCCATGGGCTATGATTTAGGCAAAATATATTCATCACTCACTTATTATTTTCTAATGACAGTTTAGTATTTGCACGGGCTTTAACAAATGAGTGCAACCAGTTGAAAGTTATGTTTGATTGTTACATATCAACATCTGGGCAAATATTTAACTATAAGAAGTCATCAACATTTTTTAGCGGCAAGGTGAATGAAGAGCAAGCTAAAGCCATAAAAGCATCTTCTAGCTCAATGTAGTATCAAGACATGATAATTATTTAGTGTTGCCTTCTATGGTTATATGGAAAAAAATGAGTTTCTTTAATGATATTAAGCTCAGAGTATTGAGCAAGATATTTAATTGATAGCATAAGCTTTTTACAAGTGGAGAAAAGGAAGTTTTAGTTGAGGCAGTAGCTCAAGCAATTCTAGTTTATGCTATGAGTGCTTTTAAGCTCCCAATGAGGCTATGTAAAGATATCTAAGAAATGCTGGCAAGATTTTAGTTGGGCTCCAAGGGAGAAAAGCATAAGATTCTGGGCAGGATGGAAAGATTAAGTCATGCACATTATAGAGATGGCATTAGAGGCTTCTCTAGTTTTATCTAAGCTTTAGTGGCAAAGAAGAGTGGAGATTACTTAGTTTCCAAACTCTTTAACTACCCAAATGTTGAAGACTCGATATTTTGAATGATTAGATTTTTAAAATGCTTGAATGAGATCTAATCTATCTTTTCTTTGCAGGAGCTTACTGTGAGGTAGACAAGTTTTAAAAAAGGGGCTTAGATGGAGAATTAGAGGAGGAGATATGTAGATCCACAATAGTAACTGGATCCCAAGGCCAGACACTTTTAAAAATTTCTCAATGCTATCTCTCTCTGATGATGCAAAGATTAAATAATTAATTTATATAAGAAATCAGTGGATTTAATCTGTCAATATTTTAACAAAGAAGATGCAGGAGTTATAATGAGGATTCATCTCCTTAGAATTTTTACAAGAAAGACATGTACATAGTAAACAGTGGCTATTAAGTTACTCTAAGACTCAAATACTATGATTTTCTAAAGGATTGCTCATACTACTTGAAGGCTATATGGAGATTGGATTTACTTGAAAAAAATTAAAATTTTCTTATAGAAGGCAACTTGAAATATGCTATCAATTGGTTAAAATTTATAGAAGAGGAAAATTGTTGCATCCCATTTAAGCCAAAGTTGCAAAAGTATGGAAAACATCTCCCTTGTTTTGATAGTAATGCAAAATAACTTGTAAGATTTGGAAACAATCAATTTTAGCTGACAAAGGCATTGAGATGCGTAAAGGGCATAATACACTTGGAGTGTGGTATAAGAAATCAAGGGAATTTTGCAAAGAAGACTTAGAGTTGCTAAGAGTTATTTGGTGTGTTACTTGGAGTTTATAGAACCGATCTTTTTAAAGGGAAGAATTTTAACCTAGATATCTCAGCTCAAAATCCTAAGCAGTAATGGTAGCCTTTTAGAGGATAAATGACACGATCTGCCCTGACTTTTCCGTTAGATTCGAGGCGAATCGTACGATAGTCACTGTATTACTTAAGTCATGCTCATCTCTAAAACTCATGGCCTTATGCCTCTACCATAATCATATAATAACATTTATGCTTTATCCAAAAATATATTCAAAACTTGCACAGTTCACATCTTAGTGCACACACACACACACACACACACACACACACACACACACACACACACACACAAAAACGTGCTTAAAATGCAAGTTATGCAACAATACAAGTCGTGGCCCAACATCAACTGATTAAAAATCAAACTCCACGAAATCCTACAAAAACCCGAGAGAAATAGGCAATTAAGAAAATAGTAAGTGTACGGCTCAGTGATTGGATATAATTATATATAAAAATAAAGTAATGCATTAGTGCTTATACATAATCATATAACATAACTCTATAATGAACACATTATAAAAGCAAACATGAAATCAAATATACATATATGACAAAATTGAACCAAATAGTACCTAGGGGAAATAACTCTCAATACTCACTTTGATCATCATCACATGAGTAGAGTGGGAGAAAACCTCTCAAGCCCAGTAGAATTTAACTACATCACACAGGTAGAGTAACTTAACTCTCAATACATATGGACAGAGCCTAGGGAAAGGTACACATATGATAACTGGCAATCACATTTCGTAATTCAAATAATCATATAATGTGTGTACATATAATTATAAAATGATACTAAATCACACCATAAACCATAAATGCTTCACAAAACACATAATAGTAATAATATTATCTACTCAGAGACCTTGTTGCACTTTGAGGTTCATAGGGGCTCTTATGGTTTCTTGGATTCTTGGATTTCTCCTAAAATATAAGGTTAAAAAATTAACTATTACAACTAATATGAAAACTTATACGTATGACATAAACTAAATTATAATCGTTTAAATTTTATAAATCTGTTGTCTACTGACTACTGGATATAAATCTAATTGCTCAATTCTATTTCTTATAACATTCCTCTCAAGTCTTCTTTTCAACTTCTTTTTCACTCTCGGTTTTTCTTTTCTTTCTTCTTATTTTCCTTTTTTTGCTTTTTCTATCTTCACTCTTGGCTTCTCTTTTTTCTTTTATATCTTTTCTTCTTTTCTTTTCTCTTTTGCTTTCAATTTTTCATTTTATATATGCCCATCTATTTAGCCAAGCATGTGAAGCATATAAGTGAAGCTCGCAGGTACAATCAAACAAAGCAGGTAGCTAGGTGCTTCTAAGGCAATAAGCCCACATTGGGCCTTATATCATGAGCATGTGTGCTACAATTTTTCCCTACTTATAAAAATTTTGTCCTTAAAATTTATGAAGCTACCAAAAATAAATATGGAGACTGAGACTATATTTGATCTTCTCATCTTAAGTGTTTTACTCTACTGTGACATTTTCATATTTTTTTAACTAATAAAGTCATCTTATTATGCAACATATGTTGTTTTTCATTAAGTATCTAAACTAGTTCTACTTTATAAGTCATATTTGTTGCATACGGGCTATTTCTGCATCTAAATGTTGGAAGGAATAGAAATATACTTCCATAAAATCAAAACATGAAAAACATTATGAACTCATGGTAACTTTAAAGGTAAGGCCAAATTGTGAGCAACTGGACCAACATGCTAATGATCTCGTATGGGCCTATATACCAAAAGACTCAACTTCCTGCATTTTCTAAATTGAAGTATATTATTCTAAGGGGAAATCTATAAGAAATCCTATCACCCATTGTAAACTCAAATGGTCTTCAATGTTAATCTACATGACTCTACTTTTTGTTCTATGCTGTCTTTAACATTTCTCTGATAACATTAATCTCATCATTAGTAATCTAAAAAATTTCTAGACCAAATAACTACTTTTCCTCAACTTCATCCTAAGTCCCAACAGATTAAAATGTTGTATTTTCTTTCATTTAACACCTCGAATGGTGTTATCTGAATAATAGATTGATAACTATTATTAAAAGCAAACTCTATCAAAGACAATTATGTATCCCAATTACTTAAAACTGCCTTGCACATGTTCAAATCATATCTTCAAAAATTCTAATTGTCCGTCTATCTGCAGATAAAAAGCTACTGCTCTGTTTACTTCTGAAGATCTCAATCAGTCAAATATGGAGAATATGACACTTTCAAGTGGGATACCAAATTCGAAGATTTCCTACTGAGAGCATCAACTGCCACGTTCTCCTTACCTAGATGGTAATCAATGATATAGTCATAATCTACAATTAACTAAATCCACCTATGTTCTCTTAATTTTAATTCCTTCTTTGTATATAAGTACTTTAGGCTTTTGTGCTTTGTATAAATCTCACAAGTAAATCTATATAAATAATACATCCAAGTCTTTAAAGCAAACATTGTTGCTACGAGCTTTAAATCAAGTATCGGATAATTCAATTCATGTTGCTTGAGCTATCAAGAAACAAAAGCAATTACCCCTCTATGTTGCATCAATACACAACATAATCTCTATATGGACCCATTACTGTAAACTATGAATCCCTTATTACTTGATGGAAGTGTAAGAGTTTGAACAAAAGTCAACTTTATCTTAAGTTCTAGGAAACTCTATCTATAATCATTTGTCCATACAACCTTTACTTTCTTCCTTGTCAATTTCATTAGAGATAAAGTGATCTTAGAATGCCCCTAAAAAAATCTATGGTAATAACTTGCCAAACCTAAAAAACTCTTGACATCTACTGCATTAGTCAGCCACTTCCAATTCACTACAGATTTTATTTTTAGGGATCTATATAATTGCCTTTAGCTGTAATCACATGGGCCAGGAATGTGACTCTGTCTAACCAAAATTGACATTTGCTAAATTTAGCATAAAGTTGTCAATGCCTTAAGGTTTGTAACGCAATCCTTAAGTGCTCTGCATGTTCCTCTCTGCTATATGAATATATCAGGATATTATCAATAAATAAAATAACAAACTGATCTAAATAAGGCCAAATGTGGCTAATTACCCTTCTCATTTGAAATCTAAGAAACTTCAAGTGTCGATGGATCCTTGATGCGCTCTTGATCTTCAATGGTTTAGAGACAGTAATAGTGGCCAAGTTAGCAAATTTTAATCGTCGGTGGTGAGGAGGAGAATGACAAACCAATAGCACCAAGAGATCAAACCCATATCAATTTGTCTTCCATTTAAAGTACCTAGGTTGACTAATTTTTCTTTTATAAATTCTATATTATGCTTTTATTTTAAGTGCTTAAAATGATTGATGCTTATAATTGTTTTGTTATGTTGGTTTTAGAATGGTGATGGTGAGAGTGATATGAGAATAATATTAGTAGTGGTGGTGGTTTAAGAATTGGGTGGGTTTTTTTTTTGTGTGTGTTTTGGTTCAGTAAACTATCGAGCAATAAGTTTTTATCATATTAATTTTGGGGAAAAAAAATTAGTGTAATGGGCCATCGCATCAAAACACAAAATTTCTTTTTGCATATCGCACCAAATTGGGTGTAATGGGCTAATACACAGAACATATAATCTACCCGTCGCACCAAAACACAAAATCTGTTTGTTAGTGTAACGGGCTATCATGATAGAAAACTGCAATTTGTGTTTTGGTTTGATCACTTCAAAACAGACATTTTGTGTTTTTATTTTTTTATCATAATTTTATTTTGTATTATTATTACAATTTTGTAAATGTTAATAATGAATAGAATTTGGATTTTGTTACAAAGTGAAGAATAAACTTTCAAAGTGTAATCCACTTGCATTGAGGAAGGAACCGGGCATAATGAAGTTACATTTAGCTAATAATTTTTTGGGTCATATTACAGAGAAGTCAAAATTTAGAAAAGTTGACCAAGCTATTCGGACTATGTTAATGTGCAACACAATTATTATTATTCAAGAATGATATTTTTTTTTGGCATTTTATGGGTTTGGATAGTTATGCATTCATTGGCTTGATAATATATGACGTGTTGTTTAAGCAAGTGACAAATGAAAAATCTAATAAAGATCAATTGAAGTTCAAATTGGTGTCATTTGATACATTTATCGATTGGAGAATAGTGCTTAATTACGGGACTTTTTGATAGGTCAAATGTTGTACCAAAAGATTTGAATGCACAGCATAATGTACTTGATAAGTACTTTGAGAATAAGTTTAAAAACTTGAATCTTAAAAACAATAGGTAGCTAGATTTTCCAAATTAAACTTTGGTGCTATAGATGACACTGTATTACTTTATGAATAGAGTACCAAATGGGAGAAAAATCACTATCAAATTGATTTCTCATTGATGATTATGTTAATGGTAGAAATTACTCCCAAAGTCGGCTATGAGGTCATTTACCTTGGGAAACGGTATATGACAATATTGATAATGCATTGAACAACAAATGCGAGAAATTTAAAAATGATCAGTTGGCAAATTCCAATCACAAAATTGAGAGATACAATTTCTATAGCGCCAACTATGGGGTTCAAGCCAACTATGGGGCTCAAATGGGTTAAAATGAAAATTTTAAGTTGGTAAGTTTTGTACTTATAAGTAATTCACAATTATTTTAATTGTTTTGTAACTTTGCTTATTAGATGCTTATCTTTTCGAAGTCATCAAGAGGTTGTGAGCACAGTGGACTGTGTAAAAAAAAAAAAGATTCCCCGCATCTTCAAGGGAATACTATTGCTCATTTAAAAATAAGTTTTGATGTGGTGCATTCGATTTGTATTGATAATAGTCGTATTGTAAGTATATTATATATATAAAATCACTGTCAATATTATTAAGTATTAGATGATTAGTCCAACCTAAAATTTAGGCTAATTTTTCCCAGGAGAATGTTATACAAACCATCAAGTTGAACATAAAGGATAAGGTCAAAATTATTGGAAAGTTATGGAGAATCACGTGACATATATCCCAAGTTGGTTCTTTAATTTAGGTATCATTGAATGTATTATATACATAATTTAAAATATCATTAAAACTCAATAATTGTTTTAATTATTTGTTTTAATGTAAGTTTGTGCAGCATCAATTTACAATCAACGCACCACCTAAATAGAGGAGCATCATGGCACTACGAGCTCAACATAAGAATGGCATAATATTGTTGAGGATGAGCATGCTGCAGCTAACTGTTATGACCACTTACACAAATTTGATGACACATAAGATTCAAAGGTTACATTCTATGATTTTGATTGTTATAGGTTGGTATGGTGATCAAATAAAAGATCATTTCCTTTACTCATATATAAAATAATAAATATTTTAGTATTTTCTCATTAAATTTTTGTTTTATAATAACAATAGAGGAAAATCTTGTTATGATTATGTCATTCAAATGATGAACAAGATTGATTGTTCCATTTCTAAACTCAAGTCTGAGATGGATAAGAGGGTGGATGACATTATGTCACCTTTTGAGGTAGAACATAAAGAATAGAGTTTAGATAAGATATTAGGGGTTTATCTATTTGTATAATGATGGTTTATTCAAGAGCATTATATAGCAATTCCGCAATCAAACGCTTATAAATAATGAGCAAGTTTAACATTTAACAATTATGTTGTTTTTAACTTTCAATCTAGTAAGTTTAATATGTCTATCCTAGCTAATTAACAGACCTTCGATGACTATGGAGTTTATAATAATATTGACAATCATAATAATCAACCCTTATGTCATCGTATAGTTTTTAGAAGGACCTAAGTGAAGATAGCATGCAAGTCCTTATAGAAGAGGCACCTGACATAAGTAAGTTTGGACATCCATACAGGCCCTCATATTTTTTTAATAGTCCTTACTTGATTTCTCCTTTTAATAGAATAAGAAATGTCAACCCTTTCCCTACCTTCAAAATAATGCATTGTGAGATTAATGAAAGGACAAGTGTGGATATAAATTTACATAGAGGAATGGACGATCCAAGACTATTTGATGAGTTCGAGTAGAGGTTTTCTAGTAACTTCAAAATGGAGGGTACTATCTGACGGTCACATTATTTCTTTCAAAATACTTTGGGCACATTCTGATGGGATGACTAAAGGATGAGATAAATGTTGTTAAACATTATTTCTTAAAGTCTTGTTGATCTTGTGTACTGTTTTCAGTCCTAATTCGACACATTTCTATGCTCTCTATAGTATATCCATGAGTACTGTCGAGTGATAAGTGAAAACCAATGGCAATACCTAACTCTTTATGTTAGTATTTCATGCATACAAACATGTTTTTTGGGTTAATAATTTTACAAAATTTATAATTTCTTGTCTCATATGAGATTTATTTTTTATATAATATATCAAGCAATTGTAAAATGACAATAACTGTAATGTCAATTAATTATAATATGGCAACAACTTGAATAGCTATGTTGATGGTTAGCAAGGCCTCAATTCGAAACAGTTTATGAAAATTGATGTGGCGTGTATTATTGCACAATCCAATGTACTTTATTTTATCTTTTAAGGATTTTAGATATATCAATAATGATAAATTTATGATAGTTTTCATATGAAGGTATTCATTCTAGTGAATGTAAGCGGCAATCATTGTATGTTAGCTTGAGCGAACCTACGTGACAAGAAGGTGAGGATTTATGATTTAATGTTGGAAGTTCGCGATTATAAAACATGCAAGGATCTATTCAAACTACTTGAAGCTATTTTTCCTTAGTGGCTAGAAGATGTTAGATTTTACAATATTACATGATTTGCAAAGTACGAACTCTTGGAAAGTCCTAGCAAATAAGTGTGTGCCACAACAAAAGCCTAGTAGTGGTGATTGTGGAGTTTTTAAGTTGATATTTATGATGTACTTAATATTTGAGTTCAAATTTGATTTTAGCTGCTGCCACGGGCAGTAATTTAAGAAGAAGATTGTTGTGGATATATCTAAAAACGATATTGGATTGCAAGCCATTATAATTATCCAAATGTTGATGTATGGACTTTTGTAGCTTCAATTTTTGAGTTTTTTGTTGTGAACTTATTTAAGTAACCTAAATTTTTGTTTTTGTGCAACAAGTTGGTCATATGTTGTAATAAATCTAGAGGTTGTGCCCATATTTTTAGTTTAATTAATAATAGACCTATTTAAGTAATTATTTTATAATATATATAATTATGCAATAAATAAAAAATAAGAATTCAAAATAAACATTGCTTGGAACTACAAAAAATTAGTAAAGTTAGATTCAATGCAATAAGATTCTTACATTTCTTGCAGTTGTGGCTAGGTTCCTTGCACTGACCACATTTCACAATTCTTTGGTTTACATCCTCATCTACAAAAGGTATTCTAAGCTTTGGACAATCACTAGATGATGCGGCTTCTATTGGTGGGTTAAATTTCAACTTTTGGATGTTCTTTTAAACCTCTTAAGATGCCACATTACCAATCAGTCAGACTAGTATTGCATAAGTTATCACCAATGATTCCTTAGTGTAAAAATTAGAAAAAAAAAATACTTGTGTAATTAACTTCAATGGTTAGGCCAACACCAATTTCATGAGCACAGACAAACTGATTAAGTTGAATACTTTACATCTGTAAGTCTTGCTACATATGCCAACTAATCCCTCCTTACTACCATCACCTAAAACTTGGAATTCATGATTAGACAAAGGACAAATGACTATTCTTTTGGTCATATTTTTCCTCTCAATTGCTACATCATCTACCCATGCTGTTGGATAATCCCTCCTTAATACCATCACCCAAAACCTGAAATTCATGATTAGACAAGGACAATTAGCCACTCTTTTGGCCATATTTTTCCTCTCAATTACTATATCATCTACCCATATTTTTCTTTTACTGTTGGTTTGATTTATTATTTTATTATTGAATTATTGGATATTTTAACATGGCTAAAGCTGGTTATTGTCCAAATCTATAGCTTTTAAAGCATAAATCTTAATATTAATGTACAATGGAAGCAAACAGGCAATTAAAAAATATTAGCATAAAATTGTATTTGAACATGCATGTAGTCAAAATAAAACTATTATTTGATTATTCTACTTTGTACTTATTTAATATTTTTGCAATATCAACTTATGATAATCCTTAAAAGAAAAAAAGGTCAAAATTTATTTATTTACATTTGAGATTGTTCAGGATAATGCGATAGGACCGGATATTTAATGGGATAGGACTATGACAAATTTTTGTCCAAAAAAAAAAACAAAGGGATGGGAATGAGACCTTTTTAATCCCACATGAATATATAGGACATGACTAAGATTGGCAAATCTCATCCCATCTCGTCCTATTGCGAACCCTAGCTATTGACAAGTAAGGTGACAATTTTATGACAAGCATCTATCATTGGCGACAAACAAGGCAACAATTGCCTATCGTACATAAATATGGAATGTTTGACAACTATTTAATTATGTGTAATAGGCACTTATCGCTGACGGCAGATGCTTGTCGCACATATTCTGAGTGTTGTTTCCAATCTTTTTTAACTCAAGTTTTTATTGTTTTTAATTTTTTTGTCTCTCAACTCAAATTAAGTGATTCAAGAAGCCGTACTGTTGTATGAATGGAAAATAACAACGTTTAACAATATTTATAATAAAATCCATATTAATTTTGAAGCTAAACCCTAAACTTAATATATCATAATTTAGCTAAACCCTAAACTTAATATATCATAATTTAGCTAAACCCTAAACTTAATATATCATAATTTACATTGTGTAAAAACAATATCATAATTTACATTGTGTAAAAACATACATTAATCTTAATTTCTTACTTTTTATTTAATGATTCTATCTTTAGTTACGCATCACTATATTTGCTAATGAATTTGTTAATTTATTGAGAGTAATAATATTTGGTGATTTATTGAGGTGGTGAGGTTTGATGATTTTTTAAGAGTGCTATTGGTTTGATAATTTATTGAAAGTGATGTAGAGCTATTTGGTAAAAAAAAAAACTTGTATTTTATTAGGTATGATTAAAAAAGTCAAGAGTGTCAAAATTTGAAAAATCTAAAAACTTTGGTACTATTTTTGACAATTTCCCAATTGTTTTTCTAAACTCATTACTAACAAATCAGTTAAAATCAGTTATGAGGCCCGCCTTCACTTCCTTATCCTTCACATAAATTCATCACCACCACTAATAAAATTCTTTCCTCTTGTCTCTCAACACAGTTTAACTCACTCCTTCAAACTCGCTGAGTCAGCCAATTAATGGCGTTGCTGAACCAACAGTTACAGAGGTTTCTCTTAACAAGGCTCAACTATAACTTCAAGCCCACCGTCAAAAACAACCTTGTCAATACAACAACAGCAAGAGCTAAAAGCCAATGCTACTGCTCGGCGATTGCAATAGACGCGTCGTCTTCGTTGAGTGGTGTTGCCGGAATCCGATGGGGGTCTGTAAGTTTACAGGGCCCACGCGAGGAAATGGAGGATGGTGCTGTTATTCAATCGGATGGCCTTGATGGGTTCGCTTTTGCAGCTGTTTTTGATGGCCATGGTGGAGTCTCTTCTGTCAAGTTTCTTAGGTTGGCCATTATGAGCATTAATGATTTTCACATTAACTAAACTGTTATTATTATTATGATTTACATTTATTATGTAATATTTATGATTTTTTAATACTTATGCATCTTATGCAATCACGGGTTAATCCCATTAAGTTACCATTTGATCATGAGCTTAAGCTGATGCATAAAATGTTGATGTTTAGTGATAACATGTACAAAGGTATTGGTGTTGTCCAAGCGTTACATGCATCATGGAATGATATTATTGGTTCAAAGTTTCGGAGCTTCCTTTTGTTTTAACCCTTACTGACTACCTTAAGTTTTTGGGTAAAGTGGTAACTTGACATGGTATAAGAGCGATTTGACCAAGTGGTCTTGTGCTTATGATTGCATTTGTCTATATGACGGTCTTATGCCTCTATTTGGGTTTGTTAATCTTTTGGGTCAAACATTAACTTAAGACAGATTTGGCACATGTCAATAGGTTTATCGAGTAAAGTAATCTTTCCCCAGTTCATAAATCTTAACTAGAATTCAGCATCACTCCTCTTATGAAGTGAGTGAAATCTAAACTGATCCTGTTTTATTAATGGTTTCCAAAGTTAGTGTTATTGTTATTAGGATATTTCCAAGTTTTCAACCTCTGAATCAAAGTATCTGCAATTGCAGGGATGAGCTATACAAAGAATGTGTTGCAGCTTTACAAGGAGGATTGCTGTTGAGTGGAAAAGATTTTGATGCCATTAAGAAGGCATTACGGGAGGCTTTTGAAAATGCTGATATGAAATTGTTGAATCGGTTAGTTGCTTGGTAGATGCTTTGGGCAAAACTCTTTCTTTTCCTGAAATAAAATTCAAGTAGTTTTATAGTGTCAATATGATTGTATATTCTATATCATTGCATTGAAGGCTTAGATTGTGTTTCATTTTGTAAAGGCTTGAAATGAATGCGGAGGAGGACGAATCCGGTGCAACCGCTACTGTTATGTTCATTGGAAGGGATATTTTGTTCATCTCACATATTGGTGACTGTTGTGTGGTATGAACAGACAAAACCTTTTCCTTGTAACTTCTGAGAAATCATGTTGATTGCAAAGAGCCTTTAAATATTTGTGAAAGTTTTCTATTTCCTGACTAATGTGTTGACACAGGTTCTATCTCGTACTGGAAAAGCAGATGTATTGACTAATCCTCATCGGCCATATGGAAGCAGCCAGGTCTCACTTCAGGAAATTAGAAGAATCAGAGAAGCAGGTGGATGGGTGTGTTTTTCTGTTCTTCAATACACACGCAAACACACACATAATTTGTTTTTAATTGTATTTGCTTTCCCATCTAACTTCCATTTTCTTCTATGTAAAATGAAACTTTGTAACTGTTGCATAGACAATTGTTGCTGAATCTTCAGATTTGTCTGATGTTTCAGCTTCGGGATCAACAACTTATGTTCTGGTTCTTGGTTCAGCAGAAATTCTATTGCCCGTTATTTGTGATCATAGGACTGGAACCAGAGTGCATAAATTAAGTTTAATCCTTACCCCAAAAAAAAAAAAAATATTCATACCTTCTGTGATGTTCATAATTTGTCTTGAATTACACAGCTGATGATGATTCTCATGTAAAATGTGTATAGATTTCCAATGGTAGGATATGTGGTGACATTGCTGTCTCTCGTGCTTTTGGTGACCTCCGGTTCAAGACAAAGAAAAATGAGTAAAGCCTCTTAACGCTTTTCATGTTCTTTCTTAAACCAGGGATTTATTGTTATGTCAGTTTCATATGTTGTTGATACCATGTGGAGATCCTGATGGTTTAGAGATGTCTTACGCATGTACAGGATGCTGAAGAAGGGTGTTAATGAAGGAAGATGGTCAGAGAAATTTGTTTCTAGGTAGGCAATTTGATTCAGTTTTCTGGTTGTTTGATTATTGGATCACCCTTATCACTACAAAAATTGGATCAGACTAAAAATATGGTCTCCAACAGGAACCTTGAAATCCAATCCATTGTCATATCATACGGTCTAATTTGCTTACTTTTGAGGTGTACAGCTAAAGGAGAAAGCAACTGTTATGCCCTTTTTGAAAGTGATCCTGGCCTTTGTACTTGCTACTTAAGAAACATCTTTTAATGGTTTAAAGCATCATATATTACTCCTCAGAAATGGATGGATGAGGACCATATCATATTATGTCAGCTAAATTTCTTAGCTTCTAAATAATACATTGCAAACCCAATCATCTCTTACAGTCATCATCATTTGAATCTATCAAGCGAATTGACACAAGCAATACGAAATTCCTACAATTGAAATTTCTGGGTCAGAGTGATGCAGCCCAAATATACATGCTTACGTCGTGCATTATCAAGGAAATTTTTCCAAGTGACATCATTGAGAGATTACCTTTCTGCATTTTTAATTAATAAGAAAAATTAGTTTATTTAGGTTGCATAAACTCGTTAGTATTTTATAGCATATATGATATTCATTGCACCACTTTGGAAATTACAAAATGTTTTGATAGTAGCATATTTTGTGTTGACAGAGTGCAACTTAACAAGGACCTGGTTATTGCATCACCAGATATTTTTCAAGTATCTCTCAGCTCAGATGCAGAATTTGTACTGTTAGCATCTGATGGACTATGGGATTACATGAATAGGTTTACTTTTCAACTCTCACTGTCTTGCCATAGTATGTGTTCCATAAGTGCCTGCAAAGGAACAGGCAGTTCAGGAGAAAACAACTGAATTTTTTGCTATCTGTTTCAGCTCAGATGCAGTTAAATTCGTCAGGAATCAGCTCCGACAACATGGAGATGTACAGGTTATCTTTCTGTTTTGTACTGAAATTCAGCTTGAATCTAGTTTCTTCCTTTGAACATAATTTTATTTAATAAATATCATTGGTGTTTAACAATGTCATGACCATTGCTGGTGTTAACTTCCCTCTTGTACCATTTTCAGCTAGCTTGTGAAGCACTGGCGCGAGCTGCTTTGGTAAGGAATTACATGGATAATATTTTGTCTTTCAGTGGACTAAAGATTCATTATTGTTAGCTACTCTAGACAATCAATATAATTTGGAATTGCACATTCTTCTGCAGGACCAACGTTCCCAAGATAATATCAGCATTGTGATTGCCGATTTAGGGTATGCAGCTTTTGAACTTGTATGATTTTTCTTTTTGCTGCTTAATCCTATCTGAGCAGACTATATTTATGAGTTAGCATCTACTGTTAAGCTATAAGTTTTCAGTGTGCTATAATTCCACAATTGATTCCTATAAATTCTCTGCTAGCAGTACAATTACGTGGGGTAATTTCTGCTTGGAGTTATTTGCTAATGTACTGCTACCATTCTACTTGCTCTCTTTGCATTACAATCGGAATTGCCCATATCAGAAGTAATATTGAAAATATAAACATTCCACAGATGTTTATTCTGAATTAAGGCCTAAGATGTATTTAAAATAAAAAGAATAAATATCCCTGCATGTGGGCCTTGCCCACTCCATGGATGCAGCTTTGAAAATTTTTACTTGAGCTTCACTTCAATGATAAAAATTCTATTTTCACTTCTTGCTACTTTTCATTGATTGAATGACAACAAGATACCAGGTAGAAAAATGGGTGGGAGAAGAATAAGGAATGAATGCAGAAAATATATGTTGTTAGAATGGCCCATACTTGGGCTTGTTAAACGACTGTGCTTGTTGAGTCAAAACTAAAGATTGTCCACCAGCAAAATGAAAAACCAGAAGATGAGAAGCATTCACAGAATTTTTGGCTTTTGTTTTTTCAAATTGCTTTGAAATTTAAGGAATGAGTTTCAACTGAAAATCAAACACGTCGTCCTTGTTTCCAGGTCAGATATATACTCCTGTTTTCCATGAATTCTCTCTTTGACTTTGTAATCAAGTTATGCAACCCCACAGTATCATATATTTTGTCATTCTTCTTCATGCTTCTAGCTTTTGACACATGTTCTTCACCTAATTCTTAAATATGCTTTGTGTTAACTCTTGTTCTTTCTTGGTTTTGATTCACACTCAGGCAGACAGACTGGAGAAATTTGCCACTTCAGCAACAAAATGTTGTGTACGAATTGGCCCAGGCATTTGCTACAATTGGTATTGTGTCACTTGGAATATGGATGTCATCTCTGCTTTCAGTATGAAATGAGATGTCTGTGGAAATGTCCATAATCACACAAATTGAATGCTTTCGCCTATATCATGTAATCACTCTTAGTATAGCACCATAATAGTCAATTAGTTAACTAAGAAGAATCTTCACATAACAATAAACTGGTTCTCATTTTATTCATTTCCTTTTTTCTACAATTTCTGAAATGTTAATTAGCACAAGGATTGCATGCATCTGTAAGCACATAAATGTTTTGCTTGCATCATTTCTTTGAACTTTACCGTCATGGTTGCGGCATGTATTCAACATTTAGCTGCCTTCAGTACAGATGTGTCAAGGTTTTCTTACCATAGCATGTAGAAAATATGATGAATGAAGGAGATATTTGGCAGCAACAAACAATTAGTTTGTGTTCTAGTTTCGTGTGTAGCAAGCAAAACTTCAAAGATTTTTTTTTTTTTTTTCAAACTTCCAGGATTGATGTGTACCTATTGGAAAGTTGGTCCGCTTTCATTGTATGGTCAAGAACTTAAGTGGGTAGACACCAATTTCTGGTGTAACTGCAATTTTTAATAGTCTTTCAGCCTACTTCATTCAGGTTCTACTGCTTTGATGTCCTTGTCAGTACAAAAATTTCGTCCATAGTCACTCTTTAGGCTTTTTAGTCTTGTAGTTTGGTCCTGTACTTATTACAGTTAGTAATATCGGAGTGGAAAAATTTTGTTTATTATTATTGTTGCTGATGATGTTATTGTTTAGAGTGCCGCTAACATGCGGACATCCAAAAATTTTGAATTGTGCATATGTGAAATGCTAGCCGTTAGATGAAGAATTGAATGGATAGGATTTGCTGTCAACACGCGACCTACGACTAAAAATAATAATAACTCAAGTCAAACAACTTACACAGTAGGGCCACGAGTAAAATGAAACAGAGAAGGCAGATGAATTCAATCAATCCTCGCTCTCGTCTCTGTCTCCGCACCTTACCACCCGCAGATGGCTTACACAACCTTCAATGTAATAAAATCTGTATTTTTTTATAGTTTAATCGTAGCACCCTCGTTTTAACAAATCTTTAAGAGACAAGAATTCTCTGTCCCTATATATATATATATATATGCGGATGTGTGTGTGAAACAATTATTTAATGGAAACATTTTCACTTTAATAAAAGTGAATATGTTAGTAAATAAAATAAAATAAAATAAAAACATAGATTTAAAAATTTTCAAGCAAGGAAATTTTGTATTTTATGAAATATGGGAATTACTATGACAACATTATGAACCTTTCACAATGTTATAAATGCATGAAAAGGCACATTTACAACATCTGTCACAATGTTGTTAAAGAGTTCTCCTATTTATGAAGTGCGAGATTCTCTTACCAAAAGCTTGCTCGATATATATATCGAGTCTCATGTGCAAATACTAAAATACAAATTTCATCCAGATGGAGCTTAAAGAAAAAAAAAGGAAGAATTTTAGACACTAAAAGATAAAAAATTAACGTGTTGGATTTTTTTCCCCCTTCATTCACATGAAATTTGCACTTCCACGTCTGCACAAAATATATTGCATTGGAGATTTTTTTTTTTAATCTTTTAACTTATCTTGATTTTAATGCAATCAGATATCCCTTATTAATACACACACACATTAATTCACATTCCTAATTGAAGTGTGTATTTTTGTGTGTATGATTTATCTTTTATTTTGTCCCTTACAAAATAAGAAATTTCCTTATTACAAAATTATTCTATATACACATACATCAATTAGCCTTTCATCCAGTCTCTCGGATTTAGCAAAGTATGTTGCCTAGTAGATGTTAACGGTTGGATGATTTCAACGGTCAAGACTGTCAAAAGTTCATTACTAAATTGCTAATTGCCTGCCCAGTTCCCTTGCAAGGAAAGGAGCATCATCTAATTGGAAGAAAAAAAAAGTCCATCCCCTTTCTTTTGAATTATGAAATTTACAAACTAATTCTAAAGCTATATATAAAATAGATTTCTAGTTTGGGATCTCGGACTATAATTAACTCCGGGAATCAAAATGGAGTCTTGGATTGAAAATCAAACAACCACAATTGGCTGCAAATAAATTCAAAAAAAAAAAAAGAAAAGAAAGCGATACCCAAATTCAAGGCTATTCAACTATGAGTCTATGAAGGCGGAATTTCCCCAAAGGGAAGGCAAAGACCTAATAGAATTGTTCTCTTACACAAAACGAGTTTGTCAATTATAACAAACCCTACATGCGCCAAAAGTGGATATGGCTTCCATTAATCTTAGTCGTGATGCAACTCAACAGTACACTTTTATTAGGGGGGTTTAGAATCCAATTCGATCTGTTCAATCTGCTTGATCTGCCATAAAAATTTGATTTGTAGATTGTTGGATTAGATTCGATTAAAAATTTAAAAACCGCAATAAGTGGATTGGGTATGAATTTACTTTCCTAAAAAAAATTAAAAAATATTTATTTAATTAAAAATAAAACTTATAAATGTGACATTACTATTTATTAATAAATAAAATAAATTTAAATATAGTTACACTAACACTATTTTTATATCTTATTCGATAATAATATAAAATAAAAATAACTAAATAATTGAATAATTAATAAACAAATATAGTTTCCAAACAGTAAAAATTCCTAAGCCAAACAAAACACTTTAGCACATAATACCTAACCTCTGTTCCACCACATGCACAGAGCCATCACTGTTTTACCTCACCATTTGAAGTAATTAATCTTAATTTCTTACTGTCTTTTCAAGTTTTTCAAGCTTTTCATGTATTGATCTAAATAAATGAGTTTTCTTTTTGTGTTATATTTTAAAATTTTGAATGTATTATTCTATCGTTATTTTAACAATTAATTTTGAATTTGATCAGTAGTAAAATTATTTTTATATTAATTTTTTAATTAATTTATAAATTGGACAGAATTAAAAAATTTCAATCCATAACATGGTGGATTAAATATAGATTGGATCAAATTTACATCGGATCTGCATGCATATGGATTGGATTTGATTGAATTCATCAATCCAAAAATTGGATTGAATTGGATTTAAACTTTATAATTTACAAAATCGTAGATCAGATGTGCATTGATATCCAATTCACAAAATCCGATCCACAAATATCCCTAACTTTTATGACATAAACTCTAGGTCCTACTAAGTCAAAACTTGTGATCATTACAAGAAAGAAATTGTGAATGGTGAGAAAATAGGTTATGTAAGATATAATATGAATAGTAACATTTTAATTTCTTTGCCATTAAAGTACAAATGGATGCCAACCCTTTGCCTTTGAAAGGGCGCAAATACTCAGCACCACAGATTATAATGATCTCACAAATAGAAGATATGGGAAGAGGCTGTACTGTGTACAGATAAATATAGTTGATTAAGTGTGTATATAAATATAGAGTCATATTTCCATTCAAAAAAAAATATATAGAGTCATATTTAATAAGGATTTTCACATTTTATTCAAATACAAAAAAAAAAAATTTATACCATATAATGTAATAATGTAATGCTTATTATATTATTACACTATATGACAATAATTTTTTTACATTTTGATAAAGTTCGGAAACTGTCATTGAAAAATTTTTCAATCTGGACTTATAATTTAGGGCAAATTGATAACAATGTTAATATATTTTTATGACATCGCAAAAATATATTCACATTATTGTCAATTCATCCTGTACTTTAAGAAAGTCCAAAATCTTAGATTAGATCACCTCTCTCTCTCTACTACTACTACTACTACTACTACTAATAATAATAATAACAATAATAATTCTCTAATGAGGGTATCCTTATTTTAGTAAAATAAGGATGTTATTAATACATGATGTTCTCATTAGAAAAGTATGTGTGTATTTGTATTGGTGACTTTATAACCTTTTGCATTTTGTCCCACTTTATCAAAATTGACCAAAAAAAAAAAAAAGATATATTGTAGGTCTTTTTCAAAGCATTTTCTCTGGTTTTTATGGTTCATAATACAATTCAATAATGTTCAATGGTTTCTATAAATCATAAATAAATGGGTCAATGTCATCTAGGTGAAAGTGTTGCAACAAATATCAAAAAAGTGATACAATTTTTAATGATAGCAGGCAAATGACAAATCGTTATTTTTTTAGTTAAATTGGTTGTCTTTTAAGCAAAATAACATTTTTGCTCCTATTACTTTATTTAAATATTAGCGTTAATGTCACCTAGCTCACACATGTTTCAACATTGATCGCAAAATTGACTATTATTTTGAAAATATTATTACTGGTGACAAACTATTAACTTCTACAATTAACTCTAACAAAAGTGGTAAATTAATTAGAAAATGATGTTCCCACCTGTTCTCACTTATTTTTAATTTTCTTTTATAAAAAATGTAAATTAAATCTAAATCTAAGCTTTTTGTGGGATTTAGATCAAACTAATATTAAAAAAAAAAAATCTTGTTGAATCAAACTAATTTTTGAACATAAAAGAAGAAGCAAATCTCTCATGAATCGTGAAGCATGATATATATTAATGTCATTTGCACTAATTTTGTAAATATTAGACTCAAGTCTTCAAGAATCCAATATGACAGCTTAGTAGACATTTGTTTTTTCAAAATCCTA
Organism: Citropsis articulata; assembly: GCA_030449925.1. Classification (NCBI taxonomy): domain Eukaryota; kingdom Viridiplantae; phylum Streptophyta; class Magnoliopsida; order Sapindales; family Rutaceae; genus Citropsis; species Citropsis articulata. The sequence goes on along the minus strand of JASUUH010000135.1, from coordinate 67,903 downwards.
TTCATAATAAACAAATTATCTGTGCAGTTCAGTAGCAACAGAGATATCCAATAAAATTTTTAATAAAGCTTATCAACATCTTTCCCTTATGTTTTCTATCAATTACAACATTTTTGTGTCGTTAGAGTTAATGGCAAAAGTTAATGGCTTGTCACTTGTAGGAGTATTTTTGAAACAATTATCACCTGTGAGATAAAGGTTGATACACGCATCATCCAGGTGACAGTAACCCTTTGTTTTCTATTATTTGTATCAATTGCTTCCATTTTGCCCTCGTGGTTACAATTAATGGCAAGAGTCAATGATTTGTCACTTGTTTGTCTATTTTTAAAAATTGTATTACTTTTTTTATATTTGTTGAAACGTTTGTCACTTCGATGACATTAGCCCTAAATAAATTGACAATAAATCATAAGCATACCCATACTTTATAAAATACAGACATTCAATTGCGAAAATTGTTGAATGAATGATAAGAGAGAAAATCATTCCAATATTTTAAACAAAATACTTTGGTTTTTGGGCATATCTTGACTAGTCGTAAATGTGTCTTGTACTGGTAATCACCTAAATTCAGACTGTAGAAAACAAGGATTGATGTTAAGTGGATAAGATTTTTTATCACTAGGAGTACTTTTTTTGAGGAAAAGAAAAACAATTGCCTGTTTTTATTTTTTTGTCTTAAATTTCATCTTATTAATGGAATTGCAACATCTCTTCCCTCAATATATTTTAGGTTACCCTTATCGGTTATTGCAAAATTATAGGAACTTATTGAGATTTGGTATACACGTTAGTTTTTATTGATTACTTCTCCTATAGTTTTAATCAGGGGCGAAGCTACTTGTTGGTTAGGATGGGCTGTAGTCCAGCCAAAATTTTGGAAAATTTACAAAATTTTCATTATGAAAAATTTTAAAAATTGTCATTACTCTATACTTTTATTTACAATTTTATCATTCCATTTGTGTATAATTTTACCATTCATATAAATAAATAAATAAAAAGTAAATGTTTACCTTATTCTTTCAGAACATGCTCTCTTTGTTTCTTAGGTTCTTGGTGCTGACGTGCTCAACTTTTTTTTTTCAGTTATTCATCTTCCGTTGCTAAAAATATATAGTAAATTTATTTTTTTAATCATTTACAATATATTTATTAAGTGTAAGGCAATAAAGACTATATAGTTCTTGTTCTAATTTTATTGTGTAACATTAAATTATTGTTAGGTCAAGTCACTGAATTCTAGCAATCAAATTTTTAAATTGATTATTGATAGATCATAGATTAGAGATAGTTATTTGCATGAAGGAAAAGAAAAAATCCGGGAGCTAAATCAAATGGTCTGGTTTAGTGGGTTATCAAGACACCACTTCGAAACAAGATGGAGAAGAAGTTTATGTCAAATTGTATGGTTACCTATAATAAAAGAGAATTGTAGATATTACCGATTCAAATTTGATAATAGATAAATTTAAGTCTCGAAAGTATCTGCATAACTTAAGTAATTTTTAATTGTAATTAAATTACTTTAGGGATTTGATTTATTTTCTTATATATTAATGAATTTTTCATTAAATTTTATACTCTTATAGTTCCGATAATATTTAGACTTGGAAAAAATTTAGCCCACCCAAAAACAATTTTTTGACTTCGCCCCTGGTTGTAATAATTCAATGGATTAGTGAACATTCGTAAGTATTAAAGTACATGTCACATGTGAGTGTTTTAAGATCGGAAGAACTTAAAAATTAGGACAAGGATCCTTACACTAATAGATATATAGAGTATGTATACATCATATAGGATACTTGTATGTAATCAACATCGAATATTGAGCATGATCACGTTTTTGTGGAGAGGGAAGAGACAAAAAAAAAAAAAAACAAACAAAGGAAAGAGCATATATAATCATGCGTAGATTATTTAATTTATAGCCTCAATCCAAATATACACATTTGTATGATTGCGTCCTCACACAAGATGTCGGCATGGAGCAATGCAAACATCATTTATTTATTATTATTCATATGGCTGGCAATATAATAGCCAAAGAAAGAAAGTACAAAAGATCAGTTTTATCTGAAGTACAATAATATTGGGAACTCATATTGAAAATTCTTATAACAACAACCCTGTATGAACGCAAGGGTTAATACAGTTAATATTATTATTACTGTATGAACTTATTTAAAAAGCAATTTTATATATAAGTTTTCTCATAGATGACCAAAACCTCGTGAGAGAGTAGAGAGAAAGAGTTATTTCCAGTATTATTTAATGATAAATTAATTAGAATTAAGGGGTATGAAATTTGCTGCAATCAAGGCTTGCCACCAGGTCCAGGTTTTTTTCTGGGTTCGTGCTTTGGATTGGCACCTGTATCATCATAATCCAGCACCGCACCAAGCATCAACCTCTTCCTCATACTCATGTCCTTAACACAAACAAAATCAGCTAAATTACTACAAATTAATCAAAAGCTTTCTATAATATTGCAGGATGTTATAAAGAACAAACGTATATGAACTCCCCATTAGTCTGCTGAATCCTTCATTTTCTAGGTTTGCACAACCAATTACTCTTGGTTAGTCTTTGTATTTTAGAAAACGAAAAATGATATCCACCCCAGCAATGAATTAGACTTCAACCTCACTAAGACAAATTTTTAAGGTAACTTTGTCATTAATTCGAATTTTAAGAATATCTTAAAATATTTCAACTTTTATTTGTTCTTGTGTGGGGTTGAGGTGGAGTTGGAATTAGTTTTCTTTCATTACTATTAAAAGATATCTAAAGTCCATGTCAGTACTTCTATTAATATTGAATCTAACTTTTGAAAAGTAAAATAGTATCTCTATCCGATATAACCTAAGATTAATTCAAATAAATATAGAAATGTAGACAATAATTAAACAAAATTTTAACAAAAATAGATATGCTATACTAAATGTTTAAGATAATCTTTAAAAATGTAATTGAATAAATCGTAGACTCTAAAAGAGAATTTACCCTTAAATAAATAGTAACATTTCTTTTTGAAGATTTGGATGGGCAATATTAAAATTCTCATCTACTAAACAACAAGCCTAAACAACAAACCTGATCCTTAATATTACTAAAACTCGAGTGACTGCAAACCCGCGAAGTGCATTTCTCAACTGAGTTATGCCTACTGGCATGAGTATTAACATTATTCTTCACATGAATGTTATATTACATGAGTAATATGCTTTATTTTATTTTTTTTAAACCTGATATTATAATATTCATATAGCTTCTATACACACTACCTTGTGCAGTGATTGTTCAGAGTGAATGCTATTGATCTTGAAGCCTTCAACCATGCCTAAAAAATAAAAAGATATGCCGTCACAATTTGGAACTTAAATATGAAGACGAATTATATTTTATGTGTCGAGATGCATGACATTAATTAATTTAGAACATAAATTCTTACCTGAAGATAATAAGGGAATATTGAATAGGAGATAAAGCAGAATAAAGGTCTTGATCCCAAGAGCAGCCATTGATGATATAGAGTATGTGAGCAATTGATGCTTAATTCACAGAGAGAGGATGAGACTGGGACGAAAGGTCTGCTTTTATTCTCAATTGTGAAGGGTAGTCGGGTAGGAAATGTGGGTTTCTAGCTGTAGTGATGGTGCAATCCCACCAAATAGCAGCCGAATTATGATGAAATGCATTAACCCTTTTGCCCACAAACCTAAAGTCAACTGCACTATTTGAATATGTTGCATTTCATCAAAAAAGCAAAAAACAAAAAAAACAAACAGTCAGTTATTGCATGGCTCTAAGTCTTAACCATTTTCAGCTTATTGGCTCTTTTGTGTTCTATCAACGTTTGCGTAAGTCAATCTGCTTTTCTTCTCTCTATTCGTTCTGTGGATCTTAATGCACCACCAGCACTCATTTCTGAGACTGATGACCATCTCATTTTATTGATTTTTTTAGGTTATATTGCATTATTGCTGCCAAGATGTCACAATGCTTACCTCCTACTTGTATTACTTGCACCCATTATTAGAATCATGGAATGATGGAAATTAATTAAAGATGCTTGAACTTGCATCTACTTTAAGTTACAACAAAAAGTTTTGTTTTCCTAAAATGATAATTGTTAAAAGTACATTTAATGGTTGGATATTGGAATTTAAAAATTGCTACATGTAATCATATATATATATATATATATATATTCATGTAAACTTCAGCTCTAATATTGTATTGATTGTACCAATTTTGTCAGAAAAATTGTAAGCGACACCCTGTATTCATATGTATTAGGCCACGTCTAATATATAAATTTTAAGCTCTAACATAATATTGGAGCAAATATTTTAAGACGAAGGATGGTGACAGCCATAGTTCGGCAAAGTAGTCATTGAGATTCCTTTATTTTTATAAATATACTTTTTTTTTTTGGAACTCATAAATTCTTTTTTGTGTTTAGAAATGGTCAAATAAATTAATTCCTTTTTGATATACAAACTCTTTTTTGAGTTCAGTAATAGTGTGCAAACCCTCGATGTTTGTCCCAAAAAAAGATTTGAATATCTCTCTATCACCATTCATATTGATGAGGGGTTTCTATAACTATTTTACCAAATCATAAAAGCTGTTGGCATCTTTCCATGTTTTATTTGTTTCTCATGAAATGGCAGATTAAATTATTTTAGAATTATAAATTTATGATACTCTTTCTATTTATTATAGAGCTTTTAAGAATTTATGATTTATTAATAATTTTTTTCATGGGTTATATTCTTTTTCTTCCATATACTCTTTTCAATGATTTACATTTTAAAAACAAAAACCATACATCTTGTTATTTTTTAGGGAAAATGATAAATACACCCCCAATATTTAGGTAAAGGGACAAAAACCCTCCTAACGTTTTAAAAAATACATTTACACCCCATTAACTAACGGGAACAGTAACTTTTAACAGACAGAAATTACTGTTATACCCTTCTAACATATAAAAAAAATACAAATTTAACTTGTGGTATTAATACCATAACATTTTATTGAAATTTTAAACTTATATAGTTAATAATTTTCCACATGTTATCATTTAAACTTGTATATTTATAACTAATTTATATGTTATTTATTATGGTATTAATTGAAATACAAGTTAACATTAATAACTAATTTTATTTATTTTTATTCTTAAGTAATGAATTAAATTTATTTGGCTTGAAGAGGGAATTTGATAAAAATTTAAATAGAAAAAATTGGGCAATGATGGTATATTTATAATTTTATTAATAATATATGAACAAATTGAATAATCAATAATTTTTTTTATATGCTAGAAGGGTATAACAGTAATTTCTGTTAAAAGTTACTGTTCCCGTTAGTGAATTGAGGTGTAAATGTCTTTTTTGAAACGTTAGAGAAATTTTTGTCCCTTTACCTAAACGTTGGGGGTGTATTTATCCTTTTTCCTATTTTTTATAATTAACTATCATTCACAAATTAGCTAAGTTCCTGATTTTTCAACAATAAACGGAAGCCACAAAAATTAAAGCAGTTAAAACAGTAATTTGAACACCTATTAAAAAAAATGATAAGTGCTGCTGTAGAAGTACCTCAAAAATACCCTTAATTAGTAAGAAAAGTTATTTTTTGGCCCTCTATGGACGGTGATGATATGTGGCCTTCATTTTTCCAAAATCCAAGTTATGTATTAAGAGTTATGGATGTTCTAAATCCTTCATTGAGATTTTCTTTTCCGTGGTATCAAACGCCAGTTTGATCATGAAACTAAATGTCTGAATTCTGCAATTTTCTTAATGACAGGTATTTTTTTAATTTTATTTATTTTCCTTTTTTTGACGTTTATGTCTGAGTATCAAATATTTACATGAAAATAAAGAAAATTTTATATTTTTTTATCTAAATAGAAAAAGGCCTAAATATATATTATATCCTTAAAATAGTCTTATTGAATATACTTATTTCTTATATTATAAAATATAATCTCCTTTTCTTAGTTTTGACTTATAAGAATATAAATGTCAAATATCTCAGATTTCAAATTTTTTTAATTATAAAAATAAATAAGATGTCATTTATATTCAAATATTATATATATATAGATAATTATATTCAAATTACTCAAACTCCAGTTAAATTTAAATTGATTTTAATTTTAAACAAATAAATAAATAAACAATACTTAACTTTTTTACCCACATATTTCACTTTCATTGCTTTAGATGGAGACAAACATATGGTGAGTGGCCTTAAGATGAAATCAAAGAGCGCATTTTCAAATTCATCGAGCGTTGAATGTTAGCCAGGAAATGGCAAGCATTATTGTTATTATTAGTGGAAAGGAAGCACTACCAAAAAGGCCATGACACAAACAATGCTTTGAACTCCCAACACCTAATCTTTTTATAATCATTTAATTAAGTCAACTAAAATTAGATTTATCATCTTTTAGGAGACCATATGTCGGCAATGATGGTGTTATGGTGGTGGTATATGGGTGATTCACTAATAATCTTATTAAAAACATTACTTTTGACAACCTAAAAGGGTTGTCGAGAAACAAAATGATAGAGTTCTAAGAACGGCAAACAAATGCACTTAACACAAATGGTAAAAAGTTGTATGCAATTTCTCTAGTGAAATTATTTGATAAACCACTTTATTGATTATACAATAAAGTGAATTGTAATTGAGAAGTTTTGAAGGAGTTAAAATGTTGATTTAGAGAACTTGTTTAATGTCCCTTTGAAGTTCAAAGCCAAGACTTGGGTCCTAGGAAAGTCATTCGCTCGTTATCATTGGAGTTAGACCTTGACTTAGATGTGAACTCTCTTTACATAGTAAGATTTCCAAAGAGAAATAATTAACTTCCCTTTGATTGTTCTGATGTATCTAGTTTTGAGCCTTTGAACAAGTAAAAAAATAGAATTTTATTAGTGTACAATTAAATAAACTTGTTAATATAATTTGTCAACATATCATATGTTGATTTTAATCAATTGGGGGCCTTAGGCGATACTTTATTTTAGGCCTTCTAATTTTAAAATATCAACTCTCACAAGAACATTCAATAACTAAAAAAAAAAAATCTCATAAGAACATCGAGTTGCTCAAAATTTAACTATATTTAATAATATCTTGAATTACAACAATTATTAACAAGGTTCCAAAAAATATATATATAAGAAAGATATCTATTTATTTCCACATTAATATTAACTAGTTTTGTCTTCCACAAATTCTACCTCCTTAAGGTACTCTAAACCTTTATCAGCTACAGCCATAATCTTCCTATGAATTTTAAATCATTGCTCCTACTTGCTATGATCTTTACTGCAAGCCATCACTAATGCAAATTACTAATCAATTAAATTTTATTCTTTTTGCTTTTTGAGATGTAAAATTATTAATTAAAATAATATATTCTAATTTAGTTTACAAATCTTTTCCAATAGCTAATATAGCTAATTCATTTAATCTTTCTTTTCACATTATAGCTCTTAAATAAGATTTTATTAACTTTAATTTAGAAAAAACTTCTCTCAACAGAAGCAACAGTTATAGGTACTATCAATAATATTCTACAAGTAACAAATGTATTTAAAAAAGAATCTACTTTTTTTTAATATAATTAAGTGTATCAAATAGAGTATCTCTTTCAATATGTAAAACCTGTTTTAAGACTTTTAATTCCAAAAAAAAATCTAATCCATTAATATAAAAAAAACATATCATCTTTCAAGACATTTTCAAGATTAATACAATAACTTCTTAACTTTCATCATTTATGATTTTAATTTTTAGAATTTAAACTGCTCAAATCTATTGCTGATCGAAGAAATAGCTTGATCTACCACACACACACACACACGCACATGCACGTGTGTGCACCCATATGCACACACACGTGTGCACGTGCGCGCGCGCACACACACACACATGCATAGAGTAATCAATTTTAAAAGAATCTTCAGGAGACAAAATTCTCTCTTCGTTATTATTCTCACCAAATTTATTTTTTCTATAAATTATATGTTTTTCATGAAATTTTGGTTCTATTTCCTTTTCATTTGCAATCTCTTTAGTTTAAATCATAGCATATCTCAAAAAAGAAAAAAAGATGAAAGAAATTTTCAGTTGATTTATAGCAACATCGATTTGGATATCTTCATTCTATAAGCTTTTACTAACAATATTCACAGCAAATAATATATTATATTAAAGAATCATACCTAACATGAATTCAAAGTTTTCCAATTCATATGTTGGTAAACATTTAGCTTCATTTTTTTATTTTGGGATCTTCATTAACTTCTACTAATTGAAGTAAAGCGTCTTTAATTTGTCAAACTTGAAATCTTGTTGTTTTGACACTTTCTATGCAACTCTCCCAACATGTTTGTGACAATGATTTAACAGTTAAATTAGGTATATTACCTTGTAAAATTTTCTATCTTTTAGGTGAAGAAGAAAACAATGAATAAACATGTTGAACAACTCTAGGAAACATGAAATAACTTTAGGACAAGAATTAGCCACATCACAAAGTATTAAGTTAAAGCTATGACAGCCACGTGATGAATAAAATGTTCTAAGATTTATTTCCAATAATCTTTTATTACATCCTGATTTTTTCCTTTCATATTAGATCCATCATCATATCCTTGTCCTATTACGTCATTAATATCAAGTTCAAGAGTTTTAATTACATCCACAAATTCATTAAAAAAACTTTTTTCCAATGATATTATCAAGTTGTAAGAATCCTATAAAATATTCTTTTACTTTTATTAGATTTGTTGAAATATCCACACATCTTAATAGAAGAGACATTTGTTCTCAACGGCTTGCATATGTAGTACAATCAAGTATAACTGAAAAATACTTTGCTTCCTTATCTTTGTTAACAATTGATCTTTTATTTCAAGTGCTAACATCAATATCAATTTATTTTGTATGTTATGTCCAAGATAATGATCATGAATTTCACTAGTTTTAATACGTCGAATATGTTCTTGCATTGTTGGATCAAACTTTGCAATTATTTCAGTTAAACTTAAAAAGTTTACGTTTCTATCTTCATAGATGTTTTCATTTTTTTCCACAAAATGCTAAATTATTTTTAGCAAGATTCTGTACAACAACAATAATTCATATTAGTACTTTTTTCCAATCAATTGTTTTTCTTTTTTCTTTTTTTATTATATATCAATCCATGCATTCGTATTAGTTATATGGTCATTGGTTGTTTCATGACTTTTAAGTATAGAACTAAGATTTTTCCAATCTTTTTTTCCTTCATCATTAAGCTGATTTTTGCTACAATTTGCATTGAATAATTTGCAACAAAAACATATATACTTGTCAAAATCTTTTGAATATATCAACCATTTTTTGTCATGTTTTTCTTCATTTGGTAACATTTTCATATAACATACAGTAGAAAAATGCCTATAATTTTCCCCTTTTGGGATAGTTATATCATTCTATGTAATTGGATCTTTTTCTACTAGATCACTTAACTTTGTATCACCATTTTTCCATCCTCCTAGATCATAAATATAATTTGGAACAAATATATTTTTTACATCAACTTTGTCAGTATTTTTATTGTTATCATCTTGAATGTTGTTTATTTCATTCACTGTTTCATCATTATTTAATTCATTTGGAGTTGGTTGTTCAATAACTAATTTATCTTTAAATCTATCTTTTTTACCACTTGTGACAAATTTTTCAAGAGCTCGTTTTTGATATTAGACTAACTTTTCTATTCTCCTTTTTCTTTTTGTAGTTTTTCATATCTTGATGCATATTTTCTAGTTAACATGTTTTTCAAATATGAAAAACAAACAAATAAACAAACACAATTTTTTTTCTAGATTATTCAAGACATATCAATACAAAAAAAATCAAATTTAAAAAGAATAAGAACATTAATAATTAAAAATAGAAAAAAATAGAATGACAGCACCTGGAATTGAGTCATTGACTAGCTGAGATGAATATAATGATGACAATGAGTTTCATAGAGAAAGAAAACAGAGCACCATGAAAACCTTTTGCTAGAAATATGTTCTTAAGTATATTTTAATAGAATACTAAAAGTTAGCTTTCAAAATCTAAAGTTACTAATTTGATAAGAATTATTTTGGCAAGGTAAAGTATCGATTTTTTTTTGGGAGAGAATAGTAATTCCCCCTCCCCCATGAATATTAGATTTTTTTTTCAAAATCTAAAGTTACTTTGTCATAAAAATATATCTTGTATTTAAGGTACAGATTATCAAATAAGGGAGATAATTATGAATGAGGGTAATATACTTTTTTACTATAGAAAAAAGTATATACGTAAGTTAAATTTTTTTGAATGTTAAAAAATATTATTATACTTATTAATAAATCAATACCAAAAAATTAAGGCCTTCCTAAATACAAGACCTAGGCAATTGTCTAATTCACCTAGTGCTAAGACCGCCACTAAACATACGTACAGCTTTTGTATTGAATGTTAGTTAAAAGATCATATAACTTAATCACACTTCTATTAAGTTTATATTTAAAATAACCAACATAATAGGTCTGTCATATGTCAGGTCAAGTCTTGATTACTTGTATTATTATTTCTATTTTGAATAATGATATGTTAAATAGAACCGAGGGCCGAATAATGCATAACATACTTAACAACGAACTAACGATTGGAAATTCAAGCTCACATGGTCAATTGGGAAACCTGATACAGTCTCAATTAGATGGTAATTTGTTATAACGCTATTTAAATTTGAAATGCGACTTAGTAATTACATTACTTTACTTCCATTGCAAATTTATATTTTACATTCACAGTATCATTATCATTATCATTATTATTATTATTTTGATTATGACATTCATTATTATAAAAAAAAAAGAAAATGAAAAGAAGAATATATATGACTTTTATATTATGATAGCCACTAATTTTGATTTCCTTATGTCAGCAACTAATTTTAATTTCCTACGTTTTGTACATGCCTACCAGGGCAATGCATCCAAATTGTACAATATACTCTACTGCTCAATATATCTAGAAATCATTTAAACTAATTAATTTACCTTGCCTTTCATTAGGTGATATTTCTTCTATATAAGGGGTGGTTCCAAAGTAAAGTAAATAAATGAAATAAAATCAAAATAAAATTAAAATAAGGGAACATGAACCAAGAAAACAACCTATAAAAGAGGGGAAAAAAAAAATAATAATCACAAAAATCCATACAAAAATCCATAAATTTCATAACATCACTTGAAAAATAACACTCCCCTACATGCGGAGATACATAGTGTGATATAGCACAATTGAAGTTCATAAAAACCTGTACTCTGGTAACAACAAATAAAGACAGAATGGAAAAACCTTTATGAATGAATGCATGTATGTAACATTTGACTTTTAAGACATACTATTGACGACAAAAATGAAATATGAAAAATGCAAATGCAAAATGTGTATGATTTCAATTGTGTTTTGAACCCCAAACCCACCAAATGTGTATGTATGAAAAATGTTAACATTCAGACAACCAAATGACTATGACAGACATGCTGATGAAGTGATGTAGACTCAAGTTAACAAGAAGATTTAGGGGGAGAAATCAGTAACGAGAAATGGATGAAGATAAAAATTTCTGAAGTGCCGCACTTGGGTGGTCTTTATGTGTCACTAAACTTGAACCAACTCATCAGTTATCCATTCCGACCACATATAGTCATTTGCAAGCAGACCGCAAGGATGGCTCTGAAGTTATTTCCAATAAAAGCTTGGTGTCAACCTCAAGCGCCAACAAATTGCCAGTGAAGCTGGACTAGTTTGTATAAGTGGTATGTCACAATTGTGGCCCCCTTTCTCCTCGACTTCAACCCTCCACCATAATAATTCTTTTCATTTCTATTAAGTTTTTGTGGAGGGCCCTAGCTTCATCCACTTCAGTGATGCCGCCACTACGCACTTCCTCCACAACCAAAGAACACCCCAATCCCATGGTGCTGATGCAAGAGTTAGTGACAACTTGAAGATTGATAGCTTCTATTGTTTAAATGTGATGATGACCTGACACATGCAACCCTTAAACCTGACTCAACAGACCCAAATGCATGGAGGGACTCGTTAGAAGGACAGACCATGCCCCATAGCCTCAAACAGAAATGGCCTTATTAATCGCCAACTTTGCCCATTCCGCAGATTCTTTAATCATATGATCTTTTGAAGATAAACACTCATTTAAAAAGTCTTTACTTGTAAGCGACTGCTGAATCAAAGAACCTGCATTGCTTCCCAGTGTATCTGCTAGATCTCCAAGAAGCCCGATTGCTGTCTTCATGACCAGTTCATCCCTATGGGTAAAATGAACAAAAAGTTAGTAACCACAAAAAACAGATCATTACTTGATCAAAGTGCAAATAATGGAGGAACATCAATCAACAGAACTTACATGTCTTTTTCCATGTACATGCTATCCAAGAACTGGAGGATATGGGGTGCATATGGAATCAAGAGCTGGGTTTTTGGAGAGTTCTTAAACCCTTGGAAAATCCCAGAATATGCCTCCAAAATCCCATTTCTCAGTGAATTGGTGTACTCAGTCATATCATCGTCTACATTTGCTGTGTGCGCTGACAAATCTGCTGCACTCTGGAGCATGGGCATGGCATACATCAAGTACTTTTCAAAGTTCTCTCCAATTGCAAGTGCTATGTCACCAAAGCATGAGAATATAGGCGGCTTCACAGAACGGTGTAGCTGGTTGCTTGATAAATCTTTGAGAAGTTGTGTCATAATCCCATCACAGTAAGGCAGAATTTTTTCCTCCAGTGCTCTGCAAATATCCCCTACCACACCGACTGTAACAGCACACACTTGGTACTCCTCGAAATTCTGAAGACCCATTTCCAAATATTTGTAGAAATCTGGCATGTATTTTGCAAAATCAAGGCCAGCTGCATAGGCAAGGGCTCCAATGGCGAGCATGGCCTCCTCATGGACAGTTGCACTTCTGCAAGCAAAAACCCTCAAGAAGAGTCCCATTATTTGATCTGCATACTGCATAAAGACATACTTAGTTGGCTCTGATGATCCTAGCTTCTGAACAATGACTTGTAAGCACCCACATAGGAGGCCCTGCAACTCCCCCTGCTTTTCTCTCTCATCAGATGAAAGCTTCTGCCCTTCAAGAGTCTTGTGGAGCTCCATCATAATGACAGGGACCAGTTGCAACACCATAGGTGCTGTTTCATCAGTGGAACTCCTCACCACTTCATTCAATGTTTCATATGCAGCAGTCCTTAATCGTGATTCCCCAGCATCTTCTCTGTGAGTCACAGTAAGAAGAGACTGCACAATTTCGTGGAAAAATGGTGTTAAAGGAGATGATGGGCCCACATCCTCATAACCCTGGGCAAGAAAATAGAGAGCACCACAGGCCTTCTCAGCAACATTTGGAGTGTCCTTCATGCTCTGAAGCAGAACTGTGATTATCTGTTGGCAATTTGCCTGGGTGATTATCGGTGTACCTATGGTTGAGCCATGAAGGAATTCAAAAATCCGACCAAGGGTCCAAGCAGTAGTATCTTTCACATGGTTGTTTGGATCCTTTGTTAAAGCACTAAGCATGAAGGATAAAGCAACATTAACAATATGCAGCAACTTGTCTGGTGAAGGACCTTCCAAGATTGAACCAAAGGCGTAAGTTGCTGCCTCCCTCTGCCTCCAATCTGGTTTTGCTATGTTTTCTTCAATAAATGGGATGACTAGGGGAACAATATCATCTCCCACTGTTCGTGCAACCAAACCAAGGCAGGTGCCCCCGGCCATGGCAATATTCCAAGCCCCCTCCTCCTGATCTTGATCCTCCTCTTGCTTGAGCAGTATCTCCAACAGCAATGGGACAAGTGCAGGAAGGGCCTGCTTAATAAAGTAAAAGCATGGGATATCAGAGTCCCCGGTGAAATCACTCCCATATTCTTCCAGAATATCTATTTCCTCATCACAAATAGAACTCCAGAACTCAATGGCTTGAAGAGCAACAGGTTCTTCATCTTCACGCACAGCCTTTGCCGTGATGCTATAGATGTCCTGCATATAAGGAGCTAACTTCTCATAGTAAGTTGATGAAATGGAGACCAGACACTCAAAAGCTGCCTGCCTTATCTTCAATTCTGTGGATTGTGTTGCTTCACAGACAACTCTCATGATATAATCACGTTCCATATCATTGCTAAAATTTGCCTGGGCAAAGCTCAAAGCATTATATAAAGCTCGGGTAGCAGCAAGCCTAACATCATTGTTCATCTCAGAAGCATTCATACCCTGAACCACAGCTGTAAGTATTTTATTTACATGATCCTGTTCTACAACATCAGGAGAGACTTCCTCGCACAAATACCCAAGAGTGTCTAAAGTGGCTTGCTTAACATGAGCTGGTAGTTGGTGAACGTTTGACAAAAGTGAGACTATCAGCTCAGGCCACTGTTTCTGTGGCAATTCAATGCCAGCAACCTTGGCAATAACTTGAGATGCAGTTGACCTAGCATCAGCTACTGTAGAAGTCAGGGTGTTCAACAGACAAGTCTTAATCTGGGTCTTCACATTGGCATCCAATGACAACCATCTTTGCACAAGCTCAAATTTTCTGTGCTGTTCCTTCGCATCCAAGGCATTTTTGAGTATCAAACCTGCCAATTTACGGCTATCAACAGGCTTATCATCATTTACTAACTCTCCAGAGAGCAACAGCAAGAAACTGGGAAGGTTTTGCTCCTGAAACTGTTTCAAACTTTCTTCTGCATGCTTCCGCACAGTTCCATCTATTGACTGTGCATTCAGAAGCACCTGGGTAACTTCCATTGCCATATTTTATCTGAAATTGTGAATTGTTGCATTAGCCAGATATATAGAAATTCAGAACCTAACAAGTGAAAACTGAATCACTCACAAAAGAATTCTCAAAAACAAAGCCAAATCCCTAATCTGATGAAGAATTAAAATAATATAATATAAATAAGATAAACGTAAATAAATGTCAGATCACAGTGTAATAGTATGCAAGACAACAAAGAACCACCCTCAATGGAATAGAAGACATTGTTTCTCTAGCTGAGACTCTATCTAGTTCATATTTTTTATTTATTTCACATTTTTTTATTTATTTCATCAAACATTGATCATTTACTTGCAGAGTTTCACTAAACTTAAACAACATGAATTAAATGCAACCATTAACTTGGCTTTCTGTTATATAATTCATAACCTTAAGCGGTGACAGAGTCACACAGGGACCAGTGCAGGCAGCTGCAACCCCTGAGTCTAATTTTTTCAGGAAATTTAAATTTCAACCATATTTTGAATTTGGCCCCAATAAATATTCGACTTGCTGCCATAGGCTTTCAATATAATAAAAGAAGAAAGGGAAAAAAAAATATTTTCATCAACCAAACTACTTCAAATGAGTAAAATATATACAAAATTAAATGAAAAATGCTTAAATAAAGACCAAATTCTTTCGAATAAATTAATGTTCCCCACTGCTCCACAAGTCTGACCCCGCCACTGACTCTCTGTGAAGCAATTATCATCAGAAACAGCACAAATTCCAAAGAAGCAAACCGAGTCTTCGTCAGTCAATTTATATAACTTATTTCCAGAGCACACTGGTATTTAAGCATTTGGCTTACGCCTCAACAAAATTGATTTGAGACAGAAACCCAACGACAAGAGATTAAAAGTAATCCAAATCTGAAACCCATCGACAATCCTAATTTTATCAAACAAGAGTATCAACAGATCGAATCAGACTTGATCCAATTGAGCACACAATTCGATCGAATAATGCACAAAAGTTCGATCAAAATCAACAAGTACAATACTAATAACACAGTTAAATTAGCACGGAAATATAGATCGAATCTTAACATGAAAAAAATATGAATCGATACATGAGACTGAAGATTAAGCAACCAAATGAATTTACAAAAAATAAAATAAAAAACTATCATTAATCGAAAATAAAAGAGGCGGAAAAGATAAAATTACCTGGAGGTCACTCGCTCCCTGGCAATGCTGTCACCGATTGAGAAGAGCGAAACGGCGCGTATTGAAACCCTGTGATTGAGAGAGAAAGAGGAAGAGAGAGAAAGCGAGAGACGCTGTTTGTTTGGGTTTTGTTTGTAAACCTGAGCTTCGAGCTTCAATTACACACGTCTGCTTTAGCTTTCAAATATTGAGGGAAATTATTGAGTACGATACGGTCCAGTTTATTTATTTGTTTATTTTTTATAGTAATATTGTAACTTGACTGCGGAGTTACAGCTGATTTCTAAAAATTTTTAATGCTTGGACCTTGGTGGTAAACGTGTGGATCCCACTGTACGATTGTTAGAAAAATAAATAAAAAATAAAAACGGGTCATAATTTTTCTTTTTTAAAATTGGGACAAGAGAACGAGGAGGGCTGCTTGTCACGGACGTCGATCATGTCAACCAAATTAAGCGCCTGTACACCAGGATGTGCTAGTTGTGGGAGATATGTTTTAAGGCCAGCATGTGGGGAGTAGTATAGCTAGATACTTCAAAGTTTAAGTTGGCTAACTTAGTTGAGTTTGGAGAGTCTGTTGTTGGTCAAAGATTTAATATTGAATAGGGGATTAGGACTGAAGTTATTTTTTTGATGAGCCTAAGATAGGGTGAAATTAGTTGGTAATGTATAACAACCACTGGGCTTATTCTCGTGGTATGGGATGCGGGGAGCATTGCATGGGGTTGTAACCCCTCGTCTCATGATAATTGGTATTAGAGTCGCACTTGCCGTCTCCTAAAACCTTTGTTGCGAACTTGCCAAGTGCTCTAATGCCGCACCATGTATTTCCTCACTCTTTGACATAGAAAAGGTCAACAAGCTTTGATGAAAAGGCGGTTCTCACACCCCGAGCCGCTTATACCAGCGGAACAAGATTTGCACGCGGTCTTCTCCTTGAAACGAAGAGGAAGGGAGTTTATGGCTGAGATTGTGCAAGGTAATCTTCATGCTTTCGTGTGGATGTATGTACTTACGACGCATACTCTTCATGTACGAGGACGTGCATGGTCATGGCGATCGGAGAACGTCATGGACCGCATTTGTGACACCCACATTACGTGCTTCAGGGCGTGGATGTGCTGATTGTTGGAGATGTGCTTGGCATGCGTAAAGGAGTACAATGGTGCTAGATCCTTTGGAGTTTAGGCAAACCGACTTAGTTGATCAGGAAGCTTGTCGCTGGTCAAGGACCTAACGTTGAAGATGGGTAAGCCAATCCTACATAGTAGTTGGGAACTAGATCCATTCTCCTAATGAGCCCAAAGTAGGGCGAAACCAGTCAATAATGTTGAAATACAAGTGTGCAACCCAAGAGGGGGGGGTGAATTAGTATTTTAAAAATTATCCTAATCAAATCACACAACAATCCACAACAATTAAAATCTAATGCCTTAATAAAAATGAAAACAATAAGTTTAATAACAGTTCAATAATAAAAGAGTGAGAGAAGAGAAACAAACACACAAAATTTTACATGGTTCGGCAATCCCCGCCTACGTTCACGCCTCCAAGCAATCCAAGCTTGAGGTTTCCACTATCCAAGCCTTCCAAGGCTTAATGAACTTACAATTGACTTCAAGGTGTCAATAAACCCTTACAGCAAAGAGATTTCAATTCAATCTCTTCACTCAAGTATTTCACTCACTCAAATACTTACAAATGAGAAGATGAAATGAAATTACAACCAAAATCTCTCTTAAAGAGTAGATAAACAAGTTTAAGATCAAAGATCACTCAAGGTATATTGATTCACGAATTTAAAGCTCAAGAAATGTTGTATGCCTTTTGTTTGTGCTTGCTTGGAACATTGAAAATGAATTGGAGTTGGGTTTTTATAGTTGGAGCTCAAAAACTAGCCGTTGTGAAGTTTTTGTTCATAACCGGCTTACCGCTTAAGTGGATCCGATTAGCCGCTTCAAGTTACCGTTACAACCAATATTTGAATTTTTGGACATCCGGTATGCCGGATTTGCCAATCCGGTTAGCCGCTTATGCTTTGGTAACTCACTGCCCACATCCGGACTTCTGGTTTGTCACATCCGGTTAGCCGCCTGCTTGAGTGAGTTCGCCAGAACCGGGTTTGCCGCTTCCATGAATCCTAAGTGCTTGCTACAAGAACGCCATAAAACTGCTTACAAAAATTACCATTGTGTCCCAAAACTTGCTATAACTGTAGTATGGCCCAAAACGTTATAAAACTTTACAAATAGATCCAATTTCAGAGTTTCTCAATAATAATCTGTAAATCCCAAAAATTTTTGAAATTATGAAAAAGCCCAAACTTATAGAAATTATAATATGGCCCAAATCGATTTAAATATTTTCAAAATGACCCAAATCCGGAATTTTAAAATAATTCTCATTAAAAATCAATCTTTTTCATTTTAGCCCATTCTTTGAAAAATAAACAAATTTTACAAGATCATTTTCTTATTATTAATGCACAATGTGTAAGAATTTCTTTATCTAAAAAATATGTGGTTTGTTATCATCAAATCAATATATATAGGCTAACAATCTCCCCCTTTTTGATGATGACAAACATATTAAAAAAAATTGATTTAGTTTTGAAAAACTCTCCCTTAATTAATGCAATACTCCCCCTGCATAAATGCTTACAAAAATTACCAAAAAAAAAAGTATAAGAATTCTCATATATTCTCCTCACAAATTATATCTCCCCCTTCATCATAAAAAAGAATAAAAACTCCCCCTACCAATCATCAAAATCTCAAAACAAGCACGAGAGAAATAGAAGAGCAAAAATTTTGGCAGAATTTCTCCTGAAAAATGGCGAAATCCTGAAATACAATCATGAGACAAAAACACTTCCAAAGATATCAAATCAAGCATCTCACAACCCAACATCTCCAAAGCAAGTCCATATCATCCAAAATAAATGCATAATCCAAAACATAACAACCATCCATATAATCGAAAATAAAAGAACATAAAGTAGTAAAGAAAATGTTGGTGTATCCAAGTACAAGCATAAGAGTCTACTGAGGTGGTGAGGATGGTGGCGACGGAGGTGGATATGGATATGGAATGCCGAAATGCTCAAAGAATAGTCGCTGACCATGAATGAGCTGCTGGAAAGGCGCGCCGTCAAGAAGAATATGTCAAAAACTACTCAGAAAGAGAGAGTCCTCACCTCATCCATAAGCTGTTGAAGAGTAACCCCTTCAGGAATAGAAGACTGGGGAGGTGGCAGGGCAGATGCGAAGACTGCAGTAGCAGATGTAGACACTGGAGGATCTCGATGTCTACGTTGTCCTCGAAAAGAAAGTGAGAAAACAGGAAGTTGATCAGCAGGCACAACATTATTGAGTGGTCGATCATCACTCGGAGCAAGAAAAGTGAGCTTGTTGTCCGAAAATCTTTCCCAAGTCCCATTTTGCCACTCAAATCCTAAAGCACATATAGCTTCATCCCCGATACTTTTAGTAAACCTAAAAGATGGTTCATTTATGGGCACCTTAAAAAATGTAAGAATCCTAGTGATAAAATGACCATAAGGGAGTGAGCGGGTAATCAATTTGGGTATAGACAACATGGTTCGGACAATGGAGTATCCTATGTTAACAGGATGGCGTCTAAGAATGCAATCGATCAAGGCAACATCCATATGGGATACCTCATCCAAATGAACGGACCTAGGGAGTACAATGGATTGAATAAATCGAAGTAAAATTTGAGTTTGGAGACAGAGGCATAAGCGGAAATGAATGGTACAATCCTCATTAGTGAGATCAATACGACATATATTTTTAACAAAGATCAATATGAACATAGTCATCAATATCGGGGATTTCTAGGTGAAAAGATTTCAGGCCATCATCGAGGTTCCTAAAATAGAATTCAACTCGAATCATCAAATTCAATCGTAACTCCTCCAACTTTGGTGATTACTCGATTTTCTTTCTCCGCGGAAGTGTCCATATTCTAGTAAAAGACTTTCACCAAGTCGGGATATGCATTTTCATCAATCATCAGTGCATTTAACCAACCAACATCCTCCAACAATTGAAATAAAGTACGATTGCTAATACTAAGACTAGACAACCAATCCGATAAAATGTAAAAAAGTTCGAGTACCTCACGAGATGCGAACTGATGATGAAATCTTTTGACTGATTCCTTGGTCCGAAAATGCATAGATTCGAATGTGGATTGATTCGAAGAACCACATGCTGGCCGCGACCGTTTGGTTTGTTGAACTGGCTCTTTTCCTTTATTTCGAATCGGCCTTGAACTAGACATGATGAAATAGGTTGATTTGAGAAGAAATTTGGCAATGAGAGAGAAGATGATGAGGATTGGAAGTGATTTTGAGAGACGATTTGGGCTAAAAATGACTCAGTGAAGAAAGTTCTAGAGAGAGAAAAAACGTAGGTTGATTTTCGGATCTAAGAATTTTGAGGTTAAAAAAGAGTTTTAAAGATGATTTTAGAAACAAGTTTGGATGAGGAACAATTTGAATGGAACAATTTGCATAAAAACATGTGGAACGATGGATTTTCAAGATAAAACGAGAGAGGAGGAAACAGCTGAGAGAGAATAGAACCGGTTTGTCAATGTTAAGAAGATGAACAAGATTATAACTTTCACGCATCCGCCATCCGGATTGAGCTAACCGCTAACCTTGAAAATGTGTCGGCATTTGTGAATTTGTATCGGTTATATAAACGTTAACCGGTTTGTGACAACAACCTAAATAAAATTCATTCGCTTACCGGTTGGGAGAAAATGGTTGTCCGTTTTAGGCAAAGAACTAAGTAATGATTTCCACTATAATTCGGCTTTCCAAGTTTCTAACCGTTATCCGTTATTTACAAAGATCTAAAATTAAGAATTCGCTAACTTTTCATTACCGGTTATCCGTGTTCGCAAGTGAAGCAACCAACATTGTATTAGCTTCCTATTGAAAACGGCTCGAATTTACTAACCGGTTATCCGTTTTTGGCGCAGCGAACAAGGAATTCCTATCCGTTCTATTAACCGCGAGCCGCTTGTGGTCAAGAATACCCAACATTTGAATCCAAATATCCGGTTTTGAGTATCCGTTATGGGCAAAGAACAGGCAAAGCTCGTTTCTTCAAAATCGGTTTGTCGGATAACTAAACCGATCGTCCTGCTAAGGACAAGAATCACAATCGAGCAACCGGTGTTCCTGCTCACAACCGGCCATCCGGTTGTAAGGTAACCATTGTTTTGAAGATCCGGCTTACCGGATTTGTCAAAGAATCTAACCGGTTTGGCAAAGAAAAGATAATCCGGCTGACCGGTTGATAATAATCGGTTATCCGAATGAATCTAGCAAGGGAGCAAAGAGTATGAATGCAAAAATTCTGAGAGAGACCAAAGCTAATTTGGTTTACCGATCAAGGAAATTCAGTTATCCGGAATAGGACTCGTATAGAATGTGGCTAACTCTTATGCTTGTATTACACACTAATTTATTTTTGGCTGAAACAATTGATCAATTTTAAATCATTTTGTGATTTAAAACTTTTCAATGAGCCATTTAATAAAAGGAAACAAAAAAATGCATACACAAACAATCATATCAACAAATCACAAATCAAGGTGCAACAATCATCATTCCAAGCTCATGTCTAAATTTTATAAAATGCTCTTCACTCAGAGGTTTTATAAAGATATCTGCAAGTTGATTTTCAGTAGAAACAAATTTAATCACAACATCTCCCTTTTGAACATGATCTCTAAGGAAGTGATGTCTGATTTCTATATGCTTAGTCCTAGAATGTTGAATGAGATTCTTGGAAAGATTTATTGCACTAGTATTATCACACAAGATAGGAATTTGATCAAGAATTATACCATAGTCTCTAAGAGTTTGTTTCAACCAAAGAATTTGTGCACAACAACTACCAGCGGCTATATATTCAGCCTCAGTAGTTGAAAGCACAACCGAGTTTTGTTTCTTACTAAATCAAGAGACAAGTGAATGACCTAAAAAGTGACATGTTCCATTAGTACTTTTTCTATCAACCTTATAACCAGCAAAATCGGCATCCGAATAACAAGTTAAATCAATATGAGTTCCCCTAGGATACCATAGGCCAAGATTGATGGTGCCAATCAAATATCGAAAAATCCGTTTAACAGCAAGCATGTGAGACTCTTTAGGACAGGATTGAAATCTAGCACAAAAGCATACACTGAACATAATATCAGGCCTACTAGCAGTCAAGTAAAGTAAGGATCCAATCATACCTCGATAAGTTTGGATATCAACTTCCTTACCCTTTTCATCTTTGTCCAGCTTGATGGTAGTACTCATTGGAGTGCTTTTTGCCGTTCCATTTTCATAACCAAACTTTTTGAGTAGATCTCTTACATACTTAGCTTGATTTAGGAAAATTCCTTCCTCGTTTTGTTTGATTTGGAGTCCAAGGAAGTACTTCAACTCTCCCATCATACTCATCTCAAATTCTTTGCTCATGCAATATGAAAATTCTTTACACAACAACTCATTAGTAGAACCAAAGATAATGTCATCAACATAAATTTGTACTACAAGAATATCTTGGTTCTTATGCTTAACAAAGAGAGTAGTGTCCGCTTTTTCCATTGAAAAACCATTATCTAGTAAGAAGTTCTTAAGCCTATCATACCATGCTCTAGGTGCTTGTTTCAGTCCATACAAAGCCTTAGACAACTTATACACATGATTTGGAAATTTTTCATTTTCAAAACCAGGAGGTTGTTTTACATACACTTCCTCCATAATATAACCATTTAAGAAAGCACTTTTGACATCCATTTGGAATAGAATGAAATTTTTATGACATGCATATGCTAACAACATCCTAATGGATTCTAGTCTAGCTACAGGTGCAAATGTTTCATCAAAATCAATTCCTTCTTCTTGGTTGTAGCCTTGAGCCACTAATCTAGCTTTATTTCTTACAACCACACCAGATTCATCCATTTTGTTTCTAAATACCCATTTAGTACCTATAATGGATTGATGTCTTGACAGAACTAATTCCCACACATTATTTTTCTCAAATTGATTCAACTCCTCTTGCATTGCCATAATCCAAGACTCATCATTTTCCGCATCCGCAAAGGATTTTGGTTCAATTTGAGAAATGAATGCACCATGCTCACATGTGTTCCTAAGTGATGATCTAGTAGTGATGCCTCTAGATGGATCTCCTAAAATGACATCCTTAGGGTGAGAAGAAACATACCTCCACTCCTTGGGGAGTGTTTGAGAAGTACCTTCATTTTGCTCTGCATTTGTTTCTTCATGATGATCCTCTTGAATTCCATGATGTGCATCCTTTAGATTGACATTTGATGCTTATTCTTGTTGTTCTTCTTCTGCAATATTATCAACAGCGACTTTCTCCGTAGAGGAGGGATTAGACTCATAAAAAATAACATGCATAGATTCTTCCACAACTAAAGTTCTTTTATTATACACTCTATATGCTTTTCTTGTGTTTGAATAACCCAGAAAAATGCAGACATCAGATTTTGGATCAAATTTACCAAGATTATCTTTTGTGTTCAAGACAAAACATTTGCATCCAAAGACTTTGAAATAACCAATATTAGGTTTTCTATCTTTCCAAAGCTCATATGGAGTTTTATTAAGATTAGGTCTAATCAACACACGATTCAACACATAACAAGCTTTGACGCCCGCCCAAAAATATTTAGGCAATGAGTTTTCATTCAACATGGTCCTAGCCATTTCTTGAATAGACCTATTCTTTCTCTCTACAACTCCATTTTGTTGAGGAGTCCTAGGAGATGATGAAAATTGATGCTCAATGCCTAAATCATTTCAAAAGTTCTCAAAAGCATAATTTTCAAACTCTCCACCATGATCACTTCTGTTACAAGAAATAGAATAACCTTTTTCGTTTTGAACCTTTTTGCAAAACACTCTAAATGCATCAAAGGCATCATCTTTATTAGCTAAGAACAATACCCATGAGTATCTAGAATAATCATCAACAATTACAAAAGCATAATACTTGCCATTTAAACTAGCATATCGAGATGGACCAAACAAATCAATGTAAAGCAATTGAAGTGGCTTTGAAGTAGAAATATTTTTCTTATTTTTGAAAGAAGTTTTAATTTGTTTTCCAAATTGGCAAGCTTCACAAATTCTATCTTTTTGAAAATTGATTTTTGGAAGACCTTTAACTAAATCATTTTTCATGATTTTTGAAATCAAATCCATGCTTGCATGACCTAATCTTCTATGCCACAACCAACCATCATCATGCAACGCGAAAAGCATTTATCATTCGAGGATGCACAATCTATATTAATGGTATAAACATTTACACATCTATTTCCTACAAACATAGTCTTGCCATCACATGCATTCTCAATAATACATCTTGATTTATCAAAGATAACCTTATATCCTTTATCACATAATTGACTAATGCTAGTTGTATTTAAGTTTTCAACCAAACAAATATTTTCAATAAGGATAGAGGATACATTACCGACATTGCCAATACCAATAATCTTTCCTTGTAGTTATCTCCAAGGATACATCTCCACCATTTTCAATCTTGGTAAAGCTTGAAAACCAAGAATAATTTCCTGTCATGTGTCTTGAACAACCACTATCCAAGTACCATTTATTCTTCTTCTTCTTCAAGCTCTGCAGAGAAAATCTCAAATCTTAGGTACCCAAACCTTTTTGGGTCATTGAGTGTTAGCAATGATTCCCTTTGAAACCCAAATACATTTCATACCATAATATGCATTTCTTTTAACTAGACATCTATTCTTCATATGACCATCTTGATTACAATAATGACATACTACTTGATTGTTAGTGAAGTTACTCTTCACAAAATAACTTTTGTAGTATTTTTGTTTCAAGTTTGGCTTGTAACCAATTCCTCCATTATCAAACACACATTTTTGTGAATTAAGCAAATTATCCAACATCTTTTGCCCATTTGTGAATTTTAGCACAATCTCATTTAGTTCATTACTCTTCTTTCTAAGCACTTCATTTTCATTTTTCAAGTCACTCACATATGATTCTAAATGCTCATGTGAAGTACTAGAATTTTCAAATAAAGCAATCTTATCATGTAGTGTCTTATTTTCTAATTCAAGACATGTAACCTTAGCATACATTCTTTTTACCGATTTTCATCAATTCATCATGCAATTCATTGAAGGCATCATGTAATTCATCATATGAAGGAAGCTCATTTACCTCATCAAGTTTATCACATGACTCTTCTTCAAATGCTATAAGAGCTAAATTTTTCATCTCTTATTGCTCTTCATCATCACTTGTATCCTCCTCGCTATCATCCCATGTAGCCACCATAGCTTTCTCGAGCTTGTCGGTAAGAGGACATTCCGATAGTATGTGTCCAGGCTTCTTGCACTCATAACAAGTGATTGGCTCTTTCCTCTCCTTTTTATTCTTGTAACTTCTAAACTTTCTCTGCTCATTAGTCTTCTTGTAAAATTTTCTGAATCTTCTAGCTAGCATTGCAAACTCCTCATCATCCATCTCGCTTTCCTCATCACTTTCACGTTTAGAGGCTTTGAGAGCAATGCTTTTCTTCTTTTTCTTCATGCCCTTTTTCAGCCGCCAAATCTTCTTCATATGAAATGAGAGAACCAACTAAATCATCAATAGGCAAGACATTTAAATCTTTGGCTTCCTCAATGGCAGTTCTTTTAGGTCTCCATTCTTTCTAAGTGACCTAATGATTTTCTTGACTTTCTCACTATTTAAGAAAGTTTTCCTAGACTCCTAGGGTGTTCACTATGTCCGTAAATCGTGTATACATAGAATACACACTTTCATTTTGTTCCATTTCGAACAATTCATATTGACGGGTGTATCTGCTTATTTTAGACTCTTTGACTTGATTTGTGCCTTCATACACGACTTCAAGTTTATTCCAAATTTCATGAGCACTCTCACAACTAGATACTCTATGAAACTCTTTCTTGTCAAGTGCACAAAACAAGGCATTCATGGCATTAGAATTTAGAGAAGCTTTTCTCTTTTCCAATTCATTCCATTCCCGTAAAGGTTTTGGAATATCTTCTCCGACTTCATTTTTAGTGAAAGGCATGAAAGGACCATCATTAACAATTTCCCATATTTCCTAATCTAAAAGTAAATTCTCATCCTAATTTTCCAATACGGGTAATCATTTCCATGAAAATAAGGTGGTCTAGTGGTGGACTGTCCTTCCCTAAATGTAGAATCGTTATAGGTTGCCATCTTAGCTCTAGACGGTTAAGTCTAAATGAGAGCACCTTGCTCTGATACCAAATGAAATACAAGTGTGCAACATACGAGGGGGGTGAATTGGTGTTTTAAAAATTATCCTAATCAAATCACACAACAATCCACAACAATTAAAATCTAATGCCTTAATAAAAATGAAAACAATAAGTTTAATAACAGTTCAATAATAAAAGAGTGAGAAAAGAGAAACAAGCACACAAAATTTTACGTGGTTCGGCAATCCCCTCCTACGTCCACGCCTCCAAGCAATCCAAGCTTGAGGTTTCCACTATCCAAGCCTTCCAAGGCTTAATGAACTTACAATTGACTTCAAGGTGTCAATAAACCCTTACAACAAAGAGATTTCAACTCAATCTCTTCACTCAAGTGTTTCACTCACTCAAATACTTACAAATGAGAAGATGAAATGAAATTACAACCAAAATCTCTCTTAAAGAGTAGATAAACAAGTTTAAGATCAAAGATCACTCAAGGTATATTGATTCACGAATTTAAAGCTCAAGAAATGTTGTATGCCTTTTGTTTGTGCTTGTGCTTGGAACATTGAAATGAATTGAGTTTGGTTTTATAATTGGAGCTCAAAACTACTGTGAAGTTTTTTGTTCATAACCGCTTACCGCTTAAGTGGATCCGTTAGCCGCCTGCTACCGTTACAACCAATATTTGAATTTTTGACGTCGCAGATGCCGGATTTGCCAATCCGGTTAGCCGCTTATGCTTTGGTAACTCACTGCCCACATCCGGACTTCTGGTTTGTCACATCCGGTTAGCCGCTTTCCGTTTGAGTGAGTTCTGCCCGTAACCGGTTTGCCGTTTCCATGAATCCGGTTAGCCGCTTGCTACAGTAACGGCTACAGTGCACTATTTACAAAAATTACCATTGTGCCCCAAAACTTGCTATAACTGTAGTATGGCCCAAAACGTTATAAAACTTTGCAAATAGATCCAATTTCAGAGTTTCTCAATAATAATCTGTAAATCCCAAAACTTTTTGAAATTATGAAAAAGCCCAAACTTATAGAAATCATAATATGGTCGAAATCGATTTAAATATTTTCAAAATGACCCAAATTCGGAATTTTAAAATAATTCTCATTAAAAATCAATCTTTTTTTTTTTAGCCCATTCTTTGAAAAATAAACAAATTTTACAAGATCATTTTCTTATTATTAATGCACAATGTGTAAGAATTTCTTTATCTAAAAAGTATGTGGGTTGTTATCATCAAAATCAATACTAATAGCCATATAGGCTAACAAATGGGTCACTTTAACTAGGCTTATTTTCGTAGCATGGGATGCAAGAGTGCTGCACAAGGTCATAACCTTTCGTGCTATAACATGTTTCTATAATAAAGTG
The DNA here is from genome assembly GCA_030449925.1 of Citropsis articulata. NCBI lineage: Eukaryota > Viridiplantae > Streptophyta > Magnoliopsida > Sapindales > Rutaceae > Citropsis > Citropsis articulata. The sequence continues at coordinate 40,113 of JASUUH010000135.1, read as the reverse complement.
ACTGAAAGTCCCTTTATCATAACATAGTAAAACATTTACCGTTAGATTCGACGTAAATGAATTCAATAATTGAGATTTAATATTCAACAAAAATAAAAGAAAAACAGATAGCTTTACATGTTGTTACTTTACACACTTGACGCTTTCGAATTCTTAGTTTTTCTCATTCAATTTTTTTCCCATTACCTCTTGTCCAATCCATATTCACCGCCACTCGTCGTTTTTGTATTATCTTTAACTTATACAAAGATAATAATCAAACTCTAGTGTTTAAAGGAAAATTTTGGTGCTAATGTGGGCTAATAACTTGGTGACATGTGACAAGAAAAGTCAACTAAAAGAAGTTAATTTGTTCGACTAGGCATCAAAATAGCTCAAAGAAAGATAAGAGGTAAGCTCGTTGAAGAAAAAGGCAATTTCGGTAAAATAAACAATATTAAAGAGTATTGTCGGAAGCTAGATTTTCGGGTTAGGGCCAACATGTGAATAATGTACGCCATCATGAAAGAAAAAAAATGTCTTCTTTTGACTAAGGATGATGAGCCAATAAGAATGAAGATTCTCTAGCCAAGCAATAATAGAAAGACACATTAGCTGTCCTCTTAATACCACCAAAAAAACAATAGGACAATAGGTTGAAGAGGCTTCTGCGTGTCATTTGTTGGAAGTAAAAAGATGGTTGAAGGTTTCCTTGCCTTTGAAGCTCATAGATGTCACAATCTCGGGGTCATAAATCTAATTATATAAATGTCCTCACTTAAAGGAGGACAACTATTAATTAAGTGCCATGTGTTTAAAATTATTAAATGCCCTCGTGAACACTCATGTAGGCGTCCACATGTTTAATCTTAGGGGGGACTCTCTCTGCTTTTGCTCTTTCCCACCCTTGGCCATTTTATCCAAATCTAATATTGTGAAAATTCAGATTTATTTCTTATGTTTTTAATCTCTATTTCCTCATTCTATATAATAGAGAAGAATACATATTTATATACGTTAGAACCTAGGAAAAAATGATAAAAACAACTAAGTTATTACAAATTAGTATCCCTGAAAATTAGGGACTAAATCTCCTAAAATCTTGAATTTAAGTCAACATATAGCTGAAAAATACAGCTAACATCTACAACAATAGTCAAATACAACTATAAAATACAGCTAACACTTGCAACACTCCCCTTCAAGCTGGAGCATAGATGTTCTTCATGCCCAGCTTGCATACAAACTCTTCAAACTTGTGTCCAAGTATTCCTCTTGTCAACATATCTGTAGTTAGTTGTCCTGTAGGAATATTCATATACCAAACAAATAACTCCAATTTCCAATTTCCAATTTCTCTTTAATGAAATGGCAGTCTACCTCCACATGTTTTGTCCTATCATGATGGACAAGATTATGAGCAATATTAATCGCCTTTATTGTCATAGTAAAGTTGCATAGGATTATTTTTGATTAATCAGCTTCTTAAGAACACGCTCTATCCACATAAGTTCTCATATTACATGCTAGTGCTCGAAATTCGCTCAGACTATTTCGTACCACCGCACTTGCTGGCTTTCTCCAAGTCCCAAGATTTCCCACATCTTAGTATAATAACTTGTCAGACTACATATCCATGACATTTCCAGCCAATCCGCATCAACAAAAGCTTCTACATTCCTTTTGCTTCCTTCTCAAAATAAAGTCCTTTTTGTTGACTTCAAGTATTAAAGTATTCGACGATCGCCACTAAGTGAACTTCTTTGGAGAGTGCATAAATGGCTCAATAAGCTAATTGCAAAAGCAATATCGTCCGTATAAGAAAGATAAATTAATCTCTCAACTTGTCTTTGATATCTCCTCATCAAAGGGTTCACTATTTTCAAGACCTTACTTACTATTCGTTCAATTGGTGGCAAAGATGTTTACAGCAAATATGCTAGTTTCCTTTATCAAATCTAGGTGTATTTTTGCTATGTAACTGGAATACCTTTAACTTTTCTTGCTACCTCTATTCCAAAAAATAACGTAGTCGTCCAAGATCCTTACTTTCAAATTCACAAGCTAATTTTGCCTTCAATCATTCCAGCTCTTCTTTGTCATCCCTTATTAGTATAATGTCATCAACATACACGATCAAAAATTTTCAAATCTTTAGACCATTTGTAGTACAAAGTGTGATCGGCTTGCCCCTGAGAGTAACCATAATTCTTCAAAATTTTCCCAAATCCCACGAACTGTGGCTTGTGAAACTGCTTAAGGCCATAAAGTGACTTTCTTAATTGACAAACTCTTTCAACAGGTCCTTTTTCTTCGAAACCATATTGCATATCCATGTAAACTTGCTTTTCCAATTCTCCATTCAAGAAGGCATTCTTGATATCAAGTTGGTTGAGAGGCTAATCCAAATTTACAGCAAGAGAGAGAAGGATCCTTACAGTGTTAAGCTTTTACCACTGGGCAAAAGTCTCTAGGTAGTCCACCCCATACGTTTGTGTGAAAAATGTTCGACACGAGTCATAGTTTGTATCTATCTACACTTCCATCAGCTTTACATTTGATTGTAAATACATACTTGCACCTATAATTCTCTTGTCTTTAGGTCTTGGTACAAGGTTCCATGTGTTATTTTTTCTTATTAAGGTTATCATTTCTCGAACAACTTTCTTCAACTCATTTGACTCAAGGGCTTTATGAATATTTCTTGAATAAGGGCATTAGATAGATTAGCCATAAAATTCCTATACTGCAGTATGATTTGCATATGATAAGAACTCAAGATAGAATGCTTGTGTAATTTCTCACCCTTTTCTTTATTATAATAGGCAAACTGTGGACTTTAGGTCTCGCTTCACCATTTTCAAGAGTGGGTCTTAATCATCCCTTAGTTCAGATCTTAGTTCTGCTTAGTCTATAAGTGCTTGTACCTCTTGAGTTTTATTCTTCCTTTGTGAATAGACATGAAACTCGGCTATAGGTTCCTCTAAATGTGGCTTGGCTTTTATCCATTCATTCCTGAGTGACACTATTGGTTGATTGAGTTCTATAGTGTTGGTAGGCTAGGATGAATGTCCTGACCGAGTTAGAGATATTTGGCAGATTGGGTTCTAAGCTGGAAGTACTAGGCTTATTGGGTTTTAAGCTAGAACTGTGGGGCATATTGGGTTATAAGCTGGAATTACTAGGCATCTTAGGTTCTAAGATGTCAAGAAGATCCCAACAATTTGCTTCTCTTAAATTCTGCCTCTAAAGAGAATTACTTGGGTAAAAAAGTTAATTTTTAAAGAACTTGACATCCATGGTGACGAATAATTTTTTCATAAGAGGATTATATCATTTGCACCTTTTCGGTAGGAGAACATCCTAGAAACAGGCACTTGATGGCTCTAAGAGACAGCTTTGTTCTTTGAAGACTTGAAAGATACACAAACGTTGTACAACCGAAAGTTTTAAGTGCAAGATTAGAGGTAACAAGGTGATTTTGTGGGTAGCTGTCAAGAAAAATAGAAATATGTGTCGTGAATTTAAGAACTTGAGAGGGCATATAATTTATGAGATAATATGCTGTAAGAATGGCCTCTCCCTAGTATATTTTTAGTATATTAGTTGTGAACATATTGGCCATAGCAACCTCTAAAAGGTATCAATGTTTACGTTCCGCAACCCCATTTTGTTGTAGTATTCCAGAACAAGAACTTTGGTGAACAATTCCTTGTTGTGATAGGTAACTCCCTAAAATAAAATTAAAATACTCAATTCCATTATCTATATGGAGTACACGAATGTCATTTTCCAACTTCAAATTTTTCTTTAAAATATACATCCAAGTAGTCATAGAGTGGTCATCTATAAATGTAATGAACCATTTTGCTTTTGACAGGCTGTTGACCTTTGAGGGATCCTAAATATCACTATGAATCAAAGAGAAAGGTTAGGATAGTTTATAAGTATGAGGAAGAAATGGAATACGTGTTTGTTTAGACATTTGGCAAAAACCACAATATAATAAACTTAAATCTTTATTTTTAAATAAGGAACGAAACAAAATTTTTAGATATGAAAAGCTAGGGTGGCCTAACCTATAAGTGCCACAACATTATTTCAAAAAAACAAATTCACATCGAGAGGTTCGAGCATGTCCCTTTACTAGCCTTTTATTCTCAAGATAATACAACCTTTTATATTCCTTTGCATTCCCAATCATCCTCCCTAAGATTGGATCCTGAAATAGACATTTGGAACCACATAATTTAGCTATACAATTTATGTCTTTGGTAAGTTTACTAATTGGTAAGTTTACTAATTGAAATAAGCTTACATTTAAGATTTGGGACATGTAAAACTAAAAAAAGAGTCAAACAATCTGATAGTTTTACTGTTCCTTTTCCAGCAATAGTGGATAATGATCTATTAGCAATCCTTAATTTATAATTACTTGGACATGGAGTGTAAATAGAGAAAAATTGAGAATACCCTGTTATATGGTCTGAGGCCCCTGAATCAGCAATCCAAGGACTCTTTTTAAAGAATTGGATGCTAAGAGCTGATGGGTTACCTGTGTAGAGTACATTAGAAATAAGAGATAAAGTCATTTTCTTTGCTTGCTGATTTTGTATGAAAAGTCACAAAGATCTCAAATTGATTTTTGTAGGAAAACTGATTAGTTTTCTATCACTATTCTTTTCATTCATGTTGGCATTTTTTTATCGGCTTTCCATGAAGCTTCCAGTATGAGTCTTGGGTATGTCATTTCTTATAACAATAGTTATAGTAGGTCATTCTACTTGTTTTTTTCCTTTCTGGTAAGCTAATTGAAATGTCTTTTTGGTCACCAGTGCTGATCTCTCTGTCTCCAGTTCCTTTACCAGTCCCATCATAACTTTTTTTTTACTTTCTTTACCCTTCACCTCAGCAAAATCTTCTCTGATAAAGGGTAAAGGATTTTTTTCTCAGTATTTTGCCACGAACTTCATCAAGTTCTTTGTTGAGTCCATAAAGGAAATCGAAGAGGTGTTCTTTATCTAACATCCTCTTATATTTGATGGCATCCTCGGAGCAATGCCATTGGGATTTATAGTAAAAGTCGAGTTCCTACCATATATTATTTAGAGAATTAAAATACTGAGTCATCGAAAGACTCCATTGCTTCTAGTCATGTAATTGTGACTTGATTTTAAAGGGCTAAGCCACATTCCCAAGGTTAGAGAAGGTTTTTGTCAAGGCTTCCCAAAGCTCCTTCGTAGGTGGTAGGAAGAGATAAGTTTTACCAATATCCACGTCTATCGAGTTGATCAACCACGCTTGCACCATTGAACTTTCAGCATCCCACTGCAGATAACTAGGATCCAAGATGTCAGAGGCTTTGGTTTCTCCTGTAATATACCCTAATCGGCCTTTGGCACGAAGAAATAAGGTGAAAGATTGAGACCATTGTAAAAAAGTTTACCAATTAACTTATACAGAGTTATTTGTAACGAGGGGTTTTTGGTACCTAAGGAGACCGAAGAGATGTCCGGCCTTGTTATAGAACTAGAGGAAATCTCAAATTCTTGTGCAAGGCTTGTTATCTTCTCCATTGGAAGAAAAAATCAGAGGCTCGGATCAAAAGAGTTTCTCTGATACCGTGTCAAAATTCAGATTTATTTCTTCTATTTTTAATATCTATCTCTGTTAGAGTGCAATTTATGCACTAATTTTGTATTGTTTACTCCCTTTAATATCAATGTTTTGCACTTAATAATAGTAATTTATTTGTGTTTTATTTTGTAGGTGCAATTCTATTGATTGGTGCTAAAATTGAGCTAAAAGATGATGTTTGAGGATGATTATTTGCATGGAGGAATTATGAATTTCAGAAAAACTTTGTTGATAAGGTGTGGGCGCGTGCTGTCAACGAAGAACTTGCAGTTTTTATTTTAACGTGTTTCACCTTTTTGGGCTATTTTTGTAATTCCGAATTTAGACAATATTTTAGATTTTAGTATTCTATTTTTAGAAGAACTTGAGGATATAAAAGGGATTGAAACACAAAGAGAAGGGATCAAGTAGGAAAAGAAGAAAACCCTATATCTAAATTTTTCTCTTTTCTCTATGAGGAACTAAATTTATTATTCTGGTTGAAGGTTAATGAAGCTTTGATTCATCATTACTGTGAGATCTTTCTTATGCTTTAATTGTTTTATTGCTTGTTGGGTATTTGTTTATTCTCTGAATTAATGTCATGATTATGTTTGTTAATTAGATAATTGGCCACTATTTAATTACCAACTTAATCTATTGTCAATTAAAGGATTCATCGTATGAAGATTTTAATGTTTGTGACAAATAGCACAGCATGCATTTGTGTTATGAGAATAAACAATCTAATTTAAAGATATGCGTTTGTTGATTAGATTGGGTCTCTCGATTTTTCAGTCACAATTGATTAAATCCTATGATCGTATCTAGGGTTGTCTATTGATTATGGAAATAATTAATGGTTGTACCTTGGTTATCGACTAATTAAGGAGAGATTGGCTATTGTGAGCTGCCCTCAAGAGCTATAACCAGTCTATTCATAAGCAATAATGATTCATATTTAGATCAATGATCAGTAGTCGAATCAAGCTGAGTTAATTCCTTCAACCAGAGCTTTTTCCAATTTGAATTATAATTTTAATTTGCATTCTTGTTATTTTTAATTTGATTTTAAATTTTGTCAACAATCTCCCCTACTTTGCATTTTATATTTTGAAAGGATTTAAATAATTACCAATCTCTGTGGACACTATACACAATTTATTTAAAGTAGGTATTTATTTTTGCTGGCTTCGACAACCATCAAATTTTGGCGCCGTTGCCGGGGATTGGTGTCATTTATTTAATCCTTTTTACGTTTTACTTAGTTTATGGTTCGTTCTTCTCGTACAGGTACACTTTTGTTTGATCCTGAAAGTGAGAAGACAACTCGCCAGTTGAGACAGCAGACGAAGCGAGCTAAGCAACAATCCTCGTTGCCTTTGCTTCCTAAACAGACATTTGGTTTAATTTGAATCATCTAGTGATTCGTAAGAACAAGTGATGGATACGACCTATAGAAAGAACTCTCAGAGAGTTAGCTGAACCAGACTTGAATCAGCAACCACTCTGCATTCAATATGCAGACTTGGAGGTAAATTTCAAATTAAAATCTGGTCTTATTCATCTATTACCCAAGTTTCACGGTTTTGCAGGTGAAGATCCTCATAAACATCTCAAGGAGTTTCATGGTGTGTTCAAGTACGAGACCACATACATGGATCAAGAGCGATTGTTGCGGCTTTTCCTTTCTTTAGATGGGTTAGCTAAAGACCGGTTATACTACTTACCTCGGATCTATTACAACGTGAATGGCTCAAGAAGCGCTTGAGAAGTACTTTCCGCCCAAGAGTCGCCAACATCGTAAAAGATATTTTTGGATCGACAACTTCGAGAGACTTTGTACAAGTATCGGGAGCGATTCAAACAATCGTGCCACCGTCCTCAAAGATCGATTTCGATCGCTTCTTATTCAATATTTTTACGAAGGACTATCATTGATGGATAAGTATGATAGATGCACAGTGAGGAGTGTCGGTGAACAAGACCCTACTCAAGCCAAGTGAGTTGATCTCAAATACGGCCGCCAATGCACAACAACATAAAGAGGCAAGATCCCATTTCAAGGAAAGTGAACGAGGTAAATATCTCTTCTATCGATCAACGCCTTGATAAACTTACTGGCCAGGAAAAGTTTGTAGGCAATGTGCAACAGTGAAGATTTCATGCATTTGTTCCAATATGGGTCATTCAACTGATATGTATTCAACTGATATGTGTCCTACACTTCAAGACGAACCCGTTGAACAAACCAATGCAGTTGGAGGATTTCCAGGCATGCCTGAGAGGAGGTATGATCCCTATGCACAAACATACAATCCGGGATGAAGGGACCATCCCAACTTCAGCTATGGACTTAGGCCATCAGGATTTTCACAACAATACCCACCAAGACAACCAGCTCCTCCACAGTTAAACTCCAAGTCAGGTATATCTCTAGAAGAAATTGTTAAATAACTTGTGACTAACACTCAATAATTTCAACAGGCAACCATAAAAGACATCCTTGAGACACTCAATTATCAGAGTCAATTACACTACAACGAGCCGCCAGAGTCTCAAGTATCGTGAGATTGCCTTCACAACTGAGGTGAATCCACAAAGAAACGCCAAGGTTGCCACCCTGGGGAGCCTGCAAAGAGCATACCAAGAAAGTGACAAAGCAAGTAAGCATGAGCTTAAGATGAATCGATGCCTAATTCTCAAGACGAACCCACCAAAGCAAAACCTCATGTGGTGATACCTCATTCTTTCCAAGCCGATTTGCAAAATCCACATGAGGAACAAGAAAAAGACATCCTCGAGACATTTCGCAAGGTTGAGGTAAATATTCCTTTATTAGACGCTATAAAACAAATACCTCAATATGTTAAATTCCTTATGAACTGTGCACCTCTAAAAGAAAATTAAGAGGAGATGAAAGAGTTCACATGGGGGAGAATGTTTCAGCAGTTCTCCAAAAGAAACTACTTCCTAAGCGCAATGATCCAGGTATGTTTACTATCCCTTGTAAAATTGGTAATTTTGGAGTTGAGAAGGCTATGTTAGATCTAGGAGCTTCTATTAATGTCATGCCTCGTTCTATTTATTCATCTTTGAATGTTGGTCCATTGTTAAACCGTGATAATTCAACTATGACAGTCTAATGCATATCATGATGGGGTATTGAAGACGCCTTAAGACAAGTTAACGAGTTGGTTTTTCCCGCTGATTTTATGTACTTGATATGGAAGATGATAACTCCTCTAGCTCGTCCCAATTTTGCTAGAAGACCTTTTCTTAAGACCGCTAGAACTAAATCGAATGTATAAAGGGATTCTCACTATGGAATTTGATGGAGAAGTTATAGAGTTCAATATGAACGATGCCATGAAATATCCCATGAGAACATTCTGATATTTTCTGTGGATGTTATTGACCATAGTGCAGGAATTCTTTATTTGACGTCAAGATTCATCGTTGTTGCTTTGAACAATAGTTCGAGCCTCAAAGGATTGCAAAAGGACTAAATGAGTTTGTTTTTAAATTTCGTATTGAAGAGACAATTTATGAATTAAATTCTTTGAGAACTTTAACTCATTATATGTCTTATATTGAATTACCTTCATCTCATGCAAAACTTCTTCCATCTATTTTGCAGGCACCGAAAATAGAGCTTAAACCATTACCAAGTCATCTAAAGTACATATTTCTAGGAGATGGCGAGACACTTCCGGTGATCATCTCTTCAAATATTAGTACTTTAGAGGAAGAAAAGCTTATTAGGGTGCTGAAGGATTACAAAAAGGCTATTTGATGGACAATTGCTGATATTAAAGGGATAAGTCCATCCACGTGCATGCATACAATACTGTTGGAGGAAGATGCCAAACCTTCAATTCAAGCTCAACGCCGTTTTAATCCACCCATGATGGAAGGTGAAGAAAGAAATTCAAACTTCGACGTAGTATAATCTATCCAATTTCGATAAAGAATGGGTAAGTCGCAAGTCAGTCAAGAAAACTGTATAACAATTGTTGAGAATTCTTATGGTGAATTAGTACCCACCCGAGTTCGTAATACGTGGAGGGTTTGTATTGATTTTAGAAAGCTTAATTCACTCACTAGAATGATCATTTTCCTATTCCTTTTATTGATCGACGCTTGAACGATCGCGTGAAAATCTCACTTTTGTTGTCTCGATGGCTATTCGTGTTTTCATCGATACCGCCATACCGAGATCGTGAGAAGACTACTTTCACATGTCCGTTGAACCTTTCATGCACCGACGCATGCCATTTGGTCTTTATAACGCTCCCGCCATTTTCGTAGATGCATGGTCAAGATTTTTCTGGATTATGCAGAGAATATTATGAGGTATTTATGGATGGTTTTACGGTCTACGCCGATTCTTTTCACGATTGTCTCTATAATCAAGAAAGTACTTGAAAGATGTATCAAACAAACCTTGTCCCTAATTATGAAAATGTCATTTTATGGTGGATCAAGGCATTATTTTGGGGTCACGTAGTCTCTAGAGGAATTGAGGTAGATAAAGCAAGATAGATGTTATTAAATCTTTACCTTATCCCACATGCGCGGAAGTTCTGCTCTTTCCTTGGTCACGCAGTGTTCTATCGACGCTTTATCAAGGATTTTTCAAGATAGCTCAACCTTTACGCAAGTTCGCCGTAAAGACGTGACGCTTGAATTTAATGAAGCATGCAAGGTAGCATTTGATAAGCTCATGAGTTATTGACTTCAGCCCAATTATACGCCCACCCGACCCGAGCCTTCCTTTTCGAGATAACGCATGACGCTAAGAACTACGCTGGTGCTATTTTGGGACAAAGTGGTTGGAAGAGCTTCTCATGTGATATATTACGATCAAGGACACTTGATAGTGCTCAAGCAATTTCTCAACAACGGAAAAAGAACTTCTAGCTATTGTTTTGCTTTAGAAAATCTGCTCATATTTATCGGGTACTAAAGTAATCATTTTTTCCGATCACGCAGCCTCAGATATTTGCTCGCCAAGAAAAAGCGAAACCGAGACTCATCCGTTGGATCCTATTACTCAAGAGTTCAACTCGAGATCCGTGACAAGAAAGCGAGCGTAAAATTTGGTTGCATCACCTTTGTAGATTGACCACGAGTTACAACACCATCAAGGATGATTTTCCAGATGAACATCTATTCAGTAACTCAAGGTACGATTCTCGCACCGACATAGTCAATTACTTAGTTACAAGAACACTACCTAGTGATCTGACGAGGGCACAAAAAGATAAGATTAAGAGCAATGCTAAGTACTATGTTTGGGATGACCCCTATTTGTGGAAACATTGCTCTGGCCAAGTCATTAGAAGGTGCGTATCTGAGTTTGAAATTCATTCTATTCTTGAGTTTTGTCATTCATATGCATGCGGTGGTCATTTTGTCCAAAAGGATGACAAAGATCTAAGGTGTTAGAATGTTGTCTATTTTGTCCTACTTTATTTCGTGATTCATACATGTTTTGTAAGTCGTGTGAGAATTGTCAAAAGACTGGCAATTTAAGCCATAAGACTCAAATGCCACTTACCCCTATTCTTGTGTGTGAAATATTCGGTGTGTGGGGTATTGATTTTACGACATTTTCCTCATCTTTGGCAATGCTTACATTCTTTAAGATGGATTACGTTCTGGGCAGAGGCTAAAGCGACTGGAATGACAATGCTAAAGTTGTTGTAGATTTTGTCAAGTCTAATATTTGCTGTATCGAGTGATAGAGGCACTCATTTCAGAATCGTTTGTTCGAGATATCATGTTACCCAATCGAGTGTTCACCGCCCATCATCCACGCATGTTGGACATGAGATATCAAACAGAGAAATCAAGTCTATTCTTGAAAAGACGTTTAGTCCAAATCGAGCGATCGAGCTTACGATGACGACGATCGCGCGATCGCGTGCACAAAACCCCATGTATGTCTCCTTATCGCTTAAGATATTTGGTAAGCCTTGTCATTTACAGAGCCAGAGCACTGAGCATACTGCCACAAGCAACGCAATACGCGGATGGACGGTGAAAGCAAAAGAAGTGCACCGCAAAATTGTGAGGAAATTAAAACGAATCCCATGAGAACATGAGTTCGCGATTACGAAAAGACAAGATATTTCACGACGAACGATTTTGAGAAAGAGTTCTATCTACCAAAAAGTCTTCTTTTTCATTCTAAGTTAAACTTTTTCAGAAATTACGCTCACCGAACTTTATCATACTAATGTTTTCCTCACACATTGAGATTCTGAGTCCGACCGATAAAGTTTTTAAAGTGAATGGTCACCGCTTAAAACTTTTTACGGGTTGAATATCATGAATTTCTATAGTCCCATTTACGAAGATTGACGACGAACGTCTGTCACCAAAGACGAAACAGACTTTTTTGAAGAACCCAGCCGATTTATTTATATCGATTTTGTTATATCTATCGCTTTTAATTTCGATTTAGTAGATTTAAATAACGCTTATTATTTTACCGTAAGAATTTTTGCAGAAGCTACCACACCTTAACTAATAAGACGCGATTTTAAAGAAAATGGTTTACGCCTTAACTAAAAAGACTTATGTAGCTTTTAAAGTCGAATAATGGCTACCGCACGCTTATTAAAACGATATCAAATTTTGGTGTTTCAATTGTCTCTTTTAGTTTTTACTGTTAAAAAAAAAAAAAAGGATTTACTGTTCACAAATCCCTAACTCTCGTTTCCTCTTTCCAGCAAATCTCTCCCCTTCCAGCTGCTGCAATCGGACTCCAACAACCCGCGACAGCTTCTCTTCTCCCGCGGCTCCAGCTCTCCTCTCCAGCGTCACGCGTCTCCAGCAGTCCAGCGATCGTCTCCGGTAGCACCCGCATATCTCTCTTGCCCGCACATCTCTCTCGCCCGCGCGATTCCTGCCGCTCCAGTGCAAGCAGCCCACGTGCGACCGCAAGCAACCCAGATCCACCTCCGACCGCAAGCAACCCAGATCCACCTCCAGTCGAGCAATTTCTGTCATTCCTGTGTCACAAGCCCATGCCCGCGCATCTCTATTCTGCGCGCGACCCCACCAGCAGCGCGAGACCTCAGCAGCACCCGAGCCCGCATCTCCAGCGCCTAAAAGCCTCACCCGCGCACGTTTCCAGCGTCTCAAGTAGCCAATTCCAGCGGAACTAAAATTCCAGTGCACTTTAAGTTGATTTCCCACCAACCCGCATCTCTAGCGCCCAAAAGCCTCACCCGCGCGCGTTTCCAGCGTCTCAAGCAGCCAATTCCAGCCGAACTAAAATTCCAGCACACTTTAAGTTGATTTCCCATCAACCCATATCCCAGCCGCACTGCAATTTCACATTCAAACAAAACCAGTGACCGAAATTATTGTAACAATGCCGAAGAGGAAAGCGTCAACTTCTAAGTCATCGGCATCCAAAAAGAAACCCGTCGCAAAGAAATCCAAAATTACCGCTCCCACTACGGTCCTATGGAACATAATTTCAGATTCACGCTGCCGCGAGACAAAAGATCGAAATAAAAAAGCGAGATTTTGTCACGAATCCAACCCTGAGCAGACCTCACATTCACGACTCAATGTTAAAAAGAATGACAAAGATATCTCAAACAAAAATTCTTCCAACAAGATATTCATTACCCGACTTGAAAAATTAAACGTTAAGGATGAGTTTAACGCTTGATTGATAAAATTTCATGGCACAATTAATACGCTGATTGTTTCATATGCTGAGTTGATGGAGTTCTATGCTACTTTTCAATTTAATATACCTAACGATTTTACTTTACATACTCGAACGCGATAAAGTTTAGTTAACGGGATGAAATTTTCGTGACTCTATTACAGATTTTAACCTAGCTTTAGGATTCATCGATGACGATTATGCTTCTAGTGACGATATTTAGAGACAACTTGTGACTTTAGCTAAAATTTCGAGCTTTTATTGGCCTCTGCAGACTTATCTTTAGATCACAATACGCTACGATCCGAAAGAAATCAAAGAAATTCTTTCACGCGATCCTATTTCAAACGCTGCACCTGGCATATAATTTTTCGTAAGAAAGATCACCTGAGTTTTCTAAACCGAATTTTATTTTATCCACAGACGTTAAATGACGGAGGCCTAATTTAGGCTTTACGGATCAATTTCAGTGTGCTTAAAAGATAGTGACTTTATATCTCGTCCATACATTACTCATAGCTATAAACTTACGCAAGGCTTGATCCCGGCGATAACGATTTACATCCTCACTGCAAAAAGGAATTTTTGAATATGTCTCAGATTTGAAAGAACAGGTCGAATTCATGAGTGAGATTTCAGCCATCGAGCTGCACCCACTCAACTTCCAAAGAATCTTTACGCTGGCAGGCCGCTCGATGACGAGTTCGACGTGTCATTTGCCCCACCAACTATTCCTTCTACATCCGCACCACCTTTTCGGGCATTCGCCAGAGAAATCGGAGCGTAAGATGAACAAGACGGAGCAAAATTTGGTCAGATACTTCGAGAGTGGATTTATCCCACCATTTCCGCCAAGCCCATAGACATGTAGATCAAAGCTCACAATCTGCGACGTTTTTCTTTTGCCTTTAATCTTTATCCTTACGCATAATTTTTATGTGAGTTTTGATTGTCACATCGTGGGACAATGTATATTCTTGCGGGGAGAGGTTTTTGCAATATTAACGTCCCAAGTTATTTTCACCGCTCATCCTTAAATGATTTTAGAGTTAGTGCTTCATATATTAAGTTCAATTTTTCTTTTCTTTTCTTTTCTTTCTCACTACTCTGTGACCAGCCATCTCAAATAAATTCCATCTATTTCTATTTAATCATCCTCTTTAAATTTTTTCTTCTTTCTATCTCATTTTATCTTTCACTTTTTATATCACTACATACATCTTTCTCGCTTCTTATCCTTTTTTGCCTTTCATTTTATTATATCACTCATGCATTCTTCTCATTCTATACCACTTTTGATGGTTGATTCATTCAAGAGCACATGATTCACCAAGAAATTTACCAATTTCATGAGGATTCGAGCCCATGAGCAACCACTTCGCTTTTAATTATTTTTGTCTAATATCAATCTTAGTTTGTTTATTCTAGAACTCGCTTACATGCATGTCAAGTCGTGATTACGGATTTTACGATTAAAACGATAAGGGCAAACAACTTGTCATTTCTCTATTTCGCATTTTTCTTCTTTTTCTCCACCAAGACCTTTATTTGTTATCTTGTTTGAGCCTTTAACCATTCTCTTCGAATTCTCCATCTACTTACCCATTTTCCTTATATTCGAGTTTCAAATTTAAGAAAATTTTGACTCATTGTTTGGATATATTTTGTTAATGTTCCGTTGTTTTGCTACCTTGAATTAAAGTTTCTCAATTAGATCAAAAGCATTATGCTTGAATTAAATTGTGCAAGTTTCATTTTTCGATTCATCAAAAAAAAAATCATGAAAAAAAATGTATACATTCTCGACTTGAGTAGAAATAAGTATTTTGATATTGTGTTCATTCAACGAGTTCATTCTTCATTTTGATCCTTTTTTTTCTTTCATAATCCTTTCTTTTTCATTTAACCCATTTAAATTTCATTACAACCTTTCTAAGACCCTTAGATTTTGCATTTAATTCATGTTTTGTGATCGAGATGTGATATGAGCAAGCTTTACAGGTAATAGATTCTTCGATTTGATTTGAGTGCATAAACGATACCCCAAACACTTTGAGTAATGAAAGTCAATGAGAGGGCTATTAAATCTGTTGCACTTGAATTTTGAATGGACTTTCTTGGTGGTTGAATGTGCTTATTCTAGTTTCTAAGATCCTACGCTTTAAAACTCGGTCTCGATTGTCGCTTGACTTAATTTCGAGGTGCTCGCTTGATCAGATTTAATGAGTTGAGATGAAATTGAGTGAGAGTTGGGATTAATGAGTTATATGCTCGAGGACAAGCATCATCTCGTGTGGGGAATTTATTAGAGTGCAATTTATGCACTAATTTTCAGATTGTTTACTCCCTTTAATATCAATGTTTTGCACTTAATAATAGTGATTTATTTGTGTTTTATTTTGTAGGTGCAATTTTACTTGATCGCTAAAATCGAGCTAGAAGATGATGTTCGAGGATGATTATTTGCATGGAGAAATTATGAATTTTAAAAACTTTGTTGACAAGTGCGTGGTCACACAATCTAAGAACTCATAGCTTTTATTTTAACGTGTTTCACCTTTTTGGGCTATTTTTGTAATTCCGAATTTAGTGAATATTTTAGATTTTAGTATTCTATTTTTAGAAGAACTTGAGGATACAAAAGGGATTGAAACACAAAAAGAAGGGATCAAGTAGGAAAAGAAGAAAACCCTAGATCTAAATTTTTCTCTTTCTCATGAGAGAACTAAATTTATTATTCCTGTCAAGGTTAACGTTTGATTCATCATTACTGGAGATCTTTCTTACGCTTTAATTGTTTTATCGCTTTGTTGGCTATTTGTATATTCTCCAATTAATGTCATGATTATATTTGTTAATTAGATAATTGGCAACTATTTAATTACCAACTTAATCTATTGTCAATTAAAGGATTCATCGATGAAGATTTTAATGTTTCAGGACAAATAGCACAAAGATGCATTTGGCATGAATAAACAATCTAATTTAAACGAACCATCGATGCTGTTGTTGATTAGATTGGGTCTCTAATTTTTCAGTTAATCGATTAAATCCTATGATCGTATCAGGTTGTCTATTGATTAGTGAAAGAACTAATGGTCGCATTTGGTTATCGACTAATTAAGGAGAGATTGGCTATTAGAGCGTCTCAGTAGATATAACAAGTCTATTCATAAGCAATAATGATTCATATTTAGATCAATGGTCAGTAGTCGAATCAAGCTAAGTTAATTCCTTCAACCAGAGCTTTTTCCAATTTGAATTACAATTTGAATTTGCATTCTTGTTATTTTTAATTTGATTTTAAATTTTGTCAACAATCTCCCCTATTTTGCATTTTATATTTTGAAAGGATTTAAATAATTACCAATCTCTGTGGACACGACCCTGCTCAATCACTATACACAATTTATTTAGAGTAGGTATTTATTTTTGCTGACTTCGACAACCATCAATCTCCTTATTCTATACAATAGAGAAGAATACATATTTATATACATTAGACCCTAGGAAAAAAAATGATAAAAATAATTAGGATATTGCAAATTAGTATCCCTGAAATTTAGGGACTAAATCTCCTAAAATCTGGAATTTAGGTCAACACATAACTGTAATGTTTAGTTGACATCTATAACAATAGTCACACACAACTACAAAATACAGCTGACATCTGCAACAAATTTCTTGAGAGGTTGCTTTACCTTTTTCTTGCTCCATTTTTCTACGTTTCTCCCTCTATTTTCACACCTCCAAGGAATATCTTGGCCACCTTATCTCTTAAATATGATCCTCCATTATTCTTCTCCTAGAAAACTCTCTAGTTTCTAAAAGACCATGTTTTCATCATATTATTATCCACCATAAAGAACCTTTAAAAAAATTTTGTTGATATTGTAAAGCAAATCATATAATATTTCATTTATATAGTGAATTATAGATGAGCTACTCTCATTGATGGAGGTCAAAGGGCCAAACCACATAAAATATTATATGTTCTGTATTGTTTATGCTTATGTTCTGGTTATTATGATGGTTTTGATGCCTAGATTAATTTTATATATGAGCTCACCTAAATTTTCTTATAAGCTCTACTGAGGTCTTGGATTAACTCTCTGGTGCTATCCTCAAGTTCATTAGAGCTATTCCCTTAGCTTTGTTAAGCTCTTCATGTTAACTCTTGACATTAACTTTCATGAGATTCATTAAGCTCTCAACATTAGTTCATCTCCCAAATCACCTCAGTTCACCTTCTAAATCACCTTTACTAATCTCTTAGATCAACTCATCTATACCTTTTGCCTTAATCATCAGAAAATACACCTAATTCAAACTTAGCCTAATCTCCCTCAAAATATAAATTATATTTGTTTTTAATTGGAATTGACCTAGATCCAGTGAGAACAACTGCTTAATAGTTTGGATCGGATCTTAGTGAAAATTTGGCTAAAACATGTAGGAACCCAATCAAATAGTTATCCTCTCTCAACAATTAGAGTAGTTGTTTGAATCATTGAATCAATGATATTTTGGTCCCACCACCACCACCATTGTGTGCCTTTATTTAGTTTCTATCAGATCACAACATCACCGATCCCTTTCATGGTACCAATAAGATTAATTATCGTTTGATCATCTTCATTCTATATCCTTTTTTTTATGTTGTTCGTTGGTTTGGGTTTAATATGATGATGTTTCTGATTTAGATTTGGTGTCAATTTTGGTTTTTTTTTTTGCTATTGTTGTTGCCTTCTAGAGATCAGACAAATAACTATTTTGTTACTTTTTTTTTTTTTTGGCTATCTATGGGATAATTATTTGTTGTTTATATGTTTGATTATTTGCTTTTTTTGTTGTTCTTGGGTTTATTTTATTATAGTTACTTTTATTTCAAGTTTTTTCATGTTGCTTTCAGGTTTATTTTTTTGTAACTTTTTATGTTGATTTGCTTCTTTTTTTCGAGTGGATTTGCTACTGCTTTTATTGTTTTTTAAACTATTTTATTGTTGTTTCTATGACAATTTATTATTTTGTATGTTTGACTATCTGTCTTTTTTTAAGGTTTTGTTGCTTACAATTTTTAGGTTAATTTGCTGTAATTTTTTGTGTTTAGTGGGTTAATTTGCTGTAATTTTTTGTGTTTATTTACTTTCATTTCTATGTGGATTTTTTTTTTCAATTTTTGTTATTTTTGGCTACTTTTGGGATAATAATTTACTATTTTTATATTCGATTGCCTATTTTTCTTGGTTTTTTTTGCTATTTATAGGTTAATTTTACTGTAGTTTTTGGTGTGATTTTGTTAAAGAATCAGAATGATAGGATTAGATTTGATTGTACAGCTATATGAAATTAATTAGTAGGTTCTATGAATAAAAAGATGATTTGCAATTACTCTTCCTACTACAATAGTTAATTTTTTTTTTAGTAATTAGTCAACTTTCCTATAATAAGATCGCGAGGCTCTATATATTTTCCTTTTTACTGAATTATTTAGTACAATTGAGAGTGAATTTCACTACGTAGTATCGGAGCATATAAAGGTTTTTAAAATCCTTGTTTTAGATCTGCTTATTGCCTGAACACTGATTAGTTGTCGCTCAGAATTTTTGAATGATGCTCTGTGTTCTCTTCAACTTCATCATATTTGAAATCTCTTAAATTAACCTTAAAGAAATAGTTATTATTAAGACTGAAAATCAAAACAATCAAGCAACATGAGAACTCCAAAATATACAAGTCTCATAACGCTTGAATGAGAGAAATTACTTAAAAGCAATCTCAACTTGTGAAGACTTTTTTGAAAGGAAAATGGAAGATTAACTACCTCTTATGCTTGGCCTTGAACCTTGAAGATCCTAAGTTTACACTGTGTGATGAGGAAGATACCACCATAATATCATTGCTTTAGAATTCAATGATGTCAGAAGTGAGTGGATCATACATGTTCTTGACTATAAAAAATGAAATTTGAAAAGTCGTGAGATATAGTTACTTCAAGGCTAAAGATGTTACAATAATATATAAGATTAAGGTGAAACTCTCAACAACCAAGCAAGATAATTTATCTGCCATTGGATATTATAATCTAACGAAACAATTTTTTTAATGTAAAAGTTGAAGTGCTATCGATATTTTTAAATAAAATGTAGTGAAGATACTGTAACTTTTAAACAATATAAGAAAGGAGAAAGAATTTTTAGGTTCCTTGCAGGATACACTGCCATCATTCAATGAAGTTTTCTCTTATTTAAGGTAGAAGAAAGAAGAAGTACTGTGATGTTAAAATGCCGAATTCTAATTCTGAGGGGTCTACAGTGATGATCAAAAGAAAAACTGTAAGGGATGATCTAAATGCTACTGAAGTCATTAGGAATAATGAAGATAAATTCACTTACAAAGACAACATTTGATGCAACTATTGTAAGAAAAAGGGACAGATAACCTGATTGTTGAAAACTTCATGGCGAGCTTCTAGGAATAGGTAAAAGATATAAAAGAAATCAATCGAAGGGACTAGCCCATTTCACTAATGTGAAAAAACTAGGTCGTGAAGCAAAAGGTGCGAAGGCTGGCTTATTCAATTCATAGGAGATTGAAAGGCTAATAAATTTCCTCAATACTCTTGAGAAATATTCTAAATCACACTCTCTTACTAAAAGTGGTAATACTAATTTTCTATATCTTTAATGCCTTAAACAAATACAATTCCAACACTTGGATAGTAATAGATCACATGACATATTCTATAGGATGTTTCAGCACCTAGTAGTTGTGTACTAGCAACAAAAAAAAAAAAAAAATTAAAGTTCCATAGGATTCATTAATTAATGTGGAGGCCAAGGAACAATGGCTCTTTCCTCTTCATTCATCTTTGAAAATGTGTCACAAGTTCTTAACCTTACTGTTACTTTACTATCCATCCATAGAATAACTCATGACCTCAAATATCTTGTAGCATTCTTTAATGATCATTGCATTTTTTTAAGACTGAACCATAGGGAGGATAATTGGGCAAGCTAGAGCAACAAAAGTATCGTACTGTTTTAATTACAAGTATAGCTATAGTGATCCTTTATTTTTATCTTTACTTTTTATTAATTCAAGTAAAGATAAGATTTGGAATTATCACTGTTGTTTAGGACATCCCGCATTCAAAATTCTAGAGAGAATGTTTCATTCTTTGTTTAAAAATATTGATGTTGAGTTTTTCCATTGTGAAGTTTGTGAATTTGTAAAGCACCATAGAGTACCATTTCCTTTGAGTAGTACAATATCATTATCGCCTTTTTCTTTGATTCATTCTAAAATATGGGGACTATCAAGAATTTCTAATATTTTAGGAGCTAAAGGTTTGTAACATTCATTGATGATTGCACTTGATTAACTTAGGTATATCTTCTCCAATAAAAATCAGATGTGAGTCGTATCTTTCAAAATTTATTTATTATGATAAAATCACAATATGAGGTAAGCATTAAATGTATTAGAATTGATAATGTATTATTTCAATCAAGCACTATCATAATTTTTTGAAAAAGAAGACTTTATTCATTAATCTTCATATGTTGACACTCTACAATAGAATGAGTAGTTGAGAGAAAAAATAGACAACTTGTTGAAGTAACTAGGGCCTACTTTTCCGAAATCATATACCATGAGAGTTACTTGAGAGAAGAGATTCTAACTTTTACACATTTAATCAATCGGTTATCTTCTAGAGTCATAGACTTCAAAAGTCCTTAAATTATCTACTAGAATTCTTTCAAAAGAATAATTCTACTCAAAAGTACCTCTAAAATTTGGTTATGTTTTTTACATCTATATTCACAAAATGCAACAAACTAAACTTGATCCAAAAGCCCTTAAGTACATCTCTATAAGGTATTCTGCCACTTAAAAAGGGTACAAATATTATCATACTACCTCTTGGATTTTTTTTTTGTAAAAAATGTCACAATTAATAAAAAAGAATCTTTCTTTAATCTAACTTATCTTCAAGAGAAAAGCAGCCCAAGGAAGTTTACTATTCCACTTCCAGTGTCGCAATATTAAAAAATAGAGATAATAACTAAAAATAAATCAATAGATCCAACAGATAGCTCAAATCCAAATTCCTATTCTAAAGAAATACTGAGTCTAATTCTTGAGTCTCTTTAAGCACACCAGCCTAAAACTACCACTAGGTGTCTATTATAAGTCTATAAAAGAAGACTACAACCCAAGCACATGTATTTGCAAGCCCATGAGTTTGAATAAAAACAAGGTACTAAAACTTCTTCTTCTTTACTTTCTTCTCCTAATATTATTAACATTAATAAACCTATAGCCACTAAGAAAGGTGTAAGAAAGTGTACTGAAAATCTCTTGTACCCTATAACTCACTATACATCTTTAAACAATTTTCCCCTTTGCATTGAGCCTTTCTCTTTGGGATTACTACCATTCAAGTTCCACAAACCCTTTGTGATGCACTAGAAAATAATAATTGAGAGAAGAGATGAATGCTTTAAAAAGGAATAAGACACATGATGTAGTTGATTTGCCTAAAAGAAAGAAAATTGTAGAGTGTAAATGGGTATTTGTATTGAACAATAAGGCTGATGGAAGCTTAAAAAGATATAAAGTTAGGTTGGTGGCGAAGGGATATACTCAAACATATAGTGTGGATTATCAAGATACATTTGTCCTAGTTGCTGAAATGAACATTCTTTGAATTTTGATTCTTTGGCAGCTAATTTTAGATGGTTTATGCAACAGTATGATGCTAAGAATGCCCTTTTGCATGGTGACTTAGAGGAGGAAGTCCATATGGATCCTGCAGTAAGATATAATGGCTTTTGTTTTTTTAATCATGTGTTCTGATTGAAGAAAACATTATATGGTTTAACATAATCACCATAAGCATGGTTTGGCACCTTTGCAAAAGACATGTAAGCAACAAGATATAAACAAATCTAAGTTGAAGAGGGAGTTACAACATTAATTGTCTATGTGGACGATACAATTGTGACAAATAATGATATAGTCGAGAAGGAATCACTAAAGTAAAAAACTTGCTGCAGAATTTGATATTAAAAAGCTTGGTAAGCTAAACTATTTTCTAGGCATAGAGGTACCTTATTGGATGCTGGAGAGTGTATATTTATAAAGGGTAAAATCATTATTTTTTGCTCTAAGTCTTACTTACATTTATACTTTTATATACTTATATCCTTTAAACTTCGATTGTGTGCATTTTGTTATAATATAAGTATTTTATGTATTTCAATGGTATTTTGTTATTTTACGATTAACGAGAAATGAAACATCAAAACCAATAGAATATTTTAGCTCAGAATAGTTGAAAACCTTAGGAAGGATATAAACGGTAAAATCATAATTTTTGAAATATTGGTGGAGCCTAGTTGATGTGCCATTGACTGATGACGTGGTATTGATCGATGATGTAATAGGAACTTGTTGGACTAAAAAATGATGTTGTGGCATTGACCGATGATGTGGTGTTGATTGATGATAACATTCTATTAGATCGAAAAATGCTAACAAGGCATTGACGGATGATGTGCTAGTATATTATTAGACCAAATCATGGGCCTGATGATGTGTTCCAGCCAATCAGAGCTTACCATGTGGTGTAATCCTAAGAGTCCATATTGTTTTCATCTGATGATCGCAATGTACTCGTTGCATCTATAAATAGGGGATCCTGCCAATTCAATAGCTTTGAATTCAAATTTAAGCTCCATTCTCTATAATTCTTTCTCTATCTTGTATTTTCTATGTATTTTAATAAAATTATCATTTTACCCCTAGTTTAATAATGAGTGGCTAATATAATTTCAAGCTTGGGTTGAAGGTGAAGCCTCAGCATGATTCATGAGTTTAATTTGGTAAGTTTATTCACATGCTATCTCTAATTTATATGGATTGTTTTACCTCATTATTAATAGACAATAGCATTCTTTTCTAGATTTTGCACAGCATACCAAATTCCTTGTATAAGATACCCAAATGTAGTTACTAGGAGTTCGTGATTAAAACTTATAGTGCTTACTTTCAAGGAATGAGAACGAGAATGTGAATGAATTTTAAATGGAATGGGAATGAGGAATGGGAATGAGATTCTAATGCTTACTTGGTAAAAATAAATGGGAATGGGAATGTGCTGGAATGCCATTGATGTGTTTACTTGGTAAAATAAATGGAAATGAGGAATGGTAATGAGAATCAATTTACTAAAATATCCACAGTATTAAATAATGTGATTTTCATGAACTACATATGTATAAATATTATTATAAAAATGATATTAATTAAAAAATAAAATTAATCATAATAATTATAAATGTTAATAATGATAATATTAATAAAAATAAAAATAAAAATTAATTTTTATTAATATTAATTTTTATTAGCATTATTAACATTTATTATTATTAAATTTTATTAACTTTATTATTTTAGTTATTATTAATTATTGTTAATATTATTTTTATTAATATTATCATTATTAACATTTATTATTATTATATTTTATTAACTTTATTATTTTAGTTATTATTAATTACTTTTAATATTATTTTTATTAATATTATCATTATTAACACTTATTATTATTATTATTATTATTATTATTATTATTATTATTATTTAATATCATTTTTATAATAATATTTATACATGTATCTAGATAATGAAATTACATTATTACTATAATTATTAAATTTATTAACTTTATTATTTTAGTTATTATTAATTATTGTTATTATTATTTTTAATAATGATAAATTAATTATTGTTATTAATTATTATTTTTATCATTATTTTTATTATTAATAATGATAATATTAATAAAATAGTAGAGTTAATAAAATTTAATAATCATTATTCTTATTATTATTATTATTATTAAATTTTATTAACTTTATTATTTTTATTAATATTATCATTATTAACATTTATTATTATTATTATTATTTTTAATTAATATCATTTTTATAATAATATTTATACATGTGTCTAGATAATGAAAATTACATTATTACTATACTTATTAAATTTATTTATACTTATTAAATTTATTAACTTTATTATTTTAGTTATTATTAATTATTGTTATTATTAGTTTTAATAATAATAAATTAATTATTGTTATTAATTATTATTTTTATCATTATTTTTATTGTTAATAATGATAATATTAATAAAAATACAAATAATAATTAATAATAACTAAAATAATAAAGTTAATAAAATTTAATAATAATAATAATTATTATTATTATTAATGACATTTAAAATAATAAAATTGTTTGTGATTTGAACAAGGGTAATTTAGTAAATATGAAAAAATTAGAAGGATAGAAAAGTAAATTTATGTTTCATTCCCATTCCCATATTTTCATTCCCAACCCCCCCATGGGAATGGAATTCCCATTCCTTATTCCCAAATTATGTGGGACCCACATATTTTATTCCCATTCCCAAATTACATTTTGCCAAGTAAACATAGGTTTCCATTCCCATTCCTCCATTCCCATTCCCATTCCCATGAAGTAAACACACCATTAGTGTGCTAAATTGTCTACTATCATTCTATGGCCTAGAAAACCTAAGGTACTAAATTATCTACTATCATTATATGACCTAGAAAATGAAGAACCTTATAATCATTTAAATGATTTTTATGTTGTTTGCCAAATTTTTAAATATGAAAGTTTTTCATATGAAGATCTTAAGCTCAGATTGTGTCTATTTTCTTTAATCTACTAATAGCATCACATCATGGGAACAAATGGTAATTAAGTTTTTAAATAAATAATTTCTAGTTTATGAAACTAATGCTATTCATCAGAAAATTTTAGAGCTTACTCAAAAAGAAGATGAGCAATTTTTCGAAGCATAAGAGTGATTTAATAGGCCACTTTTTAAGTGTCCAAATTATGCACATGAGAAATGACAATATGTCAAGCAAGAATGGCTAATGGTATGAAGATGAGCTAATGTTTAAAAGACACGAAAATTTGTGGTTTCTTCCAGCAACAAGCAGATGATTCCCAACAACAAAGGCAATCATTAAAAAATGTGAGAAAATCAAGGGAGTAGATGAGGTCTATGAAGGTAAATCAAGATCAAACATCAAGGAAGTCAAAGCAATAGTCAAAGGACTTTCTTGCCAAATAGCATTAATAATGGCTGCCAAATCAATAGAGCAACATGCTTACAATCAATTTGACCATGATTCAGACCCAGATCAAGGCAATGCCATTAATTTAATGAAAAAGTAATTGAAATACAACCCTTACTCCAATACTTATAATCTAAAACGAAGAGATCATCCCAATGTTTCATGGTCTTAAGAATTCTAACAAAACAGAATAGCAGCTCTAGCTTTACTAGCACTAGTACCAGTAAAATTAGTTCACGAAGCTTATTAAATCTCTCAGCCACCATTTAAACAGTGCAATCAGAATGAGAGATACTCATAAACCAAATCATAGAAAGAGGCACTCTAAAATAAAAAAAAAATGGCTCACTCTATACTAGAATAACAAAATTGCACCATAGACGAGTCAGAATAAGATGAAAGTTAGTATAAATTCACAAGCCACCATTTAGACAGTGTAATCAAAATTAGAGATACTCATAAACCAAATTATAAAAAGAGGCACTCTAAAATTAAAAAATGGTCACTCTATACTAGAATAACAAATTGCACTATTAATGAGCTGCACAATGAGATGAGAGTTGGTATAACTTTATAAGTTTCTTGTTTAGTTTAAACCTTGGTAATGACTATTAAGAAAAGCAAGTTCCTAAGCTAGCTAATGCCCATCCTAAGGGAATACACAAAGTTAGTACTAGTTTAAATCAGTATCATGAAACGATTAAAGCCATCATGACCTTGCAAAAAGGTAAAGAAGTCGACAATAAAGTGAAGATGTCCGTGAAAACAATAACTCAAATTTTATCTTTAAACTCTGAAGAATCATCATCAAAGGAGAAAAGAAAAAGCAACTCATGAGAATATATCCCTAAAGCTCAATTTCCTTAGAGATTAGATAAAGCAAACAAGAAAAATTCCATAGGTAAAATTATGAAGATCTTTAAGCAGGTACATTTTAACATTCGTTTGGTTGATGCTATAAAACAAGTGTCCTCTTATGCTAAGTTTCTTAAAGACCTTTGCACTAAAAAAAAAGAATTATTCATGTTCAAAATAAAGGCTTTTTAATAGAGAACATTAATTCTATATTCTAATAGAAAGTTTCTCTAAAATGCAAAGATCTAGATTTTCCAACCATTTTATATAGTATAAGAAACTAAATAATTGAGAATCTTTGTCAGACTTAAGAGGTAGTGTCAATCTTTTACCTTACTCAGTATTTGTAAAACTTGGATTGGAAGAATTACATCCAAATCTAATTATGTTATAACTTGTAGATAAATACATGAAAATATCTTATGAGATTGTGGCGGACGTGCTTGTCCAAATAGACAAGTTTTATTTTCCTATTGATTTTATTGTAACTGACAATCGACTAGTGTGGAATTCGAAGAAGCAAATCCCCATTATCTTGAGCCGATCTTCTTTGGCAACTGTTGATGCACACATTCAATACAGAACTGGAAATATATAGTTGTCCTTTTTTAATATGATTATGGAGTTGAATATTTTTAAGATTAGCAAACAATCTTAAATTAGAGATGATGGAATCATTAATGTTGATTTAATCAAAGAATTAGTTGATTATATTTTTCCATCTAACTGTAGTGTTGATTCTTTATAAACATGTTTAACTCACTTCGATTTAGATTATGATATTGACAGATTGCTTGACAAGGTCAATGCTTTACTTGAATAATCACCATCAATTAATACTAATAAATAGAAGTCAAGAATAAAATAATTGGTGCCATTAAGGAAAAAAACTCAATCCCTCATCAGAAGCGTCATCGAAACTCGAGCTCAAACTATTATCTGATATTTTAGTGTATGCATTCTTGAGAGATGAAAGTATTTTGTCAGTAATCATTTTATCTTGTATTGATGACAAGCAAAAGAGTAAGTTATTGGGTATTTTAAGAGAGGATAAACAAACATTAGGATGGGTCATAGTTGACATAAAAGATATAAATTCAATAGATTGCATACATTACATTTATCTTAATGAAAGTGCTAAAACTACAAGAAAAAATGTAATCGCTGATTAAATCATAATATGAAAGAAGTTGTAAGAGTCTAAGTTCTTAAATTATTGGATTCGACATCATTTACCTCAATTCTAATAGTTCATGGGTCGGCTTCAGATAAGTTGTCCCCAAAAATTAGGAGCCACAGAGTTATTAATATTTACAATGAATCAATACTTGCTAAATTGACTATACACATGAAGCATTAATTATAGAAAATTGAATTTTGTAATCCAAAAAAGACAATTTTCCTTTACTATTTATCGATCAAATGTCTGGTTGATTAGCATGTTATGAATTTATTTTTGCATGCAGAAGAATATCATTTAGATTATCCAATGCACTTCTCACATTTCAACAATGTATGTTAATCGTTTTCTCTGATATGGTTGAACATTTTCTCAAAGTCTTTATAGATGAATTTTCTACTTTTGATGATTTATTTAATCAGTGTTTGCATCATCTAATGTTAGTTATGTAAAGATGTGTAGAGAAGAATTTGATCTTGAACTAGGAGAAGTGTTATTTTCGTGTAAAATAAGATATTGTTCTTAGTCACATTATTTCGAACAAAGTATTAAAGTTGATAAAGCCAAGCTAATCTCATTTCCAATCTTCCTCCATCTGAAACAATCTGAGAAGTAAGATTTTTCCTTGGACTTGCTGGATTTTGTAGGCATTTCATTAAAGATTTTAGTAAAATCTCTAGACCCCCGAGCAATTTAATTGTTAAGGATATACTTTTTGACTTTGATGATTTATATTTTAAGGCATTTGAAAAATTAAAGAAGTTATTAAACTAATCACTCATCATTTTGCCCTAAATTGGAGCTCATTTTTTGAACTCATATGTGATGTATTTTGATTATGCAGTAGAAGCAGTTTTAGGACAAAAAATTGATCTACATAATTTACTACGCTAGTATGATATTGAGTAATGCATAATTGAATTACTTAACTACTAAAACGTTTTACAAAGATGTAAAGAAAAGAACTTACTTTTAAATTGGAAAAATATTATTTCATGGTAAAACAATAAATTGTTCTGGTCAAATAATTTCTAATAGAGGTATAAAATTTTATAGAGTTGAGGTAGATTTAATTTTTAATCTTCTATCTCTTAAATTTGTAAAGAAGTAGGATCTTTCCTTGGACATGCTAGTATAAAGGCAAAAAATGGTGAGCTTTAGGTCATTAAAAATAGTATTGTCATAATGAAGGGGACTAGGAGAAATGGATTGCATGTTCTCGTAAGATCATCATCTTTACCAGGGATCATAACAGCAATTAATACAAATAAACCTAAGCTGTGGCACATGAGATTAGCTTATATAAGTAAAAGGAGATTAAAAGAGTTGAGTAAACAAGGTTTATTTGGCTCTAATTAAATCTCTTCTCTTAAGTTCTGTGAAAAGTGTGTATTTGGAAAGGCAACTAGACAGAAGTTTAGTACTGAGAAGCAAAAAACCAAACACTCAATAGATTACATTCATTCATATATGTGGGGGCCATATTAGGTTTCTTCACATGGTAGTGTTAGATGCTTTATGACATTCATTGATGACTGCACTAAGAAAGTTTGGGTTTATGTGCTAAAACAAAAATGGGAAGCATTTCAGAAGTTCGAGTGGTTGGTATTGATTGAGAATCAAACAGAAAGAAAAGTTAAGAGGTTGAGGACTGATAATAGCCTAGAATACGACAACAAAGAATTTGATGATTTTTATAATGAGATAAGTATTGCAAGGCACAAGACTGTTAAACATACACCACAGTAAAATAGACTTGCTAAAAGGATGAACTAGACCTTAGTTGAAAAGGTAAGATGCATGCTATTTAGTGCAAATATGTCCAAACATTTTTTAGTTAAAACAATCAGTACAACAACTTACTTGATAAATAAAAGCCTCTCCTCAACTTTGAATTTCAAAATACCTCAAGAAGCTTGGTCTGGTAAGCCTATAGATCTCAGCAATCTCAGAGTCTTTGGTTCTCCTGCATATGCTTATGCAAACCGGTGAAAGCTTGAACCTAGGGCAATTAAAGGTGTCTTTATTGGTTATCCTCAGGGTGTTAAGGAGTATACGATCTAGTGTAATGATGGAAACCTTTAACAGTAGCTGTAAGCAAAGATTTTAGATTTGATAAAGACTCAATGTTGCAGCAGAAGGTTAAAACTAAGTTAACTGCCATTGAGCTTAGTGAAAGTCATAAACCGGACCTAGAGGTGGAGTCTACTAATGACTACAAGATTACTGGTGAAGAATCCAAGTCTTATCACAGTAAATCTAGTTCTTCAGAAATAAATAACTACCAGCTTGTAAAAATAAAGAAAGAAACGTTCTTAGGATGCCTAAGAGATATAAAATAAAAAATTTAATGTCTTATGCTTTGGTTAAAATTGAAGAAGTCATTGGTGAAGAACCTAATAGCTACAAGCAAGCCATAAACAACAGTGATAAGTCTAAGTGGCTAATAAAAATGAAAAAAAATGTCTTCTCTAGAGAAAAATAACATCTAGACTCTAGTAAAAAAACCTTTAGATAAGAAGTTGGTTGGGTGTAAATAGTTCTTTAAACTTAAAGAAAGAGTTATTGGAGTTGAACCTCTTAGATATAAAGCTAGGTTGGTTGTAAAAGGTTTTACACAAAGGGAAAAGGTAGATTGTAGAGATGTTTTTTCACTTGTTGTCAAGTATAACTCCATCGGAGTTTTACTTGCAATTATAGCATACAATGATTTAGAATTGCATCAAATGGATGTTAAGACAGTTTTCCTATATGGCAATCTTAAAGAAGAGATATACATGGAACAACTAGAGAGATTCATATAAAATAGGTCGAAAGACATAGTTTGTTTATATATAAAAAAAAATGATTGTATGGCTTGAAGCAATTCCTAAGACAATGGTATTTGAGATTTAATGAATTCATAGTTGTTCATGGAGATAGAATTTACTTGCTTTTTTATGTTGATGACGTGCTCATTGCATTCAAACACAGAGAAGAAATAGAAAAGCTCAAGGTTGAATTGAGATCTGGATTTGAGATGAAAGATTTAGGGTTTGCAACAGGATCCTGTGAATGGAAGTTAAGGGATAAAGATGCTAAAACCTTATTTCTTACACAAGTTGGATATCAAATTTGGCATGGTAAATTCTAAGTTAGTTTTACCCCTTTAGCTACATCGCCTCAAACTTCAAAGCAACAAGAGCCATCGGATACAAATATATAGTATATGAGAAAGATGCCTTATTCTAGTGTTGTAGGAAGTATTATGTATGCAATGGTATACTCCAGACCTGATGTTGCTTGTAGAATAGGAGTTGCAATAGTGTGCTCCAGACCTGATGTTGCTCATAGAGTAATAGTTGTTAGCAGATTTATGTGTAATCCAAGTAAAGAGCACTAGAATATTGCTAAGTGGATACTTAGTGCCTTAACGGGACTTCTAACCATGGCATTTTGTTTGGTGACTCGAGACTTTGCTAGTGATTTGACAAGAGACCATTACTAGATATGTTTTCATTATGTAGAACCGTGAGTTGGAAAGCATCATTGTAATAAGTCACTTTATCAATTACTAAGGTTGAGTATATTGCACTTACTAAAGCTGTGAAAGAAGGAAGATGACTTAAAGGATTAGTTTCTAAAATGGGGCAAAAATATGATACAATTCCCATCTGTTGTGATAGTTCAAGTGCAATACAATTGATCAAAAATCCAAAATACTGTGAAAGGACTAAACATGTTAATGTAAAGATGCATTTCATAAAAGAAGACATTGAAAATGGAGTATTGGATGTTATCAAAATCTCCACTGAAGACAATCTAGCAGATATGCTAACAAAACCAGTGCCAACAATCATGTTCAAGAACTCATTGAACTTGATTGAATCAGAGTAGGATGGACGTATGTAGAATAAACTAAGGTGGAGATTTGTGAAGCTGGTTAGTTAATTTTATTACCCGTGGCTAGATGGCATGCTGAGTTAACCTGTGTGGGACTAGTAGGTGGTTAATTTATTACGGCCAGCAACTAGATAACTGAACTTTATAAATAGAACTCAAGTCTAATTGTTAAGGCACATTTTATTAGTTTTTTAAAGGGCTTAGGGAGAGAGATAGAAAATTCTTTGTAGAAGAGATTTAATCTTTGTTATCTGAAGTCTCTTTGTAATTGATTTGTTCAATAAAATGTTCAAGCCTAGAAGGATTCTTCAGCCGTGGATGTAGATACTTTGGTATTGAACCACGTAATCTTTGAGTGTTGTTCTTTATTCTTCCTTTTATGTTCTTGGGTGTCTTTGATCTCAAATCTATTCAAATCAATACTCTTCTTAAGTGGTTATTCTTGATCGATTAAACTTGCTTAAGTTGGATTATTGAGCAGTAAAATTCTAGTGAATTCATAATGCATAAGATAACATTTTAGTTAAAATATAGAACAATAAACATAAATCATGGATCTTGTAATATGAAACATAGAATGCTAATTATGAAACTCTAAACATTTGATATAAAACTCGAAAGCATACATGATATTGGGGGGAAGAAAAATTTATAGGTATTTGGAATATCCTACATGAAACATAGGATAACAAAAATATGAAATATTTTTCTTAAAATATATGACAACAAACATAAAATATAAGGATTTCATAATATGAATAATAGAAAGTAATCATGAAACTTGAAATGTTTGATATGAAAATTGAACGAAAGCATGAAACAGAGAAAGAGGAGAAGTAAAATTTGAGGGTATATGAAATATACTACATGAAACATAAAATAGCAAAAATATGAAACATTTTACTTAAAATATATAAGAGTGAGCATACAATATGAGGACTTAATTTATAATATTGCACATAAAATGCTAATCATGATTTGATATAAAACTTGAATGCAAATATGAAATAAGGGGAAAAAGAAAATTTTGGTGGTATTTAAAGTATACCACATGAAATGTAAAATAAGAATATCTAACATCTTAAACTATAAAATGATGAACACAAAACATAACGACTTTTTAATATGAAACATAGAACGCTATGAAACTCTAAATGTTTGATATGAAATTCAAACACAAATATGAAACATGGGGAAAATAAAAATTTTAGGGTACTTGATATATATTTATGAAACATAGAACAACAAAAATATGACATTTTACTTAAAATATGCAACCGTGAATATAAAACATGAAGAATTTATAAAATGAAATATAAAAAGCTAATCATGAAACTCTAAACGTTTAATATCAAATTTGAAAGCAAACATGAAATGAGGGAAAATAAATAAATAAAATCTTGGGGTAATTCTAATCCATACATGAAACATAGAATAACAAATATGAAATATTTTACTTAAAATATAAAATATTTAACAGTAGACATAAAATATGGCTATTTTTGTAATATAAAACATAAAATCGTGAAACTCTAAATGTTTGATATAAAACTTGAATTAAACATAAAACAATGTAAAAAGAAAATTTTGGGCATTTAGAATATACTATGTGAAACATAAAACAAAATATATGAACCTTTAAATGTTAAAGATATGAAAAAATTTTGAAACATGAATTAAATGTTTGTCCTTTTGCGGACATTCATTTTATTTTGTTTTTCATAATATTTATAGTGAAAATTATTTGTTTCATTTCCAATTTATTTCTCTTTTTTTTTTTCAGTTTACTACTATTTTTAAAAATTATGCAATCTATAAATTTTTATTTTAATTTAAATCAAATTAAAATACAATTAAAATTAACACAATCAATTAAAAAATCTAGTTGTTATACGTAGCTTGGCTGCCAAAAAAGAAAGGCTTATAAAATTGAGTCCTTCTATGATACAAGACTTTATAGTAGCCACACTCAACAATAGGATATTGTAAATTCGTAATATAAGTTATTTTATATAGTTAGATCTAAAACATTTAAAATAATTATCATTAATAATTAAAATAGAGAAAACATTACTGTATTACGTTCATCATTGAAATTCTATTATGTTTCGACTTAATACACTTTTTACTTATAGATATCTTTATAATGCTCTATGTGCTTTTACAACAAATATATTGAGATTATTGTGGATCCTTATATTTAAGTATTTTAATCTCAGTCATTCATTTAATATAATGGCTAAACAAATAATCAATTAAAAAGTAAACTTATCACTCGTATACCCTTAAATATATCTATTTTCAAACATATTACAATACTTTCAACATATCTCAGTCGTCCATCCTAGATTGACAAAATATATCTACTGTCCACTAAACCGTTAGCTTTCATTTGAATGTTAAAATGTTGATAGAATTGTAGTAAATTGAAAATTTAATTTACCCTTGAAACTCAAATTAAGGTAGAAGAAAATTATCACTTGTGTACCCGTAAATTGTCATGTTATCAAACATACTACAATATTTTTAGTCTATATCATTTGTCCATCTAAGGTTGACAAAATATATCTGTCATCCACTAAATCATTAGCTACAGTTTGAATGTAATGACATCAGGGGGTAATTTAGTCTTTTAATGTAGAAATAATATCTCTTAACTAATTAAACAGCAAAACACTACTAGAAAAATAGTCCTTATTGACTTTAGAATAGTGTCAGAAATTACTTTCACTAACACTTGCTAATTATGTCAGTAATCTAGCAATTAAAAAAAGGGAAATTATCCACCGTCCACCCGTTTTTTCCAACTTTTTCAAAAATACACAATTCTTTCTTTTTTTGGCTGGAATCCACCTGAAGTTAAATTTCTTTTCACTTTTCCACTTCCGTTTAGAGACCGTTAAGAAAATTAACGGAATTTTGTTTAAATGACTTTTTTACCCTTAAATGTAAACGATAAATTATCCACCGACCACCTTTTTTTTCATATTTTTTCAAAAATACACAATTCTTAATTTTGTTTTTGCTGAATTCCACTTGAAGTTATAT
This sequence comes from Citropsis articulata, assembly GCA_030449925.1. Lineage (NCBI taxonomy): Eukaryota > Viridiplantae > Streptophyta > Magnoliopsida > Sapindales > Rutaceae > Citropsis > Citropsis articulata. Next base: position 5,673 of record JASUUH010000135.1, on the reverse strand, counting down.
TATTTTGCACCTATCCACCACTGTGTCGTTGTAAAATGACAATTTTACCCTTGTGATGTCAGTAAAGTTTTAACGGTGTTATAACGAGAGTGGACCAATGAAAAAAATATTAACTTCAGGTGGAGCGCTGCAAAAAAAAAAAATTTATGTATTTTTGAAAACGAAAAACGGTGGACGTGGATAATTTCCCTTAAAAAAATAGTGAAACTTATAAGTGGTGTTAGCGTTGACTATTACTATAATATTACTAGATTTATGATACTATGGTATTAGTAGTTACTGATAATGATTGCTTGTTAAAAGTTACTTTCACTATAGTATCACAAATATTATGACTAGGGATGGTAATTTTATCCGGACCCGGCCCGGACCCGGACAAACCCGGATAATCCGGGGCAGGTTGAACCCGTACCGGAGTGTAAAAAAATCCGAATTCGGAATAAATTTTCATAACCCGGATATAACTGGGTACGGATACGGGTTTGGGTCAACCCGTATATCTGGAACCCGGACCCGGATACATTATTTTTAATATTATTTTTTTTAACTATAAATAGAAAAAAAAACCCTAATTCCACACTTTCACAACTCCAACCTTGCTGCTGCCGCCTCTCCTCTCTCTTCTCTTCTCATTCTTTTCCTCTTTCTTCAATTCTTCTCTTCACCAAATCATCCTTTTCCTCTTAGCCTCTTCTCTTCATCAAATCATCACCGTCCCTCATCATATTTTTGTTGTGTTCATGTTCATCAGCACCATCAACCTCCATTCGACGCTTTGTCCGCCTTTTGCCAATCGTAATACCGTGATGTTGTGGTTGCCATCATCGCCCTCGCCTTCATCGCCATCGCCATCGCCATCGCCATCGCCATCAAATTTGTCGATGTTCATTGTCACGGACGCCGATCCTTGAAGTTCATGAACTGGATTTTGTATTTTCTAATGTTGTGTTATAGATTTGTATTTTTGAATGGTTTATTGCTTTAAAACATTAAAAATTTTAGAATCAGTATTTGATTTGTAGGAAGTTGGGGTGGATTTGATTTTTGTAGAACTGAGATGTTTTTTTTTTTTTTAATTTGTATGCTATCCGGAAACCCGGATTTTTCTGGGTTTAACCCGTACCGGACCCGCACTTATAAAAAGCGGGTTTAAATCCGGGTCTGGTACGACATTTTGGTGTCCGGGTCCGGAACCGGGAAGGCCAAACCCGGACCCGGACCCGGAAATTGCCATCCCTGATTATGACACTATAGTGATAGTATTTACTAACAATTATTACATGTCAATAGTTTGTTTTACACTGGGGAGATGACATAATAGAATGAACGGATACTAATACTTTCGTATCAGCAATTTATAATGCTATAGCTTCACTAATATTATGACATTGATACATTTTTTAGTGACAATGGCTTCAAAGAAAAGATACTGACATTATTGTTGCTACTCTATTATTTTCATTGTTCTTTTAGTTTTGCCAACCAAATAATGATATTCAAAGAAAATCTATTCAAATTAAACTATAAGTACGGATTTAAATAATTAAATATAAGTATATAACATTCCTACTAACATTTAAATAGATATCTAATAAAATACTAATACAAATATCTAAAATATTGTTTGAAAGCATGTCAAATATTTACATGAACACATAATGACAGTTTGTGGGAAACAAGCATCCTCAGTACATCTACTCTTTGACCTTCGCCATTCCCTTCGCCTTTCCTACCTATAAGTGCAGTATATAGAATCAATTAGCTACTAAGCTACAAAAATCAATTCTTTGATATTTACAAGCAAAAATATAATTTACCTTAATTATTGTATGCTATAAATAACTTTGCAACATACATGGCCCACTGATTGCGAAGTCACGAAAGATTATCCATAGTGTACTTATCACAGCCCTTGAACTTAAAAAATGAAGCAGCAAAATGTATTCATATATTTAAAATTTGTCCTAAAATAAAACAAGAAAATAAATACATTTATTTTTAAGTTTGTTATGATTAACATCAAAACTGAAGAACAGGCAAATAAATTGTATCACCTTGGCAAACAACGGTTGCCAAAATTGTCTACGAAGCTGATAATTTGTAATATATGATTTTGTTCTACTGTTTTAACACTCAGCACTGGGATTTATATGCCTTCAATAGAGCATACATGCAACAGCTCCAATCATTACTCAATAATACTTTAACACTGAACACTGAGATTTATATGCAATCTATTTGTACATGTAATAGCTCCAGTCATTTTGGTTAACACTAAAGTGCCCGAAATACATAGTAGAACACACTAAAAATTGGCTTTAATTTTTTCGAAGATGTTGAATACATTCAGTAAAATATATATAGCGTTATAGCTTTTACGTATAATAAATATGGCAAATAAAGTGTATGTGATTGTCCTAAACATACACAAAACTTCCTCTCATCCCTAGCACAAGATATGATTATATTGCTAGTTTCAAGCATAACTCAGTAAACTGTTCACCCATTAAACATCTTCATAATTCATATAATTAACAAGTAGTATTCCATGAATAGTAGCAATTGATTGATTAAACACCGTTCTTAAGAAAATTCATTCCACAATGCATCCTTCGACAAAATATTAAAAAAGTTATAGAAAAACTCACATTGTTTTCAAGAATGCACAAATTACGAACAATATCCTGGATGTATTTCATCACATAATAACCATATTCAAAGGCTCCAGGTTGTTTCGGACATTAAAAAAGAAAAAAATTAGTTTCAAATATACTGATGAAGTAACAATGGAAATCATAAGTTTGTTTCATTAATACTTTCACAGAGACCTATTGCACAACATTCTTTTTATTACTTTTCACTTAATGCATTGTTATCCCACTGTAAGTAATAAATAACTGATGCAGCAAATTAATCCACAACATAAAAAATTAAAAAAGAATTAAGTAAACTAATTAAACTTACTCATTCACCATATGCTTTAACTCATCATCAGGATTATCACTTAATGGATCAAGATAATATATTTTTCGCCTTACCATATCAATTGCTACTAGCACCTAGTGGCCACTAAACAAACAATTAAAAAAAGCATATTCCGAGAAAATTTTAAATCATTTATGTTAAAAAGGAAAATAGACAAAAAATAAATAAACTATACCTTGGGTTATATGGGGTCACAATTATCTGGGCTATTTGAATCTTGTCCAAAAGGTCTGAAATATATAAACACCTATTTGGGTAGCTTGCTTAATTTGACTGTAACTTAGCTATACATCCAAATTGCATTGGAATAAGACCACTACCATTATTCATCTCCTCACACAAGTGTCTATTAAAAAAAGCAACTTTTTATGACATGAATATAAGAAATAAATTAATGGCAGTTTGCAAAATCAAAAAACATAATAAAAGCATAAATCAAGTTTGTAATTTCTTACTTGATCTATATCTCCAAAACAGAATTTGAGAGCTCTATAAACTCAATGACTTTATTGCAAATATGTTTGTCCAATCTACTCTCCCAATAGACACCAAAAGTCTTCACCATGTGCAATCATAATTGACCATGGTAGGGCTTTCAATCATCAAAGAAAAGATGTTCATCTACAAACTTTTGTTCTCTTTTTTTGCTTTCACAGCTCCACGGGTATTCTTTTTCAGAACAAGTTTCCTTACTGTCACTGGTTTTACAACAACGGGTTCCTTTGTTGTTCATTTCTGTTCATACAGGATATACCACGGTATTTGTAGGAAACTTTTGACCATCTACTTTTCTCTTTGAAGAAGTTAATCTTGGAGATCTTCTTGGAGTGATTTTTGAAGTGGAGTCACAATCTACTGGGGGTGGATTCTGTACATAGGATGGCAAGGGAGGTGTGTTGATGTTTGTTGGTTTGGACAAACAATAGGTTATTGGTCACTGACTTTGGGGTAGTTTTGAGGTCATTAGACACTAACTTTAGAGCAGCTTTGGGTTGTTGGTCACTAACTTTGGAGTTACTTTGGGGTTGTTAGTCACTGACTTTGAAGTAACTTTTCTGAGTGATCAATGATCTATCTCCATCTTAACACTGCAACCACCTTTGGAGTTAGGAAAGTTTGAACTGTCAACTTCAGTGTTGTTGTAGGCGTTTATCCTTGCATTCATTTTATCTAATTGAGCTTGCATAAACTGAAAACTCTTCTGATACATTCTTCGTTATCGATCCAACTCAATGGGGTTAGGAACATTGAAATACATAGATGGGGTGATGAATTGACCAATCCTTGAACCCGACTTCCATTAGGTTTCTTTTAAAGGGCTTCACCTAGGATATCATTCGGTCATTGGGATTGGAACATTCCCTGCTCAACTTGGCTTCTTAGCTCACTCTACAATAAATAAAAAAATATTTGATTAAAATTAAAAATAAAAAAAGACAAATAAGATAAATAATGATAGTGTATACATACATCGCATTACTAGCATTTTTTGAAATAAGCAAAACAACCTAATATATTAATTTACATGATGTTAAATTATAAAATAATTCAGGCAGCTTTTAGTTTCAAACTACTTGCATTGGTAATTTTCAGTAGTAGTGGAAGCATACAATTCTCTCAGCCAATTGCTACACTTCAGGTGTATAAGTTCTATCTTTTTTCATATATAATTGGAACTCTTTCTTGTATAATCACCCTAATGTAGTTCCTCATATTGTTTCTCTTTTTTCCAACTGAAACTCCATACGAATTGTACATAACCTCAGTTTGGTCACTAGCTCCTTTCTACAAGTCTTTCTTCTTTGTAAGATTTCGTCTTAATCTTCCTTCCAGGATTGGATCATATTGGCTCCTCTTTTCTCGCCATGTCTCCAACAAACCCCGCAAATGCATAAAAGTGGATGAGCACACAAGATACCAATATAATGTCCCAATATAATAATGAAATAATAAAAACAAATTAGTCGACTTAGGGTGTGTTTGGGATTGAGATTGGGCAGCTGGAGCTTCCAAGCTACAGTACTAAAATGTTTGGTAAACACTAACTATTGTGGCTTAGAAAGTGGATGAGCACACAAGATACCAATATAATGTCCCAATATAATAATGAAATAATAAAAAAAAATTAGTTGCTGACTTAGGGTGCGTTTGGGATTGAGATTGGGCAGCTGGAGCTTCCAAGCTACAGTACTAAAATGTTTGGTAAACACTAACTACTGTGCCTTAGAAACTATGTTAATGTGATTTTTTACTTATATCATGAAAAATATTTTATATCTTTAATAATTTTATTAAAATTATTATTTAAAATTTATATTTACTATATATTACTAGCTTTTGTTTCATAGTTATAGATTTTTTTTCCACAACAGCTGTAGCTTAAAAGCACCAACACCTCAATCTCAAACGCACCCTTACAGGAAGTAGTGCTTATAAGGAATGGTAGTTGGATTATTCATTTTTTGCACCAATATTTACATGAGAAACATCAACAACTAATCTTACAAAAATTCCTCATCACCCAAATCTAACTTACATTCCCGAAAATTGTTGGATAATGGTGCATATTCATCGATGCCATCACACAAGACCTTATTTGAATAATTATATTTCTCACTCATTGGACAAGCAACTAATTTACTATTATCTAACTGGTCTTTCACATAAAACACTTGCTTTGCATGACCA